>JAEOAD010000015.1:2945000-4163750 GCA_036365145.1 Orientallactaga sibirica | reverse complement strand
ATGATATAAACGGCAAGCCCATGGAGCCTTTAAACTTCAAAAGGGGCAGCGTTCAGCCCTGTCAATAAGAGGGAAGACCCATAAAGTACAATGGGTAACAAGTATCCTGAAAGGGGCCCATCCAAGATTACCCCTAGAAATAGGAAAAAATTTAAATGTTTAATTGACACTGGAGCAGATAAAACTATTCTGAAACAATCTGAGGTCCACTGACACTGGGAGTTCATCCAAGGATCCCAACTAATGGGGATGGGAGGTCCTTCACAAGCATATGTTACCAAATGGAAGGACCCAGATGGCACTATGTGCCTTATCAGACCCCTAGTAGCTGATGTGACAACCAACCTACTAGGAAGAGATATTCTTAAAGCCCTAGATGTAGTTATTGTCAGCAACGTTGAAGGAGAATGCATTGAAACAGAGGATTATGAGAGGTATCTCCACCGATGTCACCCCCAATCCTAAAGGCCACTGTTAAATATGAAACTCCCTGCCTAGAATGGCTCTCTAATGAGCCAGTCTGGGTTGAACAGTGGCATCTACCAAGGGAGAAACTTGAAATCCTAAATCAGCTAGTAACAGAACAACTTCAACTTAACCATATCCGCCCTTCTCGAAGCCCATGGAATACTCCTGTGTTTGTAATTAAAAAGAGCTCAGGAGGATAGAGATTATTACAAAACCTTAGGGCTATTAACAAGGCCATGCTCATTTGGGGCGCCCCTCAAAGGGGACTACCCCTTGTCTCAGCCATACCAGCCAATACCCCCTTCCTCACTGCTGACATCAAGGATTGCTTCTTTTCCATCACTCTGCACCCTAGGGACCAACAGCACTTTGCATTTTTAGTTCCCGCTGTCAATAATTCGGGACCTTCCAAACATTTCAAATGGATGGTCCTGCCTCAAGGCATGGCTAACAGTCCTACCATATGCCAAGAGGTGGTTGCTATAGCATTAAGGCCTCATTTAAAACAAGGCCTTAACATTTATCATTATATGGATGATATTCTTGTTTGGAAAGACTCTTCCACTTTGCCAATGGAATTAAGAGACTAATTGCTACCTTCCCTCACTGAGGCAAGCTTTAAAATTGCCCCAAATAAAGTCCAAGTAATCCCACCCATAACCCTTCTAGGAACAGAGTTCTCCCTTACTTCTGTGTGGCCCCTAAAGCCCACCCTTTCCTTCCCCCAAAAGCTCACACTAGCCTCACTCCAGAGCTTTCTGGGAAATCTCAACTGGCTTCAGCCATGGCTCCCCATCCCTACCACTGACTTATAGCCCCTATTCAACATGTTAAAGGGCAACAAGGACCCATCCCCCGCCCTGCTCCCTAAGCCCAGAAGCAAAACAGGCATTAACCAAGATTAATAACATCGTCTCTGAAATGGTCCTTGCCCAATACGCTCCAGACAAACCGATCCAACTTTTAATATTTAACTCTTCCCTGACCATTATGAGGGTGCTACATCAACCCCAAGGAGTCCTAGAATGACTCCACACCACTATTGGTGGAGCCCCACACATATTAAAAGGGGTTGACGTCCTTGCAACCATGATTAGAACCAGGAGAGACTGGGCCCTCCAGACCTTGGGCAAAGAACCTGACACTATCATAACCCCTTCCCCCTCTGTGATGTACAGTGGCTACTCAGGAATCACTCCCAATTTGCTATTAGTCTACTGGGCTTCCCTGGTCAAATTGACAACCACTATCCTAATGAAAAATGGATCCCTGCAATACCCCTCTTAAAATAGCTCCCTCCTGCCCTTTTTCAAGAAAACCCATCCCTGGACCACCCCCCATTTTTACAGATGGGAGAAAAAGGGAGCAGCTGTAATTCTCTACCACCCAGAGGATCAACCCCCACCACTGGCTTTAGGGAGCTTCCTGATAGATTCCCACAAAACAAAGCATTATATGTCATTTATCTGGCACTATTAGAGGAAGATGGTCCTTTCAATCTTTTCTCCAATAGTATACATGCTGTTAACTTGCTCCCCTGGCTTGTTTGCTCACATATCTGGCTAGATGAAACTCCCCTTTCACCACTACTGATAAAAGTTTCTAACCTTATTTGTAAGAGAAAAGCCCCTCTATATGTACAACATATAAGGTCCCACAGCCCCCTGCCTGGTTCCCTTCAGAGGGAAATGCACTAGCAGATCAGGTGGCCTCACATGGAAGCCCCGGCAGGTACCTTCTTAACCATTCTTGAGGAGGCTATATAATTCCATGCTAATAGCCCTGTAAACCTCAAAGGGTTTCAATAATGCTTTCCCCAAATCCCTAAAAGTCAGCTCCAACGTATCCTAAAAACCTGCCACTCCTGTGCCTCATTAATCACCACACCAGCTCTCCAGACTATGGGCACCAACCCCAGAGGCCTTAAAGCTAATGCCCTCTGGCAGATTGATGTCACCCATGTCCCCCAATTTGGTTGCCAAACTGTAACAATGGATACATACTCCCACTTCAAGTGGGCCATGGCACAGACAGGAGAAAATACAAAAAGGCTAATATGCCATATGCTATCTACCTTTGCCATCATGGGCATCCCTCTCCAAATAAAAACCGATAATGAGCCGGGCGTGATGGTGCACACCTTTAATCCCAGGACTTGGGAGGCAGAGGTAGGAGGATCACTGTGAGTTCGAGGCCACCCTGAGACGGCATAGTTTATTCCAGATCAGCCTGAGCCAGAGTGAGACCCTACCTCGAAAAAAACCAAAAAAAGAAGAGGAAGGAAGGAAGGAAGGAAGGAAGGAAGGAAGGAAGGAAGGAAGGAAAATTAAAGGAAGAAAGGAAAGAAGGAAGGGAGGGAGGGAAAGAGGAAGGAGAGCCCAGTATGGTGGCACATACCTTTAATTACAGCACTCAGGAGCAGAGGTAGGAGGATTGCTGCAAATTCAAGGCCACCCTGAGATACATAGTGAATTCCAGGTCAACCTGGGCCAGAGTGAGACCCTACCTCAAAAAACCAAAAAAAAAAACAAACAAACAAACAAAAAAATAATGGCCCAGCTTTTATCAGCTCCTAATTCAAAACATTCCGTGTGCAATGGAGGATCACACATCACACAGGAATTCCACACAACCCTCAGGGCCAAGGCATAATAGAAAGAACACATCAGACACTTAAAAACCAACTTAAGAAACAACAGACTGATAACTATCCACCAAACCTCCAACTGGCCATGGCACTGGCCACTCTAAATATTTTTAACATATACAAAAATTCCCAACATCCCCCATCGCCCTTCACTGGAACACACCAAAATCATCCCCCATCCTTCTACGATGGCGAGACCCTCTAGATGGTAAATGGAAAGGGCCTGACCCCCTCCTCACAAGGGGGAGAGGATTTGCTTGTGTCTTCCCACAGGACCAACCCAAACCTATTTGGATACCAGCCAGAAATGTCCGATTCAATCCCACTGACCAAGGAGATGGCTCACCTGAAACTGAAATGAAAGCGGCCCCCTCATCACAAGAAACAGAAAAGGAGGACCCTCCAGGCCCCCCAGGAGGAAAACATGCCGACCTGGGGCCAAATTGAGGCCCTGTGTCAACAAGGAGTCATGCTGGTATGAAATTCACAGCAGCCTCTATCACCAGAGACTCTGTTTATATCCTTACTTGCTATCCTGACCTTAAAAGTAGCACAGGCTCAACAAGCATATTGGGCTTATGTACCTGACCCCCTCTAGCTAGGGCTGCTCTTTGGGAAGAACCTTTGCCTAAGATATTTTCCAATGCTTCCCTTACCAATGCCAATTATGACCTAGAATTCTTGCAAGAAGCAACTAAACCAATGAATTGGAACTCTCTCACAGCAGAGCCACCTACCTGCTTTTCAAGCAATAGGTATCATGAGGGATGTTATTTAATGTATACAAACCACCCATTAATTACGGATGGTGAATACCAAAATAAATATAACTTACGATTACAATTGGGTCCCTGGGTAAGTAAACAATCGGAGGTACCGCCCATCTTGAGTCCCCAAGGGCAGTCTCAACCAGAATTATGGAAAGTAGTAGTTATCCTAAAAGAAAATTACTTTAAGTTTCGGGCATGCCTGCCCCTCCCTTATCTTTTCATAGTTGGGTCTGGGTGGGTCAATCTCCAAAATGGGATTTACTCTCTTAGTTGTATCCGGTGTATTATCAACAATTGTATCAGTTCTAAGGGAGACACAGCTGCAGACTACTCCTCCAATGTAGTCTGTATTGTCATGCGGCCTCCTTAATCGTGCCAGTCAAAATGACTGAGCCCTGGTACTCCAGCTTCGGAGGTCAAGTGTTCCAGCAGCTCAACAGATTGATGACACGGAAAAGAAGATTCATAGAATGGCTAATTGTGGGGATCATTGCTACAATCACCACCATTGCTTCTTCTACCGTGGCAGCAATATCCCTGGCATAATCATGCCAAGTGCTGCAGGCCATATCCCGCTCATGGCAGTAACTGAATAGGGGCCTTTCTTATGGCACATAGGCAACAAGCACTGCTAACAAAATTCTTTTTCAAAAAGAAAAATAGTGGAGCCACCTGTCATTTCTTTCTAAAGACTCATTTATTAAGACACTGTCCTCCACAAACCCAGCTAGAACAAAACCTCGTGCAGATATCTAAAAGTTTGCTCAGTCTCATTAATGCTGGTGATAAAGGCTTTATTACAATAGATCTGGTCATAATAAAACCCATTCCAGCCAGGTGTGGTGGCTCATGCCTTTAATCCCAGCACTAGAGAGGCAGAGGTAGGAGGATCACCATGAGTTCAAGGCCACCCTGAGACTACAGAGTAAATTCCAGGTCAGCTTGGGCTAGGGTGAGACCTTACCTCAAAAAACAAAAAATAGAGCCAGCACTCGGGAGGCAGAGGTCAGAGTTCAAGGCCACCCTGAGACTACATAGCTAATTCCAGGTTAGCCTGGACCAGAGTGAGACCCTACCTCGAAAAACCAAAAAAATAAAAATAAAAATAAACAAAAAATAAACAAACCAAAAAGAACATTCCACGTACTCTCTTTCATCTATGTGATCTATGATGATGCACTTGTAAGACCACTTGTATAAGATGCACATTACATTTTTCTTCTACTACTAAGAAAGGAAAACACTCAGCCAATTAAATTAACTCAATGGCTTAATTAACAGTAATCTCTCATTACACGTGAATCCATCATACAAGGTTCTTTTTAAAAAAAATTTATTTATTTGAGAGCAACAGAGAGAAAGAGGCAGATCAATAGAGAATGGGTGCACCAGGGCCTCCAGCCACTGCAAATGAACTCCAGATGCATGTGCCCCTTGTGCATCTGGCTTACGTGGGTCCTGGGGAAATCGAACCTTGAACCGGGGTCCTTAGGATTCACAGTCAAGCACTTAACCACTAAGCCATCTCTCCAGCCCCATACCAGGCTCTTAATGAACTGAAATGTCTTCCACTTATTCAGAGGGATTTGGTAGTTTAGACTATCTTCAGTGGCACTGTTTAATGTGACAAGGATTACTTGAGAGTATTTTGGTCATCTTCCCATATTCAATAACTTAAAAAAAAATACAGGCTGGAGAGATGGCTTAGTGGTTAAGCGCTTGCCTGTGAAGCCTAAGGACCCCAATTCAAGGCTTGATTTCCCAGGACCCATGTAAGCCAGATGCACAAGGTGGGGCATGCATCTGGAGTTCATTTGCAGTGGCTGGAGGCCCTGGTGCACTCATTCTCTCTCTTTCTGCTTCTTTCTCTCTCTGTGTCACTCTGAAACAAATAAACAAGTAAAAAAATTTTAAAAAAGGATGGTGCATACTTTTGGACTTCGTTTGCAATAGCAAGAGGCCCTGGCACACCCATACTCACTCTCTCTCTCTCATAAAACAAACAAACAAATAAATAAATAAATAAATAAATAAATGTTTTTTTAAAAAAAATACATAGCATCATGTATTTGTGGTTATCCTTTAAAAATAAGGCACTATAAACCCCTGACTGCTGCTTTGTAAGAAAACACAGACTAAGTACCCAATTTATTCTCCTCTCTCTGTGTTCAGACCTTTCTGTGTGTATAGTAACTTTTCTTTTTAAAAAAACTTTTAATTTTTTTATTTATTATTTGAGAGAGAGAGAGAGAAGAGGCAGATAGAAAGAGAGAATGGGCACACCAGGGCCTTTAGTCACTGTAAATGAACTCCAGAAACATGCACCACCTTATGCATCTGACTTATGTTCATCTTGGGAAATTGAACCTGGGTCCTTTTGTTTTGCAGGCAAGCGGCCTAACCATTAAGTCATTTCTCCAGACCTAAAGTAACTTTTCTTCAAGTGAAATCTTTTTGAGAACATTCAAAATGACAACACATGTAGTACCAAAAGTGGATCTAATTCAGTTAACTGACACCTCAGCTATGACCACACACATGCAGAAAATGACATCCTGTCACAATTATTGCCTTCCTATTGCAACTACAATGTTATTGGCCATGTGAAATACCTCAACATCAGAAATAGTGAGATGTGATATATATTCAAATCACTGAACTACAGTATACCAATCCACCAGATTACTTGGTGTTGAGGGCTGCTGATGGACACGGGAAATCCCCTTGAAAATACCTATGAGGGCTGGAAGATAGTTCAGTCAGTAAAGTGCTTGCCATACAAGCATGAGAACCTGAAACCCAGAACCCACATAAAAAAGCCACATGGGGGGGGGGCTGAAGAGATGGCCCTGATGCGCCCATTCTCTCTCTCTGTCAAATAAATAAATAAATATTTTTTTAAACTTAAAAAAAAAAGCCAAGTGGAGTGGCACACACTTGTAATCCCAGTGTATATCTGAACCTGCACTCCAGAACCCACATAAAAAAACCAAGTGGAGTGGCACATTTGTAATCCCAGTGTGTGTCCCTGGGGTTTGTGGGTAGGCAGTATAACCTGATTGGTGAGCTCCAGATCAGTGAGAGACCCATCTCAAAAAACATGGATAGGAGCCGGGGGCAGTGGCACACGCCTTTAATCCAAGCACTCAGGAGGCAGAGGTAGGAGGATCATCATGAGTTCGAGGCCACCCTGAAACTACATAGTGAATTCCAGGTCAGTGAATTCCTGAGCTAGAGTGAGACCCTACATCGAAAAACCAAAAATAAAGGAAAAAAATAGATAGGGGATAAGGAGATGGCTCAGTGATTAAAGGTGCTTGTTTGCAAAGCATGTTGGCCCAGGTTGGATTTCCTAGCACCCATGAAAGCCAGACACAAAGCAGTGCAAGTGTGATATGCATGCACCCATTCACATGCACATACACAAATAAATAACATTTTAAAAAATAATTGTCTTTTTTTTTTTTTTTTTTTTTGGTTTTGCAAGGTAGGGTCTCACTCTGGTCCAGGCTGACCTGGAATTAACTATATAGTCTCAGGGTGGCCTCGAACTCTCAGTGATCCTCCTACCTCTGCCTCCCGAATGCTGGGATTAAAGGCGTGCACCACCACGCCAGGCTTAAGAATTGTCTTTTTTTTTTTTAAAAAAAAAAAAAAAAGGTGGATACCACCTTAAGAATGACACCCAAAGTTGTCCTCTGGCTTTCAAACTCATGTGCACATACATGCACATCTACACACATGTGCACCTGCACACCCACATGAACATGCATGCACACAAACACAAAACCTATGAAAGAAAACCAATACACGCATGCATGTGCCAGGCAATGTTTGGCAAATTTCATTCAATGAACAGGAAAGCAAGGTATGAACAGACAGGAAACATCATTTTGATACACAGCCACAGGGGACAGGTTAATCAAAGTGTAATCAGAAGATGTCTCCCTCTCTGTACATCAAGGACAGTGCAACACAACACCCACCAAGTGCGACCTCTCACAGATACTTCCTGCCAGGATGAACCTCCTTTCCTAGTTCTCACTCCCTCCTCCCTCCCGACCTCTTCTGCTTGTTCACATTTCCCTTCAAACAAATGGACACCAGTTCTATATTCCCCAGAAGGATGGGTCAAATTTGTCAAACTAAATAAGCAACCAATTGGAAAATCATCTTTCAAAGTAAAAAGAAAGTCATAGCTCATCCCCAGAACTCTGAAATTGGGGGGGGGGGAGCTGTGGAAAGATTTAAACATATTTACTGCTTATTTTTAATAATTTTAAGCCACCAGAATCAGTTTTTAATCACTAGAGAATCTTTTAAAAATATCTCCATCTACTTATTTGAGACAGTGTGTGTAAGTAAGGGCACAGGAGAGCCTCTTTGCCAATGCACGCAATCTCCAAATGTTGTGCACCTTATTTTACATGGGCACCGGAGAACTGAACCTGGGCTGGCAGGCTTTGCTACTAGCATCTTTAACTACTGAACCACTGGTCTCCACTAGAGAATCTTAATATAGCTTGTCAGCTCTCATTAACATAGTACTAAGTTCAGATAACAATCACAATCAATTTATTTCAACAATTTTTCTTTTTTGGTTTTTGAGGTAGGGTTTCACTCTAGTCCAGGCTGACCTGGAATTCACTATGTAGTCTCAGGGTGGCCTTGAACTCATGGCAATTCTCCTACCTCTGCCTCCCGAGTGCTGGGATTAAAGGTGTGCACCACCATGCCCACCTCAATTAATTTTTCCATTATTCAAAATTAATAGACCAAATTAGTGAAAATAGCAAAATGTGCCTGTCACCTATCTTTAATGATTCTCCATATACATAGCTCTGTTTCATCTATGTTTTCAAGCTCTCTCCAACCTCAATTATTTTGAAGCAAATTCCAAATGTATTCTCTTTTAATTTTTTTATGATGGACATCTTGGAATGCTTTCAGATTTGGATTATTACAAATGGTTTTTGTAAAGATGTTTAGAAGAAGGGCTGGAGAGATGGCTTAGCGGTTAAGGTGCCTGCCTGCTAAGCCTAAGAACCGGGTTCCAATCTCCAGGTCCCACGTTTAGCCAGATGCAAAGTGACACAAGGGTGCAATGCCACACTTGACCACAAGGGGGCGCACACATCTGGATTTCTTTCGCAGCAGCTGAGAGGTTGCTGGCGCGCCCATCTCTATCTGTCTTCCTCTCCCTCTCCCTCTCCCTCTCTCTCTGTGTCTCTCTCAAAAAAAGATGTTTAGAAGGCCATCAGTTTTTATTTCATTTGGAAAAACCTTAGAGTAGAACTGACAAGTCAAAGCTAGATAAAGTTTATTAGAACCACCAAGGCTTCTTTCATAATGATGTTTATGAAAGCCCTTGTTGCTCTACATCTTCCTAACATTTGGAGGCAGTCACTGACTTGCCTATTCTAATAGATGGATTCTGTTGACTTGTAAATGCTTTTTAATTTGGCATGTGTTTTGAACTGTAAGTGTTCCAGAACAACTCAGTTTTAGTGTATGAAGACAAGCCCCAAGGTGATGAGAAAGTGAAGACAGAGAAGCAGATGGACCAAGGCTTGCACAGAGTTTAATTATTTGGGGACTGACAACACCATGCACCTAGGCAGTAGGAAATCAGTTGGATGCCCACAGTCTGAATCAGAAAGAGGGGCATATTTATGGATTAGGATTCCTGGCTGGAATGTACCTGGTTTATTTCAATATCAAAGAGTTATGTGCATCCCTGAAACCTGGGTCTGATTGTAAAATTCCACAATTCACTCTAATGGTTTTATTTATGTTTTGCCTGGAAAGTCTGCATCAAGGTTACTCAAAAACAGTTGTGCAATTACAACTCAAGATGTCTGTAGTCATGTCAAGCTATAACCATATAACTAAACTATATAAATCCATAGACTTCATTTTCAGTGAGGATGAAAAGCAGGGACAAACATTTTTAAAATGAAATACAAATACAATGAACTAATATGTAATTCTCTTTCAAGTCATTAAAAAAAATTCTGCTAACATACAACACATAAACTGGAAATATGCTCCACAATTCTGGATTTTAATAAAAGTTATGTGAGAAAAACAGGATCAGAACAAATACTCAAAATCAATGCAAAGACAACACACTTGCAATACACATGACACTAGCACAAATAAATCTCTACCAGCACTTCTGCCACGAGCCAAACCTTTCAGCTTTAAATACCTTCTCCTTGGCAAGGGCAACACAACTTCCAAGAGACCAGTTTCATCAAACTAAATATTGGCTCACAGGAGCTAATCTCATGATATATTACTTGAGTGTAGGGGAAGTGTCCTTATAGCTCTGTCGCCTGTAACCACAGCTTTTCATGACAATGCAACAGAAATGGAGGCAGCAGCTCATATAACCAAACTGGATTTCTCTCAGTAATGAATGGTACTTAGGATATTCATCCTGGGCTAGAGAAATGGCTCAGTGGTAAAAGCAAGGGGGTCTGAAACTGCCCAGGTTTTTTTTAAAAAAATTATTTGAGAGAGAGAGAAGGAAAGAAAGAGGCAGATATATAGAAAAAATGGATACACCAGGGCCTCCAGCCACAGCAAATAAACTCCAGACACATGTGCCCTCTTATGCATCTGGCTTACATGGATCCTGGGGAATCGAACTGGAGTCCTCAGGCTTCTCAGGCAAATGCCTTAACTGCTAAGCCATTTCCTCAGACCAAATTGCCCAAGATTTAATTTCCAGATCCACTGTAAATGGCTGGGTGTGGCAATGTGTGCCTGTAACCCAATCCCACAAAGTAGAACAGAGACCAGGAAATCACCTGGGCTTGTGAAAAACAGCAAGCTCTTGAGTCAGTAAGAGACTTGGCTCAAGTAAGATTAGGCAGAAGAGCCATGAAGCAGAACGCCAGTCATTCTACTCCAGTCACCACAGGCAAGCACCCCACCTCCTGTAGGTGACCGCATGGGGCAAAGCAAGGGCACATACATGAGCACGAATCATACTACACACAAACACATACACACCCCACAAAAAAAAGATATCCACCTTCTACTTTAATTATAATCACACCTTTGCTCATCCCAGAACATATTTTTAAAATGCTGAGAAAAATGGCATCACAACAAACAATGCTACTTTCACTTGGCCTTGGTACAGTTTTCTGATTGATGGCATATGAATCAACGTGCACTAACGAAAAACACTGTAGGGGGCAAACTGTGTAGAAAACGCCCATTTAAAAAAATCCAAAACTACTTGAATTTAATTCTTGCTACATCGAACTTTGTCCAGTCTCATTTTCTTGATCACTCTATCACTGTTTCTATTCCTTCTGAGGCTTCTTTTTAAGTCATCTTCACAATTTTAGGAAAAACCAAGTTTCTCTAGATGGAAATGAACTTCTCAGACTTTTCCAACTTTGATATATTTCAAAATGAGGATTGGTTTTTATTTTCATAGAAGCTGAACTGCTGCATGCAGGCTGTGTGCCCAAAGTTCTCACAATGAGATAACCTAAGGTAATCTACATTACCCCAATACACTCAATGAATTAACAATTACATTTCTAAAATTTCTTGAACATTTTAACACTGTTAGATTGTCATCACAGCCCCAGACAATAACTAAATCAATGACTACTTTAGGTTAGTTCCTACAATAACTTCACTTGTGAAGCACCATTCTTCACTAATGGCTTGTATCCTGCCACTGCTACTGAAGAGTGGTATCACAGAACTAGCTAACGGTCCAACCTGGCTTCGGGGAAGCATCTGTCTAAGAGCCATTTGTGTATCATCTACAAGACCACCCAAAGCGCCATGTGAACAGCCATATGGAGTACTGTGCCATCACAGAAGCAGTGACAGCAAGAAAGACACCTTAGGAGAGTGGCCTGCATGCTCATCATCATTCACACCATTGCAGGACATTCTTAGACACGCCTAAGTATGGAGAGCCTCACATCACTTGAAGATGGATGATCAGAGGAAAATGCTAGCTATATTTTGTTAGAATAAGCTGATGCTGGTTGCCATTTATGCTGGGAATTGAGAAAAGTGAATAGAGGTAAAATGTATACAAAACTCATCAGCTAAGTGTGCCCAGATTTGGGAAGAACATCTCCTGCAAAGTTACTACAACACAGTCTGGGTCATGGGTAACAAGTGATCTCTAAGCAAATTATAAAATATTGTTTGATGTCTGAATTCAGATAAATATGAATTCTTAACCTTAAACATTCATCCATTCTACTGGAGAGATTTTCTACAGAGTTTTTTATTTCACTGACTGTGTTTTTTATTGCTAGTATTTCTTTTCTTTTTCTTTTTTTTTTTTTTTTTTTTTTTTTTTTTTTGGAGAGAGACAGAGAGAGAGAAGGAGGAGAGGAAGACAGAGATGGGCGTGCCAGCAGCCTCTCAGCTGCTGTGAACAAAATCCAGATGCATGCACCCCCTTGTGGTCAATTGCGGCATTGCGCCCTTGCATCACTTTGCATCTGGCTAAACGTGGGACCTGGAGATTGGAACTGCTGGAGATTGGAACCAGCGTTCTTAGGCTTAGGAGGCAGGCACCTTAACTGCCAAGCCATCTCTCCAGCCCTATTGCTAGTGTTTCTGACTGGTTTTCTTTATTATTTCTATTTCCTTATTCATGTCTAGTACTGACCTTATTTCATTAAATTATGTGTTCTTTGATTCCTTTGATTTCCTCTTTGAGTTCTTTGAACATAGTTATTATATATGAAATATTTATAACCATCCTTTTGAAATTTTTCTCAGGCATTTCCTCTAAATCAGTCTCACTGAAGGTCATTTCTGATGCATTAATACTTTTTGGTGGATTTATATTGTCTTGATTTTGTGTTTCTTGTATTATAATGTAAAGATTTTTGCATCTTGGATTAATTTAATGCTTGGGTTTTCTAGTTATCTGCAGTAATATTAGATGTATCAATCAATCTGATGTTATATATCTTCAGGGTAGGAGCTTATGGTGCTAGGTGTGGCTCTTAAGACTCTCAGAGTAACCAGAAAAGTGACCCTAGGTGTTGGGTTTGCCTGTTATGAGAGTATTCAAGTAGGCTGAATGGAACAGAATACAGACAAATTCTAAAAACTTAACTAAACAATGTACACTCAATGTTCTACTCAGCAGTAAAGAAAAATGAAGTTATGAAATTTACTGGAAAATAGATGGATCTGGAAAGGACTATACTTAGTGAGGTAACCCAGGCCCAGAAAGCCAAATGTCACATGTTCTCTCTCATATGTGGATCCTAGCTACAAATGATTAGACTTCTATTGAGTAAAAATAAAACTCAGTAGCAGAAGACAGTAAGCTAGAAAGGGGATATAAAGGGAATAGAAAAGGAGGGAGGGTGGATAGGATAGTATTATATATATGTAAGTAGAAGAACAAATTAATGGGGGTGAAAAGGCCTAAGTCAGGGGAAGAGATTGAGTAAAGGAACAGTGGACGGAGGATTAATCAAAATCTAAGAGGATATAAGTAAGTCTTATGGAAACCTACTTTGCTGGACAATGGAACACTCAGAAGCCTTAGATTGTTATTAGGAAATTTTCAGTGTCAGGGATAGGATACCTTTCAGTGAGTTGTTGGCCGGGGATGTCACAGATACCCCAAAACATTATAGGCCATTGCCAAGGCCCTTGGTTTCCCACTAGGAATATATGGTAAGACCCTATTGCTGAAGACTCCACATACTTGGGTGGCAAGGTCACTGAGAAATCCTGCTGGAGCTGAGCTGAAAACCTCTTCCATGTGGACCAGCTGACAGAAAGCTGGAAAAAGCTATGCTGCGCGAAGCTCAATGGGAGAGAGAAAACACCAGTGAAGATACTCAACAGTGAATACTGCAGGCTTTAAATTTGGCCAACCAGACCAAATGAGCCAATGGGTGCAATATCAGCATGTCTGGGGGAAACCAACAGCTCTCTAATTGGACTGGAGGCCTGCTCCATGGGAGGGAATACATTCCTGATACTGAAAACTTACGACAGGGGTAGTCATGAGCCATACGGTGTAACATCTGCTTATGTCATGCTAAATGTAAATACTATGCTCACCAAACTGCCCAGTAAGCACTTCTCTTAATGTCCACACCCATATATTAATGCTACTCTCACTTTTGGTTAGAGAAGCTTCTCTTTTCAGATGGTGGCAACCTTGGGCTGACTCAGAAGGCACCATAGCACTGAGAAGAAGAGGAGTGCTCAGCACTGAAACATCTCAAACCCACCTTCCAAGGCACAGGGTCCATTGTGGAAGAGGGGGCAGAATGAATGTAAGAGCCAAAGGAAGAGTAGGACTCCTTACAACGTGCTCCTCCAAAATGGCCTGGATATCCATGACCCCACAGTGCCTGACACTACCTACACAAGACCATTGTAATAGTAGGGAAAGCTCATGACATCAAACTGAAAAGAGAAACTGATTGAGAGGGGGAAGGGATATGATGGAGACTGAAATTTCAAAGGGGAAAGTGTTGGGGGGGGGGGGGGAAGTACCATGGGATATTGTGTACAATTAAAGAACACCAAACAGACAAAACCTGGAAAGAACCTCTCCCCGCCACTGGTACTTGAACACTGTACAGCATGCCTTGTCTCCAGTGTTCAGAAAACAGTAATTCAGTACTGCTATAGTTTGATAGCAAAATTCCTACACTTCAGTTTAAAAGAATCATTTGAAAAAAAAAAATCAATGTCTAGTAGCAATAATGTAAACACTTACTTCTTAAACTATTTTTCTTTATGTATTTCAGAGTATCCTTTTTTCAAAAACAATCTTCGCTTCCCCACAAGAGTTTCCAAGTGTATTTACACACACACAAACACACACACACACACACACTTACACACACATGCCTATTTTTATTCATCTACTCTTCTTTAAAGCTGTTTTTCTCCCCTACTCAAGACCTTATATACCCTAGACTGGAAGCCATCTAGTGAAATCTGGAGGAAATGTGTAGGGACAGATGAGAATTCCTCTAGCCCTAGGTTTTGTCAAATGGTTCTTACCTGCTGTGGAAAACAGGTACGAACTGCATGCTCTGTGTAACCAAAGGATGGCCCTTCAAAGACAGCTGTGGGGAGCTTCAGCACTTCCTTCAGAAACTGGTCAAACTTGCTAAATATCATTAAGCCACTGGAATCTGACATCTGGGAGAAAATATCTATGAAAACAAAACCAAACAAAGTCAAACTATGAGAAGATATAGGCTTTTTATAAATGGCTCTATATTAATTGTAACCCACCAAAAGATTACCATTCAAAAGTCCCATAAAGAAATTGCCTCTTAGCTTTTGGGCTAAAATCTAATGTAAAAGTACCATAAAGTTATGACTTTAGTTAATAATCAAACTATTCCCATTATGATTAACATTGTACCTTTGTGAGCAAGGCCCCTCAATTCCATCCACTTAATTTCGTACCTAAATCCAAATCAAATGCTACTCAGGTATGTCCACCTATCTCTTTTTTGAGTATGTGTAACTGAATGATAACTGTATTTATGATACCCACTGTTCCAAGAAAAATATGTGGCAGCATTCCTCAATATCTGTATTTATATAAAGCATATGCATAGCATTTGAGAGATGAGAGATGGAGGCAGAAGGATGAGGGGTTTAGAAGTTCAAGACCAGTCTGGGCTACATGAGACCCTGCTTCAAAAAAAAACAAAAAGACACATGAAGATTTGAGTTTATGAATATGTTAGCACTGTGATAAGATAGTTAAATTGTACTACATACATAGATTCATATTCCAATTATGCAATTAAATACCCAAGAGGAGAAAAATTTGACTGAAGAATATTTACACATATACACTTAATTTATTACAGAGAGAGAGGTGCAGATATATAGAGAAAATGGGCATGTCAGGGCCTCTAGCCAATGCAAACAAACTCCAGACACATGCGCCACCCTGTGCATTTGGCTTATGTGGTTACTAGGTTATCAAACCTGGGTCCTTGGGCTTTGTAGGCAAGCACTTTAACTGCTAAACTATCTCTCTAGTCCCAAGAATATTTTCTTAAAATGTCTCCAAAAATAAGCTCAAGAGTGACTAAGGCCAATACCCAACATTGACCTGTGGCCTCCACATGCATGTGCCACTCCCACACAAGTATGAACATACATGAACATCATATACATATATGCATAAAATAATAAAGCTCTAAAAGAAAAGAATTTAGATGCTAAACCCTAACAAGAAAAAAAAAACGGTAGGTGAAAGTAGGGGAGGGATGGGATTTACAGCTGTAACCAAAGAAGAGAGGGATAAAGTCTTCCTGACAGGAATTACAGTGGATGTCTTTATTTGGCACTGAAGGAAACATTCTGACTATGGCAAAACATTTACACGAAGAAATAAGGACTGAGTAAAAAGATTTCTGATATGAAAGAAAATTCTGAAATAAAAGCAAGTTTTATTTGATTTTAAAATCTTTTAAGGGCTGGAGAAATGGCTTAGCCATTAAGGTGCTTCCCTGCAAAGCCTAACACAGGTTTGATTCTCCAGTACCCACATAAGTCAGATGCACAAGGTGGTGCAAGCATCTGTAGTTTATTTGCAATGACTAGAGGCCCTGGCACAGCCATTCTCTCTCTCTCTCTCTCAAATAAATAAAACATTTAAACAAATTTTTAAACCAAAAATTAGCTAGACATGGTGGGGCACACCTTTAATCCCAGCACTCAAGGCAGAGGTAGGAGGACTGCCATGAGTTCGAGGCCACCCTGAGAATACATAGTTAATTCCAGGTCAGCCTGGGCCAGAGTGAGACCCTACCTTGAAAAAAAAAAAAAAAAAAAAAAAAAAAAAACAGGGCTGGAGAGATGGCTTAGCAGTTAAGGCGCCTGCCTCCTAAGCTAAGACCACCGGTTCCAATCTCCAGGTCCCACATTTAGCCAGATGCAGTGACGCAAGGGCGAAATGTCGCACTTGACCACAAGGGGGTGCACGCATCTGGATTTCTTTCACAGCAGCTGAGAGGCTGTTGGTGCGCCATCTCTATCTGTCTTCCTCTCCCTCTCTGTCTCTCTCTGTGTCTCTCTCCAAAAAAAAAAAAAATATTTAAAAAGCCTTTTAAGAGGGCTGGAGAGATGGCTTAGCAGTTAAGGCATTTGCTGCAAAGCCAAAGGACCCAGGTTCAACTCACTAGGACCCATGTAAGCCAGATGCACAAGGGGCCACACACATTTGGAGTTTGTTTGGAGAGGCTGGAGGCCCTGGCACACCAATTTTCTCCCTCTCTCTCTCTCTCTCTCTGCCTATTTCTGTATCTCTCCCTCTCTCTCAAATAATAAATAAAAATAAAATATTTTTTAAAACCTTTTAAGGAGAGATGAAACTTTTTTTTTTTTTCCGAGGTAGGGTCTCACTCTAGCTCAGGCTGACCTGGAATTAACTATGTAGTCTCAGGGTGGCCTTGAACTCTCAGCGATCCTCCTACCTCTGCCTCCCGAGTGCTGGGATTAAAGGCGTGCGCCACCACGCCCGGCGAGATGAAACGTTTTTAAAAGTAGCTTTCAAGATTATATTATTAATGACTATGACCAAAAAAAGTATAATGGAACTGGAGGTGTGGCCTAGAACACCTTGTAAATAACACACAAATGCAATATTGAGTCTGAATTGCAGTACTGACCAGTAATGTAGGGCAGGGAGACTTACATCAAAGACATTTCAATGCTAGGAACCATATCTGACAGCAAAGGAGATTAGGGAACAAAATAATTTTAAAGGTTAGGATTATTCTATATTTCTAGCTTAGAAAAATGCTGCAACTATGACTGAAATAAACTGAAGCTAGAAAGCATACTTGGCTTAGGAACTAACTGTGTATGAACTGATCAGCACATGTTCAGGGGATAGGAATAATCCAAGAACTTTAATTAGGGGAAGAGCATAAGTGATTCTATTCTTAAGTAGCTGGTTACTATTCTTACAATTAGAAAAATAACCATCCACTAAATTGGGATGAAAATAAAAGGTCGTTACCTCAATGTGCCCATTCAATGCCTCTTTTCCCTTCTTCCTTATTAACTTAATGTGACTGTGTTTATACTGGCATTGCTCCCATTTTAAAAAGTGATTTCATAGCCCCCTCTGGAGTAGATTTCTGGAAAACTTTATATTTTCCTAGTAGAGGCACCTCTTTCTTCTCTATGCCTGGAATGAGACCTCAAACAGTAGTCATCACTAGTCAAGTTTCCTGTTGATACTCAATGTATGTATAATAGGTAAACTAATAATTAATTTGCAGCCACCAATGGAAGAAACAGGACCAAAGACTATAGCTACCAGGTACATAAAAAGTCATGTGTACCACTTCAAAATCACAAAAACACATCAACAAATCTGAATCTAGTTCATTCAGAGGAATAAAGAGGAATAACAATTGGATAGTGATGTAACTAACCATATCCACAAGAGTATTAGTTTCAATTATACTCAGTTGCTTTGTCATATGAAGAGGTACAAAGAATTCTTTAGCCGGGCGTGGTGGCACATGCCTTTAATCCCAGCACTCGGGAGGCAGAGGTAGGAGGATCACCGAGAGTTCGAGGCCACCCTGAGACTGCATAGTTAATTCCAGGTCAGCCTGAACCAGCGTAAGACCCTACCTCGCAAAACCAAAAAAAAAAAAAAAGAATTCTTTAATCATGAAAAAAGAAATCAGAATTTAGTTGGCCCATATTATAAGAGAAACAAAGAAGTATGTTTATTTATTTTAAGAAAATGCATACTGCTAGAGCCAAAAATTAAGGTAATGCATTACTTCTTGAGTTATTGATTTAACATTGTTGTTTTTTAACTAAGCTTTTCTTAATCTGCAAGAAAATGGTACAAAATGAAGTTAACTTTTTAAATCTTAAATGAAGCATAGCAAATAATGAATCTAAACTAGTATAATATACTACTTATAGATAAATGACCTTAAGGGGCTAAGGAGTTAAGGCACTTGCCTGCAAAGCCAAAGGATCCAGGTTCAATTCCCCAGGATGCACCTAAAGCCAGATGCATAAGCTGGTGCATGCATCTGGAGTTCTTTTGCAATGGCAGGAGGCCCTGGTGCACCCATTCTGTCTGTCTGTCTGTCTGTCTGTCTATCTGTCTCTCTCTCTCTCCCTCTCTCTGGCTTCCTCTATCTCTCAAATAAAATATAAAATATTTTTATGAAAACCTTAAGTCTGTCTCTCTCTTTCTGACTCTCTCAAAAAAAAAAAAAAAAAAAGTCAAGAATGATAGCTGGCAGTAATAGAGGGCATACATAGCAAGTAGGAAGCCCCAGGTTTAGTCTCTAGTACCAAAAGGGAGTAAAAATTAGTCCTCTACTTACAGCCCTGTACCTCTGTTGCATTATGGGATGAAATTACTTCCTACAGTATAAGTTAATTTCCCCTTAATTCTTTTCCTATTTATATAACTTTGTCCAATCAGAGGGCAGCTGGCTACCCACAAAGGCTGTGTGCCACTATTGCACAAGTGTGCACTCCTTGTCTAGCTGGTAGGTTGTGTGGCTTGCAGGGTTTCCTGCTTGTTCATGCTGTTGGTAACCATTGTCTCACAGTAGTTCCCATAGTACTTTCCAGCACCATGAGGGTTTGCCAGGTGAAGACTGGCTTTCCTCTCAGGTCCCATATTGTTTCTTGGTGTTCTGAGATGGCAGCCTGTATTGTCTTCAACAATAGAGTCTGGCTCTGGGATCACAAGCCAGAGCCCATGTTTTAAAGTCAGAGCTTTCTCCACCTTCACTGGGCATTTTAGGTCTGGCCCATCTACCTTCTTAATATGCTCCATCTATACTGTTTCCAGAGTTCCTATTGTGATGACTGCTTTAGCCTTTGGTTTTGTGTAGTTCCCCTTTACACGCTCCTTTCCTTGAACCCCCATCCACCATCCCACCCCAATATTCTTTTCCTCTACTGCTTTGTCTAGTAACCTCTCCTTCCCTCCCTCCCTGCTTCTCTTCTCCGTGGTATCATTCTAGTTAAATGCCCATAACCCTAATGCTGACTCTTTTTTACACTCTTCTTCCACTGGCCCCATTTAGGAGCCACAAATGAGAGAAAACATGCAATGTTTGTCTTTTCTAGTCTGTGTGACCTAACTGAGGATGATTTGTTCCAAAATCATCCATTTTCCTGCAAATTTCATTAATTTTTCCTTATTGCTGAGTAGAATTCCATTGGGTAAATGTACCACATCTTCATTATGCATTCATCAGTCAGTGATCTGGGTTAATTCAGTTCTTAGCTATTGTGAATACAGTGGTGAGAAACATGGCTGAGCAAGTCTCTGTTCAGTTCTCTGCCCCATTTTTTGAGTGGAATGTTTGATTTTTTTTATTGCTTAGTTTTTTGAGTTCTTTGTAGATTCTAGATATCAGGCCTCTGTCAGAGGTACAGCTGATGAAGGTTTTCTCCCATTCTGTGCGTTGTCTGTTTGCTCTGTTTATGGTATGCTTGTCTGTACAACAGCTTTTAAGCTTCATGAGATCCCACAGGTTGAACATTTGTTTAATTTCCTGAGATACTAGGGTCCTATTCAGAAAATCTTTCCCTACTCCTATATTTTGGAGAGTTCTTCCTATTTTCCCCCCAATCGTTTTAGAGTTTCAATTCTCGTGTTGAGGTAGACATAGAGAGAGTAAGTATGGGCATGCCAGAGCCTCCTGCCACTGCAAATGAACTCCAGATGCAGGCACTGCTTTGTGTATCTGGCTTTACATGGGTGCTAAGGAATCAAACTCAGCCATCAGGCTTTGCAAGCAAGTGCCTTTAACCACTGAGCCATCTTTCCAGCCCTGAAATCATTCTTCACAATATCTAAAGCTAAATGGGCCATCTAGCTTTCCAACTCTCAATGTCTTAGTAATGTAAGAAAAAGCAAAAAAACAAAACCAATGCACTATAAAGTCATTCTGAGCCCTCCCTGCTCCAAGGAAAACATCTAATCAAACCTCTGTACCCTCTCAGTAAGGAGGAGATAGCAGGACACAGAGGAACATTTCGAAGATGCTATCACCAAATCCAGTCCATGAGAAATGCTGTAGGACCAAAAATCCAATTGCTTTAACAGGTATATTTACATAGCATCCAACACATATCTAAAGCCCACAATTTCCCTCTCATCATCCTGCAATCGGACAGTTTCTGACTCTTGGGGCACTTGTATTCTGGCACCTGAATATAAGTGTGGATCCCATTACAGAACTATCACTGTGAAGAACCACAGAGCAGCTTAAAACAAGGCTTTAAGGGCTGGCTTAGCGGTTAAGGCGCCTGCCTCCTAAGCCTAAGAATGCTGGTTCCAATCTCCAGGTCCCAGATGCAAAGTGACGCAAGGGTGCAATGTTGCACTTGACCACAAGGGGGCGCACACATCTGGATTTCATTCGCAGCAGCTGAGAGGCTGCTGGTGCACCCATCTCTATCTGTCTTCCTCTCCCTCTCTCTCTGTCTCTCTCTGTCTCAAAAAAAAAAAAAAAAAAAAAAAAACCAAGGTTTTAAATTTAGATAAAATATCACTGTTGCCCCTCTAGAAAATGTCACTTGGTGCTTAAAGGAATGTTTAAAGATTCTATGAGAAAATACATGATGTAAAGCACTTAGCATAAGGCTTGATATACCTTAGGCAGTCAGTAACTATCTAATGATTACATAAATAAAAACATAAGCTATGAAATTAAACAGCTATGAATTTCATCTTCAGATGTATTTAACTACCCTCTAGTAAGTAGTAAAATGCCAAACTGGCCAACATAAAAGGAAAAAAAACAAATAAACAAAAACTCTGCAACAACAAAAGGAAAGATAACTGGGATGGGAAAAAAACAGATTATCAATTTCTAAGTAGCTGAATCTCTCTTATGCATTAAGGAACATTTTCAGCATAGAAAATTCTACCCAATAAAGAAGTATTATTTTTTTAAAAAGACTAAAAGACTAAATTTGGTCAATCCTGGTAAAAGCAATTAAATATATTTTCTAACTAAAAGTTCTTGATATAATCATTTTCTAACATATTTTAATTTATTTTTAAAGTATTTTTATTTATTGATTCAAGACAGAGACATAGAGAGTAATAAGCAGAGAGACTGAGAGCATGAGAGAGAATATGAGCATGCCAGGACCTCTTGCCACTGCAAGTGAACACCACTTTGTGCACATGGCTTTACATGGGTACTGGGGAATGGAACCCAGGCTGTCACACTGTGCAAGCAAGTGCCTCTAGGCACTGAGCCATCTCTCCCACACCAAATATATTTTTGCTCATATGGAAAACATTTTTAAAGGATCTTTTAAATGTCAGTTATTATTATTTTGAACCTCTTCAGTTTTCTCACTTTAAAAAACACTAAAATGGGGTTGGGAAGAGGGCTCAGGGAATAAAGAACTTGCCATGCAAGCATGAGCACTAGAATTTAGATCCCAGAACCCACGTAAATGCCAGGTAGCCTATCTGTAATATCAGCATTTGGAAGGCTAGACTACCCCAATCAGTGAGTCTTGAATTCAAGTGAGAGATCCTGCCTCAATAAATAAGGTGACCTGTGTGTGGTGGTGTACACCTTTAATCCCAGCACTTGGGAGGCACAAGAAGGAGGATGATAGCCTGGGACTACAGTGAGATTACTTCAAAAAAAATAATAATAAAGAAATAACTATAAGTAAAAAGCATAGTTAATAAATAAAGTGGAGAATGAATGAAGAAGACATTCATTAACTTCTGTCCACCATATGTATATGCACACTCATGTGTACACACACATATGAATATGCATATACACATGCATGCATGCATGCTATACACACATAACACATGCACTAAAAAAAAAAAACCATTAACAATAACCAATCTTTTCCATCTGAACAGTAGGTGGCACAGCTCGCATATTCTGAGGCAGCCGCTGCAAAGTGAATGATATAATTAAAGCACACATACAAAAGAGAAGCATATCAGAGTTCTGAAAACACTCATTCATTTAAAACTAACAGTCCTAATTTAAAAATGTATTCAAAATATGAAAATACTTACATCTCAATTTGTCCAGCATTTTTCCACCACACATGGTTGCTAACATAGCTTTAACTGAAAATACGGTCAACTTGCCTCGGCCCTCACTGCAAAATAAATATTAGAAATAGTTGCTATCTGGAACTCCACAAGCAATCAAATGTATCTGTAATATTCAGCAACTAGTAAGTTGATCCCTGCCCTTATACAGTATCATATGTAGAAACCATGGATTCTGTTTGCCTTGCAAAATTAAAGTTTCTTCTATACAAGGTGGACAATGCTAAAGATAACTCAAATTATCTGAATATGAGTTTTAGAAACAACTGTAATCTCTATTAGACCTGTGGACAGAGGACAAATGGCATGATGAACCTAAATCAATTTTTTAAATATTTTTATTTTTATTTATTTATTTGAGGGAGGGAAGGAGGGAGAGAGAGAGAATATGAGCACACTATGGCCTTCAGCCACTGCAAACAAACTCCAGACACGTGTGCCACCTTCTGTATCTGGCTTACATGGGTCCTGGAAAATCGAACCTGGGTCCTTTGGTTTTGCAGGCAAGTGAATTAATTGCTAAGCTATCCCTCCAGCCCTGAATCAACTTTTGAATCAACTAAATCCATTAAATCCACAGCTGAAGTGTTTTTAAAAAGCGGTCAAGGGCTGGAGAGATAGCTTAGCGGTTAAGGCACCTGCCTGCTAAGCCTAAGAACAACTGTTGGATTCTCCAGGTCCCACGTTTAGCCAGAGGCAGTGACGCAGGGGCACAATGCCACACTTGCCCACAAGGGGGCAAACACATCTGGAGTTTGTTCCCAGCAGCTGAGAGGCCACTGACCATCCCGTGCACTCTCCTCTCTCTCTCTCTCTCTCTCTCTCTCTCTCTCTCTCTCTCTCTCTCAATCTGACTCTCTCCAAAAAAAGAAAAAGAAAAAGTGGTCAAAACTGAATGAAGGACCAGCCAGTCTGAAAATGTATCTTTACATAAGGATAACAACCATATATTGTTACATATTAAACAACAAGGTAAAAAGATTTTTATAGGGGCTGGAGAGATGGCTCAGTGGTTAAAAAAAAAAAAAAAAAAAAAAAAAAAAAAAAAAAAAAAAGGTGTGCTTATAAAACCTAACAATCAGCCGGGCGTGGTGGCGCACGCCTTTAATCCCAGTACTCGGGAGGCAGAGGTAGGAGGATCGCTGTGAGTTCCAGGCCACCCTGAGACTACATAGTGAATTCCAGGTCAGCCTGAGCTAAAGTGAGACCCTACCTCGAAAAACCAAAAAAAATAAAAAAATAAATAACCTAACAATCCAGGTTTGATTCCCCAGCACCCTCATAAAGCCAGATGCACAAAGTGGCCCGTGTCTGGAGTACATGTTTGCAGCAGCAAGATGCCCTAGCATACCCATTCTCTCTCACACTGTTACTCCCTCTCCCTCTAATAAATAAATACTTTTAAAGATTTTATAATACATTCACCTGTTTGATGTAACAACATTTATATCACCATGTGTTTATTCTTAATCACATCTATCTCAGATTTTCATTCCTCACTGTGAGAAAATAAAAGGGAAGGGTCAGGAACATTAATACTTCTTAGGAACTGGAAAGATGAAATAAGAACATAATAAATGAATTACTAAAAGAAATGCTATACACCACTAGCAGAACTAAGATCACTGCTGCTCTGTGAACACGTCCAGTGCTCCATCCTTTCTGGTACATCTTGGTTTCACTGCAGGCAAAAATTCATTAGCTGGCTGTTAAAGTCAGCCCATGTAAGTTAATAGGGTGGTTAATTGTATAAAGCATGCACTCAGAAAGTTTCACAGTAACTTAGAGTAAAATATCTTTGCAATAAAGGGAGCAATCCAATGTTAGTTTTGAAAAGCAGCTGTCCCATTATATTCACAGGTCCTAACAGGAATACTGCCCAGGCTAAGGATATAGCTCAGTGTACAGTGATAGCCTAGCGTGCCCAAGGCCCTAGGGAGATCAGAGTTTCCCATTTTCCAAACCCTCCTTGTATATAAAAAGAACACTGAGAAAAAGAAAAATGGTCTATAGGCCAGAAAATTCTTAATAAAACCACTGCCAGAGGACTGGAGAGATGGCTTAGGGGTTAAGGCGCCTGCCTCCTAAGCCTAAGAACGTTGGTTCCAATCTCCAGCAGTTCCAATCTCCAGGTCCCACGTTTAGCCAGATGCAAAGTGAATCAAGGGTGCAATGCCACACTTCACCACAAGGGGGAGGACACATCTGGAGTTCGTTCGCAGCAGCTGAGACACTGCGGGCGTGCCCATCTCTGTCTTCCCCCTCTCTCTCTGTTTCTCTCTGTGTCTCTCCCCCCAAAAAATAAAAAATTTAAAAAATTAAAACAAAAAAAGAAAACCACTGCCAGAAATACCAATTTTTGTTAGAGCCAGATTTTAACTATTATATCTCATTGAGTTTATTCATAAAATAGAAAAGCCTGCTACTAGCTAATATTAGGATGCCTTTTTAAAAAACATAATTCCTCAGATGCTGTCCTATGCATCAAGCAATACAGATCTGAAAATGATGAGAAATATTTCAATATCAAATAACCATTGCATTGAGAAAAGGCAACATCTAAATGAACATTAAATTAAAAGCTGTAAATTTTTTCATGTGCATGTCTATGTTGTATATGTATATATGCTCATATGTATGTGGGTATATGTAGGATGCATGTGTATGTGTGTGTGGAGGCCAGAGGCTAATGGCTATTTTCCTCAGTTGTTTTCCATCTCATTTACTGAGGCAAGGTCTCTCACTTGAATCAAGAACTCACCAAATCAGCTAGTCCAGGTAGCCAGCTTAACCTGGGGGTCTAGTTGTCTTTGCCTTCCAAATGCTAGGATTATAGCTGCATACCACCATAGCTGGATTTTACATGGGGGCTAGGGGTCCAAACTGACTGGGTCATCTCCTCCATGTTTTTTAGATGAGGTCTCACTATTCCTCACTGGCCTGGAACTCATGATGTAGCCCAGCTGACCTATGGGGCAGGCACAGATGAGTGATTGCCTCCACCTACAGAGAGCAGTACAAAGCAGGCAGACATGGGATCTGGCCCTGACGGGAGGTATGCTGTCACTTATGCATGGGTAAGGGCCATGGGCATTGCCAAGAATCTGGCCCAGGCCACAGCCAAGACTGCAGTGATTAAGGCCTACAGCCCCTGTGCTGCAGCCCCAGGTGAATGGCCCAGTGCAGACCAGGCAGGATCAGATAGCCTATGTGGAGCCAGGATGCACCCAGGAGGTGATCAAAGAAGCCACTGGAGACTGGACATCAGGGAGACCTGACAGTTGGAGAGTAAGCTCGTTGACAAGAGGGACCAATAAGAAGATGAGGAACTAGAATCCATCATCTGCATAAGGGAAGGAAACAGGGAAGTGGGCAATGCTATAAAACCTCAATTCTGGAGCCCACTGAAAGGGACTTCCAGCTCTGGGACTTCTTCTATCCCAAAGAGAGCTTTTGTTTATAATAAGCCTGTTACTGCATTTTCTCTTTGTCTTTTGAGTCTGTCTGTCCTGGGGTGTCCAATTCTTTGTTTGTGCTAAGGATCAAACCCCAAACCCTTAGATGGCTAGACTGCCAGCAAGACAGCTAGAATAGAGAGCTCTTGCATCAAAAGCACAAACCTAGAAAAATGCTTTCAGAGGGAATAACTTCTGGAACAGATGTCAACAAGATTATTATCCACATCAGGTTTGTTTTATTGCTTGCTTTTTTGCATGTGTATGTAGAATCTGGGTGTAGTGAGTGACATATGCACATGTGTGTACAGATACATATGCCCCAAGCATGTGTCTGGAAGCCAGAGTAGGATGTCAGATGTCCTTTTCTCAACATTCACCCACCCATGTCCTGCAATCAGGGCATAACAGACAGCTTCAGGTTCGCTGAGATGAACTTCCAGACCAGACACAGTTATGGAGGAAGCAATATTATTTATTGAAGCTTACAGATCCAGGGGAAGTTCCATAATGGCAGAAGAAGCTGGCCTGCCTTCACAGAACCAAACACAGAGAGCAAAGCCACAGCCAAAAGGCACACAGCACACTTCAGGAACTCCAGCTGGGCACACTTTGCATATCTTTACATTGAAATCCTAAACCCACCACCACACCTTAAGATCTGCCCAGTGACACTGCCTCCAGCAAGGTGGCTGCAGATGCAAACTATAAACTAATAAAACACTGAATATATTGGGGGCCATTTATTCAAACTACCACATTCCACCCCTGGCCCCCAATAGATTTATAATTATCACACATTGTAAATTGTACTCAGTCTAGTTCCAAAGGTCCCCATTATCTTGACCAACTTAAGATAGTGAGTCCTGTAAAATCAATCAAGTTAAATACTTTCAACATATAAAGGCACAGAGTAAACATTTTTAACTGGTATAAGGCATATAAAGGAGAGACTAGAACAATGCAAACTTAGCCATATCAGCAGTCATCGAACTTCTGCAGTTAAAGTTCAATATAACCTGAGACTGACAGTCTCCAGGTTTTCCAATTCCGCCCCTCCAGCTGGGCAGAGTAGCCAGGGAAACCTTCCATCCTAGGCCAACACTGCAATCCATGATAGCCCTTGCACAGTCCTGGTATATCCAAAACATCTTCAGGTCTCCATGCAAACCACGGTCCACCTTCCAAAGGCTCTTCCAGGCTATAAGGGCCTCATGCCCTACTTCATTCCACATCTCACCAGCGGCTCCTGGAACCGTGTGCAATTCAGGACCACTCCATGCATTTTTCATGCTTCCAAAACTAATACCAGGTGTGCAAGACACAGCCATATTCTTAATCCAGGGATGAAATAAATCATAGCCTTGAAAAAGCAGGTTCCTTCTCCAATCAACTCTTTCCAAGAGTTGGTATTTCTAACAGTCTTTCCTCAGGCATCCTCTCCATTGTTTTAATGTAGTCAGGCCACCTTCCTTCCACCTTCCTTAAGATTGCTAATGTGTTTGACAATAACAGCTCCAGTAACCTAAAGCCAGTCTCAGTGCCTCTAATTTTAACTTGCTCGAGGTTTTCCAACTTAAAATCTTAAGTCTCTCAGTCCAATATCTTTAGCCAAGCACATCAGTCCATTAAAAATTTCACCTTGATCAATCTCTCTGGACCTGGGCAGCAGAATGCAGCCAGCCCTTATGCCAGTAGCCCAGTTCCAACAAAGTCCTCTGCAGTCTTTCCTTCCCCTTAAAAAGCTCATAAGCCAAGCCTCAAAGTTCAAATACTATCTGCACTTAGTATTCTCAAACTCTCATCAGAATAGTCCATAAAACTTGGCTTACCACTCCAGAAGGCATTTTCAGTTGCAAGAACCAAGTCCATGCCCATTCCTCCAAAAAAAGGTTCCAAAAGACAAAAATCCACATGGTCAGGTTCATCTCACCCCACTCCTGGTACCACTTTTGTAACAGACAGCTTCAGGTTCGCTGAGATGAACTTCCAGACCAGGCACAGTTATGGAGGAAGGGATATTATTTATTGAAGCTTACAGATCCAGGGGACATTTGTATCTTTCTCTCAATCCAGAGCTGCCACTGGTCAGAGAGCCCCAGAAATTGTCTAGTATCTACCCCAGAAGACTGGGCTTACAGATGTATATGGCCATGCCTGACTTTTTGCATGGGTCTGGGGAGTCAAACTTACCAGTCTCTGGCCATGAGGCACACATGCTGAAGAGGTAGGTGCACTTAACCATGGAGCCATCTCTCCAGCACTTACCAATGGTTTTGATGCTAAAGAAAAGTTGCTGTAAGTTTGGATGTGTCTGGCTAATGCCAAGTAGGAGAGTTGGTAAAGAAATGCAATTATTTCTTTCTCTCTTTGCCAAGTAGAACATTAACAAAAGAGACAACTAAACAGATAAGCAAAGTGACTATAATACTGTTCATTCCTTTTCCAAAGAATTCACATACTGAAGCAGCCTAACATGATGTTTTCAATGTGCAGATTTGAAGGGATTCATTGCAAGCAGGCTTTAAGTGGCAAAAGGTTTAGAAACTGCTAAATTTCCATTATTGAAGACTGACTATACTATTAGTTAATAAAAATAATGTGAAATAATGTATAAAAGATAAAGAATTACATCCTAGAAAGACTGTTGGAGGGTGGAAAACAACTTTGGTGACATACACCTGTAATCCTGGCTATATGGTAGGCTCAAGCCCATAACTGAGAAGATGGCTCAGCAGTTAAAGGCACTTGCTTGCAAAGCATGCCAGTGACCCCCCCACACACACACATAAATAAATCTATAGCCAGACTACAAAGAAAACAATAGACACAAATTACCACATTAAGGATGAAGGGGTTATATCACAATAGTTTTATACACTCTATAGAAATAATAAGGAATTTTGATTAAAAAAGCCCACAACTCCAGATACATGTGCCCACTTGTGGTATCTGGCTTATGTAGGTCCTGGAGAATTGAACCAGGGTCTTTTGGCTTTGCAGGCAAACGCCTTACCTGCTAAGCCATCTCTCCAGCCCCTAACATCAAATTTAATGTTCAAAGATTGAATGCTTTCCCTTACACTTAAGAACAGTCAAAGGCTGGCAAGACGGCCCAGAGGTTAAAAGCACTTCATGTGCAAGCATGAGGGCCTAGAACACCTGAGAGACAATATGAGTTTAATCTCCAGGACTCACACAAACAGGGCATAGGCTCCTGGAACCAAGTCCTACAAGGGACACAGAGAACCAATAATTATCACAGCTTGCAAAAGAATGACAAACTTGTAAGATCAGTAAGAGACACTCACAAATGTGAGAATGTGCAGAAGATGCGAGAGCAGGACACCTAGCATTCCACTTTAGCCACAACAGGCAAACATACCCCACCACAGGAAAGTACACCCCACCATAGGCAAGCACATGGAGTGCTGGGTGGGCACAAATACATGCATTCATTATACACATACACTACACACATACACACACACATGCACAAAAAAGCAAATAAGTCAAGGATTCTTCTTATCACCTCTAGCCAACATGACACCACTCAACTTAGCTGGTAATAACGCGCTAGAAAATGGAGCAGCAAAAGTATACAGATTGGGGTTGGGGGTAAGAGCGCTTGATCTGCAAGCATAAGAGCGTGAGACCATATGAGTTCAATTCCCCAACATCCACATACCTGAGAATCACAGCGAGCTCTGGGATTAGTGAGAAACTCCCTCTCAAGGACACGTGGATGAGTGACAGGGTAAGGGCACCTGACATTTTCCTCTATGCACATAAGCAAATGGCATATCTGCACAAACATGAGTGCGTACCACACTGTGTCTACTACAGATACAAACGGAAGGAAGGAGGAAAGGGAAAGGGTAGGGCAATGGGGACAGGGGAAGGGAAGGGAAGAAAAGAAAAGGGAAAAGGGGAAAGGGGAGGGGGAGAAGGAAGGGAAGGAAAGGGGAGAGGAGGGAAGAATAATAAGTACATAAACTAGAAATGAAGAAATAAAACTGTATACTCAGGTACTGTGACTACCTAATTAAAACTCCTAAAAACCCTATCCCCCAAAAAATATGCAGTCTACTAAAAACACTAGAGTACAGCAAGGTTGAAGAACACAAAGTTAAACTACAAAATTCAATTTTATTTCTCTAAACTAGCAAGCTTATTGAAAATACAATAGCATCAAAATATTCTATAACAATACTGTTATACAGAACAGTCCAAAGATACAATACTGGGGGCTGGAGAGATGGCTTAGCGGTTAAGGTGTTTGCCTGCAAAGCCAAAGGATCCCGGTTCGACTTTCTAGGACTCACATAAGCCAGATGCACAAGGAAGTGCACGCATCTGGAGTTTGTTTGCAGTGGCTGGAGGCCCTGGCATACCCATTCTCTCTCTCTCTTTCTGCTTCTTTCTCTCTTTCTCTCTCAAATAAATAAATAAGTTTTTTTTAAAGATACAATACTGTGTAATTATCAACTAATTATCAACATTTGATAAAAATGTTCCAATTATATGCTGGAAGCTAGAAATTAGTGAAAGAAATCAAATAAGACTTAGATATATACAGTGTTTATGAAATGGGAAACTAAATATTGTTAAAATGCCCATTCTCTCTAAGCTGATCTGAATCTTGTGGCAACTAAATGCAGTTCTCAAAGGAGATAAGGGAGTAGGAAACTGGGCATGGATACATTGTTTTCCCTACATGTTTACACGGTGCTGCACTCAGTACATTACTCTAACACACTATGTATAGGGCTTGTTTTCCTACACACCAAGCAATTCTGTAGCAGTTATCTGCTGGGTGCCCTCTGATTCAACTCAGTCCTGACTCTGCCTCCCTGGCTGTGGCATCAAAGCCACGGTTTGAAGGCGTAATCTCAAGACTGACCCCACTTCAGAAGCTAGTTGTATGTATTAAGTGGTCATATGTAACCTGAATAGCTATAAATCAGAGGTTCCTATATTCTCCTCTATGGGTTTGAGTAATTATAAAAATTCAAGGAAGTATTTTTTATGTTTATCCATTTATTCATAAGGGACATTACAAAGGATACAGATGAATAGTTATAAGAAAGATATATAGGGTGAATATGTGGGAATGTGCACAGGGCTTCCGTGCTCTCCCTAAGGGTATATACATTATCTATCCAGAAGTTCCCAAACCTAGTTCTTCATGGTTTTATGGAAGCTTCTTATGTACACGTGGGTGATTAAATCACTGGCCACTGATTTCAATTCAATCTTCAGGCCCTCTTCAATGTCCAAGGCTGGGTTTGGGGCTGTGGTGTGTGTTGCTGTCCTCCAAGAAAAACAACTATTGACATCTTTTTTTTTTCTTTTTCTTTTTCTTTTTCCTTTTCCTTTTCAAGGTATAGGGTCTCAATCCAGCCCAGGCTGATCTTGACCTGGACTATGTTGTAGTCCCAGGCTGACTTTGAACTTATAGGGATTCTACTATTTCTTCCGCCCAAGTGTTGGGATTAAAGGTTGCCCCACCACACCTAACTATTGCCATCTTTATCAGATGCAGCTGTGAATGTTCATGAAATACTCAAGATTGGGCTTGTTGGCACTGAGCCAACTAAAGAGAGGGGGCTGGCAGGGTCATGACAACCTCACCTAAGGTCTCAGGTGTCTTCTATGGCAGCTGTGTACATCAATGCAAAAGGTCCCACAGCCTCAGGGGGAGAGAAGAGGACAGAAATGGTGGAAAACCAAAGAATGGGGAGCTCCATCTATGCAACTATGGGGGTGTTCTCATTGATGTGGGGATTAAACTCTGGATGCTACAGCTGTCTGGGGTCTCCATGCTCCTATAACTCCTTGCCCAAGCCCTTTAAGGAAGCCCAATAACTCACTGGTTCAACAAGTTGAACTGTGGTAGAATCAGCCTTGAGTCTGTTGTGGGTGCCTTGTCTGTGGAGAACAAGTGCTTGTTGATATCTCTCCAGAAAACAGTTCACACTACAGGCCAAAAAGTTCCAACCGTTTACTTACATAAGGTGCTTCGCATGGCAACATGCCCCTATCCTGAGGTTATCAAGGAATCCACCCGGAGTCACCACCTCACAACAAGAGATGCTCCTATCACTCAGGAGATAGGTTTAGGAGCTGTATCAGACATCTTTGTGACTCAGGAAATTTGTCAGAAACCAGGTCAATGACAAAAGACTATCCTGGTACCACTTCAGCAAGGGTATTAGGAGCTCTATCTCAGAAACCAAAGCAAATACGGAAATAAAATTCGAGCACATTCATCTCTCAGAAATTACAAAGGACTTTTTTAAACTTCTGTGTCAGAGACAAAGGCCAGCCACATTGTATATTTCTTATTTATTTCACAAATCACAAATTGACAAAAAGGTATTTTGTAAAACTGAACTTAATAATTTGTTTTGTATTCTTAGATTTCGGTTTAAATTTATTATTATTAAGGCAGGGCTTTTCTCATCTTGCTCTGCTGCTGTTCTTTTTGCTGTACTATCCAAGAGCTTCCAGAAAATTCTCCCATCTCTGCCTCCCATCTTGTAGAGCACTCAGATTACAGAGGCCTTCCATAGCTTCCAGCTTTTTAAAAATATATTTTTATTTATTTGTTTGCAAGCCGAGAGGGAGAGAATGGGTGCACCAAACAAACTCCAGATGCATGAGCCATGTTGTGCATCTGTCTTTACGTGGGTACTAGTGAATCAAAGCCAGGTCTTTAGGTTTTGCAAGCAAGCACCTTAACCGCAAAGCCATCTCTCCAGCCCCAGCTTCCAGCTTTTTACATGTGGTCTGAGGCTTGAGCTGAGAGCACTTTATCCACTGAGCCTTCTCACCAGAGCTCCCTTACAGCTCACCCTGTTGTTATTTTTGTTTTTTTTTACTTTTATTTTTAGATTTTTTTGAGGCAGGGTCACACTTTACCCAGGCTGACTTAGAACTCACTCTGCAAGCCCATGCTGACCTCAAATTCACGGTGATCCTCCTAGCTCAGCCTCCTAAGAGCTAGGATTAAAGGCCTTAGCCACCATGCTCGGCTTTCCCCTGTTATTTTAGTATGCATTCTGAGCTAAGAATTACCAATTTAGTATTCAGGATACCTAGATTCATTCACAGTTAAGATCTTAGCCCACTTTTCATTCTCAGGAAGCCTAGCTACGTTCTTAAAGCTTCTTAACCCTAAAGATTTAACATTTCTTCCAAATCTCTCTACTCATAAATTTAGCTCAATCATATTCACTGTGTTCCTTAATCTCAAAAATCACTGCATTTAACAGTATTTAAAAGTCCTTCTGGAGGCAAAGGTAGGAAGATCACTGTGTGTTTGAGACCACCCTGTGACTATATAGTGAATTCCAAGTCAGCCTGGGCTAGAGGGAAACCATACCTCAAAAAACTAGAAGAAAAAAAAACAACCAAAAATTCTTTCTAATATATTTACACAGTCTCTTATTGTATTGATTTATCAAAATAAACGATTAAAGTGTTGGAGAGATGGCTTAGTGGTTAAGGCACTTGCCTACAAATCCTAAGGGCCCATGTTTGACTCTTCAGATCCCACATAAGCCAGATGCACAAGGTGATGGGTGTGTCTAAGGTTGCCCATGTGTCTGGAGCTTGATTACAGTAGCTGGCAGCCCTAGAGCACCTATTCTCTATCTTGCATGACATGTTCTCTCTCTTATTTAAAAAAAAAAAAAAAAAAAAAAAGGCTAGCCTGTCAGACTTGCCTCAAAAAACAAAAGATTATGGAATATCAACAATATTGTGTGCATACTTTCTGGCTCCAAATCCCTCTTCCTTCAAAGGGACCAAATCATACCTATTTCTTGATATAGAGGAAACTGATGCCATCTATGCAAAGTGAAGAAAAGCAAGAACCAGGTCTATTGTGGTCAGGTTCACATTGCTGTTGAAAACACCGAACCAAGAGCAGCTTATGGTTAAAAAACTGGGGGAGTTTATTTAACCTGGAAAGAGCTGGAGAGATAAATTTGCCTGCGAAGCATAAGGACCCAGGTTTGATTACCCAGTACCCACATAAGCCAGGTGCACAAGGTAGTGCATGCTTCTGGAGTTTGTTTGCAGGGGCTAGAGGCCCTGACATGCCCATTTTCTCTCTCTCCTCCTCCTTTCTCTCTCAAATAAAAATAAACTGGAAAGAACCTCTCCTCGCCATATTATAATTAATCTACTAAACACGCAAACTAAAGAAAGATATATTGAAAGCAAAAAGACAAAGCAAGTCACATAAAGCAAGGCAACACCATCAGGGTAACAGCAGATTAGTCAACACAAACTTTAAAAAACCAGAAGGGCTTGGAATGATTTATTCCAACTTCTGAAAGATAACAACTGTAAACCAAGATTAATTTATCCAGCAAAGCTATCCATCAAAATTGATGGAGAAATAAGGATATTTCACAACAAAAAACAAGCTAAAGGAGTCGGGTGTGGTGGTGCACGCCTTTAATCCCAGCACTCGGGAGGCAGAGGTAGGAGGATCACCATGAGTTCGAGGCCACCCTGAGACTACACAGTGAATTCCAGGTCAGCCTGAGCTAGAGTGAGACCCTACCTCGAAAAATCGAAAAAAAAAAAAAAAACAAGCTAAAGGAATATATGACAATTAAAGCCAGCTCTACAAAACATTCTTGAAGGGACCCTCCACCTAAAAAAAAAAAAAAGGAAAGCACACACATAAGGAATCAGGAAAAAAAAATAACCCTACTCAAATAACAGTTAATAAAAGAGAATAAAGGGAAAACAGAAAGTACTACAAAACAAGAAGAATGGTGAAAATAAATACATACCTTTAAATAATAACTCTTAATACCAGTGGCCTCAATGACCCAAACCAAAACACACAGGCTGAGAGACTAGATTAAAAGGCAAGAAACTCATCTCTCCATAAAAGACAGACACTACCTTAGGGTAAAAGGATGAAAAACAGTATTTCAAACCATAGGGCTAGGAAACAAGCAGGTATTGTTATCCTAACATCTGACAGAATACACTTCAAACCAACATTAGTGAGAAAAGATCACATTGTGTGTGAGTGTGTGTGTATGTGTGTGTGTGTGACATTATATTGATTAAAGGAAGAATTCAACAGGAAAATATTACAATTCTAAAGATATATACACCTAACATGGGGGTTCCCAATTCCATCAAACACCATTAGACTTGAGGTCACAGCTAACACCAAGCACAATTGTAATGGGTGACTTTAATACCCCACTTTCATCAATTGACAGGTCATTCTGGCAAAAAACAAACACAGAAACATCTGAATTAAATGAGGTGACAGAAAAAAATAGACCTAAGAGATATCTACAGAACATTCCATCCAAATGCGGCAAAATACACATTCTTTTCAGCAGCACATGGAACATTCTCTAAAATAGACCATGTATTAGGACACAAAGCAAATCTTAACAAATACAGGAAAACTGAAATAATTCCTTGTTCTCTATCTGAACACAATGGCATTAAACTACAAATCAGCAAGAAGAAAAACTACAGAGTATACACAAATTCATGGAGACTAAACAGCACACTACTGAATGATGAGTGGGTCATTAAAAAGAAATCAAAAAGGAAATCAAAAACTTCATAGAATAAAATGATAACACAACATACCAAAATCTTTGAGACACAATCAAAGACAGTCCTACAAGGGAAATTTATACCTTTAAGTGCCTATATTAAGAAACTAGAGCCAAGCATGGTGGCACACTCCTTTAATCCCAGCACCCGGGAGGCAGAGGTAGGAGGATTGCCAAGAGTTCAAGGCCACCCTGAGATTACATAGTGAATTCCAGGTCGGCCTAGGCTACAGTGAGACCCTACCTCAAGAGAAAGAAGAAAGAAAGAAAAAGAAAAAGAAAGAAAGAAAGGAAGGAAGGAAGGAAGGAAGGAAGGAAGGAAGGAAGGAAGGAAGGAAGGGGGCTGGAGAGATGGCTTAACGGCTAAGGCACCTGCCTGCTAAGCCTAAGAACGCTGGTTCCAATGTCCAGCGGTTCCAATCTCCAGGTCCCTCGTTTAGCCAGATGCAAAGTGAGGCAAGGGTGCAATGCCACACTTGCCCACAAGGGGGCACATGCATCTGGATTTCGTTCACAGCAGCTGAGAGACTGCTGGCGTGCCCATCTCTGTCTCTCTCTCCCTCTCTATCTCTCTCTGTCTCTCTCCAAAAATAAATAAAAAATAAAAGAAAGAAGAAAGGAAGGAAGGAAGGAAGGAAGGAAGGAAGGAAGGAAGGAAGGAAGGAAGGAAGGAAGGAAGGAAGAAAATAAATTAATCAGGGGCTGAAGAGTTGGCTTAGGGGTTAAGGCGCTTGCCTGCGAAGCCTAAGGTCCCAGGTTCAATTCTCCAGGTCCCACATAAGTCAGATACACATGGTGGCAAATGCATCTGGAGTTCGTTTGCAGTGGCTAGAGGTCCTGGAGCACCCATTCTCTCTCTCTCTCTCCCATCTCTAATAAATAAATTAAAATAACTAAATCATTAAAAAAAGAAATTAGAAAGGTTGCACGTAAACACCTTAACGCTTTACCTTAAGGACTTGGAAAAAGAAGAACAAGGCAAACCAAAATCAGTAGATGGGAAGAAATAATAAAGATTAGAACAGAAATTGATTGATGAAATAGAACCCCCCCCCGAAAGGTAAAGAAGATTGTTAAATCATGTTTATTGCCACTCCATTCACAGAAGGTAGGAAATTGAACCAGCCTAGATGTCCCTCAATTGATGAATGGATAATGAAGATGTGGTACATTTATACAATCAAGTTCTATTCAGCAGTAAAGAAAAATGAAATTTGCAGGGAAATGGATGTATCTGGAAAGGATTACACTAAGTGAGGTAACCCAGACCCAGAAAGCCAAATGTCACATGTTCTCTCTCATATGTGGATACTAGCTACAAATGTTTAGACTTGTATGTGAGTTAGAGTTAAAATCAGCAGCACAGGACAGCAAGCTAGAAAAGGGCTATAAGGGACAGAGGGCAGGGGAGGACTTAAGGGGATGGTATTGTATATGTGTAAGTAGATGTACAGATTACTGAGTCTGTATAGATTACTGAGATGTACAGATTATTGAGCCAAAGAAGGGGGATAGGGTTAATTAAAATTTAAGATGTTGTGAATAAGCCATATGGAAACCTACTTTTTTGGACAAAATGGCACAACCAGAAGCCATAGACTTTTAGTAGAAAAATTTCAGCGCCAGGGATGGGATACCTTCCAGTGAGTTGTTGGCCAGGGAAGTCCCTGATGCCCCCAAAACATTGCAGGCCATTGCCAAGGCTCTTGGTTTCCCACCAGAAATAGAGGTAAGACTATTGCTGAAGACTCCACATGCCTGGGCTGCAAGGTCACTGAGAAATCAAGTTGGAGCTGAACTGAAAACCTTCTCCCTGTAGATCATCCAACTGAAAGCTGAAAAAAGCTGTATAGCATGCAGCCGTATGGGAGACTGAAGTCATCAGCAGTGAAATCAGTGCACACTGGAAGCCTCAAGTTTGGCCAACCAGCCAAATGACTGAAGAGGTGCAATAGTGGCATGTCTGTTGTAGGGGAAATCAACTCTAACTGGACTTGAGGCCTGCTCCAGGGGAAGGAATTCATGCCTGGTACCTAAAAACCTAATCAAAAGGCTATAGTGGAGGCATTCATGAGCCCTAGGAGTGTAACACCTACTCTTGTCTGGCTAAATGCATATATTATGCTCACCAAACTGCCCAGTAAGCACTTTACTTAACAGTCATACCCATATATTAATGCTACTCTCACTTTTGGCTAGAGAAGCTTCTCTTTTCAGATGGCAGTGACCACTGGAATGACCCAAAAGGTACTACAGTCCTGAGAAGAAGTGACAGAGGAGTATTCCTCACTGAAACATCTCTATCATATCTTCCAAGACTCAGGGTCCATTTCAGAAGAGGTGGCAGAAAGAATGTAAGAAGCAAAGGAAGGGTAGAATTGCTTAAAATGCAATTGTTCAGACAGAAATTGGCCTCAATATACATGACCTTGCAATGCCTAACACTACCTTCACAAGACCTTCATAATAGGAAGAAAAGATGATGACAACAAAATAAAAGAGAGACTAACAAAGAGGGGGGGGGCTGTGATGAAGAATGGATTTGTGAAGGGGAAAGTGGGGGAGGGGAGGGGAGGGAATTATCATGGTTTATTGTCTGTAAGTATAGAAGTTGTCAATAAAAAAGTTATTGAAAAGGACAGTCTGTTGGGCTTGCCTCAAAAAAAAAAAAAAAAAAGAATCTGGTAGATAGACATATGTCAAAGACAGCTCTATGTTCCTGGGATGAACCTCCAAACCAGACAGTTTATGGGAGAAAAGGGACTTATTTGAAGCGTATAGATTCAGGAGAAGTTCCATAATGGCAGGAGAAACTGGCCCCCCTTTCACAGGTCCATTCAGAGAGAGAAATACCACCATCAGCACCACAAGCAAGCACATTGCAGGAACCACAGGCAGAGCTCAAGCGGTCTGCATACCTTAGGCTGGAATCTGCCCCCTAACACACCTTAGGATCTGCCCACAGTGACAACTCTTCCAGCCAGGCAGCTGGAAATCCAAGAAGCTTTAATAAAATTCCTGAATCTATTGGGGAGATCCATTCAAACCACCACAACATCTAAGAATGAGAATTGTTCACAATTTTATGCAGTTTCTAGTCTCAAAAGGCTTGTTCACATTCTTCAAAAGGAAATATTAACAATAAAATAAATACAAAATCAATAACTGTCACACTTAAAAACAGCTATAGATACTTACTAAAGATACTGATTTCAATCTATGTAAAACATGGCATTAAAAAATGGCATAAAGAAACAATCACCTGAGGCTGGAGTAAAGCATGAAGACCTGAGGGGAGTGTCGACATGAGAATTGTCAGGGCTCACTGGCCAGCCAGTCTTATCAAAACATGGTGAACTTCAGGTTTAATGACAGATTCTATCTCAAGGAAATAAGACAGAAGAACAAAAGAGAAGGATGAACCATGCTCTCCTCTGGTCTTCACGTGTGCATGTCCAGTGCACACAAAGCTGCATATACATGGGCACGCACCATGCACACGTGTGTGCACATGCACACATACACACATGAACAATCACAACAAAATTAGTAAAGTGGTTTTCCTAAAATCCTATTTCCTTAATTCTTGTCATTTGTAGTCATTCCTTCAAGAAAAAAACTTAGCTCCTTCCTCTGTACTATTTTGCTTTGTAAGCCCAATTCAGCACTGACCTCCTTGCCATGAATGCTTTTCTTAGCTTGGAAACCCTATTTTAAGTAAAACTGAAACTTCCTACACAGAAGCTGCCACAAACAAAGCAAAGAAAGTGTCACTTTCACTTTTCTAATGTTTCTTTTGGAGCCTTGGCATTTCCCCTCTACAATCAGGGGCAGGGAGAGAAATAGTTACCAAGCAACTATACCCCATGCTTATGTTCTTTATCTAACTGATTCTTCTTGGAATAACTCACTCTTGATTCCCCTCCCCCCAACAAGCATCTGAAATTATTCTATATACATTGGTCAAATTACTTTAAAACTGAGCAGTAAGATGCCCCTGGCCAAATCATGTTTGTGGCCAAACCTCACAAATATCCATGTTTTACTATTTCCAATGTAAATTACACATTCCTATGAGAAATTCTCTTCAAGCAAGATTTGAGAAAGGGCTAAATGTGGTGGCACACACCTTTAATCTCAGCACCCAGGAGGCAGAGGTAGGAGGATCGCTGTGAGTTCAAGTCCAGCCTGAAACCACAGAGTAAATTCTAGGTTGGTATTAAAGGCATCTGCTACCTCGCCTTTAATTCTAGGGGAGATTAAATCCCAGGGAGTGGGGAAAGAGAGAGGAGAGAAGACAGACAAAGAGGAGCATTCCCCAGTGGCTTTTGAATGCAACTCTCACTCCTCTTCACTCACACCAGGCTATAATTAAGTCCTTTGAGACACATTTCCATTTCTCCAATGTGGCATGCTTGTATTTCCATCAGTACAATTTGGTTGGCCATGGCTCCACTCCTACTCTACTGCCTGAGAACTCCCAGGTTCCTATTCTTCCTCTATCTAAATCTTTTTTTTCTTTCTCAGGTTTTACCTCATTTTTTTCCCATGCTGCCTCCTTCTTTATTATCACCAGTCCCATTTTCATCTCTTTGATGATCCATTGTTCTTGTCCATATAAATATGTAGGTCTTGCAGGGCATGGTGGCACATGCCTTTAAACTCAGCATTCAGGAGACTGAGATAGGAGGATTGCTGTGAGTTCAAGGCCACCCTAAGACTACATAGTAAATTCTAGGTCAGCCTGGGATAGAGTGAGACTCTAACTCAAAAAAACAAACAAACAATAACAACAAAAAAGTAGGTCTTCATTTTATAATGGCCTAAGCTGCTCCCTACGTGTGCAAATGAGATTAAAAATCTACGAGGACAGAGATTCTACATTATACTTCTTTGATTCCTTAATAAACTCTGTGCTGTAGTTCTAATCAGCGACTGTGAGACTGAGACAAAGGGCAGCAGGCATTCTGATTATGATAAAATGGAATAATATTCTAAGTTGATTTTACTTGATTAGGCTGTTTGACTTTTTTTGCCAAGTGGATTCTTGACTTACAATTGATTATTACATAATCCATTCACTGTGAAGTTTTGTAAATTAAGATTAACTATAAAAATATGAGCTTCGGAAAATCAAAGGGAAATGCTTTTTTCCTCTTAACAGCATTGTAATTGGACTGCTAATGGTATGTCTAAAGTATAAGTTTATTTTCATACAAGAAGTTCTAATTTATAGTTGGCAGCATCCACAGTTGTATGCTAAAGACTGAGAAACAGCTTGTTTTAGTAAAAAATGTTCCTGATAGTCTTAATTAATTTGAATAGATAACTCTTCATAGATACTGCACATCCAAGAAACATATTCTCAATGAAGTTAGTTTAATGTGCAAAAAGTTGGAAGAATTTGAGACTTGACTAAACTGAAATGAACAATGTCCCATCCAAAGGACATAGGTGAGCTTTGCAGAGGCTCCTGAAGGTATATGCAAGTTAAAACTTCACAGTGTTTATCCAGTCTGACTCACTGTCTGCTTCTCTTGGCACTGAGCTAACAATGGTGTTTTCTCAGTGTTGGGTAATAAGAACTCTTTTAGAAGTCATGTGTAAGGTTTATTGTCAGTCTATAAAATGATAGGTTTGTGGAGATGAATCATGAAGGGGTGTCTGAGGAGGAGACTCACCACCTGGTGGGGAAGGGTGCTCGATCCCTGGAGGGATGCTACCTGGGTGGGGTTGAAATAATACATTTCTTCTTTCCTGCACCCTCAGCAAATATTACCTGTTTCATCCTATAATTTTGGTGTCTTTATGTTAATGTACACTGTGTGTTACCTACTGGTCAGCTCTGCAGGCACTGTAAACTAGGCCTTAAGTAAGTGAGTTATGTTATTTGTACTGAAACTAAATATTTTTTTCAAATCTCCCTGTTGGGGTCCCTCCTAGGGCCAGCCCAGGAGGTATGGCAGGGTCTCCACCAGGTAGGGGGTGAGAGGCGCGGAGTCACGACACAGACTCAGGGAGTTGGGTGGAAACAGGCAGAGGGTGAGCTGCTGCAAACTCATTTATTCAAGGAAGTGTAGGAGGTTTAAAGGGTTTGGCTGGCCAATCATTGTATGGGGTGGTCCCCTTCTTGTGACTAATGACAGCCTGTCTCTGGGCAACTCATCTCACAGCAGGTTTCTCGCAAGCATGGGACTGTAGCTGTTGTCACGCCAGGCCTGTGCAGAATGCCACATCCACAGAAGCCACTTCCTGGTTTCTTTTAGCATGTGATCTGGCTAGGGCCCGACCTGCATTGTGCCATACATCTCCCCCCACCCCAAGAAGAATCACTGTGAGTTCAAGGTCAGCATAATACTGACTACTTAGTGAATTCCTGGTCAGCCTGGGCTAAAATAAACAAGCAATAAACAAGCAAACAAAAAACTAAACTACTAGGGCTGGAGAAATGGCTTAGCAGTTAAGGCATTTGCTTACGAAGCCAAAGGACCCAGGTTTGATTCTCCAGGACCCACATAAGCCAGATACACAAGGGGCACAAGCATCTGGAGTTTGTTTGCAGTGGCTAAAAGCCCTGACGTGCCTATTCTCTCTCTGTCTCTCCCCCCTCTCTCTATCTCTGCTTGCAAATAAATAAATTAAATTTTAAAAAAAAAACTAAACTACTAGCTAATGGTCAAACCTCTACAGGTTTACTTCTCCTAAAATTGGCAGACTCCTTGAACACTGAGTACAAATGCTAACATTCAGGGAAAAGCTACTAACTCCAAAGTAATAAGGGAAGTTGCTTCTGCTCTCTGAGTGACTCGGGAGTCTGAGGCTGTGTAATTGTTTAAGCAGCACATCCCATCAGGACACATGATGGCACAGTTAAGCACAGGGAGTAGTGTGGGTACCTAGACACTCCCATTTCCAGAGCAGCTGCATTTCTCCATTTTGTACCAGCCTCTACTTTAGGACATCATTGTCTTAAAATAGTCAAGGTCGAGCCGGGCATGGTGATGCACACCTTTAATCCCAGCACTCAGGAGGTAGAGGTAGGAGGATCACCATGAGTTTGAGGCCACCCTGAGACTACATAGTTAATTCCAGGTCAGCCTGGACCAGAGTGAGACCCTACCTCAAAAAAACAAAAAAAAAAGAAAAAAATAGTCAAGGTCACTAGTTCACTCTATCACTTTCTGGAAATTTCTTTAGAGAGCTGCTATCAGATCCTCTTAAGAGTTAAAAGTATACTATTATGCTATTGTAGAAGACTTTTCCAATTGGCACAAATATTCCAGTATTACTTTGCTTGTTTCTTGTCATCTTGAATACTTACAGAAGCAAGATGTAAAGACATATTGTACACAACACATGGAATGTTTATGCTACCAAAGAAATTATACCTTTGCTTAAAATTCACTAAGGAGAAAGACTGCAACCTGATACCATATTGTTCAGACTCAAAATTTAAAGAATACATTTGCTTTTATTTAAAATGAACTCGGTGGGGCTAGAGAAATGGCTCAATGGTTAAGGTACTTGTTGGTAAAGTCAAAGGACCCAGGTTTAATTCCCCAGTACATACGTAAAGCCAGATGCACAAGGTGGTGCATGCATGTGGAGTTCCTATGCAGTTGCCAGGAGGCCTTGGTCCACCCATTTTCCCTCTCTCTCTTTCTATCTGCCTCTGCCCCCTCCCTCTTTATCAAATTAATTAATTAATTAATTAAATGGACTATGGCTGAGAAGATAGCACAGTGGTTAAAGTAAGAAGCAAGGTAATGAAGAGAAATGAAAAAAAATCTAAAAAGTTCATGAATGACATTATTAATCTACCAACTAAATAATTTTTTTAATTAGATATGGACATATTTTATATGTAAACAACACATGTTGGTACCATCCTTTCCCTCCTCCCTACCCCTTTTCTGAAGAGGCTTTCCTCATTGGGGATGCAGGACAACCCAATGGGGATTGTGGGTCATGCATTATGGGGGCGGGGAGCCAACTACATAAATTTTTGTATGCAGTTAGTAATCATTTAACTTATTGACACAACCATAAATTAAATGATGTTAAGACTATAAAAAAGGTCTTCTTGATTGCTGGGTGTGGTGGTACACACCTTTAATCCCAGAAATTGTGGGGTGAGACAAAGAGATTAAGATTTTGAGGCCAGTCTGAGCTACTTAGCAAGATATTGTCTCAAAATCCAAAATAAAAAAAATAACCAGTCTTAAATATATATATAACAAAATATATAACTTCATTAATACAAACACAAGAAATAATTAAATCAATGTATCCTATGGTCTTTCATTACCCAGAGAGCCAAGGCACCAATTATTATGAATTAAAAAATCAAGAATACATGCTGTAATCTCTGAGATATACATAGAGAGAATGCCTACATATGAAAATAATCTTAAAAGCCTGAGGAGATAGCTCAGTGGTTAAAGGTACTTGCTTGTAAAGCCTGATGGTCTAGGTTCAATTCTCCAGTACCCATGTAAAGCCAGACGCACAAAGTGGAGCGTATATGCATCTGGAGATTGTTTGCAATGACTGGAGGCCCTGGCACATTCATGTCTCTTTTTTCTTGCACAAACAACAACAAAAACATTTTTGAAAGGCCAGGCATGGTGGTGCATGCCTTTAATCCCAGCACTCAGGAGGCAGAGGTAGGAGGATCACTGTGAGTTCAAGGCCACCCTGAGACCACATATTGAATTCCAGATAAGCCTGGACAAGAGGGAGACCCTACTTTGAAAAAACAAAACAAAAATCATCATCAGGGTTGGAGAGATGGCTTAGCGGTTAAGGCACCTGCCGACTAAGCCTAAGAACACCGGTTCCAATCTCCAGGTCCCACATTTAGCCAGATGCAAAGTGACGCTAGGGCGCAATGCCACACTTGCCAACAAGGGGGCGCACACATCTGGAGTTCATTCACAGAAGCTGAGAGGCTGCTGGCGTGCCCATTCTCTCTCTCTCTCTGCCTTTCCTTCTCTCTCCATCTCTCTCTGTGTCTCTCTCAAAAAAAAATCATCATCACCATCATTTTAACCAATACCAACCAGTTGTAATACCCAACACCCATTTTACAACTAACAAGAATAAGTAAAAGCTGGGCGTGGTGGTACATGCCTTTAATCCCAGCACTTGGAAGACAGAGGTAGGAGGATCGCCGTGAGTTCAAGGCCACCCTGAGACTACATAGTTAATTCCAGGTCAGCCTGGACCACAGCAAAACCCTACCTCAAAAAACCAAAAAAAAAAAAAAAAAAAAAAAAAAAAATAAGTAAAACTAAACAATTTTCAGACTGTGGGTACAAGTCAATGCACTCTGTGGCAATGTAGCATATGTGTGGCCCCGTGGTTCAATCCTAGCACCAGAAAGAAAAAAACAACATTTAATTAGAAAAAAATTCCAAACGGTGCCTTGTTGATACCTATAATTGTGAAAACTCTAGTAGAGTTTTTAGTTTATTTGTTTTAGGTTTGGTTTCTGTTTTGGAGACAAGGTGCTATGTAACCCTTACTACATAGCTGAGGGGGTCCTTAAACTCCTGATTCTCTGGCCTATACTTCCCCTAGCATGAAAAACCCATTTTTTTTTGCTAAGTGTGGTGGCACATGCATTTAATCCCAGCATTTGGGAGGCCAATGAAGGAATATTGCCGTGAGTTCCAGGCTAGCCTGAGACTACATAGTTAATTCCAGGTCAGCTTTGGCTATAGCAAGACCCTACATCAAAAAAAAAAAAAAGAAAAAGAAAAAGAAAGGAAAGAAAGGAGGGAGGGAGGGAGGGAGGGAGGGAGGGAGGGAGGCAAGGGAGGGAGGGAGGGAGGCAAGCAGGCAAGCAAACATACATTTTGGGGGAACACAATGAACAGAAATCAGACTACTAGACACCTGTAAGGCACTAGTGGGATGGAGGATAGTTAAGTGGAAGTTACTGTCATTCAAGTTCCTGGATTAGACATAGATGTATGGATGTCTTATTTCTATGAATGAAAAATGAGGGAAGGAAAAAAAATCCAAGGAAAAGACAAGAAACTTGGCAGCAGCCCATAAGAAGTTAGTGATGCGTTGGAATGGTCCTGGGAGCTACAGAAGAGTACAGAGATTAAAGCAATGATAAGGAGGTGGAAATATCAGAACTTGATAATGACTGGATATGAGAACTGTGGGAGAAGATGGCACAAGTGATTCTCAAGTTTCAAATTTCAGGAACTGATTGGATACGTCATAAAAAAGGGTTCCACAACTTATGATATTCTACATGAAGCTCACTCTTCATATCTAACCCCTGCCCACTGCCCATGTTGTGGAAGTGTGTGGTCAGGATAAGAGTTAAATAGCCCTCTGCTCTAAGGGCACAAACACCACTTGTCTGAGCTGTAAAACAAGTCCTTCCATGTATGTACTCACCCACCCATGAGCAGAGAACTGCAGAGTTCAGGTACTCTTGTTTAATGTTAAGACAAACTGGCTCTCTCCTACCTAGGTTCTCTCATTCATTCTTTTAGTCATTCTCTCATAGAAATGACAGGCATCTGTGTATCCATAATTTAACAACAAAATGTCCTGATTTACAAAAACAAAACTCGAATAATCCTTTCCCTTCATTTTCCAGTTCAAGAAAACTTATCTTGCCCAGACAGAAATTGGCCTCGATATCCAAGACCTTGCCGTGCCTAGCAATACCTTCGCAAGACCCTCATAAAAGAAGAAAAAGATGATGACATCAAATTAAAAGAGAGACTAATGGAGAGAGGGAGGGGATACGATGGAGATTGGAGTTCTAAAGGTGAATGGGGGAGGAGGGAAATATCATGCATTTTTGTATGTAAATATAGAAGTTGTTGAATAAAAAAAATTTTTTAAAGATGGAGTAGTAAAACAAAACAAAAAAAGAAAACTTATCTTAAATTTCTAGAAAGCTACACAGTTCTTAACACAGACAGATTTCAAGGTGAGAAAAGATGCACCATTATATCATGATAGCCATGGCCAAGGTTTTAGACATATAGAGCTGAAAATCATCAACCTTACGACTGACACAGTAACTTCCTTGCTCTTCTCATTCCTCTTTTTAGAAGATGGGACATTTGGAAGGGGATTAGGTCATGGGATGGATCTCTTATAAGAAAAGTCTCTGAGAGACACCTCACGTGTTCTACCATGTGAGGATATAGCAAGGTGTCATCTATGAACCAGACACTCTCCCCAGACTTAGAACTTGCCAGTTTCCAGAACCTAAGAAATTTACTTCTATTCTTAATAAACCACACAATTCATAGTATTTTGTGATAGAAGCCCAAACACACTAAGACACCACAGTAGGTAACTTATTTGCTAAATTATAGTATCAAAGCTTTGACTTCCTATTACTCTCTTTAGGTAATAAGATAATTTTTATTTCTGACTTTAAGAAACTGTTTCTTGAACTAATCTGTGCTGTGTGATCCTAGAACTGAACTCAATGGGTCAGTGTCATCATAAGGTGCTGCTTATTCACCCAAGAAGAACACTTTTACCTAAGAGTTGCAGATCTAAAGAGTTCTGATCAGGATGACTCAGTGGTTAAGTGCACTTCCAAAACAAACATGAGGGCCTGAGACAAACCAAGTTCACATCACCAGAACTCACATTAAACAGCTGGGTATGACCAAGCACATTTGTAACCCCAGTCCACAGGGGAGCAGGGACCCAGGAATCACTGAAACTCAAGAAAAACTGGCAAGCTGCGTGTGGTGGCTTAATTCAGGTGTTCCCCATAAATGTACATGTTCTGAATGCTAGGTCCCCAGCTGATAGCAATTTGGGAATTAAAGCCTCCTGGAGGCAGTGTATTGTTGGGGGAGGGCTTATGGGTGTTATAGCCAGTTTCCCCTTGCCAGTTTAGCACACTCTCCTGCTGTTGTTGTCCATCTTATTTTGGCCAGTAAGTGATGTCCGCCCTCTGCTCATGCTATTGTTTTCCCCTGCCATCATGGAGCTTCCCTTCGAGTCTGTAAGCCAAAATAAACCTTTTTTTCCCCCACAAACTGCTCTTCACTGGGTGTTTTCTGCCAGCAATGTGAACCTGACTGCAACACTGTGGGATCAGTAAGAAACTCCTCCTCAAACAGGAATGGAAGGAAGAGCAATGGAGGGGGACACCTGGCTTGCTGCTCCAGCTACCACAGCCGAAAAGGCCCTGGCATGCCAATTCTCTCTCTGCTTCTTCCTCTCTCGCCCTCAAATAAAAAAAAAAAAAAAAAAAGAAATATGAGCTCTTAGTTCTAGAACATAACCTCCATGTTTCCGTTCTTTCTTTTTCTTTTCTTTTTATTTTATTTTATTTTTATTATTTTATTTTTATTTTTATTTATTTATTTTTTTTTTTTTTTTTTTTTGAGGTAGGGCCTTGCTGTAGCAAAGGCTGACCTGGAATTCACTATGTAGTCTTCAGGTGGCCTCAAACTCACAGTGATCCTCCTACCTCTGCCTCCCAAGTGCTGGGATTAAAGGTGTGAACCACCATATCTGGACCATGCTTCCATTCTTTTGTTCTAAATTGGAAAAGTTTAAAACAAAATTCTAAACATTTATAAAGAGAAAACAAGATTCTTTGGTCCAACGGCCTCTAATGCAGAGTAAAGAAAGGTAAACTTGGAGTCAACTAGAAGCCCTCATAAGTACATTCAAACCTTAGACACCTATCAGTGGAGAGAGAACAGCTTCATTAAGGCGATTCTCGATACTATTACAGAGCTTAGTATGGGGTACGCCCCAGGACAGTAACTGCTGACCACTGCATAGAAAACACACAGAATAACTTCTTTTTAACTAAAGCTATATGCCAGCAGTCATTGGCAAGAAAATGTGGAAGGATGGCATATTTAAAATGAAGTAACTATGTGGGGTACTAGCCTGTCATATGCAGCAATCATAAAGTTGAGGAGGAGGCTGATGGACTGTTCCACACTGATTTGGTGAGTAGAAGGAAGGCGCTTGTTCAACTGATAGTAGATGGATGAGATGACAGTCTCAAGGCGGGACACACTGATCTCGGTGGTATGGTCCAGTGAATTAAGGCCATTGTCTCGGAAAGCTTCAATCATATTCCAGATATCGACAAGATAAACTAAAATGTAAAGAAAATAAACTGTTAACAATGTTTAATTATGGCACCACCTTCACAACTGGACATTTAAATTTATTAACTAGCTTTTAAAAATATTTTATTTATTTACTGGAGAGAGAGAAAAAGAGGCAGAAAGAGAGAAAGAATGGGCCTCTAGTCACTGCAAACAAACTCCAGATGCATGTGCCACTTTGTACATCTGGCTTTACATAGGTACTGGGGAACTGAATCTGGGTTCTTAGGTTTCACAGGCAAGCACATTAACCAATAAGCCATCTCTCTAGCCCTATTAAGTGGTTTTCTAAGTTTAAAATGAAGAAACTCTTTAGCCAACACTGAGAAAATCATTCATGGCAGAATAGACAGCATCAGTTCCAGAAGAAATCAAAGAATCTCCACAGACCAGAAATCACCCACAGACTCCCTTGAAGTAACCGGAGGCCCCAGGTCTCTATAAATAATGACCCATGTAATGTCTATCAGTCCATACTAGAAAGAAAGAAAGAAAGAAAGAAAGAAAGAAAGAAAGAAAGAAAGAAAGAAAGAAAGAAGGAGGGAGGGAGGGAGGGAGGGAGGGGGGGAGGGAGGGAGGGAGGGAAGGAAGGGAGGGAAGGAAGGAAGGAAGGAAGGAAGGAAGGAAGGAAGGAAGGAAGGAAGGAAGGAAGGAAGGAAGGGTCAAGACCACTTATAAGAACTTTCAGTTTTTTTAGTAATTTGCAATATCATTTTGAGTCACCTTGTTTTGTTGCTTTACTCTACTAACTTCTGCAATATTATGCTAAAAAATACTTGATGTGCCGGGCATGGTGGCACATGCCTTTAATCCTAGCACTCGGGAGGCAGAGGTAGGAGGACTGCCGTGAGTTCAAGGCCACCCTGAAGCTACACAGTGAATTCCAGGTCAGCCTGGGCTAGAGTGAGACCCTACCTCGAAAAACCAAAAAAAAAAAAAAAAAAAAAAAAATTGACAGTAAGGAATATATACTGCATGATTCTCTTTTAAGAAAAATGTCAGGCTGGGGAAATGGCTTAGCAGTTAAGGTGCTTGCCTTTGAAGCCTAAGGACCCCAGCTCAATTCCCCAGGACCCATGTAAGCCAGATGCATGGGGGGGGGATGTGTCTGGAGTTCATTTGCAGTGCCTAGAAGTCCTGGTGCACCCATCTCTCTATCTGCCTCTTCTTTCTTTCTCTCTCTCTCAAATAAATAAATAAATAAATAAAATTTTTTAAAAAGAAAAATGTCTATAATCAGAAAATCCATAAAAAAGTACAGTAGGGGCTGCCAGGGTTGGAGGAATTGGCAATAACTAGTAATACATATAGAATGATGAAAATGTCCTAGAATTAACCACCATGAAAACTGTAAAGGCCTCTAAAGTGTATATTTTATAAAGACAGATTTTACTGTGTGAATTATATATGCCGTGTTTTAAAACTGCCAGACAAAATATATTGCTAAAGATACTGGATAATAAAAGTTTCCATTCATCAGAGACAGAATAATAGTTTACATTTGTTTGCTCCTAATAGGCAGAAATCAACAGAACCTAGAAGAACCTAGAAGAAACATAGTGCCTCAAATATGCAAAATCAATAGGGCAACACGTATCTCAGTGATAGTGCAACAATAAAAAAAAAGTTTGGGCTGGAGAGATGGCTTAGCGGTTAAACGCTTGCCTGTGAAGCCTAAGGACCCTGGTTCAAGGCTCGATTCTCCAGGACCCACGTAAGCCAGACGCACAAGGGGTCGCACGCATCTGGAGTTCGTTTGCAGTGGCTGGAGGCCCTGGCACGCTCACTCTCTCTCTCTAACTGCCTATTTCTGTATCTCTCTCTCTCTCAAATAAATAAATAAAAAATAAAATATATTTAAAAAAAAAAAGTTTGGAGGGCTGGAGAGATGGCTTAGCAGTGCAGTTAAGGTGCTTGCCTGTAAAGCCAAAGGATCCAGGTACGATTCTCCAGGACCCACGAAGGCCAGTTGCACAAGGTGGTACATGCGTCTGGAGTTCGTTTGCAGCAGCTGGAAGTTCTGGAGCACCCATTCTTTATCTGCCCCTCCCCTCTCCATCTCTCTCAAAAGTAAATAATTATTTTTTTAAAAAAGTATGGATATAGCAGTTAAATTCTGTAAATAACAGAACAGCGACAATGAGCAAAAAGCAATGCCCACAATGATTACAAAATATGGTTTTTTTCAAGTACACAAAGAAGGTGCATATAATATCCTGAGCACATGTTTACTTTATGACATCAGTCATAAGTAAATCTCAACAAATTTTAGAGAATTAAATTTATATGAATAATGCTTTCTAATCAAAATTAAACTAGGTCAGAAAGCATTACCAGAAAGACACTTTTCAGGCAGAGGAGATAGCTTAGTCAGTAGTATGCCTTGTTGCAAGCATGAGGATCTGAGTTCAATTCCCAGAACCCATATTAAAAACAGAAAAGAAGCCAGGTGTGGTGGCGCACGCTTTTAATCCCAGCACTCGGGAGGCAGAGGTAGGAGGATCACCGAGAGTTAGAGGCCACCCTGAGACTACATAGTTAATTCCAGGTCAGCCTGGACCAGAGTGAGACGCTACCTTGTAAAACCAAACAAACAAAAAAAAAAAAACAGAAAAGAAAAGGAAAAAAAAACCTAGTAGTGGTAACACATGCCTGTAATAGCAGCACTTGTGAGGTAGAGACAGGAAGATCCCAGGGAATCCCTGGCCAACCAGTCTAGTATAATTAGGCAAGTTCCAGACCAGTAAGAAACTCTATCTTGACAAAGGTGGACAGCATTCCTGAGGAACACCACGTAAGGGTGTCTTCTGGCCTCCACATGCATACATGTGCATCCATACATAGACACACACCAGCACAAGACAACTTTTTAAAAATATTTTATTATTTATTTATTTATTTGAGGGAGAGATACAGAAATAGGCAGGTGGGGGGGGGGAGAGAGTGGGTGTGCCAGGGCCTCCAGCCACTGCAAACGAACTCCAGATGCATGCACCCCCTTGTGCATCTGGCTTATGTGGGTCCTGGAGAATCGAGCCTCGAACCGGGGTCCTTAGGCTTCATAGGCAAGCATTTAACCGCTAAGCCATCTCTCCAGCCACAAGACAACTTTTTAAATAAACCTTGCCTCATCTTTAGAAACAGATAAACACTCTACTAGGGATCTTTTTCCCAAGAGAATTTCTTTGTTTTAATTTTTTTTACATTTATTTTATTTAACTTATTTGAAAGACAGAGAGAGAGAAGCAGATAGAGGAGAGAGAGAATGGATGCCCCAGGGCTTCAAGCCACTGCAAACGAACTCCAGACATATGTGCTGCCTTGTATATCTGGCTTATGTAGGTACTGGGGAATTAAACCTGGGTCCTTAGGCTTTGCAATCAAGCACCCTAACTGCTAAGCCATCTTTCCAGCCCTTTTTAAGAGAATTTCCTAATATGACTAAGGTTATCTACAAAGAACCTGCAACAAACATATTACTTAAAAGTGAAATGCTGAAAGCCTCTGCTGTGACTCTAGGAATGAGATAAAGAGGCTACTTTCATCACTTCCAAACCTGGGCCATCAGGCTTTGTAAGCAAGTGCCTTTAACCAATAAGCCATCTCTCTAGCCCATGACATTAAGGCTTTATATAAGTCTTATATAAATAATAGTAACTAGACTAGCGCAGTCTGGTATTGGTACAAAGATAGACAGCAGGGTCATCAGCAGATCTCAAGTGTGAACGCTCTCATAAACCATCCTGTATTTTCTTCTTCATGCATATGACAAGATTCTTTGGTAGTGAAGAAAATGAATGAAAACAATGGAACATACACATGAACCAAACTGAAGGTTAACGCCTACTCATGCTACATATTCACACTCACACATTATAGTGATTGTACAATATATGTGAAGGGGAAAATTAGTATTTTTACAACATTACAAACAATATCTGTCCAGTTCAGACTCATAACATTCTGCATACAGATCATACTTCCCCAAGAATTATGGGAAACATAAAAATTTCTAGAGTTGCTCTAAGGTAGTGGTTTTCAAACATGTTAGCCAAAATCCACACAAATACATTCTCATTCTCATTCTTCTCTTCTCTTCTCTTCTCTTCTCTTCTCTTCTCTTCTCTTCTCTTCTCTTCTCTTCTCTTCTCTCTCTCTCTCTCTCTCTCTCTCTCTCTCTCTCTCTCACACACACACACACACACAATCTCCCTCCCTCTTTCTTTTCCTTCCCACACACTGTATATCTCTCTTATACATACATACACATCCAGATATACAAAAATCAGATCAAAACATTGGTTACTGCATAAGCTGCATCCTGATAGCTTCTCTTTCTTGATTTTTCTTTTGATTTTACATGTTCTAGCTTATAGCTGTCGCCTACCAAATGATTTCATGAAATATTAATGGATCACAATCTATATTTCGAAAAAAGTAATTCTTTGCAAAATCACAAAAAAAGAAGCATGACCTTGATTTACGATAGAATTCTAGGGGCTGGAAAGATTGCTGAGTGGTTACAGCGCTTACCTGCAAAGCCTGAGGACCCAGGTTCAATTCCACAGTAACCACAGAAAACCAGATGCACTAAGTGGTGCATACATCAGGAGTTTGTTTGCAGTGGTTAGAGACCCTGGTGCATCCATATTCATTCTCTCTCTCTTATTCTATCTTTCTCTCTCTCTCTCTCTCTCTCTCTCTCTCAAATAAGTAAATAAATAAACAAGATAGAAGTTTAAGGTAGGATTTAAGTTATCAGATGTAAAGTGAGTTGCCCATGTCACTTGTTTATAATAAAAATCAAAACTAAGGGCTGGAGAGATGGCTTAGCGGCTAAGGCGCCTGCCTGCTAAGCCTAAAAACGCTGGTTCCAATCTCTAGCGGTTCCAATCTCCAGGTCCCACGTTTAGCCAGATGCAAAGTGAGGCAAGGGCGCAATGCCACACTTTCCCACAAGGGGGCACATACATCTGGATTTCGTTCACAGCAGCTGAGAAACTGCTGGCATGCCCATCTTTATCTCCCTCTCTATCTTTCTCTGTCTCTCTCTCTCTCTCCAAAAATAAATAAAAAGTAATTAAAAAAAATTTTTTTAAATCAAAACTAAGTCTAAAACTTAGGTTTTTCAATTCTTAGGTTATTGTTCTTTCCATTATGTGAGACAGTTTTTCCTTAACACATAAACACATAAGAAAAGTACAATAATTCTGAAATGTATTAATTCACCTTCACAGAAATTAAAAGAGTATAAATATACACACATATTTACCCATAATTTCTTTTGTGATCCACATGTTAGTTCTGACTTATAGATCATGCTGATCTGTTATACTAAGCTCAACCAAGATTAATTTTTTTCAATAGGGTCTCACTCTAGCTCAGGCTGACCTAGAATTCACTATGTAGTCTCAGGGTGGCCTTGAACTCACCACAATCCTCCTACCACTGCTTTCTGAGTGCTGGGATTAAAGGCGCGTGTCACCACGCCTGGCCCAAGATTAATTCTTATTACACCATTATCAAAACATCAATGCCAGGACTGGAGAGATGGCTTAGTGGTTAAGCACTTGCCTGTGAAGCCTGAGGACCCTGGTTCGAGTCTCAATTCCCCAGGACCCACATAAGCCAGATGCACAAAGTGGCGCATACATCTGGACTTTGTTTGCAATGGCTGGAGGCCCTGTCATGCCCATTTTGTCTCTAGGTATCTGCCTCTTTCTCTCTCTGTCTGTTGCTCTCAAATAAATAAATGAAAGAAATTTTTTTAAAAATAAACAAAAAACAAATTTTTTAAAATCAATCTCTTTCCTTCCAAAAACCAGTAAATTATATTTTTGTATAAAAAAACTGCATCTCGGGCTGGAGAGATGGCTTAGCGGTTAAGGTGCCTGCCCACTAAGCCTAAGAATGTCAGTTCCAATCTCCAGGTCCCAAGTTTAGCCAGATGCAAAGTGACGCAAGGGCACAATGCCGCACTTGACCACAAGGGGGAGCATGCATCTGGATTTCGTTCACAGCAGCTGAGAGGCTGCTGGCGTGCCCATCTCTATCTGTCTTCCTTTCCCTATCTCTCTATGTCTCTCTGTCTCTCTCTCCAAAATAAAAATAAATTTAAAAAAAATTTTTAAAACTGCATCTGCATTAGCAATAAGGGAAAAATCAGTTCTCCTACTTGTTGAAGAACATTAATATTATGTCAGACTCAAAACCTGTAACAAGTTAGAAGTTACTAGTAACAATGCTTGTAACATTATTGACTTTGTTAAACATTTAAAGCAACACAAGAGTAAAATGGCAAGTTCTTTCCACTAAGAAGCTTATATTCTAACAAATATTTAAGACAAAAAAAATTCAATATGATGAAAAGATACTAAAATATTTTACTTCATAATATTGAGAGCCCGAGCTGGCCCTGAAAGAAATAAGAAGTGACTTACGGTTGCATCTTTTTGTACAAATCGTAATTTGCAAGCTGTTCTGTAAGTTGATAATCGTAAACATCAAAAATTCTGAGCACCTGAGAAAAAAGCAAAAACATTCAGCTGAATTGACCACTGATTTCTAAATGCTAGAAAGTGTGGTTCCATTGTACTGCCACAGTACCAAGCAGCCAAGTCCTGACAAAAATGGATGTAGGGAGGGTTAAGAAATACTGCTTCTCTTTTCAGATGGTGGTGACCACTGGGATGATTCAAAACTCACCCTAGTGATGAGAAGAAGTGACAGTGGAGTGTTCAGCACTAAGTGACACAACTCTATCATACCCTCCAAGGCTCAAGGACTATTGTGGAAGAGATGGTAGAAAGAATGTAAGAGTCAAAGGAAGGAGAGGAGTGCTTACAATGTAATCTTCCAGACACAAAGTGGCTTTGATATTCATGGCCTCACAGTGTCTGGTGCTACCTACACATGACCTAAATACTAGGAGGGGAAAAATGATGGCATCAAAATAGAAGAGAGACTAGTTGGAAAGAAGGGATTCAGTGGAGGGGGGATTTGGGAGGGGGGAAAGGAGGGCATTAGGAGGGGATTATGATCATGACATTTTATGGAAGTTGTCAATAAATAGGGTTTTGTTTTAGAAAGGAGGGAGAAAGGGGGGAGGGAGGGAAGGGAAAGTAAATGGACATTAATTATCTTCTACCAATAGTTACAGGCATCTCTCAATTGAATTTGTTTCACAATACAGGGGATAGGAGAGAGAGAGAAAGAGAGAGAGAATCATTCAAGATTTTTAGTAAAAGATATGTATTGACCAAAGATTATCTCAGTCTCACTTCAACCCTTACCTCAATGTTATGATTAAAACTATGTCCTCCATCACTAGGTTCTCACAAATTTCTATCCTTTATTATATAAACCAAATGTCTTTACTATAAACATAATATAAAATAGAATTCAGATAACCTACACATTACACATCTAAGGGACATAATTCAATGGTTACTATATTCAGAGTTATGCAATCCTTGCCACAACCAATTTATAATACTTTTATCATCCCCCCAAAAAAACCTATTCTATTCCCCCAGTCACTTCACTCACTATCTAATGGCTATCTAACAGTTTTTTAAAAACTATTCTAAATAGAAGTCCCAAGATACATAATTTGCAAGCACCAGCTTCCATTCTGCATAGCCATGACACTCACTTGCTAGTGCTCACTGAGATACCCAAGTTTATCATTTTGATGAAGCCCAATATTTTTTATCACTTCTGCATTACCTAATTGAAAGGGGAGATTTGTATCTTATGTTACCTAAGAGTTTATCTCTTACACTGAGGTCTATGGTTCATTTGGAGTTGATCTGATATAGAGTTTAAGGTAAGAATTCAATTCATTCTTTTCCATATGGATAGCCAGTGTCTCTAGCACTCCAAGACTAGCTGTTCTTTCACCATTATCAAAACATCAATGCCAGGACTGGAGAGATGGCTTAGTGGTTAAGCACTTGCCTGTGAAGCCTGAGGACCCTGGTTCGAGTCTCAATTCCCCAGGACCCACATAAGCCAGATGCACAAAGTGGCGCATACATCTGGACTTTGTTTGCAATGGCTGGAGGCCCTGTCATGCCCATTTTGTCTCTAGGTATCTGCCTCTTTCTCTCTCTGTCTGTTGCTCTCAAATAAATAAATGAAAGAAATTTTTTTAAAAATAAACAAAAAACAAATTTTTTAAAATCAATCTCTTTCCTTCCAAAAACCAGTAAATTATATTTTTGTATAAAAAAACTGCATCTCGGGCTGGAGAGATGGCTTAGCGGTTAAGGTGCCTGCCCACTAAGCCTAAGAATGTCAGTTCCAATCTCCAGGTCCCAAGTTTAGCCAGATGCAAAGTGACGCAAGGGCACAATGCCGCACTTGACCACAAGGGGGAGCATGCATCTGGATTTCGTTCACAGCAGCTGAGAGGCTGCTGGCGTGCCCATCTCTATCTGTCTTCCTTTCCCTATCTCTCTATGTCTCTCTGTCTCTCTCTCCAAAATAAAAATAAATTTAAAAAAAATTTTTAAAACTGCATCTGCATTAGCAATAAGGGAAAAATCAGTTCTCCTACTTGTTGAAGAACATTAATATTATGTCAGACTCAAAACCTGTAACAAGTTAGAAGTTACTAGTAACAATGCTTGTAACATTATTGACTTTGTTAAACATTTAAAGCAACACAAGAGTAAAATGGCAAGTTCTTTCCACTAAGAAGCTTATATTCTAACAAATATTTAAGACAAAAAAAATTCAATATGATGAAAAGATACTAAAATATTTTACTTCATAATATTGAGAGCCTGAGCTGGCCCTGAAAGAAATAAGAAGTGACTTACGGTTGCATCTTTTTTGTACAAATCGTAATTTGCAAGCTGTTCTGTAAGTTGATAATCGTATAACATCAAAATTCTGAGCACCTGAGAAAAAAGCAAAAACATTCAGCTGAATTGACCACTGATTTCTAAATGCTAGAAAGTGTGGTTCCATTGTACTGCCACAGTACCAAGCAGCCAAGTCCTGACAAAAATGGATGTAGGGAGGGTTAAGAAATACTGCTTCTCTTTTCAGATGGTGGTGACCACTGGGATGATTCAAAACTCACCCTAGTGATGAGAAGAAGTGACAGTGGAGTGTTCAGCACTAAGTGACACAACTCTATCATACCCTCCAAGGCTCAAGGACTATTGTGGAAGAGATGGTAGAAAGAATGTAAGAGTCAAAGGAAGGAGAGGAGTGCTTACAATGTAATCTTCCAGACACAAAGTGGCTTTGATATTCATGGCCTCACAGTGTCTGGTGCTACCTACACATGACCTAAATACTAGGAGGGGAAAAATGATGGCATCAAAATAGAAGAGAGACTAGTTGGAAAAAAGGGATTCAGTGGAGGGGGGATTTGGGAGGGGGAAAGGAGGGCATTAGGAGGGATTATGATCATGACATTTTATGGAAGTTGTCAATAAATAGGGTTTTGTTTTAGAAAGGAGGGAGAAAGGGGGAGGGAGGGAAGGGAAAGTAAATGGACATTAATTATCTTCTACCAATAGTTACAGGCATCTCTCAATTGAATTTGTTTCACAATACAGGGGATAGGAGAGAGAGAGAAAGAGAGAGAGAATCATTCAAGATTTTTAGTAAAAGATATGTATTGACCAAAGATTATCTCAGTCTCACTTCAACCCTTACCTCAATGTTATGATTAAAACTATGTCCTCCATCACTAGGTTCTCACAAATTTCTATCCTTTATTATATAAACCAAATGTCTTTACTATAAACATAATATAAAATAGAATTCAGATAACCTACACATTACACATCTAAGGGACATAATTCAATGGTTACTATATTCAGAGTTATGCAATCCTTGCCACAACCAATTTATAATACTTTTATCATCCCCCCAAAAAAACCTATTCTATTCCCCCAGTCACTTCACTCACTATCTAATGGCTATCTAACAGTTTTTTTAAAAACTATTCTAAATAGAAGTCCCAAGATACATAATTTGCAAGCACCAGCTTCCATTCTGCATAGCCATGACACTCACTTGCTAGTGCTCACTGAGATACCCAAGTTTATCATTTTGATGAAGCCCAATATTTTTTATCACTTCTGCATTACCTAATTGAAAGGGGAGATTTGTATCTTATGTTACCTAAGAGTTTATCTCTTACACTGAGGTCTATGGTTCATTTGGAGTTGATCTGATATAGAGTTTAAGGTAAGAATTCAATTCATTCTTTTCCATATGGATAGCCAGTGTCTCTAGCACTCCAAGACTAGCTGTTCTTTCTTCCCTGAGTAGTTTTAGTATCCTTTTCAAAATCAATGATGATAGAGATGGAGAGATGTCTTGGTGGTTAAGGCACTTGCCTACAAAGCCTAAGGACCCAGGTTCGATTCCCCAGTACCCACGTAAGCCACATGCACAAGGTGGCGTATGCATATGGAGTTTGTTTGCAATGAGTAGAGGCCCTGACACACCCATTCTCTCTATATATCTGCCTCTTCCTCTCTCCCTCTCTCTCCCTCCCCTTTCATAAATTTTTTTTTTTGGTTTTTCGAGGTTGGGTCTCACTCTGGCTCAGGCTGACCTGGAATTCACTATGTAGTCTCAGGGTGGCCTCGAACTCTTGGCGATCCTCCTACCTCTGCCTCCCAAGTGCTGGGATTAAAGGCGTGCACCACCACGCCCGGCCTTCCTTTCATAAATATTTTTAAAAATCAGTGATCAGAGCTGGAGAGATGGCTTAACAGTTAAGATGCTTGCCTGCGAAGCCTAAGGATCCATATTCCACGTCCTAGATCCCATCTAAGCCAGACACACAACATAATGCTTGCACAAGGTCACACATGCACATAAGGTGGTGCATGAGTCTGGAGTTCAATTACAGTGGCTGGAGGCCTGGCACACCAATTCTCTCTCCGCGGTTCTTGCTCTCTCTCATTAAAAAAAAAAAAAGGAAAAGGCAGTCTGTTCGGCTTGCCTCAAAAAAAATTCAATGATCACAAATATAAGCATTACTGATTATGTGTTGTTATAGTTTGAATCTTAAGTGTCCTCCAAAGGGCCAACATGTTAAAGGCTTAGTTCCCAGTTTGGTACTACTGTGAAATGGTGGAAAGTTTAAATGGAGCTTTCCAGTCTGAGGGCATGCCCTGGAAGCTGATTGTGTGTCCATGGTCTTTTTCTCTTTTGTTTCCAGTCATGAGATGAACAGAGTTCTCCCATCACATGATGTATGGTCTTGTCACAGGCCCAAAAACAATGGTTCCAAGAGACCATGAACTGAAGTCTCCAATATTTCCTCTTTTAAAGTTGATTAAAGTTGATATTTTGCTATAGTAATGGACACTTCTGTGTTCTTATGCCCCATAGCATACAACATGGATTATAGAGATAGCTCTGGAGTAAATTCTAATTTCAAACTAGTTGGAAAGAAGGGATTCAGTGAAGGGGTATAGAGGAGGAAGACAAAGGAACATGGTGAGAGAAGATTATGATCACAAAATATTATACATATTTATAGAAGTTGTCAATAAAATTTTTTAAAAACCAAACAGGTTCTAATGTCAGAAAGTGGGAATTCTCCAACTTTGTTCTCCTCTTTCATGGTTGTTCTGGCTATTCTAGGCCCCTTGAGTTTCCACATGAATTTTAGAACCAGCCCATCCACTCGGCAAAAAATTAGTTAGAATTTTTAATGAGGACTACACTAAATGTGTAGATCAATTTAGAGAATACTACCATCCTAACAGTGTCACATCTTCCAGGCCATAACTCAGAATGTCTTCCCACTTATTTATGTTTTCCTAAATTTCTTCCTACAAAGTTTTATGGGGAATATAACTTTTACACTTTTTTGTTAAATGTAGTCCTATTTTAATTTATTCATTTAGCTTCCTAATATATTGCTAACACATCCTAAATATTTTAATGTTAAGCTATTGAATATTACTTAAATCAGAAAAACCTAATAGTTTAAATAAAAAATAATAAATGTTGAAATACATTTAATAAATAATATGCCATTAAAGCCCTACAGATAATTTCAGTGTCTAGACATTTATTTTTATGATATATTTTAATGAAAAATACTGAAAAACAGCTTAAAACTACTGCTAGGAAAACAAAGTTCCATGCCCAAGTAACAAACAGGTTATTAATATGACTCACCCCATTTCAGGGAATTATTAGGCCATGTTTGCTAGTGTAGGTATAATTCTAAGAATACTTCATCTCTTCAGACTGCTTCTATGGTGCACCAAGGGATGGGCTGGAATACTACAAGATAAAATATGGGCTTGGGAGATGGCTAAGAAGTTAAGATCATTTGCCACTTATCACCACATCACAGAAGCCACGTCAAAAAGCTGGACATTGCCATGTAAGTGTTTAACACCACTGGGAAACAGGAGGTAACCGGAGAATCGCTGAAACTCAGTGACTAATAAAAGCCAGAGGTTGAGAGGCGTTGCTCACTCTCACCTCCCTCATGGCAGGAGCTCTCTGTACTTCCTTCTCTTTCTCTCACCACCCCCCACCTCTCTTTCGAGGTAGGGTCTTGCTCTAGCCCAGGCTGACCTGGAATTCACTAATAGTCTCAGGCTCGCCTCAAACTCACAGTGATCCTCCTACCTCAGGCACCCAAGTGCTGGCTGGGATTAAAGGCATGTACCACCATACCTGGCTCTTTCCTTCTCTTAATCTAATGAAGTCTCTCTAAACCTTACCCTATAGTCTACAGATTTTAATTCTTAAAATCCTTAAGAATCCAGGATAGCCTAAATATATTGGTACATCAGCATACTGGTATATTGTCAAGGAACCCCAAAATTCCCTTTCCGTATTGGTGTACTGGCTGGGAAACTCACATGATATCTTCTTTACAACCTTTGTTTCTCTTGGGAACTGGGCACTATTCTGTTTCATCTTTTGGCCTGCTTTCTCAATGCTCATTTCCAATGCTAGTCTAAGAGAAATTCACATTCCGCCTGGGATTGCTGTGCTGGTGTTCAGGGCTCTACTCAAATCTGCAACCATCACTATATACAGCCATATTCCCTGCTCCAGGATACAACCTCATACTCAAGTGATGTTCATGTGAGAAAAATGTTCTCAATCTGTCCAATTTTCTGTTTTCAACCTTCTCTGGGTAATTGTCAGCTCACACTCAGATGATCTGAGGCAACTTAACTCCATCTGGGTTTCCTCAATTGCTCTCCAAGGCCTAAGAGTCTACAAGGATGGGAACCCTCAAGGCCACTAGTTTGCTGTGTGCCCACTCCCCATTAATTCCTTGCTTTTATTCTTTCTCCCAAATGTTTTCTCCCAGGATTGTCTTTCTGCACTCCACCAATGCACTTTTGAGACCCTGTAGGTAGTCCCACTAAAGAAGTTTCCCAAATGCTAAACCAATAACCACACTCAGCTTGAAGCCAGATCAGTCTCTGCCCCAATTCCCTAGTAGCAATTAGGAGCACTGAGGAAGTTTACAGTGACTGGGCCCTGAAAGTAAAAAGCAGGAATGTCCTTGGGCTTGCCTCTGCAGTCTTTACTTTGCTAGAGAATCCCACTTCTTATCTTTTGCTTAAAGGAGTGCCCTAGATCTGTTTTCTATTAAAAATAATAATAATAAAATAAATAAATAAATAAAAAACTTGAGGCCCTCCCTGGGAAGGAGCATTCCTGGAAGGTTTAAATCTGATCCTGACATTGTGGTTGGCTAAGTTCCACCCCAAAATATGGCATCAATAGCTCAGCCCCCATCTGTAAATGACCCCAATTTGGGTCACAGGGGCTTTACCCTTCTCACCTTTCATTGGCAGAGGGAGCTCTCTGTACTTCCTCTTCTTTCCTTCTCTTAATCTAATAAAGTCTCTCTAAACCTTGAAAAAAAGTGGTTGAGGGAAAGACCCCATCTCAAGGAAATACATGGATGAGTAGTAAGAGAATGGCACTGACATTCTGCTCTGGCCTCTTTATGTGTACATCCAGACATGTTTGCTAGTGTAGGTATAATTGAATCCCCAAAGTAAGTCCCTTCTCAGTTGCAGGCCCCACTGAGATATTAAGAAAAGGATGAATAATTATATATTGTTCAATTTCCTGCTGGGGAGGGAATGGGATGCCAAGCATGTTTTCCAGCTGTGTGTTACAAAGGCACAGCAGGGGAAGGCTCTATGTGGCACCTAGGCCCCACAAGACTACACACCACATTATAGGATAGAATACTATAGCTTGACTCCACAAAGACCATGTTGCTTAATACTTTCTGGTCAGTTTGCTTAATGGTTAGAGACATTTGTTAGTCACTATTTGGCATTTTCCAGTTTGTTTCTGGCTTCAATGAAATAAATTATATATATATGGTGTGTGGGTGTGTGGGTGTGTGTAATTTTAAGTACTTCAGGCTGCTTAAAGGATTTTTGGGAATGACAAAATTCTGCCAGATGTAATGGTTCACATCTTTATGTGACTAACAGGATCCTGCTGGTTGTGACAGTCCTATCACATGGAAGGATGAGGCAACTAGACTACGAGTTCCAGGCCAGCCAGCCTCCAGGCAAAAACAATGAAAATCTGCTGTAGCTACTCATAATAAAATCATTTCCAGGTATATTAAATTTATTGGTACAAGTCTATATAAAGATATATTTCATAAAATTTATTAAAAAGGAAACATCTTAATGGGTGATATAAATCTATGAGCATATGCTGGTAAATACAACAAGTCTGGTTGTCACTTTTTCTTTCATTTATAGAGAGCTTTTTTGGGGGGGTGACTTCAACAATGAAGGGGAAATGTTCATGCTTTAATGGGATGATCAAGTCTTTACTGAGATGATATGGTTGAATGGTAAACTGGAAAGAAAATTTTCAATGCTGGGTATATAATGTTGGTTGTGCATGGGTTGAATGGACAGACTATAATAGAGATCTAAAAGGATGAAAACTTACCCAAAATCAATTTCCTTTTATAGGAAACAAAAGAGTGATTTTCAGGCTAAACAAAGATGAGCACCATGCCTATGGGTTCTTATCTGTTTACATGCTCTTTAAGACACAGACTTAATGGCAGACAACTTCTCTGCTCTGTCATTTCCTCTTGTTCTTGCTTTTAATTGCTATAAAATCAAGGTGGGGCTTGAGAGATGGCTTAGTGGTTAAGGTACTTGCCTGTGAAGCCTAAGGACCCAGGTTCAAGTCCCCAGTACCCACATAAGCCAGATGCACAAGGTGGCGAGTTCCCTGGTGTGCCCATTCTCCCCCCCATACACACACACACACACACACACACACACACACACATATATATATATATATACATACACATATACACACACATATATATATATAGTCTCTCTCTCGTAATAAATAAATAAATAAAGTCATGGAAACCTACACTCTGGGAAAAGGATTGGTACCCCCATGATCCCAAAGACCCCAAGCAGGTTTAAACCGTTTATCTTCCAGACCTTGTTCAGAGACAAAATGGTCAACGGTCTCTGACAAGGAAAAGGGAATGACAAACAGCATATAACTTTGGTTCTCTTTATAGTTCCTCTCTTCCGAACACCTAAAGTCACCTCTGTCACATGGAATTTCTCACTAGACAGAAAAGATCAAATGGGTAAACTAACAAGGAATTTAGCTAGCCGAACTAAAATCAGACCATGTCAGACACTAGTGTATCATTTGGTGAAAGTTCTAGAATAGATCTTAAGGTTTTACATGGTAGAAAAAGAGTATACCCATTTTAAACTTCATAGTTGCTCTGTTAATTTTTGGACTTTGCATACTCAATTATTGTTTTAATTTTATCTCTGCTAGTTACAGGCAGCTCACACTCAGATGGTCATATAACAATTCAACTCCATCTGTGTGATGCCCTTCATCAGCTGATCACTCACCACTTCTACTGGACTGCCAACCATCGCTACCTCACAATGCATAGATGACAGAACAGGACATTTGATTAGTGGATTTCTCTCTTAGGATAGCCCCCTCTGGAAGAGATTCTAACTGTAATTACTGTACAACCTTGTTCAGCAGGAAATAAAGACCAATCATCATCCTCTTTCCTCTAACAGCAGTTAAGAGTACCTTATGAGAGGGTGGAAATGAGACAAAAATGAACCCACATATTCTCTGCTGCAGAACTGGAATGACTCAGGTACATCTGTTCAAGCCCCACCCCTTCAGGATGCTGCACCCAGGTGTGCTAACCTCTTCTGGATTCTGCCCCAGACCCAAAATTAAAAGCCTGGCTGCTCACGAGGCTTTTAGTAGGCTGTTCATCTCTCAGCACATGAATTTTTACCAATGGTAAGGTTTTGGCCTTCCCCATCCTGGTAATTTAGCTGCCACGAGGGTGGGAAAGGATATACGTGGGCCCTTAGTCTATGTGGATGTACCCACTCCTAACCCTTTGGTTCTCAGAGTACCCTCCCTTGCTATTCCCCCTGCTTTGGTCTGTGGAGTCTCCCTCACCCTTCCTGAACCCTATGGAATAAAAATAATAATTCACAAAAATAATCTCTGTCTTGTTTTGTTTAAATTCTTTAAGTAAAGCAGTCACAAGCTCAGGTTTGAGGTTTGCATTTGAACCCCCAAAGTCCCATCTCAGTCTTTCCTCTAACAGCACTTAGAATATCTTATAAAAGGGGATAAATGAGACAGAAATTACCCCACATATTCACTCTGCTGTCTGCAGCAGCTGCCACAGGACTCAAATTACTCAGGTATAAACAGAGTTCAGCCCAGCCCCTTCTGGACGCTGCACCCAGGTGTGCTAACTTCTTCCAAATGCAGCCCTGGACCCAAAATAAATAGCTTAAGTTCTCAGAAGGCTTTGGTGGGCCTTTTCCTCTTTTCTGGCTCCTTTTCTGGGCTGTTCATCTTTCAGCATCTGAGGTCTTCACCACCTACCTACCTACCTTCCTTCCCTGGCAGCTTAGCCTCACCCATCCTGACTTCTGAGTAAATAATAATTCATAAAAATAATCCTTCCCAGTGTTGTTTTATTTCAATTCCTTAAGAAAAGCAGACACAAGCTTGGGTTTGAGATTCACGTTTGAACTCCAAAGTAAGTCCCATCTCACAAATCATAAAATCACTTCATAAAACTCTAATAGCCAAAATCTATTGCCAAAGTAATTTTCTCTTTTCACTTTCATTTTGTTTGTTTTCTTTTGTTTTTAAAAGACAGGCTGGCCTTGAACATGCTATGTAGCCAAGAATGCTGGGATTAAAGGCCAGCATCATTACACCCAGTTTATGTAGAACTGAGAATTGATCTCCAGGCTTCATGTATGCTAGGCAAGGATTGATATCCAGCACTGCATAAGCTAGACATGGTGGTGCATGCCTGTAGTCCCAGCACACAGGAGTTAGACGCAAGAGGATCAGAAGTTCAAGGCCATCCTCAGCTACATAGCAAGTTTGAGGCCAGCCTGGGCTGCATTTAAGTCTGTCCCCAAAAAAAAAAGAAAGAAAAAGAGAAGGGGAGGCTGGGGGGATTACTCAGTGGTTAAAGGTGCTTTCTTGTGAAGCCTGCTGGCCTGGGTTCAATTCCCCAGTACCCTGAAGCCAGATGCACAAAGTGGCACATGCATTTGGAGTTCACAGTGGCTATAGGCCCTGGTGTGTTCATCCCATCTCTTTTGTGCGCTCTCTCTCTCTCTCTCTCTCTCTCTCTCTCACACACACACACACACACACACACACACACACACACACAATTTTTTTAGGGCTGGAGAGATGTCTCAGTGGTTAAAGTGCTTGCTTGCAAAGCCTGCCAGCCTGAGTTCAATTCTCCAGTACCCATGTAAAGGCAGATGCACAAAGTGGCACATACATCTGGAATTTGTTTGCACTGGCTGGAGGCCCTGGCGTGCCCATTCTCATTCTCTCTCTCTCGCTCTCTCTCTCTGCAAGTAGATAAATAAAATTTTTAAAAGAGGACAACCTCCAGCAAAGAAACTGAAAATGCCTGTAACTGGGTGCTACTGCACCTGTCTATAATCCCAGCTAGTTAGGAGTATAATGCTAGAGGATGCTTTGAGTCCAGAAGCTGGAGGAAAGCCTAGCTAACAAAGTGAAACCCATCTCCAAAAATTAATTAATTAATTAACTAATTAGAGCTACTACCATCTCTAGGTATGTTGTCACACACTTGTAACTCCAGTACTTAAAAGGCTGAAGCAGAGTAAGAGGGCTGGAGAGCTGGCTTAGCAGTTAAGGCACTTGCCTGCAAAGCCGAAGGACTACAGTTCTATTGCCCAGGACCCATGTAAGCCAGATGTACAAGGTGGTGCATGTGTCTGGAGTTTGTTTACAGTGGCTAAAGGCCCTGGAGCACCCACTCTTTCTCTCTCCCTCTGCCTCTTTCCCTCTCTCTCTCTCTCTCTCTCAAATAAATAAAGAAATAAAAAGAAGTGGAAGAAACCAGAGAACACACATATCCAACTCCCTGACTCTTGCTATCCAGTGCCCTTAGCTACCTCAGGACCATGCTAACAAGAAGACCATCTCCAGATGTGAGCTGGGTTCAATTCCCCAGTACCTACACAAAGCCAGATGCACAAAGTGGTGTGGTATATGTGTCTACAGTTCATTGGCAGCAGCTGGAGGCCCTGGTTTGTTTTCTCTCCCTCCCCCTCCCTGCCTCTTGCAAATGAATACTTTTTTTTACAAAAAGAGGTTACCTTTTACAAGCTGCATATCCCTAATCTGAAAATCCAAAATGTCTTGAAGAACTTCATTGTACAATTTAAGAAAATAATGGTGCCGGCGTGGTTGTGCACGCCTTTAATCCCAGCACTGGGGAGGCAGAGGTAGGAGGATTGTCATGAGTTAGTTCAAGGCCACCCTGAGACTACATATTGAATTCCAGTTCAGCCTCAGCTAGAGTGAGACCCTACCTCAAAAAACTAAAAATAAATAAATAAATGAGTCAGCAGACTGGGATAGAGATGTTCCTCAACCTGATAAAGAGCATCTCCCAGGCTCCACCCTAAGTCTGTCAGTGGTGACTTATGAAGTTCATCTGTCAGTTGTGAGAGCATTCATGGAGTAGTAGACCAGTTCTTTTCAGGCTTACTGCAAGCATCTCCCAGTCTCTCTCACACATGCACATGCCTACTGATGTAAGGCACTCAAGGCATCACCATCACCACATTGATTTGGTTTCCTACTTAAGTCTGTTTCACCTTCACGTAAGCATCATGTATGAAGTTCAGGACTGTGTTCTGTCCTACTCTGTAACCCTACCACTAAGAATAGTTTCCACAACAGATTCTCAACAAATGTGCTAAAAATTGAATAGAAACAAGAGCCATATACTATGAAAAGGTAGGCAGACCAAGTCTGCCAGGGAAAGCAAAGGCACCAAGCTCCAGAGCAGCAACATCCACCTGAAGAATGGTCAGAGCAGTCATGCTAGGAAATGACACATGGATGCTACACTCTGGATTTTTCTGTATGATTCTTTTTCTGCTTTTTGGTTGCTTTAAACACAGGTCTTCTTCATGTAGCCCAGGCTGGCTCCAAACTCACTACCCTCTCAGCTCAAGTTTTAAGTATGTCCGAAAGGCATGTGTTACCGACATGCTTGGTGTCCCATCTTGGCACTACTGGGAGGTGGTGGACTGTTCAAAAGGTAAAGTCACGTGGAAGGTCTTCTGGTCACAGGGGTATGGCCTGGAAGGGGACAGTGCAACATCAGTCCCTTTTCTCTCTTTTTGCACCCCAGTCATAAGGTGAGCAGCTTTGTTGTCACGATGTGCTACTCTGCCACAGGCCCAAAAGCAACAGAACCAATTGGTCATAAACTGAACCATCTCTCTGGGGCCATAGCTCAGTAGTAGAATGTCTGCTTAGCATACTTGTGATGGTTGATTTCTGATTGTCAATTTGACAACATTTAAAATCACTATGAAAACAAACCTCTGATCATGTCTGTGAAGAATTTTCTACATTAGGTTAGTTGAGGTGGTCCCACTGTAACTGTACAAAAAGGAAAAAGCTAGCTGAGCATTCATCAGTCATTTCTCCACTTCCTCCCTGCTAACAGGACAATGTAAGGCTCGTTCCCTGCTCCTGCTATGCTTTCCCACCATGATGGGCTGTTCCCTCTGGAACTGTAAACCAAAATAAACTCTCTCCTCCCTTAGTTGCAATGAGAGAAAGACCCTATGTTCAACCTACAGTACTGCAAAAAAAAAAAAAAAACTAAACTTCTGAAACCTTCAACCTAGTGATGCAGGATTTGTTTAGGAGGGGTCCCCCAAATTTGTGAACACCAATTTTGGGTCCTTATCTGATTTTTAACAAAGAATTGATAAAATGGACTCCAGAAAACTAAATTATGAATTTAGTTTATTTAAGGAGAAATCATAATTTATGAGGTTTATTTAGGGGAAATTGGTATCTAGGAAAAAGCTGGGGCCGTTCTAAACACATTTGGGAGATCAAACATAGAAACCTCCAGACCAGAAAGGATTAAGAAACAGTGAAGGACTCAGAGAACAAAAAGAAATCTTACATATAATCAAAGTGGGGGGAGGGGCTGGAGAGATGCTTCAGTGGTTAAGGGATTTGCCTGCAAAGCCTAATGACCAGAGTTCAATTCCCAAAGTGGCACATGCATCCAAAGTTCATTTACAATGACTGGGGACCCTAATGCACCCATTCTCTCTGTCTTTTTGTCTTCTATCTCTCTCTGCTTGGAAATAAATAAAATTAATTTTTACAAAAACTGAGAGGGTACCTCCAAAGGATGACACAAATAGAAAGCAAGAAAAAACAATACCCAAACCAGGGTAAGTATACCCCCACTTCCAGCCAGGCTGGGAAGGAGGGACAGACTGACAAGAATGTTCAGGTCAGATCATGGGACAAGCGGAGTGTGGTGGCGCCCACCTTTAATCCCAGCACTCAGGAGGCAAAGGCAGGAGGATCACCATGAGTTCAAGTCCACCCTGAAACTACATAGTGAGTTCCAGGTCAGCCTGGGCTAGAGTGAAACCCTACCTCAAAAAAAAAAAAAAAAAAAAAAAAGGAAGAAAAGAGCCGGAAAGAGCATGTATACAAGATACAAGGCAGAGATCATAAGGCAGAAAGAGAGTAGCAAAGCAAAGACAAGGAAATTCAGATGAGATATTGGTAGTAAAGAGAGTTACACCCATGGTGGTTACACCAAGTTTAGAGAAATTATACAGGTAACAAGCCCCAAGTTTAGGGGAGATGTCAACGTGGTAGATCTGAAGTATGAACTAAATACACACATGGTAGCCTTAGATATCAGAAGAAAAACATACATGTGATTAAAGTGAGAAGTTACCACAGCACATAAGATAGACAGAAGGCAAGAAGAAAAATACCTAGCCCAAGAACCAGTGTTCTCCCCTACACCACCAGGCAGGATAGAGGAGAGCCAGTCTTACTATGTCCACACAGAGATCACAGGCACGGGGTGCTGGGAAAAAAGAGAGCCAGGCTATGTGCTGTAACCTCCTTTATGTGGATCAGACATTTAGTCAGGCTGAGCCTGGGCTCAGTTGTGTAAGTAGAGACCTGAGGCCAAGATCTGATTGGATTATGGTCTCAGAGGGCTGTTCTAGAAAGGCAGAGTTAAAGAAAAAGCAGGAAGTTCCTTTTGGGTGTGTAACTTGCAGCCATCTTGGAAAAATAATCAGACCCAAGTTTCAGTTTTGTCAAGATAGAGAGAATGACATCTCTTTGTTCCTCTTTGGGCTTCTTTCTCTAACTGACTGTCTGAAATAAGCTAGTTTTTTTCCTATTTCCCCTTCACTGTGAGCCAAAATAAACCTTTTCTCTTTATAAGTTGATCATCTTGGGTATTTTTATTATAGTAACATAAAGCCATCACAAAACATGATAGCAATTGGAATCTTATAGCACTTGATCATAAGAATTCTGTGAAGTCAGTACTATTTTATTTTATATATACATGGGGAACAGCAGCAGAGGGAATAAAAAACTTGCCTGAGGTTACACAGTTATTCAGTGAGGGAAACAAGATCCAAACCAGGCACTCTAATTGCAGAGTCTGGACTCAAAGCTACTGTGATTCCTAAGGAACAAATTTAAGAGTCACTTATGGAGCCAATCATGGAGACACACACCTGAAATCCCAGCACCCAAGTGACTGAGGAATAAGATAATTCAAGGCCACCCTGGATGCAGTGAGACATGAGAGAGGGAGAGGGAGAACACTCAGGGGCCTTGTGAATGAGTTAAAACTCAGCTGTACTTTTCAGTTTCTTTGAAGGTAGAAGTGAGCTAGCTGAAGGAAAGTACCTGGCTTAGATAACTAGCAATTTAGCCACTGCCCAGGCACTGACATTTCTCCTGTCACCTCTTACAAACATTAAGCTATCCAGCGTATATGTGACAGAGCAACATAGATCTGAGTTGCCTTCAACTCTGCTTCCACTGACCAAGATCCCAGAGAGCTTTAAAAGACATAACATATAATGTTATGGATATTGTGAAATGTATAATTCTAGAATTCTTCAAGTATCCTCTACTTCCCCTCTTCTGATTCAACCATGCAGTATCAACGGTGTAACATTTTTTTGAGATAGGGTCTCACTATGAAGCCTAGACTAGCCTTGCACTCACGATCCTCCTGCCTCACCCTAGCACTAGAGTTATAGGCATGATTCACCACACCCTGCTTTGTAGTAGTATTCTTATGTTAATAGCTCTTGTCAACATAACTTTTAAATTTTTTAAAAACTTTTTATTTGAGAGAAAGAGGCAGATATATATAGACAGAATGGGCACTCCAGGGCCTTCATCCACTGCAAACAGACTCCAGATGCATGTGCCATCTTGTGCGTCTGGCTTACGTGGGTACTGGGGAATCAAACCTAGGTACTTTGGCTTTGTAGGCAAGTGCCTTAACCACTAAGCCATCTCTGTAGCCATAACATTTTTTTTTTGAGGCAAGTCCAACAGACTGGCCTTTTTTTAAGGGAGCAGGAGAAGGAGAAAGAGAGAGAAGTGATGCACCAGGGCCTTCAACCATTGTAATCAAAGTCCAGGTGCATGCTCCACCTTGTGTGCATATGCGACCTTCAGCATGTGTCACCTTGTGCATCTGGCTTACGTGGGATCTGGGGGGTTGAACATGGTTCTTAGGCTTTGCAGGCAAGTGCCTTAACCACTAAGTCATCTCCCCAGCTCAACATAACATTTTTTTAAAAAAATTTTTTTTTGGTTTTTCGAGGTAGGATCTTACTCTAGTCCTAGCTGAACTGGAATTCACTATGTAGTCTCAGGGTGGCCTCGAACTCACAGTGATTCTCCTAACCTCTGCCTCCCAAGTGCTGGGATTAAAGGCGTGTACCACCACACCCAGTTCCCAACATAACATTTTTTTTGGAGAGAGACAAAGAGAGAGACAGAGAGAGAGGAGAGGAAGACAGATAGAGATGGATGTGCCAGCAGCCTCTCAGCCACTGCGAACGAAATCCAGATGCGTGTGCCCCCTTGTGGTCAAGTGCGGCATTACGCCCTTGCGTCACTTTGCATCTGGCTAAACATGAGACCTGGAGATTAGAACCACTGGAGATTGGAACCAGCGTTCTTAGGCTTAGGAGGCAGGCGCCTTAACCGCTAAGCCATCTCCCCAGCCCTCAACATAACTTTTTTTTTTTTTTTTTTTTTTTTTTTTTTTTTTTTTGGTTTTTCAAGGTAGGGTCTCACTCTGGTCCAGGCTGACCTGGAATTCACTATGTAGTCTCAGGGTGGCCTCGAACTCTTGGCGATCCTCCTACCTCTGCCTCCCGAGTGCTGGGATTAAAGGCGTGCGCCACCACGCCAGGCTAAACATAACATTTTTGAAAGAGGAAAATGTTAAGAGGTTTCACAATGATTGATCCTGACCAATAACACTATCAGTGGTGTCCAACCTTTTGACATTTCAACATGATATCATATACACATGTGTTGGGTTGCATTCGTAGCTATCTATCCTGGACCCAGGTTGGACACACCTGCCATATATTATGGCCAAGGAATTTGTGACCCAGCAAGTACCAGTGAAGTAGTTAGTACCACAAACATATGTAGCCAAATAACAATCCAAATACTAGGAACTACCCAAATTCTGTAGGCCAAGGCTTGCTTTTGTTTTGTATTGATTTTGGTTTTTCTAGCTCAGGCTGACCTGGAATTCACTATGTATTCTCAGGCTGGCCTCGAAATCTTGGTGATCCTCCTACCTCTGCCTCCTGGGTGCTGGGATTAAGGGCCTACGCCACCATGACCGGCTGGTTTTGTTTTTGTGAGGAAGGGTCTCACTCTAGCGCAGGCTGACCTAGAATTTACTATGTAGTTTCAGGGTTGCCTCAAACTCAGCAAAACTCCTACCTCTACCTCCTGAGTGCTAGGATGAAAGGTGTGCACCACCATGCCTGGCTCAAGGTTTTTTGGGTGTTTTTTTTGGGGGGGGTAGGGTCTCATTCTAGCCCAAGCTGACCTGATTCTCACTCTGCAGCTCCAGGCTATCCTTAAACTCACAGCAACCCTGCTACCTAGGCCTCAATGTTGGGATTAAAGGCATGCACCACCATGCCCAGCTTTTGGTTTCATTTTTATATAAGAATATAACTTTGGGGCTGGAGAGATGGCTCAGTGGTAAAAGGCACTTGCTTACAAAGCCTGACAGCCTGGTTTCAATTCTTCAGTACCCACATAAAGCCAGATGCAGAAAGTGGTGCATACATCTGGAGTTTGTTGCAGTGGCAAGATGCCCTGGTGTGCCCATTTTCTCTCTCTCTTTCTGTCCTTGCAAATAAATTAATAAAAATATTTGAAAATGACAGCAAATGCTGGTGAAACTGTGGGGAAAGAGGAAACCTCATCCCCTTTTCCACTGCTGGTAGGAATGCAAACTGGTACAAATGAATAAGGACAGGAGAAAGCTAGCTTTTAAGCAGTTTCAGTTAGAGATTGGGGCTCAAAGAGAACCATGAGATGCCACCCCACATGCCACCCCCAAAATGGAACGCATGCCTAATCGAGACTGACCGACAGCACACCCTGCTGCCCAGTCTAGCACGCTACCTAAACAGACATGGAGGGGCTGGCCCAGGATCCACTCAGTCTTCCAACCAATTGAGTCTTCTCCTTGCCTATAAAAACTTCTGTCTTCTTCCTACCATGAACTCCACTCTGCTCAGCTCAGCTCAGCTCAGCTTTTCTGGCTCTACTAGGCCTGCCTACCTCTCTTCATTCAGGACACAAGGATACATGTAAGTCCAGCTTCCCCCTTCACCAGCTTGGCTGGATAAGGTGAACAGCATAAAATTGTTTCTAGTTTGGATGGTTTTTCTGCTCGTCTCTGCTTTACAGTTTAGGGTAACTTCTCACTTTGATTCAGCATGATTTTCCTCTGGTTTCTGTATCTGCCATGTGTGTATTTTCCTTACACTCCAGATCTACCACATGGGTGTCCTCACCAACTTTAGGACTGCCACCTGTGTAGTTTCCTTAAACTTGGGGTAACCATGAGTGTAACTCTCTTCATTACTCATTGCTCCTCTGAATCTCTTGGTCTATGTTTGATATCTGCCCCCCTCATTTTTTTTCTTAAGCCTCACTGTTTGTCCTCTTCTCTAAAAACACACGGCAGATGCCATGCTGGTTTCTCCTGTCTCCCTACATAAGCTCCTAGATTCTTACTTCCCCTGTGTTTATGACTCTGTTCTACCTTTCCTTCCTAGATCCCAATCTCCCCAAAATAAACCCCACAATTGTGACTTCTCCCTTAAATAAACCCCACAATTTGTGACTTTCATTCAATAAATTTAATAATTCATAATTTATCCTTCTTGAGTCTGTCTTGATTCTTTATTAAAGGTAGGATAAAACCCAAAACTTGGGATTCATAAATTCTGGGAGACCTCTCCTGAACCCCAAAATCCTTCACTACAACAACTATGGAAATCTGTATGATTATTCCTGAATAAGATGAAAATAGACCTACAATCTGATCCAGTTATACCTCTCCTAGGCATATACCCTAAAGTCTCCACTCTTTGCTAGAGAGATATTGCTCAGCCATGTTTATCACTACTCTATTCACAATAACTAGAAATTAGAATGAGCCCAGATGCCCATCAACTGATAAATTAATAATGAATACATGGTACACACACAATGAATTCTACTCAGCAGTAAGATAAAATGAAATAATAAAATTTCCAGGAAAATGGATTGACTTGGAAAATATCGCTCCTCCTGGATAGCATTCTACAAGATACAATCCATAATAAAGAGGGGTGGAGCCGGGTGTGGTGGCACACAGCTTTAATCCCAGCACTCGGGAGGCAGAGGTAGGAGGATCAATGTGAGTTCAAGGCCATCCTGAGACTACATAGTGAATTCCAGGTCAGCCTGAGCTAGAGTGAGACCCTACCTGGAAAAAACAAAATAAAAAAAAAGAAAGAGGTGGGATAGGATGGTCCAGTCAGAAGTACCCTGCAGAAACAGGAGAAAGCTTAATCCTAAAACCACAGACTCAGACTGGTAAATTGTAAGGCCAGAAATGGGTTAACTCCCACAGTGAGCTGTTGGTCAAGGAGATCCATAAGATCCCCAAAATAATGCAGGCCATTGCCAAAGCACTTGGTTACCTGCCAGAGCTAAAAAGTAAAACCTTATTGTTTGAAAACATCACAAGATACAATCAAAGGACATCAAGAGACCACACTGGGAGCTGAGGGGGATGCCAGTTTCCTCCTGGCTAGCTCTGAAAAAAGCTATGAGAGCAGCTGAGGGATAAAGGTCACCAACAGTGTGAACAAGTAGGGAGTCCTGCAGGCTACAAAATCAACCAGCCAGGCAAGAAGTACACATCCGTGCAATAGTGGTACATAGCCTATGCAGATAACCAACTGTTCCCAGATTGGTTATCAGGCCAACTCAGTGGGAGAGAACATATATCTGCTACTGGGAACCAAATCAGAATCCTTATGGGCAGGAAAGTCATAGACTCCACAGAGAAGCCTCTACTATTCTTTTGCTAAGAAGACTCGATATACACATTAACAAGTCTCACAAATAACTATGCTTATCCCCTTTAATTCAAGCTGCTCGCATTCTTGGTTGGAGAATCTGTTTTTGTTTACAGATGTCAGAAAATACTGGGGAGGCCCAATAATCATCAATATGACAAGAAAAGATAACAAACCACCTACAATGACACATGTCATCACTATCACATCTGCAAGAACCCAGGAGACATTGCAGAGGAAGCAGCAACACAAGTACTGCTCTCACTGCTAACCTGACAACCAGCTCCAAAGACATGGTGACAGACACAGTGGTCACTCAAAATTCATCAAAGCAGAAATTCAGAGGCAGCAGAGAGATCAGCACTAAATGAGACTAACACATCCACCAAGCCCAAGGAAAATTGTGGAAGAAAGGGCAGAAATATTATAAAAGAGACACAGGGTGGGTAGGAATATCCTAAAGCACAGCCCCTCACCCACAGAGACTGAGGCCTTCAGGACCCCACCCAATAACCACACTGAAGAGGACCATCAGTGGAATGGGAATGGGGAAAGGAGATCTAAGAGTATAACCTTTTTAAAAATTTAAATTTAGCTGGGTGCAGTGGCACACCTTTAATCCCAGCACTCAGGAGGCAGAAGTAGGAGGAGCACCATGAATTTGAAGCCACCCTGAGACTATAATTCCAGGTCAGACTGGGGTAGAGTGAGACTCTACCTTGAAAAAAACAAAAAAAAATTTAATTTAAAAATATATATATAACTTTGGATTGGAGAAATGGCTCAGCAGTTAAGGCTCTTGCTCACAAAGACTATTAACCCACATTCAACTCCCCAGTACCCACATAATTGCAGTGCATGCATCTGGAGTTCATTTGCAGTGGCTAGAGGCCCTGGTGTACCCATTCTCTCTCTCTCTCTCTCCCTCCCTCCCTCCCTCCCTTTCTCTGTCTCTAATAAATAAGTAAATAAATAAAATATTTTAAAAACCTCATGTTCGAATCTTCAGGTCCCACATAAGCCAGACATACAATGATGCAAGTGTACAATGTCACACATGCACACAAGAGGCACACATGTCTAGAGTTTGTTTACAGCAGCTGAAGGCCCTGGCACTCCTATTCTCATTCTCATTCTCTCTCTCTCTCTCTCTCTCTCTCTCTCTCTCTCTCTCTCTGCCTCTTTCTTTCTCTATTTCTCAAAATAAATAAGAAAAATTTAAAAAGATGTCTAAAGATTGGGCATGAATTAAAATCATAGGTATTCTATGTAACATTTCTGCCTTATTTATGATCTTCCCTAAGAAAGTAATTCAAGTAAAATATATGCTGTGGCTAATATCCCTTGAATTCCTTTAACTTTCATTCCTCCCTCTCTGAAGCTTGTAACATAAACTTCTGATTAAAACTATATCTTGATCATAAAAAAAAGCAATAGCACCAAAAAAAACATGACATTCCACTTGTGGGAAAAGGGACTCAGGAGTGCAGGACACTCACGCATTTCTATGAACAGCTGCCTCTTCTCAGCCATGGTCTTCCGCTTGTTCCCACCTTCCTCAATCATCCTAGAGACAAAGAAACACACACTGAACCGGGTGCTGTGTGACAACTGAACCAGATGCTTATGAAGATAGTGTCAGCAAAAATAAAGAGGGAGCCTGATACAGAGAAAGATAAAGCCTTGTCCCTTTATCTGATAGTTTCTAAGATATTAAACAGTACTTAAAGGAGCTGGTACATTGACTTCCTGCCCTGAAAATATAGGGGCAGGTTGAGACAAAGTCTCACACTATAACATAGGCTGACCTGCAATACACTACAGCCTAGACTTGTCTCAAACTAGCTGCAATCCTCCTGCCTCTGTCTCCTGTACCACCATCCATGGTTAGAGCTATGTCTTATTTCCAACTTGATTTTTATATTCTCTGCAGAATCTTGAGTTAGCTGTGATATTATGCTCTATCACCACTATTTTGCATAGATAAACAATGTTACTAGATATAATTTTAAAAATTATATGAAAGGCCAGGATAAAGAACTGAAGAATAAAACATTATGATATAAGCAATATGCATAAAATCTTCCACTTGTATACCAAATAAAAAGGGATTTACCCCCAAGCCCAGAGCGTTCCTAAGTATAAGTTTTCTATCACATGATAATAGCAGTTAATGTTGACAGACCAAGGCCACACCAGGCACTTTGTTAAAACTCTTTTTTTTAGGTAGGGTCTCACTCAAGTCCAAACCTCTTTATAAAAAGATGATTTGGGGGGGGGGGGCTGGAGAGATGGCTTAGCAGTTAAGGCTCTTGCCTGCAAAGCCAAAGGACCTCAGTTCAATTCCCCAGGACCCACGTAAGCCAGTTGCACAAGGTGGAACATGCATCTGGAGTTCATTTACAGTTGCTGGAAGCCCTGGCGTGCCCATTCTCTCTCTCTCCCTCTCTTTCTCTCTGACTCTTTCCCTCTCTCAAATAAATAAATAAAAATAAAATATTAAAAAAATAAAAAATAAATTTAAAAAAGATGAATTTGGGGGGCTGGAGAGATGGCTTAGCGGTTAAGGCGCCTGCCTTCTAAGCCTAAAGAACGCTGGTTCCAATCTCCAGGTCCCACGTTTAGCCAGATGCAAAGTGACGCAAGGGCGCAATGCTGCACTTGACCACAAGGGGGCGCAAGCATCTGGATTTCGTTGGCAGCAGCTGATTGGCTGCTGGCGTGTCCATCTCTATCTGCCTTCCTCTGTCTCTCTCTCTCTCTGGGTCTCTCTCCAAAAACAACAAAAAAAAGATGATTTTGGGGCTGAAGGGATGGCATAGCGGTTAAGGCATTTGCCTGCAAAGCCAAAGGACCCAGGTTCGATTCTCCAGGACCCACATTAGCCAGGTGTACAAGGGGGCATATGCGTCTAGAGCTCGTTTGCAGTGGCTGAAAGCCCTGGTGCGCCCATTCTCTCTCTCTCTCTCTCTCTCTCTCTCTCTCTCATATAAATAAATAATAAAAAGGATGATTTTTTGTTTGTATACTGTGGGTTTTGATAAAATTCTCAATATGCATTGAACTGGCTGCGAAGTCCCAGCTCTGTGGGAGGCTGAGACAGGAGAATTGCTTAGACCTAGAAATTTGAAGCCAGCCTGAGCAACAGTGAGATTCTTCTTTAAAATAAACAACAAAAAAAGTGTCACCTGCAGTCATGCAATATCTCATTAATCTTCACAAAAATCCTGGGTTCTGGTATTGTTATTATGGTCTCTATTTTATAGATTAGGAAAAAGATATCTAGAAGAAAAAAAAAAAACCTAACTTGCTAAAGGGCACAAAACTCAGTAGAAGAGTGAAGTCTCAACTTTTCAATAAACTTGTCACATAATTGTTGCTTATAGATTTTGTGTGTGTGTGTGTCATGTGTGCACATGAATATGTGGTGATTAGAAAACAACTTTGGGTGTTATTCCTTAAGTGCCATTCCACCTTTTTAAAACAAGGTCACTCACTGCCCTGGACTCACCAAGTAGGTTAGATTGGCTGGACAGTGAGCTCCAGGGATCCATCGGTCTCTGCATCTACAGTGCTAGGATTATAAGTATGTATCACCACACCCATTGGGGGTGTGTTTTGTTTGTGTTTTAAAGATAGAGTCTCACTCTAGCCCAGGGTGACCTGGCAATCACTCTGTAGTCCCAGGTTGGCCTCAAACCCACAATCCTCCTACTTCTGCCTCCTGGGTGCTAAGATTAAACACATGTGCCACCACTCTTGGCTAACACACCCAGCTTTTTGAAGTGGATTCTGGAGATCAAGCTCAGGTTCTTATGCTTGCAAAGTAGTCAGTCACTTTACCAACTGAACTATCTCCCCAGCCCAGCTTGTAGATACTATTTTTAATCTTTAAAAGCTAGAACACTGAGGGCTAAAGAGAATACAACATATTACATGAATCCTAAGGCAAAATTTGTGCCAAGTTCTGCTAAAATTTATCTTAGTCTATAAAAAAAAGCTAGACAAATATCATAAATCAGATACTTTTCCTAAGTAGATTAACCTACTATAAATCATTTTCAAATATGATTAGACTGTTTTAAACTATTACAAACCATTCTCAAATGTTTTGTAATTAATTACAAACTAGATGACAACTATATGAATTGCATATCAGTAGTAGTTTGAATGAAATGCCCCCCCAGACTCATGTGTTTTGAATACTTGGTCCACGCTGGTGGAAATTTGGGAAACTCATGGAACCTTTGGAAGGTGGAGCCTTGTTGAAGGAGGTGTGTTTTGTAATTAATTACAAACTAAATGACAACTATATGAATTGCGTATCAGTGGTGGTTTGAATGAAACGGCCCCATAGACTCATGTGTTTTGAATACTCACTCCAGGCTGATAGAAATTTGGGAAACTCATTGAACCTTTGGAAGGTGGAGCCTTGTTGAAGGAGGTGTGCCATTTGGATGTGGACTGTGACATTTGTTAGTTTGCTCACTGGGACTACTACTTCCAGCTGATGTGACATCCAGCTGTTTATATCCCAGCAACAAGAAGGTAACTATAATTTCCATTAAAGCAAGTTGCTTCACTACAAAAAGTTTAGTTAGACCCTGAAGAAAATATATAAATGTAATATATATATAAATATATAAATGTAATAATATAAATGTAAATATATTCCTTAATATTCTACAATTAAATTTTCGACCATCAAGACTGGCCCTGCCCTATGTCACTGAAATGTTAGCAAGTAGGCTCCAACACATATAGCAATTATTTAATAATTTGCCCCAAGTCAAAAGAATTTTAAACAAAAAGCAAATCAAGGAAAAGCAAAACTCCAATAAAATCTAGGTCCTTAAGGGAGGGACAGGACTTGGTACCAGTGGCCTTGAAAAGCTTGCTCCCAGATCTTTGTCTCTCAAAAGACAACACAAATTTAACTGCCAAATTCAGATAAAAACAGAATACCAGTGTCCTTTGTACAGTATTTCATGGATTATATCCTTTTTCTGCTTTTACTATTCCTTTACATCACTTGTTCTCAAGTTACAGGCAAGAACTTCCTGGAGACTGCTAAATTCTTCCAGCAACTGTAAATGAACTCCAGATGCATGTTCCACCTTGTGCAACTGGCTTACGTGGGTCCTGGAGACTGCTAAATTTCCTGATTTTTCTTGGGAAACAGTATTCTGGACCATCTAGATGGCCATCATCCTGTAAGTACAGCCATCCACTTTCAGCACCTACGTCTGCACTGGAAACGATACTTCCTCAGACATGTCCACCTGAGCTGGCATCTGTTTTTGAACTACTGAAACATGGACACCACTTTCCATTTCTGAATTGCGAGGAGGGGGGAGGATGTGGGATGGGATAGGTATTATATTGCTCAAACTTGCTGTGTAGCTGAAGATGACCTTGAATTCCTGATCCTTCATTCTTGACCTCCTAGGCCCTAGGATTACGGGTATGCACCACCATTCCCGGCTTCACTTCTGTATTCTCTATGGCATGCTACATTGGCAGGCTGGAATGAATGCCAAAGGGAATATCTAACCTGTAAAGTCTGAAATATTTAAGAAAAAGATTGCCAACCTGAGTTACAGCAATAATAATTAATGTTCAATTACTACACATGCTTGGCTGCAATTAAGTATGTCCCCACTGTGAAAATGATAACCAGCATAGACATGAAACTCATTCTGATTCCATCTAGAAGTCTATCCTTGAGAAGTGCTTAAATCACTCTAGGATCCATTCCTTGTTACTAAATGGCATAAAAATTATATGACCTTCACTAAGTATTATGGTTTGAATATGAAATATCGCCAACAGGTTCATGTGTTTGAACACTTGGCCCAAGCTGGAAGCATTGTTTTGGGAGGTTGTGGAACCTGTCGGACCTAGCTAGGAGAAATGCTTGTAAGGGCAAGCCTTGGAAGTGATATATGCTTCGGATTCTGCCCAAGCTCTCTGTGTGGTGGCATTATTTTGGGAAGCTATGGAACCTTTGGAACAGTGACCTACCTAGCAGAAGTGCTTGCAGGGTCAAGCCTTGACAGTGATGTATGTTTTAGATTCTGCACAAGCTCTCTGCTTCCTGATCCGAAATGTGAACAAGCTATGCGGCAAGGTGCAGCACCATTATCTCTCCCACCACAATGCCTGTGACCCTTGAACCAAAAATGAACCTCTCCTCCCTTTAAGTTGTTTCTGTCAGCATCATATCACAGCAACATAGTAACTAATACACTGACTATTCAGTTGATAAAGTGTATTTTCTCATGAGAGGATTATATGCAGCAGAAGAGTCAAAGCTATTCTTACTATAACTGCAAGTGCTGTGATTACAATTTTTTTTGTTGTTTGTTTCTGGTATTTGAGACAGAGTTTTATGTAGCCTGGGCTGATCCTAACTCACTACACAGCTTAAGATTACCTTGAACTCTTGATCCTCCTGCCTCCACCTCCATGTGAGTACTGAAATTACAAGCATGCATCACCATGCTATTACTGTTACTACATAAAAACAACACTGGTAGTTTATAAATCCAGTGGGTAAGAATTTCATTTGTAATGAATAATAGATATTATTTAACTTGATTATTTTAAGAAAGTCAGGCTAGAGAGATGGTTCAGCAGTTAAGATGCTTGCCTGCAAAGCCTAAGGACCCACGTTCAAATCCCCAGTACCCATCTAAAAGCCAGATACACAAGATACCGCATGTATCTGGAGTTTGTTTGCAGTGGCTAGAGGCCCTGGTGCACCCATTCTTTTCTCTCTATCTGCCTCACTCTCTCTCAAATAAATAAATAAAACATTTTTAAATGGAAAAAAGAGCCAGGCATGGTGGTGCATGCCTTTATTCTCAGTACTCAGGAGGCTGAGATAGGAGGAGCCCTGTGAGTTTGAGGCCAGCTTGATACTACATTGTGAACTCCAGGTCAGCCTGAGCTAGGGCTATAGCAAGACCCAACCTCACAAAGGACAGGACAGGACAGTTGTCTGACTGTCTGGATGAATGAAGTACAAAGAAGATACTATAGAAATGTAATTATATGAATTAACAAAATGCTATCATGAAGTAACATAATCATCACAAACCTAAATCAAACAACACATGAAAATATATATCAAAAAGATCTGAGGGCTGGAGAGTTGGTGGTTAAGGTGCTTGCCTGCGAAGCCTAAGGACCCAGGTTCAATTCCCCAATATGCACATAAGCCAGATGCACATGGTGGCACATGTATCTGGAGTTCAATATAAGTTCATTTTCGGTGGCTAGAGGCCCTGGCATGCTCATTCATTTTTTCTTTCTCTCTTTCTCTCTCTCTCTCTCTCTCTCTGATAAATAAATAATTGTAAAGGGAACTGAGACACTAATGAAATGAGCATATCACACTGACAAGCACATCATGAATAAATTATATATATATCTATCCATCCATCCCAGTGGCTAGGAGGCTAAGCAGGAGGATCACCTGAGCTCATAAGTTTGAGACCAGCCTGAGTAATATATAAAGATCTTGTCTCAAAAAAAGAAAGAAGGGCTGGAGAGAAGGCTCAGCAGTTGAAGGTACTTGCTTGAAAATCTGCTGGCCTGGGTTTGATTTCCCAGTACCTATGCAGAGCCAGATGCACAAAGTGGTGCATGCATCTGGATTTCTTTGCAGGGGCAAGAAGCCCTAGTATGCCCATTCATATTCTATCTCTATCTTTCCCTTCTTTCTTCCCTCTTTCTCTCTCCTTGAAAATTGATTTAAAAATTTTTTTAAAGGAAAGAAAATATTGCACAGTGGGACTGTGGCTCAGAAAGTATTGCACAGTGGGGCTGTGGCTCAGTAGCAGAGTGGATACTTAGCATGCAGAATGCCCTGGGGTTCAATACTCAGAAACTCTTCCCTCTAAAATCTGTTATATAAATTGGGTTCCAATTTTCTTACTATTGTCAACACAGTAATGTAAATGTAAATTCACCTATGTAGGTATGTGTCTATCTAGGAAAAGGGAAGTTACACCTCACAATCACCTGATCCAAGAGACTGAAAAGAAGAAAATGATCTGCAACCAGACCCCCAGTCCCCTCCTGCCTGTGAAAGATAAACATCTAGGCTACTTAAAAATAGACTTCTGTCTTCAAAAACATATCAAGACCCCATCTTGAAGAAAAATATAAAAAACAAAAAACTTGAAATCTAAGCAATATACCAACGAGATGATGTGTCCAGTGACAAAATGACACCATCAAACCTTGTTTATGGTGTAATCACAATTACCTAGCCATTTCATATGTACACCAACAAAAAAATCAGAAGTAAATTTGAAAATCACAATGCATATGTAAGGTATGGTTTTCTCCCTCACATTTCAATTTGTCACTGTACTACTTGGCAATTCTTAGAAAATCTACAGCAACAGTAGATAACTGACTGATATGGTGTAACACAAATGCCCAGCCCTGGGAAACTCTGGACCTGAATCATTCATTAGGCTTTGCAGGAAAGCACCTTAACCCCTGACCCATCTCTCCAGCCCATGTTTTTTCAGTTTTTTTGAGACAGGGTCTTACAATGTAACCCAGGCTGACCTGGAGCTCACTAGATAGCCCAGGCTGGTCACAAACTTATAGTAATCTTCCTGTCTCACCCTGCTAAGTGTCAAATTTATAGGTGCTAGCCATATGCACGAGGTGATAACTTTTTAGACATACCACCTGTGGTAGTTTGAATGGATGCCGCCCACCCATCACCAGGCAGATCAAGAGTCCAGCTCTAAAGTGTGGGGGTGGATTTGCAATTCCAGTCTAAAGTGCTTGAGCTTTGCCTAGAGTTCCAAAAGTATGATTGTTTTTTAATGGTGGTTTTTCTCTCTGCTTGGATCCGTGAAAGCAGGCCAGCTTCTTTGCCATTATGTATCCCTGGATTCCCCTGGATCTGTAAGCTTTAACATATATCTCTTCCTCCCATAAACTGTGTCTGCTCTGGAGGTTCATCGCAGCAATGTGAGGCTATTTACTACATCCCCACTAGCATGATCCATACAAGAAAGAAGGACGATGTTGCAGGTTCAACTGCTGGCAGAAAACACCTGACGAAGAGCAGCTTGTGAGAAAAAGGTTTATTTTGGCTTACAGACTCAAAGGGAAGTCCATGATGGCAGGGGGAAATGATGGCATGAGCAGAGAGTGGACATCACCTCCTGGCCAACATCAGATGGACAACATGAACAGGAGAGTATGCCAAACACTAGAAAGAAGAAGCTGACTATAATACCTATAAGCCCATCCCCAAAAATACACTGCCTCCAGAAGGGTTTAATTCCCAAATTGCCATCAGCTGGGGACCTAGCATTCAGAATACCTAAGTTTATGGGGGACACCTGAATCAAACCACCACATTCTGCCCCTGGCCCCCATAAACTGATAATCATACATAATGTAAAATGCAATGTATTTAGTCCAACTTTAAAAGTCCCCATAGTTTTTTATCAATCCCAATGATGCTCAAACATCCTCATAATCCAAGGCACTTTAACTGAGCCATAATACCAAAAAATAAAATAAAATAAAATAAAATAAAATAAAATAAAATAAAATAAAATAAAATAAAATAAAATAAAATAATAAAGGCACAGAATAAACACACTGCAAAAATATGTAAAAATGCCATTGGGCATAGCAAAGAAATATTTAACCAATATAAAATTTAAACAGGGCAAACATCAACCTCTGTAGCTCCAATTCCAACAACTCTAGTCAATGACAAGTCTCCAAGTCCAATAATCCTAAGCAGCAACAAGTCTTTGCAGTTCCAATTCCATCCCTCCAGCTAGGCTATTCACAGTCCCAGAAAACTTTATTTGGTGCTGGCAGCTCTTCTTGGCAGCACTCTCACATAGTCCTGGCATTTTCATTGGATCTCCACTGTCACCCACGATCCATCCACATGGCTCCACTGGACCACAAAGGTAATTCAACAAACTTGCTTCACACTGCCCATGGCCATTTCCAAAATCAAGACTATCTTGCAAATTCAATGACCCTCTCTTTCCTGCATTGGTTATAATCAATAGTACCAGGTGGGCTACCAACTTGGGTTAATCCAGGGGGCAATAAAGCAGACTTTGCAGAATAGGATATTCCTTCAGCATTCAGGCCCTTGCAAAAGAGTCTACATTCTTTCTGTTGTCCCAATGCAGGTCAGCTGGCCCAATCTCAATGGTTATAATCTCTCATACAATTGCAGCTGAATGGGCAGCAGTTTTGACCCAAAGATTTCATTTTTTTTTCTAGGCCATATTGCTCTGCTCACACCAGTCCATTTCTATGCAATGCAATGCAATCCTACACAAGTTCTCAGGACACAAGCATAACAGCAAGCCTCTCACACAAACTGCTTCTAACCTAGTCCAGGCAAAGCTCTTTCTTACCCTCATAAGCCAAACCTCACAGTTTTTAGTTCTTACTGCATTTAGGTCTTTCAACTCTGACCAGAATAGTCCATCAACCTGTACTTCCAGCACTGCAAAGCATCTCTTGGTCCAAGGTTTCAAATCCTTCCACATTCCTCCCACAAATCAGTTCCAAAAGGCCAAAAGCCATGCAGTCAGGTTTCTAGCAGCAATGACAACACTTCCCGGTACCAACTTTACTGTTGCAATCAGGTTCACATGGCTCCAGACAGCAAGGGGAAGCAATGGCATGAGCAGAGAGTGGACATCCCCTCCTGGCCAACATCAAATGAAGAACAGCAACAGGAGAATGTGCCAAACACTGGCAAGAGGAAGCTGGCTATAACATCCATAAGCCTACCCCCAACAATACACTGCCTCCAGGAGGCATTGATTCTCAAATTATCAGCTGTGGACAAGGCATGCAGAACACCTAAGTTTATGGGGACACCTGAATCAAACCACGACAGACTGCGTAATTAAAAGCTCTACTTTGAAAAAGACGCCATCAAGAGAATTAGGACATCAGCCATGGAGTGGAATAATACTCACAAAAGACCTATCTCATGAAGAACTGTTATCTAAAACTACAGAAAGAATTCTTCAAATACAACAATGAGAAAATAACCTGATGAAAACACAATGGGCTAAAGATCTGAAAAGACACCTCATCACATGAGATACACAGGTGAAAAATAAGCACATGGAAAGCCCAATGCCATGTTCCTTCATGAAACAGAAAATTAACACACAGGAGATACCACAACACATCAATTAAAATGACCAACATAAGCCGGCTGTGGTGGCACACGCCTTTAATCCCAGCACTCGGGAGGCAGAGGTAGGAGGATCGCCGAGAGTTCGAGGCCACCCTGAGACTACATAGTTAATTCCAGGTCAGCCTGGACCAGAGTGAGACCCTACCTCGCAAAACCAAAAAAAAAAAAAAAAATGACCAACATAGAGAACAGAAAATATCATGTGCTGGTGACAATGAGGAACAATGGGAAATCCAATCATTGTTGGGAATAGAAAATGGTCCAGACACTCTGGAAGACAATTTGGTGGGTTCTTAACACAACGAATATTGTTATCATGCACTCCAGCAATCACACCCCTTGGCATTTACACAGAGGAGTTGAAAACTTGGTCCACACACAAAAAAAATCTGCACGCTGAAGTTTATAGCAGCTTTATTCATAATTGCCAAACCCTGGAAACATCCAAGATGTCCTTCAGTAGAAAACATATATTGGCCTATCCTGACAACAAACTATTGCTCACATCTAAAAAGAAATAAATCACCAAGCCCTTAAAAGCCATGGGGAAGCATAAATCCATATTACTAAGAAGCAAATCTGCAGCCAGGCTTGGTGAACCACACCTGATATCGCAGCACCAAAAAGGTAGAGGCAGGAGGATTAGGAAGTCAAGGCCAGCCTCAGACACATGAGACCCTATCTCAAGAAACAATCTAAAAAGGCTACATATTGCAAAGCCCTAGCTGTATGACATTCTGGAAAAGGCAAAAGTGCAGCAGCAATAGGATCAATGGTGCTGGGTGAAGCAGAGAATCAGCAGTGCACAGAGGAGCATTTTGGCAGTGGACTACTCTTTACAAGAGTGGCTGGTGTATATCATCCAAGGATGTCCAACCTATGACATGTGGGTTACAAAAGTATACGTTAGGGCTGTAGAGATGGCTTAGCAGTTAAGGCACTTGTCTGCAAAGCCAAAGGACCCAAGTTCAATTCCCCAGGACCCAAGTAAGCCAATTGTGCAAGGTGGTGCATGCATCTGGAGTTCATTTGCAGCAACTGGAGGTCCTGGTGCACCCATTCTCTCTCTCTCTCTCTCTCCCTCTCTCTCTCTCTCTCTCTCCCTCCCTCCCTCCCTCTCTTGCTCTGTCTCAAATAATTAAAAAATAATTTTTTTTTAAAGTATACACTGGTTATTTTGTGTGACATGGTGACACAATTTTGTCAGCTATGAAGTTCATGCTGAAGAACTACAATTTATGCTTTTGTATTTAGCTACGCTCACAGCAATCCCGGGCCACATGCAGCCTGCAGGCTATAGATTGGGCACTCCAAGAGTACCAAGAGTAAGCATAATGTAGAGTATATGCTTTATGTTTTGTGTGTGCATGCGTGTATGCGCACGCGCATGCACATGCACATGCAGTGTCCCATGTGCTAGCCTGTGGTGGCCAGAACGAAACATCAGGTGTCCCCTTCCGTCATTCTTCTTCCTGTTCTTATCTGAGTTGGAGATTCTTACTGAGTCTGGAGCTTGGCATTTTGTTTTGTTTTGTTTTGTTTTGTTTTGTTTTGTTTTGTTTTTTTCCTCATAAGCATCAATCATTCTCAGTTCTCTTCGATTCCTCTATGGGACTAGGGTTACAGATGTGTATGGTGTGCACAGCTGTTTGTGTGGGTCTTGGGGATTGAACTCAAGTAGTCTCTCAAGTCTCCTCAGATCCTTGAACTTGCACAGGAGTGCTCTTAACTGCCGAGCCATCTTTCCAGCCCTAAACTATATGATTTGAGTGATACCAATATGGGCTCACTGACTCTTAACATTCTGGTGGAAATGCTGATAATAGAGTGGCTACGTGAGTTGCACATGGGAAATCTATGTACACAAGAAATGGTCAATAAATATTTGATCTTGCAGTCTGCCCTCCTAAAGACTATGCAAAGGACTGTGCTAAACCACACATCTTCAAAGACACTTATCTCCCCCAAGGTCTGACATTGCCTCCTTTACTGCTTCTGGGAGAATACTGGTATGGATGGAGCAGGTATCATTCCTGCTTTGGGTAGAAAGGACCAAAACAACTACTGGACCTGATAAGAGCAGGCAGGAACTTGGGGACATACCTGGGAAAGGATCTTGAGTGCTAAACTTGAGGGCTATGTATAATATTGATAATAAAAAGTACTGAGGGCTGGAGAAATGGCTTAGTGGTTAAGGCACTTGCCTGCAAAGCCAAAGGACCTAGGTTCGATTCCCCAGGACCCATGTGAGCCAGATGCACAAGAGGGCACATGCGACTGGAGTTCATTTGCAGTGGCTGGAGGCCCTGGCGTGCCCATTCTCTCTCTATGTATCTCTTTCTCTACTTCTTTCTCTCTCTCAAATAAATAAATAAATAACATTTTTTTTAAAAAAAGTGTTGAGATGGAGCCATTGGCTTATGAATCAGAATTCAATGTTCCACAAAGGATACCTGGAGCCAGTCCTAATATGCTATGGGAGTTAATCATTTAAACCTGCAATATATTGTTTAATTACCTATAGAAAATGAGTTGGTAATGATGGAACTACATGGTGGGATATTAAGGAAGGTGTTAAAAGGATGCCTTTTCCCATACCCCCTGGGCTTTTCCAATTCCATGTACACTAATCTGATGGTAGTGACTTTTTTTTTTTAATTTGAGGGGTTTCTCTAATCCCTGGAACCTATTTTATTTCCCTCCAGACAAGCCTAACAAACTAAAGTCTACCATCATCTGGAAATTATGCTAATCAATGACTATTTCATCTACTTTAAGACCCATATTTCACAGTTTTCTAGGACTGGCCAGCAGAAACAAACTTCAATGACTCATCCTACAACATGCTTGATAACAAATCCTTATTTGCTATCTTCCTGTTCCTATTTCACATCTCTCTCCCCTACTGGTTTTTCCAATTTAAAAATACAGCACAAGCTTAGTCTACAAAGAGTCCTAGCTATAAGATGTAAACAAAGTAGCTTAAACCTAAGAGGCTGAAACTAGAAGTTCCAGAAGAGGCAGTTTCATGTCCTCAGTCCTAACTCAAACTGAAGAAATACACTTTTAAATACAATAACAAAAATTATAATCCAGGAAATAAAAAAAGTAACCTCCAAAACACAATTACTTCCATTTAAGTCCTGGTCTAAAAATGAGCTCTGGGCTGGAGAGAGAGCTTAGAAGTTAAGGTGCTTTCCTGAGAAATCGAAGAACCCAGGTTCGATTCCCCAGTATCCACATTAGCCAGATACATAAGGTGGCAGGTCTAGAGTTTGTTTGCAGTGGCTAGAGGTCCTGGCTTGCCCATTCTCCCTCCCCCCCCCCTTTATATATATATGCCTCCTTCTCTCTCTTGCTCAAATAAATAAATATTTTTAAAGGTCAGCTCCTATGGGAATTAAAATATCAAGTCTGTTCATTCACCCAAGCTTATAATTCAGAATACCCAATGTCCATTACTCTAAGTTATTTTCCCCAGATCATTTTTATGTATATTAAATATCTGCATTTCTGTGATTATGCTTTGAACAGTTCCATACTCAACAAGGAACTAATACCACCACAGGTTGCCCTTGTTGCTCTGATGGAACCGTGAAGATCATGAACTTAAGCACATCTCTCTACTTCTTGCTTCTTGAACTCTTGGCACTAGCCTCTTTTTCTTTTTTCTTTTTTTTTTTTTCTGCATAGTCTAGAGATAACTAACATCTCCCTATCATCCGCTTCACACATTGACTCTAACTTCAAACCTTGCCATTTCCTTCCTCACAAGCACTCTCATATCCACCCTTTTTTTCCATTTCAACTGCCAAAACCTTCATCCACATTAATGAACAAATAAAATTCTATGCCCTTATGATCTCAGATATTTCCACCCTCTTTTTCCTGTAGTATACTGCAGATATGCAAAGAAATATATCCACTAGGTATATTTATTTAAATCTGTCTGATCATCACCCTACTCAGGCAGGAATGTCTTTGCACCCAATTTAAAGATACAACACAGGCTTAGTCTACAAAGAGGCCTAGCTATGAGATGTAAACAAAGTAGCTTAAATCTAAGAGGCTGAAACTAGAAGTTCCAGAAGAGGCAGTTTCATGTCCTCAGTCCAAACTCAAACTGAAGAAATACACTTTTAAATACAACACCAAAAACCATAATCCAAGAAATAAAAAAAGTAAATTGAGAATGCTTCGACATCTCAAGGGTAAGAGTATTTGACCATGTAAGACTCTGAGTTTGATCCTTAGTGTCAAAAGTCAACAAAACCTTATAAGATTTAAAAAAAAAAAAAAAAAAAAAAACTTGTAAGTTGAATTTAATCAAAATTACCTGTCTGAGCTAGGAAAAAGGCTCAATGGTTAAAGGTACATGCTTGCAAATCCTACTGGCCTGGGTTCAATTTGCCAGGAACCATATACACATTCTCTCTCTCTCTACTTGTAAATAAATAAATAAAAATATTTAAGGGCTGGAGAGATGGCTTAGCAGTTAAGGCATTTGCCTGAAAAGCCAAAGGATCCTGTTTCATTTCTCCAGGATACATGTAAGCCAGATGCACAAAGGGGCGCATGTGTTTGAAGTTCGTTTGCAGTGGCTAGAGGCCCCGGCACATCCTCTCTCTCCCTCTCTCTCTCTCTCTCTTGCTCTCAAATAAATATATTTATAAATGTTTTTTAATTTAACTGCTCTACAAAGATATTATAAAAATGAAAAAGCACAGAGTAAAAGAAAACATTCTCAAAACATATATCTAAAAACCGACTTGTATCAAGGATTGGAAAAATGGCTTAGTGCTTAAGGCACTTGCCTGTGAAGCCTAAGAACCCAGGTTCAATTCCTCAGAGCCCACACAGGACAGATGCACATGGTGGCACATGTGTATGGAGTTCATTTGCAGTGGCTAGAGGCCCTTGCATGCCCATTCTCTCCCTCTCAAATAAATAAATAAATGTAAAATTAAAATGACATATCCAAATTATAGAAAAACTCCTAAAACTCAGTTAACAAGACGACCACTCAATTAGAAAGTGATCAAAGATCTAATCAAACTCCTCACCAAAGAAGATATAGATGGCAAATAAGCATGCAAAAACACGTCCAGTATCATAATGAGGAGCTTATAAATGAAAACAATAAATAGAGGTCAATATGTATCCATACTAAAAGGACTAAAACTGAAAACAACTGTCAGTACCAAATGCTGTAAAGGGTTCAGGGCAAACAGAAGGCACATGTGCTGCTGGTCAGAGTGTAGGAGCAGCTGCACTAGAAGTCACTAGACAGTTGCTTACAAAGTAATTATACAGTCTTTCTATATTGCACCACTAATCCTATTTATCCAACTGAACTGAAAAGTTCCACACAAAACCTTCATCCAAATGTCTTATTACCCTTTTATTCCTTTCTTTTTTGTTGCTGTTGTTTGGTCTTTTTTAAGACTTCTTTATGTGCCTGTGTGTGTGCACACATGTGCACATACACAAACATGTTTGCTACATAGTAGCATGAAAGCTGGCCTCAAAGTCACATTGTAGCAAAGGCTGGCCTTGAACACCTGATCCTCCTGCCTTTACTTCCCAAATGCTGGGATTATAGGTGTGTGCCACCACACCCAAATAGCTTTTTTTTAAATTTTATGTTGTATGTATTATGGTGTGGACATATGTGTGCAGTTGCATACACCCTGTGCACACATGTGGAGGCCAAGGGGAACACCAGACAGGTCTTCCTCTACTGCTCTTCAATGTTGTTTGCTTGTCAGGGAGTATCTTACTGACCTGCAGTTGCTTTTGTTGCTGGTTTACCTGGCTGACTAGCAAGCTCCAGCAAATGTCTAGTCTTTGTCCCCTCCCCTCAGGTCTGGGGTTACAGGTAGTGTGGCTACACCCAGCTGTTTTACATGGGTGCTGGGGATTGAACTTAGGTCTTCATCCTTGTTTGGCAAGAGCTCTAACCAAATGAGCCATATTCCTAGCCTCTGCCAAGAACTGGAAAGAAACAAAGAAGCCTTTCAAAAGGTATCTATAAATAAACTATAGTTCTTCTTAAGTAGAATACTGTTCAGCAATAAAATTAAGTATCAAGCCATGATATGACATAAAGGAAGCTTAAATGCATAAGTAAAAATGCAAAGGGAAAAAGCAACATACTGCATTATCCAGAGACAGTAAAATTGCCGGTAGCTAATAAAGGCTTAGGGGTAATGGGAGAGCACTGAATAGACAAGGCAAAAAGGAAGGTTTAGGGCAGTGAGTATTGTATATGACACTGCAATGGGAGATCTACGACTCCATGCATTTGTCAACACTGACAGAAGTTTACTACACATGTGTTTGGAAAGACAGCTCAGTCAGTAAAATACTTGCCTTGAGGACATAGGTACTTGAGTTTGATCCTTAGCACCCATGTAAAATGCCAAGCTGGAGAGGTTGAGGCAGGCAGACCCTTGGAGCTCACTGGCCAATACTAACCTATAACTAATGAGGTTCAGGTCAATGAGAGGTCCTGTTTCAAAAAGAGGTGAAGAGCATTCCTGAAGAATGACAACTATGGTTATCATCTGGTTCCTATACATGCACATGCACGTAATCACACACACACACACACACACACACACACACACACACACGGGTGTACACACATGTATGTTATGAAAACACATGCACACCTCATGTGGTAGTTTGAATATATGTCCCCCAATATATTCAGTGTTTTATTAGTTGTAGTTTGCATGTGCAATCACCTTGCTAGAGGCAATGTCACTGGGGGCCGGTCTTAAGGTGTGGTGGTGGGTTTGAGATTCCATTGTAAAGATATGCACAGTGTGCCTAGCGGGAGTTCCTGAAGTGTGCTGTGTGACTTTTTGGCTGTAGTTTTGCTCAGTGTGCTGTGTAGCTGGCGGCTTGGTTTTTCTCTCTCTTGCCTGGTCCTGTGAGAGCAGGCTGCTTCTCCTGCCATTATGGAACTTCCCCTGGATCTGTAAGCTTCAATAAATAATAGCCCTTCTTCCATAACTGTGCCTGGTCTGGAAGTTCATCTCGATGAACCTGAAGCTGTCTGCTACAGTAAAGTGGTACCTAGGAGTGTGGGGTGAGATGAACCAGATTGTGTGGATGTTCATCTTTTAGAACCTTTGTTTTGGAGGAATGGGCATGGACTTGCTGCTTGCAACTGAAGATGCCTTCTGGAGTGGTAAGCCAAGTTTTATGGACTATTCTGATGAGAGTTTAAGAATGCTAAGTGCAGACAGTATTGAACTTCAAGGCTTGGCTTATGAGCTTTCTAAGGGGAAGGAAAGAGTGCAGATGACTTTGTTGGAACTGGGCTACTGGCATAAGGGATGGCTACGTTCCGCTATCCAGGCCCAGAAAGTTTGATCAAGGTTAAATTTGTAATGGACTGATGTGCTTGGCTAAAGATAACGGACTGAGATTTTAAGATTTTAAGTTGGAAAACCTCAAGCAAGTTAAAAGTAGAGGCACTGAGACTGATTTTAGGTTAATGGAGTTGCTATTGTCAACACATTAGCAATCTTAAGGAAGATGGAAGGAAGGTGGCCTGACTGCTTTACATTAAAACAATGGAGAGGATGCCTGAGGAAAGACTGTTAGGAAAGTAAACTCTTGGAAAGAGTTAACTGGAGAAGGAACCTGCTTTTCAAGGCTATGATTTATTTTGTCCCTGGATTAAGAATATGGCTGTGTCCTGGACACCTGGTATTAGTTTTGGAAGCATGAAAAATGCATGGAGTGGTCATGAATTGCACACGGTTTCAGGAGCCACTGCTGAGATGCGGCATGAGGCAGGGCATGAAGACCCTCAGGAATAGGCTGCAAGAGCCTTTGGAAGATGGACCGTGGTTTGCATGGAGACCTGAAGATGTTTTGGATATACCAGGACTGTGCAAAAGGGCTACCATGGAGTGCAGTGTTGGCATGGGATGAAAGTTTTCCCTGGCGAATCTGCCCAGCTGGAGGGGCGGAATTGGAAAACCTGGAGACTGTCAGTCTCTGGTTATATTGAACTTGAACTGCAGAAGTTTGATGACTGCTGATGGTGGTTGAGTTTGCATTATTCTAGTCTCTCCTTTATATGTCTTATACCAGTTAAAAATGTTTACTCTGTGCCTTTACATGTTGAAAGTATTTAACTTGTTTGATTTTACAGGACTCACTATCTTAAGTTGATCAAGACTCTGAGAACCTTTGAAATTGGACTGAATACAATTTACAATGTGTGATAGTTATAAATCTATTGGGGGCCAGGAACTAAATCTATTGGGGGCCAGGGGCGGAATGTGGTAGTTTGAATATATGTCCCCCAATATATTCAGTGTTTTATTAGTTGTAGTTTGCATGTGCAATCACCTTGCTAGAGGCAATGTCACTGGGGGCCGGTCTTAAGGTGTGGTGGTGGGTTTGAGATTCCATTGTAAAGATATGCAAAGTGTGCCTAGCAGGAGTTCCTGAAGTGTGCTGTGTGACTTTTTGGCTGTAGTTTTGCTCAGTGTGCTGTGTAGCTGGTGGCTTGGTTTTTCTCTTTTGCTTGGATCTGTGGAAGCAGGCCGCTTCTTCTGACATTATGGAACCTCCCCTGGATCTATAAGCTTCAATAAATAATATCCCTTCCTCCATAACTGTGTCTGGTCTGGAAGTTCATCTCAGCAAACCTGAAGCTGTCTGCTACACCTCATGAACACAAAAAGAGGTTTATAATACAAAGAATGAAAATTTATGTATGTAATTATTTTTAAAAGCAGAAGATTCCAAGAGAAAATATTTTTTTGAGGCAAGCCCAACAGACAGGCCTTTTTTTATAAGAGAGAGAGAGAATTGGTGTGCCAGGGCCTTCAGCCACTGCAATCAAACTCCAGATGCATGTGCCACCTTATGCACATGTGTGACCTTGTGCATGTGTCACCTTGTGCACCTGGCATATGTGGTATCTGGGGAGTCAAACATGGGTCCTTAGGCTTCGCAGGCAAGTGCCTTAACCCCTAAGCCATCTCTCTTGCCCAAAGATAAAATTTTGAACATAGCAAAATAATCCATCTGTACAACTGATGTGGATTTTACTCTGAGTCTGCATTCCCAATTTTTTGTTAACATGGTCCTTACCCAAGACATGACAGCTGTTGGTCTGGGAGTTCCAACCCCACAGAGCTCCCTCCTGCATCATTACTAGTATGTGTAATGACCTCACTGGAGATAGGAGGGAGAGGATGGAAAGGATTTGAAGGCTGAAATGACAATCAAAGTATGTAACAGAACTATGTACCCAAAAGTGACAAAATGCATACTTTTTTCACGTGCACACAAAATATATGCCAAAAAAGATGATATCTTGTACCACAAAACAAACATTAGGGGGCTGAAGAGATGGTTCAGTGGTTAAGGTGCTTGCCTGCAAAGCCTAGTGACCCAGATTTGATTCCCCAATACCCATGTAAAGTCAGATGTGCAAAGAGGCACATATATCGAGTTCGTTTGGAGCAGCTGGAGGCTCTGGTGTGCCCATTCTCTTTGTCTCTATTCTATCTCTCGGCTACCAAATAAATAAATAAAAACATTAGCAAATTCAAAAGAATTGAAATCATATACCATATGTTATCCAACCATAATGGATCTAAATTAGAATACACAAATAAAGACACAAATCAATGAAACCAAAAGCCAAGGAATCAATAAAATTTATAAATAAAAGGTTGGAGATGGAGCTCACTTGGTGAATTACTTGCATAGCATGCAAGAAACCCTGGATTTTAAATCAGGTATGGTGGCACACACCTAGAATTCCAACACTGGGATCAATAGTTCAAGGTCATTCTCAACTACGTAATGAGTTCAAGGCTAGTCTATGCTATGTGAGATCCTGTCAATAAATAAACAAATAAATAAATAAAAGATAAATAGTGCATAAATCACCAATATCACTAAATAATGTGAAGATACCACTACTGAACCCATGAACATTAAAAAATATTTAATCCCAGCATTTGGGAGGCAGAGGTAGAAGGATTGCCGAGAGTTTGAGGCCACCCTGAGACTACATGTGAATTCCAGGTCAGCCTGAGCTAGAGTGAGACCCTACCTCAGGGGAAAAAAAAAGCTCTGGGCAAACAAAAAAAAAAAGCCAGGAGTGGTGGCACAGGCCTTTTAACCTCAGCACTTGGGATTGGCAGATGTTGGAGGGAGAGGAGAGGGAGAGGAGAGGGAGAGGAGAGGGAGAGGAGAGGGAGAGGAGAGGGAGAGGAGAGGGAGAGGAGAGGGAGAGGAGAGGGAGAGGAGAGGGAGAGGAGAGGGAGAGGAGAGGGAGAGGAGAGGGAGAGAAGAGAAGAGAAGAGAAGAGAAGAGAAGAGAAGAGAAGAGAAGAGAAGAGAAGAGAAGAGAAGAGAAGAGAAGGCTGGAGAGATGGCTTAGCAGTTAAGGCACTTGCCTGAGAAGCCTAAGGATCCAGGTTCAATTCTCCAGGTCCCACATAAGCCAGATGCACATGTAGCACATGCATCTGGAGTTCATTTGCAGTGGCTGGAGGCCCTGGAGTGCCCACCCTCCGCCCCCCTTTTCTCTGCCCTTCTCTCTGTCTCTAATAAATAAATAAATAAATATAAAATCAGGAGAAAAAAAGAAAGAAAATAAACAAGGCTGGGGAAATGGCTCAATGGATAAAACACAAGCCCACAGGCAAGCTAGCCTGGCAAGCATAGCAGAGAATGATGAGAGACCCCGCCTCCAAAACAAGGTGGAAGGGGCTGGAGAGATGGTTCAGCAGTTAAAGGTGCTTGCTTGCAAAGCCTGTTGGCACAGGTTTACAGTACCCACATAGAGCCAGATGCACAGGGTGGAACATGCATCTAAAGTTTGTTCCAAATGACAGGAGGTCCTGGTGTGCCCATGCTCACATAAGCACACAAGCTCTCTTCTCACAAATGAATACAAATATTTTTTAAGAAATAAAGGTGAAAGGTAAGAACCAACAGCTTAAACTATTCTCTAACCTCCACATACTCACACATGAACATACACACCCACACAGCAAAAAGAAAACAAAATAAATATCTGGACCCAATCGCTAAGTCCTCTCCAAGGAAACAAAAGATGAGGAAACACTTCCCAATTCATTTTGTAGCTAGTGTTACTCAAATGCCAGAACCAAAGGCAGCATGCACAACATCCATGAAAAGACCTCACCAAAGTAGCAAGTCAAATGCATGAATGTGTCAAACTTTACTACAAAGCCACGGTAATAAGATAGCTTAGTACTGGCACAAGAAAAGCAGTATGAGTCAATGGAGCCAAGAATCCAAAACAAATTTTTATATGTGTGGTCAAGTGGTTTTCAACAGAAATGCCAAGACAAGTCAAAGGGGAAGGAACAGTCTTTCCAACAAATGGTACTGAGATCAAATTATGATATATTCACACTAATTTGGCATATATATAGAGATATATATATATCTATCTATCTATATATGTTTATCCTTAAAGGAGTATTATTCATCCATAAAAGGAAATAAAAGTATTAATGAACTCTATAACACAGATGAACTGTAAAAACATAAGTGAGAGAAGTCAGCCACAAAAGGTCACATATTGTGTAATTCTGTTTATGTATTTAGGTCTGGAGGAATGGCTTAGCAGTTAAGGCGCTTGCCTGCAAAGGCAAAGGACATATGTTCGATTCCCCAGAACCCACGTAAGCCAGATGCACAAGGTAGTGCATGCATCTGGAATTCATCTGCAGTATCTGGAGGCCATGGTGAGCCCATTCTCTCTCTCTCTCTCTCTCTCTCTCTCTCTCTCTCTCTCTCCCTCTCTTCCTCCCCCCTCCCTCTTTCTCAAATAAATGAATAAAAATAAAATATTTTTAAAAGAATTAGATAAATCTATAGCAACAGAAGATAAATCACTATTTTCTATGGACTGATGGGAAGGAGACTAGAGAATTAATGCTAATGAATACTGGGTTCTTCTTTTGAGGTTGAGGTGATAATGTCCTGGAATTAAATAGCAGTAATGGTTGTATAATTCCAGAAGCATGCAAAAAAAAACAATGAATTGTAGTTGTCTCTGACAAGAAAGAGAGACTGAAAAATAGCATATAACTTTGGTTCTCTTTATAGTTTCTCTCTTCTGAACATCTAAAGTCACCTCTGTCTCATGGAATTTCTTGCCAGACAAAAAAGGTCAAGTGGGTAAACTGAGTCCAAGTATTTGATCAGATTACAAACTCCTTGTAAGACAACGTCACTTAACAAAAGTATGTATCAGGGTGAAAAAGAGATATGATAAAAAGACAATGAATAAATGATTTATCTCTCAAATATCAGCAAAAGGCAGGCATCTGATGGGTGTGATTAGTCACTTCTGATCCCTATACTTAAGGTAACAAAACTAGAGATTACCTTTGAAACCATAACAACAACACTTTAGTCCCAAACATTCACAGACTGGGGAAGGGGAGGAAACCCATATCCAAGTCTCCCACACAGGGGAGAAGGGCATAAAATTCTTTATATACATAAGATCAATTGCTATCCAAGATTAAGCTAAAAGCATTGGTTGTCAGTGTTTCCTCTTTCAAAATAGATTTGTCAAAGGTTATATTAGAACACAGGTACTGGACTGGAGAGATGGCTTAGTGCCTAAGGCACTTGCCTGCAAATCTTAAGGACCCAGGTTCAAGTCCCAGTACCCACGTAAGCCAGATGCACAAGGTGGCGAGCGCATGCAACTGGAATTCATTTGCGGCAGCAGGAGGTACTGGTATGCCCATTCTCTCTGTGTGTGTGTCTCTCTCTCCCTCCCTCCCTTCCTCCCTCTCTTTCTCTCTCTGAATAAAAAAAATAACTCATCTGTTTCAGTTCAGCAATGACCAGACTCTACTCTTTTATGTACAAATATTTAAATAACTGTCTCATTTCTGATATCTCATTGCTCGTAAGTAAATTAACTCTTAAGACATATTCCCTGGGCTGGAGAAATGGCTTAGCAGTTAAGGCATTTGCCTGCGAATCCAAAGGACCCAGTTTCGATTCCCCAGGACCCACGTAAACCAAATGTACAAGGGGCACATGCATCTGGAGTCTGTTTGCAGAGGCTAGAAGCCCTGGCATGCCTGTTCTCTCTTTATCTCTCCTCTATTTCTCTCTATCTCTGCTTGCAAATAAACTAATTAAATTTTTAAAAAGACATATTCCCTGCTCCAGGATACAGCCTCATGCTCATACAAAGGGTTTTCATCTGACAAAAATGATTTTAAACACTGCTGTTCTGTTTCCAGCCTTCTCTGAGTAATTGGTTCCCACACAGGTATCCAGACTAATCAAAGATGTCTTTAAACAGAGGTGCCAAGACTTTATGCTGTCTTATTGGTCTTTTCCTGACAGTTTCTGGGTCAAATTAATTGGTTTAGATTTGTTGATTAAAAAAAAGGTGTTTTCAGGACTGACAACATGTTCTGCCTGTGCTTATAGCTACTAGAGATGTTAAGGATAAGATGTGCTTACTTTCCATGCTTCAGATAATACTCTACACTGTCACAAGATAACTATATTTAGATATTACACAAAATGACTTTAAGCTTCTGTGCCATTCTTTTTAACTAGATCTGTTTCACTAATCAGATGTACCATATATTTATACCCTTCAAGGTTCATGTAACTTCCTTTCTAAGTGTTTTAATAGCTTATATCAAAGCCAAAGCCAATTGGAATCACTGGAGCTAAAAAGGCCAATATTTTGGTCCCTGTTCCCACATCACAGACTACTGGAGATGGTGGAACACTTGTAACCTGCTTTACACTGGCACCCTGGTAAGTTACCTGTCTTCCTGATCAGGGAGGACACAGAGACCCAAAAGCAAACAAACTGGTGTAAAGCCTAAGACAGGAGAGTCACAACCAAGGAGTAATCAGTTCTCCTGGCTTTCCGAAGGAGGAAAGGCTACTTAGCACAGCCCTGACATCCTAACAGACACCACCAATACTGGAGAAGCTACAGTGCTACTCCCAGGTCCCTAGAGTCTTCTTTGGAAAGCCATTAATGACCTTCAAAATTACAACTTGGATTAAATTTTGGCTACTTAAGTACTCAGACAGAAATATATAACCAAAAATAAAAATATGTCCCAAATATTATATGGATGACCTATTAAGTCTACCAAAACTAAACAGGGACACAGGAGCTTTCCAAAAGGAAAAACAGACAAGGCTTTAAGACATGTTGGCCTTCTCTCTGATAGTTCTAATTCTACAATAAGGGAAAACAACCATAGATATCAGGATCGTTATTTTCAAATCTCTATATATATAGATGACTCTGATCAAGGGTCACTTAGGTCAAAAGACTTCCTTATACTGAGAACAACTGTGAGTTCCTTAAAATTTATGCCACAACATTATTATACTACAACCATAAAAATGGTTTGCTAAGTTCTGAGGACAGAAGTACACTGGGCAGCCCCTAATGACACACATTGGCTCTGTGGTACCAACTTTTGGCCCTGGCTACCCCCAAGATAGATTTAAAAAAAAAAAAAAAAAAAAAGCACACTCTGGGATGTCCTTGGATACAAGGACAATAAGCCAAAAAAAAAAAAAAAAAAAAACTAAGAGTACCCAGCTAATTTAATGGTTTTAAAGCACCAATAGATTAAGAATGTTTTCAATGGTATGATCATTTTAGTCTCTGTTTTTACTCCATCATCTATCGGCTTAAAACACGTCCTCTGACATTTAAAAAAAAAAAAAAACTCAAAAGGGGAGCTGGCAAGATAGTTTAGCAGTTAAGGTGCTTACCTACAAAGCCCAAGAACTCAGGTTCAATTCCCAGGAGCCATGTAAGCCAGATAGATGTACAAAGTAGCGCATGCGTCTGGAGTTCATTTGCAGTGGTCAGAGGGCCTGGTGTGCCCATTCTCTCTATCTGCCTCTTTCTCTCTCAAATAAATAAATAAAAATAAATAAAACTTAGGCTGGAGAGATGCCTTAGTCGTTACAGCACTTTCCTGCCAAGCCTAAGGATGCAGGTTTGATACCCCAGAACCCCCGTAAGCCAGCTGCACAAGGTGGCACATGTGTCTAGAGTTCATTTTCACTGGCTGGAGGCCCTGGCATGCCCATTCTCTCTCTACTTTCTCTGCCTCTTTCTCTATCTCAAATAAATAAAATATTTAAAAATAAATAAATAAAACTCAAAAGGCTTTAAATGACACAGCTGTGGAAATCTTCTAAATACTGAGGTTCAAGTAACGAGGAAGGCTATTATACAAAACATAGTATATTTGCCATTATCAAGGTTAAATGTTGTGATAAGTCTGCTAATATTTCATTTGTTTTCAAGCCATACAGGAACAGATTCACAGACCATGTCAGACAGTACTCTGCCATTTGGAGAACAGTTCTGGGAGAGGAACTTACTCATTTCACACTCAGATGGTGTTGAGATGATCTAACTCCATCTACCTGGTTCCCTGAAATGCTCTCCAAGGCCAAGAAGTCTACAAGCATGAAAACCCTAAAGGCAACCAGTTTTCTATGTGCCCACTTCCCTTTAACTCCTTGCTTTTATTCTTATTTCTCCCCAACATTTTCTTCCAGGACTGTCTTCCTGCACTCCATCAATATAATTTCAGGGTCCCTTAGATGCCCCCCCCCCACCAGGAGAGACTCTAAGTGAAATTACTCTACAACCCCGATCAGCCAGAAGCAGTAAAGACTAAGGGGTCATCGTCTTCCTTCCCCTAACTGCAGTTAAGAGTGTCTTCTTAAAAGAGGGGGGAATGAGGAGACATGTAGCTTTGTTAGGGTGACTGGGCCCCTGAAAGTATCCTTGCAGTCTCCACTCTGCTAGAGATCAAAGTATGATCTGACTTCTTATCTCTTCCCTAGATCTGTTTCCTGCTGCTCCTTCCCCCAAACAATCTGGGCCCCTCCTGGGAAGAGGTCTTCTTTCCTAGGATTTAATCCTAGCATTATGGTTGGTCAAGTTCAGCCCCTAGCTCAGACCAATCTGCTGTCTCTCTGACTCACCTGATCTAGAAGGTAGGGCCCACCACCATAAAGTTATAAATACATTTACCAGCGGAGGGCATATCCCTCTTGAGCCCAAGTTCTGGTGAGTCACCCAGAGTCTGGTGTCACAGCTGGGCTGAGACAAGGGGAGAACATCCTTAACCCTGCTTCCCACATAGGCTCTTTACCCCCTCCTGTCCTCCACATGGTAAGAGCTCTTTATACTTTCTTTTCTTTCCTAACTCTCTCTCTCTCTCTTTTTTTTTTTTTTTTTTGGAGAGAGAGAGAATGGGTGTGCCAGTGGCCTCTCAGCCACTGTGAATGAACTCCAGACGCATGCTCCCCCTTGTGGGCAAGTGCGGCATTGCGCCCTTGCATCACTTTTTGTGTCTGGCTAAACACAGGATCTGGAGAATTGAACGGGCATTCTTAAGCTTCTTAAGCAGGCACCTTCTCTCCGGCCCTCCTAACTCTCTTTTTACGGTTTTTCCAGGCCCACCACATGGGTTCTCAGGCCATGTGGATGTATTCCCTCAGTAAATATAATTTAATAATTATCCTTCTTCATCTTATTTTGTCCAATTCTTGGATTAGAAGTAGACATGAAAGCAGGGCATGGTGGCAGACACCTTTAATCCCAGCACTCGTGAGACAGAGTTAGGAGGATAACTGTGAGTTCAAGGCCACCCTGAGACTACATAGTGAATTCCAGGTCAGCCTGAGCTAGAGCAAAACCTTACCTCGAAAAACCAAAAAAAAGAAGAAGAAGAAGAGGAGGAGGAGGAGGAGGAAGAAGAAATGATGAACCTAGTTAGGGTTTGGGGTTAAATAATCTATTTCTGAACCACTAACATCCTGGGCTGGCCTTAGGGGGGACCACAACACGTGTGTATGTAGCCAAGGCTGGCCTTGAACTCCTAATCCTTCTGCCTCCATTTCCCAAGTGGATTTGGTTGCTTTTTGAAGCAAGGTCCAAGAGGGTCACCTTGCTTAGGCAAGTGCCACAACTCCAGTCCCTTAAACACATTTTTTAGAAAAGACTTTTCTAGGGGGTAGGGAGATGGATCTATAGTGAAAGGAGCTTGCTTCCAAAGCCTGTCAACCAGATTCAATTCCCTAGCATCCATGTAAAGCCATGCAAAGTAGAGAGTGAATCCGTGATCCCAGGGTACCTTATGACAACAGGATATTGGTCAGGAGACTTCAAAGCTCACAGGCCAGCTTTGATGTTCTTTTAGTCTGGCAATTTGTTTGCAGCAGTAAGAGCCCCTGCTCAAAGAAGGTGGAGCAGACACCTCAAGAATGTCCTCTGACCTACACACATGCCATGGCACATGTGCCCATACACACACATTAAATTAATTGTTTGGTTTTTTAATTTTTTTATTTATTTGCAAGCAGAAAGAAGAGAATGGGTGCACCAGGGACTCCAGCAACTGCAAACAAACTCCAGATGTATGCGCCACCATGCATATGGCTTCATGTGGGTTCTAGGGAATCGAACCTGGATCATTAGGCTTTGCAGGCAAGCGACTTAAGCACTGAGCCATCTCTCCAGCCTCATTTTTGTTTTTTTGAAGTAGGGTCTCACTTTAGCCCAGGCTGACCTGGATCTCACTCTTAGTTCCAGGCTGGCCTTGAACTCACAGCAAACCTCTGCCTCCTAAGTGCTGGGATTGAAGGCATTCGCCACCATGCCCAGCTAATTAATTTTTTAAAATTTTTATTTATTAGAGACAGAGAGAGGGAAAGAGAGAGAGGGAGAGTGAGAATGGGTGCACCAGGTCCTCTAGCCACTGCAAACGAACTCCAGACGTGTGTGCCCCCTTGCGCAACTGTCTTACGTGGGACCTAGAGAATCAAACCAGGGTCCTTAGGCTTCACAGGCACGCACCTTAACCACTAAGCCATCTCTCCAGCCTGCTGCTAATTAATTTTTAAAAAGAGAAAAAAAGGAAAGAACTTTTTGGATTTTTTTAAGGCAAAATCCCACTCTAGCCCAGGCTGACCTATAACTCGTCCTGTGGCCCAAACAATCCTTCTAGCTCAGCCTCCCAAGTGCTAGGATTATAGACATGAGACACTACACTCGGCCCAGAAAGAACATTTTTAAACCAAAAAAAGAAAGAAAAAAAAAGAAAAAGAAAAAAAAAACTGACAGTAAATTGGCCTAAAAAAAATATTTATTTTGAGACAGAGAGAGAGACAGAGACAGAAAAACAGAGTAAAAATGGGTGAACCAGGGTCTCCTGCCATTGCAAATGAACTCCAGATGCATGTGCCACTTTGTGCATCTGGCACTGGGGAATCAAACCTGGGCCATCCAGCTCTAGAAGCAAATGCCTTTCACCACTGAACCATCTCTCTATCTCCCATTCTTTTATAATATTGTATTTATTTGAGAGAGAGTGAGACAGAAAGAGGCAGATAGAGAGAATGGGTGTGCCAGGGCCTCCAGCCACTGCAAACGAACTTCAGACGCATGTGCCCCCTTGTGCACCTGGCTTACATGGGTCCTGGGGAATCAAACTGGGGTCCTTAGGCTTCGCAGGCAAACACCTTAACCACTAAGCCATTTCCCCAGCCCAAGCTCCCATTTTTTAAAAACCTACATTATCAAACTACCCATTACAAAGATGAAAAGACAAGTCAGAGATTGGGAAAACCAGAATTCAATCGAACCAAAGCACTGATACCCAGGACATACACAGCAATTATACAAATCGTTAGGAAAAACTGACATGAGATGAGCAAGCAATTTATAAAACAACAGGATGAACAACATAAACAGCTGTACATCCTAACTCAAGATTAAAGATTCACATTTGGAACGTAAGGCCATAAAGAAATCCAAAGGAAGTAATCACCATACACACCAAGTCAATGGTTACACTAGAAGGGGAGGAAAGGGCAGTGACCACAGTGGGCACAAGGAAGGAATCACCATACACACCAGAACTGTGGTTACGCTAGAAGGGGAGGAAGGGACAGTGACCAGGATGAAGCACAAGGACAGGGTTCTGCAAGAGCTGGCTAAATTTTGCTTTTCACCTGGGTGGGGATTTACAAGTTAAATTCAACAAATCCAGATTCCATTTTATTCTCTAACAAAAAGTTTACAAAAATATAATTATACTCATAGGTCAAGCGTGGTAGTGCACACCTTTAATCCCAGCACCCAGAGGCAGAGGTAGGAGGCTAGCTGTGAGTTCAAGGCCACCCTGAGACTACAGAGTGAATACCAGGTCAGCCTGGGCTAGAGTGAGACCCTACCTCAAAAAACCAAAAAAAATATATTTTTAAAATATATATATTATATATATTATAATTATAATATAAATTATATATAATCATACCCATCATATGAGAAAAATTAAGTCTGAAAACATTATATTGGAAAAATATAAAACAACATGAACTCTCATAGATTACTGGCAAACATGTAAATAAGGGCCGGGGATATACTTCAGTGGCAGAGCGTTCCTAAGCAACTTAAGGCTCCAGGGTTCCACCCCCAGCAATGGAAAAAATAAGTATAAATAAATACAGCAACTCTGAACACCAAAGGCGAGAGCTAGCTAAGTTAAAAATGTACAAACCCAGGCCTGGAGAGATCACTTAGTAGTTAAGCACTTGCCTGTAAAGCCTAAGGACCCTAGTTCAAGGCTCAATTCTCCAGGACCCACATAAGCCAGATGAACAAGGGGGTGCAATGGCTGGAGGCCCTGGTGCACCCATTCTCTATCTGCCTCTCTCTCTCTCTCTCTCTCTGTCCGTCGCTCTCAAATAAATACATAATTTTTTAAAAATTTTAAAATATAGGGCTGGAGAGATGGCTTAGCGGTTAAGGTGCCTGCCTGCTAAGCCGAAGAATGCCGGTTCCAATCTCCAGGTCCCACATTTAGCCAGATGCAAAGTGACGCAAGGGTGCAATGCTGCACTTGACCACAAGGGGGCACACACATCTGGAGTTCGTTCACAGCAGCTGAGAGGCTGCTGGCGCACCCATTCTCTATCTGTCTTCCTCTCCCTCTCTCTCTGTCTCTGTGTCTCTCTCCAAAAAAAAAAAAAAAAAAAAATTAAAATGTACAAACCCAAGGGGTGGGGAGACAGTTCAACAGATGAAGTGTTTACCTTGAGTATGAGTATAAACCTTAGAACCCATGTAAAAGTACCAGGCTTGGTGGTACACATTTTCAATCCCAGTGTTGGGGAGGCAGAAATAAGAGGATCCCTGGGCCTCACTGGCCAGCCAGTCTAGCCTAATAGGTGAGCTCCAGGCCAGTGAGAGACCTGTCTCAAAAAAGGTAGAAAATGTTCCTGAGAAAAGACACCCAAGCTTGTCCTCCAGCCTCCATATGCATATGTATGCATGTGTACCCACACACAAATACACACAAGCATATATAAAAAATGCACAAAATCAATTACTGAGAAATGCCCCTTCTACAACTATGTCCTAGGAGTCATATGCAAGACTACTTACAACAGCATTTTTTTATATATTTTATTCATTTATTTATTTATTTGAGAAAGGGAAAGAGGGACAGAGAGAGAGAGAGAGAGAAGAATGGGCAAGCCAGGGCTTCCAGCCATTATCAACAAACTCCAGATGCACACGCCCCCTTGTGCATCTGGCTAACATGGGTCCTGGAGAATCCAACCAGGGTCCTTTGGCTTTGCAAGCAAGTGCCTTAACCACTAAGCCATCTCTCCAGCCCGCACAACAGCATTTTTTATAAACATAAAGTCAGAAACAACATAACCACGCATCATCTGAAGACTGGGAAAATAAAACTATGGGACAGCAGTCACATAGACAACTATAGAGCAAAGACTCATGTAGTCAATCTCACAATGTTAACTGAAAATGTTACAAGAGAACACATAAAATTATGGTATTCACATAAATCATAAATCAAGAATGGAACTGTGGTAAGGAGAATCCCATCTTCACATCCAAATGTAAAGAAGTATCACTGTCAGGGCCATGCAAGCCCAGAGAAAAGCCTCCTTATGTTGGGCCTATGGGCCACTTCATGTCATCCAGGCCCTAGCTTTGATATTACATATGAGCTCACACACAGATAGCAGATGCTTAAAGCAGTATATAGGAATGATAATCATCAAATGTTAAAAAGGGATACCTCCAGAGGCGGAAGCTAATCATGTGACTGTGGAGGAATGCCAATGTAGGAGCTGTGTTTTCTTCTTTAGGCTGGATTCTGGGTACACTAAACTATTCTTTATGCATTCTTTATATATACTATTTTATTATGAAATTCTAACTCACTTATTTTGAGTATACTCTTTAATAAAGCTTTCATTTAGTTGTATGGGAAAAGGGCAGTTCTCCATAAATTTTATTGTTGAAACAGAGTATACCAAATATTATAAGCTCTGTGTTTTTATCCAAATATATATGTACACTCACAAACTCTTTAATTGTTATCATAATAATTATGTCAAATCTTCTGCTTAAAAAAAGGTACATTTTGTTTTGACACCAAATTAAAATTATTTTCTATATATTTTTCAGTCACTTTTACCAAAACAAGAAGAACAAACATTTATGGCTTTTTCTTTTACTCCTAAAGAACCTCAAAAGCAAAACCTCTAAAAACTTATTGCTGGGGAAATGGTTACTCATGTGGAAATGGAAACTCAGTGGTTAAAGGTGCTTGCTCTGCAAACCTGACAACACCCATACAAAGCCAGATGGAAAAATGAAGCATGTGCCTGTAATCCTAATCTGCCGATGGTATGGGAAGCAGAGTCAGGAGAATCCCAACACTCATGGGCCAGCTAGCTTGGCCTTCCCAATGGCCAATAATATGAGAGACCCTGTCTCAAACAGGTAGAAGGAGAGGCCAAACACCCTGACCTGAGCTTGTCCTCTGATGTATATGCATGGCACGTGCACACCAATACATGTGTGTGCGCGCACGCGCGCGCACACACACACACATTTTTAAAAAACACTTCTGAGTTTAATAAAACTTTAGCAAACTAAACTATCACATAACTTTCATTATTGAAAAAGATCAATAAATGTCTTCAATTCTAAATGCTTAGTTATAAAATATCTTAAAAGTGCTATTAGCCACAGTATCATTAGTAAATACTTTAAGGCATAATATACTCAACAGTGTACACAACAGCATTTTTTACTGAGTCTACATCAATCCAATCAGTTCAGTTTTTGTGTTTTGCATTTGACTGACACCAAGTTCACAACAGAAACAGGAGTACCCACTGAAACTTCACTCTGCAGTTTCTTTACAGGAATTCTGTTAAGCCATTTGTTTATTTATTTGCTTATTTTCACTCCAATCAAATAACAGAATCTGAAAAGCCACTGAACTAGGCAAAGATGAGCTGCAGCATGTTCTAACAGTGTGAGCAAGCAGAAGAAGGGAATCACATGACTAACCTCTAAGCTAAGATGCTTTCACTACTCCCTTGGGTTTCCTAGCCTGCAGCATTGAGGTCTGTCATCAGACATACAAATAGAGTAAATTATCAGCCCATGAGTTATATATTAGTAAATTTTATCACTCAATTATTATTACACCTTGCCTAAAGCATCATTTTACATACCAGTCCTTAAAAAATAAATAAAATAATAATTTTTAAAAGGCCAGTGTGGCTTTGCCTGTAATCCCACAGGATAAGTAGAAGGATTTTAAATTCAAGGCAACATAGCATAAAACTTTATCATAAAAGACAACAGCAAAAATAAAAACCTAGAATGAGAACATGGGAGTGTGCCAGGCCTTAGAAGTGAGTCAGGATTCTGGATATTAAAATTAGATACGGAAACTGAGAGTGTAAGTGGTCAGTCGACTTGGCCTAAGGCTTTAAAGGTAGCAATTTATGCAGTTAGGCAATGGCATGACCACAAAGCCCACTCTTCCCAAAGCACTACTCTTAAGGCAAGCAGAGTAATGGGATAGGAAGGAAATCACCCAAACTGCTATGCTATTAATAAGTTCTGGGGGAGTGCACGAGACGTCCTCCTAGAGTGCTCTGCTCTGCTCTAGGAAGACACCACGCTCCAGAGGGCTATAGGCAAAGGTAGATTAACAGCCACATCACAGACTAAAGGAAACTGGTAGTTTCCAGAAAGTCTCTATGGGGACTTAAATTCTTAAACTAGATATCCTTCCTTCCCTTTGAACCTGTTTGTTAGTTTCCGTTTGTTTGTTTGTTTGTTTGTTTGTTTGTTTGTTTGTTTGTTTGTTTGTTTGTTTGACGTAGGGTCTCCATCTTGCCCAGGCTGACCTGGAATTCACTATGTTGTACTCTCAGGGTGGCCTCAAACACAGTGACCCGACTCCTGAGTGCTGGGATTAAAGGCATGCACCACCACACATCCTAGCTTGTTAGTCTCTTAACCTTTGCAGCTTGGTTACATCAAAGCACAAAGATTACAACCTCCATGCAAAATCTCTGCTAATTTCTCTGGATGTCCATGTAATTCAGAAGTCAATCTATGCTGAGATGGTCATTAACTAATAATTATAACTAACTAATATGAAAAAGAACTAAGTTCTAGGAAAACTCTCAAGCATCCTTCTGCTAGTATTCTTCTCTCATTCACACTAAGGAAATCCCAGGGAAAAAATATATAAAGCCAATCTCTGCATTCCAATAAACAGCATTTAACAACACACTCCATGACTACCCAGAGCTCTCAACAGCTGAATATAACCTCAGTGTTGCTGTGTTAACTAGTAAATAAACCATGTGAAATATTTAGAACAATGCTTGGCAAAAATAAGATTTAATAAATGCCAGCCACTGGTTGTATCAGTACTCTTTGATTATAGTGCAGCTCGGTTACAAAGATATTTACTCCAAACATAATTATCAGTCCTATTTAAATTTACATATTGTGTTAACACAGGGGGAAAAAACCCTCAAGATCAAGGAGCTAGGTTTGTATCTCAGTTGGTAAAGCGCTTGCCTCATATGCATGAAGCCCTGGGTTTAACCCTCAGCACCACGTAAACCAAAAGTGGTGTCCCATGCCTTGTAATCCCAGCACCAGCACTGGAGAGGTGGAGGTAGGAGAAGCAGAAGTTCAAGATCATCTCTGACTACATAGCAAGTTGGAGACTAGTCGGGACACATGAGACTTTGTCTCAAAAAGAAAAACATGATAATTTCAAAAAATGCCAAAAACAAGACCCTGGTAAAATTCAACACCCAATAAAAATACAATCAAGAACAGAGAAAACATCCTTAAGTTGGCAAAAGTCATCTACCAGAACCCTTCACGAAGCATCGTATCTACTGTTGAAACACTGGAAACATTTCCAGTCAGGAAAAAGATTTATTTGTCCATATCAATTTTTGTGCTTGAAAACTAACAATGCAGTAACGAGAAGGATAACAGTGAGATCAGTTAAGTATTCTAGCCTAAGTAAAGATATTCTCATACATCCCCTCTGTTCCAAAGGCATCAAAAATAAAACATAGTTCTGAAATAAAAATCAAGGTGCTGGAGAGATGGCTCAGCAGTTAAAAGCATTTTCTTGCAAAACCTGATGGCCTGGGTTCAATTCCCGAGTACCCAAAGCCAGATGCACAATGTAGTGCATGCATCTGGAGTGTGTTTACAGTGACAGGAAGCCCTAGTGTACCCATTTCATTGTTTCTCTCTCTCCTCCCTTCCCTCCTCCTCCTCTTTCTTCTCTTTCTCACTCTCTCTCCTTGCAAATAAATTTAAGAATTTTTTTTTTTTTTTAGAGAGAGACACACAGATGGGGGGAATTGCCACTCCAAGGCCTCAGCCACTGAAATTGAACTCCAGACACTTGGGCTGCCTAGTGGGCATGTGCAACCTTGCACTTGCCTCACCTTTGTGCTTCTGGCTTACGTGGAATCTGGAGAATCAAACACGGATCCTTAGGCCTCGCAGGCAAGCGCCTTAACTACTAAACCATCTCTCCAGCCCAGAATTGTTTTAAATAAAATAAAAACAGGACTGAGCCAGACGTGGTGGTTCATGTCTTTAATCCCAGCACTTGGGAGGCAGAGGTAGGAGGATTGCCGTGAGTTCGAGGCCACCTTGAAACTACATAGTGAATTTCAGGTCAGCCTGAGCTGGTGTGAGACCCTACCTCAGAAAACCAAATAATAATAATTTTATATATATATATATATATATATATATATATATATATATATATGTATATATATGACTGGCTCAGCCATTAAGGCATTTGCCTGCAAAATCTAAGGACTCAGGTTCGATTCCCCAGTACCCACGTAAAGCCAGATGCACAAAGTGGTACATGCATCTGCAGTTCATGGCAGTGGCTAGAGACCCTGGCATGCCCATTCTCTGTCTTTCTCCATGCCTCCCCCCCGTCTCTCTCTCTCTCTGCTTGCAAATAAATAAGTAAATATTTTAAAAATAAAACAACATAAGGTTTAAAAACATAGTAAACCTCTATTTGGATCTGAAATATAGCAGAGACATAAATTATGAGCACAAGAAAACTGTAGGTTTGCAGGATTCTGAGCCTAGAGCCTGTGCTTCCTGCAGGGGAATACAACACAAAGCAAAGAAGGGTGGGAAACAGGAGACATGTGAGCCAGACTCTGCTGAAGGCCAAGGATGAAGCTGAAGCTGAAGCTGAAGCTGAAGCTGAAGCTGAAGCTAAAAAGTAGCTCTAGCCGGGCGTGGTGGCGCACGCCTTTAATCCCAGCACTCGGGAGGCAGAGGTAGGAGGATCGCCGAGAGTTCGAGGCCACCCTGAGACTACATAGTTAATTCCAGGTCAGCCTGGACCAGAGTGAGACCCTACCTCGAAAACCAAAAAAAAAAAAAAAAAAAAAAAAAAGTAGCTCTAAAAATACTGCTGCCAGTCATTGCCTACGGGGCAGTGTATAAAATGCTCTGGGCTTAGGAAAGTAGGAAAGTGCAAACTTAAAATAACTATGGCCATTCCATCTATCTAATACTAACTTCTTTCTCCTTTGGAGAATTTGCTCATCTTTTTCAGATGGACGATGAACCTGAAGGGAGGATCAGCCTATCGCACCTCACCAGGGCCTCAGCTGAAACCATAGAATAATGCAGGAAAAGGGCAAGAGTACAGCTTTCTTGGTGAACACGACACCAGAAAAAGGCCGAAGGAGATAAACACAGAGAACATCCAACTCCTACTAAGCCAGATATACAGAGGCACACAGGCTCCCAAAACCTTAACACTGAAGCAGAACTAAAATGATCCCAAACTAGCTCAGGGAAATTCGCGGAAGAGGGGGCGGAAAGTGTTAGAGCCACAAGTTGGGTCGTTCTGCACAAAGACTTTGCCTATCCCCCATAACTGTTGACTACCCCCATTGTATTAGTCACAGTTCTCTAGAGGAACAGAACGGATAGAATGAACTGTATTAAAAGGGAATTTATTGGATTAGCTTACGACAGTCCAGCAATAGCAGGTTGTAGGCCCGAGCCGAGAGTCAAGGAACCCAGTAGCGCTCAGTCCACAAGGCTGGATGCCTCAGCAGTCCCAATCCGGCACTGAAGGCCTGAAGGCGTCCTGGAGAGACCCTGCTCTTCAGTTCACCTTGGAAAGCGGCAGTACCAAGCAGAGAACAGTGAGCAGCGACAGCAGCCAGGTGGGAGAGAGAAAGAGCCTTTCTTCCCAGAGCTTCTTTTTATCAACCAGCCCCCTCCTCCAAGAAGGGCTGCCCACTCTGGGGGAAGGGCTCACCCTGGGGGAAGGATTCTTCCTAGAGGCAACCTCAGAGACACACTTATGAGGAATGTCTGTGGATTACTAAACAAATCAAGTTGACACAAACTTAACCATCACACCCATAATGCATGACCCACATTCCCCAATGAGGAGGGTCCCTTCAGAGTGGGGAGGACAGGGAGGAGGATTAACGAGTCACCAATATGAATGTAAAATTAGAATAATATAAATAAAATAAAAATAAAAAATAATAAAATAATAAAATAAATTAAAAAAAAAAAAAAGAGTCAGAGCCAGGAATTGAACTACGACATATATTACTGAGTGGATCTAAACCCTCCAAGAGCAGGACCCCTGAACTCTGTGACACCTGATTCTAAGCTGGAGCCCAGAAGGCCAGTTGAACACCTGAAATACCACCACAAGCAGAAGTGGGAGTACAGACCTACAAAATAAAATCAAATTATTCATATTCTAGATGATTATGCAAATTAAAAGTTCAAGATAGGGCTGAAGAGATGGCTTAGCTGTTAAGGCACCTGCCTGCAAAGCCTAAGAACGCTTGTTCAAATCTCCAGGTGTCATGTTTAGCCAGACATAAAAGTGACACAAGGGGGATTTGCGCACATGCGCACAAGGGAGTGCATGTGTCTGGAATTCATTCACAATGGCTGAGAGGCCCTGGCACGCCCATTCTCTCTCTCTCTCTCTCTCTCTCTCTCTCTCTCTCTCTCTCTGCCTCAAATAAAAAAAAAAAAGAAAAGAAAAAAGAAAAAATGTTCAAGACACATGAAGACACAATGCTAAGAAAGAGCCAACAACAGAACACAAATTCATTCCAGACGGTGATTAAGTTTAGAACAGTATGTCACAGTATGTCAAATTCTTACTTGGCCATAAATTTTAAAAATTATTGGGGGGCTAGGGAGATGGCTAATTGGTTAAAGGCACTTTCTTGCAAAACTTGATGGCCTGGGTTTTATTCCCCAAGACCCACAATTCCCCAGGACCCACATAAAACCAGATACACAAAGTGGCACATATATCTGAAGTTAATTTGCAGTGACAAGAGGCCCTCGTGCACCAATTCTCTTCCTTTCCCTCTCTTTCACTCCTTTCACTCACAAATAAATAAAAATATTTTTCTAAAAAATTATTAGGGGAGGTCTGGAGAAATGGCTTAGCCGTTAAGGTGCCTGCCTGCCAAGCCTAAGCATGCCCATACGGTCTCCAGGTCCTGAGGTTAGCCAGCTTCAAGTGATGCAGGGGCACAATGCCAGGCTTGCCCACAAGGGGGAGCACGCATCTGGAGTTGGTTCACAGCGACTGAAAGGCTGCTGGTGCACCCATTCTCTCTCTCTGCCTCTTTCTCTCTCTCTATACAGGGACCTTATATACAGGACATTTCCTGAAGTATTCATATCCTGAGGTAGAGGAAACTTTCTTAAATATATACATACAGAGAAACAAGCCACATAAGAGAAAAACTTCACAAATATGAATTGAAACATATATATAATCAACAAAAGACAATGCTAACAAAAGGGAAAAGAAAGCCTCAGGCTGGTGAGATACATTTGTAATACATATATCTATTAAAGAATTAGCATCCAGGGCTGGAGAGATGGCTCAGTGGTTAAAGCACTTGCCCACAAAACCTAACAACCCAAGTTTGATTCCCCAATTCCCATGTAAAGCCAGATACACAAAAGGGGCACATGCATCTGGAGTTTGTCTGCAGCAGCTGAAGGTCCTGGCATGCCCATTTTCTTTTTTTTTCTCTCTCTCTCTCCTTGCAAATAAATATATGTAAATATTTTAGGGCTGGAGAGATGGCTTAGCGGTTAAGTCTCTTGCCTATAAAGCCTAAGAATACAGGTTCAATTCCCCAGTACCCACGTAAGCCAGATGCACAAGGTTGGCGCATGTGTTAGAGTTCATTGGCAGTGGCTAGAGGCCCTGGCATGCCCATTCTGTCTCTCTCTCTCTCTCTCCATCTGCCTCTCCCTCTCTCAAGTAAGTAAATAAATAAAATATTTTTTTAAAGCTTAAGAAAAAAGAATTAGCATCCAAAGAAGTGAAAGGCTACATAAACTGTGATTTAAGGCTACAAGTGAATATGCCTGGTAGTTAAAAGTAAATAGAGCCAATGTGGTGGCGCACGCCTTTAACCCCAGCACTCAAGAAGCAAAGGTAGGAGGATCACCATGAGTTCAAGGCCAGCCTGAAAATACAAAATGAGTTCCAGTTCAGCCTGGGCTACAGTGAGACTCTACCTCAAAAAAGAAAGAAAGAAAGAAAGAAAGAAAGAAAGAAAGAAAGAAAGAAAGAAAGAAAGAAAGAAAGAAAGAGGGAGGAGGGAGGGAGGGAGGGAGGGAGGGAGGGAGGGAGGGAGGGAGGGAGGGAGGGAGGGAGGGGAGAGAGAAAAAGGGATGGCTTAGTGGTTAAGGCATTTGCCTGCAAAGCCGAAGGACCCAGGTTTGATTCCCCAAGACCCACAAAAGCCAGATGCACAAGGGGGCACACTTCTGGAGTTTGTTTGCAATGGCTGGAGGCCCTGATGCTCCCATTCTCTCTCTCTTTCTCTCTCCCTCTTTCTGTATCAAATAAATAAATAAAAATAAAAACAGGGGCTGGAGAGATGGCTTAGCGGCTCAGGCGCCTGCCTGCTAAGCCTAAGAACGCTGGTTCCAATGTCCAGCGGTTCCAATCTCCAGGTCCCACTTTAGCCAGATGCAAAGTGACGCAAGGGCACAATGCCGCACTTGCCCACAAGGGGGCGCACGCATCTGATTTCGTTCACAGCAGCTAAGAGGCTGCTGGCGCACCCATCTGGCTCCCTCTTTCTCTCTGTCTATCTCTCTCTGTCTCTCTCTCCAAAAATAAATAAAAAAAAATTTAAAAAAAACAGAAAGAAAAATAAAAAGTAAATAGAGCAAAACTACAAGTAACAATATGGTTAAACTTCCTTTAATTGTATCTCAAAAATAAGCATCTTGGGCTGGAGAGATGGCTTAGCGGTTAAGGCGCCTGCCTGCTAAGCCTAAGAACCCGGTTCCAATCTCCAGGTCCCACGTTTAGCCAGATGCAGTGATGCAAGGGCACAATGCTGCACTTGCCCACAAGGGGGCGCACACATCTGGATTCCATTCACAGTAGCTGAGACTGCTGGTGCGCCCATCTCTGTCTCCCTCTCCCTCTGTCTTTCTCTCTGTGTCTCTCTCCAAAAATAAATAAATTTTTTTAAAAATTTAAAAAATAAATAAATAAATAAGCATCTTGGGCTGGAGAGATGGCTTAGCGGTTAAGGAGCCTGCCTGTGAAGCCTAAGAATGCCAGCTCAATTCTCCGGGTCCCATGTTTAGCCAGACGCAAAAAGTGATGCAAGGGCACAATGGCGCACTTGCCCACAAGGGGGCTTACGTGTCTGAAGTTCGTTCACAGTGGCTGAAATGGCCCTAGTGCGCCCATTCTCTTTCTCTCTCTGCCTCTTTCTCTCTGTTTCTCGTTCTCTCTCTCTCTCAAAAAAAGTATCTTTCTGACCTAGCAATTCTCCTTTTCATTCACTGAACGATGGCCACTAATGCAGAAAGCACCATGTACAACACAGTACAACGTGTACTGCATGAGAAATTGCAGAGATTAAAGAGAAGCAGGTAGATCCTAACATTCCAACACGAAGGGAAAAAAATCTCAATCGCCTATTAGGAATAAAGCTACAAAAGGGGGACACTGAAGCTTTTCCCCCCTATATTACATATTCATAAATATGCACAGAGTAAAGTTTGGGAAAAGTACAACAAACTGGTAACTGCAGTTACTGTGTACAAACGAGAAAGTAGGTCTGTCCATATTGTTGCAGTGTTTTATAAGCAAGTGTGTGTTCTTAGCCTCACAGAGCACTGCAAATCCAGGAACTACAAGCACAAGGACTGAAGTGCAGGCGGCACCCCTCATGGCGGGCAGCAGACAACCTGCACAACTAGACACCAAGCTCTAATGCTTGTGCAATTAGGGAAAAAATACAACGGGGGAATGGCTGACTGCAAGCCAGCCTTCTGATGATAGAAATTTATACTTTTTCATTGGGACAATGGTCATGAAGTATATACATTTTCAAAAATCCAACTCTATCTGTGAAATCTGTGTGATTTATCATATGTAAGCTATACATCAAAAGGATTTGGTGGTATGGAGCATGACTGTACTCCCAGCACTTGGGAGACAAGAGGCAAAAAGATCATCAAAAGCTGGGGGCAAACTTGATCTACACAGCAAGTTCTAGACCAGCCAGGGTTATACTGAGAGAACTTGACATGGGAGTTTAAAAAGCTGAGTTTAGGGCTAGAAAGATGGCTTAGCGGTTAAGGCATTTACCTACAAAGCCAAAGGACCCAGGTTCAATTCCCCAGGACCTACATAAGCCAGATGCACAAGGAGGCGCATGCATCTGGAGGTCATTTGCAATGGCTGGATGCCCTGGCGCCCCCCATTCTCTCTCTCTCTCTCTCTCTCTTTTTCTGCCTCTTTCTCTCAAATAAATAAATAAAATATATTTTTTTTAAAGCTGACTTTAGGTCTGGAGGGATGGCTTAGTGGTTAAGGCCTTTGCCTGTAAAGCCAAAGGATCCAGGTTCAATTCTTCAGGACCCACATTAGCCAGATGCACAAGGGAGCACGTGCATCTGGAATTCATTTGCAGTGGCTGGAGGTCCTGGCACGCCCATTCTCTCCCTCTCTCTCTCTCTCTCTCTCCCCTTCTTTCTCTGTCAAATAAATAAATAAATATATAAAAAGGCTGACTTTAGCCAGGCATGGTGATACACACCTGTGATCACAGCCCCTAGTAACAAATTCAAAGGAAGCCAAGTTGGCCGCAATATAGCAAGTACCAGGCCAGCCAGGATTATAACAAGACCCTACCTCAAAAATATGGGGTGGGGGGGGGGGGGAGATGGCTCAGTTAAGGCACTGGCCTGCACAGCCTAATGACCCAAGTTCAATATCCCAGTACCAACGTGATGTACAAAATGGCACATGTATCTGGAGTTTGTTTGCAGCAGCTGGAGACCCTGGCATGCCCATTCTATCTCTCCTCTATCTTTCTTTGTTTGCAAATAAATAAATAAAAATATTTTTTAAATATGGGGGAAGTTAATTATGAAATAAATGTAAATTAAATATCTATGTAGCAGAGGATAAGCTTGAACTCCTGATCTGCTGCCTCTACCTCCCAAGTACTGGGATTACTGGGCACTGCCACAATGCCAGGCTAGATTAAATACTGAAATATCCTTGCAAAAGCCTGAAAAAAAAGGCACCCAAAACTGCAGAACCTAAGCACCCCAAAACAAAAACTAGTAGACACCTGCATAGTGCACCCTGAAGTACAGAGTACTAAAATAAAAGGAATTCGTGCAAAATCTGGATTGCCAGTGTCCTTATAGTTTTACATGAGGCTCTGATAAATTAATATCAAAGACATAAAATAAATGGTAACTGGAAATTCTATAGATTCTAATTGTCTACAAAAGTAGAAATTTTATCTCTATCCAAATTTGTTGGAACCCAAAAACTTTGCCAGCACTACCAGACTGTAAAACCCCCTTCAAAAGCAATTCCACTTATGTCTGATAAAAATCCTCAGAGAACTCATAAAAGGTCAAGTTTTAATTTGGCAGACAAAGTAACCCAACAGGCACTACAACCCAGGGAACAGAAACTGCAGCCTGGAGCTTGAGAGTTCAACAAAGGTACTGAACATGTAGAACTCCAGCCCACATAAGTGTAAGATCCAAAGGTGTTCTCTAAACAAAGGCACCTTCCTTCCTCCTCACAGGACAGAACTGGTGAGAGAATGACTAGAACGAAATTTCACCTGATCTAGGTCCTGGTGGCCCACATGCAAGATGCGTGTGAAGGTGGAAACATGGCCACAAACAGCTGGGTTCTGCCACCTTGGCCGCCACTTTCACATAAGCAGCACTAAGACCACGGGTTACCTCACCAGACAAGGAGAGAAGCGGAGGAACAGAGGAAGTCTATCAGCCAGTCCTAACAGAACAGTGATTGATACTTCATATACAATGTAGCAAAACCCTGCTTCCTTCATTCATTTATACACAACTGTTTTGAGCGAGGCCATATATTGAGGACTTAGCTGTAAACAGTCCTGGGGCTTAATTCTAGTTGGGAAGGAAAGGAACGCTCTCTTTGCTCTCTTTATTTAAAGTGTCACGAAGAAGTCCCTTCAAAACTTTTAAGTTCCTCCTACAACCTTTCTTTGATGATCTTACATTTCCCCCCAACCAAGCAATTTGCAGCTCCAATTTCCCAATATTGGGGAGACCTAAAGTGAACAGGACAAGAGACATAAAACTGAAAGTTGCTTTGCGTTTTATATGCATACCTTCACAGCCAAACTGTCAGCACCTCAGAGCAAATAATGGTTGTATTTTATTCTATTTCATGGTCACGGTGCTGAGCGCGGCTCTTGCGCACGGTAGAACCAATAACATTAGCGAAGAATGAATGCTGCAAGGTCTCCCTAATCCCGAGGCCTGGCACAGCAATGTAGCTGCAAGCATTCATCAGCTGCATCTTTCCTGCTCTCGGGACGCTTGTCCCTTCAAAGGTGACCTCGCTGAACAGGTTCGCTATCAGGAGCTTCAGGAGACACTGTTTGGGGTGATCGAGAGTAAATTCCCTTCCCTCTGCCAGGGCCTTCCCGCCTCACCTGCCCTCTGCCAGGACCTGCCTCTTTCACCCCCCCCCCCCACCCCCCGGCAACCTCACGCGGAGCCTTCTGCCAGCGAGCCGGGCTCCAGCAGCATCAGCCCTGCGCGGCCGGCTCCGCGCCCGGTGCCCGCGGCGCGCTCGGGAAGCGGGGGCCCTAGCCCGGCCGGGGCTCGCTGTCCGCGCGCTGGGCTCCCCGCCCCGCGCCCGGCAGGCTCCGAGGACCGGCCGCGGCGCGGTCGCCCGGCGTCCGCCTCTCGGCTCCCAGCGCCCGCGAACTCCCCACCTGGCTGACTTCCCGGCCGAAGCTGGGGGCGTCGGGAAGGTCTCCGGTGGCCGCAGCCTCCTCGGGCCGGCCCCCTCGACCGAGGCGGCGGCAGCGCCCGCTCAGGCCCCGCAGCCGCCCCCGCGGCGCACGTTCCCCGCGCGGCTCGCGCCGCCTCCACGCCCGGCACGCGCAGCGAGGGCGCAGGGCGGAGGGCGGAGGGCGGAGAGGCGCGCGCGGCCCGCGGGCGCGCGGCAGGGGCGGGGCTTCCGCCTGGGCGGGGCGGGGCGGGGCGGGGCGGGGCGGGCGGGGGGCCCAGTACCCTTCGGCCCCACCCCCGAGGCCGCAGAGCTGGTGTGGGGAGCTCGCCCCCTGTGGGCCTCTCCGGTAACGAGCTTCCCCTGGCGGAGGAGCGCTTCGACTCCGCAGGTACCCGCCGCGCCGCACGCCCAGCCGGCTGGCGTGACTGCAGGGTAAAGAACGCGAGGAGACCGCCGGTGAATCACTCCTCGGCGCCTTGACCCGGGAGCCGGCGCTGGGCTACTCCGCACTGACTCAGCGGGCTCGCGCTCTCCGTCGGCCCGTCCCGAGCAGCGCGTTGCTTAGGGAGAAAAGCAGCTGCGTGCCCAGGTCTGTCACCTGTGCAAAGCCAGGCCACAGCCGGGCGCTTTACGAGTTCGGAGGGACTCGTTGCTTCCGCTTGGTCGCGCCAAGGGTTCCAGAAAGAGGAGGCGACTGTGTTCAGCCTGGAAGGAAGGAAGAAGACAGAAGTCCTGGTAGTACTAGGGGAGGCATTAAGATTGAGAAAAGTTTGAACAAAAGAGCAAGGGGTGGCCAAGGTCTACCAGCTCAGCATGGTAGCGTTTTGTTGTATAAAATCCGTTCCAAACTTGTAAATAAAGTATATGGTGCCGAATTAGGGATACCTGAGCCTTTTTAAAAAATAATTCAAATTTCTTCAACATTAAGTCCTAAAATAGTAGTGTTCTTAAGGTTGTTGGTGCATATTTTGCATGAAGGTAAGCAACCCCCAGGCTTTTTCACTTGGAGGATGTTTATTGCAACTTTGGGGCTTGTTATGGTAAAGGCAGACCATGCCACCTACAATGATCTGCCTGCCAGCCTGTCTTTAGAACACCCTCTTCCTCGCATCTCTATTATTTTCAATTTTTGTTTTGTTTTGGTTTGGTTTGTTTTTTTTTTTTTTTTTTGTTTTCCGAGGTAGGGCTCACTCTAGCCCAGGCTGACCTGGAATTTACTATGTAATCTCAGGGTGGGGGTGGCCTCGAACTCACGGTGATCCTCCTACCTCTGCCTCCCGAGTGCTGGGATTAAAGGCGTGCACCACCACGCCAGGCTCTCAATTTTTTTTTATTGATAACTTCCTTAATTGTAGACAGTATCCCATGGTACTTCCCTCCCTCCCCCCACTTTCCCCTTTGAAACTACACTCGCCATCATATCCCCTCCCCCTCTCAATCAGTCTCTCTTTTCATTTTGATGTCATGATCTTTACCTCCTATTATGATGGTCTTGTGTAGGTAGTGTCAGGCACTGTGAGGTCATGGATATCCAGGCCACTTTGTGCATGGAGGAGCACGTTGTAAGGAGTCCTACTCTTCCAATATTTTAATTACTTTTTTGTAAGACGGTTGTACCCTTTAAATCCCCTCTTCCCCGCACCATTTTTGTTGAGGGTCTTCTTCGGTGAGGTTATTGGTATTCATTGTGGGGACCAAGAGGCCTTTCAGTCTCTTCACCTCTATTTAAACTCCTACGGTGAAGGAAATGCTGATAGCAACTTTAAACAGGTTTAGGGGAGAAAACATACCAGCTTTCACATGCTGTGTATTTTACATGCTTATGCAGACCCACTTGTTACAGCATTGTGACTGTTCTGACCATGTTAAAATACTCAGAATACGGATAAGAGACATCTAGTTTATTCTTCTACCAGCTATTGAATACCTACTTTGAAGATGGCATTGAAAGGAAGGGTAAAATATTGATTATGTCCATTGCAGGAAAGAGGTGTACATATGTAAGTAATTATGTAAAAGCCAGGTGTGGTGGCTCATGCCTATAATCCCAGCACTCAGAAAGCCAAACATTGTAGAGTGAGATCCTGTCTCAAAAATAGGGGCAGGGGGAACTAGGGAGATGTCTCAACCATTAAAGGCACCTGCTTGCACAGCCTGCTTGCCAGGTTCAATTCCCTAGACCCATGTAAAGCTAGATGCAAAGTGACTGGTGCATATGTAATCCCAACATGTTTATGACAATGGGAGGCAGAACCAGACTGTAAAGCTTGGGGTCAACTAGTCTGACACTCATTGGCTGTCTGGTGGTTTGTGGTTTGTCTGCAGCAACAAGAGACCCTGTCTTGTCCATTGTGGAAGAGGTAGCGGAAAGAATGTAAGAGCCAAAGGAAGGGTAGGAGAGAACATGATGTAGAGTGGAGTTGCAAATGGGAAAGTGAGGGGAGGGAGGAAATTATCATGGTTTATTATCTGTAATTATGGAAGCTGTCGATAAATTTTTAAAAGAATAAGAAAAAAAGAGACCCTGTCTCAAAGGTGGAGCACAGCTAGAAGTTATCCTATAACCACCACACATGCAGTGTTGTGTGTGCACTCATGCACACGTACACATAAATTAATGAATAATATCTTTTTAAAATTTGGGAGAGATGGAAGTGAGGATTACTTGACATCTTTTTTTTAATTGACAACTTCTATACTTACATACAAAAAACGCATGATATTTCCCTCCCCTCCCCCATTCCCCTTTAGAACTCCAATCTCTGTCATATTCCCTCCCTCTCTCCATTAGTCTCTCTTTTAACTTGATGTCATCATCTTTTTCTTCTATTAATAGGGTCTTGCAAAGGTATTGCTAGGCACTACAAGGTCATGGATATCGAGGCCCATTTCTGTCTGGACAGTTGTATTGTAAGGAGTCGTACCCTTCCTTTGGCTCTTCCATTTTTTCCGCCCTCTCTTCTGCAATGGGCCCTGAGCCTTGGTGTGACAGAGATGTTTCAGTGCTGGGCACTCCTCCATCCCTTCTTCTCAGCACTATGTTACCTTTTGGGTCATCCCAGTGGTCATCACCATCTGAAAAGAGAAGCTTGTCTAACCAGAAGTGAGAGTAGCATTAATATGTGAATATGAACATTAAGTGTAGTGCTTTCAGGGCAGCTTGGTGGGAATAATATATTCATTTAGCCAGACAACAGCAGGCTTTATACCCCTAAAGCTCAACTTGACATCTTTGTCCTATTGGTAGAACCCAATGTCATTTCAATGTGTAAGCTACACTATTATAAGCCATTCTGGAGATTACTTCAAGTATACTTACCATTTTTCCATCTCTTCTGAGTTTCATCATCTGCACATCCTCAGGAAACCTGTCAAACATATGTCATTCATTCTCCCTCTCTTTTGGCAGGTGTGGTGTAGCCTATGTGTGTGCAGCATGCACATGTGTGTGCAATTGCACAGATGTACATGTGTACAGACCAGAGGAGGACATTGGGTGTCCTCCTCTATCACTTTTCTGCCTTGTTGTTCTGAAACTGACCCTCACCACTTTTCAGTGGTTAGACTGGCTGACCAGCCAGCTGCAGTGATCCTCCTATGTCTGTCTCCTCAGGGTCAGGGTTACAGGTGTGCATGACCACACCTGGTTTTTTGTAAGTGCCAGTGATTGAACTCAGATCCTCGTGCTTGTGTAGCAAATACTCTTACCCACTGAACCACCTCCCAAGCCTTCATTCTCCCTCTTAACTCCAAGATTCTCAGTTTCTCTTTCTGCTTATCTTTTTCCTGTATCAGCTATGCACATTCAAGCTTCTCTTGTCCTAAAAGAAAAGGATGATTCCATTTGAGTTACTACTCCCTCTGTATTCTCCTTCATAAATGTCTTTCCCTCTCCCTTTCCTCACATCTCTCCCTCTTCAACAGCCTGTCTACACCCATGGCTATGACACTATCATGTCAATGGCTTATTAACTCTTGAATGCCACAGAGTCCTCATATTACTAGAATGTTCAGTGGAATTTGACAGCACAAGCATGCTATTCTTTTTAAAACTTCCTTTGTGACATATCTCCACTCTTAAGCCCTTTAATCACTCATCAGTCTCCAGGAGACTATCCTCAGTTCATCTCACCCCCACGTTCTCCCTGAGCCATGCCATCCACTCCTTCTCTTTATCTTCCACCATATCAGTAATTCCTAACTGGATTCTCTAATTCAAACCACTTCTCCTGGGTTCCACGTACCCTAAAGCCTACCAGAGTGCCCAAGAGACACCTCAAGCTCTACATGTCAAAAACTGTTCAGCATTACCTACACACCTGGTTGCCCAATTCATAAACCTGGGAGTCATACATGGCTCCTTCCTCTTTCTCCTGGCCACACTCAATAATCATGAAGTCCCACTCGTTCTATTTTATCAATGGCTCTAGAAGCTATCCCTCTCAGCTCTTGTCACCTAGAGGTCTACAACAGCCTTTTACCTGCCTGTGTCTAGTATTTTCATGTCTTCAAATCCACCTTCTCTATATTGCAGGTTGGAAGAAACTTTCAGATTTATTACCAATGGTGTTTCTGTGGAGTGTGCCACATGGACTTTCCATTCATCTAAACTGACTCCTTAAAGTTAGGGGCATAAAACTCTCCAAAGAGGCCATGGGAAAAAGTCCTTTCTTTATGACAAACAAACCATCCAGGCACTAAATAGATGTTAATATTTCTTATAAGTATTTACAAAGACTGTTTTAAGGCCTCTTTATCTTTAATGACAAACAGCCAGCTGCTAAACGCAGCAGCAGAGACAATCCAAGGGGAAAAGACACCCCCCTGCTTCTCTCCCTGCTCACAGCTGGGTTCCAGGCCCAGGCTCCAGGGGCCTGTTTTGCTCAAACCTCTACAAACACAAAAAATTTATGGGTAAATGCCAAATAATAAATAGATCTGGATTTCTTCCAGGCACCTGAATGTGTTTGCTTCCCAGCCCTTTTCCTTTTGGCTGGAGGCCCTATTTGGAATATTATTTGAATTCAAAAAAAAAAAATTACCTCATGGTACATAAAGTTTAGTATAAGTGAAGTTCCATGCAAAATGTTAAAAAAATATGTAAATATAATACAAGGAACTTTCTGGACATAATAAAAAGACATAAACTAACTGGGTGTGGTGGCGCATGCCTGTAATACCAGCACTCAGGAGGCAGAGGTAGGAGGATTGCTATGAGTTCGAGGCCATATTGAGAATACAGACTGAATTCCAGGTCAGCTTGGGCTAGAGTGAGATCCTACCTCGAAAAAACAAAACACTACAAAAAAAAAAAAAAAAAGACATAAACTAATCCAGCCAGGATTTGTACATGCTGATAATCCTAGCACGTGGGAGGTAGGGGCAGGAGAACCACAAGCTTAAGGCCATCCTGATCTCCATAGTCAGTCCAATTTGGAGTCACTTGGGCTACAAGAAACCCTGTCTCAAAAAAAAAAAAAAGAAAAAAAGAGGGCTAGAGAGATGGCTTAGTGGTTAAGGCACTTGCTTGTGAAACCTAAGGACACAGGTTTGATTCCCCAGTACCCATGTAACCCAGATGCACAAGGGTGGCACAAGCATCTGGAGTTCAATTGCAGTGGCTAGAGGCCCTGGTATGACCATTTTCTCTCCTCTCCCTCTCTCTCTCAAATAAATAAAATAAAATAATTTTTTTTAAAAAAGAAAAAAGTAGCCAGGCGTGGTGGCACACACCTTTAATCCCAGCACTCAGGAGGCAGAGATAGGAGGAGTGCCGTGAGTTCAAGGCCACCCTGAGACTACAGAGTGAATTCCAGGTCAGCCTGGGCTGGAGTGAGACCCTACCTTGGAAACTGGGTGGGTAAATTCTCATCTGCCTATCGAATGTAACAACAGACCTTCCCATGACCCCTGGGATTAAGAGTCCCATGATCTAACCTAATCAATCAGTTGGGTCAATGACCACAATCAGAAAGTCTTGGTGGTGCACGCCTTCTCTATATTGCAAAAAAACAAAATGGTGTTTCTGTGGAGTGTGCCACTTTCCATTCAAAAACTCCAAATTTATGACAAACAAACCATAATCTCAGCACTCCAGGAGGCAGATGTAGGAGGATCACCAAGACTTTAAGGCCACCCTGAGACTGCATAGTAAATTCTAGGTTAGCCTGGGCTGCAGTGAGACCCTAAATAAATAAAATAATTTTTTTAAAAGAAAACAGTAGCTGGTGGCACACACCTTTAATCCCAGCACTCAGGAGGCAGAGATAGGAGGAGCAAAAACCCTACCAGAAAAGAAAAGAAAAGAAAAGAAAAGAAAAGAAAAGAAAAAAAACCAGAAAAGAAAAGAAAAGAAAATGGCTCTTAGGGATGGAGAGATGACTCAGTGGTTAAAAGAGCTTGATTGCAAAGTCTGACAGCCTGAGTTCAATTCCCCAGTACCCATGTAAAGCATAAAGTGGCACATGCATCTGGAGTTCATTTGCAATAGCAGGAGGCCCTGGCCCACCCATATTCATTTTCTCCTTTTTCTCCCTCTCTCCCCTCCCCTGCCTCTTTCTGTCTCTCCCTCTTGCTATCAAATAAATAAAATATATTTTTAATTTTTTTATTAACAACTTCTATACTTACAGACAATAAACCATGATAATTCCCTCCCCTCCCCCACTTTCCTCTTCACAATTCTACCCTCCATCATATCTCCTCCCTCTCTCCATTAGTCTCTCTTTTATTTTGATGTCATCATCTTTTCCTCCTATTATGAGGGTCTTGTGAAGGCATTGCTAGGCACTGTAAGGTCATGGATATCAAGGCCAATTTCTGTCTGGACAATTGTGCTCTAAGCATTCCTACCCTTCCTTTAGCTTTTCAATTCTTTCTGCCACCTCTTCCTGAGCCTTGGAGGGTGTGATAGAGATAGATGTTTCAGGGCTGAACACTCTTCTGTCATTTCTTTTCGGCACTATGGTGACTTTTGGGTCATCCCAGTGATCACCACCATCTGAAAACAGAAGCTTCTCTAACCAAAATTGAGACTGGTATTAATATATGGATATGAACATTAAGTGAAGTGCTTATAGGGCAGTTTGGTGAGCATAATATATGCATTCAGTCACATAAGAGAAGGCATTACACTCCTAAAGCTCATGACCTCCCCCACTATAAGCTTTTGATTAGGATTTCAGTACCAGGCATGTATTCCCTCCCATAGAGTGGGCCTCCAGTCCAATTAGAAAGTATTTGGTTTCCCCCAGAACAGACATGCCACTGTTGCACACGTTCTGTCATTTGGCCTGACTGTCATGAGGCTTCCAGTGTCTACTGTTTTCACCACTGATGACTTCTGTCTCCCATAGGGCTATATGCAGTGCAGCTTTTTCCAGGTTTCAGTGAGCTGGTCTATAGGGAAGAGGTTTTCAATTCAACCCCCCAGCTTGATTTCTCAGTGACCTTGCAGCCCAGTTTTCAGCAATTGGTTCATACCATCTGTTTCTCGAGGGAAACCAAGAGCCTTGGCAATATCTTATAATGTTTTTGGAGCAACAGGACCTCACTGCCCAACAACTCACTGGAAGGTATCATCCCTGGCACTGAAAATTTTCTAGTAACAATCTGTGGCTTCTGGGTATGCCATTATCCAAAAAAATTGGCTTTCATGTGTCTTATTCACAATATCTTGAATTTTGATTAACCCTCTCCCAACTCTTCTTTTACTCAATCTCTTCCTCTGGTCTTTCTTAGGCCTTTCCATTCCCTGTACTCTGTTCTACTTACATATATATAATATCATCCCTTTAATTCCTCCTCTCTCCTCCCTCCCTTATAGCCTTTCTCTGGCTTACTTGCCTCTACTACCGATTTTTGGTTCCAGCTCACACACAAATCTATAAACATTTGTAGCTAGGATACACATATGAGAAAGAACATGTGACATTTGGCTTTCTGAGCCTAGGTTACCTCACTTACTATAATCCTTTCCAGATCCATCCATTTCCCTGCAAATTTCATAATTTCATTTTTATTTACTGCTGAATAGAACTCCATTATGTAAATATACCACATCTTCATTATCCATTCATCTGTTGAGTGACATCTAGGCTGGTTCCATTTCCTAGCTACTGTGAATAGAGCAGCAATAAACAAGGTTGTGAAATTATCTCAAAGGTAGTGACAATATATATGCCTTTGGATATATGTCTAGGAGTGGTACAGATGAGTCATATGGTAAATCTGTTTTTAGCTGTCTCAGGAACATCCACACTGATTTCCACAATGGCTGTATTAGCTTACATCACAGCAGCAGTGTATAAAGGTTACTCTTTTTCCTCATCCTCGCCAACATTTATTGTCATTTATTTCCTTAATGATTGATAGCCATTCTGATAGGAGTGAGCAACATTTATTGTCATTTATTTCCTTAATGATAGCCATTCTGATAGGAGTGAGATGGAATCTCAATATAGTTTTAATTTCCATTTCCCTGATGGTTAAGGATGTAGAACATTTTTTAGATGTTTATATGCCATTTGTATTTCTGCTTTTGGGAACTCTCTATTTAGTTCCATAGCCCATATTTTAATTAGGTTGTTTGACTTATTATTTAGTTTTTGGAGTTCTCTGTATATACTGGATATTAATCCTCTGTCAGATGTATAGCTGGTAAAGATTTTCTCCTGTTCTGTAGGTTTTCTTTTTGCTCTATTCACAATGTCCTTTGTTGTAAAAAAGCTTTGTAATTTCATGAGATCCAGTGGCTGATTAGTGGTTTTAGTTCCTGAGCAATTGGGGTTATATTCAGAAAGTCATTGCCTATGCTAGTATGTTGAAGGGTTTCCCCTGCTTTTTACTCTAGCAATTTCAGAGTTTCAGGTCTGATATTAAGGTCCCTGCTCCATTTGGACTTGATTTTTTTAAAAATTTTTGTTTATTTTATTAATTTAATTGAGAGTAATAGACATAGAAAGAGGCAGAGAGAGAGAAACAGAGGGATGAGTGCACCAGGGCCTCCAGCCACTGCAAACGAACTCCAGATGCATGCACTACCTTGTGCATCTGGCTTACGTGGGTACTAGGGAATCAAGCCTTGAACTGGGGTCCTTAGGCTTCACAGGCTATTGTTTCCAAATGAATTTTAGGATGATTTTTTTCTATTTCCATGAAGAAGGCCATTGGAGTTTTAATGGAGATTGCATTAAATGTGTAGATTGCTTTTGGTAAGATTGACTTTTTCACAATATTGGTTCTTCCAATCCAAGAACATGGATGTCTTTCCATTTCCTATTGTCTTCTGCAATTTCTGTCTTGAGTATTTTAAAGTTTTCAATGTAGAGATCCTTCACTTCCTTGGTTAGGTTTATTCCAAGGTACTTTTTTTTTTTTTTTTTTTTTTTGAGGCAATCGTGGATGGGAGTGATTCCCTGATTTCATCATCCACATGTTTGTTGTTAGTATATAGGAAGGCTACTGATTTCTGTGTGTTTATTCTGTATCCTGCTATGTTGCTAAAAGTATTTATCAGCTTTAACAGTTCACTGGTAGAGTCTTTAGGGGCCTTTATGTATAGAATCATATCATCTGCAAATAATGATAATTTGATCTCTTCCTTTCCAATTTGCATCCCTTTTATGAGTGTCTCTTCCCTTATTGTTAAAGCTAAGACTTCCAGTACTAAATTAAATAAAAGTGGGGAAAGTGGACACCCTTGTCTTGTTCCTGAATTTAGTGGAAAAGCTTCAAGTTTTTCTCCAGTTAGTATTATGTTAGTTATAGGTTTGTCATAAATATCCTTCATTATGTTAAGATATGTTCCTTCTATTCCCAGTTTCTATAGGACTTTTACCATGAAGGGATGTTGGATTTTGTCAAATGCCTTTTCTGCTTTTCTTGAGATGATCATGTGATTTTTGTCCTTCAGGCTATTTATTTAGTATATTACATTTATCAATTTGTGTATGTTGAACTATCCCTGCATCTCTGGGATAAAGCCTACTTGGTCTGGGTGAATCATCTTTTTGTTTGTTTGTTTTTTTCAATGTAGGGTCTCACTCTAGCTCAGGCTGACCTGGAATTCATTCTATAGTCTCAGGTTGGCCTCGAACTCACAGCGATCCTCCTACCTCTGCCTCCTGAGTGCTGGGATTAAAGGCATACACCACCATGCCTGGCCGAATGATCTTTTTGATATATTCTTATATCCTGTTTTCCAATATTTTGTTGAGATTTTTTGCATCTATGTTCAAGAGGGAGATTGGTCTGTAATTTTCTTTTTTTTTTTTTTTCTTTGTCTGATTTTGGTATCAGGGTGATGCTGGCTTTGTAGAAGGAGTTCAGTAGAATTCCTTCCTTTTCTATTTTATGGAAAAGTTTGAGAAGCATTGGTGTTAGTTCTTCCATGAAGGTCTGGTAAAATTCACCAGAAATTTCATCTGGGCCTGGACTTTTTTTTATAACTGGAGATTTTTTATAACTGCCTAGATCACTGTACACATTATAGGTCTATTTAAATGGTTTATCACATGTTTATTATTTTTTTTTTCGCTCTAGCCCAGGCTGACCTGGAATTCACTATTCTATTCTTAAAGTATGTCCTTATGATTTTCTGAATTTCTTTGGTATGTGTTGTAATGGTGCCTTTCTTATCTCTAATTTTATTAATTTGTGTCTCATCTCTCTTTCTTTTGATCAGTTTTGCTAAGTTTTGCTAACTCTTTGTTTCATTGGGTCTTTGGTTTTGTTTTGTTTTGTTTTGTTTTGTTTTTTGGTTTCTATTTCATTAATTTCTGCCCTAATCTTTATTATTATTTCTTCTCATCTACTGATTTTTTAGTTTGTCTGTTCTTCTTTTTCCAAGGCCTTAAGGTAAAGCATTAAGTTGTTTACCTGCAACCTTTCTAATTTCTTAATATAGGCACTTAAAGCTATAAATGTACCTCCTACAACTGCCTTCATTGTGTCCCAAAGGTTTTGGTACGTTGTATTCTCATTGTCATTTGATTCTATGAATTTTTTTTTATTTCCTGGGTGATTTCTTCAATGACCCATTCATTATTCAGCAGTGTACTGTTTAATCTCCATGATTTTGTGTATGCTCTGTAGTTTTTTTTGTTGCTGATTTGTAGTTTAAATCCATTGTGATGAGATAAAGTACAAGGAATTATTTCAATTTTCTGAATTTGTTAAGATTTTCTTTGTGTCCTAATATATGGTCTATTTTAGAGACTGTTCCATGTATTGCTGAGAAAAATGTGTATTCTATAGCATTTGGATAGAATGTTATGTAGATATCTGTTAGGTCCATATTTTCTATGACATCATTTAATCCAGATGTCTCTATGTTTATTTTTTGCCAGGATGACCTGTCAATAAATGAGAGTGGGGGATTGAAGTCACCCACTACAACTGTGCTTGGTGTTATCTGTGACCTTAAATCTAATAGTGTTTGATGAAATTAGGAGCCCCCATGTTAGGTGTATACATGTTTAGAATTACAATGTATTCCTGTTGAATTTTTCCTTTAATCAATATATAGTGACCTTCTTTATCTTTCCTCACTAATGTTGGTTTGAAGTCTATCCTGTCAAACATTAGGATAGCAACACCTGCTTGATTCCTAGGCCCATTTTCTTGGAATATGGTTTTCCTTCCTTTTACCCTAAGATAGTATCTGTCTTTTATGGAGAGATGAGTTTCTTGAAGGCAACAAACAGCAGGATCCTGCCTTTTAATCCAGTCTGCAAGCCTGTGTCTTTTGGTTGGGGCATTGAGGCATTGATATTAAGAGTTATTATTGAAAGGTATGTATTTATTCTCTCCATTCTTGTTTTGTAGTGCTTCCTGTTCTCCCTTTACTTCTTGTATTAACTGTTTTTGAGTATGATTTTTTTCCCTGTTTCCTCATGTGTGTGCTTTCCTTTCTCTTTAGCAAGTAGAACCCCTACAAGCATTTTCTGTAGAGCTTGCTTAGTTGTCGTAAATTCCTTTAGCCTGTTTTTGTTATGCAATATCCTTATTTCTCCATCAATTTGTATGGATAGCTTTTCTGGATAAAGTAATCTTGGTTGACAGTTGTTATCTTTCAGAACTTGGACTACATCATTCTAAACCCTTCTGGCTTTTAAAGTTTGTGTTGAGTAATCTGCTGTTATCCTGATGGGTTTGCCTTTATAAGTGATTTGCTTTTTCTCTCTAACTGCTTTCAATATATTTTCTTTGGTTTTCATTTTTGGTAGTTTTATTATAATATGACGAGGAGAGGTTCTTTCCAGGTTTTGTGTGTGTGGTGTTCTAAAGGTCTCCTGTATCTGCATTGGCATCTCTTTCCCAATTTGGGGAAAATTTTCTTCTGTGATTTTGTTGAAATCACCTACTATGCCTTTGGAGTGAAATTCTTCTCCTTCTACAATACCCTGAATTTTTATGTTTGATCTTTTCATAGTGTCCTAAATATCTTGAAATTCCCATTCATACCTTTCAATTAGTTTGTCTTTCTCTTTGTTGGACTGTATTATATCTGCCCCCTGGTCTTCTAGTTTAGACATTCTGTTCTCTTTTATCCATTCTATTGGTAAGACTTTCTACAGAGTTTTTATTATTATTATTATTATTATTATTATTATTATTATTATTTTGGAGAGAGACACAGAGAGAGACAGAGAGGGAGAGGGAGACCGATAGAGATGGGCGTGCCAGCAGCCTCTCAGCTGCTGCGAACGAAATCCAGATGCGTGTGCCCCCTTGTGGTCAAGTGCGGCATTGTGCCCTTGTGTCACTTTGCATCTGGCTAAACGTGGGACCTGGAGATTGGAACCAGCGTTCTTAGGCTTAGGAGGCAGGCGCCTTAACCACTAAGCCATCTCTCCAGCCCTCTACAAAGTTTTTTATTTTACTTACTGTGTTTTGTATTACTAGTATTTCTTACTGGTTTTTCTTTAGTATTTCTATTTCCTTACTCATGTCTTGTACTGACCCCCTTGTTTCATTAAATTGGTTTCCTGTGTTGTCTTTGATTCCTTTGATTTCCTCTTTGATTTATTTGAACATAGCTATATTCATTCTTTTGAAATCTTTCTTAGGCATTTCATCTAAATCAGTCTCACTGGAGGTCATTTCTGATGAGTTTATAATTTTTGGTGGAATTATATTGTCTTGATTTTTGTGTTTCTTATATTATAATGTAGAGATTTTTGCATCTTGGATTAATTTGATGCTTGAGTTTTCTAATTATCTGCAATATTCTTAGATGTATAAATCTGATGTTGGATATCTTCAGGGGAGGAGCTTAAGGGGCCAGGTGTGGACCTTAAAAGTCTCTCAGATTAACAGCAAAAATGACCCTAGGCATTGGGTTTGCCTGATATGTAAGTATTCTAGTAGACAGGATGGAACAAAATGTAGGCAGATTCTAAAATTGGACTGCAAACCCAGCACAGAGTATTTATGCAAAAGTAGGTATTGAAACAAACAGATCCTCTAACAAAGTCAAAGTCACTAAGGATGTGTGTTGCCCTACACCCTTAATACTATCAACTGGGAGGCTGAGATTTCTGGTCTGTAAAGGGTTCCAAGGTCAGGTTGTGACTGAGACCCTGCCCCCATGAATGATAGAAGAAAAGACAAAGGCACTGTAAATCAGGAAGCAACAAATGACAACCCCAAAATATAGTTTATTTAAGAATGGCAAATCCAGGCTGGAGAGATGGCTTAACAGTTAAGGCGTTTGCCTGCAAAGCCTAAGATGTAAAGCAGATGCACAAAGGGGCGCATGCATCTGGAGTTCGTTTGCAGTGGCTAGAGGCCCTGGTGTGCCCATTCTCACTCTCTTCTCTCTTTCTCTCTCTGTCTCAAATAAAAGTAAAATTTTAAAAATTATTTTAAAAAAAGAATGGCAAATCCAACCATCCATCAGATTTAACACATAATCTACCATGGTATGGAAAGTGCACTTAGCACTTCCAATGCAATACACTAGGTTTTGTGGTGGCTACTGAGCTGGCGTAAGTATATCCTGTTATCTTTTGGGATGGCTTTGGTCTCAGCTAGGCAGCACATATGCTTGGGTTCCTCTTTGTTGCACTGCGGGCTCAGGTATGCTGGCCGGGTCAGTGGGTCGCTGCTCTGATAGCCTGTGCTGTGAGCTGTGTAGGTGAATTCCCTGTCCCAGGTCTATGGTAGTTGCTGGCATTTGTGCTGGCAGTGGAAGGTGGGGAGGCTGTGGATGATGGCTGAAGTTGTACCACTGGTCCCTGCAATCTTCTTCTCACCAGCCACTCAGCTGGTCCCTGCTGTCTTCTCCTTCAGGTTTCTCGAGTTTGGGAGGAGGCTGGTGAGTGGAGAATCCCTTCATCTGGCTTTTTCTGCTGCTCAGGCTGAACCTGGTGACCATGGCCACACAGACCTGGGGCTGCCACTGCTGGAGACACTTCTGCCTGCTTCTGTGGTCTCTAGAAGCTCTGGATCTCTCCTACTTCTCTGCTGTGGTTGATAATTTCTTATACACCTTCACTTTTCAGTGGGTGGGGTTTTTGTTTGTTTGTTTCGCTTCACCCCCCCCCCAGGCATCTTACCTGGAAGTCCTAAAATATTTGTTCAAATGATTCTTGGAGGCTGAAGTGATGGCTCAATGGGTAGAGTACTTGCTGCAAATGCATGATCACCCAAGTTCAGATCTCTAGCACTCACATAAATGCCAGGCATGGCAGCACATACCTACAATCCCAGAACTCAGGAGGATCCTCAGAGTAAGCTGGCTAGCTAGACGAGCTGAAGCAGTGATCTCTGAGTTCAGTGAAAGATCCTGTCTTAATAAATATGGTGGAGAGTGAATAGAGGGAGACACGCAACATAAAACTCTGACTTCCTCATACTCATGTGCACACACATGCCCAAGTGTACCACATGTGCAAGTGTGTGCAGGTTTGCATGGAGACCAGAGGAAACCTCAGGTGTCATCCTCAGGAATGCTACCCACCTCTTTTTGAGACAGATTCTCTCATCAGCCTGGAGCTCACCAATTAAACTAGACTGTCCAGCAAGCCGAATGATCCATTTAAATGTCTCTTCTTTAGTGTATATGCGACTATGCCCAGCTTTTTCATGGGTATTGGGGGTCAAACTCATGTCTTCAGGTTTGCAAGGCAAGTATTATGCTGACTAATCATCTCCCCAGCCCCAAAATGTAAAACTTTTAAGCTTGAATGAGGTGGTAGTCCTTGTAATCACAGTACTATGAGGCTGTGACAGAAGTAAATCCTGGGTTATGTGGTAAGATCCTATCTCACAAAAAATTAAATTGCTCTTCTTCTCCCCAGATCCCTTGCCGGCTCTCTCTCTCTGTCCTCTTCCTTTTGCCCCATGACCTGGCCTGAATATCCATGTGAGTCTGTCCCTCCTTCCCAGCCTGGCTGGGAGCAGCTTGGCTGGGAAGGGGAGAATACTTACCCGACTTGGGTATATTTCTTCTTACCTTCTATCTATGTCATGCTTTTGGGGTACCTTCTCACTATGACTATATGTAAAATTTATCTGTGATCTCTGAGTCCTTCACTATTTCTTAATCCTCTCTGGTCTGTTACTTGAAGGAGTGTCTATGTTCTATCTCCCGTATGTGTATGGAACTACCCCAATCTTTTCCTAGATAAATAAATAAACCCTAAATGAACCTCACAAATTATGATTTCTCCCTAAAATTTCAATAATTCATAATTTAGCCTCTACAAGTCCATTTTATCAATTCTTTCTTTTTTTTTTTTTTTGAGGTAGGGTCTCACTCTGGCCCAGGTGGACCTGGAATTCACTATGTAGTCTCAGGGTGGCCTCAAACTCATGGCGATTCTCCTACCTCTGCCTCCCGAGTGCTGGGATTAAAGGCATGTGCCACCATGCCTGGCTTATTTTATCAATTTGATGACCCCTGTTGTAGGTTTTCAGTATCAGGGATGTATTCCCTCCCATGGAGCCGGCCTCCAGTCCAATTAGAGAGAAGTTGGTTTCCCCCCAACAGACATGCCACTAGTGCACCCATTGGCTCATTTGGCCTGGTTGGCCAAATTTAAAGCTGGCAATGTTCACTGTTGAGTATCTTCACTGGTGTTTTCTCTCTCCCATTGAACTGTATGCAGCGTAGCTTTTTCCAACTTTCTGTCAGCTGGTCCATATGGAGGAGGCTTTCAGCTCAGCTCCAGAAGGATTTCTCAATGACCTTGCAGCCCAAGTATGTGCAGTCTTCTGCAATAGGGTCTTACCATTTATTCCTGGAGGGAAACCAAGGGCCTTGGCAATGACCTATAATGTTTTGGGGGTATCTGTGACCTCCCTGTCCAACAACTCACTGAACGGTATTCCATCCCTGGCACTGAAAATTTTCTAGTAACAATCTATGGCTTCTGAGTGTTCCATGGTCCAGAAAAGTAGGTTTCCATATGACTTATTTATATCCTCTTAGATTTTGAAAGCCCTCCCTCCACATTTCCTCTACTCAATCTCTTCCCCTGACCTCACTTAGGCCTTTTCACCCCATTAATCTGTTCTTTTACTTACGTATACACAATACCATCTTATTAAGTTCCCCCCTCCCTTTCTATCCCCTTTCTATCCCCTTTCTAGCTTACTGGCTTCTGCTACTGTCTTATTTTTTCTCACATAGAAGTCCAATCATTTGTAACTAGGATCTACAACAGAGGTAGTCATGAGCCCTAAGGGTGTATTGTCTGCTTGTGTCTTGCTAAATGTATATACTATGCTCACCAGACTGCCCAGTAAGCACTTCTCTTAATGTCCACACCCATATATTAATGCTATTCTCACTTTTGGTTAGAGAAGCTTCTCTTTTCAGATGGTGGCAACCTTGGGATGACTCAGAAGGCACCATAGTGCTGAGAAGAAGGGACAGAGGAGTGCTCAGCACTGAAACATCTCAAACCCACCTTCCAAGGCTCAGGGTCCATTGCAGAAGAGGGGGTGGAAAGAATGTAAAAGCCAAAGGAAGAGTAGGACTCCTTACAACATACTACTCCAGACACAAAATGGCCTGGATATCCATGACCTCACAGTGCCTGACACTACCTATACAAGACCATCATAATAGGAGGAAAAGATCATGACATCAAATGAAAAAGAGAGACTGATTGAAAGGGGGAGGGGATATGATGGGGAGTGAAGTTTCAAAGGGGAAAGTGGGGTAAAGAAATGGTCAATAAAAGCCGGGCATGGTGGATCACGCCTTTAATTCCAGCACTTGGGAGGCAGAGGTAAGAGGATCATCATGAGTTCAAGGCCAGCCTGAGACTACATAGTTAATTCCAGGTCAGCCTGGACCAGAGTGAGACTCTACCTCGACAAACCAAAAAAAAAAAAAAAGTGGTCAATAAATAAATAAATAAATAAATGGGTTAAAAAGAAAGAAACCAAACAACCCAATTTAAAAAATTGATTAAGGGGCTGAAAAGATGGCTTAGCGGTTAAGGCGCCTGCCTCCCAAACCTAAGAACGCTGGCTCCAATCTCCAGGGGTTCCAATCTCCAGGTCCTACGTTTACCCAGATGCAAAGTGATGCAAGGGCAAAATGCCGCACTTGACCACAAGGGGGCGCACACATCTGGATTTCGTTCGCAGCAGCTGAGACACTGCTGGAGCGCCCATCTCTATCTGACTTCCTCTCCCTTTCTCTCTGTCTCTCTCTCAAAAAAAAATGGACTAAGGAACTAAATAGATAGTTCTCAAAAGAAGAAATACAGGTGGCATATAAACATCTAAAAAAAATGTTCTAGTCTTAGCCATCAGGGAAATGCAAACTGAAACCACTTTGAGATTCCATCTCACTCTTGTCAGAATGGCTATCATCAAGAATACAAATGCTGGGACTGGAGGGATGGCTTAGCAGTTAAGGCATTTGCCTGCAAAGCCAAAGGACCCAGTTTCAATTTCCCAGGACCCACATTAGCCAGTGCACAAGAGGGTGCATGCATCTGGAGTTTGTTTGCATTGGCTGGAGGCCCTGGTGTGCCCATTCGCTCTCTCTTGCTCCCTCTTTTTCTGTCAAATAAATAAAAATATTTTTTTAAAAAAAGAATACAAATAGCTGGGCGTGGTGGTGCACACCTTTAATCCCAGCACTTGGGAGGCAGTGGTAGGAGGATCACCGTGAGTTCAAGGCCACCCTGAGACTACTCAGTGAATTTCAGGTCAGCCTGAGCTAGAGTGAGACCCTACCTCAGAAACCCCCCCGAAAATAAAAAGAATACAAATGCCAATAAATGCGGGTGAGGATGCAGAAAAAGAGGAACCTTTCTACACTGCTGGTGGGATTGTAGGTATAGCCATTGTGGAAATCAGTGTGGAGGTTCCTGAGACAACTAAAAATAGATTTACCATATGACCCAGCTATAGCACTCCTAGGCATATATCCTAAGGCCTTGTCTCATTACCTTAGACATACTTGCACAGCCATTTTTATTGCCACTCTTCACAGTAGCTAGGAAATGGAAACAGCCTTGATGTCCCTTAACTGATGTGTGCATAATGAAGATGTGGTACATTTGTACAATGGAGTTCTATTCAGCAGCAAAGAAAAACAAAATTATGAAATTGGCAGGGAAATGGATGGATCTGGAAAGGATTATACTAAGTGAGGTAACCCAGGCCCCAAAAGCCAAGCAGCACATGTTCTCACTCACATGTGGATCCTAGCTACAAATGTTTAGATTTGTGTGTGAGTTGGAATAAAACTCAGTAGCAGGGCCTGGAGAGATGGTTAGTGATTAAGGCACTTGCCTACAAAACCTAAGGACCCATGTTTGACTCTCCAGCTCCCATGTAAGCCAGACACATAATGGTGTGGCAATCACAATGTTGCACATGCCCACTAGGCAGCACAAGCGTCTGGAGTTTGATTGCAGGGGCTGAGGCCCTGGCATGCCACTTCTCTTTCAAATAAGAAAAGTAAAAAGAAAAAAATACTCAGTAGCAGAGGCTAATAAGCTAGAAAGGGGCTATAAGGAAGGGAGGAGACAGGAGGTCTTATGGGGATGGTATTGTATGTATGTAAGTAGATGAACAGATTATTGGGTGTGGAAAGGTCTAAGTGAGGTTATGGGAAGAGATTGAGTAAAGGAAGGGTGGGAGGAGGGTTAATCAAAATCTAAGAGGATATAAACAAGCCATATGTAAGCATACTTTTTTGGACAATGGCACACCCAGAAGCCATAGATTGTTACTAGAAAAATTTCAGTGCCAGGGATGGGATACCTTCCATTGAGTTGTTGTCCAGGGAGGTCATAGATACCCCCCAAAACATTACAGATGATTGCCAAGGCTCTTGGTTTCCCACCAGGAATAGATGGTAAGATGCTATTGCTAAAGACTCCACATACTTGGGCTGCAAGGTCACTGATAAATCTTGCTTGAGCTGAGCTGAAAAATACCTCCATGTAGATCAGCTTACCAAAAGCTGGAAAAAGCTACTGTATGGGAGAACAAGAAGTTATCAGTGGAGATAAACAGCAATAGACACTGCAAGCCTTAAGTTTGGCCAGATAGACCAACTGAGCTAACAGGTGCAATAATGGCATGTCTGTTATGGGTAAACCAACAGCTCTCTAATTGGACTGGAGGCCTGCTTCATGGGAGGGAATACATGTCTGCTATTGGAAACCTATGCTGTGAGCAGCCACCACCTCGAAATCCCCTTTCCTTTGTACCCACTGCCTGTGGGGGCAAAGTCAAGAATCTGAAAAACCTCAGGCTGGGGCGATCTTGGTTGAAGGTGCCTGCTGCCTGCCTGGATTTAATTTCTCAGCAACCAACATAAAGCTGGACAGGCATTTCAACAGCAGCAAGAGATCCTGCCAGGTGAGGGGATTCTCCATTCACACTGGCCTCCTGGCCAACTCAAGAAACGTGGAAGGAGGACAGCAGAGACCAACGGAGCAGCTTGTGAGGAAGAGGATTGCGTGGAGGAGCAGACAGACTTCAGCCACCATTCACAGCCTCCCATCCCCCACCACCAGCACAAGCGCCGGCAAGCACCAGAGACCTGGGGAAGAAAGCTCACCTATCCAGCATCCGGCATGATTAAAGCAGTGACCCAGAGACTCAGCCAGCCTTCCTGAGCCCAAAACACAGCAAAGAAGGACCCAAGCAGCCTTAAAGCATAGCTGAGACCAAAACCGTCCCAAAAGGTAACTTGGATTACACCAGGTCAGTACCCACCAAATAAGTCCAATGTATAGGCTTGCATTGGAAGGACTAATTGCACCTTCCATGTCAGGGTAAATTATATGATAATCCTGATGGATGGTCAGATCTGACATTCATAAATAAGCTATATTTTGGGCTGCTCATTTGATGCTTCCTGATTTATAGTGCCTTTGTTTCCTCTTCTGTCAATCATTGGGAAAGGGTCTCACTTGGTCACAAGCTGACCTTGGAACCTTCTACAGACCAGAAATCTTAGCCTCCCAGTTGACAGGATTAATGGCATGGGGCAACACACATCCTTAGGGACTGTGATGGTATAAATGATCTGTTTGTCATAACACCTACTTTTGCACAAACACTCTGCTGTATTTCATTGAACGGGTACATTGTTTAGTTAAATTTTTTAGAATTTGACTATATTCTGTTTCATTCAGCCTACTTGAATACTCTCATAGCAGGCAAACCCAACACCTAGGGTCACTTTTGTGATTACTCTGAGAGTCTTAAGAGTCATACCTAGCACCTTAACCTCCTACCCTGAAGATATATAATACCAGGTTGATTGACACATCTAATATTACTGCAGATAATTAGAAAACCCAAGCATTAAATTAATCCAAAATGCAAAAATCTCTACATTATAATACAAAAAACACAAAATATCAAGACAATATAAATCCACAAAAAAGTATTAATGTATCAGAAATGACCTTCAGTGAGACTGAATTAGAGGAAATGTGTGAGAAAGATTTCAAAAGAATGATTATAAATATGTTCAAAGAACTCAAAGAGGAAATGAAATGGTTCAAATAACTCAAAGACGAAATGAAAGGATTCAAAGAAAGCACAGAAAACCAATTTAATGAAATAAGGAGGTCAATACTAGACATAAATTCAGAAATAGAAAAAATAAAGAAAACCCAGTAGGAAATACTAGCAATAAAGAACACAGTCAGTGAAATTTAAAACTCTGTAAAAAATCTCTCTAGTAGAATAGAAGAAGGAGAGAACAGAATATCTAAACTAGAAGACAAGATGGCAGATCTAATACAGTCTAACAAAGAGAAAGACAAAATAATAGGAAGGTATGAATGGGAATTTCAAGATATTTGGGACACTATGAAAAGATCAAACATAAGAATTCAAGGGATAGTTGAAGGAGAAGAATCTCACACCAAAGCATAATAGGTGTTTTCAACAAAATCATAGAAGAAAACTTCCCCCAAATTGGGAGAGATGCCAGTGCAGATACAGGAAGCCTTTAGAACACCAAACAGAAAAAACCTGGAAAGAACCTCTTCCCGCCATATTATAATTAAACTACCAAACACACAAACCAAAGAAAATATATTGAAAGCAACTAGAGAGAAAAAGCAAGTCACCTATAAAGGCAAGCCCATCAGAATCACAGCAGATTACTCAACACAAACTTTAAAAGCCAGAAGGGCTTGGAGTGAGGTATTCCAAGTTCTGAAAGATAAAAACTGTCAACCAAGATTACTTTATCCTGCAAAGCTATCTATCTACATTGATGGAGAAATAAGGACATTCCACAACAAAGACAGGCTAAAGGAATTTATGGCAACTAAACCAGCTCTACAGAAAATACTTGCAGGAATCATTCATGCTGAAGAGAAAGCAAAACACACACAACAGGAAATAGGAAAAAATAAACCATACTCAAATTACAGTTAAAACAAGTGAGTAAAGTGAAAACAGGAAGAACTAAAAAACAAGAAGAATGGTGAGAGCAAATACATATCTTTCAATAATAACTGTTAATATCAATGGTCTCAATGCCCCAACCAAAAGACACAGACTTGCAGACTGGATTAAAAAGCAGGATCCTACCATCTGTTGCCTACAGGAAACTCATCTATCAATAAAAGATAGAAACCTTCTTAGGGTGAAAGGTTGAAACAAAGTATTTCAAGCAAATGGGCTGTGGAAAAAAGCAGGGGTTGCTATCCTAATTTCTGACAGGATAGACTTCAAACCAACAATAGTGAGGAAAAATAAAGAAGGTCATTTTATACTGATTAAAGGAACACTCCAACAGGAGGACATTACAATCCTAAACATATATGCTCCCAACATGGGGGCTCCCAATTTCATCAAACAAATACTATTGAACTTAAGGTCAGAGATAACTCCTAACACAATAGTAGTGGGTGACTTCAATACCCCACTCCCATCATTTGACAGGTCTACCCAGCAAAAAAAAAAAAAAAAAAAAAAACAGAGAGACATCTGCACTAAATGATATCATGGAACAAATGGACCTAACAGATATATACAGAACATTCCATCCAAATGCTGCAGAATATACATTTTTCTCAGCAGCACATGGGACATTCTCTAAAATAGATCATATAATAGAACACAAAGCAAATCTTAACAAATACAGGAAAGTTGAAATAATCCCTTGTATGCTATCTGACCACAATGGGATTAAACTGCAAATCAGCAACAAGAAAAACTACAGAGCATACAGAAATTCATGGAGACTAAACAGTACACTATTGAACGATGTATGGGTCATTGAAGAAATTAAAAAAGAAATCAAGAAATTCATAGACTCAAATGATGATGAGAATACAACATACCAAAACCTTTGGGACACAATGAAGGCAGTCCTACAAGGGAAATTGATAGCTCTAAGTGCCTGTATTAAGAAATTAGAGAGTTCACAACTAAACAACTTAATGCCTCACCTTAAGGCCTTGGAAAGAGAAGAACAAGGCAAACCAAAAATCAGTAGATAGGAAGAAATAATAAAGGTTAGGGCAGGAATTAATGAAATGGAAACCAAAAAAATAAAATAAAAAATAAAAAAATCAATGAAACAAAGAGTTGGTTCTTTGAAAGTATAAACAAGATTGTCAAACCCTTAGCAAATCTGACCAAAAGAAAGAGAGAAGAGACAAAAATTGATAAAATTAGAGATGAAAAAGGCAACATCACAACAGATACCAAAGAAATTCAGAAAATCATACGGACATACTTTAAGAATATATATGCCTCTAAGTTTGAAAACCTGAAAGAAATGGATGATTTCCTTGATTCATATGACCTACCAAAATTAAATCAAGAAGAGATAAACCATTTAAATAGACCTATAACAACCACAGAGATCCAAGCAGTTATAAAAAGTCTCCCAACTAAGAAAAGCCCAGGCCCAAATGGATTCACTGTTGAATTTTACCAGACATTCCTGGAAGATCTAACACCAATGCTTCTCAAACTTTTCCATAAAATAGAAAAGGAAGGAATTGTACCGAAATCCTTCTATGAAGCCAGCATCACCCTGATACCCAAACTGGACAAAGACAGATCAAAAAAAGAAAATTACAGACCAATCTCCCTCATGAATATAGATGCAAAAATTCTCAACAAAATACTGGCAAACAGAATATAAGAATATATCAGAAAGATAATTCACCCTGACCAAGTAGGCTTTATCCCAGAGATGCAGGGATGGTTTAATATATGCAAATCCATAAATGTAATACACCATATAAATGGTCTGAAGGACAAAAATCACATGGTCATCTCAATAGATGCAGAAAAGGCATTTGACAAAATCCAACACCCAACACCACTTCGTGGTGAAAGTATTACAGAAACTGGGATTAGAAGGAACATATCTCAACATAATAAAAGCTATTTATGACAAACCTACAGCCAACATAATACTAAATGGGGAAAAACTTGAAGTTTTTCCTCCAAATTCAGGAACAAGTCAGGGTTGTCCACTTTCTCCACTACTATTTAATATAGTACTGGAAGTCTTAGCCATAGCAATAAGGCAAGAGACACTCATAAAGGGGATACAAATCGGAAGGGAAGAGATCAAATTATCATTATTTGCAGACGATATGATTCTATACATAACAGATCCTAAAGACTCTACCAGCAAACTGTTAGAGCTGATAAACACTTTTAGCAATGTAGCAGGATACAAAATAAACAGTAGTTTTTCTATACACTAACAACAAACATGCAGAGGATGAAATCAGGGAATCTCTCCCATTCACAATTGCCTCAAAAAAAAAAAAAAAAAAAAAAGAAAGAAAGAAAGAAAGAAAGAAAGAAAGAAAGAAAGAAAAAGAAAATACCTTGGAATAAACTTAACCAAGGAAGTGAAGGATCTCTACAATGAGAACTTTAAAAAACTCGAGCAACAAATTGCAGAAGACACAAGGAAATGGAAAGACATCCCATGCTCCTGTATTGGAAGATCAATACTGTGAAAATGTCAATCTTACCAAAAGCAATCTACACATTTAATGCGATCCCCATTAAAATCCCAATAGCACTCTTCACAGAAATACAAAAAACAATCCTAAAATTCATCTGGAAACACAAAAAACCTTGAATAGCCAGAACAATTTTGCGCAACAAAAATCAGGCTGGTGGTATAACCATACCTGATTTTACGTTATATTACAAAGCCATAGTAACAAAACAGCATGGTACTGGCACAAGGACAGACAGGTAGATCAATGGAACAGAATAGAAGACCCAAATATTAATCCAGGCAGCTACAGCCACCTGATTTTTGACAAAAATGCCAAAAATATTCATTGGAGAAAAGATAGCCTCTTTAACAAGTGGTGCTGGGAAAACTGGACATCTGTATGTAAAAGGATAAACATAGATCCTTGTCTCTCTCCATGCACAAGAGTCAAGTCCATATGGATCAAGGACCTTAATATCAGACCTGAAACTCTGAAACTGCTAGAGGAAAAGGTAGGGGAAACCCTTCAACATATTGGCATAGGAAAGGACTTTCTGAATATAACTCCAATTGCTCAGGGAATAAAACCACTAATCAACCACTGGGACCTTATGAAAGTACAAAGCTTTTGTACAGCAAAGGACACTGTGAATAGAGCAAAAAGACAACCTACAGAATGGGAAAAAATCTTTGCCAGCTATACATCTGACAGAAGATTAATATCCAGAATATACAAATAACTCAAAAAACAGAATAATAAGAATTCAAACAACCCAGTTAAAAAATGGACTATGGATTCCTCCAAGAAGTACACTGGGTACCCATTCCCTCATGTGGCCTTGTGGCTGTGGTTTATACGTTGTGAGGTTTGAATGTGAAATGCCCCCTATAGGCTCATGTGTTTGAACACTTGGTCCTCAACTGGTGATGCTATTTCAGGAAGGTTGTGGAACCTTTAGAGGTGGGGCCTGGCTCAAGGGAGCAGATCCCTGTGAGGTGGGTCTTGACAAGCAGTTGCTGCATGCTCCCACTTCCACAGACATAAACTGATCCATCTGCCATGTTGGACTGTTCCCTCTGAACTACTGAGCCAAAATAAACACTTCTTCCCTAAAAAAAAAAAAAAAAAAAAAAAAAAAAAAAAAAAAAAAAAAAAAAAAGACTATGGAACTAAATGGAGAATTCTCAGAAGATGAAATACAGATGGCATATAAACATCTAAAAATGTGTTCTACATCCTTAGCCATCAGGAAAATGCAAATTAAAACCACTTTGAGATTCCATTTCACTCCTGTCAGAATGGCTACCATCAAGAAAACAAATGACAATAAGTGTTGGCATGGATGTGGAAAAAGAGGAATACTTCTACACTGTTGGTGGGAATGTAATCTGGTCCAGCCATTGTGGAAATCAGTGTGGAGGTTCTTGAGACAGCTAGAAATAGATTTACCATAGGATCCAGCTATAGCACTCCTAGGCATATACCCAGAGGACTCTTCTCACTACCTTAGAGATACTTGCACAACCATGTTTATTGCTGCACTATTCACAATAGCTAGGAAATGGAACCAGCCTAGATGTCCCTCCACAGATGAATGGATAATAAAGCTGTGGTACATTTACACAATGGAGTTCTATTCAGCAGTAAAGAAAAATGAAATTATGAAATTTGTAGGGAAATGGATGGATCTGGAAAGGATTATAGTAAGTGAGGTAACGCAGGCTCAGAAAGCCAAACATCAGATGTTCTCTGTCATATGTGGGTCCTAACTACAAATGTATAAATGTGTGTGTGAACTGGAACCAAAAATAGGTACCAGAAACCAGTAAGCTGATAAAAGGCTATAAGGGAGGGAGGAAAGGGAAGGACTTAAAGTGTATGGTATTGCACATATGTAAGTAGAAGAACAGATTGCAGGGAGGGGAATGGCCTAAGCGAGGCCATGGGAAGAGAATGCATAAAAGAATTGCAGTGGGAGGGTCTATCTAAACTCATATATTGTGAATAAGACTTATGTAAACCTACTTTTTTGAATAATGGCACATCTAGAAGCTGTAGACTGTTACTAGAAATTTTTCAGTACCTGGGATGGGATACCTTCCAGTAAGTTGTTAGCCAAGGAGGTCCTGGTAGCCTCCAAAACATTAAAGGCTTTTGCCAAAGCCCTTGGTTTCCTTTGAGAAACAGATAGTAAGACCCTATAGCTGAAGACATCTCTTGCCTGAGAGGCAAGGTCACTGAGAAAGCAAGCTGGTGCGGAGCAGAAAATTTTCTCCCTGTAGACCAGCCAACTGAAAGTTGGAAAAAGCTGCACTGCATGCAGCCATATGTGAGACAAAAGTCATCAGCAGTGAAAACAGTGTACACTGAATATTCAAGTTTGGCCATACAGGCCCAATGACTGAACAGGTGTAATAGTGGCATGTCTACTCTTGGGGTAACCAACTGCTCCATAATTGGACTGAAGGCCCTCTCTCCGGGAGGGAATACATGCCTGGTACTGAAAAACCTAAGCAAAAGTCTATTGCAGGTGAGGTCATAAGCCTTAGGGGTATAAAGCCTGCTCTTGTCTGACTAAATGTATATATTATTCCCACCAAGCTGCCCTGGGGGCACTACACTTAATGTTCATGTTCACATATTAACGCTACTCTCACTTCTGGTTAGAGAAGCTTCTCTTTTCAGATGGTGATGACCACTGGGATCACCCAAAAGGCAACATAGTGCTGCGAAGAAGGGATAGAGGAGTGCCCAGCCCTGAAACACCTCTGTCACACCCTCCAAGGCTCAGGGACCATTGTGGAAGAGGGGGCTGATAGAATGGAAGGATCAAAGGAAGGGTATGACTTCTTACAATGCAACTGCCCAGACAGAAATTGGCCTCGATATCCATGACCTTGCAATGCCTAGCAATACCTTTGCAAGACCCTCAAAATAGAAGAAAAAGATGATGACATCAAATTAAAAGGAAGACTAATGGAGAGAGGGAGGGGATATGATGGAGATTGGTGTTCTAAAGTGGAATGGGGGGAGGGGAGGGAAATATATGTTTTTTTGTATGTAAGTATAGAAGTTGTCAATAAAAAATTAATAATTAAAAAAAAAGAAAACCTATGATGGGGGAGGTCATGACCCCTTGGGGTGTAACTCCTGCTGGTGTCTGGCTAAATGCATATATCGTGATCACCAAACTTCTTGGTAAGCACTTCTCTTAATGTTCATACCCATATATTAATGCTACTCTCACTTTTGGTTAGAGAAGCTTCCCTTTTCAGATGGTAGTGACTTTGGGATGACTCAGAAGGCACCGTGGTGCTGAGAAGAAGGGTCAGAGGAGTGCTCAGCACTAAAACATCTCAAACACACCTTCCAAGGCTCAGGGTCCATTGCAGAAGAGGTGGTAGAAAAAACTTAAGTTCCAAAGGAAGAGTAGGACTCCTTACAATGCACTCTTCCAGTCACAAAATAGCCTGGATATCCATGACCTTGCAGTGCTTGGCACTACCTACACAAGACCATCATGATAGGAGGAAAAGATGATGACATCAAAATAAAAGACTAATTGAGAGGGAAGGGAGGGGCTATGAAGAAGAGTGGAGTTGCAAAAGGGAAAGTGGGGGGTGGAGGGAATTATCATGATTTATTGTCTATAATTATGGAAGTTGTGAATAAAAAATGTTTCATGTCTTTTAAGATTACATATATATTATAAATTTGGAGGGTTGGGTGGGAAATTTTTTAGTTTTGATTTTGTTTATTAAGACACTATTTATCCCAGTCTTGTCCCTAATACAAGGCAACCCTGTCTCAGCCTCTCAAGAGCTGAGGTTATATGTATGAGCCCCCACACCAGGCTAACATGAACAAATTGAACCAACATTATTTTAGTAAAGAATGCAAGAGAGAGATGTGACTAGTTATAGTAAGATGTCATTTTATAAACTTTGAAGCAAACAATTTATAAAGTTACTATTATAAAGCAAGGGAATAGTGAACACAGACTTGAAGAAAATAATACTTTCGGGGAGAATGTTGTAGGTGAAGGGGTGCACTTCAGTAAATTACAACTATTAATGTCATTATTCACAAGGTTTTGTTTTGCCCACCTGTGTGTGTGTGTGGGCAAATATAAGCCCAAATATCAGCAGAGGTTATTTCTGGGTGGTAAGATTAAGAGTTATAGCCAGGTGTGGTGGTGCACACCTTTAATCCCAGCACTTGGGAGGCAGAGGTAGGAGGATCACCATGAGTTTGAGGCCACCCTGAGATTACATGGTGAATTCTAGGTCAGCCTGGGCTACAGTGAGACCCTACCTTGGAAAAAAACAGTTATTTAGTTTTCTTTATATTTATTTACATTTTCAAAGTTGTCTGAACTGGAGATTATATATATATGTACATATATATATATATTTTTGTTTGTTTGTTTTAAATTATTTATTTGAGAGGAGGGGCAGATAGAGAGATAAAAAATGGGTACACCAGGGCCTCTAGCCACTGCAAATGAACTCCAGATGCATGTACCACCTTGTTCATCTAGCTATTTACCTGGGTTCTGGGAAATCAAATCCAGGTCCTTAAGCTTTGCAGGCAAGCACCTTAATCATTGAGCCATCTCTCCAGCCATATATGCATATATATTGCAATATATATATATTGCAAACTTATTTTTAAAAATCTGGGCTAGAAGCTGAGCATGGTGGCTCATGCCTGTAATTCCAGCACATGGGAAGTTAAGTAGGAAGATTGCCAAGAATTCAAGGCCAATCTGGGCTAGAGTGAGACCCTGTCTCAAAAATGCAAAACAAGAAAACAAACCAGGGCTGGAGAGATTGCTTAATGGTTAAAACACTTGCCTGCAAAGCCAAAGAACCTTGGTTTGATTCCCTAGGACCCAGGTAAGCCAGATGCACAAGGTGGCAAATGCATCTGGAGTTTGTTTGCAGTGGCTGGAGGCCCTGGTGCACCCATTCTTTCTCTTTCTCAATCTCTCTCTCTCTCTCTCTCTCAATCTCTCTCTCTCCCTCCCTCTGCTTTATTCACTCTCTCAAATAAATAAATTAAATTAAATATTTTAAAAAACTAATCTGCGCTAGGACCTGTTCCATTTATGTTGTGCAGGCTGCTCATCCAAGGTTATAACTTACCTGGGAGAAGATTGGCAGTGGACTCTCCAAGATCATGTGACTCTGGGTTTCATTCAGAATGGGCTGAGAGCAGAGCAAATTAAGATTTGGAGGGTGTCAGACATCTGCCTACTGAGCATCAGAGTGGGATTTGATTTGCCAGGCTTTATAGCCATGTCTGTCACCTTGTTTATGCCTCCAACCTAGCTCACCCTTTTTGTTTTCTACTCCATGATCTGCTCTCTCTCTCATCAGGTGCTCATTTCCTGCCCCTTGTATTGGGCTGAGCATTACCACAGACTCCATTTACATCTAGACCACCCTCTGTTATCTCTATTGTCTCCATCCATACCTGCCCATAACCTGATTCTAGATAGGACTCAAGCCAGGCATGGTGGTACACACCTGTAATCCCAGCACCTGGGAGGCTGAGACAGGAGGAGTGCCACAACTTTGAAGCCAGCCTGGTCTATAACAAGTTCCGGGCTACCTATCTCAGGATACATAGTGAAGCCCTGTCTCAAAAACAAAACTGGCCTGATTTCACCATCTCTAAGAAGGCTGCTTTCTTTTTTCTTTCTTTCACTTTTTTTAAACTGCTCTCTCTCTCTCTCTCTCTCTCTCTCTCTCTCTCTCTCTCTCTCTCTCTCTCTCTCTGTGTGTGTGTGTATGGTATATATATGTGTATGTGCCCTTGCAGACACCAAATGTGTCAGACATCTGCCTGTGAGCAGAAGAAGGGCCAGAATTCCAACCTAGCTCACCCTTTTGTTTTCTCTTACTTTTCTTTTAGAGATAGGATCTCACTCTAGTCCATTCACTATGTAGTCTCGATGGGACTGGCCTCATGAACACCTGTAATCCCAGCACCTGGGAGGCTGAGACAGGAGGATCATCCTACCTCTTCCTCCCGAGTGCTGGGATTAAAAACAAAACTGCTCCACCATGCCCAGTGAAAAACTAGCTTTTTTTTTTTTTTTTTTTTTTTTTTTTTGTGTGTGTATGGTATAGGGTCTCACTCTGGCCCAGGATGACCTGGAACTAACTATGTAGTCTCAGGGTGGCCTTGAACTCATGGCGATCCTCCTACCTCTGCCTCCCGAGTGCTGGGATTAAAGGTGTGCGCCACCATGCCCAGCTGAAAGCTAGCTTTTTAAAGGCAGTTTTAGTTAGAGATTGAGCCCCAGAGAGAACCAGGAGATGTCACCCCACATGCCACCGCCCCCTGAAACAAGAAGGAACTCTTGGCAGAAATGGACTCGTGACTAATAAAGAATGATCTACAGCGCCCCCTGCTGCCCACAGTGCAGCGTACTACCTAGACATATGGCCCTGGTTGGGCTGGCCCAGGGATCCGCCCTCTAAATGTACCACAAATCCGGTCTTCCCCTTGCCTATAACGGTTCCTGTCTACCTGTTGCTGCCTCTGCCACACTCTTCTCAGCACTGCTCAACTCAGCTCTGCTTTCCTGGCTCTGCTTAGCCGGCCTTACCTCTCTTCCTTAAGGACCGCATGGACACCTGGGAGTCCCACTTTCCCGTCTCCCAGCCTGGCTGGATGGTCTGGGGGAACTTTTCTGCTGGTCTCTGTTACAGTTTGAGGTAACTTCTCACTTTGATTACTTGCAGGATATTCCTCTGGTCTCTAATCTGCCACGTGTGTATTTTCCGTACCACGTGGGTGCTCTCACTAACTCTAGACTTGCTACCAGTGTAGTTACTTTAAACCATGGGTAACCATGAGTGTAACTCTCTTCATTCCTCATTTCTCCACTGAATCTCATGGTCTTTGCTTTGATATCTGCCCCTCATTTTTTCCTTGAGCCTCACCATTTGTCCTCTTCCACATGCTCGATGCTTCCCCTAACTTATCTTTAAAAGCCTCGGTTTAATCTTAAGTCCACGTGCTTGTGGCTTGAGTCTAGTTCCCCCCCTCCCAAATCCTCAATTTCTCTTAAATGAACCTTATAAGCTGTGCAGTGTTTCCACATGAGAGTATTTCCTAAACCCCACCATTTGTGATTTCTCCCTAAATAAACTTGATAATTCATAATTTATCCTTCTTGAATCAGTCTTTATCAATTTGTTAAAAGTAGGACAGATGCCGGGCGCGGTGGTGCATGCCTTTAATCCCAGCACTCGGGAGGCAGAGGTAGGAGGATCAACGAGAGTTCGAGGCCACCCTGAGACTACATTTAGCCAGACGCAAAGTGAAGTAAGGGCGCAATGCTGCACTTGCCCACAAGGGGGCACATGCGTCTGGAGTTCATTCGCAGTAGCTGAGAGGCCTCTGGCTCGTCCATTCTCTGTCTGTCTGTCTGTCTGTCTCTCTCTCTCTCAAAAAAAAAAAAAAAAGAAAGAAAGAAAGAAAGAAAAAGAAAAAGAAAAGAAAAAAGGAAATGGGTCTGGGGTCTGAGAATGGCCACACAATCCAAAGCATATTGGAAAGACAAAGTTTACTTCTGCAGAAGGTGCACAGAAGAACAAGTCCAGTCTGGCAAAGCACACCAGCAGGAAGCTGGCCAACATTCTTTTTTTTTTTTTTTTTTTTTTTTTGAATTAAGTTTTTTTTTTTAGGGGGAAATCACAATTTATGGGGTTTATTTAAGGGAGAAATCACAAATTGTGGTTTTATTTGAGGGAGAAATCACAAATTATGGGATTTAAGAAACACGTTTTCATGTGGAAACTGCAGAGTTTATAAGGTTCATTTAAGAGAAATTGAGGTTTTGGGGGGGAAACTGGAGTACAGCCACAAGCACGTGGAGGGGAGTTAAGCTGAAGCTTTTGAGTAAAGACTGAGGTAGAGCCACAAGCACATGGAAGGGGGTTAAACTGAGGCAAAGGAAAGGAAAGCTGTGAGCATGTGGAGGAGAGTTAGGGCAAATGGTGAGGCTCAGGGTACTTAAATTTCCCTTAACAGCTGGTCATTGGCAAACAGAGGCCCTCTTATTCCAATGTTAATTGTGAGTATTGACTCTCAGATCACACATTACACACCATATAGTTAAGTACTATATGCATATATACACATATCCACATAGACAATATGGCACCTTCGCTGAGCCCCACACCTACTTCTTATAGGAGTTATAGGCCTACACTGAACACTTTTTTTTGGCTAGCATTCTTATTCCCTAACGCAGGCTTTACTTTTGAGGCAAAGTTTGGTCTCACAATCTCACATGATTAGCTAAAATCTAAAAACAACAATTTCTAGGGGAAACCTAAAGAAATGGCAGATAATGGTGGCATATGCCTTTAATCCCAGCACTCGGGAGGCAGAGGTAGGAGGATCGCTGTGAGTTCGAGGCCACCCTAAGACTACACAGTGAATTCCAGGTCAGCCTGGGCTAGAGGAAGACCCTACCTGGAAAAACCAAAAAAAAAAAAAAAAAAGAAAGAAAGAAAGAAAAGAAAAGACATGGCAGATTAGGGACTTTTTACCAAATGCAGAAACAGACGGTTTGGTCTCAAGGACTGTTGACTCTTTTGGTCTCAAGGATGACTGACTCAGGAAGGGGCGTCACACAGAATGGCATCTTTCAGGAATTGAGTTTCTCTATCTTTGTACCCCTTTTTCAGAAAATATAGTCTCCCCTTTGCTATCTCATATTCCTCACAGAGGTAAACACCAAGGCTCAGTGACACAGCACCTCCGTAGCTTGCCCAAGGTCTTGGATTCAATCCCCAGAGCCACACTAAAAAAAAAAAAAAAAACTAGAAAAATTAGAGAGGGGCTGGAGAGGTGACTTAGCAGGTAAGAGAGCTTGCAACATAAGCCCGAGGCCCTGAGTGCGATCCTCAGCACTCATGTAAAAAGTCAAGTATGGGATATGCTTGTAACCCCTGTGCTGAAGGGAGTGAAGACAAAGAATTTCTGGCTTCGCTGGTCAGCCAGCCTGACCAAAAAATGGCAGCTCCAGTTTCTGTGAGAGCCAGGGAAATAAGGTGGGAGAGCGTTAAAGACACTGGATATTTTCCTCTGTATGCATGTGTGCACATAAGGCCCACACATCTGCACCCCATGCACATGCACTGTACAAACACCACACACCCCACCACCCAAAATCAGAGAAACACCAAAGAAAAGCCCCTTGAAGAGCTCAAAGTGCAGCTGTCTGTATTATGAGGTTGGAACTGTCACGAGCAGCTAGTGTTTAATGAGAAACCATTTGGTGTTGAGTGATATAGAATATAGACTAGGAAATTTCTGCTTAAGTTTAAAGGGGCTGGAGAGATGGCTTAGATGGTTAAGGCATTTGCCTGCAAAGCCAAAGGACCCAGGTTTGATTCCCCAGGGCCCAGGTAAACCAGAGACACAAGGTGGCACGTGTGTCTGGAGTTCATTTGCAGGGTTGGAGGCCCTGGCACACCCATTCTCTCTCCCTCTATCTCTTTCTCAAATAAATAAAAAAAATTTTACAAATCTTTTTAAAAAGGAAGAAGCTATTTCTCGGGGCTGGAGAGATGATTTAGTGGTTAAGGTATTTGCCTGCAAAGACAAAGAACCCAGGTTCGAATCCCCAGGACCCACATAAGCCAGATGCAGAAAGAGGCACATGCATCTGGAGTTCATTTGCCGTGGCTGGAGGCCCTGGCATACCCCATTGTCTCTTTCTACCTGTTTCTCTCTCTCTCTCTCTCTCTCTCTCACTCTCTCTCTCTCTCTCTCTCTCTCTCTCTCAAATAGATAAAGAAATTTTTTTTTTTTAAAAAAAGAAGTTTTAAGATGGGCTGGGGATGTAGCTCAGTTGTTACTGGAATGCTTGCCTGGAAGCCCTGGATCTCTGTTCCTTACTACTGCATAAACCAAGCATGGGGGTACATGCCTATAATCCCACCATATGGGAAGTGGAAGTAGGAAGATCAAGAGTTCAAAGTCATCCTTGGCTAACAGTGAGTCTGAGGCCAGGACAGATATATTACATGAGACCCTGTCTCAAAAAAGAAAGAAAAAGAAAGAAAGAAAGAAAGAGAGAGAGAGAGAGACAGAGAAAGAAAGAAAGGGAAGAAAAGAAAAAGAAGTTTCAAGGTGGCAAGTACGTTATACAGAACAGGTTCAAAGGGATAAGGAAACCCAAAGACAGAGAAGACTTATTTGGTCCCATGGAAGCTGACTGTAAGACCAGTAGTTCCCAATGAATCATGGCTCTTGGCATGAATCATGCACTGTATGTTCCCCTCCTACACTGACCCTGACTTGGCATGTTACCTAAAGCAACAACACTCGTGACATAAGCAAATGCTTGATAAGATTGCACACTAAGGCTTGTTCTTTTGGCATACTGCCCTGCAGTTAATGTGTAAGGCAGCCAATCGAGCCTAAAGGAGAATAACAGTCATGTAGAGGGAAACTGAGGCACCCTCATTGTTAACTTCTATTGTCAAGCATGTGAATGAGGCCATCTTGGGCATTTGGATCTGGTTGACATTGTTCAGAAATCTCCCATATCCAAGGTTTTACCCACAGTCAACTCAGTTCCAAAAATTAATGGAAGTTTCCAGAAGCAAACAATTCCTGAATTTTTAAATTGTCATTCTTAATAGTGTGATAAAATAGCCTGCCATCTTGCTGTATCATATCAGGAACTCAAATAGTAACCTTATGACCGGGGAGGGGGAGGTGGTATGGGGGGGTGAGAGAGAGAATGTGCTGGGGAGATGGTTCAGTGGTTAAAGGTGCTTGCTTGTAAAGCCTACCAGCATGGGTTCAATTCCCCAGTATCCACCTAAGTCCAGATACACAACATGGTACATACCTAGAATTCGTTTTCAGTAGCAAGAGGCCCTGGTGCACCCATTCTCTCTCTCTCTCCTCATAAATAAATAAATAAATAAATAAATAAATAAATAAATATTTTTAGCTCTCTCTCTCTCTCTCTGCCTGCCCCTTCTAACTCTGGCCACAGTGATACATGTAAGCTTGGCTGGGTGAAGGGAGAGCAAAATACTGTTTCTTGGTCTGGGGGAACTTTTCCGCTTGCCTCCAGTTTATAATTTGGGGTAAATTTTCACTTTAATTGCATGTGTGATTTTCCCCTGATCTCTAAATCTACTGCTTGGGTTTTTCCCTTATGTTCCAGATCTACTACACAAGGATGCTTTCTCTAACTCTAGGCCTATTACCTGTGTAACTTCTCTAAACTCGAGGGAGCCATAGGTATAACTATTTACTACTCATTTCTCATGTGAATTTCTTGGTCTCTGCTTTGATATTTTCCCTGTGCTATTCTTTAAGTTCCCACTGTTTGCCTCCTTCCATGGGGATACACAAAGTGGATGCTATGGGTGTTTCTTCTAAATCTCTCTATATACGAGCCTACACTCGATCTTCCATGTGCTTGTGGCTCTACTCCAGTCTTTCCTCAAAAACCTCGATTTCTCTTAAATGAACCTTATGAACTCTGCAGTGTTTTCCACTGGAGTGCCTGTTTCCCACTTCCCACGTGTTGATGGCTCTGCTCTAGCCTTCTTTCTAGATCCCAATTGCCCTTAAATAAACCCCACAATCTGTGATTTCTCCCTAAATAAACTTAATAATACATAAAAAATATTTTGCTGGGGGGCTCCAAAAATGGCTTAGTGGTTAAGGCATTTGCCTGTGAAGCCAAAGGATTCTCCAGTTGGATTCCCCAGGACCCACGTAAGCCAGATGCACAAGGGGTACATGCACTGGAGTTGGTTTGCAGTGGCTGGAGGCCCTGGCATGCCCATTCTCTCTCTGTCTGCCTCTCTTCTCTCTCTCTCTCTCTCTCTCTCTCTCTGCTTGCAAATAAATAAATAAAAATTGAAAAAAAATATTTTGCTGGGTGTGGTGGCACATGCCCTTAATCCCAGAACTCAAGAGGAAGAGGTAGGAGGATCACTGTGAGTTTGAGGCCAACCTGAGAGAGAGAGTGAATTCCAGGTCAGCCTGGGCTAGAGCAAGACCCTACCTCAAAAAAAAAAAAAAAAAAAAAGAGCTGGAGAGATGGCTTAGTGGTTAAAGCATTTGCTTGCAAAGCCAAAGGACCCAGGTTTGACTCCCCAGGACCCACGTGAGCCAGATGCACAAGGTGGCACACCCATCTGGAGTTCGTTTGCAGTGGCTGGAGGCCCTGGCATGCCCATTCTCTCCCTCTCTCTCTCTCTCTTTTTTTTTTTTTTTGGTTTTTCGAGGTAGGGTTTCACTCTAGTCCAGGCTGACCTGGAATTCACTATGTAGTCTCAGGGTGGCCTCGAACTCTCGGCGATCCTCCTACCTCTGCCTCCTGAGTGCTGGGATTAAAGGCGTGCGCCACCACGCCCGGCTCCCTCTCTCTCTCTTTATCTGCCTACTTCTGTATCTCTCTCTCTCTCAAATAAATAAAAATAAAAATAAATTTAAATAAACAAAAAAATATATTTTTAAAGAGAGAGTGAGATTACATAACTTTTATGATAGCTTGTTGCCATAACTGTTCTAATTTATTATTAATTAGTGTGAATTTTGCTTCAAGACTAAATATTTTGTTATGCAGCAAACAACTCCATACAGAAATTGGGGCCTGGCCTGGAAGAAGGAAGTGCTTTGGAAGACATAGCAGAGGGAGGTCACAGGGTGGCAAGGAGGCTGTGAATGCAGACTGGAAAGCACATCAGGAAATAGTCCCTGGAGCTGGGAAGGTGATGGCTTGTGTGTTATAGCAGTGAGACTGATGCAGAATTTGGGGGTTCAGGAGGGGTCTCCCAAACGTATGAATCCCAATTTTGGGTCCTTATCCTATTTAATAAAGAATTGATAAAAATGGACTCAAGAAAAGTAAATTACGAAATATTGAGTTTATTTATGGAGAAACCATAAATTGTGGAATTGTGGGGTTCATTTAAGGGAAATGGGATCTAAGAAAAGACTGGAGCAGAGTCACCAGCATGTGGAAGATAGGAAACATGTTCTCAAGTGGAAGGCACAGCATAGTTCATGAGGTTCATTCAAGAGAAGAGGAGCTCTAGGAAGAGGCTGGAGCAGAGCCACAAGCACGTGGAAGATAGGTCCTAGGAGCTTCTGTAGAGAGATTTAGAAGAAACATGCACTCGTGTGGAAGTCACAGCATCCGCCCTGAGACTCCCCATGGAAGAAAGTTAAGAGAGCAAGTAGTGACAGTTTAAGGAAGAACTGCAGAGGGAAAGTACCAAAGCAGAGACAAGATATTCAAATGAGAAATGCAGTAATGAGCCAGGTGTGGTGACGAACACCTTTAATCCCAGCACTTGGGAGGTAGAGGTAGTAAGGGACTGTCCTGGCTGAATATTAAAGGTGTAAACTGTCTTTCGGCAGCATTAGCCACCAGGGACGGGAAGGAGCTCAGCTTGCAAACTAGATTGAGAAAAAACCTAGAAGGTGTAGATGTACTTGGTGTGAAATAAGATGTTTTGGCTTTCAAAGCTCTCTGACCCCAAAAGAATCTCAAAGTAAGATGTGGCTTCAGGACTGAGGACATATTAATTGTGAGACTAAGTTTGTTTAGACCTTACAGAGGTTTAAGATGGTTACTTGTAGGCTGGGCCAGCTAGAAAAACAGGATGCTGAGAACATCAGGGTCATTGCTCTGTAGCAATCTCACAGGCAGCCCAGGGCAGAAGGAGGTCCATTTCTTAAATAATTGTACACAAGGCTTTTGGCTAATCAATGGGATCATTTTCTGATGCATAAAAATCTGACAAACTTTTCCAGGCATTTTGAGACCAGGCAGCTCAAAATGAAAAGAGGTCTCCAGGCCCACACTTTCTAAGGGTGTATGGCACAATGCAGGTCTGGCCCTAGCCAGACCACATGTCAGAAGAAACCAGGAAGTGGCTTCTGTGAACATGGCATCATACGCAGGCCTGGTGTGACAACAGCTACAGTCCCTTGCTCGCAAGAAACCTGCTATGAGGGCTGGAGAGATGGCTTAGTGGTTAAGGTGCCTGCTTCCTAAGCCTAAGAATGCTGGTTCCAATCTCCAGGTCCCACGTTTAGCCAGATGCAAAGTGATGCAAGGGCGCAATGCTGCACTTGCCCACAAGGGGGCACTCACATCTGGATTTCGTTCACAGCAGCTGACAGACTGCTGGCGCCCCATCTCTATCTGTCTCCCTCTCCCTCTCTCTCTCTCTCTAAAAATTAAAAAAAAAAAAAGAAAGAAACCTGCTATGAGATGATCTATCTGGAGACAGGCTGTCATTGGTCACAAAAAGGGGACCACCCCATACAATGATTGGCCAGCCAAACCCTTTAAACCCCCTACACTTCCTTGAATAAACGAGTTTGCTGCAGCTTGCCCTCAGCTGCTTCCACCCAACTCCTGGAGTCTGTGTCGTGATTCCGTGCTTCTCACCCCCAACTCAGCAGAGACCCTGTCATCCCTCCTGGGCTGGCCCTAAGGGGGACCCCAACATAAGGGCAAGAAGCAGATTGCAATTGCTACCTGACTATAGACAAAGGACAAATCCTGTTGAAAAGAAATATGTCTGAGAGGGGGAAGGCAAAGGCCGCAGGGCAACAGCAAGAGCCAAAAACATTGAGCTTAGAACAGTCCCTCCCAGTGAGCTCCAGGCTGCTTGCAGGAGTGTTTCTGCCTCCACAGCAAGGGGACTTGGCCTTGCTTCTTCCTGATTCACAGAACTCCCATGCATCTCCCAGTCCTCTTTTACAGTTTACCAGTCCTTGGATGAAGAAGAGCCATCAAGGCAGTGACCACTGGGATGACTCAGAAGGCACCATGGTGCTGAGAAGTGACAGAGGACTGCTCAGCACTGAAACATCTCTAGCACACCTTCCAAGGCTTAGAGTCCATTGCCAAAGAGGGGGAGAAAAGAATGGAAGATCCAAAGGAAGGGTAGGACTGCTTACAATGCACTCTTCCAGAAACAAATTGGCCTCAATATCCATGACCTCACAATGCCTAGTACTACCTACTAAGACCCTCATAATAGGAGGAAAAGATGATAACATCAAAATGAAACAGAGACTAATTGAGAGGGGAGGGAATATGATGGAGAGTGGATTTGTGAGGGGCAAAGTGGGGAGGAGAGGGAATTATCATGGTTTATTGTCTATAATTATGGAAGTTGTCAATTAAAAATAGTTTATAAAAAGAGCCATCTGGGCTGGAGAGATAGCTTAGCAGTTAAGGCACCTGCCTCCTAAGCCTAAGAACGCTGGTTCCAATCTCCAGCAGTTCCAATCTCCAGGTCCCACGTTTAGCCAGATGCAGTGATGCAAGGGTGCAATGCCACACTTGACCACAAGGGGGCACACACATCTGGATTTCGTTCACAGCAGCTGAGAGGCTGCTGGCGCACCCATCTCTATCTGTCTTCCTCTCCCTCACTCTCTGTCTCTCTCTGTCTCTCTCCCCCCCAAAAAAAAAGAGTCATCAAGGCTTAGTGGTTAAGGTGCTTGCCTGCAAAACCTAAGGACCTAGGTCCAATTCCCTAGTACCCTTGTAAGCACAAGGTGGAGCATGTGTCTGGAGTTCATTTGCAGTGGCTAGAGGCCCTGGTGTGTCCATTCTCTCTCTCTCTCTCTCTCTCCCCCCTTTCTCTCTCTCATAAATAAATAAATAAAATATTTTTTTAAAAAAGAAGAGCCATCGAGGAAATGCATCCAGTTACCTCAGCCACATTCTGATCCAAATCACAAGACCCCGGGACCATGATTGAATAGGACTTCCAGTAGGTATATTTAGCATGTGAAAGGAAGATGAACCATCTGAGAACTGCACTAGTGGCTGAGTGATGGTCCAGTGGAACATGTATTTCCCTCTATCCTGGACCTTGGGATTTGCTTTGCCCAATGAGACATGGCACATAACACATGATCAGAAGTTTGACAAGCACTTGCACAATGGATTATTTTTAGCTTTTTGTTTTGTTTTGTTTGAGGTAGGGACTTGGTCTAGCTCAGACTGACCTGGAATTCACTGCTGGGATTAAAGGCATGTGGTTTTTTTTTTTTTTTAACTTTTAAAGAAAATATTATTTATTTATTTGAGATAGAGAGTGGGGAAGAGAGAGAGAGAGGAAAAGGCAGATAGAGAGCCAATGGGCACGGGCATGCCAGGGCCCCCAGCCACTGCAAACAAACTCCAGATGCATGCACCACATTATGTATCTGGCTTATATGGGTACTGGATAATCGAACCTGGGTCTTTAAGCTTCACAGGACAGTGCCTTAACTGCTAAGCCATTTCTCCAGTCCCTTTTTTTACTTTTTAAAAATTGTCTTTGTGTGTGTATACAGGCATGCCCATGGAATGGTGTGCATATGGAGGACAGTGGAAAACTTGTTTGTCTTTCTGCCTTGTTTGAGGTACAGTCTCTTGCTCACTGCTGCCAATACTAGGTTAGTTGGCTTCTGAGCTTTCTAGGACTCTCCTGTCTCCACTTTCCATCTTGCCAAAAGTGTTCTGGGATTAATGACACTCGTTACTATATCCAACTTGACATGGGTTCTGGGCATCCAAACTCAAGGCATTCATACTTGTGCAGCAAGTGCTTTACCCAATGAATCATCTCCCCAGCAGTGCACTGGGTCATGCCCTCTTGGAGACTTGCCCTGATACTGTCATGTGAAGAAGGAATCCAGTTCTATTAAGAACAGAGAAACTGATCATGGAATCCCAGTGCTCAAGCTCAAGGATAGCCAGTTCTATTAAGAACAGACTATATGGAAGTAGTTGGGAAGTGGAGGCAGAATCAGAAGTTCAAGGTCATCCTTGGAAACATAACAATTTTAGTGCCAGCCTGGACTACATGATACTATAAACAAACAAACAAACAAACAAACAAACAAACAAATAAATAAATAAATAAATAAATAAAATACTTTAAAAATTAGCTCACTGTGAATATAGCTCAGTTCTGGCACCGAGATTTACCAGACAGTGCCCATGGTTTTAGGGTTAAGTTCTCTACCTTCTACAGGGCCCTTATGCCTGGGTGATTTTCCCTCCCCTGATTAACAATTATATCTTTTAGTTTACTATCCAGGAGGAAGGTTTCTCTGGTACTGGATTATGCTGTCATTGGTTTTGTGTATTCTTCCCATCTTTGTTTCCTCCTATCCCCCTAGATTCCATCCAGTATATTCTGTCCCTCCATGAGCTGTTGTTCAGAGAAACTGATGAGGTCCCCCAAATAATACAGGCCATTGCCAAAGCACTTGATAACCCACCAGAGCTACATGGTAAGACCTTATTGCTGAAGGTACCACAGGCCGCAGACACAAGACATCAAGAGGAACCTAGAAACAAGCTAACCCCCTGTTGGCTAGTCCTTAAAGTTCAGGAAAGTGCTATTCAAGCTGCTGGCGGATAATGACCACTAATACTGTGAATAAGCAAGGAACCCTGCAAGCTACAGAGTCAACCAGCCAGACAAGATATACACACCTGTGCAATAGTGGCACACAGCTTGTGTGGGTAAACAATGGCTCTGGATTGGATATGAGGCCCATTCAGTGGGAGAGAACTCATACCTGGTACTGAGAAGCCAGTCAGAATCCCATGGATAGGAAGACCATAAACTCCAGAGAGAAGTTCCCACTGGCCTTTGGCCAAGTAAAGTGCCTATACCATCCAAAGTCTCTTTAAAATATCTTATTTATTTATTTATTTATTTATTTATTTATTTATTTACTGGAAAAGAGAAAGCAGAAAGAGAGTGATAGAGAAAGAGACAGTCAAGGAGCTCCAGAGGCTTGCACCATTCTGTGCATCTGGCCTTACATGGGTACTGGGGATTCAAAACCAGGCCTTTAGACTTTGTAAGCAAGCACCTGAACTGCTGAGCCATATCTCCAGCCCCAAAAATCTCTTAAATGACTAGACTTCTCCCTTTTAATCTATGCTTCTCTCACATTTTGTTGGAGAATCTCATTTGTTTTGCGGAAAACAGTGAAAACTGAGGCAAATCAAGATTCATCAATATGATAAGATTGCCAACTGCCTAGCACCAGACGAGTTAACTTGACTGTATTGGCCAGGGCCCACTAGACATTACAGAAGAGTGGCAATCTAATCATGACTGCGGCTATCGCTGCTAGCCTGACAGCCAGCTCCAGGGAGATGGTGATAGACACTGAGGACACTCAAAATGCATTAAAGTAGAAGTTCAGAGATTTTAGAGTGCTTACCACTAAAGTAGTCTTATAACAAGGCTCAGGGAACATTGTGGAAGAAGGGAAGGAAAGACTATAAGAGCCACAGGGTGGAAGGAGTAGTGTGTGGCACTGTCTTCCCCCCACCAGAGACTGACTGATGTATTTATGACCCCACAAGGAACACTACTGAAAAGGTAGGAGAGAAGATATAAGAGTACAACCTGATGGGAATATGCCCAGAACCTGATAGGGCCATACAATAAAATTCATAGTCAACTTAAAAAATAGTAGAGGGCTGGAGAGATGGCTTAGCAGTTAAGGCACCTGCCTCCTAAGCCTAAGAACGCTGGTTTCAATCTCCAGCAGTTCCAATCTCCAGGTCCCACGTTTAGCCAGATACAAAGTGACACAAGGGCACAATGCTGCACTTGACCACAAGGGGGCACACCCATCTGGATTTCGTTTGCAGCAGCTGAGAGGCTGCTGGCGCACCCATCTCTATCTGTCTTCCTCTCCCTCTCTCTGTCTCTCTCCAAAAAAAAAAAAATAATAATAGAGAGACTAGTTGGAGGGAGGAAGGGGCAGAGAAAGGGCTGGGGGGTGGTACGGAAAAGACAGGGGGTGGTATGGAAAAGACAGGGGGTGGTGAGGTGACCATGATCTACTACATTTTGTATGTACATAAAAATTGTCAAAAAAGGGCTGGAGAGATTGCTTAGTGGTTAAGGCGATTGCCTGAAAAGCCTAATGACTCAAGTTCAATTCTCCAATACCCGTGTAAAGCCAGATGCATAAAGTGACATATACATCTGAAATTTGTTTGCAGTGGCTGGAGGTCCTGAAGTACCTAGTCTCTCTATCTCTTTTCTCTCTATCTCTCTCCACTTGCAAATCAATAATAAGAATTAAAAAATAAAAAATAGGACTGAAGAGATGGCTTAGCAGTCTAGCAAGATGGCTTGCTTGCTTGTGAAGCCTAAGGACTATGTTTGACTCTCCAGATCCCACATAAACCAGACACACAAAGGTGAGGCAAGCACAAGGTTGCACATGCCCACTAGGTGGTGCAAGTGTCTGAAGTTTGATTGCAGTGGTTGAAGCCCTGGCATGCCAATTCTCTCCCTCTCTCTCCCTCCTTCTCTTTCTTGCTGTCTTTTTTCTTGTTCTTTCTAAAATTAAAAATTAAAAAATTAGGGCTGGAGAGATGGCTTAGCAGTTAAGGCATTTGCCTGCAAAGCCAAAGGATCCCAGTTCGATTCTCCAGGACCCACGTAAGCCAGATGCACAAGGGGACACATGCAGCTGAAGTTTGTTTGCAGTGGCTGGAGGCCTTGGCACACCCATTCTCTCTCTCTCTCTCTCTCCTCTTTCTCTTTCTTTCAAATAAATAAATAAATAAATAAATAAATAAATAAATAAAATATTTTTTAAAAATTAAAAATAAATCATCATGTATTCAGTATTGCATATCCATTACAAGGGTGATTGTAAAGCTGTGGGATCATGGGCAAGTGCTTGTGATTTCATAATTAATGAAAAAGGCAAACTATTAGACATTTATTAGGACTATGCAGGACAAAATAGGTTCTGTGTATGAACAAAGGCTAAAAGTATGAAAATAGTTCTAGGGACTAGGAATATAGCTAAGTCATGGAACACTTGTCTGGCATATGGAAAGACCTGGGTTCAACCCCCAGCACCAGGAAAGAAGAAAGAAAGAAAGAAAGAAAGAAAGAAAGAAAGAAAGAAAGAAAGAAAGAGAAAGAAGGGAAGAAAGAAGAAAGAGGTTTAGCTCAAGGGAAGAGCATTTGACTGCAGAAAAAGAAAGAAAGAGAGGGGAGGGAAGGAAATGGTTGTATGCAGAAGTTGAGATTGGAATGAAGACTCCTCTGTATTTTTCCCCAACATTATTTTCTCAAAGTCTTTTATTAGGTTGTTCTTAACATCTGGTTCACTTTGAAGCTCCATGATGTTTCCACAGACTGTACTTGGGAATGCCTGGCCATTCCTAGAGGAGTAGAACAGGAAACTCCACCTCACCTCTTTAGAGTGGCCTGGTACCAAGCCAGCAGGAGCCCCAACATACCCAGGCTTTTGGTAGCATCCAAGACACTCCTTGTGGACCAAGAGGGACTAATTAAAACACTTCATGTTAGGACACTAATCTAGGCCCTGGTAACCCAGATCAAAGAGGGGGAGCCAGGAAGAGTCATAGACATTTTGGAGAGACCCTGAGGTGCCTATCTTCTGTCCAAAATGATTGTGGTAGGAGATTAACCTTAATCACAATAAACCTGTGATGCCAAGAAGTGACCTGTAGCAGACAGCTTCAGGTTCGCTGAGATGAACTTCCAGACCAGGCACAGTTATGGAGGAAGGGATATTATTTATTGAAGCTCACAGATCCAGAGGAAGTTCCATAAAGGCAGGAAAAGCAGCCTGTTTTCACAGGGCCAAGCAGAGAGAGAAAAAGCCAACCAGCCACCACAGCACACAGAGCAAAACTACAGCCAAAAGGTCACACAGCACACTTCAGGAACTCCTGCTAGGCACATTTACATATCTTTACAATGGAATCTCAAACCCACCATTAACACTTTAAGACCGGCCCCCAGTGACATTGCCTCTAGCAAGGTGATTGCAGATGCAAACTATAACTAATAAAATACTGAATATATTGGGGGACATATATTCAAACTACCACATGACCTGATCAAGGTTTTTTGTTGGGGGGAAATACATACACACACACTAAAGATAGCTAGAGGGGAGGTCTGGGCTCACCACATCTAAAGTAGAGATAGCTTTTTCCATCCAAAGCAGCTGTCCTTCTTGAGCATCTAGTGTGTAAGCCACTGAAGGGAGGCTGGAGAGATGCTCAGTTGGTAAAGTGCTTGCTGCACAAGCATGAGGACCTGAGTTCAGATCCCCAGCACCCATGTAAAATGCTGAGTATGGTGGTGATTACACCTGTAATCTCAGCACTGGGGATGAAGAGACAGGGAATCCTTGGGGGGTACACTGGCTAACTAGCAGAATCGGTGAAATCTAAGATCAGTGAGAGGCCCTATCTCAAAAAACAAGGGGGGCTGGAGAGATGACTCAGTGGTTAAAGGCACTTTCTTGCAAAGTCTGACTGCCTGGGTTTGGTTCTCTAACACCCATGTAAAACCAGATGCATGAAGTGGCACAGATGTGTAGTTTGTTTGCAGTAGCAGGGAGGCCCTGGGACTCCCATACCCTCTCTCTCTCATAAATAAAAATTTAAAAATAGGGTGGAGAGTGACTAAGAAAGATACCTGATGTTGACCTCTCATCTCCACATGCATGTGCATGCACACACACTGGTGTGTACCCGCACACATGCAAGCATGCATACTACACATGCAAACACACACACACACACAAGAAAGGTGGAGAATGATTGAAAAAGACACCTGATGTTTACCTCTGGCTTCCACATGCATGTACATCCATACCTACACACGCACATGCCCTTCCACACACATATACACACACCACACATATACGTGCAAAACAAAGGCACTGACGAGGATTCACAGCTGAGTAGACAGGACTACTGTGGCAAGAAAGCTGAAATTCTGGGCAAGTGCAGCAAGAAGGAGAGGCGAGACCATGGTTGCCACCAGAGTGCAAGAATAGATGGTGTCCAGTTGGAAGGTTCACTTGTATCAGGTCTTGAAGGATGGCCATGGGGAGAGTGTTTCAGGTTTCAGCATAAGCTGAAAAGCAAAAGAGAGAAGCCCCTGGCATACTCGTCAGTGTGAGCGAGCCTTCCAAGACAGTCTTAAGAACAGCACAGAGACCATCACAGAGAGGTTGGTAGGAGCACACACCCTTAAATGGTCTGCCTGGCTGTGCTTCTGCTAAATGCACAGTGACGGGTGAGGCGACAGAACCAGAGTAGGAGGACATGAAGCAGGGAAGTTAGGCAGGGGAGGAGGGAAGAGAGCTTGATCTATAGGGTTTTACAGTTGATAGGAAAGGATGAGGAAAGGGTGTGTGAAGGTCAGGCTGATGGGATTCAAGGACTGACTTGTCTAGGGCTTAAAGCTGGTAAGGCAGAGCCCTGGTGATGCTAGAGATGGGAACAGGAAACCCAGGAGGTAGGAACTCAGCAAGCGGCAGATTCAATGCAAGTGGTGAAATCCAACAGCCGTTGGAATTTAGCTGAGAGTTTGTGAGAGTAGTCACAGTGGGAATTGAGAGCTATCCGCCGAGAAGGCTCAGATGAAGAGGTAAAAGTGCCTGACAAGAAAGCTGAAGGCAAGAACTTGAAGAACATTGTGTTCTGGGGATGCAGCTCAGTTGGTAGAGTATTTGTCTAGCATGCATGGAGCTCTGGGTTCAGTCCCTAGCACCGGCTAAAACTGGTATGGTAGCCCATGCTTGAAATCCCAGCACTTGGGAGACAGAGGTAGGAGGATTAGAAGTTCAAGGTCATCCTTGTCTACATAGGAAGTTGGAGACAGTTTGGGATATATGAGTCTCTCTCTTCCTCTCTTCTTTCTTACACACACACACACACAGAGAGAGACAGAGAGAGAGAGAGAGAGAGAGAGAGAGAGAGAGAGAGAACAATGTGTACCTATCAGAAGGAAAAGCAAATCTTGAATCAGTGAGGAAGACTCAGAGGGCATCCAGTGCCCTAGATTCAAACACTACAAGGATTGCAGCCAGGTAAGAGAGCTGGAGGAGGGAGAGGAGCCAGGTGATGAGGAGTACAAAGTGGAAACACAGCCATACCTTTCCATTTAGTTTGGTGGTAAGGACAGGAGAATGCAAACCACAATCTGAATGGGGTAGTAAGGTCAAGAGAAAGTGCTTTTGAGGGTGTACCCTTTTGAACATGTTTGTAGGTAAGGCACTGTCAGAGAAAGGACAAAGTGAGCACCAGTGTGTTTAGAAAAGTGAGTCTACAGTCCTACCATCCTGAGCATACCCAGTTTCCTCTGATATCAGAAGCTAAGTGGAGTTGGGCCTGGTGAATACTTGGATGGGAGAAGAGGAAAGTGAGCTTTGGTGGGTCACTTACTAGGGGACAGATTCTTGAGCGTCTGTGGCAACACTTTCAATTTTTAAAAATATATTTTATTTATTTATTTGAGAGAGAAAAAGAGGTGGGGGGGGAGAGAATGGGCCCACCAGGGCCTCCAGACATTGCAAATGAACTCCAGATGCATGCGCCCCTTGTGCATCTGGCTTACGTGGGTCCTGGGGAATCGAACTGGATCCTTTGGCTTTTCAGGCAAACGCCTTAACCGCTAAGCCATCCCTCCAGCCCTCACATGGTTTTTAAATGAATTCTTTCCGATAAACCTTATTCAGACCTACTTTAAAAAAATCATTAAGCTGGGCATGGTGCCACACGCCTTTAATCCCAGCACTTGGGAGGCAGAGGTAGGAGGATTGCTCTGGGTTTGAGGCCACCTAGAAACTGCATAGTGAATTCCAGGTCAGCCTGGATTAGAGTGGAACCCTACATTGAAAAAACAAAAATTAAAAAAAATATATTGATGGTAATTGGAAATAGGGAATTTGCCATCCTGGACACCAGCTCCAGGCATCACAAAGGGTGAATGGACAAGATGGATCAGAATAGTGAAGTTAGGAAGCAGAAAGGGAGAGCTTTTGCTGTGGGCATGCTGGGGAGAATGAACAACTGACAGTTTAAAAAAAAATGGAATTTGGAAGAGTCACTGAAAAGCGAGCTAATGATTCAACTTGACCTGGGAAAACAGGATTTCTAAGTAACACAGCGGTTCCCTGTGCAGCTGGGAGCATGAATATGAAGTGCAGCCAGCTGGCACGGTGCCGTTCTCTACAATGTTGGCGGCCCTGCACAGAAGCAGCATATGACAGTGATTACCCAGGTTGGGGGCCAACATAGCTAGCCTAGGGGGAGTTTGGGACATGTGGCTCTCAGGAGCTTTCAAGGACATGCTAGAGAGAGCCAGCTTCTTCTGCAGCCCCCTGTTAGTGCTAAGCCAGAAAGTAGGACTTCTGTCCTGGCTGGAGGTATGCTATTTCAGGGTGCCAGTTACCAGCAAGCTGCTTCAAAAGGCAAGACACTAACATTTCCAATGATTTTTATTTTTATTTTTTACTTTTAGGAACTGTAGTAAAATGTATCTAACACAAAATTTGTTTTTATGTTCTGTACAGTATGGCACTGAGTATGTCAATTGGTTGTGCAATCAACTGATTAATATCACCACTGTCCATCTCCATGACTTTGCAATCATCCCCACCTAAGGTTTTACAGGCCTCAAACATGCTCCGAGCCCCTGGAAACCTCTGTTCTATGGTCCATCTCTATGAATATCTTAGCTTGTATAAGTGACCTCATACAGTACTTCTTTCTGTGACTGGTTTATTTCGCTTTGCATGTCTTCACAGTTCATCCATGTTGTAGCATATGATGGAATTTCCCTTTTTTTCCAAGGCTGAGTGATACTCCATTGTGTTTATCCATTCACCTGTGAGTGGATGCTAGAATTATTTCTACCTTTTGGTTATGTGAATAATGCTGCTTTGAACATTGGTGTTCAAATATCTGTTCAACCCATTTTTCATTCTGTTGTGTATATACCCCCCAAAGTGAAAATTGTCTATAATACATTTTTTAAAAAAATTTTTTTAAAATTCTATTTTAAATATTTATTTGCAACCAGAGAGAAAGAGAGAGAGAAAAAAAAAGAGACAAACAGAGAGAATGGGTGTGCTAGGGCCTCCATTTGCTGCAAACGAACTTCAGATGCAAGTACCACTTTGTGCATCTGGCTTTACATTGGTACTGGGAATCAAACCTGGATCATACTACACTTGATCTTAGCCAAAAGGCCAAGAAGCGATCAAACCTGGATCATTAGGCTTTGAGGCAAGCACCTTCACCACTGAGCCATCTCTCCAGTCCATTTTTAAAAAACATATTTTAATTATTTATTTTTGAGAGAGAAAGAGGCAGAAAGAGAGAGAAAGACAGAGGGAGAGAATGGGTGCACCAGGGCCTCCAGCCACTGCAAACTAACTCCAGACACACGCGCCCCCTTGTGCATCTGGCTGACATGGATCCTGGAGAATCAAATGGGGATCCTTTGGCTTTGCAGGCAAATGCCTTAACCGCTAAGCCATCTCTCCAGCTCCCCCCACTTTTTTTTCAAGGTAGGGTCTCACTCTAGCCCAGGCTGACCTGGAATTCACTATGTAGTTTCAGGCTGGCCTAGAACTCACAGTGATCCTCCTACCTCTGCCTCTTGAGTGCTGGGATTAAAGACTTGTGCCACCACAAACTATTTTAAACATTTTTAAGTGTTTTTTAAAATTTTATTGTGAGAGAGGGGGAAAGGGAAGGGATAGAGAGAGAAAAGGAGAGAAGAAACGGCCTCTTGTTGCTGCAGACCAACTCCAGACACATAAACCACTTTGTACATCTGGCTCTACATGGTCAATAGGGAATTGAACCTGGGCCAGCAAGCTTTGCAAGTAAGTTCCTTTAACTGCTGAGCCATCTCCCCAGCCCTGTGATACATTTAAAGAATTTTTGTTTTACTGTTTTATTGTGTGTGTGCGCATGTTCATATGTGTGCTCTTGCGTGCTTGTGTGTGAGTACAGGTGCATGTGTGCCATGGCCCACATGTTGAGATCAGAAGAGAACTTTGTTTGGTTCTTCCCTTGTCCACATTATTTGAGACAAGATTTCTCACTCTGGATACTCACTGTGCTGTTCTTGGCTGTGCTCACCATGAGTTTCTGGCAAATTCTATCTCCACCTCCCATCTTGTCATTAGAGTGCTGGGATATTAGAATCTTGACATAGCTTAAAGCTTTTTATGTGAGACCTGGGAATTGAACTTGGCTACTCCATCATGTGCTTTATCCACTGAGCCAACTCCACAGCTCCTTGTGATACATTACTTTAAATAGTGTACATAAGCTGGGTGTGATGGTGCATGCCTTTAATTCCAGCACTTGGGAGGCAGAGGTAGGAAGATTGCTGTGAATTTGAGGCCAGCCTGAGAATTCATAGTGAATTCTAGATCAGCCTGGGCTAGAGCAAGACCCTACCTAAAAAAAAAAAATAATGTACATAGATAATTAAAAATAGATCAATGTAGCTTTGACCCAAGTGGGTGATGTGAATACTGGGTCCAAGGAAAACTGGGCACTGGGGCTCCACCTGGGGCAGAGCTGATGTCATGCAGCCATGCATACCCATTCCTAAGCCCTGGGCTGGGAGATCTGATGAGTCCTTTAGGATTCAAGGCCAGACCTGTGAAAAACACTTGTACATTTCAATTTGGGGAAAGAAATGCACCACATCAGGTTTGATTCAGGTGTCCCCCATAAACTTAGATGTTCTGAATGCTAGGTTCCCAGCTGATGGAGATTTGGGAATTAATGCCTGCTGGAGGCAGTGTATTGTTGGGGGGGTGGGCTTATGGGTGTTATAGCCAGCTCCCCCTTGCCAGTATTCAGCACACTCTCCTATTGCTATTGTCTACCTTATCTTGGCTAGGGGGTGATGTCCACCCTCTGCTCATGCCATCATTTTTCCACTGCCATTGTGGAGCTTCCCCTCAAGTCTGTAAGCCAAAATAAACCTCCCCCCTCCAAAGTTGTTCTTGGTTGGGTGATTTCTGCCAGCAATGCAAACCTGACAGCAACAGTAATGTTGGTACCAATAGTGGTGGTGCTGCTACACACATGACTGTGTGGCTTTGGCCTTTTGGAGCTGATTTTCAAGAGGAATGTGGATGAATTTGAAACCTTGGCCTAAGAGACACCTTAGCAGTGCTGTAAGTACAGTTTAATGGATTATTCTGGTCATTGTTGCAAGACCTGAATGCAGTAAAAACTATGGACTGTGAGGTTTGACTTATGAGCGTAAGAAAGAGCTTTACTTGGACTGGACTAGAGGCAGTTTGTGTGAGAGGCTTGCTGTTATAGCCATGTCCTGAGAAGTTGTGCAGGGTTGCATTGTGTAGAAATGGACTGGTGTGAGCAGAGGAATATGGCACAGAATGAAATGAAATCTTTGGGCCTAAACTGCTGCCATTCACCTGCAATTGTATGAGAGATTACAACCATTGATTTTGGGCCAGCTGACCTGCATTGAGACAACAGAAAGAATTCAGTCTTTTGAGGGGGCCTGAATGCTGAAGGAGTATCCCATTCTGCAAAGTCTTCTTTATTGTTCCCTGGATTAACCCAAGTTGGTAGCCCACCTGGTACTATTGAGTATAACCAGTGCAAGAAAGAGAGTGTCATTGAATTTGCAACACGACCTTATGTTTTGGAAATGGCCATGGGCAGTGTGAAGCAGGTTTTCTGGTTGCCTGCATGGAGACCCAATGGAGCCATGAGGATGAACCGTAGGTTGCAGTGGAGACTCAGTGGAGATGCTGAGACCACGAGATGGCTGCCAAGGAGAGCTGACGGCCCAGATGAAGTTTTCCAGGACTGTGAGTAGCCTAGTTGGAGGGGCAGAATTGGAATTCCAGAGACTTGTCACTGGTTAGAATTATTGGACTTGGAGATTTGTCACTGACTAGAGTTGTTGGACCCGGGGCTACAGAGTTTGATGTTTGCCATGGTTGTTTTAAATCTTGTATTGGCTGAATATTCTTTGCTATGCCCCAATGCCATCATTTGCAGTGTGAGTGTTTATTCTGTGCCATTATGGGTTTATTGGAGATTTTTTTTTTTTTTTTGGTATTATGGTTCAGTTAAAAGATCTTGGACTATGGGGATGTATGAACATCATTAGAATTGATAAAAACTATGGGGACTTTTAAAGGTGGATGAATGCATTGCATTTTACATCATGTATGGTTGTCAGTTTATGGAGGCCAGGGGTGGAATGTGGGGGTTTGATTCAGGTGTCCCCCATAAACTTAGGTGTTCTGAATGCTAGGTTCCCAGCTGATGGAGATTGGGGAATTAACACCTCCAGGAGGCAGTGTATTGTTGGGGGCAGGCTTATGGGTGTTATAGCCAGTTTCCCCTTGCTAATGTTTGGCACACTTGCCTGTTGCTATTGTCAACCTCACGTTGGCTAGGGGGTGATGTCCACCCTCTGCTCATGCCATTGTTTTCTCTTGCCATGATGGAGCTTCCCTTCAAGCCTATAAGCCAAAATAAACCTTTTTTTCCCCAAAAAGCTGCTCTTGGTCGGGTGATTTCTGCCAGCAATGCAAACCTGATTTCTGCAACACCTTTTAACTTTCTTTTAGGCTTTAGAAGTCTGGGAAACCCTGTGCTCTCTGGCACTTCCCCAAGTAGCTTTAAGCTACCCAGAAAAAGAAAGTAAGATACATTGTCCCTTTGCCTTCTAGTGGTGAAACAAACTCATTTGCAGGTACATACAATAAATTACAAGTTCATGGTTTATTGGCTTATGAAAGAATCAGAGGTCAGGTCGAATTTACAAGTACACATCTGAGTCATCATCAATATATCACTATAACTAGAGCTCACCTCTTGTTCATGGTTAAACCCCATATGGCAGAATGATAATAAGGCATTGTTGACAGTATTGCATTCATTTGGTTTGACTGGCTATAACCCTAACTACACTTAGCTTCCTGCTCATTACTGATCCATAATAAAGTGCCCATGACTGAGACTAGCTGCAGCCTGGACTTTTTCACCCAGAGATGCCATAAGAGCCTATGCAAGAGCATAGTGGAGATCTGGGAGGATGGGACAGGGAGATGGTCCATGAAGGACTCAAGGACAAAAGTGGATGCTATTTTTCAGAGACTGCTGAAGCAGGAGCTTCACTCAGCTCTTGCCAACACAGCCCACATTGCAGCTCCAGGCACATCTGCCCCAGACTGTGACCTGCAGTCCTTTCTGAGACAAGATGGCCATAGCTGAGAGGAGCTGGGAAGTCAGACATCTTGGGAAGTAGAGGACAAGTGGTGCTGGGAGTGACTCAGGGAGTGACTGGCAGCAGGGAAGAGTGACATAGCACAGGACACGTAAGCAAAAAAGCCCCGCCCAGGAGCCAGTGTGTTTGTTGCAGGGAAAGAGCTTGGAAGGTAAGAGAGGATGCAGACCGGTGGGCTTCACCTCAAGTGTCACCTGCTGAGTGTCCCTACTGTCAGGCAGTATAGCAATGGTTGCAAACTGTGACCCACACTAGCGCAGCTGACAGCATAGAAGTCTATGAACTACTAGTTAAATCCAGCCAGGATCTGGGAGGCTCCTGAGAAATGGACAGAATAGTGACCCAACTATCTCATCTGCCAGAGGCTCTAGCCTGAAAACAGTCTTGCTTACATGTCCCTGAGCTATGTCACATCTGGTCAACCACTGTACCAGCCTAATTAGTGTACTTATCAGAAATGCTCCTTCCTAGGCCCTATCCCAGACTGCCTCTCTGTGGGTGCAGACCAAGAACCTATATGCTCTCAGTACTCCCCCCTCCTGGCGAGTCCTCTCAAATTCAAGTTGGAGACTTACCTGCAGTTAACGGTCTCTTCACCAGCAGTAGCACAGGGCCAGTGGCTGTCCCTATGGGATAAAGAACTGAGGGTTCAGGAAGCCTTCACATGACCAAAGCAGACTGCAGCCACTGCCACTTCCCATTCCAAAGCAGAAATGCCAGCAGCAGCCATGCCAGTCTTGGGACCTAGTAGAAGTAATATCATTTGGTAACCAATGGTCTCTAGCTTTTAGAGCCTAGTATGACATAATTTGATTTATTGCTGAGGTAACAAATGTCTCAACAGTTTTTCTTTTCATGAGGTTTAGTGTGTGTGTGTGTGTGTGTGTGTGTGTGTGTGCTGCATGTGGGCACACATATGAGCATGTATATGTGTAGAGGACACAGGTCAATCATGTTGGGTGTTTTCTTCAATCACACTCCACTTAACCTGTGAGACAGGTTCTGTTACTGAACCTAGAGTTCACTGATTGAGCTATATTAGTGCATTAGTGAGCCCGAGCATCCCGTCTCCGCCTCCCCAGTGCTGAGATTACAGGCAACATGCCAGCACCATTCCCAGCATTTTACGTGGGTGTTTGGGATCTGAACTCAGATCCTTATGCTTGTGTGGTAAGCACTTTACCTGCTTTATAGGCTGGGCCATTTTCCCTGCCCCATGAGTTTTCCTTTTAAAGGAAGGAACATGAATTGATCAAATTCAGACTTAGTTTCTGGCAAAACAAGTGAGTGGATTGTCTTTGACATCCCAATAAAGCACCACCCCCATGGCACTGTCACCCTCACATGGCTGCTGGCAGTGCACCCTTCACTGTGGACTCTTAGCACTGCCTTGCGGAGAATGCTCTACCACCTTCTTCAGCTTAGTGACTCTTCCTGCCAAAACCTAAATAAGCAACAAGTAAGGAAATGGCAGGTCAGCTGTGATACACACAAAGTCAAGAAACTAGGAAGCGATTAAACATATTATAAAGATGGCTGTAAAACTAAGGGGAATATTTACAGTGTAACATCAAATAATATTATTTGAATGTAGAACATAGCTAAAAAGTTAAAAACAAAAGCTACATAAATATGAAAACCAAAACATGCAAAAAATAAAATATGAGAGCGATGACAAATATTTAATCCTCAAAATATGTTACAGTAACAGGAGTGGTGGTGCACACATGTAATCAAAGCAGTGGGGAGGCTGATGCAGGAGGATTGCCATAAGTTGGAGGCCAGCATGGACTACATAGTGAAACCCTGTATTAAACAAGCAAATAAAACAAAAATATGTTAAAGTTATTAAAAGTTACTTTTTGGGCTGGGTATAGTGGTGCATGCCCTTAACCCCAGCACTTGGGCGGCAGAGATAGGAGGATCACTGTGAGTTCAAGGCCAGCCTGAGACTACAGAGTGAATTTCAGGTCAGCCTGGGCCAAAGTGAGACCCTGCCTTGAAACCATCCCCCTTCCAGAAAAAGCCCCTTTTCTGTAAGAGCAGTGTGCTGTTAGTCCTAGACATCAGGAGGCTGAGTGAGTAACATCATTTGACACCTACAGTAACAGAAAAGCTCAGCACTCAGTAGTTTTGAAAGTTCAAGAAATAGACTCACACGAAGTCCACAGTAAGCATGCTGGCTGGCAGTTCTGGGCGGTGCCTGTTCTCAGTTTCCAGAGCCTCAGGCTCAAGCAGCTTGTTAAAGGCTTAACTCGAAGCAAGTGGAGAGCAGCCGCCCCTGCCCCGCCACACACACACTTGGCAGCTGCCATGCAGGCGGACTCGGGAAGGGATGGGCAGCCCACCAGGATGGAATACAGTAAGTAGTGGAAACAGCTCAAAATCCAGCTTTGCTTATGGGCAATTTCTGGTTGACCTACACTTGTTTGTAGTCAACTCACATCGTGTCTCACGTTGTGCTCCCGAGTGGCAGAGCCCATCCTCTGTAAGGACAGAGGGAGAAAAACGCCTGAAAAGTGCCAACTTCTGCACATCTGTGAGGGGAGCGGAGGTGTGATGACAGCTCAGAAATACCCAGGTGGGGTTAGAACTGCGGAAGCGCATGGTGAGGCTATGTAAGGAACTGACTATCAGGCCTTCCTACCATGGACTCAGCAAGACTGCCAAATCACCTTCCCTTGGCGGCAGAGAGCAGTGGGAGAGGGTGGCAGGCCCTGAGGCAGAGGAGGACTGGACCAAGGAGGCTGATATGTAATGCATGGGAAAAGGCTCAGATCTTGAGAAAGGGTTGGGGTCCAGAGATACTGAATGCAGAGGAGGGAGTTGGGGAAGGGGAAGAAAAGCACTGTTTTCAGAGGGACGCAGTAAGAACAACAGTTCACTGAAATGCTTCACCTTTTCAGCCTGTGGCTTTTCTTTTTCTTTTCTTCTTTTCTTTTTTCTTTTCTTCTCTTTTCTTTTCTTTTCTTTCTTTTCTTTTCTTTTCTTTTCTTTTCTTTTCTTTTTTTGAGGCAGTCTCTCATGTATCCCATTCTGGCCTCAGACTTGATATGTAGCCGAAGATGACTTGGAACTTCTGTTCCTGGAATTACAGGTAGGTACCACTGTACCCAGTTTATACAGAGCTGGGAATTGAGCCCAGGGCTTCATGGTTGCTTGGGAAGTACCCTACCAACTGATCTATACCCCCAGTGAATTTGGCGGGGGTTAGAGGTAGGGTCTCCTCTAGTCCAGGCTGACCTGGAATTCACTCTGTAGTTTCAGGGTGGCCTCAAACTCATGGTGATCCTCCTATCTCTGCCTCCCGAGTGCTGGGATTAAAGGTGTGTGCCACCACACCTGGCTCCACCATGGTTCTTAAAATGGGTTCTGCAAAATGGAGGTGATTAACTAAACAAGAAGTTGCTGGCTTATAGATAATACTTAAACTAGCAATGTACTAAAATTTTTAAAAAATGCAATTTCACATGCTACTCTGATGGCTATAAGGTTATTGAGGCAGCTTCCTCCTAAACACAGTGTCTGTCATTTGGGCAGCTGAAGGCATACAGTGGAATAAGTGTTAGCCCTGTACGATACAACATAGTAATGAACAAATGAAAGAAAAAGACAGAGCTAATGGGATGGCTCCGTAATTAAAAGCACTTGCTGTATAAGCCTGACAACAAAAGCTCACATCCCCAGAACCAAGTAACTCATGTATCTGTAATTCCAGTGCACCTAAGAGAACCCTAAGCTCACACACCACCTAGTCTGGCATCCCAGTGGCAAAAAAGGAGGGACCCTGTCTCAAACAAGGTGGAAGTCAATGACTATCATCCCAAGCTTGTCCTCTAACTTCCATATGCATGCCATGACATACGTGACATACGCACATAAACACACACATCAAAATAAAATAATGAAGCTGGGTGTGGTGGTGCATGTCTTTAATCCCAGCGCTTGGGAGGCAGAGGTAGGAGGATTGCTGTAAGTTTGAGGCCAGTCTGGGACTATATAGCGAATTCCAGTTCAGACTGGGCTAGAATGAGACCCTACTTCAAAAAGACCAACAAACTAATTAATAAAATAATGAGAACATTTATAATGTCTTTATATTATCTCTATATTGGTCAAGCTGGACTATTTTCTTTTAAAAATATGTTTATTTACTTATTTATTTATTTGCAAGGCAAAAGTGAGAGAATGGGTGCACTAGGGCCTCCAGCCACTGCAAGCAAACTCCAGACGCATGCACCACCTTGTACATCTGCCTTATATGGGTACTAGGCAATCAAGCCTGAGTCCTTTGGCCTTGCCAGCAAGCACCTTAACCGCTAAACCATATCTTCAGCCCTCCTATTTTGTTTTTGTAAAAATTTTTGTTTGTTTGTATGTGTGTGGGGTGGGTGGCATGTGAACATATGCCAGGGTCTCTTGCTGCTGCAAATGAATTCCTGTCTGACTTTAAGTGGGCAGATGAAAAATTGAACCCTGGCCAGCAGACTTTGCAAGTAAGCACCTTTAACTGCTGAGCCATCTCCCTAGCTCCTGGACTGAAACTTTTGACCCTTCTGCCTTAACTGAAATTATGGGTATGCACCTCCCCAGCTTTTATACTTTAACTCTTCATCTATGTATGCTATTTTATATAATTATTCAGTAAGTAACTCTTACTCTGTTTTTTGTTTTTTATTTGGAAAGAATCAGAGAGAGAGAGACAGAGACAGAGAATGGGCATGCCAGCAACCTCTCAGCCACTGTGAACAAACTCCAAACATGTGTGCCCCCTTGTGGGCAAGTGTGGCATTGCGCCCTTGCATCACTGCATCTGGCTAAACGTGGGACCTGGAGAATTGAACGGGTGTTCTTAGGCTTAGCAGGCAAATGCATTAACTGCTAAGCCATCTCTCCAGCCTGTAACTCTTACTCTTTAAAAATAAAGAACACACTTGATAATGCCTACATAATAAATTAAAACAGTATCTTAATAGACAATAGCTTCTGAAGAAAGTTTAGTACTATATGCAAAAATGTATGAGATACATCTACTGAAATGTTTAGAGGGACATTTATAGCTGTAAATACTTACATTTAAAAAGAAGAAAGAGGGGCTGGAGAGATGGCTTAGTGGTTAAGTGCTTGCCTATGAAGCCTAAGGACCCCAGTTCAAGGCTTGATTCCCCAGTACCCATGTAAGCCAGATGCACATGGTAGTGCATGTGTCTGGAGTTTGTGTGCAGTGGCTAGAGGCCCTGGCGCACCCACTCTCTCTCCCTCTCTCTCTGTCTCTAATAAGTAAATAAAAATAAAATAAAATAAAAACTTTTAAAAAAAGAAGAAAGAGGGCTGGAGATATGGCTTAGCGATAAAGGTGTTTGCCTGCAAAGCCTAAGGACCCAAGTTAGCTTCTCCAGTACTCACATGGAGCCAGATACACAAGGTGGCACATGCATATGGAGTTCTTAGCAATGGCTGTAGGCCCTGGCACACCCATTCTCTCTTCTCTCTCTCTCTCTCAAAAAAAAGTAAATAAAAATATTTTGGGGCTGGAGCGATGGCTTAGTGGTTAAGCGCTTGCCTGTGAAGCCTAAGGACCCTGGTTCAAAGCTCGATTCTCTAGGACCCACGTAAGCCAGATGGACAAGGGGGGCGCACGCATCTGGAGGCCCTGGCGCGCCTATTCTCTCTCTCTCTCTCTCTCTCTCTCTCTCTCTGCCTATTTCTGTATCTCTCTCAAATAAATAAATAAAATATTTAAAAAATATTTTTAAGTCAGATGTGTTGGCACACGCCTTTAATCCCAGCACTTGGGAGACAGAGGTAGAAGGATTGCCATGAGTTCAAGGCCACCCTGAGAGTACATAGTGAATTCCAGGTCAGCCTGAGCTAGAGAGAGACCCTACCTCGGAAAACAACAACAAAAAATTTTTTTAAAAGAAGAAAGAGTTAAGTGAGGTGGTATACTGTAATCCTAGCACTTGGGAGATAGAGGCAGGATGATTATCAAAAATTCAAGGCTAGTATGGTCTTTATAGAGGCACCCTATCCAGAGGGAGAAAGGAAGGAGGAAAAGAAAGAAAATAAACATATATTACATGAAAAGACATACAGCTCAAAGTCTTTTAGATAATCACAAAGTCATCAATAAAATGCTAACAAACCCAATTCAGAAGCATAGTAAATGAATCATATGCCATAATCAAGCTGGATTTATCCTAAGAATATACCATACCAAATAACTGTACTATATTATATTAGCAAAATCAAAGGCAAAACCACATGTTCATCTCAATGGATTCAGAAAATACATTGGAAAACATACAATATGCATCCACTCTTCCTTTTGTTTTTTAATGTTGGAATAGAACCCAGAGCCTCATGCATGTAGGCAAGTGTTCTACCACTGAACCACACCCCAACCTACAATGTCCATTCTTACTGTTCCAGTCTTAGCCCATCAGGAATAAAAAGTGACTTTTTTTTTTGCATGAGTACATATATATGCATGTGTGTAAGGGTACATGTACACATGATGTGTTCATGTGTGTGGAAGCCAGAAAAAAACCTCAGTTGTTAGCATTAAGAAGACTGTCTACTTCTTTTTTTAAAATTTATTTTTGTTAGATATGGACATATTTAGTATATAAACACCACATGTTAGTACCATCCTTTAAAAATATGGAATGCTTCATGAATTTGTGTGTCATCCCTACACAGGGGCCATGTTAATCTTCTCTGTATTGTTCCAATTTTAGTATGTGTGCTGCTGAAGCAAGCACAAGACTGCATACTTCTCAAGACAGGGTCTCTCACGGGCCCAAAGCTCACCAATCGAGCTACACTGACTGGCCAGTGAGCCCCAGGAATCCTCTGTCATGGCCTCCCCAGTACTGGAATTACAGATGCACACCACCACATTAAGCATTTCTACATGGGTACTGGGAATTGAACTCAGTCCTCATGCTTGTGAAGCAAGAACTTTCTGACCTCAATATACTTCTAGTCCCCTAACATCAGTTTTTAAATTATTAATAATTTTTATTTGTTTATTTGAGAGAGAGAGAGAGAGAGAGAGAGAATGGGCATGCCAGGGGCTCTAGCTACTGAAAACAAACTCCAGATGCATGCCCCACCTTGTGCAACTGACTTATGTGGGTCCTGGGGAATCAAACCTGGGTCCTTTGGCTTTTGCAGGCAAGCACCTTAAACACTAAGCCATCTCTCCAGCCCTCATTTTAAAAAATATTTATTTATGGACTGGAGAGATGGCTCAGCAGTTAAAGGTGCTTGCTTGCAAAGCCTAATGGCCTGAGTTTGATTCCTCAATATCCATGTAAAGCCATATGCACAAGGTAGGGCACGCATCTGGAGCTTGTTTTCAGTGGCAGAAGGCCCTGGTGTGCCCATTCACTCTCTCTGTGTCTTCCTTTTTCTCTGTCTCTCTCTCAAATAAATAAATAAATAAAATATTTTTTAAAAAATAAAATGTTTATTTATTTGAGAAAGAAAGAAAAGAAAATGGGCACACCAAGGCTTCCTGCCACTGCAAACACACTGCAGATGCATGTGCCATTTTGTGAATCAGGCTCTACATGGGTACTAGGGAATTGAACCTGGGTCATCAGGCTTTGAAAGCAAGCACCTTTAACTACTGAGCTATCTCTCCAACATCATTTTATTGAAACACAATTTATTTAAATACTTTTAGTTATTTATTTGCAAAGTAGAGAAAGAGAGAAAGTATGGGCACACCAAGGCCTTCTGCTGCTGCAAATGAATTCCAGATGCATGTTCTACTTTGTGCATCTGGCTTTACATGGGTACTGGAGAATCAAATCTAGGCCAACCCAAGCCAGCAGACTTAGCAAGAAAGCCTTTAGCTGCTGAGCCATCTCTTCAGCCCTAACACCATTTTTTTTTTTTTGAGGCAGGGTCTCACTCCAGCCCAAGTGGATCTGGAATTCACTATGTAGTCTCAGGGTGACCTTGAACTCAAGGCAATCCTCCTACCTCTGCCTCCCAAGTGCTGGGATAAAAGGTGTGTGCCACTATGCCCAGCCTTCCTAATACCATTTTTTAAAATAACTCTGCAAAGTCCTAAAGTTTTTTAAAATTAATTAATTTGACAGAGAAAGTGAGAGCAAGAGAATGGGTGCGCCAGGGCCTCCAGCCACTGCAAACGAATTCCAGACACGTGCGCCCCCTTGTACATCTGGCTAATGTGGGTCCTGGGGAACCCAACCTGGGTCCTTTAGCTTTGCAGGCAAATGCCTTAACTGCTAAGCCATCCCTCCAGCCCCCGACACATTTTCAACTGCACGTTGTGTTATGACACCACCAGCACTGTTATAACACACTTCTCATAATCAGGAGGAGAGCAAAGCCCAAGCTGCATTTCTGAAGACAGATCTGTATACATGTAGGAAGACCAGCTAGAAGGTTCTGTGGGTAAGGGATGGTGGTGTGGCCAGGGTGCTGAAAATAGATCTGTATACATGTAGGAAGACCAGCTAAAAGGTTCTGTGGGTGAGGGATGGTGGTGTGGCCAGGATGAAGGAGGAACTGGTGGAAAGTTCTCTGGAACACTGTGAAGATGGTGCCAAAAGGTTATGGAGGCTGGAGGCAGAGTGTGGGAGATGAAGATGGTGACTATTCAAAGGTGTTTGGCTTGAGCACCTGGAAGTATGGATTGGAATTCACTGAGATTGGGAGGCAGTGGGAGAAGCCAGTTTTGAGGAGAGCAGGAATTCCAATTACCCAGGTTTATCTGAGCTGACACCTGCAATGGAGATGTCCAATAAGCAGTTAAAGAATGCTTGGAGTACAGGGGAGCAGGTCACCTTGAAGATAAAGTGGAAAGTTCCCAGCATACACACAGTATTAATGTTATGAGACTAAGTGACATTCTTACCTGTGAGTATGAAGGAGAGAAGGGACCTGAGAACTGTGTCCTGGGGGATGGGCCATGGCTGAGAAGGAGTTACTGGCAGATAAGAGAAATAATCTCTCAAAAAATAGGTAAGAAACAATCCTCAGGCATCTAAGATTAATATCTAAGACTTAATAATAGACAAGAATAGTGATAAAAACAGTTTACAATGCACCAGGTCTTTCTATATATTATCCAATTTAATTCTCACAGAACCTAAGTAGCATTTAAAAATACCAGCTAAAGGGGATGGAGAGATGGATCAGCAATTAAGGCACTTATCTGCAAAGCTTAACGATCTTGGTTTGATTCCCCAGTATCCACATAAAGCCAGATGCACAAAGTTGCACATTGCATCTGGAGTTCATTGCAGTAGCTGGAGACCCTAGCATGCCCATTCTCTCTTCTTTCTCTCCCTGCTTGAAAATAAATAAAGAAAATATTTTTAGCTATGCATGGTGGTGCACACCTTTAATCCCAGCACTCAGGAGGCAGAGATAGGAGGACTGCTGTGAGTTCAACGTACCTTCTGAGACTACATTAGTAAATTCCAGGTCAGCCTGAACTAGAGTGAAACCCTACCTTGAAAAACCAAAAAAAAAAAAAAAAAAAAAAAAATTGAAGTGACCCAAGTCATTGTATAACAAGCTATGGTACATTAACATTTAGGAATGGACATTTAACCATTAAAAATGACAAGAATGTAGATTGTGTTGATACAGCCAGTGTGATTTGTCTTCATTGAGGATTATTTCCTTTTGAGAACAGAATTTTAGCCAACTAACTTAAGTAAAGGAAAATTTCACAGTGAGGACAGAGAAGTATCCTATGGATCCAAGCGCAACAAACTAACGCAGATCTCACCACCTCCGTCCTCACCACCCTGGCCAAGACACCATCCTTGTTCACCTGAAAAACCTCTTAATGAGTTTTCTATACATGTATGTGGGTCCATCTTCAGAACTTCAGCTTGGGATTTTGCTTAAGACTCGATACTGGGGAATTACCCCAGCCTCTGCTAGGGTTCTATGTGACTCATTTGCTTCCTTATATACATTTTGTTTGCCATCTGTGGCAATTTGAATAGATGGCTTCCAAAATATCCAGTGTTTCATTAGTTTGTAGTTTGGATCTGCAGCCACCTGGACGGAGGAGGTGTCACTGGGCAGATCTTAAGGTGTGATGGTGGGTTTAAAATTTCAATCTAAAGACATGCAAAGTGTCTAGTTCCACGTGGAGTTACTGAAGTGTGCTGTGTGGCTTTTGGCTTCTAGCTTTTTCTTTCTCTGCCTGGTCCTTTAGGAGGGGGCCAACTTCTACCATTATGGAACTTCCCCTGGATCTGTAAGCTTCAATAAATATCCCTTCTTCCATAACTATGCCTGCTCTGGAAGTTCATCTCAGCGAACCTGAAGCTGTCTGCTGTAGAAATTGGTATCAGAATGTGGGGTGAAATGAATCTGACCATGTGGATTTTGGTCTTTTGGAACTTTTGTTTTGGAGGAATGGGCATGGACTTGGTACTTACAACTGAAGACACCTTTTGGAGTGGGAAGCCAAGTTTTATGGACTATTCTGATGAGAGTTTGCAAATGCTAAGTGCAGCTAAAATTGTATTTGGAATCTTGGCTTATGAACTTTGAGGCTTGGCTTATGAACTTTCTAAGGGAAAAGAAAGACTGCAGAGGACTTTGTTGGAACTGTGCTACTGGCATACGGGATGACTGCATTCTGCTGCCTAGGCCCAGAGAGTTTTATCAAGGTTAAATTTGTAATGGGCTGATGTGCTTGGCTAAAGATATAGGACTGAGAGATTTAAGATTTTAAGTTGGAAAACCTCAAGCAAATTAAAATCACAGGCATTGAGACTGGTTTTGGTTACTGAAGCTGCTATTTTCAACACATTAGCAATATTAAGGAAGATGGCCCAACTGCTTTACATTAAAACAATAGAGAGGCTGTCTGAGGAAAGACTGTGATAGAAATGCAAACTATTTTGGAAAGAGTTGACTGGAGAAGGAGCCTGCTTTTCAAGGTTACAATATATTTCCTCCTTAAATTAAGAATATGGCTGTGTCCTGCACACCTGGTATTAGTTTTGGAAGCATGAAAAATGCATGGAGTGGGTCAAGAAGTACACACATGTTTCCAGGAGCCACTGCTGAAATGTGGAATGAAGAAGGGCATGATGACCCTGATAGGCTGGAAGAGCCTTTAGAAGATGGACCTTGGTTTGCATGGAGAACTGAAGATGTTTTGGTTATACCGGGACTGTGCAAGGGCTACCACAGGGGCTGTTAGCTAGAGATGGAAGTTGCCCTGGCTACTCAGCCCAACTGGAGGGGCAAAACTGCAAAATCCAGAGACTGTCAGTCACTGGTTATATGGAACTTGAACTGCAGGAGTTTGATGGTGGTTGAGTTTGCATTGTTCTAGTCTCTCCTTGCTATGCCTTATACCAGTTGAAAATGTTTACTCTGTGCCTTTATATGTTGAAAGTATTTAACTTGTTTGATTTTACAGAACTTACAGCTAAGAGACAATCTTAAATCTCATATAAGACTGTGGGGACCTTTGAAATTGGATTGAATACAATTTACAATGTGTGATAGTTTTGAATCTATTGGGGGCCAGGGGAAGAATGTGGTACTTTTAATAAATAGTCCCAAATATATTCAGTGTTTTATTAGTTTGTAGTTTGCATCTGTAGCTACCTGGCTGGAGGAGGTATCACTGGGAAGATCTTAAGGTATGGTGGTGGGTTTGAAATTTCAATCTAAAGATATGCAAAGTGTCTAGTTCCACTTGGAGGTCCTGAAGTGTGCTGTGTGGCTTTTGGCTTCTAGCTTTTTTTCTCTGCCTGGTCCTTTAGGAAGGGGCCAACTTCTACCATTATGGAACTTCCCCTGGATCTGTAAGCTTCAATAAATATCCCTTCCTCCATAACTATGCCTGCTCTAGAAGTTCATCTCAGTGAACCTGAAGCTGTCTGCTACACCATCTTCCCTTTCTCTGCTCACCATCACCAGCACCCTGGAGCAGAGTGATGAGTGCTTCCTCCCATTCACATAAACTTCTGATGCAGGGTGGGTTCTGTTCAGAAGAGGGTTGGTGCCTCTGCAGCTGGGATACATCCTGCTGGTAGTCAGTGTCCTGGTTCTAGAAGGGCTTAGTTTGAACACATTTTTCAAAGCACATCTACTACATCTTTAAGAAAGTTGAAAGAAAATACATTGTTTTCACCCATTTCCCCATTTTTGTCTTGTGAACTGTACATTAATAAAAGACAGAAAAGTGGGGATGCCATCTATGAGATAAACAGTTATCAAATGACTGGTTTTTGAGGCAATCCCAACAAAATAGCTTTTTTTATGAGAGAGAGAGAGAGAAAGAAAGAAAGAAAGAAAGAAAGAAAGAAAGAAAGAAAGAAAGAAAGAGAGAGGGAAATAACTGGTACACCAGGGCCTCCAGCTACAGCAATCAAACTCCAGATGTGTGCACCACCCTATGTGCATGTGCGACCTTGCGCACTTGTGTCACCTTTTGCATCTGGCTTACGTGGGACCTGGAGAAGCAAACATGGGTCCTCAGGGTTCACAGGCAAGCACCTTAACCATTAAGCCATCTCTCCAACCCACCAAATGACTTTTTATAGAGCATATTTTTTTGAGGCAGAGTCTCACTCTATAATCCAGGCTGGACTTGAACTCACAGTGATCCTCTTACCACAGCCTCCCAAATGCTGGGATTAAAGATGTGGGCCACTGTATGGTTTGCAAATGTCCAAAGACCATGCAAGACCACTTTGAGGCAGGGAAAAACCTGCCTGAGCTACTGGGCTATCTCATGGGAGGAGAGAGAGAGAACAGCTGGTGTGACTCTGGATAGTTTGAATTTTTATAAAGTTTTTCTTTTTGGGAGGGGGATACATAAGATAAATGACTGGGGACTTCAGGGAACAGCAGGGACCAAATGGAGAAGCTAGATAGTCTGAGGGACAGAGATCAAACAGAGGAGGAGGAGATGTCACCGAGAGAAGCCAGGCTGTCTCTAAGACAAGATCAAAAACTATGGCTCAGGGCATTGTTAAGTCAGAGGGGGTGGGGTTAAGGGAATATAAGCATCTAAAGTTGCATCAGTTAGGCTGCTGTTCTCTTCCTTCATTTTGACTCCATATTGGGACTCTTGTCCTACCTAACATTCCAGCATTTTGTTAAGGATAAGGGGGTGTGGTCACCTCTCATTGATGCTTCCTGCTGTAAGGGGGAGTGGTCAGGTGTTTTAGGGGATGCTGGTGTTAGTGGCTGGCAAGTCCCCTCTGAGCAGGTGACAGGGAGTTGAGTCTGAGGAGGCTAAAAGTTGGTATTGAGTGGAAGAGAGATAGGTTAATAAAAGTTGTTTGAACAAGTGATATATGAGATTTTGTACCTTGTTTTGGATGTATTTTCAAAGATAGGGGGCTATCAAGAGTAAAAGAAATATCTCCATTAATGGCCCAAGTAATGGTAGTAGTGAAGGCCAAATCGTTCTAAAGATACCCTGTGGTCCTGAGGACAGTGAGGTGCCAGGAAGATTCTGTCAGCCAGAGTTTGGAGTTTTTTTATCTCTAATTTTACATTATTGAATTGGTTTATATGATAACTTTTTTTGTTTGTTTACAAAGAGACAGTTTCCTCTCTTTTCAGCTGTGATGAGCTCGAGGCCTTGATGGTTCTGAAGGACTACTGATGCCAGTGAGGTGAGCTGTTGCTATAGCAGGTAAATGTCTATAGCAGAGTATTATTTTTAATATTTTATTATTTATTTATTTATTTATTTGAGAGAGAGAGAGAGAGAGAGAGATACAGAAATAGGCAGGTAGAAAGAGAGAGAGAGACAGAATGGGCACACCAGGGCCTCCAGCTACTGCAAATGAACTCCAGATGCATGTGCTCCCCCTTGTGCATCTGGCTTACGTGGGTCCAGGAGAATAGAGCCTCGAACCAGGGTCCTTAGGCTTCACAGGCAAGCGTTTAACCACTAGCCCTCTCCAGCTTTATAACATAGTCTTTAATGGCTGTACTCAGTTCTATGGAAACTGTTGATAAAGATTATGCTGTGCCCCAGCCCACCTGCAGCCAGTCCTGTAGCTGTTATAGAGGAGGCAAGACTGGTTTTTATTAGTATAGGTAAATGGATTGTGACAAGCTTAGTCAGCCTTTTGGGATGTACTTCCCTTAGATTAAAGGGCCAGTCTCTCTTATCTGGTCATCTAAAACATAAGCATATTCTTATTAGGGACCCCAGTGAGTTAGGAGAAGAGCTTTCATATATATATACCAAGTGTAGTTGGGGTCAGGGAGGGGAGATGGTGAAATCCTGAGGTTGTGTTAGGTAAGTTCTTTTAAAGTCTCTAGACAGGAGCGTGTAAGTTGTTTAGGTAGAGGTAGAAGGATAGCTAGGTTAGGTGGGGGCCAGGAGTCTGAAGTAATGTTTGGGTTGTCTGGAAAGGCAACATGAAAAAGTTGAAGTTTGGATGGGTTAGGGTTTAAGTAGCCTCCACTCGAATTTCATTAGCATTTTAGGCCTTGAAGGGGACCAGAGGACCCAGGTAGCTGAAGTTGTATTGTCACAGCAACCTCTGAGTGTGGGCTAACTGTAGAGAGAGGCTATAAGGTGAAGATTGTAGTTAAATACACAATCCCACAATTAACAGAATTATTACCAGAAATGACAGGCATGCTCATCATGAAGATCTAGAAATTTACAAAATTTTTATCTGTTTTTGTTACAGTGAGCACATCTATCTAAAGTTACAGTCTGGACTGTGATGATTGAATCTTTTAAGATATACGTTACTTTTGGCTATATTTTTCTACTGAATGTTTAAGACCAAGAAGGTGGTCAAAGTTTAATTTTATATTGTAATTTTGAAGGTCAGTGAAGGGGACTGGGAGGAGCTCGATGGCTCTCTCAGCATTTATATCATCTGCTGGGATGAGTCAGGGCCATGCTGACCATGTGCTTCCCTTCCCTTGGAAGCATTAAGGGATTTTCACTCTGTTCTGACTCTCCTTCTGCTGACTGAATAGTGATTAGAATCCATTTTTGGGGGGGTGTCCATGTCTTCTTTGATCAAGAAGATAGGTGGCTTACCAAGGACTTTAGGATCCTCTAGAGAAAGAAGTATCCCATTGTCTCTTGAGCCCTCTGACCAGGAGGGGCTGGGACCAAAATAAACAAGTATTTGGTTTTAAAGTTGAAAACCTAGAAATCTGTCTTTAGTACCTTAGAATCACCTTCAAATATATCTATGATTCTATGCACATTTTAGTGGCTTTAATCTTTTTGTCTAAACTGGATTAGACATCAACTTAATCCTGATAGAGAAATCTATAACAATCAATCTGATGTACATTGTTTAGGGTTACCTTGATTTACATAAACCAATTTTTTGTTGCATTATTTTTGTTACCAATGACTATTAAATGAAATTTTGTTTGTTTAAATTAAATAGTTTGTTTAAATTACATTGGTTGTAAATTACAGATTCTAGCATTACAACTCATTTTGGCCCAAGAATTATGAGTGGAACTCCTCAAAAGTTGAGAAACACACAGTTTATATAGTTATCAGAATATGGGGAGACTTCCTTATCTTCCTAAGAACAAAAGTTACATGAATGAAGTTAGGTTCATATCTTTTATAAAACTTGAGTTATAAACACAATGCCTATTTAATAGAATTAGTTTTATTTAAAAAATCAGGGCTGGAGAGACGGCTTAGTGGTTAAGGCACCTGCCTGCTAAGCCTAAGAACCTGGTTCCAATCTCCAGGTCCCACGTTTAGCCAGATGCAGTGACGCAAGGGCGCAATGCTGCACTTGCCCACAAGGGGGCGCACACATCTGAAGTTCGTTAACAGCAGCTGAGAGGCTGCTGGCACACCCATTCTCTATCTGTCTCCCTCTTCTTCTCTGTCTGCCTCTCCAAAAATAAAAAAACAATAAATCAGTAACTAATAAATAAATATTAATCTTATTAAGGTTCAGTTTTTTGTAGTTAAAACTTTAACATAGAAGCATTATCAACTTAAACATTTGAAGGCAATTTTAAAAACTGTTACCATGACCAAAACATTATCAGTGAATCAAAATTTAGACTTTATAACCTGTTGGTTTGAGGCTTTTTTATCCTATGAAATTTTAAAAGCATAGATTTGTAAATGCAGGTAAAACTTGATAACTTACCCTGGAGATAACATAACACACTTTGAAATTGACAGAGAAACAAATGACAAATCTGAAGTACATTTATGATATAACAAATTAATATTATCTGTTCATAGTGATTTTATGCAAGAGAGAAATTGAGAGAATCAAATGACAAATTTGAACTTCATTTATGATATAACAAATTAAGATTATCTGTTAATAGTAATTTTATATAAGAGGGAAATTGAAAGAGAATCAAATGACAAATCTGAAGTACATTTATGTTATATCAAATTAAGATTATCTGTTCATAGTGATCTTACACAAGAGAGAAATTGAGAGAGAATCAAAAAACAAATCTGAACCATATTTGACAAATCTGAACTACATTTGGCAAATCTGAACTACTTTTATGATAGCAAATTAAGATTATCTGTTTATAGTGAACTTACACAAGAGAGCTATTGAGAGAGAATCAAATGACAAATATAAATTACATTTATGATATAACAAATTAAGATTATCTGTTCATAGTGATCTTATACAAGAGAGAAATTGAGAGAATCAAAATGACAAATTGGAACTACATTTGACAAATCTGAACTACATTTATGATATAACAAATTAAGATTATCTGTTAATAGTGATCTTACACAAGAGATAAATTGAGAGATAATTCAAAATTATATGTTGGTTCTCATTTTCCCTTTCCTTGTCTAGAGGCAATAGGCGAATTTGCCTAAGGACAAGGTGTGGACGACACACGGTTTTAAATGTACTTGGGGTCTGCATTGGGGGGGCCAACACATTTCTCAGAATCTAGCTTACCATGAACTTAAACAGCATACCACAATTAATATAATTTACATTACAGTGAAGTATAAATAATAATTAACAAAAATCTCTAAACACTGAGCAAACCTACCAGTTCCTAGGTGTCTGACTTTTAGCCTTTAACCAGCAGATTTGAGTGTGTGTGTCTGGCTGTGGCATGGGGTCTGTCACCATTTTCTTGTTATTTGCCATCTATCATGGGTTACAACCTTGTTGTCTTTGTGCATCATATCTCCATATGTAGAGTCACATCAGTGTGACTGTGCATGTTCACATCTATGTCTCAAAGCATTACTGTAGACACAAAACTGTGCAGACAGAATCTGCATTTTCCACAGATTAGCTTTGGTCAATAGTATCTGAAATCTAGGTTAATGTTTAATCTCACATTCATGCACAATCATTTAGAGTTTAAAATAGTTGTTTTTAGTTATTTTTATTATTTTTGTTGTTGTTGTTATTATTATTATTATTATTATTTTTGGTTTGGCAAGGTAGGGTCTCACTCTGGTCCAGGCTGACCTGGAATTAACTATGTAATCTCAGGGTGGCCTAGAACTCTCGGCAATCCTCCTACCTCTGCCTCCCGAGTGCTGGGATTAAAGGCGTGCGCCACCACACCCGGCTAGTTATTATTATTTTTATTTATTTGAGAGCAACAGACAGAGAAAGAGGCAGAGAGAGAGAGAGAAAGAGAATGGGCACATCAGGGCCTCCAGCCACTGCAAACAAGCTCCAGATGCATGTGCCACCTTGTGCATCTGGCTTATGTGGGTACTGGGGAATCAAGCCTTGAGCCAGGGTCCTTAGGCTTCACAGGCAAGTGCTTAACCACTAAGCCATCTCTCCAGGCCCCAATTTCTGTTATTTTATCTAAATGGGGTCAGTCTCACCTTGGCTATAAGAATCTAATAAGTAGGACAAGCAGAGCAGAGGCATGTAGAGCAAAAAATGTTTGAATATGGGGAAATCTCAAACCAGTTGCCAGTGCATGGCAAATTTGTTTAAATCAGTAAGAATCTGGAAATCAAAAGATATGGATCTATTGGGCCTGGAGAGATGACTTAGCAGTTAAGTGCTTGCCTGTGAAGCCTAAAGACTCCAGTTCAAGCCTTGATTCCCCAGGACCCATGTAAGCCAGATGCACAAGGTGGCGCATGCATCTGGACTTCATTTGCAGTGGCTGGAGGCTCTGGTGTGCCCATTCTCTCTCTCTCTCTATTTGCCAATTTCTCTCTCTGTCTGTCACTCTCAAATAAAATAAATAATTGACTCTAAAATTAACAGCTTGGAAAAGTTCCTTAACCTTTCTAGACCTCAGGTTTCCCATCAGTTAAAAAAAAAAAAAAAAGATATGAGCCGGGCGTGGTGGCGCACGCCTTTAATCCCAGCACTAGGGAGGCAGAGGTGGGAAGATCGCCATGAGTTCAAGGCCACCTTGAGACTACAGATTGAATTCCAGGTCAACCTGGGCTAGAGTGAGACCCTACCTCGAAAAAAAAAAAAATGGATCTATTGTCTAATTTATGTTGAGGCCAGGCTGTGTGGTAATAAAAGATTAAACAGTGAGGTTTGATATCTTGGAGCCTTAATTTCTTTAAGTCTTCAAGTAGACAAGCCATGGGAGTGATAGGACAGTTCTGGAAGGTTTAGTTCCCATTTCAGATGAGAGGGAGAAGGAAAGGGTATAGGAAAGACTCTTGTAAGGAAGAGAGAAGGAGAAAAGTAAGGTGTGTTCTTGAAGGAGTAATTATTAGTTTTGAAGAATGAGATCTCAGGAGGAGGGGAGAGAAAGTGCACGTGTGTGTGGTGGCAGCAGGGGTGGCCAGACCAGAGCTGTGGGTCGTCGCCATTCCCAGGAGTTGTTGGCTACCGATGTCCCAGGCTCAGGAGGAACTGGGGGAAGCAGGTCCTGGAGTGGTTGAGTGTGATGGACAATGAATCACCCAAGAGGCAGTCTGATAGATAGCACGCTCTCATTTATTCAAAAGGGGAGTGGGTTTATAAACACTTGAGAAAGGTTGAAAAGGCACATACAGACTATATGGCAATTGGATACATAGTTTATGGGTTGCTATCTTATTGGCTGGTGTTGGAAGGCAGAAGTCGTGAGAGAGAAGCTGCAAGTGGCAGGAAAAGCTACGTGACTTCAGAGTTGCAAGGGAGGAGCTGCAAGGGACATAACAGAAGTGGTGGGAAAAGCTACGTGACTTCAGCCACATAAGGGTCTCTTGGGCAACTAGCCACAAGGTCAGGAACTGTGAGGGGCAAAGCCTGACTATGGAATGGTCAGGCACTTTTGGGGGTCAAGAGGGGAGGGCCTTGCCAGTTCTGCCCATTCTGGGTGAAGACAGGGCACACTACAACCTTGCCCGAGGGCAGGAAGGGCCAGTCTCTGTTGCTAGAATGGGTTTCCGACGATAAGACCAGTTGCACCTCCCACAGCCCAAGGTCCCCAGCCATGTCCAACAGCCCAGGCCAGCTTCCTCACAGTCCCAGCCTGTGTTTAGCAATGCCCAACAACTCCCCCTTTGTTTTTAAAATGGAGCAGTGTCATCTTGGGTAAGTTTTTTGTGGCTTACTGAGGGTCCAGTTAGAGCCAGATGATGTATAAGGCCTAATCGGTCGAGATTTGTCTATATTGTTTGAGCCCTAATTTACATATACAGGGAATTATGCATAAGAGTGCATAATGCATAAGAGTGCAGGGTGCCTGACACCAATAGTAACCAAATGAAAAATTGAGAAAGAAGCTGTTTGGGAGATAATTTTTGTAATGTGCTCTGTAAGGCATCAAAAAATCCTTTAGCTGCTTTAGCAGGATCACCAAAAGACAAGTGACTATGTGAAATAACAGATATTTCTTTTTGTAAACTTTGTAAATCTATGCTGAGATTATTATGATTCCGAATACCCCAAATATGATTTTCAACCTTCCACCATTCAGTAGCGGTCCCATTGTAGGGTAGAGAAGTAGCACATATGAATTGATAATTAGCATGACAGACCAACTGCATTTGAGCTGCCAGATTGGCAACCCATCTTCCTTGATAGATAACAGCATCTTCTAGAGCATCTAACCGGACTAACACCTTTTTATCAATATCTGTGACAAAAGGGCTTGGGAGATTAAGCTTTAAGCCTGTGGGAGTTTGTAAATTACAGTGGCTCAGTAGCTGGGAAAACCCAGCACAGAGGAGGACAGACAGAAAAAAAGGGAAAGAAGGAAGGGATGAGTTGGTTCTCTTTGTGTGTGGCTGATCAAGCTGGATTGGTGGTGGGTAAGAGGCAAGGAGCTGCCCTCTCCTCTCCAGGCAGAGGGAAAGGAGGACCAAGAGTGTCCCTAGGCCAGCAAACTGAGCAGAAAGGTACCCCTCATGGCTTGGTGGTCCTGACAGAGAAAGTCCCAAGGTATCGAGAGTGCATCTTTCCCAAGAACTGGGGAGTCCAGAAACAGGCAAGCGGTGTGGCCTGAGGTACCAATATGGTTTAGATGAGAGTGAGTGAGGGATGCCTTCAAGAGATGAGAGCAGGCCTACCTGTGTAGTGAGAGACACTCCAAGAGGGAAAGGGTGGAGAAGGTTTAGAAGAGAGAGAGAAGGGAGAGAAGGAGAGTACTTCTGAGAGTAAGTCAAGTTGTGGAAGACACTTACTGAAGGTAGAATATGAGGGAAGAGGACTAAAGCCAAATCGTGGTGGGTGGGAGAACCTGCACCTGGCAGATGGTCAGGGCCATCAGAGGGTCAGAGTCAGGTTGGTGGTCTGATGGGGAGAAAGGAGGTCTGGCCGCCCAAGAAGGCAACAGGGAGCCTTCTCTCCAAGTCACGGCACCAAATATAAGGTTTGCAAATGACCAAAAACCACTCAGGACCACTCTGAGGCAGGGAAAAAGCTGCTTATTGGGGCCCAAGCTGCTGGGCTGTCTCACAGGAGGAGAGAGAGAGAACAGCTGGCGTGACTCTGAATAGTTTTTTTATGGAGTTTTTATGGAGTTTTTCCTTTTAGGAGGGGAATACAAAAGACAAACAACTGGGGACTGCAGGGAACAGCAGGGATCATGAAGCTCGATAGTCAGAGGGACAGAGATCAAACAGAGGAGGAGGAGAGGAGCCAGGTTGTCTCTAAGATAAGATCAAAAAGTATGGCCAAAGGCATTGTTAAGTTGAGGGGTGGAGTTAGGCAATATAAGCATTTAAAGTTGTATCAGTCAGGCTGTTCTCTTCCTTCATTTTGACTCCTTCTTGGGACTCTTGTCCTACCTAACAGTCCACCACGCCTGGCTTGGAGCATTTTTAAAATTTGTGTGTATGTGTGTGTTTGTGTATAATGGTGCATATTTGAAAGGTTTTAGAATTCAGTTGTTTGTCCTCTCCTTTCACCATTAAAAAAATTGTTTATTTATTTTACTTTGAGAGAAAGAAAAAGGCAGGTAGAGAGAATGGGCACACCTGGGCCTCTAGCCACCTTGTGCATCTGGCTTACATAGGTACTGGAGAAACAAACTTGGGTCCTTAGGCTTCACAGGCAAGTGCCTTAACTGCAAAGCCAGCTCACCAGTCCTCACCTTTCTTTTTTGAGATTGGGTCTCTCCCTAGCCCAGACTGACCTGGAATTCACTCTATAGTCTTAGACAATGATCCTCCTACTTCTGTCTCCCAAGTGCTGGGGATGAAGGCATGTGCCACCATGCCTGGATCACCTTCTTTTTTAAAATAATTTTTTTGGGGGGTGATTAGAGGCAGGGTCTTGCTCTAGTCCAGGCTGATCTGGAATTCACTATGTAGTCTCAGGGTGACCTTGAACTCAAGGTAATCCTCCTACCTCTGTCTCCCAAGTGGTGGGATTAAAGGCATGCACCATTACACCCAGCTTTAAAATATTTTTATTTATTAATTTGAGAGAGAGAGAGAGAGTGAGTATGGGTGTGCCAGGGTCTCCTGCCATTGCAAACAAACTTCAGATGCACCTGTTTTTTTGTTTGTTTGTTGGTTGGTTGGTTGGTTGGTTTGTTGTGGTTTTTCAAGATAGGGTCTCACTCTTACCTGACCTGAAATTCACTAATGTAGTCCCAGACTGGCCTCAGACTCGTATCAATCCTCCTACTTCTGCTCCAGGCGCATGTGCCACTTTGTACATCTGGCTTGATATGGGTACTGGGGAATTGAACCTGGGCCTTCAGACTTTGCAAGCAAGGGCCTTTAAGTACTGAGCCATCTCTCCAGCCCTCTATCATTTCTATGAAGTGGTCCTAGCGTGAGGCAAGATGGACCAGTCAGTAACCAAGGAATTCCAATGCCCCCACCACACCTAAGTGTCCCCTCATCTGTAAGGAAGGCAACTTTTTGACCTGCCTAGTCAGAGCCCTTCTCAGATGTACTGAATAAAGCCTCCACTGTTGAGCCAGATCTCTCTCATTTCTTTCCCCTCTTTTTCTAACAGAATCTGTATCCCCACCCTCAGTCTTCTCATTTATAAATCAAATTCATTTTCAATCCATTGTTTAGAGGGAGCATACTTTTCCCTGTTCCATGAAGAGGGCTTTTTTCCCCCACAACTGGATCATAATGCAGAAGAGTCAGTTTCTCTCTGAGGTGGCTTCTCTTGGTGTTGAAGAAGCCTGTCTCAGCTTGGCTCCTCAGTCAAAGGAGACCATGCATGCAATGAGCTAACAAGAAATGGGCGGTGGGGGGAGGGGTGCTTCCTGGAACCCCAAGCCCTGGGTTGGTGTCTGTCAATTAACCAAAGAATTGGCAATCCACACTAAACAGAACGATTTTTAAATTACCACGTTTTTTTTTTTTTTTTTTTGAGACAAGCCCAAAAGACTGGCTTTTTTTTTTTTTTTTTTTTTTTTTTAATGCAAGAGTAAGAGTGATATCAAGAGTGGAGCTAGGGCCTCCAGCCTCTATAATCAAATTCCAGACATGTGCAGGTTCTTGCACATGTCTGCAACCTTGGGTGCTTGTGTCACCCTGTGAGTCTGGCTTACATGGGATCTTGAGAGTTGAACATGGTCCTTAGGCTTGGGAGGAAGACACCTTAACCACTAAGCCATCTCTCCAGCCCTATATCACATTTTATTCAACTATCACAGGGATGTGAGGGAGGGAAAGGGCTGAGGAAGAGAAGGTAAATTGGGTAGAAGGGAAATACACCACATGGTCCAATGAACATGGAATTTAGATTAAAAAAATATAAGAGATGGGATTTTTCCAAAGAGATTAAAAAGCAAAAACAGGGCTGCAGAGATGGCTTAGCAGTTAAGGCGCCTGTCTGTGAAGCCTAAGAACGCTTGTTCGAATATCCAGGTCCCACATTTAGCCAGATGCAAAAATGATGCAAGTGCACAATGTCGCACATGGGCACAAGGGAACACACGTGTCTGCAGTTCGTTCACAGCAGCTGAGACACCCTGGTGCGCCCATTCTCTCTCTGCCTCTTCCTGCCTCTGTCTCTCTCTCAAAAAAAAATTGTTTTTTAAGTAAAAACTGTAGGGCTGGAGAAATGGCTTAGTGGTTAAGGCACTTGCCTGCAAAGCCAAAGGACCTAGGTTCGATTCCCCAGGACCCATTAGCCAGATGCACAAGGTGGCACATGCATCTGGAGTTCATTTGTAGTGGCTGGAGGCCCTGGCATGCCCATTCTCTCTCTATTTGTCTCTCTTTCTCTCTCTCAAATAAATAAATAAAATTTAAAAAAATCATTAAAAAACAAAAGTAAAAACAGTAATAAAAAGTGCCCCTTCCAACCCCAACAGCCAGTGGGGTGGGGGAGAGGGATAATCTTACCAGCAGGAAGATTCAGGTGTGGAGTTCTGTGCAGCTCAAGGGCAGGGGAGGACGTCCCTGTGGGCTCAAATATGGTATATTTTAGAGTCCTTATAGGGAAGAGGCGGGTACACCTACACCAGGTATCCCAGCCAATCCCCCTGACCTCAAAGGAGGTGTATACCCACAACTGGGCAGGCTGTGCTCTCAAGAGAGATCTGATTGGGTGAGACGGGTAGATGTTCAATCCCTCAACTGAAGCAGGTGGGGCAAGCTGAGATAGGCAGGGCATAGGCATGGTAAGGGTGTAGGGTAAGATCTTAAGATTCCTCTCCTTTAAGGGCTGTTCCTGTCTGCTTCAAAAAAACTACCTGTCTATGGGTTGGAGAGATGGCTTAGTGGTTAAGGCGCCTGCCTGCTAAGCCTAAGAACCCGGTTCCAATCTCCAGGTCCCATGTTTAGCCAGATGCAAAGTGATGCAAGGGCGCAATGCCGCACTTGACCACAAGGGGGCGCACACATCTGGATTTCATTCACAGCAGCTGAGAGACTGCTGGCGTGCCCATTCTTTATCTGTCTCCCTCTCCCTCTCTGTCTGTCTCTCTGTGTGTCTCTCTCCAAAAAATATATAAAAATAAAAACAACTACCTGTCAAATCTGATCAGCCACAGTGCTGGCTAACAACAACAAAAAAAAAATGACCCTTTATTTTTTCTGAAGAGAGACTTCACAAGGATCAGGAGGCAGAGGACATGATGTTGAAGAGGAAAAGCAAGAACACAACATTCTCTGGTCACCTTCAACGGCCTTTGTGGGTTCCCTGCTCAACACCAGGTGGAAGCTGTGGAATGAGAATGAGAAGCGGGAACGGTTGGTACTGTGGGTCACATGAATTAGTCCTGTCACTGCTGTAACAAGTCACCAACAGTTACTGGTTTATGATCGCATCGAGTTACTTTCTTGCAGTTCTAGAGGTCAGGTGTCTAAAAGGCATTTTGTAGAGCAAAGGTGTTGTTTAGGGAGGGTTCCTGCTGCAGGGTTTGGGGGAAAGCCCAGTTCCTCTCTAGCTTCTGTGGTTATACTCAGGAATTGGCCCAGGTCTCTACCGACACTGCTTTCTATCCCTCTGCTCCCAGCTGCATCCCCTGCCTCCTTCCTGCAAGCACCCTTGTGATGGCATCTGGCCTGCGAGGAGAATCCAGGGTAATTTCTATATCGCATCATCTAAAATAGCTTAATCACATGTGCAAATTTCCTTGTCCTCTTTTTCATATAAGGTAGCATTCACAGGATTTAGGTTGTAGGACATGGACCTCTCTAGAGACTGTTATTCAGCCCATTACATTGTGGGAAAAGTGGAAGTCCTTCACAATAGCAAAGAGCTCACTCATTCAAAAAGCTTTTACATGGTATTTCTAGCCCTCTTAATAATTGCAGTGAATCAATGGCACAACTAACTTACAGACTGGACATATTGCTTAAAAAACATAACAATGCAAGCCGGGCGTGGTGGCGCACGCCTTTAATCCCAGCACTCGGGAGGCAGAGGTAGGAGGATCACCGTGAGTTCAAGGCCACCCTGAGACTACACAGTTACTTCCAGGTCAGCCTGAGCCAGAGTGACACCCTACCTCGAAAAACCAAAAAAAAAAAAAAAAAAACAAACCATAACAATGCTTAAAAAAATTGACCAGAAAATGTACATTGAAAACATAATTGCTAGCCGGGTGTGGTGGCCTTTAATCTCAGCACTTGGGAGGCAGAGGTAGGAGGATCGCCGTGAGTTCGAGGCCACCCTGAGACTATTCCAGGTCAGCCTGGGCTAGAGTGAGACCCTACCTCGAAAAAAAAAAAAAACATAATTGCTTCAGAGCTAAGGGGCTGTTGAAGAGAGGACTGGAGCGAACTCCATATAGAAAATATTATGTAGCCAGGTGTGGTGGCACATGCTTTTGATCCCAGCACTTGGGAGGCAGAGGAGGAGAATCGATGTAAGTTCAAGGCCACTCTGAGACTACAGAGTGAATTCCAGTTCAGCCTGGGCTAGAGTGAGTCACTACCTTGAAAAACCTATATATATATATATATATATATATATGATGTGTATGTGTATGTGTATTTTATGTAGTACAACAAAATATGCAATAATTCAGGAAAATGTAGTCATTGTGTTACTTTTATCAAATTCTTGTCCTAGGGATGGGGAGATGCTCAGTGGGAAAGTGCTTGCCACATCAGCATGAGGACCTGAGTTGAATCTACAGCACTAATGTAAAAGCCTGGCATGGCAGCACATGCCCATAATCCCAGCACTGGGAAAGGCAGAGACAGGAGGAGCCCTGGGCCTTGCTGGCCAGCTAGTCTAGACAAATAGGTGAGCTTCAGTTTGAGAGATAGTGTCTCAAAAATATAAGGTAGAGAGAAACTGAGGAAGACATCTGAAGTTGACCTCTGACCTCCACATATGTATGCCCATCCAACCATACAAGTATGCTCACACACATACACACATGCACACCACACATACATGGACATGCTTTTAAAAAGCTTGTCCAAGCAGGGCATGGTGGCTCACGCCTTTAATCCCAGCACTTAAGAGGCAGAGGTAGGAGGACTGACATGAGTTCAAGGCCATCCTGAGACTACAGAGTGAATTCCAGGTCAGCCTCGGCTAGAGTGAAACTCTACCTCAGAAGAAAAAAAAAAAAAAAAAAAAAAAAAAAAAAGCTTGTCCATGTCTGGAATCACCTTATTTGTTTACATGTATGTTTTTTTCTCATCATATCTCCTTCACCAGAATGTCAGTGCCATAAGAGCAAAACATGTATGTCTATGTCTCTAAGGTCTTGAATAAACCCCAGGACTGAGTAGATATTCAACAAATCTCTGAATGTACAAATACACTCATATGCATACACACATTCTCATACACTATCAACTTCCACCTATTGAAAAAAATAGTTGAAAATGAAGGACTTAGCATTTAAGTTCTATGCTTCAGCAGACTTTTATTATTATTGAATAATAGAAAATAATTTTGATGTGAAATATGCACATTATAAAGGAGAAAGATGTAATAGATTCAACCATGCATTCATTATTTTCTCTACAGAATTAAAGAAGTCGTTTATTGTTGGGTTTTTGTTGTTGTTTACTTGTTGTGGTGCCAGAAATGGAGCCCATAGCCTCTTGCAGCTGGGCATGAATTCTCCCACTGAATCACACCTCCATTCAAGAAAGGCATAGTGGGCTGGAGAGATGGCTTAGCAGATAAGACCTTTGCCTGCAAAGCCAAAAGATCCTGGTTCGATTCTCCAGGACCCATGAAGGCAGATGCACAAGGGGATGCATGCATTGGGAGTTCGTTTGCAGAGGTTGGAGGCCCTGGCACACCCTTTCTCTCTCTCTTTGCCTCTTTCTCTCTCTCAAATAAATAAATAAATAAATAAATAAATATAAAAAAGAAAGGCATAGCTTGATGTGAGGGGTTATGAGTACACAGATTTGTGTCCTGGCAGGCCAGTGTATTACCCTTGAGCTGTATAAGATAAAGGGGCCAGGAGGGATTGCTTAGTGGTTAAGGTGTTTGCCTCCAGGACCTACGTAAGCCAGATGCACAAGGTGGCAACATGTATCTAGAGTTCATAGCGATGGCTGGAGGCCCTACATGCCCATTCTCTCTCTCTCTTTCTCAAATAAATAAAAATATTTTAAAAAAAGGGGTCAGGAGGACACTGGGTATGTTACCAGCTTGTTTGGACTTTAGTTCTGTCTCTCTCTTTCTCCTTCCTTCCTTCCTTCTTCCTTCTTTCCTCTTTTCCTTCCCTCCTTCCTTCCTTCCTTCCTTCCTTCCTTCCTTCCTTCCTTCCTTCTTTCCTCTTTCCCTTCCTTTCTTCCTTCCCTCCTTCCTTCCTCCCTCCCTCCCTCCCTCCCTTCCTCCCTCCCTTCCTTCCTTCCTTTTATAGCATAACAGGTATGCATGCATGTGTGTTTTCATACTCATATATGTGTCTATAGATATGGTAGCTTTCTGCCCTACAGACACTTTTCTTTTTTTCCGAGGTAGGGTCTCACTCTAGCCCAGGCTGACCTGGAATTCACTATGTAGTCTCAGGGTGGCCTTGAACTCACAGCGATCCTCCTACCTCTGCCTCCTGAGTGCTGGGATTAAAGGCGTGCGCCACCACGCCCGGCTCCTACAGACACTTTTTTAAGAAGGTAATTTAACACACTTACTCCTCAACACTGTGCCTTCTCCTGGTGGGCTGCCTGCCAAGTGCCCTGACTTATCTGATTCCAGGTTCTCTGGAGGCACAGTCACTTATCCTGTCTGCAGCAGAGGCTACAAGAACGGCTGGGTCTTTAGTTCTGCCTCATCTAGATTAGCCCTATGATGGACACTGCATGTTTTGCCTCTAATCTATTCTTCCCAGGCCAGTCCCATCCCCCCTGCTCCGCACTGGTTTGGCAAGTTTAGGGGCTATTGGATCCACTCCAGGTCCTGTTCCTCTGCCCCTTCCCAGCCCACACAATGGAAAATGTGATCCCTCTACTCAAATCCATTCAGGAAACTAGAACACTTGGATCACAAAAGTGTCTTTCCCCAATTCTGTTCTGGAAGCATCTGTGTGGAAAAACTAAGAGGCTGGAGAGATGGCTTATCAGTTAAGGCTTGCCTGCAAAGCCTAAAGACCCATGTTCAACAATTCAGATTCCACGTAAGCCACGTGCACAAGGTAACACAAGCCCGCAAAGTGGTGCATGTGTCTGGAGTTCTATTACAGTGGCTGGAGGCCCTGGCACACCAATTTTCATTCTCTCTCTCTCATTTAAAAAAAAGGGGGGCTGGGGAAATGGCTTAGCAGTTAAGGCATTTGCCTGCAAAGCCTAAGGACACAGGTTCAATTCCCCAGGACCCATGTAAGCCAGATGCACAAGAGGCGCATGAGTCTGGAGTTCGTTTGCAGTGGCTAGAGGCTCTGGCATGCCCATTCTTTCTATCTGCTTCTTCCTCTCTCTCAAATAAATAATTATATTAAAAAAAAAAAGAGGGGTTGGAGAGATGGCTTAGTGATTAAGGCATTTGCTTGCAAAGCCAAAGGACCCCAGTTACATTCTCCAGGACCCACCTAAGCCAGAAGCATAAGGCGTCACATGCATCTGAAGTTCGTTTGCAGTAGCTGGAGGCCCTGGTGTGCCCACTCTCTCTCTCTCTCTTTCTTTCTCTCTCTCTCTGTCTCTTTCTTTCTCTCAAATAAATAAATAAAAGTTAAAAAAAAAAAAAAAGGCCAAGGCTGGAGAGATGGCTTAGCGGTTAAGGCACTTGCCTCCAAAGCCAAAGGACCCAGGTTCGATTCCCCAAAACCTATATAAGCCAGATGCACAAGATGGCATATGAATCTGGAGTTCGGTTGTAGTGGCTGGAAGCCCTGGCATGCCCATTTTCTCTCTCTCCCTCTCAAATAAATAAATAAACAAAATTTTAAAAAGAAAAACAAAGCTACTCTGTTAAGCTTGCCTAAAAAAAAGGGTTAGCACATTCTTTTACTGTTATGGGTTATTATTGAGCAGCTTTGTGATTTGAACATTGGTCAGCCTCAGTTTCCTCATTTTTAAAAAAATATTTTATTATTTATTTATTTATTTGAGAGAGAGAGAGATACAGAAATAGGCAGGTAGAGAGAGAGAGAGACAGAGAGAGAGAGAGAATGGGTGTGCCAGGGCCTCCAGCCACTGCAAACGAACTCCAGATGCATGCACCCCCTTGTGCATCTGACTTACGTGGGTCCTGGAGAATCGAGCCTCGAACTGGGGTCCTTAGGCTTCATAGGCAAGTGTTTAACCGCTAAGCCATCCCTCCAGCCCAGTTTCCTCATTTTTACCACAAAAATAATACAATAGGGCTGGAGAGATGGCTTAGCGGCTAAGGCGCCTGCCTGCTAAGCCTAAGAATGCTGGTTCCAATGTCCAGCAGTTCCAATCTCCAGGTCCCACGTTTAGCCAGATGCAAAGTGACGCAAGGGCGCAATGCCGCACTTGCCCACAAGGGGGCGCACGCATCTGGATTTCGTTCACAGCAGCTGAGAGACTGCTGGCGTGCCCATCTCTGTCTCCTTCTCCCTCTCTGTCTATCTCTCTCTGTCTCTCTCTCTCTCCAAAAATAAATAAAAAAATAATTTAAAAAATTAAAAAATAATAATACCATAAAACTCCATCATAGCAGGCCCATTTTGTAAAATGCAAGAGAACAATTAACAATTGAGCAATTAAAATATGGCTTGGGCTTTCCAGAGGCCATTCTACGTAAGTCAAGTCCTATACAGCTTCATCTCTGGTTTGGTACCACCTGGGCATGGCATATTGTAGTTTAACTATTGATGGGGACACGTTCCCAGGTCAGCAGCAATAATTTCAGAAACTTCCTAATGATCTGTTACTCATTGTTTCTTTTGGTTTCAGGGAAATTTGGCTGCCTCCCCACTTTCCCAGAGGGAACTGAATCTCTGGTCAGTAGGCGCTTTAGTTTGTTGCCACAGGATCTGAGGGAACGATGCCATGATGGTAGCTCACACCTATTATCCCAGCTCTTGGGAGGCTTAGTCAGGGGATCACCCACAATTTCATGGCCAACTGAACTGAAAAGTGAGATCCTGCTTCAAAGAAAAAGAGAAAGAGTAGAAATGTCACAGTAATTGGCATATAATGATACAGCGTTTGATAATTAAATGGTAATAACTTCACAAATATTTAAAAGCCTACTATTTTCCGGGCACTAGACTAGATTTTGTGACTATAGTAGTAAATAAGACACATGTTGTGAGCCTGGCAAGATGCCTCAGAGGGTAAAGAGCTTGCTATGCAGGCCTGAAAAGTAAATTCAGATTCCTGACACCCACAGAAAATCTGGGCATGCTGGTGCACGCCCATAATTGAGATGGGTAGATTCCTGGGGCTTACTGCCTAGCTAGTCTAGGTGAATCAATTCAGCTCCAAGTTCAGCGAGAAACCCTGTCTCAAAGAATAAGGTGGAGGCTGGCAATGTAGTTCAGTGCTTGCCTAGCATGTGCAAAACCCTGGGTTCAATCCCCAGTACCACCAAAAAATTTTTAAAGAATAAGGGAAGAAGCCGGGTGTGGTGGCGCACGCTTTTAATCCCAGCACTCGGGAGGCAGAGGTAGGAGGATCACTGTGAGTTCGAGGCCACCCTGAAACTACATAGTGAATTCCAGGTCAGCCTGAACTAAAGTGAGACCCTACCTCGAAAAACCAAAAAAAAAAAAAAAAAAAAAAAAAAAAAAAAAAAAAAAAAAAAGAAAGAAAGAAAGAAAGAAAAAAAGAATAAGGCAAGAGAGCAAATGAAGAAGACTGCTAACATCAGCCTCTGGCCAGAGAAAATCCACTTGAGAGCACTGACCCAAGAGAGTACTGTGTCAGAATACTCCACATTCTCACTGCCAAGGCTAATTCTCTTAGACAAAACAAAAACTCAAGAAAAAGGCCTTGTCTGATCTGACCTTAAACACCTCACCAGATATGCAAATGCACCAAATCATCTCAAGGTCACTGAACATAAATTCTCAGTTCATTTGGTTTTTTTCTTTCTTTTTGAAGTGTGGTAAAGCTTGTTTGGGCATAGCAAATCCTATTTGGTCTTTAGAGCAGCCCAGGCTTCCAGAGTCCCCCTCTCCCCAGGTTTTGATTTGATTCCTATACCACTTTCTAGAACTACATTGGATTCCAGCCTGCTTCCCCTTCTTCCAGTTTCTGGGTAAAGATGGCAGCTCTGGTCTCATACTGGTTTCTGAAACAGAATCATCCTCCTCTTCCTCCTCCTTTTCTTTTTCTTTTTCTTTTTTCTTTTCTTTTCTTTTCTTTTTTTTGAGGTAGGATCTCACTCCAGCCCAGGCTGATCTGACACTCACTCTAGTCCCAGGAGGCTGACCTGGAACTCATGGTGATCCTCCTACTTCTGCCTCCCAAGTGCTGGGATTAAAGGCCAGAATCCTTCTTGAGGCAGTATGCCTTCAGAAGGCATTTGAAGGGGTGTGTGTGTGTGTGTGTGTGTGTGTGTGTGTGTGTGAAATTCAGGACCATTTTGTCCATTCACTTACCACAGGACATTATCAGGAACTGTGTATCCTCATACACGTGGATATCCACTGGTTAGTACCAGACACAAGATATCTGACTCAAGTCTCTATGTTTGAATGATGGTTCAAACTGTGAGTGAATCCTTTGAACCCCGTATTTCACATCCCTTTGACAGATAAATCAATCACTTTTATTAGTTATGAGGTTTGACTTTTTTTACAAAAATGTGTAGCAACTAATCTGAAATGTGCAAACATTTTTTTCAGTGTATGCTTTTGCTTGAAACTTGTTGCAGAATTTCAAAAACTTTTCTTTTTTTTTTTTTTTTTTTTTTGGGTTTTTGAAGTACAGTCTCACTCTAGTCATCCTGACCTGGAATTCACTCTGTAGTCTCAGGGTGGCCTTGAAATCATAGTAGCAATCCTCCTACCCAGATCTGCCTCCTGAGTGCTAGGATTAAAGACGTGCACCACCATGTCTGGCTTAAAAACTTTTTATTGAAAAATTTCATACATGAACATAATGGAATTTGATCATAACCTCCTTCCAAAACCTTCTTTTGTCCCTTTGCTCCTTATCCTTTCCACTGAGCTCCTCCTTCTTCTAACTAGACCCTTTCTACTTTAATGACCTGTCTTTTGCCCTCCATCATCCATGTTGAAATGTTTATGAGCTCAATATTGTGCAGGTCTTGTGGAGGTAATGACAACCCTGTGAGGTCATAAAGTAATGGCAACTTCATGCCTGAAAGATAGCAGCCCAAAGCACTTTTTCCCATCCTCTGGCTAACATCCTTTCTGCTCCTCCTTCCACAATATTCCCTGAGCCTTGGAGAATGTCATAGAGATGTCTCATTTAGTACTGAGCACTCAGCTGTCACTTATTCTCAGCCCTTTTTTTCCCTGTTTTTTTTTTTTTTTTTTTTCAGGGAAAGGTCTCACTCTAGCCTAGGCTGACCTGTAATCCACTCTGTAGTTCCAGGCTGGCCTCAAACTCATTGTATTCCTCCTACCTTAGTATCCCAAATGCTGGGATTAAAGGCATGCACCACCATACTTGAGTCTCCCTGGTATTCACTGCCAGCTACACAAAGAAGCTTCTTTGACAAAAGATGAAATCAACACTGATCTATGGGCATAAACCTACTATAAATATTTAGACGATGATTTCATGGGCATAACATATCCATTTGGTCAAACAACAGTGGTAGCTTTTCCCCTAGGGTCTCTGACCTTCTCAGCCATGGGCCATTCTCAGATCTAATCAAAGAGCATTTGGTTACCCCCATAATGGTCATGCCATTTTAACACCAATGGGCACCTCTTATCTGGGTAGTCAGTTGTGTAGTGCTCAGGATGGATCTGTGGTTGGGTAAGTTTGTTGGTGACTTTTCCCTCAACAGTCTGTATGGCACTTTACGACACTAGAACAGCTAGAAAGAAAGGAGGAGGCTTCCAGCTCTATTCCAGCTTGATTTTTCTGTGTCTTGAGACTGATACATGTGGTGCCTTCAGTAATAGGCTCTTTCCATCTAGTTCTAGTGGACATCCAAGAGCTTTGGCAATAGCTTGTATTGTTTTGGTGGTCTCGGGGGCCTCCATGACCCTCACTGGGAGGTGTCCCAATGTTGGCACTGGAGTTTTCCTGTAACAACCTATGGCTGTTGAGAACAGTATTATTCATTCCCATAGGAAGTTTCTGCCCAAAATAGAGTGGTCTCTTTCTCTCTCTTTCCTTTTCTTAATTTTTAAATTATTTAATAAAACATGGTTTTCCCTAGGGTGTTTTCATAATATCTTTAGTTTGGACTAACCCCCTCTTCTCTTCCATTCTCTTCCCTTGATCCCATTTTTACCTTTCTATCCTCAGTATTTTGTCTTCTGCTTACATATCTACTATCCCCTCTCCTTAAGCCATATCCCCTCATTCCCCTTCATAGCTTCTTTCTAGCTTCCTGGCCTCTATTGACTTGCTCAGATGTGCATACACATCTAAAAATTCAAAGTTAGGATCCACATATGTGACATTTGTCTCACTTAGTATATTTTCCAGATCCATCCATCTTACTGCAAGTTTTATAATTTCAGTTTTCATTACAGCTGAGCAAAACTCTGTTGTGTATATATGCCACATTGTCATTATCTATTAATTTAGTTGTTGGGTATTTGGGCTGATTCCATTTCCTTGATACTGTGATAAACATGGTTCAGCAAGTATCTTGACATGCCCAGGAGAGGTACAGTTGGATCATAGGGCATATCTATTTTTAGCTTTTAAAAATATTTATTGGATGGCTCAGCAGAGGTAGGTTGCTGAGAGTTCGAGGCCACCCTGAGACCTAAGTTAATTCCAGGTCAGCCTGCAAACCCTACCTCGCCTAAGGACCAGCAGGTTGCGACTCCCAGAACCCACATAAGCCAGATGCACATGGTGGCACATGTGTCTGGAGTTTGTTTGCAGTGGCTAGAGCTCCTGCCATGCCCATTCTCTCTCTCTCTTTACTTTTATTTATTTATTTATTTATTTATTTATTTTTATTTATTTATTTATTAGAGACAGAGGGGGGAAACAGAGAGAGGTAGAGTGAGAATGGGTGTGCTAGGGCCTCCAGCCACTGCAAATGAACTCCAGATGCATGTGTCCCCTTGTGCACCTGGCTTACGTGGGACCTGGAGGATCTAACCAGGGTTCTTAGGCTTTGCAGGCATGTGCCTTAACTGCCCTTAACCAGCTCTCTCTCTCTAAATAAATAAATAAATAAATAAATAAATAAATAAATAAAATTATTTTTTAAATATTTATTTATTTGTGTGTGTATGTGTGTGTGTGAGAGAGAGTGAAAGAATGGGCATGTCAAGGTCTCTTGCTACTGCAAATAAACTCCAGATGCATGCACCACTTTTTGCACCTAGCTTTATGTGGATACTATGGAAGTGAATACCAGGCCAGCAGACTTTGCAAAAGCAATTCCTTTAACCACTGAACCATCTCTCCAACCCCTATTTTTAGCTTTTAAGAAAGCTCCACACTGATTTCCATGAAGGATATACCAGTTTACATTCCCATCAACAGTGAATAAGGGTTTCTCTTCTCCCACACCTTTTATTTGCTATCATTTTATTTTAAATTTATTTATTTATTAGAGACAGAGAGAGGGAGAGAGTGAGAATGGGCACACCAGGGCCTCTAGCCATTGCAGACGAACTCCAGATGCATGCGCCACCATGCGCATCTGGCTTACATGGAGTCTGGAGAATCGAACCGGGGTCCTTAGGCTTTGCAGGCATGTACCTTAACCGCTAAGGCATTTCTCCAGCCCTGTCATTTTATTTTTTTGATGATAGCCATTCTGACTGGAGTGCAATGGAATCTCAAAGTAGTTTTAATTTGCATTTCTCTGGTGGATAAGAATGTTGAACATTTTACATATGCTTATTGGACATTTATATTTCTTCTTTTGAGACTCTGTTCAGTTCTATAGCCTATTTATTTATTTATTTGGATTTTTTTATTTATTTATTTGGTTTTTGGGGTTTTCGCTCTAGTCCAGGCTAACCTGGACTCACTATGTGATCTCAGGGTGGCCTCAAACTCACGGCAAACCTCCTTTCTGCCTCCCAAGTGCTGGCATTAAAGGCAAGCACCACCACACCCAGCCTCTAGCCTATTTTTGATTGGGATGTATATATAAATTTTTATTTATTTGCAAGTGTAGAGACAAAAGAGAGACAGACAGAGGCAATGGCACACCAGGTCCACCAGGCATTGCAAATGAATTCCAGATACACAAGTCAATTTGTGCATCTGGCTTTACATGGGTATTGGGGAATTGAATCCAAGTTGCTAGGCTTTGCAGGCCAGCACCTTAACTGCTCTGCCATCTCTCCAGCCCAGGTTGTTTGCTTTTCATTGTTCACTTTTTTGAGTTCTTTGTATATTCTAGATAATCCTGTGTCAAATGTTTTTTTTTTCCTATTCAGTAGGCTACCTCTATGCTCAGTTGACTGTTTCCTTAAGCTATACAATGGCTTTTTAGCTTTATGAGATCCAATTTGTTGATTTTTTTTTTGCCCTATTTTTTGCCCATCTCTCCAGGGCTGAAGAGATGGCTTAGCTTAGCACCTTAACTGGTGCTTGCCTGTGAAGCCTAAGGACCCAGGTTCAACTCCCCAGAATCCACGTAAGACAGATGCACATGGTGGTGCATGTGTCTGGAGTTTGTAGTGGCTAGAGGCTCTGGAGCACCCATGCTCTCTTTCTATCCACCTCTCTCTCTCTGTCTCTCTCTTAGATAAGTAAACAAATTTAAAAAATTTAAAAAGCAAGCAAACAAAAACCCTTACAATCAGCAATGGTGATGTCTCTAGTGGTAATTTTTTTCTCTGCTGAGGATAGTTTTGGCAATATAGGATTATTTTGTGTTTCTATATGAATTTTGATACTTTTTATTTATGTGAAGAATGGTACTGGAATTTTTATTGGAATTGCATTGAATCTGTATATTACTTATGGTAGAATGGCCATTTTCATGGTATTCTTCCAATTCATGAGCATGAGAGATTTTTCTATCTTCTGGTGTCTTCCTCAATTTCCTTCTTCAGTGTTTGAAAGTTTTCATTGTAGAGGTCTTTCACTTCTGGGGAACCAAACCCAGGCCATCAGGCTTTGCAACAAGTACCCTTAACTTCTAAGCCATCTCCCAGCCCTCGAGTGGAAGATTTTATTTGATTTTTTGAGGTAGGATCTCACTGTATCCCAGGCTAACCTAACCTTGCACCACTCTGTAGTTCCAGGCTGACCTCGACCATGCAGTGATCCTCCTACCTCTGCCTCCCAAGTGCTGAGATTAAAGGTATGCACCGCCATGCCCAGCTGAGTGGAAGATTTTTAATTACTGCTTCAATCTCATTGCAGAATAAGATCTAGAATAAGATAAGGGTGTCACCTCTCTCCACTTCTACCTAATATAGTGCTTGAAGTCTCAGCAAGATCTGTTTAGATTATTTATCTCATCTCAGTCTAACTTTGGTAGGTCATATGCTTTGAGAAAGTCATCCATATCTTTCAGACTTTCCAATTTGGTGGAATGCAGGTTTTTGAAGTATGTCCTCATAAGTCTCTCAGTTTCATTTGTGTATGTTGCAATGTCTTTTTGATTTCTAATCTTACTATTTTGGGTCTTTTCTCTCTTTCTTTTGGATAATTTGGCTAAGGGTTGTCTTTTTGTTGTTGTTGTTTTTTTTTGAGGTAGGGTCTCGCTCTGTGGGTCTCATTCCTTCCCGTTCCTCGGGGGGGCGGTTATTGGCCACCGACGTCCTGGGCAAGGGAGAGAGGGGTTGGGAGGGAAGCAGCAGGGTCCTTCCTGGAGTAGGGGGTGAGTGCGACAGGATGACACACGAACACATGACGGGCAATGAGCACCCAGGAGACCATCTGATGGACAGCACTCGTTTATTCAAAAGGAGAGTGGGTTTATAAACACTTGGGGAAGGTTGAGATGGCACATACAGACTATATGGCAATCAGATACATAGTTTATGGACTGTTATCTAGACAGAGGAAGGACTAGTAACTTCAAAGCTATGGGGGAAGGATAAGGGAATGTAGGGGAAAGGGCAGAAGAGGAGATTAACAGAAGGCTGTGACTTCAAAACTGTGGGGGATGGGGAGACTACATGACTTTAGCCACATGAGGGTCTCTTGGGCAGCTAGCCACAGGTCAGGAACTGTGGGGGGCAAAGTCTGACTTATGGAATGGTCAGAGCCTTTTGGGGCCTGGGGGGAGCACCTCGCCAGTTCTGCCCACTCTGGGCGATGACAGCTCACTACAACCTACAATGTAGGGAAGGCCGTTACTGTCATCAGGGACTCCTGACAGAGGGCCAGCTGCAACCCCACAGCCCAGGGTCCCTGGCCATGTCCAATATTTCAGGGCAGCCTCCTCACAGTCCAGCCTGTTACCAGCAAGGCCCAGCATCGCTCTAGCCCAGGCTGACCTGGAATTCATTCTGTAGTCAGTCCCAGGGTGACCTTGAACTCATGGTGATCCTCCTACCTCTGCCTTCTAAGTGCTGGGGTTAAAGGTGTGCAACACCACACCTGACTTTTTTTTTTTAATGAACCAATTTTTTGTTTCAATTCTTTTCATTTTTTCACTTCTGATTCATTAATTTCTGCTATAATGTTAATTATTTCTTTTCATTGAGCGTTTGGGGGTTAGATTTCTTCTTGTTTTTCCAAGGTCTTCAGGTGTATCATTAAGTTATTTATTTGAGATACCTCTGTTTCCGCAATGTAGGTTCTTAGAGTTGTAAGCTTTACTCTTGGGACCACCTTCATCATGTCCATAGGTTTTGGTATGTTGTTTTCATTTTCATTCACTTCTAGGAACATTTTCATTTAGTTCTTCAATAACACATTAATTCTTAAATAGTGTGCTGTTTAATCTCTATAAATTTGTAATTTTCTATACTTTGTCTTGTTGTTCCTTTCTTTCTTTTCTTTTCTTGGTCTTTTTTTTTTGGGGCGGGGGAAGGTCTCACTCTAGTCCAGGTTGACCTGGATTTCACTACGTAGGCCCAGGATGGTCTTAAATTCACAGAGATTCTCCTACCTCTGCTTATTGAGTACTGGGATTAAAGGTGTGCACCACCATATCTGGCTAAATTTCTTTTAAAAATTCTCATTTATTTTATTTGCAAGCAGAGAGAGAGAATGAGAGAAGGAATGGGTATGTCAGGGCCTCCTGCCAAGGCAAACAAACTCCAGATGCATGTGCTACTCTGTGCATCTGGCCTTTTGTGGATACTGGGGATTTGAACCCAGGCTGTCAAGCTTTGAAAGCAAGCACATTTAATTGCTGAAGCATCTTTCCAGCTCCCTTGTTATTAATTTCTTATAATATTTATTGGTTTTGGTTTTTCAAGATAGGGTCCTATTCTAGCCCAGGCCGACCTGGAACTCTGTAGTCTCAGGCTGGTCTCAAACTCACAGTGATTCTCCTACCTCTGCTCTCAAGTGCTGGGAGTAAAGGCATGCACACCACAGCCAGCCTTGTTATGAATTTCTAAATGGATTGTACTGTGGTCAGATAAAATAAAAGGAATAATTTCAATTGCCCTATACTTGTTGAGGATGCAAGAAAAATGATGTGTTTTGGATCACCACAGCATTTGTTGCTATTTTACTGGATGTGGATGTCGGGTTAGTACTGGGAGCAACACTCCTGATGCTGCTTTCTCTGCAGTTTCTTCTGGACCCCAGTAAATGTGGTAGAGGTGGCACATCTCATTGCAAGCATTCAGCTGTCTTTTCTTGTACTGAAGTATCTTTGATCTCCCCAGTATTCTCTGCCATCTGTAAAACAGATTCTCCACCCAAGGGTGAGTTAAAGGGGCTATGCCTAGAAGTTTGAGAGACTTTCTCATGTGGCTACCCACCTGAATTGTACAGGAAACATTGTGGGCTTCTCTTTGGGTAATGTGATTTTCCTGACCATGGCATGCTGACTTGGTTCCCTGTACCGCAATCCCTGGTTTAACGCTTAAGCTTCCTCCACCTTTTACTAGGCATTACTATCTGGTCCATCTATCTCTCTTAATAGGGGGTTCTGTCTTGTTTACTGGTTTCCAGGAGGAAGGTTCCTACTGTGAGGACTGCTTTAGCCTTTGGTTTTCTGTAGTTCCCCTCCCCACCCTCCCTTTCCCTGAACCCTCCGCTCACCTCCCACCCTCATATTCTTTCCCTCTACAGGTTTGTCTGATACCCTCTCCTCTCCTCCCTGCCTGGTTCTTCTTTTTCTTGGTCTTATCCTAATTACATGCACATGGTCCTAATGCTTACTTCCTTTTAGATTCCTCTTCTACTGGTCTAGTTTAGGAGCCACGTATGAGAGAAAACATGTGACATTGTCTTAAACTGCGTGACCTTGCTTAGGATGATATTTTCTAAGACCATCCATTTTCCTGCAAATGTCATTCGTTCATTTTTCCTTACTGCTGAGTAGAATTCCATTGTGTATATGTACCACATCTTCATTATCCATTCATCAGTTGATGGGCATCTGGGTTGATTCCCAATTCCTAGCTATTGTGAATAGCTCAGTGATAAACATGGCTGAGCAAGTATCTCTGAAGTAGAGAGTGGAGTCTTTAGGATAGACATGGAGCAGTGGAATAGCTGGGTCAGATGATAGCTCTATTTTCATCTTTTTCAGTAGTCTTCATATTGATTTCCATAGTGGTGTAACAAGTTTACATTCTCACCAGCAGCCTTGCCAACATCTGTTGCCCTTTGATAATTATGATGAATGCCATCCTAACTAGAGTAAGGTGGAATCTAAAAGTTGTTTTAATTTGCAGTTCCCTGATGGCTAGGGATGTTGAGCATTTCTTTGTTGTTGTTGTTGTTGTTTGTTTTGTTTTGTTTTTAGAAGTAGGGTCTTACTCTAGCCCAGGCTGACTTGGAATTCACTATGTAGTCTTAAGCTGGCCTTGAATTCACAGCAATCCTCCTACCTCTGCCTCCCGAGTGCTGGGATTAAAGGCATGCCCCACCACACTGGCTCTTTAAAAAAAAACTTTTTAAAAACTTTATTTATTTGAGAGTGACAGAGAGAATGAGAGAGAGAATGGGCATGCCAGGGCCTGCAGCCACTGAAATGAACTCCAGATGCATGTTCCACCTTGTGTATCTGGCTTATGTGGGTCTTGGAGAATTGAACCTGGGTCCTTTGGCTTTGCAGGCAAGCACCTTAACCACTAAGCCATCTCTCATCCCTGTCGAGCATTTCTTTAAATGCATATTGGCCATTTGTATTTCCTCCTTTGAGAATTCTCTGTTCAGTTCACTGCCCCATTTTTTTGGTGGATTGTTTAATTTTTTTTAATTGCTTAGTTTTTTTTTTGAGTTCTTTGTAGATTCTAGATATTGGGCTTCTGTCAGAGGTGTGGGTTGTCTGTTGGATCTGTTTATGGTATACTTGTCTGTACAAAAGCTTTTAAGCTTCATGAAATCCCAGTGGTTGAGTGTTTAATTTTCTGAATACTGTGGTCCTATACAGGAAGTCTTTCCCCACTCTTTTTTTTTTTTTTTTGGTTTTTCGAGGTAGGGTCTCACTCTAGCTCAGGCTGACCTGGAATTCACTATGTAGTCTCAGGGTGGCCTCGAACTCATGGCGATCCTCCTACCTTTGCCTCCCGAGTGCTGGGATTAAAGGCGTGCGCCACCACGCCCGGCTTTTCCCCACTCTTTTATCTTGGAGAGTTCTTCCTATTCTCCCCTCCCAATTATTTTTTAGAGTTTCAGGTCTCATATTGAGATCCTTAATTCATTTGGAGTTGATTTTTGTGCGTGGTGAAAGTAGTGGGTGTAGTTTCCTTTTCCTACATATGGCTTTCCAATTTCTCCAGCACCATTTGTTAAAGATGCTGTCTTTTCTCCAGTGTGCATTGTTGGCTCCTTTGTCAAAGATCAGGTAGCTGTAGTTACTTGAACTAAGGCCTGGACCTTCTATTCTGTTCCATTGATCTATATGTCTGGTTTTGTGTCAGTACCATGCTTTTTTTTTTTTTTTTGAGAGAGAGAGAGAGAGACAGACAGAAAAAGGAGAGAGACAGAGAGAGAGAGAGAGAGAGAGAGAGAGAGAAATGGGCGTTTCAGGACCTTTCAGCCTCTGTGAATGAACTCCAAATGTGGGTGCCCCCTTGTGGGCATGCATAGTATTGCATACTTGTGTCACTGTTGCACCTGGCTCTACATGGGATCTGAAGGACTCCAACAGGAATTCTTAGGCTTCGCAGGCAAGCGCCTAAACCGCTTAACCACTAAGCCATCTCTCCAGCCTGTGTTTTTATTACTATGGCTTTGTAGTATAACTTGAAGTCTGGTATGGCGCTACTTCCTGAAGTTTTTCTTTTCCTGAGAATAGTTCTGGATACCTGAGGCCTCTGTAGCTCCATTTGAATTTTGGGACTATTTTTTTCTATCTCTGTGAAGAAAGTTGCTGGAACTTTAATAGGTATTGCATTGAATTTGTAAATTGCTTTTAGTAGAATGGCTTTTTTTTTTTTTTTTTTTTTTTTTTTTTTGAGGTAGGGTCTCACTCTAGCCCAGGCTGACCAGGAATTCACTATGTAGTCTAAGGGTGGCCTCGAACTCATGGTGATCCTCCTACCTTTGCCTCCCCAGTGCTAGGATTAAAGGCGTGCACCACCACGCCCAGCTCAGAATGGCTGTTTTTATGATGTTGAAAAATCTTCCAATCCGTGAACACGAAGTCTTTGCATCTTCTCATGTCCTCCTCAATTTCTTTCTTCAGTGTTTTTATGTTTTCATTGTATAAGTCTTTCACTTCCTTGGTTAGTGAAATTCCAAAAACTATTTTATGGCTATTGAAAATAAGAGATCCTCACTGATCTCTTTCTCTATATGTTTGTCTTTGGTGTTGAGGAAGGCTACTGATTTTTGTGTGTTGATTTTGTAACCTGCTACTTTGCCCAAAGAGTTTATCATTTTTAGAAGTTTTTTGGTGGAGTCTTTTGGTTTACTTATATAAAAAATCATGTAATTTGCAAATAGGACTAGTTTGAATTCTTCCTTTCTAATTTTATCCCTTTTATTTCTTTCTCTTCTCTTATTGCCTGGGCTAGGACTTCCAGCTCTATGTTGAAGAGCAGTGGTGAGAGTGGGCATGGGCACCCCTGTCTTGTTGCTGATCTGAATGGGAATACTTTGAGTTTTCCTCATGTATTATGATTTGGGCCTTAGATGCTTTCTATATAGCCTTTATTATGTTGAGATATGGTCTTTCCATCCCTAGTGTTTTCAGTGATTTGATCATGAAGTTATTTTGTTGAAGGTCTTCCCTGCATCTATTGAAATGATCATGTGGTTCTTGTGTTTATGTGGTTGTTTTATGCTTGTTGATTCTGTACATTGAAGCATCCCTGGAATGAAGCCTACTTGATCAAGGTGGATAATGCTTTTTGTAAATTTTAATTTAATTTAATTTAATTTTTTGGGTTTTTCAAGATAGAGTCTCACTCTAGCCCAGGCTGATCTGGAATTCACTATATAGTCTCAGGGTGGCTTCAAACTCACAGTGATCCTCCTATCTCTACCTCCCAAGTGCTGGGATTAAAGGCATGTGCCACCACACCTGGCTTTTTTAATTTTTTATTGACAACTTCCATAATTGTAGACAATATCCCATGGTAATTCCTTCCCTCCCCCCAATTTCCCCTTTGAAACTCCACTCTCCATCATATTCCCTCCCCTTCTCAATCAGTCTCACTTTTTATTTTGATATCATCATCTTTTCCTCCTATTATGATGGTCTTGTGTAGGTGTGTCAGGCACTGCTAGGTCATGGATATCCAGGCCATTTTGTGTCTGGAGGAGCATGTTGTAAGGAGTCGTACTCTTCCTTTGGCCCTTACATTCTTTCCAACACCTCTTCTGCAATGGACCCTGAGCCTTGGAAGGTGTGTTAGAGATACTTCAGTGTTGAGCACTCCTCTGTCACTTCTTCTCAAGCACCATGGTGCCTTCTGAGTCATCCCAAGGTCACCACCATCTGAAAAGAGAAGCTTCTCTAACCAAAAGTGAGAGTAGCATTAATATATGGGTGTGGACATTAAGAGAAGTGCTTACTGGGCAGTTTGGTGAGCATAGTATATACATTTAGCCAGGCACCAGCAGACATTATACCCCTAGGGCTCATGACTACCCCATCATAGGTTTTCAGAATCAAGGATGTAGTCCTTCCCATGGAGCAGGCTTCCAGTCCAGTTAGAGAGAGGTTGGTTTCCCCCATAACAGACATGCCACTAATGCACCCATTGGCTCATTGGATGGCCAAATTTAAGGCTTGCAGTGTTCACTGTTGGGTATCTCCACTGGTGATTTCTCTCTCTCCCATTGAACTGCATGCAGTGTAACTTTTTCCAGCTTTCTGTCAGTTGGTCCACATGGAGGAGGCTTTCAGCTCAGCTCTAGCAGGATTTCTCAGTGAACTTGCAGCCCAAGTATGTGGAGTCTCCAGCAATAAGGTTTTGCCATTTATCCCTGGTGGGAAACCAAGAGCCTCGGCAATGGCCTGTAATGTTTTGGGGGTATCAGGGACCTCTCTGGCCAACAACTTACTGGAAGGTGTCTCATCCCTGGCACTGAAAATTTTCTAGTAACAATCTATGGCTTGTGCATTTCATTGCCCAAAAAAGTAGGTATCCATTATAACTTATTTATATCCTCTTAGATTTTGATTAGCCCTCCCTACAGCTTTCCTTTACTCAATCTCTTCCCCTGACCTCACTTAGGGCTTTTCATCCCATTAATCTGTTCTTCTACTTACACACATACAATACCATCCTATTAAGACCCCCGTACCTCCCCTTCTATTCCCTTTATATCCCCTTTCTAGCTTACTGGCCCTTGCTACTGAGTTTTATTCCTACTCACATAGAAGTCTAATCATTTGTAGGTAGGATCCACATATGAGAGAGAAGATGTGATGTTTGGCTTTCAGGGCCTGGGTTACCTCACTAAGTATAATCCTTTCCAGATCTATCCATTTCCCTGAAAATTTCATAATTTCATTTTTCTTTACTGCTGAGTAGAACTCCATTGTATAAATGTGCCATATCTTCATTATCCACTCATCAGTTGAGGGACATCTAGGCTGGTTCCATTTCCTAGCTATTGTGAATATAGCATCAATAAACATGGTTGAGCAAGTTTCTCTAAGGTAGTGAGACAAGTCCTTAGGATATATATCTAGGAGTGGTAAATCTATTTTTAGCTGTCTCAGGAACCTCCACACTGATTTCCACAATGGCTGGACCAGATTGCATTCCCACCAACAGTGTAGAAGGGTTCCTCTTTTTCTGCATCCTCACCAGCATTTATGGTCATTTGTTTTCATGATGGTAGCCAATCTGACAGGAGTGAGATGGAATCTCAATGTAGTTTTAATCTGCATTTCCCTGATGACTAGGGATGTAGAACTTATTTTTAGATGTTTATATGCCATCTGTGTTTCTTCTTCTGAGAACTCTCTATTTAGTTCCATAGCCCATTTTTTAATTGGGTTGTTTGATTTCTCATTATTTAATTTCTTGAGTTCTTTGTATGTCCTAGATATTAACACTCTGTCAGTTGTATAGCTGACAAAGATTTTCTCCTATTCTGTAGGTTGCCCCTTTGCTCTATTCAGTGTTCTTATCTGTACAAAAGTTTTGTAATTTCATGAGGTCCCAGCAGTTGATGTTGATGGGGTTATATTCAGAAAGTCTTTGTCAAGACCAATATGTTGAAGGTTTTCCCCTACCTTTTCCTCTAGTAGTTTCAAAGTTTCAGGTCTGATATTAAGGTCTTTGATCCATTAGGACTTAATTCTTGTGCATGGAGAGAGATGAGGATCTGTTTTCATCTTTCTGCAGATAAATATCCAGTTTTCCCAGCACCATTTGCTGAAGAGGCCGTCTTTTCTCCAATGAGAATTTTTGGCACTTTTGTCGAAGATCAGGTGGCTATAGCTACCTGGACTTACATCTGGGTTCCCTATTCTGTTCCATTGATCTACATGTCTGTTGTTGTGCCAGTACCATGCTGTTTTTGTTACTATGGCTCTGTAATATAGGTTAAAATCAGATATGGTGATACCACCAGCCATGTTTTTGTTGCTCAAAATTGTTTTAGATATTTGAGTTTTTTTGTGCTTTCAAATGAATTTTTGGATTTTTTTCTATTTCTATGAAGAATTCCATTGGAATGTTGATGGGATTGCATTAAATGTGTAGATTGCTTTTGGTAAGATTGCCATTTTCACAATATTGATTCTTCCAATCCAAGAACAAGGGATGTCTTTCCATTTCCTTGTGTCTTCTGCAATTTCTACCTTGAACATTTTAAAGTATTTCTTCTCCTTCTTGTATGTCCATCATCCAGATATTTGGTCTTTTTAGTGTATCCCACAATTCCCTCATATTGTGTTTGTATGATTTTTTGAACTTATCATAGTTTTGGACTCTGGATCCATTTCCTCTGTCTTCTTTTCAAGATCTGAAGTTCTGTCCTCAACATGATCTGTGAGGCTTTTTTTTTTTTTTTTTTTTCAAGGTAGGGTCTCACTCTAGCCTAGACTGACCTGGAATTCACTATGTAGTCTCAGTGTGGCCTTGAACTCATGGCAGTCCTCCTACGACTGCCTCCTGAGTGCTGAGATTAAAGGGTGTGTGCCACTACATCCATTCTTTATGGAGGCTTTTAAGAGGATTATTTGATATTTGTTTTCTGAATTTTCTGCATCATTTCTATCCCTCTATTGAATTCCATTTTCAGGTCCTGGTTTGACTTTTTTGTTTTTTTCTTGGAATTCATGCCTGCATTTGATCATTTCCTCATTAAGCTTGATCCACTGATTGTTAAGGTCATCATTTATTGACTCAAGTTCAAATTGTATATCTACTTAGATCTCTCTGCTTTTCTTCTATTATGTTGAGATGAGAAGTGAGAGCTTTGTGCCATTGTTGATGTGTCTTGCATCTCATTTATGCAATCGTTGGTTCTTTGATGATTTTCTTCTAACATCCATTTTTTCATGTTCTCATTAATTTATTATGTTTGGCATGGCTTCATTGTGGGATTCTATGTCTGTAGTGTCCTCTGTGTTTTCATTAGAGGCTTCCACTAAGAGGCTAGGCATTCATGGTCGGTATATGCTGACTTGATGTCTTGCATAGTTTGTCTTGTGTTTGGGTTTGCTCATCTCTAGTTTGACCTCTTGTGTAGAGAGTGAGGTACTTGTTCCTCTTGAGGCCCCTGAGTTGTGTTATCAGGTCAGCTTTTGTTAAGGGGGGGGGCGTGTGGGGATGTTGTCTGCCTGCTTGCTTGGGCTGGGTGACCTATGGTCTAATCAGGGTCCTCTTTGTGTGTGTCACCTCCAGGTGGGTCAAGATGTGGCCCTAGCCTGCTTCCTTGCTTGCTGTCAAAGCAGTGCTCAATTCTCCTAATGTTATTTACTGCCTAAGGACTTTGGAGTGTGATCAGAGCTGGGGTTCTGTGGGGCATTGGGCTGATGCCTCAGGCCTGACAGGCAGGTTGCTCTGAACTGATGCTTTCTGTTAACACTGTGAAGTTCTTCTCCTTCTATGCCTCTTAGTTGAACATTTGGTCTTTTCATGGTGTCCCTAATATCTCTCATGGTCCATTCATGTATATTTTTTCAACTTCTCTTTGGGTTTGACTAATTTATCCAATTCCTCTTTCTTGTCTTCAAGGCCTAATATTCTGTATTTTATGTGATCTGTTCTGGTAGAAAAGAATTCCATGGAGCTTTTTGTTTGACTTTTTGAATTTCACCTCATTTCTAGCTTCCTTTCAGTTTGGCTTTCCTTCAGGATTTCTGTTGTTTTACTGAATTCCATTTTCATACCATTTCGACTTCTTAATACAAACTAGCTGTTTACGTTCTCTTGAAATTCATTTAGGTATTTATTTGCACCCTCTTTGAATTAATTCAGACTTAATTAATTAATTCAGCTTTGGGATTTGTGTTCTCTGAGTTCTCTGTACATGTCTATAATCATTCTTTTGAGTTCTGTGGTGTCATTTCACAAGCCCCTCACCCCCATAAACTCATGTGTTCTGAGTGCTTGGTTCCCAGTTGGTGACAATTTGGGATATGGAGAGTTGCTAGAGTTGGTGTGATGTTGGGGGGCCAGATTAGGAGTGTTATAACCAGCTCTCTCTCGCTCATCTTCCTGCTGCTGTTGTCCACCTGATGAGGCAGAAGAGATGTCCAGACTCTGCTCATGCTCTGCCTTCTAGGAGCTTCTCTTTGAGACTGTAAGTAAAACAAAAACAAAAACAACCGAAAAAACCTTTCCTCCGATCAGTGCTCTGTCACAGCAACAAGAAGCTAACTACAACAAATTCTTTGTCTGAAGTTTCTTCTATGTAGCTCTCATAGAGATGCTCTACTATGGGGTTGGGAGTTCCCAGGGGAGATATACTGGCTTAGTTTTCATATTACCTGTTTTTCATTGAGACTTACCAATCTGGAGACAAAACTTTGGTCAGGTCTTTCGGACACAACTGTGTTGAATGTTTAGAATGATGCTTGGTGGGATGTTTTGTGTTTGCTTATCTGTGCTTTATGCTGCTTTGTTCAGCTTCGTTCAGCTTTGGAGCTACTTGGTGCTACTTCATGGATGGAATGGTGAGGTGATCTCAATTCAGCCACAGCTGTGTCCTAATTCACGTAGGAGTCCCCAGCTCAGTGGCAGATCATTTGGCAGCTGGAGGGGGGAAAGGGAGAAGCTGCGGCCTGAACTTACCAAGTTCAGGAGGCACTGACAGGATGCTGGAGAAATGCTGGCACCCAAACTCACCAACTGCCAATCAGCAGCAGCTCAGGGGGAACAGGTAGGGTGCTGGAGAAAAGCTCATACTTGAACTCACCAATGACAACTCTACATGTTCTTTTTTGAGAATCTTGTATGTGCATATGATGTGAATGTGTACATGTTTGTGTGTGAGTGTAGATACATGCATGCCACAGCATATGTGTGTAGGTCAGAAGGCAACTTTGGGTCACATTCCTTACCTTCCTCCTTGTTAGAGGCAGGGCATCTTGTCGTTTGCCATTTCATTTCCAGGACAGCCAGCCCATGAGCTTTCGGGGATTCTTCTGTCTACAGCTTCCATCTCACTATAGGGTGCTGGGATTACAGATGCTCAACATTGTCTGGCTTTACATGGATTTGGAGATCCGAACTCAACTCCTTCTGCTTGCTAGACAAGTGCTTTATCCACTGTGCCATCTCTCCATCCCCTATTAGTGATTATTATTATATATTACATTTATATCGATATATAAGCCCACCCACAAATGTTATGTTGTATCATAGTCATAACAAAGACTGTAACAAGCCACTTGATTATTTGTAATGCTTGTGACTAACAGGATTTTTTTGTCGTATTAAAACATGTTTTAAATATTTTGTTATGGCTGATTGCAAGTGTACTACATCACTTCACTAACAAAAATAGAATTTAATAAAAGCTTTCTGGGACAATTTTCATTGCTCCAGACATATTGGCCTTCAAAAATAAAATTCTTTGCTCTAAACCTTAATGGTTTAACTTCTGTCTTGAACTTCTCTAACCAGTTTGGACCTGAATCCCGTTTTCATACCATTTCGACTTCTTACTGCAAACTAGGTGTTTATGTTCTTCTGATTTCCTTACTGCGTGGTAGTCAGTCAACTGCTCTTATGTTGTGCACAGCAGTCACTTGGTGGTTTTTAAATTTTTTTGTTTATTTTTTATTATTTATTTATTTGAGAGCAACAGACAGAGAGAGAAAGAGAGAGAGAGAGAATTGGCACACCAGGGCCTCTAGCCACTGCATATGAACGCCAGATGCATGTGCCACCTTGTGCATCTGGTTTATTTGAGTACTGGGGAATCGAACTTCGAAACGGGGTCCTTAGGCTTCACAGGCAAGCACTTAACCACTAAGCCCCACTTGGTGGTTTTTGAATGGAAGAACAGGAGGACTCTGAAAAGTGGGTCATTGGTGTATTATACAGCTACCTGTCAGCTAGGCCTGTCTTGTTTTACTATACCTATACATTTCAAGGACTGAGGGATCTTTCACCTCAGCCTCCGTTCTCATTGTAATGGGCTCCTTGTGCTAGAGATGGAAGCAATATTGACACCATGGTCTTCCTCAGCAGCCCAGGCACTTCTCAGCCAGCACTTTTGCATCCAGGGTCAGGCCCATCATATAAAAGCGCAAGCTTGTGGAAGGAATGAAAATAATGAGGCCTGGAAATTCTTCACTCTTTGTTCTTTTGATGAGTGACAGGATAATTAGACTAAATGAGATAGAGCCTTTCCCAGTTATATTTAGATAATTGCAAAGCTTTCTTTCTTCTGGAGGTATCTTGGATTCCACTTTGGTAGATGGTGGAGCCAGAGAGGAACAATTCAAGCAGGCTGGCCACAACAGGGCATGCTCCAAAGGAAAGTAAGACAGTTCAGGAAATGGGGTTCAATCCCCTCTGAGTGAGGACCCTTGATTCCCTCTGAGCCAGTATTTCAGATGTTCAATAATCACAATAGGCAAGCACTATACCACTGAACTATACCTTCTACCTTAACTGTGATGACTTTAGTCAAGTATTTTGTGAATTGTTGGACTGTTAACAAACATCAGAAGTGCAGTAAACAACAGAGGCGCTCATCCTGTTTCTTTTTATAAATTTAAACTTTTTGGCATATATGTGCATAGTATATGTGTGTGATGTGATGTGTGTGTGTGTCAATCACACATGTGGAGGCCAGAAATATGTCAGGGATCCTGTTTTTGCTCATTGGCCTGTTCCCTTGAGAAGGCACTCAATCTAGGACTACTGCTTTTTTTTTTTTCTTTTCTGGTTAGCAAGCCAAGCAATCTCCAGGCTCTACACATACAAGACTGAGGTTACAGATGTGCATAGCTATGCCCAGCTTTTTATAGGGTGCTAGGGAACTGAATTTAGGCAGACTCAGGCCCTCATGTTTGTGAGGTAGGTGCTCTTAACTGCAGATCCATCTTCTCAGGCCCAGCTTTCTTTCTTTCTGAAAGGGCAAGTGCCTGCTTTACCTTGATATGGGAGGCTGGTATCCCTGTGAAGGACATTTGCCTTCATCTTCTCCTTTCCTCCTCTTCAAGGCCACTATCTCCAATCCTCAAGCCTGTGGTTAGTGCTCAATAAGTATTTGGTTGTGTTGGGTGTGGTGGCTCACACCTTTAATCCCAACACTTGGGAAGCCAAGGTTGGAAGACCACTGTGAGTTCAAAGCCAGCCTGAGGTTGTAGAGTGAATTCCAAGTCAGCTGGGCTAGCACGAGACCCTGCTTCGGACCCCTGCCCCCAAAAAAAGCAAAACTGAAAAACAAAACATAATGGTCATTTTATGTTAAAGTTTTTTTAAATTTTTATTTATTTGAGACAGAGGGAGAGAAAGAGAGAGAGAGAGAGAAAGAGGACAGAGAATAGGCATGCCAGGGGCCTATAGCCACTGCAAATGAACTCCAGATGCATGCACCACCATGTGCATCTGGCTTATGTGGGACCTGGAGAATCAAACTTGGGTCTATAGGCTTTGTAGGCAAGCACCTTAACCACTAAGCCATCTCTCCAGCCCATCATTTTTTTTTCAGGGTAGGGTTTCGTTCTAGTCCAGGCTGACCTGGAATTTACTATGTAGTTTCAGAGTGGCCTCAAACTGACAGTGATCCTCCTACCTCTGCCTCCCAAGTGCTGGAATTAAAGGCATGTACCACTATGCCCAGCTTTTTAGCCCCCATCACTTTTACTTTTAAAAATTATTTGAGAGAAAGAGAGAGGGCTGGGGAAGGAGAAAGGGTCAGAAACATGCCAGGGCTGCCTCCTGCTACAAATGAACTGCAGATACAGGCACCACCTTGTGCATCTGGCCTTACATGGGTACTGGGGAATCAAACCTGGGCCATTAGTCTTTGCAAGCAAGAACCTATAATTACTGAGCTATCGCCACAGTCGAAATAATAAACCATTTTTATTTTATTTATTTGAGAGAGAGAGAGAGAGGCAAAATAGAGAATGGGTGTGTCAGGACATCTGACCACGGCAAATGAATTCTAGATGCATGTGCCACCTTGTGCATCTGGCTTACGTGGGTACTGGAAAATTGAACCTAGGTCTTTAGGTTTCACAGGCAAGTACCTTAACTACTAAGCCATCTCTCCAGCCCCTAATAAACCATTTTTAAAAAAATATTTTATTTATTTGAGAGAGAGAAAGAGAAAGCCAGAGAGTGAGAAAATGAGTATGGGCATGCCAGGATCTCCAGCCGCTGCAAACAAACTCCAGACATACCACTTTGTGCATCTGGCTTTACACGAGTACTGGGTAATCTAACCCAGGCAATCAGGCCTTAAAAGCAAGAGTCTTTAATTGCTGAGCCACTTCTCCAGCCCAATGAATCATTTTTTTTCAAGGTAGGGTTTTGCTGTAGCCCAGGCTGACCTGGAATTCACTATGTAGTCACAGGTTGGCCTTGAACTTGTGGTGATCCTCCTAGCTCTGCCTCTCAAGTGCTGGGATTAAAGGTGTGCACCACCATACCCGTCCCAATTAACTATTTTTTTATAATACTCTTTTATTTGATTAAAGAATTTGCCTTTTTCGTGTACATCGGAATGTTATATTCCTTATGTATTTTACAGGGTTACAAAATGTCTGCTTTATATTACCCCAAAATTAATTTCAGGTAAAAACGTCTTTGTGAAATTAAACTTTAAAAAAAATCATATGGACAAACAACTCTCAAACACAACTGGATTAAAAACATTTCTTGTCTACTTAACTATGTAACAGACGTCTTGTCCCAGTCTCCTTCCTCAGAAAAACCTCATGTGAAAACCAAGCTGGGGATAAGGATTCTTCCCTAGTGTACTTAGGGGAAAGGGAAAGGACAGAAATTTCTTTGGCAAGCCAACCCAGCTTGGCCATTTGTTTGTGACAGGTCCTTTTTGTACGGCACTCTCTTGCCATGGAGAGCCAGGACTCAGAGTGGGAGTCCTGCTGTCCAGCCAGTTGGGAGCATGCCCACAGTCATTTACCTCTTCCCACTGCCAGGACCTGTAGCCTTGCAGCTATTTGTCAACAAGCCCAAGTGTAATATTAGGTGGAGCTGAGTGCTATAGATGAAATGGAGCTGAGAAACAATCACGACATTGTGATACCAAATAAGAGAAATCAAGAAAGAAATCAAGAAATCTTAAGAGAAATCAAGGAAGGACTTCAGATAAGGACGACAAGCTGGTGGAAAATGCTGGGTTAGCTAGGAGGGAATGGAGTATATATGAGCAATCCCTATGTACCAAAATAATCAGTTGCCTCTTGAAATGATACCACTAGTGATAGAGATGGAGTCTCCTTGATGATCAAGGCCAGTAGGAAATGACACAAAACCCATAATCTCCTTTCTTTTAGGGAAAACAGATGACAGAAAGGTGAGCCATGAAGAGGGAGGTGGTCAACCTGAGGAACACAGATGGATTACAGCTTGTGAGCTAGTATACTGCAGCAATAGAAATGGTTAAAGGTCTTTTAAGACATCTCGAGAGATGCATGCAGTGAACTGAAAGGCAGGTTTTACAAGGGGACAACTTGGCAAAGGAATGGACGGACATGGCAAAGGACAGAAGACAACCTTATCTTTCAACTTGGGCTGGAGAGATGGCTTAGCGGTTAAGGCGCCTGCCTGCTAAGCCTAAGAATGCTGTTCCAATCTCCAGGTCCCACAGTTAGCCAGATGCAAAGTGATGCAAGGGCGCAATGCTGCAGTTGCCCACAAGGGGGCGCACGCATCTGGAGTTCATTCACAGCGGCTGAGAGGCTGCTGGCACGCCCATGCTCTATTTGCTTCTCCCTCTCTGTCTCTCTCTGTGTCTCTCTCCAAAAATAAAGTAAAAAATAAAAATTAACTTCTAGACTTTACATCCATTAAGCAGTTTACCATTACTGTCCAAAAATAAAAAATGGGATAGATAAAAAGCCGGGCGTGGTGGCGCACGCCTTTAATCCCAGCACTCGGGAGGCAGAGGTAGGAGGATCGCCGAGAGTTCGAGGCCACCCTGAGACTACATAGTTAATTCCAGGTCAGCCTGGACCAGAGTGAAACCCTACCTTGCAAAACCAAAAAAAAAAAAAAAAAAAAAGGGGGATAGATAACCTTGTTCCAAGACTACCAAACACTGTGTCTATGAAGAGACTATCCCAGTGCTTGACTGAGTGTACAGAAAGAAAAACTGAAAGGGAGTAGGACAGACTAAAATCTACAGAGAAAACTTTTAAAGTATTTTAAAATTTTTATTTATTTATTTATTTATTTATTTATTTATTTATTTATTTAAGAGAGAGAGGAAGAGGAAGAGAGAATGGGCACACCAGGGCCACCAGCCACTGCAAAGGGACTCCAGATGCATGTGCACCCTAGGGCTTCTGGCTTATGTGGAAGACAGAAGGGAATCAAACCGGGGTCCTTAGGCTTTACAGGCAAATGCCTTAACTGCTAAGCCATTCCCCCAGCCCAACTTTTAAAAAATAAAGTATGGAATATAACTATATCTGGGGGGTAAAAATAAAGGAGTAATTTAGGCGAAGGTAGAAGAGATGTTTACTGCGGTATTCTTTGGAGTGTTTGCTTTCCTGCAGGCCAGTAAAAATGGCCAAAGAAATCAGCAGCTTTTCCTTCATGTCTGTGTCATTTCTTTGTCAAAGAATGTTTCTGTAATGCTGAAACCCTGGGGGTGCCTTGAGGGTCCTTGCATGCAGAGAACGTACACTTGATCAGGAAATAAAGAGTCTCAATGTCTTCTTAATTTGGAAAAATTCTTCAGTCACTTTTGGCAGCAGCGGCTTCTCCCCCTCCCCTCCTCTTCCCTCTCCCTCTTCTTCTTCTTCTTCTTCTTCTTCTCCTTCTTCTTCTGTGGTTTTCCGAGGGTGGGTCTCACTCTACCTCAGGCTGACCTGAAATTCACTATGTATTCTCAGGGTGGCCTTGAACTCACGGCGATCCTCCTACCTCTGCCTCCCGAGTGCTGGGATTAAAGGCATGCACCACCACACCCAGCTTTGGCTTCTTCTTTAGTAATTTGAAAATTTTCCTTTTTGGTTCTTGCTTCTTGCTATTACAGGATTTCATACTTATCCACTAGGAAAGTGGTCTTTGTGGAAAATCTAACAGGGCTGTTTCCATCTATCTGGGTCACTTTGGTAACCTGTATGTTGCAGTAATTTTTTTTTTAGAGATGAATGAAACTTGAATGGGGAAGAAGTCACTGGGCTGCCCAGCAATGGTAAACTCTAGGTTGCCAGTCTTATTTTTGACATCAGTCACTGGCAGGCACTACTCCAAGGTATTTTGCCAGCTGTCATGTCAATACTCTCCATCGAACTCACCAATTGCAGGTGCACCAGCACCTGATGGGAATGGGATGGTGATGATCATATCATTCAGTTCTAAATTACCTTCTTGCAGTTCATATTCTATGTTGACATCACAGCCATTTCCACTTTCTGAAGACCAGCAATTAATTGTCAATGGAATGAAAGATTCCTGTGTTGTTGGTAGTCTGCACTTTAGTACTCCTACATCACTGTTGACTGGAAATGACTTCTCTGGATTCTTCAAGCCAACTAGAGACTCTGCGGTTAAAAGTATTTTTTTAAATTTAATTTTATTTATTCATTAGCAACAGACAGACAGAGAGAGAAAGAGGCAGAGAGAACAGGCGCACCAGGGCCTCCAGCCACTGCAAATGAACTCCAGATGCATGCACCACCTTGTGCATCTGGCTTATGTGGGTCCTGGGGAATCAAGCCTTGAACCAGGGTCCTTAGGCTTCACAGGAATGTGCTTAACCACTAAGCCATCTCTCCAGCCCCTGAAAAGTTTTTTTTTTATGCACATTTGAATGGTTCTGTAGCTGAACTCCTTTCTTGATCCTCCTGCCTCCGCCTCTTCAGCAATATCCTACTGGCGTGTGCCACCACAACCGGCAAAAATATTCTTTTTAAAATTTTATCTATTTATTTATTTGTTTATTTATTTGAGAGAGAGAAAGAGGCAGAGAGTGGGAGAGAGAAAGAGGCAGAGAGAGAGAGAATGGGTGCACCAGAGCCTCTAGCCACTGCAAATGAACTCCAGATGCATGTGCTCCCTTGTGCATCTGGCTTACATGGGTCCTGGAGAATCAAACTGGGATACTTTGGCTTTGCACACAAGTGCCTTAACCACTAAGCCATCTCTCCAGCCCTGAACTCCTTTCTTCCCTTCATTTTATACATGAAGACGAATTTGGCCAAATTTGTCATCTGAGATCCTCAGCATGACCATGCCATGCAACTCCATATTCTGTAATCCTCCATCTCGCCCACAGGTTAGGGTGATCTTTTCTTCAGTCCTCATATGCACTCTCTCCCTATTAACAAGTGGGGTGTGCACTTTGGTTGCTTCTGAGGTTCGCTTCTCCATGTCTAACATGGAGACATGATAGTTTCACCCTCAAATTTCAGTTTGTCCACAAAATTATGTCCCTTCTTTCCTTTGGCTCCAAGTTTCAAAGCCTTACTGGGTCCTGAAGGTCTGGCTGATGCAGGTGCCACTTTTGGTTTATCAGTTTCAATGATGGTCTCTGTGATCATAGCAGCTGTGCTGCCTCCAGACACTGCAGAGCTACCAAATCCCTCAAATCCAGGTGCTTTTTTGCCGTCTCTCTGCATCTCTTTGGGCCTGTTGTAATTCCCTTGCTTTATACTGCATCTCAGCCTTAGCTTCACATTCTTTAGTCACTTTTATTTAAAAGAAATAGTACAAATAAGTGTGCAAAATTAAGTTTCATGATTAAATACACATAAAGATAACATGCATACTTGACATCAGATACACATACAAAGTTAGCCAAGTACAGTACAGTAAAGGAACTGGCAGAACGAGAATTTGCTGTGCAGAATTTTTGAATGTTTGCAACCTGAAAAAAAAATAAAACATTTTTTACAAAAACTGAGCTTAGAAGGAATTTAGGAAAATTAAACATAAACCTCAAGTGGCACTAATACACAGACCCCATAGCCTGTGTCAGTACCAAGGATGTGCCAGGTGCCTGCCATTCCCAGTATTAGTGTGTGGTATTCCTATGGATGTCGGGAGAGATGAGAAGGAATTGATGCCACAGACCAAGGCAGTTCCCTCCATATGACAAGTCCTCAGAGGGCACTGTACTGAGAAGGCCTCTTAATTGATGCTGTCTTCTGTGAGCATTCAAAACTACATCTTACTTTGTTCCCTACTGGTAATGGGAGTCATTTTAAACAAAACCAGGAGACCCTCCCACACCGCAGCTCACGGCTGGAGTTGCAAGTGGATGTCCTACTCCTACTCACTGCAGGTCTGAGGCATAACTTGTCCCAGCAGCTCAAACAGGGCCAGGAAACCCACACGTGCCACAGAGACCATATCTGAACTGATGAACAGACCTCTGCACTGTCTGCTCTAAAGAGGGCTGGCTGGCTGGCTCTCCATGAGTGGCAGAAGGAACTGCAACTCCATTCTGGGTCAAGGGGCTTTTACTTAATTCTACTGAAGTTGGCCTAGGACATGAGTGAGCCCTGACACGCTTTTTCTTCCCTCCTTACAGACTCAAAAACTGATGGTCTGTTGCAAAAACAAGCTTGCACTGATGCATGCTGCTCTTGGTATGTCTCCAGGTTTGCATGGAGCCTCTAACTCTAACATCACAGTTGAACTACAGGGTAGCGGTAGGAAGGCCCACACCATCTGTGAAACCTTGACGATGATTCTTTTTAATATGGGAACAGGAAGCCTTGCTCAGGAAGGCAGACAACCATGTATGGCTTCGAAACCAAGGTCCCGGGCGTACTTGAGCCCCTTTATCCACAGGCCTGGGGCACAGGCACAAGCCCCAGGAGTCCATGGGGCACTGGGTGGTGGCATCAGATGTGCTCATGGGCAGAGTCACAGCTTGTCATCAGTCATCTCCAGGAACTGTGCACACACATCCCGGACACACTCACCCTTGGGGCTGAACAGGAACTTGTAGTAGCTGCCATCGGCACAGATTGCAATGACTGCATTGGGCTCTGTTCCAAAGGCACAGATGCATGGAGAGCCTGAGGGAACCTGAAACTTTGAGAAACTCCACTTGGAGCTGAAGTATTTTGGAAGGAAACTGGCTGATGCCAAACTAGACTGTTTATTCCTTTTTGGATCTTCAGCTGCAAAAATATGCACAGTGCCATGGTCACTGGACACACAGATGAGGGAAGCATCCTGATTAAAGTTGATGCAATATATATTAGCTGCTTGAGATCCTCTTCGTAGCTCCTGGATTAAATGCCCTGATGAAGTATCAAATATTCTTATAAGGGTCCCTTTTTCAGATGCAGTTGCAATTCTTGTTCCCTGAAGGTTGAGGGCAATGCAGCTCAGAACACCCTCATGTGCAGGAATATCCACTGGTGGCTTCTCAGTGCTGGCCAGGTCCACCAGCTGCACATGGCCGGTGTGGGTACCAGGGAAGGCGAGAAGGGAGTTATTACTGTTGGGACACAGGACACAGAGGCCTTTAGGGTTATAGCAGGTTTCAAAGACGTGCAACTGATGGGGATTGTGTGTGAATGTAAACACCTTAATCATGGAGTCCAAAACCACCACAATTCTATCTCGCCGCAACTTGACTGCCTTGACCTCTGTGGAGAACTCTATCTCGATGACCATCTTCTTCTTCAGGTCGTCCCAGATCATCACTTTGTTGGGAGGGTATTTCAGCTTTTTTCCACCACCAACTAAAGCTAAATAATTGCAGCGAAATAACATTTCCACATGGCCAACTCCTCCTTCTAAAAATTCTTGTTTCTCTTTTTCTTTGAGTGGATCGGTGTTATAGACTCGGAATCCATTTTCCATCCCACATGCAAAGCATCCTTGTTAGAAGTCAGACTGGGGATAGTTATGGCAAGGAGCATGAGGTGGCTGGGTATAATCAATTTTTTGTTGTTTTTTTTCGCGGGTTACGGCAGGAGATTCATCTCACTCTCCCGCCCAGACTGGCCTCGAGATATATATCTGTAATCCTAGCACTCAGGAGACTGAGGTAAGATGATTGTGAGTTTTAGGCCAGCCTGAGCTACAATTACTACTGCTGGAATTATATAATTGTATATACTAGTAAAGAATGACTTGATTTTATAATATCAAGACCTTAATTCTCGCTGGGCATGGTGGCACGCGTTTTTAATCCCAGCACTCGAGAGGCAGAGGTAGGAGGATGGCCATGAGTTCAAGGCCACCCTGAGATTACAGAGTGAATTCCAGGTCAGCCTGGGCTGGAGTGAGACCCTACCTCGACAAACAAGATCTTAATTCTCTCCGATTGATGTAGAGCTTAAATATAAACCCAATCAAGCTGGCCATGGTGGCTCTACATCAGCTGTCCTGTCTCAGCCTCCCAAGTGCTATGAGTTCTTTTTGTTTGTTTTTTGAGATAGGCTCTTGCTCTAGCCCAGGCTGACCTGGAATGCACTATGTGGGCTCAGGGAGGCCTCGAACTCATGGCGATCCTTCTACCTCTGCCTCTCCAGTGCTGGGATTAAAGGCATGCGCCACTTCGTCCAGCACAAGTGCCATGAGTTTTAACATCCTGGGCTACTTAAAGCTATAGAGTGAGACCTTGTTTAAAAAAAATAATCCCAACCAAAATACCATTTTTGTAAAAATGGATAAGCTGATTTTCTAATTCATATGGAAATTAAGGATCTAATATAGCTTATCCAGTTTTATAAGCAAAGAGTAAAGATGGAGGATCAACAGTATCTTCCCTTAAGTCTTATTTATAATTGGGCTGGAGAGATGGCTCAGTGGTTAAGGCACTTGCTTCAGAGCCTAATGACCTGGGTTCAGTTCCCCAGTACCCCAGATGCACAAAGTGGCACATGCATCTGGAACTTGTTTGCAGTGGCTAGAGTGTGCTATTCTCACCTTGCAAATAAATAAAAATATTTTAAAATTTATTTTATTTTAGAGAGAGAGAGAGAGAAAGGTAGACACAGAGACAGAATGGGTATGCCAGGGCCTTCAGCTGCTGCAACAAACTCCAGAAGCATGTGCCTCCATGTGCATCTGGCTTACATGGGTCCTGGGGAATTGAACCTGGGTCCTTTGGCTTTGCAGGCTAGTTTCTTTACTGCTAAGCCATTCCTCCAGCCCAAATAAATAAATATAAAACATTTTTGGTTTTTAAACATTTATTTATTAGAGACAGAGAGAGGGAGAAAGAGAGAAAGAGAGAGAATGGGCACGCCAGGGCCTCTAGCCACTGCAAATGAACTCCAGATGCATGTGCCACCATGTGCATCTGGCTTACATGAGTACTGGGGAATCAAACCCAGGTCCTTAGGCTTCGCAGGCAAGCACTTTAACTGCTAAGCCATCTCTCCAGTCCTAAATAAAAATATTTTTAAAAAAGACTTATTTATAAAGATGTAGACACTGTGGTAATCTTCAAAAGTATACAGCTATGGAGCTGGAGAGATGGCTTAGCGGTTAAGGCTCCTGCCTCCTAAGCCTAAGAATGCCGGTTCCAATTGCCGGCGGTTCCAATATCCAGGTCCCACGTTTAGCCAGATGCAAAGTGACACAAGGGCGCTATACACACACACACACACACACACACACACACACACACACACTTGATATTTTCAATAGAGGAACAAAAGTCATTCATTCAGTAGGAAAACAAGTCTTTAAATGGGATGGAACTGGACAGGCCGTATACAAAAATAAATCTATATATACACTTCATAAAAGATATATGGGGCTGGAGAGATGGCTCAGTGGTTAAAGGAACTTACTTATATAGCCTAATCATCTGAATTTGATCCCCCAGTACCCATATTAAGCCAGATGCACAAAGTGGCACATGCATCTGGAATTTGTTTGCAGTGGCAGGAGGTCTTGGTGTGCCCATCCCCTCACTTGCAAATAAATAAATAAATAAATAAATAAATAAATAAATAAATAAATAAATATTTTATTTTTGGAGAGAGACATAGAGAGAGACAGACAGAGAGGGAGAGGGAGACAGATAGAGAATGGGCGCGCCAGCAGTCTACAGCTGCTGTGAACAAAATCCAGATGTGTGCGCCCCCTTGTGGGCAAGTGTGGCATTGCACCCTTGTGTCACTGCATCTGGCTAAACGTGGGACCTGGAGATTGGAACCAGGTTCTTAGGCTTAGCAGGCAGGCGTTTTAACCGCTAAGCCATTTCTCCAGCCCTAAATATATTTTTTTAAAACACAAGATAGAGGCTGGAGAGATGGTTCAGAAATTAAGGCACCTGCCTGCAAAGCCTAAGGACCTGAGTTCAATTCCCCAATATCCGCGTAAGGTCGTATACACAAAGTGGCACATGCATCTGGGATCTATTTGCAGTGGCTGGAAGTCCTGGTGTGTCCGTTCTGTCTCTCTTCTAGCTTTCTCTGCTTGCAAATAAATAAAAACAAGTAATAAAAGATCCACAAGATACATGGATGTCAAACACACGAAAAGATGTTCAGTACCACTAGCCATTAGGGAGATACCATTGCATACCCGTTACAAAGGTTAAAACACTCAATGTTGACAAAATGGAGGGACTAACTTTCATAGTTATAATCACTTAGGAAAACAAGTTAGTGGCTTCCCAAAGAGCCATCACATTATCCTGTCATTGCACTTCTAGGTGTGTGCCTGAGAAATCAAAACATGTCTACTGAAAGATGTATACAGAGCAGCTTTACTAGGACTAGCAAGAATACAACCAACCAACACCCATTGCCATGCTAGTGGGTAACTCTGGTACAGCCACACAATCTACCAAGCCATATACATGACAATACAGATAACTGAGCTGAGGGTGCTTGGGATAGAGCTCAGTGATAGAGTTCTTGCCTTGAATATGCAATACTCTGGGTTTCATCCCTAGCACTACCAAAAACATAAAAATAAACTAAGCTGAATGAAAGCAGCTAAGCAAAAAAATTACATAAGGTAGCACTTGGGAGGCAGAGGTAGGAAGATCACTGAATTAGAGGCCAGTCTGGAACTACAGAGTGAGTTCCAAGTCAGCCTGGGCTAGAGTGAAACCCTAACTCGAAAACAAACAAACAAACAAAAACCCCACCCATAATGCATGACTCCATTCATATAAAACCTTAGAAAATAAAACCTACTTGATAGTGGCAGAAAGATCAGAGATTGCCCAAGGATAGGGTCAAGGAGGACCAGGAGAGATGCAAAGAAGCTCCCTGGGGAGTAATGGGTATGTCCATTATCTTGATTGCACTGATAAAACATGTACATATTACATTATAGACTTAATTTATAATTTATATGTTATACTTTAATACGACCAATTAAAATTAAGGCATAGAAAACCTAGGAAAAAGTTAAATGACTCATTAATTTTATAGTTGAGGGCTTAAGTATATTATGAAAATGACATCAGAAAACTACAAAGTTTCTATATGGCAAAATAGATTGCAAACAAGCATCTAGTGGACAATAAAATTAGGAAAAATACATGCATCATACATAACAAAAATTAGAATCTTTACTATATGAAGAGAGTAAAGATGTTAGTCACTAAAGGAAAAAGATTGAACACTCCAAGAAATATAGATTAATAAAGTCCCAATCAAGCAATTCACAAAGAAATAGAAATAGTTCACATATGGTGGTGGTTTGGTTCTGGTGTCCCCCATAAACTTATGTGTTCTGAATGCTAGGTCCCAGCTGATAGCAATTTGGAAAATGGATCCTCCTGGAGGCAGTGTATTGTTGGCGGGCTTATGGGTGTTATAACCAGCTTCCTCTTGCCAGTGTTTGGCACACTCCTGTTGCTGTTGTCCACCTAACATTGGCCAGGAGGTGATGTCCACCCTCTGCTTATGCCATCATTTCCCCCTGCCATCATGGAGCTTCCCCTCAAGTCTGTAAACCAAAATAAACCTTTTATTTTTCCCCTACAAGCTGCTCTTGGTTGGGTGATTTCTGCCAGCAATGCGAACCTGATTGCAACACATAGGGTAGTTTAACTTCACTAATACTTTTAAAATACAAAGAACCAAAACAAAACAAAAACTTTCCTCTCAAATCAACCAAGATGTCCATTCCATTCTAAGCTGAGTGTGGTTGCACACACCTTTAATCCCAGTACTCAGGAGGCTGACGTAGGAGGATTTCTATGAGTTGAAGGCCAGACTACACAGTGAATTCCAGGTTATCCTGGGCTAGAACAATACCATACCTCTAAAAAAAAATCAGGGAGGGAGGTCTCAAGAGATTGCTTATTGGTTAAGACACTTGCCTTCAAAACATAAGGACTCATGTTTGATTCCCCAGTACCCACATAAGCCAGCTGCACAAGGTGGCACATGCATCTGGAATTTGCTTGTAGTGGCTGGAGGCCCTGGCATGCTCATTCTCTGTCTGCCTCTCTCTCTGATAATAAAAAAGTTTTTAAAAAATGAAGAAAAAAAAAAGAACTCCTTTCTTAGGTCTGGGGAGACCTAAGAATGTAAGCACTTGCTTACAAAGTCTGACAGCCTAAGTTCTTTTCTTTCTCTTTTTTTTCCCCATCAAAGTAGGGTCTCACTCTAGTTTAGGCTGACCTGGAATTCACTATTCTCAGGGTGGCCTCAAACTCTGTGATCCTCCTACCTCTGCTTCCAGAGTGCTGGGATTAAAGGCGTGCACCACCACACCCGGCTCGACAGCCTAAATTCTATTCTGCAGGACCCACGTAAAGCCAGATAAACAAAGTGGTGCATGCCCCTACTGTTCATTTGTAGCTGCTAGAGGCTCTGGTGCACCCATACTCTGTCTGCTCACAAATAAATACAAATTTAAAAAAACTCCATTCTTTGTTGCAGTTGCTTAATATGTAAGGGGGAGAAGGATGGTTAATAATTTAGGTTACTTTTTTGTTTTTTGAGGGAAGCCCAACAGACTGGCCTTTTCCTTTTCCTTTTTTTTTTTTTTTTTTTGAGGTAGGCTCTTACTCTAGCCCAAACTGACCTGGAATTCACTATTTGGTTCAGGGTGGGGTGGCCTCAAACTCATGGTGATCCTCCTACCTCTGCCTCCCGAGGGCTGGGATTAAAGGCATGTGCCACCATGCCCAGCTTGGCCTTTTTTTTTTTTTTTTTTTTAATGCAAGAGTGTGAGAGAGAATTGGTATGGGCCTCCAGCCACTGCAACTGAATTCCAGACGTATGCGCATGTGTGACCTTGCTTGCTTGTGTCACTGTGAGTCTGGCTTATGCAGGACCTGAAGAGTCGAACATGGGTCCTCAGGCTTTGCAGGCAAGTACTTGAACTGCTCAGCCATCTCTCCAGCCTGGTTATTCTTTTATAAAAACTATTTTTATTTGAGAGAGGGAGAGGAAGGAGGAGGAGAGAGAAGGGGCATGCCAAGGCCTCCTGCTACTGCCATGAACTCCAGACACATGTGCCACTTTGTGCATCTGGCTTTACATGGGAAAGTACTGGGGACTTGAACCTAGGACAGAAAGTTTGCAAGCAAGTGCCTTTAATGGCTGAGCCACCTCTCCAGCCCTGATAATGTTACTCACTCTCTCTCCATATACATATATATTAACCAGGGCGGGATATATATATTCTAATACAATTGAAATTATATACATAAATATTTTATTTGAGAGGGAGGCAGATAAAGAACGGGCACACCAGGGCCTCTAGCAACTGCAAACGAACTCCAGATGCATGTGCCACCCTAAACATCTGGCTTACATGGGTCCTGGGGAATTGAACCTAGGTCCTTAGGCTTCACAGACATGTGCCTTAACCACTAAGCCATCTCTCCAGCCCCTGGCTACTCTTAAAAGGTGCTCATTGGGGCTGGAGAGATGGCTTAGCGGTTAAACGCTTACCTATGAAGCTGAAGGTCCCTAGTTCGAGGCTCGATTCTCCAGGACCCATGTAAGCCAGATGCACAAGGGGGTGCACACATCTGGAGTTCATTTGCAGTGGCTAGAGGCCCTGGCGTGCCCATTCTCTCTCTCTTCTACCTATTTCTGTATCTCTCTCAAATAAGTACATAAAAATAGAAAAATATATTTAAAAAAAGGTGCTCAGTGCTTGCTGCCATCAACTCCTGGGATAGCCTAGTTATCTCCATCTTCAGCGGAGTCTTAGGTGCAGACACTTCCTTGTCATTACAGAGGCTTTTCACACGCCTGCTTCTGACAGCACAACTAGCTTCTTTAGTGCTATGGGGTCTTAACTTCACAGGTGGACTTTTTTTTTTTTTTTCTAAATTTATCTGTGTGCATGTATTCATGTCAGGGTCTCACTCAGCCTGGGACTACTGAGTGAGTTCCAGGTTAGTCTGGGCTAAAGTGAGACCTTCCCTCAAAACAAATATCAGTGGCATTACTTATATTTATGCTGCTGGGCAGCCATCATTTTTCAGAACTTTTGCAACTTTCCCAACACATTTAAAAAAATAATTTTTATTTGAGAGAGGCAGATGAGAATGGGTGCACCAGGGTCTCCAGCCACTGAACTTCAAACGTATGCACCGTCTTGTGCATCTGGATTACATGGGTCCTGGGGAATCACACTTAGGTCCTTTGGCTTTGCAGCGCCTTAACCACTAAGCCACCTCTCAAACCCTCCCAACACATTTTGAACCCTTTAAACACAACTCCCATTTTCTCCCTTTAACTCCTTACTATGACTGACTATTCTAGGTACTTCATATTAATGGATCATAGTATTTTTTTGTATCTGACTTACTTGAATTGGCATATCTTCAAGGTTCACAATTTCCATTTTAAGGCTGAATGAGCCTACCCCCACCCCCCGCAATATCTGTCAATGGACATCTGGTAGGCTCTAACTTAAGGCCCTTGTCAATAACATGAACACTTAATACTGGTGTACATATATCTTTTTGAACATGGGACTCTGTCTTGGATATATACCAATAAGTGGAATTGCTGGGTATGTAGCATTTCCATGTTTAATTATGAGGACCAAGCATACCATTTTTATGGTTCAAATGTGAAATTTTCCCCATTGTCATGTTGAAGGCTTGATCTTCAGCTGGTGGTACTACTTTTGGGGGTGATGTAAAGTAGGAGGTGAGGCCTAGTTGGAAGTAGGTTACTATAGTCATCCATGAGAAAGACATACCTTGTCCTCAGTCCCTATTCCTCTGTACTTCCCAGCTGCTATGAGATTCACGTGCCTCCACCAATTCCCTCCATCCTACTGTTCTCCTCACCATCTGCAAACTGTGGAGCCATTTGACCATGGATAGAAATCATGAACCAAAAACATCTTTCCTCTTGTTCAATTACTTGTCACAGTGATAAAAAAATTAAGAACTAGGCAACTGCTATACCACTCATTTTCTCCAGCCTTCACATTTCTTTTTTTAAAAATTTATTATTATTATTTTATTTATTTTTGGAGACACAGACAGACAGACAGAGGGAGAGGGAGACAGACAGAGATGGGCGCACCAGCAGTCTCTCAGCTGCTGTGAACGAAATCCAGATGCGTGCGCCCCCTTGTGGTCAAGCGCAGCATTGCACCCTTGCGTCACTTTGCATCTGGCTAAACGTGGGACCTGGAGATTAGAACCCGGTTCTTAGGCTTAGCAGGCAGGTGCCTTAACCGCTAAGCCATCTCTCCAGCCCCACATTTCTTTTATGCTATTGAATGTGCCTTGAAGAGTCCCTGTTCTTTTCTTCCAAGGTAGGGAGTGCCTTCCGAGTGCTGGGATTAAAGACATTCGCCACCACACCCTGCTTTATTTTATTTGGCAGGTTCTCGCTTTAGCCCAGGTTGACTTGGAATTCACTATGTCTCAGGCTGGCCTTGAACTCATGGCGATCCTATCTCTACCTCCCAAGTGTTGGGATTAAAGGCGTGTGCCACCATGCCCAACTATCTTGTTATTTTAACAATATTTTTATTTACTTGTAAGCAGAGAGACAGAAAAAGTGCACACACCAGGGCCTCTTGCCACTACAAATGAACTCCAGATGCATGTGCCACTTTGTCAATCTGGCTTTACTGTGTACTGGGGAACTGGATCCAGGCCTGCAGACTTTGCAAGCAAGTGCTTTAACCACTGAGCCATCTTCCAGCCCCTGGAGTACCCAACTTTAGCCATGACCCTGAAAGAGTTGTGCAACCAGAAGGAACAACAAGGTAAGTCATTCACCAGGTGTCCTATTCCTTTGAAAATAAAAGGTACAACCATGGAGTAAAACTGTATGCCTTTATTCAGCATGAGTCGTTAAGACAGAACACAATTTGTCCCATGTGCAGAAACATTTTTATACATTCAAGTCTGAAGGTAATTTCTGCATGACCAATAAAAGGAACAACAGAAAGTGAAGAGAGTAAGGATGACTAGTGTGGAGTTAAAAGGCAGAGTTTTTATCTGTGATAGTGCTAAGGCCTATGAGTACAAGGAGTTCAAAGTGAACAAGACTGACAATAAGGTCATTTCTTCCATTTTGACTTTTCTTGGTGCTGGTGAACACTGTGATGCAGCGAGTCACTGAAATAACTCTTGGAACAATAGATCGAAGTGCTTATGGCTAAGAGAAAATTTGTAAAGACTCATGTCATGTTCTCTAGATCTTTTATGGATTCTGGAAATTTCCAAGAACAAAGTTTTTTTTTTTTTTTTTTTGGTATTTTTGGTTTTGGTTTTTTTGAGGTAGGGTCTCACTCTGGCCCAGGCTGACCTGGAATTAACTATGTAGTCTCAGGGTGGCCTAAAACTCACGGCGATCCTCCTACCTCTGCCTCCCAAGTGCTGGGATTAAAGGCGTGTGCCTCCACTCCCAGCCTTACCAAGTTGCTTTTTAAAAAAAATATTTTCATTTATATATTTGAGAGGAGAGACAGAGAATGAGTATGAGTGTGACAGAGCCTCCTGTTGCCACAAACTCCAGACGCATGGGCACCTCTATGCATCTGGCTTTACATGGGTCCTCGGGAATCAAACTTGGACCATTAGGTTTTACACGCAAGCACCTTTAACCATTGAGCCATCTCTTCAGCCCCCCCAAGTTGCTTTTTAATTAATATTTTATCAGAGAACAAACTATCACCTTCTTCCTAGCCCCAAACAGGCCCAGGTTGTCCTTTAACTTCTGATGCTTTAACTTTACCTTCCAAATGCCAGAATTAGAGGCTTGAACCACCACACCTGGCTCCTAAAAGGGGAGCCTGGTATTAAACTGGAAGACTGCATATAGGTTTACCAGGGTTACTACTGAAGTCTATAAACTGCTGTTGCTTGGAAACTTGAAACATGAAAAGAATTACTTAGTTGAGGTCAAAGACCAACTTTGTCATTTCTAAACTCTTAAATATCTAAAAACATTAGACCCTGGTTTTTAAAAAAGAAAAATGTAAATACCACACACTCCATAAGGACATGGGCTGTGCATAACATAAATTCTAAAGTATGATACATTGCTTGGGCTAGTTAGAATTTATAATAAAATTTGACTGCTCAAATTTGCCTACTGCAGTGTTAATGAAGCCAAGTTGCAATTCACTTTAGTTACAGGTGCAAAACCCCAACTCTGATTGGCACCAAGAGCTGCTACAACCCCACAGGAAACCTTTCCTTAGTCTCAAAGCAAATTCCATGCAACATTCATGGCAGCTCAACCTCATGCTAAGCAAACCAGAAATCTTTTAAACAAGAATAAGCTACAGAACCCCAAGTTTACCTAAATCCCTTTTTAAAAAGCCTACTTTGGGCTTATCTTTCTTCTTCCCAAGGCATCCAATAGGTATTGTAGTTTAAGGTGAAAAATCAAAATTTAAATTTCTGTTCTTCAGTGTTTTTTTTTTTTTTTTTTTGTAGTTGACAGCAAGGAAAAATGAGTCTGAGGTCATTGTTGAGAAGAATCCACTATTGAGCCACAGGTGAAGGCCTTTAGCTTTTTGGCTTCTTTTTTTTTTTTCATGGTGACAAGAAAGGAACTGTCATTTGGCCTGTTCCCCTCTCCGTATATTCTAATGATCTCAAAAAAGGTAAATTTCATGAACATGGCTTCTCATTTCCACATTGCCTGATTTTCATTTAGGGGTAATGTCTTTACTTCTGTCCTTCCTAAGAACCTTTGAGAGAGCCTCCTTTTGTAGGCTAAAGTGAAAGGTGCATGGAAGTAGAGGCCTTGTTCCTCAGTCTTTATGAGTAAGCACTGACAATAACTTATTCTTTCAAAACCTTTCTAGCGGGGTGGAGAGATGGCTCAGCAGTTAAAGGTGCTTGCTTGCAAAGCCTGAAGGCCTGCATTCAATTCCCCAGTACCTATGAAAAGCCACATGGACAAAGCAGCACGTGTTAGGAGTTTGTTTGCAGTGGCTGGAGGCCCCACTGCACCCATTCTCATTGTTTCTCTACTTGCAAACAAACAAAATTATATATATATTTTTTTTCCTTCTAGGTAGGGTCTCACTGTAGCTCAGGCTGACCTAGAATTCACTATGTAGTCTCAGGGTGGCCTCGAACTCACGGCAATCCTCTTATCTCTGCCGCCCGAGTGCTGGAATTAAAGGCGTGTGTCATCATGCCCAGCTTTTGCCATACATTCTAATCTCAAAAAAGGTAAATTTGGGCTGGAGAGATGGCTTAGAGGTTAAGGCGCTTGCCTGCGAAGCCTAGGAATGCCCGTTTGATTCTCCAGGTCCCATGTTTAGCCAGATGTAGTGATGCAGGGCACAATGCCGCACTTTCCCACAAGGGGGCCTGGAGTTCGTTCACAGGGGCTGAGAGACCGCTGGTGCGCCCCCAACCCCCCCCCCCCGCTCCAAAAAGGTAAATTTTGTGTGAACATGGCTTCTCATTTCCACATTGCCTGGTTTTCATTTAGGGGCAATGCCTTTGCATCAGGTTTCACCAGTTGTACCCAGTGCTTCAAATGCTGCTACTGTATACTGACTGCATTTATACCTTAAACACACAGCACTGATAGCTCCATGAAGTAACTAATCCCTGTTGTACAATTACTATTTTAAGATTTTTTTTTTTTGCAAGTTACATGAGTTTTTGCTTAGCCTCACACAACCTGTACTTTAGCAGTGTGTAGTGAATATTAGATATGAGTTGTTCCTACATACAGTGCAATTTGTTTCTAAGGACTGTTGAGGTAGTGTAAGAAGCAATGAACATGGGAAGTAAATATAGTCTACACTGAAGCTAACCTGAGGTCTGGTATTGCTCTTCTCTCTGAACCATTGTATACTTTTAGGATCCCCATGTGATCATGTGAATAGGAATTGTACTTCCAATAAAGTAGACGAGCCATTTGAGTAATATTTAACCCTCATTCCTGTTGCATATGGAAATTATGAGGACACAGATGTTCTCAGAAACTCCAATGTTTTTGGGTAACTCAGCCATGTTGGAAACCTTTTAAAAATATTCTATTTGTTTGTGAGAGAGAATAGAGTGAATGAGCAGATAAGAGAGAATGGGCTAGCCATTGCAAACAACTCCAAACACATGCACACCTTGTGGAACTGGCTTATGTGGATACTGGGGAAATGAACCTGGGTCCTCAGGCTTCACTCACAAGTGCCTTAACTGCTAGGCCATCTCTCCAGCCCAAAACCTCAAAGTTGAAAAAAATCTTTTAAAAGATTATTGGAAAATTTCAAAATATGCTATCTCCCTGTACCCAGTGGTTGGGGAAAACCAGAGCTGCGCAATTTCGTGGAGACTTAGCTAGTGAACTACAAATGAAGTCAGTTTCACGGGTCAGTGAGGTATGTTCTTGAAAATCTAGCTCCATTATTTTACTTCAGGCCATTAGGATTCTATGTAGTGTCTTTTCCCCCCTGTGGCACTACATAAGCACTGAACTATATCATCAGTCTTTTTAAAAGAACAGTGCGTTTTATATCAAAAGGCCACCTATGTAGGTATTGGATATCTTAAAATCATTATTTTACAACCACAAACGCACTTCTCTTGGATTAGACACCAACCTGGCTCAGCAGTTATTCTGTACCTGCCCTTCCCAACACAAAGGTGTTCAAAACTGGTCAGATGCTGAAATAATCTAATTAATCAAGGCAAAGATGATCCTCTTCACACAGATCTCTTAGCTTTTGACCTCTCCAGATCTGTCAAGCAGGACATGAATCTGGCTATGAAACTCACTTCTTGGAGAACGGTTAGTAGAAAACAAGTTTTTTATATCTTCCAGGGACTATTTTGTGGTGGCAATGAATGTCTGCTAATCAATCTGTTAGACAAAGAAAAGCCTACTTCTTCCAACATACTTCTTTACCTTTCTTTGTTTTAAAAGAAACCATAGGTACACTAAGTGTGTTTTATTCACTTTTCCAGTGAAATTAGGTGGTAAGGGACAGAAAACAGATTAAGGATGAAAGCACAAGACAGGCTATGAAAATTTAATATTTTTACTTGAGTTCTGAAAGAAACACACTACCCTGATTTATCACAAAATCCCTCTGTTTACTCTTTCCCACAGTCTGTGGTAACCTTATCTTAATAGTGTAAGGCAACTACTGAGAGCCCTTCCCCAATCCACATTCAGATGTGTGTCAGACCTCAAGAGTCACCAAAAAGTACAAGGTTTTAAATTTCATTTTTAATTATCTTTTACTTAATAAAATGAAAAATAAGAATATATGAATACATACAATCTATATACATATATTTATTGCAAATACTTAAAGTTCTTATTAAAATGACTTTTCTTATTTGTGAAAAAATATGACTTATTAAATGGTGTTGACACCAACTTTTCTGTACATACCCTCAATTCCAATGTTAACAATTCCTTTAAAAAGGCAGAAGACACAAAGTTAGCAATTACCAAACCAGTCTGTATAAACCTTATCATCAGTGGTGGGCCAGGGGGAATAGTTTGTGGAAAATAAGTCAATTTTCTTTTAAAATAAAAAATAAAGCCCCTAACAAACCATTCCCCTTATTGCAAAAAAAATTTTTTTGGGGGGGGGAGAAAATTTGAGTGACTTTAATTTCCTTTGAAATAATTTGTGCCTTATGAGGTCCTACATTAAACATACCATATATGAGAAATTCAGTCTTCCATTGTTACTTTTTACATAGATATTAAAATATATATTACTTAAAATATATTACTGGAAAGTTATTTTTAAAATTGATCTTTAATAGTTGTATCAAATGTAAAGCATTAAAAAAAATAAAGTAACCAAGACTCTATGAAGCTATTGCTCCAACTTTAGGAAATGTCTCACCTACTGTTTTCTTTCAATAGGTATGTAAGTATTGAAACATGTAGGAAAGGGCCCTGCCTGTCATCATGTTTCGCAGTCTCTTTGGACTATTCTGTAATTGAGAGGCAAACTACCCTTGGCCAAGTTTTTCACTTAGCACACTGTTGTAATACAACGGGGAGACTAGCCTCTCTTTGCTATGGTGGGATGTCAGAGAGAAAACAGCCCTGACACTGCTCATTAACAGTGAGTTCTGAAATAAATAGTAGTACAATGACCAGAAGAAACCCATCTCTTTCTAACAAATCACTTAACCAGAGTTCATTAAGGATATCTAAGGGGAGAAAAACAGTCATCAGTGATTAGGATGGTGACCAATTGGTCATTAATATGTGCGGCACTGCACTTACACCTGAAGGCGATGAGGTCTCCCTTTGATGGTTTACTTACATCCAAGATAAACTCTAACTTAGATGTCTATATCTGTGCGCCTTACCAGCCCAGGTAAGCACTCACTTCCCACTCCAAGAAAATCTCCATTTGACAGCTCTTATTCTTAAAAAACTATTACTTACAACACTAGAGGCAGTTTCAACATCTGAAAGGGTTCACAGCAAACAACTCCTGGTACAATTGGTGACTACTCAACAATCTTTTAAGATTGAGGGAATGTCCTACAAGAGACAACCTGGAACACTTACAAATCCCATTGAGCTGAAACATGAATGAACATTTTCTGCAGAGTGACTGCAGCAGAGGTTACCTGAAGGCTAGAGGAGACACACAGAGGGCATATGCATCAGGTATGATGTCTAATTTATGACTATAAATTGCCACTTAATAACTCTCCAAAATAAGTTAGCATTTATTAAAACATTTCTGAGCAAATTTAAAGGTAAAACATCTAAAAAGCTAGGAAAAAATTACTTGAGGTGCCAAACTCTAAATTAAAGGGCCAAAATTTTTTATGTTCACTTATAAAATGGTACTTAAAACCAGTTTCTAAAAAAATTGATAAATGGATATTTTATTTACTTCCAGTCCAAGAGAATGTATTCTCTTATCTAATCAAGTCCAAGGCAGTATACTTAGCTAGCAGCTTCTGTTGCCATACTCCTGGATGTAAGTATTTCTCTGTGTGTTACTTAGAAGAATCTGGTAAGCAGCAGTGCTTAGGACCTAGCTGCAAGAATATGGATCAAGAGGAAGAGGCACAATACGCTTTCCTCTCTAAATGTACCTGGAAATCCCTAATGCCTTCCTCTGGTCCATCCATTCTCAGATTATGGGAACCATGGAGGAAAGCTTTTCTGGCAGGAAAGGAACAAAGCAGAAAAGAAAAAAAAAACCACTTTAACCAATACAAACTAGTAATCAACAGTTAGGATGGGGTCCATTCTGCACCACTAAACCTCTTATGGTACAAAAATGCAACTAAACAGAAGAACAAAGAGGCTGGGCATGGTACCTTGGAAATTACCCAAAGTACTGAAAGTTTGGGGGTAGAAGCCTGGTTTCTAATTCCTACTTATTTGCTGAGAATACACTTTTTTATCCCTGGATCCTTGGAGCCTTTCTTATGTGTTAGCTATGTGTGTGATGGAAGAAACGAAGATGGGAAGACATCATGCTGTCTTGGCTGGCACTGAAATACATACAAAAAAATCCTATATTTGTTTTGGGCTACAACAAAAAAGCCAGAGAAGAAAAATAATAAAGTTGAGTTTCTTCTGAAGTTTGGAACAGGGACTGTGAGAAAGCATTAAAAGTGTCAATGCAAGGGGGTGATGTGTCCTCTAGGACAGAGTCAAAACAGATCGCTGTCTCACAAAATCTGGAATGTGACTTAATTAACAGGCTTACAATGTTTTTGCATTTTAAAAAACACCCTTTTGAACATTAAATACAAATATATCTGTACTAGGTTACACTATTATTTTTAATTATGCATTTAAAATTAGGACACAAGTCAATATGCAAATGAGATACTGATAATCTCCCGTTCAATACCAAATTCTGATAACCTGTTTTTTTTCCCTCTTAAATGTTCTTTAACTGTGACCTAAACAGTATTTACTCAAAAATTGTCCAGTCCCTACAGAAGTATTTTCTGAACAAAAAAGAATAAAAAGGAAAAAGGGCAAAACTTTGAAGCCAAGTTGTCTTCCAGACATTCCCTTGGTCATTCACCAATGCCCAACAGGTACCCTTGTTGCACAGACAGTAGTAATTCCAAGAGAGTGGACATATTTCCTTCATTCTAAACTAGCAGACAACCTTGTTCTGCATGAAGACACATATGTGTCTGTGTTAAGATGATAGAACATGACTTTTTCCTTCTCTTATGTCTGAGATACCAAAACAGGTGGAACAGAAGGAGTCAAGGTACCACTAATGAGCTTTCCAACCTATAGTAAGCATATGACAATAGGTACAGGGTTGGAAGAGAAGATTAAGAGGCTACCTTGTATCTAGTGCTAAAATCATTTTCCAAGGTTCTTGGTGTTCAATTAAGATTCTGCAGTTTGATTCTCCTCGTCCTGTAAGACAGTAGCTCAAATCTCCCCATCACTAACATGTATCTGTCTACTCATTTTATGCTGGTATCTCAAATCTGTGTGTGTGCTCCTATAAATGATGCAGTGTAGAAATATACTAGTGCTAGAACTGTTGCCATGTACAGATTACAGTAACAGACAGGGGCCCTGAGAGGCAGACCCTTCATGAATGGCTTTCACTCTCTCAGGTCAGGGGAGTAGAGTTAGGGAATACAGGGGTTCTGCTTGACAACAGCATTGATTCAAATAGGTCAAAAAGCCAAGCCAGAGTTTCTGGGTCAAAAACAATGTTTGGGATGTTAACATCTTTTAAAAATTTTCACTTAAAATGGCTCCGCCTAAGGTAAACAGAAGAGTAAACCCTTAATCTAAATAATGTAAAGGCCAAACAGTTTATGAGTAACCTTTTCCTAGCCTCAGAAAAGATCAGAAGAGAAACAGCTTACTTTCACCAAGCATGCCATTCAACTTTTCTCACTCACAAGAAATGGAACATATTTGGAATTCAAAGTAATACATCATCACCTAAACACTTGGGAAAACAGTGTTAAACAAAATGTGACATATTTACATGATTTTTTAAGTGCAAACTTGTCACCAATTCATAGTCTTATTAGCACACTGGACTTACTACACAAGGTGCTCTTCCTCCAAAGTGTAAAAGATCTGTACTCTATTCCTGATTAATGTGTATCTCTTAAGACAACTGAAACTTTATTTCTGTAACTCTAAAGGGGTGTAAGAACACATCTTGTTAGCCCTTCCCTTCCCTCCTTCATGGCATATCTTTCTAGTCTCATTACCGAACGACAAGGCAGGAGACACACAGTTTGGAGGGGCCAATGCAATCATCATGGCAGAAAGCGCCACATCCTTTGCACATGATCATGGCTTTCAATCGGCAGTAACATTTTGAAGGTGTGTCCTCTATACTGTTCTCTTCAGGAAAGGCCTGAACAGGAATTGTCTGGCTATGGCTGCTGGGATTCATAGCTTGGCTAGCAGGGATAGTAGTGACAGTCACTGAAAAGGACATGACATCACCTACATTGCTAGATACCTGGCTACCTGGTACAGCAGAGTTATGGTCCATGTCTGATGAGGTGGAGACATTGATCATGCCTCTGTAGCTTGGCCCTATCTGTGTGGGGCTTCCATACAATTTTGGGGTTTGCAGTGGTGGAAGGAGTAAGGGCTGAGGAGTGGGACTGTCTGCAGGGAGAGAAAGAGCAGTAGAGTTAAAAAGCTCAGGGCTGCTACATATTGTCTTACCTCTCACAGCATGAGCCATTTGTTTATGTGCCACCTGAATAAAATCTCTAGCTAGGGTCTTTTCATCAAATGTTTGGCCTCTAGAGAAAAGGTAATTCTCTTTGCTTGAGGTGATTTGCTCATTCACTGGTACCTCAGCCTTGCCATTTTTGTTAGCTAAGCAATCATTGGTAGATGGAGTTTCCCTACTTTGGGATCCTAAACTCTCATCATGCTTGCTAGAACTCTGGGAAGCCTGGGGCTCTTCCTTCACCAAGACAGGTTCCTGTTCATCACCAGAACTCTCTTCATCAGTTTCATCTTCTTTGCTGCTGCTACTGTCTCCTGCTGTGTTTTTACAGTCTGTATATCCCATTCTTGAGGCTTCAGTGGGACTACTTAAACAAAATCGGTCCTCTGCATTTACAGAATGGGTCCTCCTAAAGCTCTCTGAACCCCGGCCATAAGTGGAAATATTAAGTAAGTAGTGACCTGCCATTGCAGGTTTGGATGTCCTTCTGCTAGCAAAGCCCAGCATGAACCTCTGGCTTGTGGAAATGTCTTCCAACTGGGAACCTGAGTGAGCCAAGTTGAACTGGGAGGGCGGCACAAATGAAAGAACACTCGGTCTCTGAACCCTCTGCATGAGAGAATGAAGGATCTGATCTTGAGTTGCTTTATTTAGTCCTTCTTGGTATTGGTCAAGGCAAGAGTCTCTAAGGTCCTTAGCTGAAAAGAGAGGCATTGGAATTTGGGGAAGCTGCTTACTCTGCAAGGCTTTCCCCAACTGCTGGATAGCAAGATGGGACTGCCTGTCATTAACTTCCTCTCGGGAGCTACTTTCTGTTATGCTGGCACCTGTGAGTACTTCTATTTCCTTCTCTTCTTTTGGAGCCAGAGGAACAGTTTTCATTTCAACTTTGGTGAGAGGTTTGGGTAGAATTTGCTCCATAGGAACATCTTTGCCCTGGAGTAGCTGAGTAACTAAAGGATTATTAGCAGGGATATTAGAACTTGGTTTTGAAGTGGGTCCATTCATATTTGCAGGCGATCCTGGGGTTTTAAGGCTAGAAGCTGCTGGCAAAGAGCTTGAGGAGGGAGCTGATCCAGTAGAGGCTGCAGTTACACTGACTTGGGGTACAGGAAGCATTTCTAAACTAGCTGTTGTCAGTAAGGATGTTAAAGGGGAGGGAGCTGTATCCACTGGAGCAGTAGGAGTTGTTTTTGCTGAGGCTGTAGGGTTTGGTGAATTCTTATTAGAACCTGCTTTAGGTTCAACTGTGCCTTCAGCTACAAAGCAAACAGGCGAGGCTCCTAAGATAAGAGCAGGCCCTGTTGGAGAAGGAGCTTTCTCCTGTCTGTAACCATTGGGTCCTTGTGGGTGGCTAGGAGAGGCGACTGTGGCTGTTGTCCTGGTGGGGTTCAGTTTTTCACTGTTCGATTTCTCTACGTGGGCTGATGATGGGATCTTTGTTCCACCGGCAGGTGCTGGAGACCCTGAGGGGGTTTGCTGTAGTTGTGCTCCAGAGACACTTGGAGGCTGTGCTGGACTTGTTGTTTTGGTCTCAGGTTGGGGATGAGTCTCTGGACCACAGGGTAAAGGCTCTCTCGTACCTCCCCTGCTTCTAGTTCCTGCCAGTTCCAGTGTGGGGCCCTTTCCAGTTGTACTGATTCTGTCTGAACCTGGATTCCCTCCTCTAGCAGTTTTTCTTTCACCACCCTCTCCTGGACTGTGTCCACCTCCAGGGCCAGGTCCTGGAATGGTCCCTCCAACTGAGGCGGCTGCAGCAGCTGCAGCAGCGGCTGCAGCTGCTGCCCTCTGGGCTTTGACCAACTGGGCTTTTGCTTTGATGTCTGCAAGAGTTCTGGCTCCTGTTCTGTTAGGACTAGTGATGGAGATTGGAAAACGAGCCCTGGGAGAGACCTGTGAAGTAGGAAACAGCATGGGGGAGATTCTGGAGACCGGGATCTGAAAAACATAAGAGGGGTATGTGTGTGTGAGAAAACAGAGCTCAATTTTCATTTATACGATTAATAAAACATTAACTCTTGCATTTTCAGAGCAAACGAACACAATGGCACTCATGGCACAAATGGGTGGTCTGTGACCGAGCATCCAAGTTTAGGTTTAAGATCCTTCCCACCATGTACACCCATAAGCTTGAGGCTCTAGGTTCATTTTCCAATACCCGAACCAAACCAAACCAATCCAATCTCTGCTTTTTTTCTGTGGTGGTGGGTGAGGGAGATAGGATCTTGCTATGTAGGCCCAGGATGGTCTCAAATTGTGGCCCTCCATACTGCTGGTATTACAGATATGCACCACCATACTTGGGTTATAAGAATGTTCCTAGCCGGGCGTGGTGGCGCACGCCTTTAATCCCAGCACTCGGGAGGCAGAGGTAGGAGGATCGCCGAGAGTTCGAGGCCACCCTGAGACTACAGAGTTAATTCCATGTCAGCCTGGACCAGAGTGAGACCCTACCTCGAAAAACCAAAAAAAAAAAAAAAAGAATGTTCCTGAGAATACCACCATACCTAGCATACTATATGATAACAGAATTATCAGTAACCATGCTAAAATCAAACAAGGGAAAAAAAAAACCAAGGACACAGTAGTTAAGTTTTCATACAGCTACTAAAATATTTCAGTTATTTATAAATTTATTAAATATCAAAAAGATGTTATACTTTCTTTTGAAGTTTAAAAAGCACTCAATATTGTTTAGAAACTGGTAACAATATACTCAGTAAGCAGAAGAATTAGATTTCTTTTGTTTATTTATTTATTTATTTATTTATTTGGTTTTTAGAGGTAGGGTCTCACTCTGGCCCATGCTGACCTGGAATTAACTATATAGTCTCAGGGTGGCCTTGAACTCACAGCAATCCTCCTACCTCAGCCTCCCAAGTGCTGGGATTAAAGGCGTGCGCCACCATGCCTGGCAATTTATTTATTTATTTTTGAGGTAGGGTTTCACTCTAGCTCAGGTTGACCTGGAATTCACTATGTAGCCTCACGGTGATCCTCCTACCTCTGCCTCCCTAGTGCTGCGATTAAAGGTATGTGCCACCATGCCCGGCTTAGATTTCTTTTATTTTTAAATGTAACATAAAACATATAAAGCACACATGTATGACACACGTAACTAAGTTGTAACATATGTACTAAAATTCAAATTTTGCTTCTACTTAAATTCTATCTATGAAGATATGTGTTTGTTTTGTTTTTATTTTCAGATAGGGCATTATTATATAGTCCAACTGGTCTCCAATTCACGACCCTGTTTCTTTTGTCTCCTGAGTACTAGAATTATATGTGTCTTTAATCACAATTGGCTAAAAGCTTTGTTTGTTGTAAATTACATTAAGATTTGTCTATGAAAGTGGGATTTAAGATAGGGCCTCAGGTAGAAGAGTAACTAAAAAGCAACTCCTTCCTTCCTTCCTTCTTCCCTCCCTCCTTTCCATCTCTTCCCTCCCTCCCTCCCTCCCTCCCCTCCCTCCCTCCCTCCCTTCCCTCCCTCCCTCTCTCCCTGTCTCTTTCTTTCTTCTTTCTTTCTTTCTTTCTTTCTTTCTTTCTTTCTTTCTTTCTTTCTTTCTTTCTTTCTTTCTTTCTTTCTTTCTTTTTTTGTTTTTTTGTTGAGGTAAATCTCACTCTAGCCTAGGCTGACCTGGAATTCACTATGTAATCTCAGGAGGCCTTGAACTCACAGAAATCTCCTACCTCTGCCTCCCATGTGCTGGGATTAAAGGCATGTGCCACCATGCCCAGCTAAAAAGCAACTTATTATTATTTTGGTTTTTTGAGGTAGGGCTTCATTCTAGCTCAGGCTGACCTGGAATTCACTATGTAGTTTCAGGGTGGCCTCAAACTCACAGCAATTCTCCTACCTCTGCCTCCCAAGTGCTGGAATTACAGGCATGTGCCACCACGCCCGGCTTTAAAAAGCAACTTCTAATGAAACCCTCTGAAAGGTTTAAGGAGGGAGTTGAAATTAAAAGGAAGAAGAAATGTAGGATTATATTAATTTGCCTAAATGTGGATTCAGGAATTTAGTACAGAACCACTCTGGATGATGGAATGTTAGAGAGACTAAATTGAAATAATGGATCTTAGTGTTACTTAAAGTAAAACCTAAATTGTAATTCAGCTCTCAGGTCTAGAAATCAGCTGACATTCACTAAAGAAAAAGTTTTTGGTTGTTAATCCCAAGACTGGGAAATAGAGTTAGAGAAAACTGAGAATCTGAGCCCAGCCCAGGTTTCATGGTGAGACCCTGTACCAAGGATACAAGAATTATAATAAGCATGAGGTTTTGGAGTGGTTTAGATACTTAGGTTCCTTATTAAAATATCAATACTGAGGGAGAGCTATAGGAATGCAGTTCTACATGCATTACTATTATTAATTTTATTTGTGTAATACCAGCTACATGTATATTAAATATATGTAATTGCTTCTACAGTAATAACACGTTATATGAAATTTAGTACATACAACAAAAACTTAGTGTTCAGGCCATCCCTTTTTTTCAATTCTCTCCAGTTTACCTTAAGAGGTGGTACTCTGCGTACTGGGACCCTGTCCCCGCTGTTAAGAAAGGGCTGTGGGGAGACCTGAAATGGCTGCTGGTGCTGGTGATTCTCAGTGACGCGTGGTCTTTTCTCTAGGCTCCCAGGAGCCGCTTCTTGGGTGAGAGATTTCCTCTTGAGGTTTTCTGGCATCTGATCAACAAGAGCTGTGGGAGGATTTTTCATAGTGGTGGCTTGTGGAGCTGCTTCTGCTGTAGGCTTCCTGACTGGTTTTTCCACCTCAGGACTCTTGGGTTTGCTTGGGTATGTAACTAATGCTTCTTGGCCCTCAGTTGTGTTACACTTAGAAGAAGTGGCAGTGAGTTGGTTCTCTTTCTCAGATTCTTGTTCAGCATGGGCAACTGGCTCCAGGAGATCCTCAACCTTTGGACATTTGATGGAAAGCCTACTGATAAGCTCATTTGTATTGCTAGCTGAGGCAAGGTGGGTCTCTGGGGACCTCCAGTTTGGCTGCACCTCATCTTGACTTTCACGCTCTTCTTTTTGGACAGGTGATAACATTTGCACTGCTTCTTCTTTACAATCCAGCTGGGGAACTACAGGGCTTATTCTGGCAGGAGAGGTGTCTGAAGGAAGTATGGATTTTGGATGCTCAGCTGGGATTTTCTTTATTTTGGGATCACTGGGGGAAGCGGTCAGTTTCCTTGAATCTTCAAGGCTCAAGCCAGAACTAAAAAGTAGAAGGAAAAAGTCTAGTTGAGAAATGGCCCATGTTACTAAAAATATTTTAGACAGAATATTCAACTGTGAAACCTCTGACCCATAAGTATTTTACTATTAGTACTCTGGAGCCAAAATAATTAGACTCAAATCCTGGCTCTTATACCAACTGTCCATGTGGTAGTAATGGACTAACCTGCTGCACTTGTGTATAACCTCACAACATTGCCATGATTAAGTTATTCTGTTCTATTGCTTGGCACATAATAAAAGTTCACTAACAGTAGTTATTACTGTTACTTGTACTTATAAAGGAGTCATATTGTCCAGATACCTAGAAGCATGTATTACAGGCTTATATTACTGATTGGTTTTGAATAAGTTATATTTTGGATTTATTTACTGTAAATATTCTTTTATCTCATAAAAAGCCAGTCCTTTCCAAGGAAGGACTCTAATTAAAAACTAAAACAAAAAACAACAACAATAACAAAACAACAACAACAAAACAAGCTGGATGTGCTGGCTTATGTCTTTATTTTTTAAATATTTTTTAAAAGATTTTATTTTAATTTATTTATTAGAGACAAAGAGAGGGAAAGAGAGAGGGAGAGTAAGAATGGGCAGGTCAGGGACTCTAGCCACTGCAAACTAACTCCAGATGTGTGTGCCCCCCTTGTGCATCTGGCTTACATGGGACCTGGAGAATCGAACCGGGGTCCTTAGGCATGTGCCTTAACCGCTAAGCCATCTCTCCAGCCCCATAGCTTATGTCTTTAATCCTAGCACTTGGGAAGCTGAGATAGGAGATCACTATGAGTTTAAAGTCAGCCTGGGTGAGCTACAGATCTGCTTGGACTAGAGTGAGACTCTGCCTCCAAAATAAAGCAAACAAAAAAAATCTTTTGTGTGGGTTTGTGTGGATATACATGTGTTTGCATGCATGTGGAGGCCATTTCTCAGGTGCTGTCCATTTTTGTTTTTTTGAGGTAGGGTCTCACTCTGTCCCAGGCTGACCTGGAATTCGCTGTACTCTCAAGGGTGGCCTTGAACTCATGGTTATCCTAGTACCTCTGCCTTCAAAATGCTGGGATTTAAAGGTATGTGCCACTATATCTGGCTCTTTCTATGCACCTCTTTTGGGACAGAGTCTCTCACTGGCCTAGAACTTACTAAGCAGGCTAAAGAACTTCCTGTTTCTACCTCCCTAGTGCTAGGATTACAGGCATTTGCCACCACATCCTCCTTTTTATAACAAGTTCTGAGGAGATCAAACTCAGGTCCTCATTCTTGAAAAGCAAGCACATTACTGATTGACCCCCAGTAGCCACCAACTTTTTTTTTTATTAAATAAAAAGAAACCACTCTGCCTACAATGGTTAAGGGTCAAAGATAATGAATAATCTACTTATGATTCCTAATAAGAAAAAAAATCCTGGTAAAAATGTATTAGTGAAATACAAATTATAAAAAATGAGGTAACACAATTTTGAATAAAGTAAAAAGAATCTGTCTTAGTTTACCTTTGACCATAGTAGCTTTCAAAGAATTGTTCCTTCCAAGGCTCCACTTTTTTCTCCTTCTCAATCTCTTGTCGAATTCTCACCTGCATCTCAGGGGTAAACTCACCTGCAATGTATTAAACAAACAAACCCCAAAAGGTATTGAGGTATTCAATAGAATAACACTATTCACATTCACAACTTTTAACTTTATAAATCATGAAAGACTCATACAGAAATAGCATACTATGTCAAAATAACTAAAATTTTCCAGCGTATCTAACTATAAAGGAAGATGTAAATGCCACTAAGTGAAATAAAACATTTTCACTTACTAGTCTATGCAATGGTATTCAGCATGCAACTGAAGACTGCAGTGCTTGCTCTCTGGGTGTGTCCTGAATGACCTCCATCTTGTTCTAAACATCATTTTCCACGCAGATTTATTTTATTTCTAACCTTGAATTTACAATTTATTTGTCCGCTGAACTTTTTTTTTTAATTTTAAGGCTAAGTAAATTATATTTGAGAAGGAAAATTATATTTGAGACCTTTACTATGGAAATCTATGACCAGCTTAATGGAATTTTAGATTACAATAAAAAAGGCTGGGAGGGGTTGAGAATTTAGCTCAGTGGAAGAGCATTTGCCTAGCAAGTGCACCTTTAGCACACACCATAAAAAAGGGCTTGGGAGATAGATCCTACCACAAGCTGGAGTACCCAAGTTCTATCATAAAACTCAACATAAAGCCAGAAGTGGAGCTGAAGAGATGGCTCAGCGGTTAAAGCACTTGCTTGCAAAGCCTGCTGGCCCAGGTTTGATTCCCTAGTACACATATAAAGCTACACATAAAAAGTGGTGCATGCATTTGTTATCCATTTTCAGCAGCAAGAAGCTAAGTAATCCTAGTACTCTGGAGGCTGAGGCAGAAGTACCACAAGTTTGAGCACATTTTGGTCTACACAATGAGTTCTAGGCCAGCCTGGGCTACATAGTGAGGCCCTGTCTCAAAAAACCAACCAAACAAAACTTGTGGTCCAAATAGACCACTTCCTTTTATAAATCTAGTATTCAAAACAAACAAACAGGCCGGGTGTGGTGGCGCACGCCTTTAATCCCAGCACTCAGGAGGCAGAGGTAGGAGGATCACCATGAGTTCGAGGCCACCCTGAGACTACATAGATAATTCCAGGTCAGCCTGGACCAGAGTGAGACCCTACCTCGAAAAACCAAAAAAACAAACAAACAAACAAACAAACAAACAAACAGAAAAAAGGGAGTAAGAGATAGAAATGACAAAAATTTGAAATTTAGGACCTCTTAGGGGTAAGAAAAAGGAAAAGTATTAAAGGAACTTGGGAACCATAGACCTGGACAAAGGAATAGGAAAAGAGGAATCTGGCTGAGTGGAATGTAGAACTTATGATGCTAATTCTGTGTATCACAGAATGAGAAATAAACAGTACTGAACTCTGTTCATATAGGTATATTCAAATATACCCTATTAGGTACAATAGCTATGTGCTCATGTGTTTAAAATATAATAACAATAATTATCAAGGCATCCTTACTAACAATAGCTACTTGCAAAAAGTGGATGTTAAGGAAGTAATTCCTTAGCCAATTTCTCTTTAAAGAGAGGTTCTGGTAATTGATAGGTTATAAAGTGATTATGTGACTTCAACAAAGGAAATGGATGATTACCTAGATTTATATGACCTACAAAAATTAAATCCATAAGAGACAAACCATTAAAACAGACCTATAACAAGCCCCGAGAGCAAAGCAGTTATAAAAAAAAATCTCCCAACTAAAAAATTCCCAGCCCATATGGGAGAGAGAAGCCATCAACAGTGACAGTGATACTGCAAGCCTTAAGATTGGCCAAATGTGCAAACTGTTGCAATAGTGGCATTTCTGTTATGGGGAAAAACCAACCATTCTTTAATTGGCCCAGAGGCCCACTCCACAGGAAGGAATACATACCTGATACTCAAAACCTAGTCAAAAGCCTATGGTGGGAGAGGACATGAGCCTTAGAGGAGTAATGTCTACTGTTATCTGGCTGAATGTATATATTATGTTTACTAAATTCCCCTACAAGCACTTTTCTTAATGTTCATACCCATATATTAATGCTACTTTCAATTTTGGTTACAGAAGCTTCTCTTTTCAGATGACCGTGACCCCTGGGAAGACTCAAAAGTCACCATAGTGTTGAGAAGAAGTGACAGTGCAGTGTTCAGCACTAAGACATCTCTATCACACCTTCCAAGGCTCAGGGTCCATTACAGAAGAGGTAGCAGAAAGAATATAAGAGCCAAAGGAAGGGTAGGACTACTTACAATGCAATCTTCTAGACACAAAATGGCCTGGATATTTAGAACCTTGCAGTGCCTGGCACTACCTATACAAGACCCACATAACAGGAGGAAAAGATGATGACATCAAAATGAAAGAGAAACTAATTGAGAGGGGGAAGGGTATGATGGAGGGTGGATTTGTGAAGGGGAAGATGGGGGAGAGAATTATCGTGGTTTATTGTCTATAGTTATGGAAGCTGTCAAAAAAAAAAAAAAAAAAGCCGGGCGTGGTGGCACACTTGGGAGGCAGAGGTAGGAGGATCGCCGAGAGTTCAAGGCCACCCTGAGACTACATAGTTAATTCCAGGTCAGCCTGGACCAAAGTGAGACCCTACATCGAAAAACCACAAAAAAAAAAAAAAAAAAAAAAAAAAGAAGAAGAAGAAGAAGAAGAAGAAGAAGACAACAACAACAATGACAACAATAAAAACAATTCCAGGCTTACATGGATTCACTCGTGAATTCTACCAGACCTTCATGGAAGGACTGACACCAAATCTTCTCAAACATTTCCATAAAATATAAAAGGAAGGAACACTACCAAACCTCTTCTACGAAGCCAGCATCACCCTGATACCAAAACCAGACAAAGAACCAAAAAAGAAAATTACAGACCAATCTCCCTCAAGAACATAGATCAAAAATCCTCAACAAAATACTGGCAAACAGAATACAAGAATACATCAGAAAGATCATTCACCCTGACCAGGTAAGTTTTATCCCAGAGATGCAGGATGGTTCAACATATGCAAATCAATAAATGTAATACACTATGTAAATGCACTGAAGGACAAAAAAAGTCACATGATCATCTCACAAGATACAGAAAAGGCATTTGACAAAATCCAACATCCCTTCATGGTAAAAGTCCTACAGAAACTGGAATAGAAGGAACATGTCTCAACATAATAAAGGCTATTTATGACAAACCCACAGCCAACATAATACTAAATGGGGAAAAACTTGAAGCTTTTCCATTAAAATCAGGAACAAGTCAAGGGTGTCTCTACCACTTTTATTTTTAGAGAGAAAGAGAGTGAAACAGACACAGAGAGAATTGGAGCTCCAGGGCCTCAGCCACTAAAATCAAACTCCAGACGCTTGTGGCACCTAGTGAGCAAGTGTGACCTTGCATTTGCCTCACCTTTGTAAGTCTGGTTAATGTGGGACCTGGAGAGTAGAATGTGGGTCCTTAGGCTTTGCAGGCAAGCGCCTTAGCCACTAAGCCATCTCTTCAGCCCTGTCACCACTTTTATTTAATATAGTACTGGAAGTCTTAGCTATAGCAATAAGGCAAGAGACACACATAAAAAGGATACAAATTGGAAGGGAAGAGATCAAATTATCATATTTGCAGATGATATGATTCTGTACACAAGGGACCCTAAAGACTCTACCAGCAAACTGTTAGAGCTGATAAACACTTTTAGCAACATAGCAGGATACAAAATAAACACACAGAAATCAGTAGCCTTCCTATATACTAACAACAAACATACTGAGGATGAAATCATGGAATCATCCCCATTTACAATTGTGTCAAGAAGGAAGGAAGGAAGGGAAGAAGGGAGGGAGGAAGGGAGGGAGAAAAGAACGAACGAACCTTGGAATCTTGGAATAAACCTAACCAAGGAAGTAAAGGAGCTCTACAATGAAATCTTTAAACCACTCAAGACACAAATTGCAGAAGACACTAGGAAATGGAAAGACATACCATGTTCTTGGATTGGAAGAATCAATATTGTGAAAATGGCAATTTTACCAAAAGCAATCTACACATTTAATGCAATCCCCATCAAAAGTCCAATGACAGCAGGGTGTGGTGGCACTCGCCTTTAATCCCAGCACTTGGGAGGCAGAGGTAGAAGGATCACAGTTAAGTTCAAGGCCACCCTGAGAGGATACAGTGAATTCCAGGACAGTCTGGGCTAGAGCGAGACCATACCTCGAACCCCATCGCCCCCCCCCAAATACAATGGTAGTGGACTCTGCAACCTTAAGATTGTCAAGCCAGGTCAAATGTGCAAACTGGTACAATAGTGGCATGTCTTTTATGGGGGAAACCAACTGCTCTCTAATTGGACTGGAGGCCAGTTCTACAAGAGGGAATACATTCTTGGCACTGAAAACCTAGTCAAAAGCCTATGGTGGGGGAGGTCATGAGCCTTAGGGGAGTAATACCCTACTGTTGTCTGGGTAAAGGCATATATTATGCCCACCAAACTGCTCTGTAAGCACTTTTCTTAAAGTTTATACCCATATATTTATGGTACTCCCACTTTTGGTCAGAGAAGTATCTCTTTTCAGATCGTGATAAACACTGGGATGACTTAAAAGTCGACACCACGCTGATAAGATGTGATAGTGGCGTGTTCAGCACTGAAACATCTCTACCGCACCCTCCAAGGCTCAGGGTCCATGTGGAAGAGGTGGCAGAAAGAACGTAAGAACCAAAAGAATGGTAGGACTCCTTATAATGCACTCTTCCAGATACAAAATGGCCTAGACATATATGACCTTGCAGTGCCTGGCACTACCTACACAAACCTTCATAATAGGAGGAAAAGATGATGACATCAAAATAAAAGAAAGACTAATTTAGAGGGAGGGGATATGAGTGGATTAGTAATGGGAAAGTGGGGGTGGTGAGGGAATTAATGTTTTTTGTAAGTGTAGACACATATGTGCATGTGGAGGCCAAAAGTCAGTATTAGATAGCATCTTTGTTTTCCACCTTATTCTTTGAGAAGGGCTTTCTTACTATCTTATCAACTTGGTTCATGGGTGATGGGGATCCAAGCTCAGGCCCTCATGTCTGCATGGCATATACTTTACCCAGGAAGCCATCAACCCAGCCACAATCAGTAAGTTTTTTTGCTTTTTGGTTTTCTTGAGGTAGGGTCTCACTCTTTCTGAGCGCTGGGATGAAAGGTGTGTGCCATGCCAGGCTATCAGTAACTTTATACATTCTATTATTGTCCTCAGTAAATCTGTTTGTATTTTATGTATTTATGAAGGGGGGGGGGAGAAAGAGGCAGATAGAGGAAAAGAGAGAATGGGCACACCAGGGTCTCTAGCCACCGCAAACAAACTCCAGATGTACGTACCACCCTGTGCATCTGGCTTTACGTGAGTAAAGGAGAAATCAAACCTGGGTCCTTTGGCTTTATAGGCAAGCACCTTAAATGCTAAGTAAGCCATCTCTCCAGCCAAGTAAATCTGTTTAAATTAGGGACACAAGGAACTAGTGACCACAGTAATTTTCAGTTATAATCCATAAATGTTCTGTCACTTTAAATAATCCTATAGTATGCAAAAAGATATCTTTGTGTGTATGTATGAGCATGGACACCTTGTTTGAGGCAGAAACTCTTGTTGCTTAGTGCTGTGAACTAACCTGGAACTTCAAGGCTTCTATCTCTACCTCCTCACAGTAGAAGGGCTGAGATTACAGATACTCTCTACTGCATATGGCTTTACATGGGTTTTGGGGATCTGAACTCAGGTATTCATGCTTAAGCAGCAAGCACTTTACTCATTAAGCCATCTCCCCAGTCCCAAGGCATTCTTTTCTTGAGTTCTCACTCATTTCCTTTAGTGTACATTTCACGGGGGCTGACAGTAACAAAGAAGTTAATTCATTGTTTACTAAACTAATGCAATGCATCAAAAGAATAACTTGGACAGGAGAGATGGCTCAGCAAAGCAGTTAGGGAACTTGTCCTCAAAACCTAACAACCTGGGTTCAGTTCCTCAGTATCCACATAAAGCCAGATGCACAAAGTGGTGCATACACCTGAAGTTTGTTTGTAGTGACTGGAGGCCCTAGTGTGCCATTCTCTCTCTCTCTGCTTGCAAGTATTAAAAAAAAAAAAAAAAAAAGAACTCGATGTCTACAATTTGTATAGTAAGGAGCTTCTTATAATTCTCAAGTACTCATTTAGAATTACTGAACGGGAAATATTAAAAAGAATGACTGAGCTGGGTGTGGTGATACACACCTTTAATCCCATCACTAGGGAGGCAGAGATAGAAGGATATCCGTGAGTTTGAGTTCAAGACCACCCTGAGACTACATAGAGAATTCCAGGTCAGCCTGGGCCAGAGTGAGACCCTACCTCAAAACACCAAAAAAAAAAAAAAGAAAGAAAATAACTATTTTTGTTGCTGTTTCTTTGGAAATTAAGAAAGATGTGGAGGCTTCCTGGTTACTCAGCCTCAGAAAGAAGTGTGGCCAAGTATTTCACATAGGATAATTAATTCTCCCTTTTGGAACCTTCCTGTCATTTTTGAAAACTGCTTGATTTGGTGAAGTGCAAATACGCCCTCATTGTGGGTCTATATGCACACAGATCCTAGGCAACCAGGTAGAACACTTACCTTCTGAGAGTCTTTCCTTCCAGCCTTGAGCTGCTGAAGTAAAGAACTCATTGTTTAGGGCTGAACCGTTCAACTTCATCAAACCATCAGGACCAACCTGGGTCAAATAATAAGCCAGAGAAAGATTACAAAGAGGGCTGGAAAGTTGGCTCAGGGGTTAAGGTACTTGCTTGCAAAGCCTGATGGCCCGGGTATGATCCTCAGTACCATGTAAAGCCAGATGTACAAACTGGTGCATCTGGAGTTCATCTGCAGTAGGCAAGAGGCCCTGGTGCACCTAATTCTCCCTTTCTCTCAAAACTTGCAAATACATAAATATATGAAAAAAGATTACAAAAGAAGTAAAAGATGGCATGGTATTATTCATTTCATTTCAGAAGAGAATGTCTATGTAACTGGGGCTACTTGAGACCCTGTCTCAAAAAAAAAAAAAAAAAAAAATCTTGGACTAGGAATTGCTCAGGGATTAAAAGCACTTTCTGCACACGTCTGATGACCAGAGTTAAGATCCCAGGAACCACATAAAGCTGGACTAAAGTAGTACATTTGTCTGTAATCCCAAAGTGCACAGTCAGGAGAATACAAAGTTCTGACATTCACAGTGGGGCCAGGTATGGTGGTGCCAGGTATGGTGGCGCATGCCTTTAATCACAGCACTGGGGAAGCTGAGGTAGGAAGATCACTGTGAGTTCAAGGCCAGCCTGAGACTACATACTAAATTCTAGGTCAGCCTGGACTAGAGTGAGACCCTACCTCAGAAACCAACAAACAAAAAATAAGGTGAAAAATAATAAACAATATGCTGAGGTTTCTTCCTCTGACCTCCACAAGTGCTCCATGATACCAATGTGCATATATATATGTGGGTGCACATGAGCACACACACATGCACCAGTAGTCAAAGGTGGTTGTTTGAAAAGCATGATGGCCTGGGTTTAATTTACCAGTACCCATGTAAAGGCAGATACACAAGGTGGTGCATGTGCCTGGGGTTCATCTGCAGTGGCAAAAGTTCCTAGTATATCCATCTTCCCTCTCTCCTTACATGCAAATAAACATACATACATACATTTATTTATTTATTTTGGTTTTTCTAGATAGGGTCTCTCTCTAGCCCAGGTTGACCTGGAATCAGTTTCAGGCTGACTTAAACTCATAGTGATCCTCCTACCTCAGACCAAGTGCTGTGATTAAAGGCATGCTTAGCCCAAATAAAAATATAAAAAAAAATATTTTTTCTCATTTACCGCTTTCCCTTCTCTTGCCGTTGATACCAATCCTCAATTAAAAAAAATAAAAGCAGCCGGGCGTGGTGGCGTACGCCTTTAATCCCAGCACTCGGGAGGCAGAGGTAGGAGGATCGCTGAGAGTTTGAGGCCACCCTGAGACTACATAGTTAATTCCAGGTCAGCCTGGACCAGAGTGAAACCCTACCTTGCAAAACAAACAAACAAAAAATAATAAAATAAAAGCTTGCTCAATGAATTACACATAAATATATACGTGTACTTTCTTTCTTCTGAGAAGGATTCATCATCTCTCATCTCTCCTTTCTTTCTTTTTTTTTTTTTTTCAAGGTAGGGTTTCACTCTACTCTACGCTGACCTGGAATTCACTATGTAGTCTCAGGGTGGCTTTGAACTCACGGTGATCCTCCTACCTCTGCCTCCTGGATTAAAGGCATGTGCCACCATGCCAGGCTTTCATCATTTCTTTTTATAGAAATGGTACTGGGGCTAGGAAGATGGCTCATTGGATAAAACACTTACCATATTGAGTACCCGAGTCTAGCTTCTCAGGCCCCACATAAAAGCCAGAAGCTGTGACAGGCTTCTGTAATTCCAAGAAGGGAGGCAGAAAGAGAATTTCCTGGATCGTGCCAACAGAATAATAAAAACAAGAGATCCTACTGCAAATGAGGTGGAAGGCAAGGACTATCCTCTGACCTCCATATGTGCACTAGGGTAAATGTGCCCCACACTAATAAACGTGAATATATACACATACAAATTCCCCCAAATGAATTAAAAAACAAGTGGGCTGGGAGGCAGAAGTAGGAGGATCACCAAAAGTTCAAGGCCATTCTGAGACTACATAGTGAATTCCAGGTCAGCCTGAGCTAGAGAGAGACCCTACCTCGAAACACCAAAAAACAAACAAACAAACAACAACAAAAAAAAGTGACCTACAGTAACTGTTATGTAGATATGTACCTGAGGATGTACTTAAACTTTTGATTCTTTTGCCTCAACTTCCTGAGTACTGGGATTAGACATGCCAGCATGTCTATTTTATGAGATGCTAGGTATTGAAACCAAGGTTTTATGCTAACCAAGCACTATACCAAATGAGCTATGCCCCCAGCCTTAACCTTGCAATTGTTTTTAGAAGTATACAATTTATTTAAAACCACCCACAAAGTTCTGTGTAATCAGGAATGATGCAATTCACAATAGTTTGTTTTAAACTCATGACCAAATTTAAAATATATTTTCAATTACAGTATTCATTTAACCTTCTTCAGATAGAAATTTAAGTTGTCAGTTAAAACCCAAATCTGCTTTCAGAAAAACCTGCTCTAAATGACTGATCTTTAAATATATTTAATCAATCTCTCTGTACATATTTTGTTAATGAAAGTAACATTCATCTACTTTTCCTCCCTAAATACGCTATACACTGCAATATAGTTTTCAACTTTAAGAAAAGATTTTGATATTTATTTGTAAGCAGGGAGAAAGAGATAAAAGAGAGGGGAGAGAGACAGAATGAGAATGAACAGACGCCAGGGCCTCTAGCCACTGCAAATGAACTCTAGACGCATGCACCACTTTGTGTATCTGGGGAATCAAACCTGGGTTGCAGGCAAGTGCCTTAACTGCTGAGCCATGTCTCTAGCCCCCAGAGTTCTTTATAATAGTGACAAATTTCATCTGGCTGTGTTGTAGTTACATTGGAGTTGCTGGGGCAAAGCACCTGACCAAAAGCAGCTGAGGGAAAGCTCCATGATGGCTGGGCAAAGATGGCAAACAGCATCAGGAGAGAGCTAAAAACTGGCGAGAGAAGCTGACTATAAAACCCATAAGCCTGTCTGTCCACAACATTACACCACCCCTACGAAGGTTCCACCTCCCAAATTAGCATCAGCTGAGGAACCAAGCATTCAGAATACAAGTTTATGGGGGTTACCTAATTTAAACCACAGCAGGGCAGTGAAACTATATTTAATTACAATAGCATACTTTCAAATATTGCTCACATTATTGTGTGCTGTAACCACATCAATAACTGAAGAATTTCCCATTAAGAAAACCAACAGGCGGCTGGAGAGATGGCATAACAGTTAAGGCACCTGCCAAGCCTAAGAATGCCTGTTCAATCTCCAGGTCCCAGGTTTAGCCAGATAAAAAGTGACACAAGCACACAAAGCTGCACTTGCCCAGAAGGGGGCACACACATCTGAAATTCATTCAACAGCAGCTGAGAGGCTGCTGGCGTGCCCATTTGCTCTGTCTCATCCTCTCTCTCTCAATAATAATAATGATGATAATAATAATTTAAAAAAGAAAGAAAAGAAAACCAACAGGTTTTACCATATATGGGAAGTTGAACTACATAACTGTAAGGTCCCTTTCATTAAAACTTCAAATGAGGACTGGAGAGATGGCTTAGTGGTTAAGGTACTTGCCTGCAAAGCCAAAGGACCCAGGTTCAACTCCCCAGTACTCACATAAAGCCAGATGCATAAAGTGGTGCATGCATCTGGAGTTCATTTGCAGTGGCTAGAGGCCCTGGTATGCCATTTTCTCTGTCTGCCTCTCTTTTCTCTCTGCTTGCAAATAAATAAAAAAAATATTTAAAAAAACTTCATATGACAATTCTCCATCTAAGAGAGTTTAAGGGCCATCAGTCCTTGTGAGGAATCGGTACCACACTTTCATAAAAGATAATTAGCCAGGTGTGGTGGCACATACCTTTAATCCCAGTACTTGGGAGGCAGAGGTAGGAGGATCACCAGGAGTTTGAGGCCACCCTGAGACTACAGAGTGAATTCCAGGTCAGCCTGGACCAGAATGAGACCCTACCTTGAAAAACCAAAAAAAAAAAAAAAAAAAAAAAAAAAAAAAAAGAAAGAAAGAAAGAAAGAAAGAAAGAAAGAAAGAAAGGAAGAAGATAGTTTTGTCCTGTACTATTATTTTTATCCAATAATATAGAGACAGAGCCACCTGCCTAATGGGGCTCTGGAGGTAAAAGGATGGGGTCTGTATGTGAGAGGGTAGCAGCCATCAGGAGAGACAGACAGGAACCAAAAAAAAACGGTTCAAGACATTTGCCTACATATCTGCTCTCCTAGGATTTGATTCCCCAGCTACCCACATAAAGCTGGACAGTATGTGTCTGCAGTAGCAAGAGACCCTAGCATGTGTGTATGTGCACACATGTAAATTAAAAAAATTTAAAAAGTAGGGCTGGACAGATGGCTCAGTGGTTAAGTTGCTTTGCCTTCAAAGCCTAACAACCTGGGTTTGATTCCCTAAGCCAGCTGCACAAAGTGTCACATGTCTGGAGTTCATTTGAAGTGGCTAGACGACTGGATGTGCCCATTCTTTCTCTCTTCTCCCATTACAATCAAGAGTTGGGTGGACAGTACCAAATATAATGACTTGGAGAAGAGTTAAGGTGGGAAAGGCAGTCAGTAGGGAAGATTACTTTTCAGGTTTTATTCCTAGTTCTTGAAGAATGCCTTAGTTGATTGCATTTTCTAGACAAGGAACTCTGACCTGTTTGACATGCTGATTCACAGTGCTCAGAAACTGTTATATCAATATAGATTAATAGAAACATGAAATTAAAAATAGAAAAATTGAGTTGGAGAGATGGCTTAGCAGTTAAATGCTTGCCTGTGAAGCCTAAAGACCCTGGTTCGAGGTTTGATTCTCTAGGACCCATGTAAGCCAGATGCACAAGGGGGTACATGCATCTGGAGTTCATTTGCAATGGCTGGAGGCCCTGGTGTGCCCATTCTCTCTCTCTCTCCTTGCCTATTTCTGTATCTCTCTCTCTCAAATAAATAAAAACTAAAACATTAAAGGCATACGCTACCATGCCCGGATGGGTTTAAAAAAAAAAAAAAAAACAAGAAAAATCTCTTTTTCAATTGCTTTTTAAAAGGTTTTCATTTTTATTTATTATTAGAGACAGAGGGAGAGAGAAAGAGAGAGTACCAGGGCCTCTAGCCACTGCAAAGGAATTCAGGATGCATGAGCTACCATGCACATCTGGCTTACATAGGACCTGGAGAATTGAATCTGGGTCCTTAGGCTTCGCAGGCAAGTGCCTTAACTGTTAGGCAGTATCTCCAGCCCAAATCTCATTTTTTGACTTTGTAAGCAATTAGCTCTAATTTGTACAACTTATTTCACTAATCTTTTACTATAAACTCATCTTTTACTGTATAAACTAGGGGAACCACCTTCCTTTCTTAAGGATTTAGAAAGAAGTGGGAGGTATGACATTATAGCCAATGTCTAGAAATTATTTCCTCCCTGGTATTGAGGACTGAGCCTATGATTTTGAACATACTAAACTATGACCGAGCCCTTAACTGTTGTCTTTGGTCACTTTTTTTTGTTGTTGTTGTTGTCAGATGCTCATACAGCTTAGGCTGGCCTTGAGCTCACTATGTATCAGAGGATGTCCTGACCCTCCTGCTTTTACCTTCTAAGTACTGTGATTTCAACTATGCACCACCACACCCACCTCAATTCTTTGTTGTGTATGCATGTATTTGTGCATATGGTGTGTATGTACCTGTTCACTTCATGGTGAGTATGGGCATGCAGAGGACAACTTCAGGTATCAGATCATACCTTTCACCTAGTCTGAGGTAAGGTTTCTTGGTTTTTATTTTTGTTGTTGTTTGTTTGTTTGTTTGTTTGTTTGTTTTTTGAGGTAGGGTCTAGCTCCACCATGCCCAGCTTCCATTTTTTATTTAGTTTTTAAAATATATTTTACTCAGAGCTGGAGAGATGGATTTAGTGGTTAAGGCACTTGCCTGCAAAGCCGAAGGGCCCAGGTTTTACTCCCACTACACACGTGAGCCATATGCACAAGGTGGCACATGCTTCTGTAGTTTGTTTGCAGTGACTGGAGGCCTTGGTGCACCCATTTTTCTATCTGCCGCTCTCTATCTCAAATAAATAAATAAATAAATAAAAGAAAAAAAAATGTTATATAACTATTTGGGAGAGAGACAGAGACAGTGAGAGAGAAAGAATGGATGAGAATGGGTGCTCCAGAGCCTCTAGCCACTACAAACGAACTCCAGATGCATGTGTCACTTGCCACATTGTGCATCTGGCTTATGTGGGTATTGGAAAATCAAACCTAGGTCCTCAGACTTTGCAGGCAAGTGCCCTAAGTGCTAAGCCAGGTGTGGAGGTGCATGCCTTGAATCCCACCACTCAGGAGGCAGAAGTAGGAGGATCCCTGTGAATCTGAGGCCAGCCTGGGACCACCGAACAAACACTATTAGAATTAAGGTCACAGATAACCAAACACAGTTGTAGCGGGTGACTTCAATACCCCACTCTCCCCAATTGACAGGTCATCCTTGAACAAAATAAACAGAGATGCATCTGAATTAAATGAGGTCCTAGAACAAATGGATCTACAGGTATCTACAGGACATTTCACCCAAAATGCTGCAGAATACACATTCTTTTCAGCAACACATGGAACATTCATATATTCATATATTAGGACGCAAAGCAAATCTTAACAGATACAGGAAAATTGAAATAATCCTTTGCACACTATCTGATGACAATGGGATCAAATAACAAATCAATAGCAAGAAAAGCTATAGAGCACATACAAAATCATGGAAACTTAACAATACAGCACCAAATGATGACTGGGTCAATAAAGAAGCCGAGAAAGAAGTAAAAAAAATTTGTAGAATCAAATGACGATGAGAATACAACATACCAAAACCTTTGGGACACAATGAAGGCAGTCCTAAGAGGGAAATTTATAGCTTTAAGTGACTATATTAATAGAGACTTCACAAGTAAACACCTTAATGATTCACTTTAATGCCTTGGAAAAAGAGGAACAAGGTGAACCAAAAGTCAGTAGATGGGAAGAAAAAATAAAGATTAGGGCAGAAATTAATGAAATAGAAACCAAAAAAAAATCCAAATGTCAATGAAACAAAAAATTGGTTCTTTGAAAGGATAAACAAGACTGATAAGCCCTTAGCAAATCTGACAAAAAGAGAAAAGAGATACAAATTAACAAAATTAGAGATGAAAAAGGTACCATCACAAGATACTAGAGAAATTAAAAAAATCATAGGGACATATTATAAGAACATATACTTCAAAATCTCCTAAGTAAAAAAAGTCCAGGCCCAGGTGGATTCACTGGTGAATTTTAGCAGACCTTCATGGAAGAACTAACACCGATGCTTCTCAAACTTTTCCATAAGATATAAAAGGAAGAAATCCCACCACACTACTTCTACAAAGCCAGCATTACCCTGATACCAAAATCAGAAAAAAATAGAACAAAAAAGGAAAATTACAGACCAATTTCCTTCATGAGCATTGATGCAAAAATTCTCAAAAAATATTGGCAAACAAAATATAAAAATAAATCAGAAAGATCATTTACCCCAAGTAGGTTTTATCTGAGAGATGCAGGAATGGGTCAACACATGCAAATCAACAAATGTAATAAATTACATAAATGGACTGAAGGAAAAAAAAATCACATGATCATCTCACTAGATGCAGAAAAAGCATTTAAAAAAAATCTAACATTCCTTCATGATAAAAGTCCTATAGAAACTAGGAAGAGAAGGAACATTTCTCAACATAATAAAGGCTATTTATGACAAACATACAGCTAACATAATACTAAGCAGGGGGAAACTTGAGCTTTTCCACTAAAATTAGGAACAAGACAAGGGTGTCTACTCTCCCCACTTTTTTTTTTTTTGAGAGACACAGAGACAGAAGAGGCAGAGAGAGAATGGACGTGCCAGGGCCTTTTCAGGCACTGTGAACGAACTCCAGACAGGTGTGCCCCCCTTGCGCACATGTGCGATATTGCGGGGGTCACTTTTGCATTTGGCTAAACGGGGGGCCTGGAGATCTGAACAAGTGTTCTTAGGCATCGCAGGCAGGCCTCTTAACCACTAAACCATCTCTCCAGCCCCTACTGTCCCCACTTAAATTTTTTTTAAATTTAATTAATTTATTTATTTGAGAGAGAGACAGACAGACAGAATGGGCACACCAGGGCCTTCAGCCACTACAAACGAACTCCAGATGCATGTGCCACCTTGTGCACCTAGCTTACATGGGTCTTGGGGAATCGAACCTGGGTCCCTGGGCTTTGCAGGCAAGTGCCTTAACCTCTAAACCATCCCTTAAGCCTTGTACCCACTTAAAAAAATTATTTATTTATTTGCAAGCAGAGAGATATGTAAAGAGGAGAGACAGATAGAGACAGAATGGGCACACCAGAGCCTCTAGCCACTGCAAACGAACTCCAGACACATGTGCCCCTTTTGCATCTGGCTTACGTGGGTCCTGGAGATTTAAACCTGGGTGTTTTGGCTTCATAGGCAAATACCTTAACCACTAAGCTATCTCTCCAGCCCCCCCACTTTTATTTAATATAGTACTGGATGTCTTAACCATAGCAATGAGGCAAGAGACACACATAAAAGGGATACAAATTGGAAAGGAAGAGATTAAGTTACCACTATTTGGAGATAATATGATTCTATACATAAAGGACCATAAAGACTCTACCAGCAAACTGTTGGAGCTGATGAACACTTATAACAATGTAGCTGGGTACAAAATAAAACACAGAGAAATCAGTGGCCTAACAACAAACACAGGATGAAATCAGAGAATTACATCCACTCACAACTGCATCAAAAAAAAAAACAAAGTACCTTGGTATAAACCTAACCAAGGAAGTGAAGGATCTCTACAATGAGAACTGTAAAACACTCAAGGAAATGGAAAGATATTCCTTGTTCTTGGATTTCAAGAATCAATATTGTGAAAATGGTAATCTTACCAAAAGCAATCTATACATTTAATGTAATCCCCATCAAAATTCCAATGGCATTCTTCCACGGAAATAGAAAAAATAATCCAAAAATACATTTGGAAGCACAAAAAAAAAAAAAATCTGGAATATCTAAAACAATTTTGAGCAACAAAAATAAGTCTGGTGTTATCACCATACCTGATTTCAAGCTGTATTACAGAGCCATAGTAACAAAAACAGCATGGTACAGGCACAAAAACAGACATGTAGATAAATGGAACAAAACAGAGGACCCAGATGTAAGCCTGGATACCTACAGCTACCGGATCGTCGACAAAAATGCCAAAAATAGTTATTGGAGAAAAGAGCTTCTTCAGCAAATGGTGATGGGAAAACTGGTTGTGTCTACAGAAGGATGAAAATAGATCCTTATCTCTCTCCATGCAGAAGAATTAAGTCCAAATGGTTCAATGACCCATATATTAGACCCAAAACTCTGAAACTGCTAGAGGAAAAAGTAGGGAAAAACCCCTTAACATATTGGCATAGGCAATGACTTTCTGAATATAACCCCAACTGCCCAGGATATAAAACCAGAGATCAACTGCTGGGACTTCATGAAATTACAAAGCTTTTGTACAGCAAAGGACATTGTGAATAGAGCAAAGAGGCAACCTACAGAATGGAAGAAAATCTTTGCCAGCTATACATCTGACAGAGGATTAATATCTAAAATATACAACGAACTCAAAAAACTAAATAAGAAATCAAACAACCCAATTTAAAAAATGGGCTATGGAACTAAATAGAGAGTTCTTAAAAGAAGAAATACAGATGGCATATAAACATCTAAAAACATGTTTGACATCCCTAGCCATCAGGGAGATGCAGATGAAAACCACGTTGAGATTCCCTCTCACTCCTGTCAGATTGGCTACCATCATGAAAACAAATGACCATAAATGCTGGCAAGGATGCGGAAAAAGAGGAACCCTTCTACACTGTTGGTGGGAATGCAATCTGGCTCAGCCATTGTGGAAATCAGTGTGGAGGTTCACAAGAGTTAGGAAAGAGAACCAGCCTATATGTCCCTCAACTGATGAGTGGATAATGAAGATGCGGCACATTTACACAATGGAGTTCTACTCAGCAATAAAGAAAAATGAAATTATGAAATTTTCAGGGAAATGGATAGATCTGGAAAGGATTATACTTAGTGAGGTAACCCAGGCCCTGAAAGCCAAACATCACATCTTCTCTCTCATATGTGGATCCTACCTACAAATGATTAGACTTCTATGTGAGTAGGAATAAAACTCAGTAGCAAGGGCCAGTAAGCTAGAAAGGGGATATAAAGGGAATAGAAGGGGAGGTACGGGGGTCTTAATAGGATGGTATTGTATGTATGTAAGTAGAAGAACAGATTAATGGGGGTGAAAAGCCCTAAGTGAGGTCAGGGGAAGAGATTGAGTAAAGGAAAGCTGTAGGGAGGGCTAATCAAAATCTAAGAGGATATAAATAAGTTATAATGGATACCTACTTTTTTGGGCAATGAAACATGCACAAGTCATAGATTGTTACTATAAAATTTTCAGTGCCAGGGATGAGACACATTCCAGTGAGTTGTTGGCCAGAAAGGTCCCTGATACCCCCAAAACATTACAGGCCATTGCTGAGGCCCTTGATTTCCCACCAGGAATAGTTAGCAAGAACCTATTGCTGAAGACTCCACATACTTGGGCTGCAAGGTCACTGAGAAATCCTGCTGGAACTGAACTGAAAGCCTCCTCCATGTGGACCAGCTGACAGAAAGCTGGAAAAAGTTACACTGCATGCAGTTCAATGGGAGAGAGAAGTCACCAGTGGAGACACTCAGCAGTGCACACTGCAAGCCTTAAATTTGGCCAGCCAGGCCAAATGAGCCAACCAGTTCAATAGTGGCATGTCTATTACGGAAGAAACCAACTGCTCTCTAATTGGACTGGAGGCTGCTCCATGGGAGGAGCCTATGGATACATGCCTGACACTAAAAACCTACAACAGGGCCAGTAAGCTAAAAAGGGAATATAAAGGGAATAGAAAAGGAGGGAGGGGGTACTTAATAGGATGGTATTGTATATATGTAAGTAGAAGATCAGATTAACGGGGGTGAAAAGGCCTAAGTGCGTCAGGGGAAGAGATTGAGTAAAGGAAAGGTGGAGGGGACTTCCGGTTAAGATGGCGACATAGGAAACTCGCCAAAAAAGGGTAGGGGATAAAAGCAAAACAAACCCCAGCAAAATACACTTTTCTACTAAAAAGTGAGGTACATAGTAAACTTTCAAGCACAGCAGAGAAGTAGGAGAGATCCAGAGCGTCTGGAGCCCACAGAAGCGGGCAGAAGCGGCTCCACGGCCGCCGCAGCTGCCGCGGTGGCGGCGCGGCTAGACTCCGCCTGAGACAGCTGAGCTGCAGGACTTTTAAAAGCAGGTGAGGAGATTTTTCCACTCACACCGCCTCCTCACAATCTCAAGAAACGTGGAAGGAGGACGGTAGAGGATCGCGTGGAGGAACAGACGGACTTCAGCCGCCACTCACAGCCTCCCCTCCCACACCACGAGTGCAAGCACGGCGAGCAACAGAGCTCACCAGCTCACCAGCAGCATCGGGTGCAGCGAAAGCAGAGACCCACAGACGCAGCTGACTTACTGAATCCACAACACAGCAAAGGAACCAAGCAGCCGTGCAGCATAGCTGTGATCAAACCTGTTCCAAAAGGTAACTTGGTTTTCACCAGGTTAGTACCCACCAAATAAGCTTGGTATATAATCCTGACGGATGGTCAGATCTGACATTCCTAAATAAGCTATATTCTAGGCTGCTCATTTGTTGCTTCCTGATTTGTTTCTTCCTCTGTCATTCATTGGGGAAGGGTCTCTCTTGATCACAAGCTGACCTTGGAACTCTCTACAGATCAGAAATCTTAGCCTTCCAGTTGACAGGATTAAGGGCGTGGGCTAACACATATCCTTAGGAACTGTGACTTTGTCATAATACCTGCTTTTGCACAAATACTCTGTGCTGTATTTCATTGAAGGGGTACATTGTTGAGTTAAATTTTTGGATCTTGACTGTAGTCTGTTCCATTCACCCCACTTGATACTCTCATAGCAGGCAAGGGTCACTTCTGTGATTACTTTGAGAGCCTTAAGAACCACACTTAACACCTTAAACTCCTACACTGAAGATATATAATATCAGATTGATTGATACATCTAACATTACTGCAGATATTTAGAAAACCCAAGCATTAAATTAATTCAAGATGCAAAGATCTCTACATTATAATACAAGAAACACAAAACATCCAGACAATATAAATCCACCAAAAAGTATTAATATATCAGAAATGACCTTCAGTGAGGCTGACTTAGAGGACATCCCCGAGAAAGATTTCAAAAGAATGATTATAATTATGTTCAAAGAACTCAAAGAGGAAATGAAAGGGTTCAAAGACCTCAAAGAAGAAATCAAAGGATTCAAAGAACACACAGAAAACCAATTTAATGAAATAAGGAGGTCAATACTAGACATAAATACGGAAATAGAAAGAATAAAGAAAACCCACTCAGAAATTCTAGCAATAAAGAACACAGTCAGTGAAATTAAAACCTCTGTAGAAAATCTCTCTAGTAGAATGGATGAAGGAGAGAACAGAATATCGAATCTAGAAGACCAAGTAGCTGATCTAATACAGTCCAACAGAGAGAAAGACAAAATAATAGGAAGGTATGAATGAGAATTTCAGGATATTCGGGACACTATGAAAAGATCAAACATAAGAATTCAAGGGATAGTAGAAGGAGAAGAATTTCACTCCAAAGGCATAGTAGGTGTTTTCAACAAAATCGTAGAGGAAAACTTCCCCCAAATTGGGAAAAAGATGCCAATGCAGATACAGGAAGCCTTTAGAACACCAAATAGACAAAACCTGGAAAGAACCTCTCCCCGCCATATTATAATTAAACTACCAAACATACAAACTAAAGAAAATATATTGAAAGCAGCAAGAGAGAAAAAGCAAGTGACCTACAAAGGGAAGCCCATCAGACTCACAGCAGATTACTCAACACAAACTTTAAAGGCCAGAAGGGACTGGAGTGATGTATTCCAAGTACTGAAAGATAAAAACTGTCAACCGAGATTACTTTATCCTGCAAAACTATCTATCCAAATAGATGGAGAAATAAGGACATTCCACAACAAAGAGGGGCTAAAGGAATTTTTGGCAACTAAACCAGCTCTACAGAAAATACTTGCAGGAATCATTCATGCTGAGGAGAAAGCAAAGCACACACAACAGGAAATAGGAAAAAATAAACCATACTCAAATAACAGATAAAACAAGTGAGTAAAGGGAAAACAGGAAAAACTAAAAAATAAGAAGAATGGTGAGAATAAACACATATATGTCAATAATAACTCTTAATATCAATGGTCTCAATGCCCCTATCAAAAGACACAGACTTGCAGACTGGATTAAAAAGCAGGATCCTACCATCTGTTGCCTCCAGGAAACTCATCTCTCAATAAAAAATAGAAACCTTCTTAGGGTGAAAGGTTGGAAAAAGGTATTTCAAGCAAATGGGCCTAGAAAACAAGCAGGGGTTGCTATCTTAATTTCTGACAAGATAGACTTCAATCCAACATTTGTGAGGAAAGATAAAGGTCACTTTATACTGATTAAAGGAACACTCCAACAGGAGGACATTACAATCCTAAACATATATGCCCCTAACATGGGGGCTCCCAATTTCATCAAAAAAACACTATTAGAACTAAGGTCAGAGATATCTCCTAACATAATAGTAGTGGGTGACTTCAATACCCCACTCTCATCACTTGACAGGTCTACCCAGCAAAAAATAAACAGAGAGACATCTGCATTAAATGATATCATGGAACAAATGGACCTAACAGATATATACAGAACATTCCATCCAAATGCTGCAGAATATACATTTTTCTCAGCAGCACACGGGACATTTTCTAAAATAGACCATATACTAGGACACAAATCAAATCTTAACAAATACAGGAAAATTGAAATAATCCCTTGTACACTTTCTGACCACAATGGGATTAAACTGCAAATCAGCAACAAGAAAAACTACAGAGCATACAGAAACTCATGGAGACTAAACAGCACTTTATTGAATGATGTATGGGTCATTGAAGAAATTAAAAAGGAAATCAAGAAATTCGTAGAATCAAATGATGATGAGAATACAACATACCAAAACCTTTGGGACACAATGAAGGCAGTCCTACAAGGGAAATTTATAGCCCTAAGTGCATATATTAAGAAATTGGAGAGTTCGCAACTAAACAATTTAATGCTTCACCTTAAGGCCTTGGAAAAAGAAGAACAAGGCAAACCAAAAATTAGTAGATGGGAAGAAATAATAAAGGTTAGGGCAGAAATTAATGAAATGGAAACCAAAAAAACAATCAAAAAGATCAATGAAACAAAGAGTTGGTTCTTTGAAAGGATAAACAAGATTGACAAACCCTTAGCAAATCTGACCAAAAGAAAGAGAGAAGAGACAAAAATTGATAAAATTAGAGATGAAAAAGACAACATCACAACAGATACCAAAGAAATTCAGAAAATCATACGGACATACTTTAAGAATATATATGCCTCTAAGTTTGAAAACCTGAAAGAAATGGATGAATTCCTTGATTCATATGACCTACCAAAATTAAATCAAGAAGGGATAAACCATTTAAATAGAACTATAACAACCACAGAGATTCAAGCAGTTATAAAAAGTCTCCCAACTAAAAAAAGCCCAGGCCCAGATGGATTCACTGCTGAATTTTACCAGACATTCCTGGAGGATCTAACACCAATGCTTCTCAAACTTTTCCATAAAATAGAAAAGGAAGGAACTCTACCAAAATCCTTCTATGAAGCCAGCATCACCCTGATACCCAAACCGGACAAAGACAGATCAAAAAAAGAAAATTATAGACCAATCTCCCTCATGAACATGGATGCAAAAATTCTCAACAAAATACTGGCAAACAGAATACAAGAATTTATCAGAAAGATTATTCACCCTGACCAAGTAGGCTTTATCCCAGAGATGCAGGGATGGTTCAACATACGCAAATCCATAAATGTAATACACCATATAAATGGTCTGAAGGACAAAAATCACATGGTCATCTCAATAGATGCAGAAAAGGCATTTGACAAAATCCAACACCCCTTCATGGTGAAAGTATTACAGAAACTGGGAATAGAAGGAGCATATCTCAACATAATAAAAGCTATTTATGACAAACCTACAGCCAACATAATACTAAATGGGGAAAAACTTGAAGCTTTTCCTCTAAATTCAGGAACAAGACAAGGGTGTCCACTTTCCCCACTACTATTTAATATAGTACTGGAAGTCTTAGCTATAGCAATAAGGCAAGAGACACTCATAAAGGGGATACAAATTGGAAGGGAAGAGATCAAATTATCATTATTTGCAGACGATATGATTCTATACCTAACAGACCCTAAAGTCTCTACCTGCAAACTGTTAGAGCTGATAAACACTTTTAGCAATGTAGCAGGATACAAAATAAACACACAGAAATCAGTAGCTTTTCTATATACTAACAACAAACGTGCAGAGGATGAAATCAGGAATCTCTCCCATTCACAATTGCCTCAAAAAAAATACCTTGGAATAAACTTAACCAAGGAAGTGAAGGATCTCTACAATGAGAACTTTAAAAAACTCGAGCGACAAATTACAGAAGACACAAGGAAATGGAAAGACATCCCATGCTCCTGGATTGGAAGAATCAATATTGTGAAAATGTCAATCTTACCAAAAGCAATCTATACATTTAATGCGATCCCCATTAAAATCCCAATAGCTTTCTTCACGGAAATAGAAAAAACAATCCTAAAATTCATCTGGAAACACAAAAAACCTCGAATAGCCAAAACAATTTTGCGAAACAAAAGTCAGGCAGGTGGTATAACCATACCCGATTTTAAGTTATATTACAAAGCCATAGTAACAAAAACAGCATGGTACTGGCACAAGGACAGACAGGTAGATCAATGGAACAGAATAGAAGACCCAAATATTAATCCAAGCAGCTACAGCCACCTGATTTTTGACAAAAATGCCAAAAATATTAATTGGAGAAAAGACAGCCTCTTTAACAAGTGGTGTTGGGAAAACTGGACATCGGTATGTAAAAGGATAAACATAGATCCTTGTCTCTCTCCATGCACAAGAGTCAAGTCCAAATGGATCAGGGACCTTGATATCAGACCTGAAACTCTGAACCTGCTAGAGGAAAAAGTAGGGGAAACCCATCAACATATTGGCATAGGTAAGGACTTTCTGAATATAACCCCAATTGCTCAGGGAATAAAACCACTAATCAACCAATGGGACCTTATGAAATTACAAAGCTTTTGTACAGCAAAGGACACTGTGAATAGAGCAAAAAGACAACCTACAGAATGGGAGAAAATCTTTGCCAGCTATACATCCGACAGAGGATTAATATCCAGAATATATAAAGAACTCAAAAAACAGAATAATAAGAATTCAAACAACCCAGTTAAAAAATGGGCTATGGAACTAAATAGAGAATTCACAGAAGATGAAATACAGATGGCATATAAACATCTGAAAAAGTGTTCCACATCCTTAGCCATCAGGGAAATGCAAATTCAAACCACTTTGAGATTCCATTTCACTCCTGTCAGAATGGCTACCATCAAGAAAACAAATGACAATAAGTGTTGGCGTGGATGCGGAAAAAGAGGAACACTTCTACACTGTTGGTGGGAATGTAACCTGTTCCAACCATTGTGGAAATCAGTGTGGAGGTTTTTGAGACAGCTAGAAATAGATTTACCATATGATCCAGCTATAGCACTACTAGGCATATATCCAGAAGACTCTTCTCACTTCCTTAGAGATACTTGCAAAACCATGTTTATTGCCGCTCTATTCACAATAGCTAGGAAATGGAAGCAGCCTAGATGTCCCACCACAAATGAATGGATAATAAAGATGTGGTACATTTACACAATGGAGTTCTACTCAGCGGTAAAGAAAAATGAAATTATGAAATTTGCAGGGAAATGGTCAGAAAGCCAAACGTCACATGTTCTCTCTCATATGTGGATCCTAGCTACAAATAGACAGACTTGTGTGCGAACTGGAACCAAAAATTGGTACCAGAAACCAGTAAGCTGGTAAAAGGCTATAAGGGACGGAGGAAAGGGAAGGACTGAAGTGTATGGTATTGCACATATGTAAGTGGAAGGACTGATTACAAGGAGGGGAATGGCCTAATCAAGGCCATGGGTAGAGAATGCATAAAAGAAGGGCAGGGGGAGGGTCAATCTAATTTCAAAAGATTGTGAATAAGACTTATGTAAAACTACTTTTTTGAATAATGGTACATCTAGAAGCTGTAGACTGTTACTAGAAAATTTTCAGTACCTGGGATGGGATACCTTCAGTGAGTTGTTGGCAAGGGAGGTCCCTGATACCCCCAAAACATTACAGGCCATTGCCGAGGCCCTTGGTTTCCCACCAGGAATAGATGGTAAGACCCTATTGCTGAAGACATACTTGGGCTGCAAGGTCACTGAGAAATCCTGCTGCAGCTGAGCTGAAAGCCTCCTCCATGTGGACTAGCTGACAGAAAGCTGGAAAAAGCCATGCTGCATGCAGTTCACACCACTGAAGATACTCAACAGTGAACACTGCAAGAGTTAAATTTGGCCAGCCTGGCCAAATGAGCCAATGGGTACAATAGTGGCATGTTTGTTATGGGGGGAACCAACCGCTCTCTAATTGGACTGGAGGCCAGCTCCATGGGAGGGAATATATCCCTGATACTGAAAACATACAACAGGAGTACTCATGAGCCCTAGGGGTGTAATGTCTGCTGGTATCTGGCTAAATGTATGTACTATGCTCACCAAACTGCCCAGTAAGCACTTCTCCTAATGTCCATACCCATATATTAATGCTACTCTCACTTTTGGTTAGAGAAGCTTCTCTTTTCAGATGGTGGTGACCTTGGGATGTCTCAGGAGGCACCATGGTGCTGAGAAGAAGGGACAGAGGAGTGCTCAGCACTGAAACATCTCAAACACACCTTCCAAGGCTCAGGGTCCATTGTGGAAGAGGTGGCGGAAAGAATGTAAGAGCCAAAGGAAGGGTCAGACTCCTTACAACGTGTTCCTCCAGACACAAAAAGGCCTGGATATCCATGACCTCCCAGTCTGACACTACCATACAAGACTCTCATAATAGTTGGAAAAGATGATGACATCAAAATTAAAAGAGAGACTGAGAGGGGGAGGGAATATGATGGAGAGTGGAGTTTCAAAGGGGAAAGTGGGGGGAGAGAGGGAAGTACCATGGGATTGTCTACAATTAAGGAAGTTGTCAATAAAAATATTAACTGAGGGCCTGGAGAGATGGCTTAGTGGTTAAGCGCTTACCTGTAAAGCCTAAGGACCCAGGGTCAAGGCTCAAATCCCCAGGACCCATGTAAGCCAGATGCAAAAGGTGGTGCATGCATCTGGAGTTCGTTTGCAGTGGCTGGAGGCCCTGGCATGCCCATTTTCTCTCTATATATCTGCCTCTTTCTCTGTCTGTTTGTTGCTCTCAAATAAATAAATAAATAAATAAATAAATAAATAAATAAATACAAAAAATTATTAAAAAGATAGTAACTAATTAAAAATAAATACGTAAATTAAAAAAAGGGACAGAAAAAAAAAAAAACCTACAACAGGAGTAGTCATGAGCCCTAGGGGTGTAACCTCTGCTGGTGTCTGGCTAAATGTATATACTTTGTTCACCATCCTTCCTGGTAAGCACTTCTCTTAATATTCATAGCCATATATTAATGCTACACTCACTTCTGGTTAGAGAAGCTTTTCTTTTCAGATGGCAGTGACTCAGAAGGCACCTTGTTGCTTAGAAGAAATGACAGAGGGGTGGAGAGATGGCTTAGTGGTTAAGGTGCTTGCCTGCTAAGCCTGAGAATGCCGGTTTGATTCTCCAGGTCCCAAATTTAGCCAGGTGCAGTGATGCAAGGGCGCAACTCCACACTTGCCCACAAAAGGGCACACACGTCTGGAGTTGGTTCACAGTGGCTGAGAGGCTGCTGGTGCACCCATTCTCTGTCTCTCTCTCTGATTCTGACTTTCTCTCTCTCAAAAAAAAAAAAAAAAAAAAAGTGACAGAGGAATGCTCAGCACTGAAATATCTCTATCACATCTTCCAAGGCTCTGGGTCCATTGTGGAAGAAATGGCGCAAAGAATGTAAGAGCCAAAGGAAGAGTAGGACTCCTTACAACATGCTCCTCCAGACACAAAATGGCCTGGATATCCATGACCTTGCAGGTCCTGTCACTACCTACACAAGACCATCATAATAGAAGGAAAAGATGATGACATCAAAATAAAAAGAGAGACTGATGGACAGGGGGAAAGAGTATGATGGAGAGTGGAGCTGCAAAGGGGGAAGTGTGGAGGGGGAGGGAGGGAATTACTACCATGGGTTATTGTCTACAATTTTGGAAGTTGTCAATAAAAAAAATTAAAAAAAATAGAAAGAAAGACAATCTCAAGTAAGTAAAACTTAGAAAATCATAAAGGTCCTATTTTTTCTTTTTATAGAAGAGGAAAACAGATCAAAAAGATGACTTTCTTTTTAGTCAGTTGCTTTTTTCTTGACAAAAGCAGTCTCAGACCTTTCTCTTATACCATGGTAAAGTTAGTCTTTTGTCCTTGTCTTGTCTTTTTCCAAGCCTTAGTTATTTCTTCTCGCTAGTTTGTTTCCAGACTTATATTGGGTCTTATGTTTTTGTTAAGTATCTCTTTATTTTGGGGGGGAGGGGCAGGAGTGAGTGTGCCAGGGCCTTCAGCCTCCTTGGACAAACTCTAGACACGTGTGCCCTCCTTGTGCATATGTGCGATACTGCATGCTTGCGTCACTGTGCATCTGGCTTATATGGGATTTGGAGATAAGAACATGAGTTGTTAGACTTTTAGGCTTTGCAGGCCTTAACCTCTAAGCCATTTCTCTAGTCCTTATGTATTTCTTTTAGAAGAATTTAACAACAAAAATGAACATTATGGCCTGGGAAGATGGCTTGGTGGGTAAAAGCACTTGATCTGAGTTCAGATTCCCAGAAATCATGTAAAAGATGTATGTAGTGCAAATGTCTATAATTCCAAGACACCAAGGCAAGATGAAAAGTGGGGACTAGAGATTTCTATAAGCTTGCTGGCCAGCTAGCCTGGCTTAACTGGTAGTGAACAAGAAAAAGGGCCTACCCAAACAAAGTGGAAGGCAAGGACTGACACTTGAGGTTATTCTCTGACTTCTACCCATGCACTGTAGCACCCATTTATCTGTATTAACACCCAAACATAAAAACTGATAAATGAGCACTGACTAACTTTCCCACTGATATTCCATGTGTAATGTATTTTCAGATATATCTATTTACTTGGATTCATGCTTTTCGATTGCTCTTGACATTGATTCATTTCACTAAACCACTGACTAATGGAACAAAACAAGTTTTCCTCTTGATACCTATGTCCTAAAATGAAAGTCATTCCAGTTACTCCATAATTATTTTTTCGGCAAAAGTGGGAACTGGAGCCATGCATGATGGTGCATGCCTTTAATACCAGCACTCAGGAGGCAGAAGCAGGAGGCCACCCTGAGACTACATAGTGAATTCCAGGTCAGCCTGGGCTAGAGTGAAATCCTACCTCAAAAAATCAAACAAACAAAAACAAGTGGGAGCCAGGCATGGTGGCACAGGCCTTTAATCTCAGCACTGCGGAGGCAGAGGTAGGAGGATCACCATGAGTTTGAGGCCACCCTGAGACTACATAGTGAATTCCAGGTCAGCCTGGGCTAGAGTGAGACCCTACCTCAAAAAATAAAAAAATAAAAAAATAAAAAAGTGGGAATTGTACTTAGGGCTTCTCGCATGTTGTACAAGAATAATTACATAGAGCTGTGTATTAAGCCCTCATTTGTAATTCTTTATATTTCACTAAGAAAATTCTTCTGCACAACCATAAGCCTTGCAAAGCCCACCTGATGTTATGACACTTAACCAACAGTATCATTTCTTATTTAATAACACCTGCTGGGGCAGGAGAAATGACTCAGTGGTTAAACGCACCTGCTTGCAAAGCCTGTGGTAGGAGGCCCTGCAGTACTCTCTCTACTCTTTATAATAAATATTAAATACCTGCTGAAGGCCGGACATGGTGGCACATGCCTTTAATCACAGCACTTGGTAGACTGTAGCAGGAGGATCTCTGTGAATTTGAGGCTAGCCTGGGCTATAGAGACCTCCTTCCCCTCCCTAGGGGAAGAAGGGAGGTTCATAAAATTCAGGAAGGAAACTTACAATGTTCAGGTAGCTCTGGGAACTTTCAAGATTCACATGGTTGAGGTTATAAAAGCAGTAAACCTTTCCAAGAAGAAAAGACTCCTAGGCTGCCTGTAAGTTAGGCAGGGGGCTCTAGGATTATATTTATGAGTCACAACCCATTCTGGGGTGGGCATTTGGTAATGAAGCTCCCTTTGACTCAACCATGCTCCTGTAAGTAAGACCAATGAACTCACTCTATCACTGAGTTGGAGTAAGTGGAATCGTTTCTTTGGTCTTTGTAGGTTTCCTATCTGAGGTGAACGGATGTTTGTTCATTCTGCATAGGAAAACTCAATATAATGGTACTATTAATACCACTGCCTTATAGGTACACATAAAAAGATATTTAAAGTCTCATTAGAAAGAAGTGTATTGGTGGCACATGCCTTTAATCCCAGCACTAAGGAGGCAGAGATAGAAGGATCACTATGAATTTGAAGCCATCCTAACAGTACATAGTGAGCTCTCAGTTAGTCTGGGCCAGAGCGAGACACTATCTTGAAAAAAAAAATCTCATTAGAGCTAGGGATATAGCTCAGTTGGTAGCGTGCTTATCTAGCATGGTGGCACAGGCCTAAAACTCCAACACTAGGCAAAGAAAGGGGTGTTCCGAGGCAGGAAGATCAACTTCAAGGTCAACCTCAGCTACATAGCAAATTTGAAGCCAGCATGGAATACACGAGATCTGGTTTCAAAACAAGTCTAAAGGAGCTCTAAAGGTGATGAAGAAACCCCACAGAGATTAGAAAACGTTTATATTTGCCATGACACACCTGTCGATCCACCTCGGGAAGTAGTAAAAGCAACCGCTGTTGGCAATCTCCAGGAAGGACTGAAAAGGTGTGTTTGTTGATCAGCGCTCGTAGATTTGTATTAACCAGAATGGAGTCTGGTGTCTCAACATCAATGTCAGCGCATTTAGTCCTTTTCATTTGCCCTACAAAATACAGAAAATCATCATTATCACTTGGACCTGCCCTCAAAATAGCGTTTCTTACTAAACTATGGCTTGCTATGAAGTGTAAAAATAATCTGTTAAACATGACACTCTGAAAAAGGCAACACTCAAGCATCTTACAAACTTTTCTAAGACCAACAAAGGGTGTTTTTTTTTTTGTTATATTTTTCAGGTAGGGTCTCACTCTAGTCCAGGCTGACCTCAAGCTCATGTGATCCTTCTACCTCTGCTTCCTGAGTGGTGGGATTAAAGGTGAGCATAAAGCTTAATTGCTTCTTTCCCAGAAAACTTTGGCAGGGTATGTGGTGCATGCCTTTAATCCCACCACTCAGGAAGCAGAGGTAAAAAGCAGTTTAACTGGGAGCTCAAGAATAGTTTGGAACTACAGAGTGAATTCTGTAAAAACAGGAGATCTGTAAAAGTAGATGTCACATCATATCTAAGAGATAATCAGATATCACCTCTCTCTGCAAATTGAAAAAGCTTATGATAAATGAGATTCCAAATCATAAAAAACAGAAAGCCCAAGCCAGATGTGGTGGCACATGCCTTTATTCCCAGCACTCAGGAGACTCAGCTAGGAAGATCACTGGGTGTTCAAGACCAACCTACAACTACATAGTAAATTGCAGGCCAGCCTGGGCTAGAGTGATACCCTACCTTGGGGAAAAAAAAGTCTGTGGTGCTTTTCAATGTCCCCCAGGAGATTCACAAGTTTTATTAAAGCTTTTTGGACTTACAGCTACCTGGCTTGAGGAGGTGTCACTGTGGATAGATGTAGGCCCAGCCCTAAGGTGTGTGTGGAGGGGAATTTGGAATTCCAGCCTAAGATATACAAAGTGCTTGAGCTTTGCCTAGAGTCCCTGAAGTGTGCTTGCTTATGCTGATGTGTAGGTGATGGCTTTTCTCTCTCTTTGCTTGGGCCTTTCTTTGAAAGGGAGCCGGCTTCTTCTGCCATTTATGGAACTTCCCCTGAATCTGTAAGCTTCAATAGATCCCTTCTTCCTCCCATAAACTGTGTCTGGTCTGGAGGTTCATCCCAGCAATGTAAGGCTTTCTGCAACAGAATTGCTACCAGAAGTGGGGTATGAATCTATGTGGATTTAGGGTTTTTGGAAAATGTGTGCTGGAGGAATGGGAAATGTGGTGCTTACTAGTGAAAACACCTTCTGGAGCAGTAAGCCAAGATTTATGGACTATTCTGATTTGAGTTTGAGAGTGCTAACTGTAGAGAAAATTATATTTGGAGGCTTGGGATATGAGCTTTCTAGGGGAAAGAAAAGACCACGAAAAACCTTGTTGAAACTGAGCTACTGTAAGGGCTGGCTGCGCTCTGCTGCCTAGGCCCAGAGAATTTGATCAAAGTTAAATCTATAATGAACTGACGTGCTTGGCTAAAGGTATGGGACTGAGAGATTTAAGATTTAGATGAGAAAAACTCAAGCAAAGCCTGTCTTAGTGGTGCAGGCCTTTAATCCGAGCACTCCAGAGGCAGAAGTGGGAGGATCACAGTGAGTTCAAGGCTACCCTAAGACTATATAGTGAATTCCAGATCAGCCTGGGCTAGACAGAAACCCTACCTCAAAAAATTGAAGGGAGGGGCTGGAGAGATGGCTTAGCAGTTAAGGCGCCTGCCTCCTAAGCCTAAGAACACTAGTTCCAATCTCCAGCGGTTCCAATCTCCAGGTCCCACGTTTAGCCAGATGCAAAGTGACGCAAGGGCTCAATGCTGCACTTGACCACAAGGGGGCACACACATCTAGATTTCGTTCACAGCAGTTGAGAGACTGCTGGCGTGACCATCTCTGTCTTCCTCTCCTTCTCTCTCTGTCTCTCTCAAAAAAAAAAAAAAAAAAAAATTGAAGGGAAAAAAATACTCAAGCAAGTTTAAAATTACTGGCATAGAGGCTGGTTGCAGAAGCTGCTATTGTCAAACACATTAACATTTGGAAAGAAGGTGGCCAATTACTTCACATTGAAACAATGGAAAAAGGATGCCTGAGGAAGGACTATGATAGATTTGCAAACTCTTTTGGAAAAGAATTGACTGGAGAAGGAACCTGTGATTCTCTGAATTAAGAATATGGCTATGTCACACACACCTGGTATTGGTTTTGAAAACATAAAAAAAATCTATGGAGTGGGTGAAGTGCAAATGGTTCCAAGAGCCACTGTTGAGATGTGGCATGAGACAAGGTGTGATGATCTTGGTAGATTGGCAAAGCCACTAAAAGATGGACCGTGGTTTACATGGAGACCCAAAGATGTTTGGCTATACCAGGACTATGCAAAAGCTACCAACAAGCATATTGTCAGCCTGGGATAAAAATTTTTCCTAGCTATTTGGCCCAGCCAGAAGGTGAAACTGGAAAATCCAGAGACTTCTCACTGGTCACTGGTTATATCAGACTTGAACTACAGGTGTTTGATTGAGTTTACATTGTTCCGGTCTCTCCTTGTTATGCCTTATAGAAGTTGGAATGGTTTACTCTGTGCCTTTATATATCAAAAGTATATAACTTGTTTTGATTTTATAGGACTCACAGCTAAGAGACAGCCTTAAATCTCAGATGAGTTTTGGGACTTTAGAACTATGTTAAGTTGGTAAAGACCGTGGGGACCCCACTACTGGGTAAGATGGTGGCATAGGAGCCACGCCAAACCAGATCAGGGAGGGATTTAAGAAAAACTACACTCTTCTTCGGAAAAGAGCAGAATATTTTTTTTCTGGGAAACAGAGGAAAAGCAGGAGACAGCCAGAATACCACTTTGGAGATTGTGGCCCGACCAACGGCAGCCCGCTCCACAGCGGCTCCAAGCCTCCGCCCCAACCCGCTGCTCCAAGCTGCCGCCCAGATCAGCTGAGCCTTCGCTGCAGCCTCCGCTGCAGCCCAAACAACAACAGTAACAACAACAACAAAAAAAATGGGGGACTTTCCAACCTCATCAGTCTCCTCTCAGAGCCCAGAAATCGAAGTAAAGTCTGCTGAGCTACTGAAAGAGAAACGGGAACAGTGTGAGCTACTACAGGCTTCCTGAACTCGCCCATCCCCCAACCATCAGATCCCCGGCAAACTGGCAGAATTCAGCAACTAGCAGCAGCCTGTACCATATCACTAACACCGGACCCAGCACAGCTGAGCCAAGCTCTACAGCTCAGGGAACAAGGTGGGCACTCAGCATTGGTGAGTTTGGAAGCCACACCAAAAGGTAACAAAGGCCTGCATTGGAAGTGCTAACCTCTCTTTCCAGGTCAGGGCAGGTTATGGGTTACGTATTTGTGATAGGCCTTACCATTTTCAAATAAGCTGAATATGAGGTGTTGAATATTGCTGCCTGTAATACCTTTGGATTTAAAGGGTCTTTATCTTTGGCTTCTGTCATTATTGGGGGCAGGGTCTGATTCCTAGCTGACAGGATTAAGGGTGTGGAACAACACACACCCTTAGGGATTTTGACCTTATAAGACTGTTTGTTTCAATTCCCACACTTGTATACTCTGTGCTAATGTTAATTGAATGTGCATTTTGCTCAGTTGAAGTTTAGAACTTGCTACTAAATTGTTCCACCAGTCCACTACAATACTTGCTTAACAAGCAAATTCAACAGCTAGGATTACTTCTGAGGTTGAACTTGGGTACAAGTGCTACACTTGGCACCTTAAACCCATCCTGAAAATATATAAAGGTGGATCACCACACCTAAGAACTCTGCAGATAAATAGAAAAACCTAAGCATTAAATCAATCCAGGATACAAAAGTCACTACATTATTATATAAGAAACACATAGAATCAAGACAATGCAATCCCACCAAAAATTACAAATCCATCAGAATTGTTCACCAATGAGACTGTTTTAGATGAAATTCCTGACAAAGATTTCAAAAGAATGATGTTATCTATACTCAAAGAAATGAAAGAAGAAATAAAAGAACAAAGGAATTAAAGAAGAAAACAAACTCTTCAAAGAGATTACAGAAAAACAGTTTAGGGCTGGAGAGATGGCTTAGCGGTTAAGGTGTTTGTCTGCGAAGCCAAAGGATCCCGGTTCGATTCTCCAGGACCCACGTAAGCCAGATGTACAAGGGGCACATGCATGTGGAGTTCATTTGCAGTGGCTAGAGGCCCCTGGCATGCCCATTCTGTCTCTGTCTGTCTCTTCTCTATCTCTCTGCTTGCAAATAAATAAATAAATTTTTTTTAAAAAAAGAAAAACAATTTAATGAAATAAAAAGGTCATTACAGGACAAGAATAAGGAAATAGGAATACTGAAGAAAAACCAGGCTGAAATCCTAGCTCTGAAGAACACAAGTCAGTGAAATAAAAAACTCTGTGGAAAGTCTTACCAGTAAAATGGATGAAGGAGAGGACAAACTATCTAAACTAGAAGACCAGATGGCAGACCTATCACATTCCAACAAAGAGAAAGACAAACTAATAGAAAGGTATGAATGGGAACTCCAAGATATGCGGGACACTATGAAAAGATCAAACATAAGAATTCAAGATATACAAAAATAAGTACCAGAAACCAGTAAGCTGGTAAAAGGCTATAAGGAAGGGAGGAAAGGGAAGGACTTAAGTGTATGGTAATACACATATGTAAGTAGAAGAACTGATTACAGGAAGGGGAATGGCCTAAGCGAGGCCATGGGAAGAGAATGCAAACAAGAAGGGCAGGGGGAGGGTCAATCTAAAATCAAGATATTATGAATAAGACATATGTAAAATTACCTTTTTGAATAAGGGCACGTCTAGAAGCTATAGACTGTTACTAGAAATTTTTCAGTACCTGGGATGGGATACCTTCCAGTGAGTTGTTGGCCAAGGAGGTCCCGGTAGCCTCCAAAACATTAAAGGCTTTTGCCAAAGCCCTTGGTTTCCCTAGAGAAACAGATAGTAAGACCCTATTGCTGAAGACATCTCATGCCTGAGAGGCAAGGTCACTGAGAAAGCAAGCTGGTGTGGAGCAGAAAACCTTCTCCCTGTAGACCAGCCAACTGAAAGCTGGAAAAAGCTGCACTGCACGCAGCGTATGGGAGACAGAAACCATCAACAGTGAAAACAGTGGACCCTGAATAGTCAAGCTTGGCCAGACAGGCCCAATGACTGAACGGGTGCAATAGTGGCATGTCTACTCTTGGGGTAACCAACTGCTCCATAATTGGACTGAAGGCCCTCCCTACGGGAGGGAATACATACCTGGTACTGAAAAACCTAAGTAAAAGTCTATGGTAGGTGAGGTCATGAGCCTTAGGGGTATAAGCCTGCTCTTGTCTGACTAAATGTATATATTATTCCCACCAAGCTGCCCTGAAAGCACTACACTTAATGTTCATATTCACATATTAATGCTACTCTCACTTCTGGTTAGAGAAGCTTCTCTTTTCAGATGGCAATGACCACTGGGATCACCCAAAAGGCAACACAGTGCTGAGAAGAAGGGCCTGGAGTGATGTATACCAAGTTCTGAAAGATAAAAACTGTCAACCAAGGTTACTTTATCCTGCAAAGCTATCTATCCACATTGATGGAGAAATAAGGACATTCCACAACAAAGACAGGCTAAAGGAATTTATGGCAACTAAACAGGCTCTACAGAAAATACTTGCAGGAATGATTCATACTGAAGAGAAAGCAAAACACACACAGCAGGAAATAGGAAAAAAGAAACCATACTCAAATAACAGTTAAAACAAGTGAGTAAAACAAAAACCAGGAAGAACTACAAAACAAGAAAAATGGAGAGATCAAATACATATCTTTCAATAATAACTCTTAATATCAATGACCTCAAGGCCCCAACCAAAAGACACAGACTGGCAGACTGGATTAAAAAGCAGGATCCTACCATCTGTTGCCTCCAGGAAACTCATCTCTCATTAAAAGATAGAAACATTCTTAGGGTGAAAGGTTGGAAAAAGGTATTTCAAGTAAATGGGCCTAGGAAAAAAGAAGGGGTTGCCATCCTAATTTCTGATGGGATAGACTTCAAGCCAACATTAGTGAGGAAAGATAAAGCAGGTCACTTTATACTGATTAAAGGAACACTCCAACAGAAGGCCATCACAATCCTAAACATATATGCTCCCAACACGGGGCCCCCCAATTTCATCAAACAAACACTATCGGACTTAAGGTCAGAGATAACTCCTAACACAATAGTAGTGGGTGACTTCAATACCCCACTCTCATCACTTGACAGGTCTACCCAACAAAAAATAAACAGAAAGACATCTGCATTAAATGATATCATGGAACAAATGGACCTAACAGATATATACAGAACATTCCATCCAAATGCTGCAGAATATACATTCTTCTCAGCAGGACATGGGACATTCTCTAAAATAGACCATATGATAGGACACAAATCAAATCTTAACAAATACAGGAAAATTGAAATAATCCCTTGTATGCTATCTGACCACAATGGGATTAAACTGCAAATCAGCAACAAGAAAAACTACAGAGCATACAGAAATTCATGGAGACTAAACAGTACATTATTGAACGATGTATGGGTCATTGAGGAAATTAAAAAGGAAATCAAGAAATTCATAGAATCAAATGATGATGAGAATACAACATAGCAAAACCTTTGGGACACAATGAAGGCAGTCCTACGAGGGAAATTTATAGCTCTAAGTGCCTATATTAAGAAATTAGAAGCCGGGCGTGGTGGCGCATGCCTTTAATCCCAGCACTCGGGAGGCAGAGGTAGGAGGAGCGCCGAGAGTTCGAGGCCACCCTGAGACTACATAGTTAATTCCAGGTCAGCCTGGACCAGAGTGAGACCGTACCTCGCAAAAACCAAAAAAAAAAAAAAAAAAAAAAAGAAATTAGAGAGTTCACAACTAAACAATTTAATGTTTCACCTTAAGGCCTTGGAAAGAGAAGAACAAAGCAAACCAAAAATCAGTAGATGGGAAGAAATAATAAAGGTTAGGGCAGAAATTAATGAAATGGAAACAAAAAATCAAAAAAAAAAAATCAATGAAACAAAGAGTTGGTTCTTTGAAAGGATAAACAAGATTGACAAACCCTTAGCAAATCTGACCAAAAGAAAGAGAGAACAGACAAAAATTGATAAAATTAGAGATGAAAAAGGTTGGTTCTTTGAAAGGATAAACAAGATTGACAAACCCTTAGCAAATCTGACCAAAAGAAAGAGAGAAGAGACAAAAATTGATAAAATTAGAGATGAAAAAGGCAACATCACAACAGATACCAAAGAAATCCAGAAAATCATACGGACATACTTTAAGAATATATATGCCTCTCAGTTTGAAAACCTGAAAGAAATGGATGATTTCCTTGATTCATATGACCTACCAAAATTAAATCAAGATGAGATAAACCATTTAAATAGACCTATAACAACCACAGAGATCCAAGCAGTTATGAAAAGTCTCCCAACTAAACAAAGTCCAGGCCCAGATGGATTCACTGCTGAATTTTACCACACATTCTTGGAAGATCTAACACCAATGATTCTCAATCTTTTCCATAAAACAGACCAATTTCCCTCATGAACATAGATGCAAAAATTCTCAACAAAATATTGGCAAACAGAATACAAGAATATATCAGAAAGATTATTCACCCTGACCAAGTAGGCTTTATCCCAGAGATGCAGGGATGGTTCAACATACGCAAATCCATAAATGTAATACACTATATAAATGGTCTGAAGGACAAAAATCACATGGTCATCTCAATAGATGCAGAAAAGGCATTTGACAAAATCCAACACCCCTTCATGGTGAAAGTACTACAGAAACTGGGAATAGAAGGAACATATCTCAACATAATAAAAGCTATTTATGACAAACCTACAGCCAACATAATACTTAATGGGGAAAAACTTGAAGCTTTTCCTCTAAATTCAGGAACAAGACAAGGGTGTCCACTTTCTCCACTATTATTTAATATAGTATTGGAAGTCTTAGCCATAGCAATAAGGCAAGAGGCACTCATAAAGGGGATACAAATCGGAAAGGAAGAGGTCAAATTATCATTATTTGCAGATGATATGATTCTATACATAACAGATCCTAAGGACTCTACCAGCAAATTATTAGAGCTGATAAACACTTTTAGCAATGTAGCAGGATACAAAATAAACACACAGAAATCAGTAGCTTTTCTATACACTAACAACAAACATGCAGAGGATGAAATCAGGAATCTCTCCCATTCACAATTGCCTCAAAAAAATAAAATACCTTGGAATAAACTTAACCAAGGAAGTGAAGGATCTCTACAATGAGAACTATAAAAAACTCGAGCGACAAATTGCAGAAGACAGAAGGAAATGGAAAGACATTCCATGCTCCTGGATTGGAAGAATCAATATTGTGAAAATATCAATCTTACCAAAAGCAATCTACACATTTAATGCGATCCCCATTAAAATCCCAATAGCATTCTTCACAGAAATAGAAAAAACAATACTAAAATTCATCTGGAAACACAAAAAACCTCAAATAGCCAAAACAATTTTGCATAACAAAAATCAGGCAGGTGGTATAACCATACCCGATTTTAAGTTATACTACAAAACCATAGTAATAAAAACAGCATGGTACTGGCACAAGGACAGACAGGTAGATCAATGGAACAGAATAGAAGACCCAAATATTAATCCAGACAGCTACAGCTACCTGATTTTTGACAAAAACGCCAAAAATACTCATTGGAGAAAAGATAGCCTCTTTAACAATTGGTGCTGGGAAAATTGGACATCTGTTTGTAAAAGGATAAACATAGATCCTTGTCTCTCTCCTTGCACAAGAATCAAGTCCAAATGGATCAGGGACCTTAATATCAGACCTGAAACTCTGAAAATGCTAGAGGAAAAAGTAGGGGAAACTCTTCAACATATTGGAATAGGCAAGGACTTTCTGAATATAACTCCAATTGCTCAGAGAATAAAAGCACTAATCAACCACTGGGACCTTATAAAATTACAAAGCTTTTGTACAGCAAAGGACACTGAATAGAGCAAAAAGACAACCTACAGAATGGGAGAAAATCTTTGCCAGTTATTCATCTGACAGAGGATTAATATCCAGAATATACAAAGAACTCAAAAAGCAGAATAACAAGAATTCAAACAACCCAGTTAAAAAATGGGCTACGGAACTAAATAGAGAATTCACGGAAGATGAAATACAGATGGCATATAAACATCTAAAAAAATGTTCTACATCCTTAGCCATCAGGGAAATGCAAATTAAAACCACTTTGAGATTCCATATCACTCCTGTCAGAATGGCTGCCATCAAGAAAACAAATGACAATAAGTGTTGGCGTGGATGCGGAAAAACAGGAACACTTCTACACTGTTGGTGGGAATGTAAGCTGGTCCAGCCACTGTGGAAATCAGTGTGGAGGTTCTTGAGACAGCTAGAAATAGATTTACCATATGATCCAGCTATAGCACTCCTAGGCATATATCCAGAGGACTCTTCTCACTTCCTTAGAGATACTTGCAAAACCATGTTTATTGCTGCTCTATTCACAATAGCTAGGAAATGGAAGCAGCCTAGATGTCCGTCCACAGATGAGTAGATAATAAAGTTGTGGTACATTTACACAATGGAGTTCTATTCAGCAGTAAAGAAAAATGAAATTATGAAATTTGCAGGGAAATGGATGGATCTGGAAAGGATTATACTTAGTGAGGTAACCCAGGCTCAGAAAGCCAATCGTCACATGTTCTCTCTCATATGTGGATCCTAGCTACCAATGTATAGACTTGTGTATGAACTGGAACCAAAAATAGGTACCAGAAACCAGTAAGCGGGTAAAAGGCTATAAGGGAGGGAAGAAAGGGAAGGACTTAAGTGTATGGTAATACACATATATAAGTAGAAGAACTGAGTACAGGGAGGGGAATGGCCTAAGCGAGGCCATGGGAAGAGAATGCATACAAAAAGGGCAGGGGGAGGGACAATCTAAACTCAAGATATTATCAATAAGACAAATGTAAAACTACTTTTTTGAATAAGGTCACGTCTAGAAGATGTAGACTGTTACTAGAAATTTTTCAGTACCTGGGATGGAACTCCTTCCAGTGAGATGTTGGCCAAGGAGGTCCCGGTAGCCTCCAAAACATTAAGGCTTTTGCCAAAGCCCTTGGTTTCCCTAGAGAAATAGATAGTAAGACCCTATTGCTGAAGACATCTCATGCCTGAGAGGCAAGGACACTGAGAAAGCAAGCTGGCGCTGAGCAGAAAACCTTCTCCCTATAGACCAGCCAACTGAAAGCTGAAAAAAGCTGCACTGCACGCAGCGTATGGGAGACAGAAGCCATCAACAGTGAAAATAGTGGATGCTGAATATTCAAGCTTGGCCAGACAGGCCAAATGACTGAACAGGTGCAATAGTGGCGTGTCTACTCTTGGGGTAACCAAGTGCTCCATAATTGGACTGAAGGCCCTCTCTACGGGAGGGAATACATACCCGGTACTGAAAAACCTAAGTAAAAGTCTATGGTAGGTGAGGTCATGAGCCTTGGGGGTATAAGCCTGCTCATGTCTGACTAAATGTATATATTATTCCCACCAAGCTGCCCTGGGGACACTACACTAAATGTTCATGTCCACATACTAACGCTATTCTCACTTCTGGCTAGAGAAGCTTCTCTTTTCAGATGGTGATGACCACTGGGATGACACAAAAGGCAACATAGTGCTGAGAAGAAGGGATGGAGGAGTGCCTAGCACTGAAACACCTCTGTCACATCCTCCAGTGGCTCAGGGACCATTGCGGAAGAGGGGGCGGATAGAATGGAAGAGCCAAAGGAAGGATATGACCTCTTACTATGCAGCTGCCCAGACAGAAATTGGCCTCGATATCCATGATCTTGCAGTGCCTAGCAATACCTTTGCAAGACCCTCAAAATAGAAGAGAAAGATGATGTCATCAAATTAGGAGAGAGACTAATGGAGAAAGGGAGGGGATATGATGGAGACCGGAGTTCTAAAGTGGAATGGGGGAGGGGAGGGAAATATCAGGTGGGGTTTTTTTGGTATGTAAGATTAAAAGTCAATAAAAAATTTAAAAAAATAAAAATAAAAAAGAATATATCAGAAAGATTATTCACCCTGACCAAGTAGGCTTTATCCCAGAGATGCAGGGATGGTTCAACATATGCAAATCCATAAATGTAATACACCATATAAATGGTCTGAAGGACAAAAATCACATGGTCATCTCAATAGATGCAGAAAAGGCATTTGACAAAATCCAACACCCCTTCATGGTGAAAGTACTACAGAAACTGGGAATAGAAGGAACATATCTCAACATAATAAAAGCTGTTTATGACAAACCTACAGCCAACATAATACTAAATGGGGAAAAACTTGAAGCTTTTCCTCTAAATTCAGGAACAAGACAAGGATGTCTACTTTCCCCACTACTATTTAATATAGTACTGGAAGTCTTAGCTATAGCAATAAGGCAAGAGACACTCATAAAGGGGATACAAATTGGAAGGGAAGAGATCAAATTATCATTATTTGCAGACGATATGATTCTATACATAACAGACCCTAAAGACTCTACCAGAAAACTGTTGGAGCTGATAACACATTTAGCAATGTAGCAGGATACAAAATAAACATACAGAAATCAGTAGCTTTTCTATACACTAACAACAAACGTGCAGAGGATGAAATTAGGGAATCTCTCCCATTCACAATTGCCTCAACAGTGAAAACAGTGGACACTGAATATTCAAGTTTGGTCAGACAGGCCCAATGACTGAACGGGTGCAATAGTGGCATGCCTACTCTTGGGGTAACCAACTGCTCCATAATTGGACTGAAGGCCCTCCCTATGGGAGGGAATACATACCTGGTACTGAAAAACCTAAGCAAAAGTCTATGGTAGGTGAGGTCATGAGCCTTAGGGGTATAAAGCCTGCTGTTGTCTGACTAAATGTATATATTATTCCCACCAAGCTTCCCTGAAAGTACTACACTTAATGTTCATATTCACATATTAACGCTACTCTCACTTCTGGTTAGAGAAGCTTCTCTTTTCAGATGGCAATGACCACTGGGATCACCCAAAAGGCAACATAGTGTTGAGAAGAAGGGATGGAGGAGTGCCCAGCACTAAAACACCTCTGTCACACCCTCCAAGGCTCAGGGACCATTGCAGAAGAGGGGGTAGATAGAATGGAAGAGCCAAAGGAAGGGTACAATGCAACTTCCCAGACAGAAATTGGCATCGATATACATGACCTTGCAGTGCCTAGCAATCCCTCCGCAAGACCCTCAAAATAGAAGAAAAAGATGACATCAAATTAAAAGAGACTAATGCAGAGAGGGAGGGGAGATGATGGAAATTGGAGTTATAAAGTGGAATGGGGGGAGGGAAATAGCAGGTGTTTTTTGTTTTGTATGTAAGTATAGAAGTTGTCAATGAAAATAATAATAATAATAAAATACTGTGGGGACCTTTGAATTTGGACTACCCCCAATATACATGTGAGGTATTTATCAATCTATTGGGGGCCAGGGGTCAAATGTGGTGGTTTCGAATGTCCCCCGATAGATTGAAGAGTATTATTAAAGCTTACTTGGATTTCTACCTCCCTGGCTACCTGGTGTCACTGTGGATGGATTCTAGGGTCCAGCCCAAAGTATGTGTGGGGATGGATTTGGAATTCCAGTCCAAGTTGTACAAAGTGTCTGAACTTTGTCTGGAGTTCAAGTGTGCTTGCTTGTGCTGGTGTATTGATGATGGCTTCTCTCCCCCCCCCCCTTGGTCTTGTGAAAGAGGGCCAGCTTCTTCTACGATTATTGAACTTCTCCTGAATCTGTAAGATTCAATAAATCCCTTCTTCCTCCCCATAAACTGTCTGGTCTGGAGGTTCATCCCAGCATCATGATGCTGTCTCCTACAAAGTCCAAGCCAGAAATGGTGTGATACATACTTGTAATCCTAGCATTTGTGAGGCTCAGGCAGAGTTCCACACCAACCTGAGCTGAATTTTATCTTCAAAAAACAAACAGCAAAACTAAAAAACCTGACAAATTTCAATACAGAAAGAATTAAAATGTAAATGAAAAATACATGTTAAAAAAGGCTGAGAAGCCAGGCGTGGTAGCACACGCCTTTAATCCCAGCACTCAGGAGGCAGAGGTAGGAGTATCGCCGTGAGTTCGAGGCTACCCTGAGACTACATAGTTAATTCCGGGTCAGCCTGGACCAGAGTGAGACCCTACCTTGAAAAACCAAAAAGGCTGAGAAGCTGGGCATGGTGGCTCATGCCTTTAATGCCAACACTTGGGATGCAGAGGTAGAAGGAGTTGAAGGCCTCCTTGAGACTACATAGTGAGTTCCAGGTCAGCCTGGACTAGAATGAGACCCTACCTTGAAAAACAAAAACAAAACAACAACAACAACAAAAAAAACATTAAAAAAGAAAAAAACTTTAAAAAGGCTGAGAAGCTAGCTTAGTCAGGAAAGTGCTTGCTTTGCATTCCAGAGGACCAGAGTTTGAGCCCCAGACTACACATAAAACTGCCAAGCATGATGGTATGTGCTAGTTATCCCAGTGTTGGTGAGGCAGAGACTGGCAGATTACTGGGGCTTATGGGCTGCCAGTCTAGCCTATTTAATGATTCCTAGACTAATGAGATAGACTGTCTTAAAAAAAAATAGGTGGATAGCATTCCAGAGGTTGACATGCAAGAGGATGGCACCTGGTCTTCAGAAGCACACATATGTACCTTCCTTGAACAACATATACATAAACTTGATAACAGGAATAAAAATATATGTAGAGAAAAGACTGAGAAGACATGACAAAAAGTTGCTATTTTTTAAAGGCCTTCCTAAATTGTTCCCACTGATCTTGAATTCATAATTTTCCAGCCTCTGACTCCTGAGTAGCTAGTAGTTTTAGATTATGCTCTATGATCTTAAACAGACAAGCAGATTTATAGACCTAGAAGTACTATAAATATTTGAAATATAGAATACAGACTAGTTATGATATGAAATATTTATTAAGGAGATAGAAAATATCATTACAAAGGCAAGCCAACCTATGATCTGAGAATTTTCCCTTCTAGGATAAAGGGCCTGCCTCCTGGATGAGGCCTCAAATAAGAAAATCTCTAGGCCAAGGAATTCTAATGGGACAGTCCAGGGATTCTGCCTCCACTTCTTGGAATATAAGGCCTACCTCTTGGCCACAGAGATATGGAAGTAGCTTAAGCAGAGGCATGGGCCCAATTCCCCAAGACCATATTACCAGAGATGTTTCTTTCATTGTTCAGGGAATCTCACCCTATTATCTGCCTTCCCTTTCAGGGAACCCTTATCCCAGTAATGTACCCAGGAAGGCCCTAGATTCAATGTGATCTTTGGTGGTTTTGAAAGAAATGTCCCCCATGTAGTGTATTTAGAATACTTGGTACTCAATTGATAGCTATTTGGGCAAATTCTGGGGCCTCTGGGAGGTGAAGCCTTGCAGTTTATTAGTCCAGCCCACTGGGTGTTCAGCTCAGTTCACTCTTTCTGCTATCACCCTGCTGCTGGTACGTGATGTAAGCCAGCTTCCTGCTCATGCTATGCTTTTTCTGTATTGTTGAAACATTTTAAGACTGTAAGCTGAAATCAACTCTTTCATTAAATGAGCTGATTTTGAGTAGGTGTTTTGCCCTGGTAATGATGAAGTAAATGCAACAAAAAATTGGTATAAAGAAGTGTGGCTGTTGCTGTGATAAACACGACCAGATGTGGCTTTTAGTCTTTTTTTTTTTTTTGGAAATGGGGAGGGAGAAATATGGAAACAAATAGAACTTTGGACTAGAAAAACCTTGGATGCTACAAAACAGAGAATGATGGACTGATTGTTCTGATGAGAATTTGCGAGATCAAAATGAAGACAAAAGTGTGGGCTGTAGAAGCTTGGCTTATGTGGTGTCAGACTGGAAAGAGGACTTTGTCAGAAACTAAGGTAGTGGCAGTTCACGTGAGAGGCTGACTGCATTCTGCCTGTGTCCTGAGAACTTGAGCATAGAAGAATTTAAAAGTAATGGACTGCCAGACATGGTGGCCCATGTCTTTAATCTTAACACTTGTGAGGCAGAAGTAGGAAGATCACCATGAGTTTGAGGACAGTCTGAGACTACAGAGTAAGTTCCAGGTCAGCCTGGGTTAGAGTGACACCCTACCTTGAAAAAAAAATACCAAAACTACTACAAACGTGATGAACTGGTGTGTTTGGTGGAGTAAATATAAGCAGGTTTGGATTCCCAGCACAGAGACTACAGGAGATAAACCAGTATGCATGATGAGCCAGCTGTTATGCATTGGGACAAGGAAGGAGTGCTGATTACTTTGAAAGGGGCCTGAAGGAAGAATGATGTTTTTTTTAAAATAATTTTTGTAAATTATTTTATTTATTTATTTTTGGAGAGAGACACAGAGAGAGACAGACAGAGAGGGAAGACAGGTAAAGAATGGGCGCGCCAGCAGTCTCTCAGCTGCTGTGAACAAAATCCAGATGTGTGCACCCCCTGTGGGCAAGTGCAGCATTGCGTCCTTGCATCACTTTACATCTGGCTAAACGTGGGACCTGGAGATTGGAACCGGGTTCTTAGGCTTAGCAGGCAGGCACCTTATCCGCTAAGCCATCTCTCCAGCCCCACTTTTACCTTTTTCATCTCTCTCTTTTTTTTTTTATTGTTTGAGTCACTTCTGTGTTTTTTTCATCCTAAAACTCACAGCTCCCCAGGATTTAAAATTTGATTGATACAGCCCACATGGTACTAGTTTTGGAAACATTTAGATGCTAGAAAGAGGGTTATGAAATATACATCTTAAGATGGTGATATAAAGTAGGGTTGAATCCTTGCAAGGAGGGCCTATGAGACACTATATGGAGCTGTGAAAATGAACTGTGGGTTGTACAATTTTGGAGATTCCAGGACTATGGAATGGTCACTAAGGAAAGCTGCTCACTCTGGATTAAGTGGAACCACCAAGAAAGCAAGCAGCACAGCTGGAGTAGAAAGCGATCAAAACTCTTTGGCAGCCAGAGGATTTCATCTCCAGTTCCAGATGCAGACCTGCAGGATTTGATGTTTGCCATACATTTTGTTGTTGTTTGAGATAAGCCCAACAGACTGACCTTTCCCCCCACCCCCACCCCCAAAAAACCAGACACACAGAATTGGCATGCCAGGACTTCTAGCCACTGTAATCAAACTTCAGTCATGTGTGCCACCTTGTGCAGATGTGTACCCTTGTGTGCATGTGTCACCTTGTGCTTACATGGAATCTGGAGTGGAACTGGGTCCTTGAGCATCACAGGCAAGTGCCTTAATTGATAAGCCAACTCTCTAGCCTGCCATGCTTGTTTTCTATCTTGCAATAGATTGGTCTAGTCTTTCCTTGTGTGATGGTTTGGTTCAGGTGTCCCCCATAAACTTAGGTATTCTGAATGCTAGGTTCCCTGCTGATGGTGATTTGGGAATTAATGCCTCCTGCAGGCGGTATATTGTTGAGGGCAGGCTTATTGGTGTTATAGCCAACTTCCTCTTGCCAGTGTTTGGCACTCTCCTGTTGCTGTTACCCACCTTATGTTGGCCAGGAAGTGATGTCCACCCTCTGCTCATGTCATCATTTTCCCTTGTAATCATGGAGCTTCCTCTCAAGTCTGTAAGCCAAAACAAAACCCTTTTCCCCCCACAAGCTGATCTTAGTTGAGTGTCTTCTGTCAGCAATGCAAACTTGACTGCAACAGTGAAGTTGGTATCAGAGGAGTGGGATCATTGCTGCTGGAAACCTTACTGTGTGACCTTTGGTCTTTGGGAACTGCCTTGCAGAAGGATGTGGATGAATTTTAAATCATGGCCTAAGAGATGCCTCTAAGTGCTGTAAGTACAGCTTGATGGACTATTCTGCTCAGAGTTAAAAGATCTGAATGCAGTAAGAACTATGGATTGTGAAGTCTGGCTTATGAGGGTAAAAGCTTTGCCTGGACTAGGCTAGAAGCACTTTGTGTGAGAGGCATGCTGTTAAATCCATGTCCTGTGAGAACGTGTGCAGGGTTGCATTGTGTAGAAATGGACTAGTGTGAGCAGAATATGGCACAGAAAAAAATGAAATCTTTGGGCTGAAACTGCTGCCCATTCAGCTGCAATTGAGAGATTACAACCTTTGAGATTGGGCCAGCTGACCTGCATTGGAAAACAAGAAGAATGCAGTTTTTTGAAGGGGCCTGACTGCTGAAGGAGTATCCTGTTCTTCAAAGTCTGCTTTATTCCCCCCAGATTAACAAGTTGGCAGTCTACCTGGTATTATGGAGTATAGTAAATGCAGGAAGGAGAGGGTCATTGAATCTGCAACACGGTTTTGTTATTTTGGAAATAGCCATGGGCATTGTGAATGAAGCAGGCTTGTAGGATTACCTGCGTGGAGATCTGATGGAGCCACGAGGATGAACTGTAGGTCTCAGTGGAGATGTCAGAACTAAGGGATGGCTGCCAAGGAGAGCTGCCGGCACCGGATGAAGTTTTCTGGGACTGTGAACAACCTAACTGGAGAGGCAGAATTCGGACTCCAGAGATGTGTTGCTGGATAGAATTGTTGGACTTGGAGCTGTAAAGTTTGATGTTTGCCCTGGTTGTTTTAAAGCTTGTATTGGTTGAATATTTCTTTGCTATGCCCAATGTCATCTTTTGCAGTGTGAATGTTTAGTCTGTACCATTATGGGTTTTTTTTTTTTTTTTTTTGATATTATGGCTCAGTTAAAAGATCCTGGACTATGGGAATGTTTGAATATCATTGGGAATGCTTAAAAATTATAAGGACTTTTAAAGTTGGATAAATGCACTGCATTTTACATCATGCATGGTTATCAATTTATGGGGGTAAGGGGCAGAATGTAGTGGTTTGATTCAGGTGTCCCTCATAACCTTAGTTGTTCTGAATGCCATGTCCCCAGCTGTTGGCAATTTGGGAATTAAACTAAACCCTCCTGGAGGCAGTGTATTTTTGGGGGTGGGCTTATGGGTGCTATAGCCAGCTTCCTTTTGCCAGTGTTTGGCACACTCTCCTGTTGCTGTTGTCCACCTGATATTGGCCAGGGGGTGATGTCCACCCTATGCTCATGCCATCATTTCCCCTGCCATCATGTAGTTTCCCCTTGAGTCTGTAAGCCAAAATAAACCTTTTTGCCCCCAAGCTGCTCTTGGTTGGGTGATTTCTGCCATTAATGTGAACCTGACTGCAACATCTTACTATGCTTCCCCCCCCACCCCGGCCCCAAAGGGAATGTTTACTCTGTGCCATTATGTGCTAGAAGTATATAACTTGTACTTGTGTTTTGATTTAATATGGCTCAATTGAGAGACTGTCTTAAATCTTGAATGTGACTTTGGATTTTTTGAATAGTGTTGGGAATGTCAAAGACTCTGGGGTCCTTTAAAGTTGGACTGAATGCATTTTGCATCAGGAGATGGTAATGAGTTTATAGCAGCCAGTTGTAGAATGTGGTTGTTTGAATAAAATATTCCCTATAGTGTCATGTGTTTTGAATACTGGGTTCCCAGCAGGTAGTAACTTGGGAAGATTGTGGAGCCTTTTTGAGGTGAAATTTGAGGTTTATTAGCCCAACCCTATTATGTGTCACTTGCGCCACTCCCGCCCTGCTGTTGATGAGGGTATGAGCCTGCTCTGTCATGCTCTCCTCACCATGATGAAACTTCCTTTCAAAACAGTTTGCGCTGGGCGTGGTGGCACACGCCTTTAATCCCTGCATTCATTTGGGAGGCAGAGGTAAGAGTACTGCCATGAGTTCCAGACAACCCTGAGCCTACGTAGTCAATTACAGGTCAGCCTGAGCTGAAGCAAAACTCTACCCTCCAAAAACAAAATCAAAAACAATAAAAACCTTATAAACCCTTTCTTCTCATAAGCTGCTTCTGATTGGGTTTTTGTCTCAGCAACAAGAAGACAACTATAACACTTTCCTCAGTTCCCAGCTTCTGTCCCACAAGGCTGTACCTAGTCCTTGGAAACTGCTTTACAACAAACTCTTAGTACTTTTATTTTTAACAAAATAAAAAGAAATTTGTCTTTACTCCATTTTTCTGATATAAAATCTCATTTAGTTATGGAGCCCAGACTGAGCTTTCACTCATAATCCACCTATTTCAGTCTCCTGTGTGTTTGGGTTACAAGTGTAAAGTGAGCAAAATGTTATTATTTCTTTACGTCAAGCTTAGAGAAAAATAGAAGTCACTTCCTTGTAGGAACCCATAAAGGAATGAAACACTTCCTTGAGCAGGTGGGGATGGTAGACAAACAGGATGCTCTGCTGGTCTGAATAGCATTACCCTGGGCTTGCAGTGTTAAGCAAACTCCTCAAGGGCAGATAAGCAGGACATTTGTACTCTTGGTTGCAGGCAGGCCTAACTCCCCTCCCCAGGCGTTTTTGTAACTGATTCACAAGTTTGTTTAATCTTCTAAGAATGGAATGCCCCTGCATAATGCATCGAATCCCCCTTTATATTTAAAGTTACTTTTATGGCTGTAACTATAACATGTGAATTGTGATTTATGTTTTAACTCCCATCCTGTTTTTCCAATAAACATTGTATACTTTTTCCAATAAAAGCTGATGCTCCAAACAATTCAATGCTGCATCCTGAGAAACTGTGGATGTAGCCCTGGTGTGCACCATTCTTTTTTATTTACCCAATAAAACTTTGCTTCACATTTCGTGAGTCAATGGTCTTACTTGTGCGACATCAGACCCCATAACACAAGCAGAAACCTGTTTGAAACAAAGTCCTTTTTTCTTTTGAACTGCAAAAATATTTGTGTGTGTGTCAGAGGACAACTTCAAGGTGTCTGTGCTGCCTCCCACTGTCACAGGTACACTGGGATCACATATAGATACATGTATAACTTTATATCTGGCTTCATATGGGTGCTGGGAATTGAACCTCAGTCAGAAGGCTTTGTAAGAAAGAACCTCTAGCAGTTGATCCATTTCCTCAGAGCTAAACAATGTTTTTTAAAAAACAGCAGAAGAATGGGGTAGAATACAACAAAAGGGGCAAAACTAGAGAGATCTACATTAACATTTTTATATGAAAAATAATAATCAAGTGTCTAGTGTGTGGGGTTAAAAAACAGTAAGATCTGGGTGTGTTGCCTAACCTAAGATGAGGTAGAAGGACCACTGTGAGTTTGAGGCCAGCCAGGGCTACAAAATGAGTTCTAAGTCAGCCTGGGCTACAGTGGGAGACCCTACCTAAAAATAAACACACAAAAGACAAAAATGTTATCAGATTTGGAAGTCTGAGTACTGTGTAAGCATTAGACCCAGTCTATGCAAGTCTATTCAAGTCCAGATAGAAAAAAACTCAGTCCTAAGAAAATATAAAGTATTTCCACTATTCTAGAGGAGAATCAAGACAATTATTTTTATGAATTAAACATGTACAGTAACGTGTAAAGAATTATCAAGGGGCAATAGAAGAGAAATTAAGAGCTGTGATATAGCTCAGTTGAAAAAGCATTGCCAGCTCTATGGGAGAGAAAAGTCATCAGTGGAGATAAATAACAGTGGACAGATACTACAAGTGTTATGTTTGACCAACCAGGCCAAATGGGCCAATGGGCACAATAGTGGCACGTTTTTTATGGGGGAAACCAAATGCTCATGAATTGGACTGGAGACCTGCTCCATAGGAGGGAAATACATGCCTGGTACTCAAAACCTAGTCAAAAGCCTATGGCAGAGAAGATCACAAGCCCTAGGGATGTAGCACCTTCTGATGTCTGCATATATTATGCTCACCAACTTGCTCTGTAAGCACGTTTCTTAATGTTCATACTCATATATTAATGATACTCTCACTTTTGGTTAGAGAAGCTTCTCTTTTCAGATGGTGGCAACCACTGGGATGACCCCAAGGCACCAGAGTGTTAAGGAGAAGTGTCAGAGGAATATTCAACACTAACACATCTCTATCACACTTTCCAAGGCTCAGGGTCCATTGCAGAAGAGGAGGCAGAAAGAATGTAAAAGCCAAAAGAAGGGTAGGACTGCTTACAATATAATCTTCCAGATATAATTTGACCTCATATCTATGACCTCATACTGCCTGGTACTACCTACACAAGACTCTCATAACAGGAAGGAAAGATGATGACATCAAAATAAGAGAGATTAAATGAGAGGGGAAGGAGATGTGGAGATGGAGAGTAGGTTTGTGTAGGGGAAAGTTGGGGGGAGGAGGGAATTATCATGGCTTATTATCTATAATTATGGATGTTGTCAATAAGAAAGTTTAAAAAAAGAAGCCAGGCGAGGTGGTGCACGCCTTTAATCCCAGCACTCAGGAGGCAGAGGTAGGAGGATCTCCGTGAGTTCAAGGCCACCCTGAGACTAGATAGTGAAACCCTACCTTGAAAAACCAAAAAAAAAAAAAAAAAAATTAAAAAAAAAGAAAGCAATTGCCTAGCATGTACAACGTTCTGTGTTTTTCTCCAGCACTGTTAAAAAAAATACATAAGATAAAATGAATTTAGACAAAATAGAAAAAATATTTATAGGAAGTTAAATCACTAAATCCAAAACCCTTTCAAGGAATAAAAACAAAACAAAACAAAAAGCCAGGTGTGGTGGCACATGCCTTTAATCCCAGCACTCAGAAAGGAGAGGTAGGAGGATCCCCTTGAGTTGGAGGCTACCCTGAGTTAGAGTGAGACCCTATCTCGAAAAGCAAAACAAAAACTTTGTACACCTGAGTTCACATCCCCAATCCTCTCATAGTGCCTGACACTATCTACACAGGACCATCATGATAGGAGGAAAAGATGACGACATCAAAATAAAAGAGAGACTCATGGGGGGGGGATATAATGGAGAGTGGAGTTGCAAAGGCAAAATGGGGGGGAGGAATTACCATGGTTTATTGTCTATAATGATGGAAGCTGTCAATAAAAAAAGAATAAATATAAAAGCTAGAAGAACACATGGATTCCTAAATGGGACATGACAAATTTCAGTAATATTTGACTTGATGACTAAGGTCTTCCTGACGAGATACTAAATGTTGTGAACTTGAAAAAAAAAAATAGCCTAAAGCTGTGGTGGGCTTCTGTAATCCCAGTGAACCTATGCTGAAAAGGGAGGCAGAGGTAAGAAAATTTCCCAGAAGCCCTCCAATAGAGCAATGAACAAGAGAACTTGCTTTAAAAGAAAGAATGTCAAGTTTTGGGGGGGAAGAAAAGAAAATTAAGAGCCCAGCATGGTGGAGCACGCCTTTAATCGTAGCACTCAGGAGGCAGAGGTAGGAGGATCACCATGAGTTTAAGGCCACCCTGAGTGAATTCCAGGTCGCCTGGGATAGAGTGAGGCCCTACCTTGAAAAATAAAATGAAAAGAAAAAAAGGAAAAGAAAAGAAAAGAAAAGGAAAAGAAAGAGAAAGAGAAAAAGAAAAAGAAAAGAAAATTAAGCCAGCTACATGCTATTGACAGAGACATAAGTAAAACATAAGGACACAGAAAGACATGCCTAACAAAATTAACCAACAGAGAACTGGTGTACTAGTTATTTATATCAAACAAAAAAAAAAAAAAACCCTTTAAGTAAAAAACCTTATCAAAGGTAAATAAGAAACTCAATCCAATAGAAAGATATAATACAAAATAGTTTCAAAATACTTGAAAAAGCAAGATGTAGTAATATACCCTTAGAATCCCAGCACTTGCAAGGCTAAGGCAAGATCATCTCAGGTGCATGGCCACCCTGTGAGACATGTTGGGACTTTGTCTTGAACAAGTTAAATATGTGTGCACGCCTATGAGTGCATGTGTATGGACAAATTCTCATATCTGATAAATATTAGCACATCTTTCACAATTAAAGCAATCCTTTAAAAAGGAAAAATTCCTTTATATCAGTAAGTTTGACTTAATGAATACAGAATTCTGCTGAACAATTAGAAAATTCAGTATTATTAGGCAAAATTGAGCAGGTCTTCATGTATTTCTAGCAATACCATAGCAACAATAACCACAGTAACAGAAGCAATAAATTTACTAAGGCTGCCTAAGTGCATTGTTTTCAGCAGCGACTGTTCTAATCAACCCACTTTTAAAACTCTATTAAATAGATAATATCTCATTTTATATATACATTTTTTTTGTTTTTTTTGAGGTAGGGTCTCGCTTTAGCTCAGGCTGGCCTGGAATTCACTATGTAGTCTCAGGCCCACCTCAAATTCCCAGTGATCCTTCTACCTCAGCCACTCAAGTGCTGGAATTAAAGGTGTGCACCACCATGCTCAGCATATTTCAATATTTTATTATTCATTTTTAACATGAAGTCTCTATTGCCCCCCATGTATTTGTAAATTAACAAAAGCCCCTTCACAACAATCTCCTGAACAAAGAAATTACAACAAAAGATTAAACTTATTTTCAAACTGAATGATAATAAATAGGACCTAGGAGATAAAGGTGAATATTCATTTTTTTAAAAAATATTTTATTTTATTTATTTGACGGAGGGAGGGAGAAAGGGGGGGGAGGAGGGAGAAAATGGAAGCGCCAGGGTCTCCAGCCACTGCAAATGAACTCCAGACACGTGCGCCCCCTTATGCATCTGGCTAATATGGGTCCTGGGGAATCGAACCTGGGTCCTTTGGCTTTTCAGGCAAATGCCTTAACTGCTATTTTTTTAATTAATTAATTTATTTATTTATGAGAAAGAGAGAGAGGGGGAGGGAGAGAAATAGGCATGCCAGGGTGTCTAGCTACTGCAAACAAACTCCAGATGCATGTGCCCCCTTGTGCATCTGGCTTACGTGGGACCTGGAAAGCTGAACCGGGATCCTTTAGCTTTGCTGGCAAATGCCTTAATCGCTAAGCCATCTCTCCAGCCCAAAGTGAATATTCTTTTTTTTTTTTTTCGAGGTAGGGTCTCACTCTAGCCCAGGCTGCTGGAATTCACTATGTAGTCTCAAGGTGGCCTCGAACTCATGGCGATCCTCCTATGTCTGTCTCCTGAGTACTGGGATCCAAAGTGAAAATTCTTAAAAAATTAAAAATATATATTTTAAGACAAGGTCCTGCTATGTAACTCAGGTTGGCCTGGAGCTTGCACTCCTACCTCAACTACCAAAGTGCAGGGATTATAGGTATGTACTACCATACCCAGTTAAAAATTTCTAATACCAAAAGATATAAAATACACGTAAAAACCCAGCATCCCTACCAAAGGACATGTGAATTAGCAGAAATGAAATTATATTTACTTATTTGCAAAGACAAAGGGAGAGACAGACAAAGAGATAAACATGATTAATTTAAGGGGATTAACACTGATAAGCATTTCAGTAGTTACCACTGTGTTTGTAAAAATAGTGTAGTAGCACCCTTACAGAGTGAAAAGCAACAGCCTTCATTCCCACATAGCAATCGCTCATGAAATTGGAAGGTGAGGGATCGTTCAATAATGGTTTTTATTATTTTGCACTCACTACATACATCAGTACCAAACTCCAGCTCAAAATTTTACTTGAGACAGAACCAAACAAAACTATTCTCTAATATGATGAAACTATACTCTGAAAACTATACTAATGTTAATGAAAAATATTCTGGGGCTGGGGAAATGGCTCATTGGCTCAAGTACTAGCTATCCAAGATAAGGAGGTAAATTTTGATCCTCAGGTTCCATGTACAATGCTGGCTGGGTATGGTATGGCACACCTACAGTCCCAGCACTACAGAGGTAGGCACAGGTGAATCCCTGAGGCTCACTGGATAGCTTGTCTACTCAAACTGGTGAGCTCTGTCTAATAAACAAGGTGATTGTGATTGAAGAAGATACATGCACACATGAACAAACACATACAAAATATTTCATGCATATTATCTAATTTAGTTTTACTACTTATCGTAAGGTAAAGATGGGCTCCCAAGATGGAGTCCTCAGAGGCATAAGGAAGTGGATTACCCACATTCCTCAAGAAACCACCAAGCTATTATCCCCTCCTTGCCTTCAATGCCCCAGGTCATGGTTTCCTGCCCCCTTATTTTGTAAATCACCTGATCACTGTTCTGATGTCACACCTTGGTTATCTTAGATCTCTCCTAAAGGAACCTTTATTGTTCAAGCTATTCTTTTCCTCATCTTCCTCTAACTGACCCTATAAAGCCCACTACCTGAGGAACTCAGATTGACTGTGCTCCTCTCTTGTGAGTCAGTCCTGGCAGCTTGTGCTTTTCCTGAATAAAAGCTTTCATCTTTGCCTTCGAGTCTTTTGTGTGGTTGTAGTCACTCCTGAACTTTACACTTATACTTTATATAAAATGTACAGCAACTTCTGTGTTTTTTATGAACTTTAAAAATTTTAGGTCTATAATTTTTTTCTTTCTTTCTTTGTCTCACTCTAGTCCAAGCTGACCTGGAATTCACTCTATTCTCAGGATGGCCTCGAACTCATGGCAATCCTCCTACCTCTGCCTCCCAAGTACTGGGATTAAAGGTGTGCACCACCATGCCCAGCCTTATAATTTCTTATACTTCCACATTTCTACTGAAATTAAATGAAGATACAAAATTATAATCTTTTTTTTTTTTCCGAGTTAGGGTCTCACTCTAGCCCAGGCTGACCTGGAATTAACTATGTAGTCTCAGGATGGCCTCGAACTCACGCCGATCCTCCTACCTCTGCCTCCCAAGTGCTGGGATTAAAGGCATGCGCCACCACGCCCGGCTCAAAAATTATAATCTTAACTTGGTGTTAAGCTGAATACAGACTATGTAAGGAAGAAATTTTGTTCAGTATTATGTCCCTAGGGCTCCAAATCTGTATTCAACATATTATGCATAACTTCAAAAATTATTGGATGGCTTAGTTGTTAAGGTGTTTATCTGCAAAACTAAAGGACCCAGGTTTGATTCCCCAGGACACAATTCAGATGCACAGGGTGGTACATGCTTCTGGAGTTTGTTTGTAGCAGCTGAAGGCCCTGGCGTGCCCATTTTCTATCTGCCTTTTTCTCTCTCAAATAAAAATAAAAATAAATATATATATATATATATACTTATTCTGGGCTGGAGAGATGGTATAGTGGTCACGGTACTTTCATGCAAAGCCTAAAGACCCATGTTTGACTCCCCAGATCCCATGTAAGGCATGCATCTGGAGTTCGATTGCAGTGGCTGGAGATCCTGGCATGCTAATTCTCTCTCTCTGTCATTAAAAAAAAAAAATCAAGGGCATCCTTGGCTACATAGCCTGAGCTATGTGAGACCCATTCTCCCTCCCCCCCACTGACACACACACAGTTTTTAAAAAAGAAAAAAAAAAGTTTATTATTAGTGGAACTGATGTTCAAAGCATACAGATAGTTTAAATATTTAGCTCTAACACTTAAGGAGATATGGCTTTATGAAAACTGTACCACTAGATATGGTAGTGAATGCTTATAATGCCAGTACTCATGAGGCTAACTGGATTAGGTGGATTGTCTCAAGTTTGCAACACCCTGGGTTACAGGATGGGTTCCAGGTTATCTCAGTCTATACAATGAGACTATGTCTCAAAAGAATAACAACATAGCCAGGCATGGTGACACATGTTTTTAATCCCAGCATTTGTGAGGCAGAGGTAGAAGGATCACTGCGAGTTAGTTCCAGGTCAACCTGTGCTGCATGCCTTTAATCCCAGCACTTGGAAAGCAGAGGTAGGAGGATCTCTGTGAGTTCGAGGCCACCCTGAGACTTCATAGTGAATTCCAAGTCAGCCTGGGCTAGAATGAGACCCTACCTCGTAAAACAAACAAACAAACAAACAAACAAACAAACAAACAAACAAAAAGAATGTACAAATTTATAGCCCAACCTAGCATCAAACCAATTTTTTTTACAAAGTAATAATCTAAAAATATTAATTCTATGCTCATGATTATATTGTGGATAGACCAAGTATATGTCAATAAATACAAATTTCCCACAGAATCCGTTAGCGCTGCTGTATTTTGTGGGGGTATTGAGGTGCTGGAAGGCAAACTCAGAGCCCTTTGCACATGATAAGCACATACTTTGCCACTGAGTTATAGCCTATAGAACCCATGCTTCTTCACTTTCAAACATATTTCTTCTCACTTTCCTTTTCTGCAATACATCATTTCCCCAGTTCTTTAGCCTTTGCAAATTCTGGAGCCATAGCTGGCTCTTATTAATCACAACTTTCAGGTCCATTCAGTTTTCATCTTTCAAAATTTGTTGACACCTGCCCATCTGGATGTCCCTCGTTTTCTTCACTTGTATTTATTTAATCTTTTGTTTTTCCACATTCATATCTTAGTGGGATTTCTACAGGAACAGGAAAAGAGGACCAGTTTGCTATATTTAATTATAAGCCCTTCTATATTTCTGTCTACATAAATAAGACAAAAATAATGCAGCACAAAGCAATCTATTGGTAGAAAGACCATTAAATCATAAAATGACTGGTAAGAGCTTGCTGTGAAACAGTTTGATAAGAGAAAGACAGGAAGAACATGAAGACAATTGGAGCTCTCTGGAAAATGGGAGGTAACAAATACACAAAAGGAAATTAAATAATTCCATCTGTATTTGTCTTCATCGCTTAAAATCAATTATGTCAGATCTGGAAGTAGTGGTGCATGCTTATAATCCCAGCACTTGGATGAAACATTCTAGTCTAGATTTGACTGCAAAGTGAGACTCAAGTTTCAGAAAAACCTCCAAAATAATTATGCCTTGCTTAAAGCCCTGAGTTCAATCCCTACTATGATACAAACAAAAAAGCATGTAAAAGAATCAAAAATAAAAACTCAGAGCTGGGCATGGTGGTGCACGCCTTTAATCCCAGCACTCGGGAGGCAGAAGTAGGAGGACTGCTGGGAGTTTGAGGCTACCCAGAGACTACATAGTGTATTCCAGGTCAGCCTGAACTAGAGTGAGACCCTACCTTGAAAAACCAAAATAAATAAATAAATAAAAACTCAAAGTAACTATGTAAAATGTGATAAAATTATGTCAACAAAAAGAAATCACATCAAACCTTTGTTATATAAATCTAATCATGGATTAAATTTAAGCCAGTAGCTGATGAATTTCAATACACTGCTGATACTGAAAAAGTCTTTGAAAACTAACTTACTTGTGTGAAGTCTGTCAGACCTCTGGAAAGACTTCTTGCCCAAGCCTAGCAGAGAACTTTCAACTTTAACAGAGGAAGAAAAGTTGGAGTTTGAGTTCTGAGGACTGCTTGATTGTCCATCAGATTGCTTTCCTTCCCATACTGCCAGAGGGAGAAAATATGTAAATATTAGTGAGATTTATAGACAATAAATCAAACAATTATTCAGTGGTAAACAAAGGTAGTTATGTATAGAAAATGGGACGGTACTTAAGTGTTTTGAATCTTGAAATTAAAGCAAAATAGTAAAATAAAATCGATTCATTCCTCCCTCATTCTATTTACCTCTAGCAGAAATCTCTTTTCATACAAAAATACAAAATTTTTAAAGATGTGGAACTTTGATCACATGTCTGTAGAATCAGTTTATGGAATCCAAATGAGTTATGTAACACAAAAATCTGTCGTCTGAACTATTTAGATTAAAATAAGAAATAAAAGCAAAAATCTAAGGCTGGGGAAATGGCTTAGTGGTTAAAGCATTTGACTGCAAAGCCTAAGGTTTGATTCCCCACGACCCACATAAGCCAGATGCACAAGGAGGCGCATGCATCTGGAGTTCGTTTACAGTGGTGGGAGGCCCTAGCGTGCCCATTTTCTCTCCTCTTCTTTCTGCCTCTTCCTGTTTCTTGAATAAATAAATAAATAAATACTAAAAAAAAAAAAAAAAAAAAAAAAGTAAAAATCCAAAAACCATGCAAAAATGTCCAATGGAAACTGAATGTGGTGGCGCATGCCTTTAATCCCAGCACTCGGGAGACAGAGGTAGGAGGATCTCTGTGAGTTCGAGGCTACCCTGAGACTACATAGTGAATTCCACGTTAGCCTGGATTAGAGTGAGACCCTACCTTGAAAAAAAAAATCTCACATTTATTCTGAGATTTGTATTGATGTAGTAGAAAGACTGTATAAATAAATGGGGGGCTGGAGAGATGGCTTAGCGGCTAAGGCGCCTGCCTGCTAAGCCTAAGAATGCTGGTTCCAATCTCCAGCGGTTCCAATCTCCAGGTCCCACGTTTAGCCAGATGCAAAGTGACGCAAGGGCGCAATGCCGCACTTGCCCACAAGGGGGGCGCACGCATCTGGATTTCGTTCACAGCAGCTGAGAGACTGCTGGCATGTCCATTTCTGTCTCCCTCTCCCTCTCTGTCTATCTCTCTCTGTCTCTCTCTCCAAAAATAAATAAAAAATAATTAAAAAAATTAAAAAAAAATAAATGGGGCTGGAGGGATGGCTTAGTGATTAAGGCATTTGCCTGCAAAGCCAAAGGACCAAAGTTCAATTCCCCAGCCCTCATGTTAGCCAGATGCACAAGGGGGCGCACGCGTCTGGAGTTCGTTTGCAGTGGCTGGAGGTCCTGGTGTGCCCATTCTCTCTCTCTCTCTCTCTCTCCCCCTCTTTCACTGTCAAATAAATAAAAATGAAATATTTAAAAATAAATAAATGATACACTATGCAAACCTATAAAACTGACACAATAATACTGGGGGGGGGGAGGGAGAGAAACTTCCATGGTGAGGGGGTGGCAAAACTACCTACCAGGTTTGGCAGGTACAGACTCACTGGCCACTTTGACACTCTTGAGAGAGAGGTGTTGGTTGGAGATGGACATGCTTGGCCTACACTGCTGCTGTTGTTGTTGCTGCTGCTTCTTCTGCTGTTGCTGCTTTAGAGCCTAGAAAGAAAAATTTGACTATTAGAAACAGCTTTACTAATTCTAAAAAGTATGTGATGTCATTTAAGTTTTAAGAGGCATGCTGATCATTCAGTTCCCTTAATTTTATCAAAACAAATTAAAGCCTAAATTCAATCAAGCCTAAATTCAATTAGGCATAAATGAACCTTAGAGTTGGGATATATTTGCCTGGGCTACTCCCACTATATTTTAGTGTGAAGAAAAATCATTAACATCATAATTTGCAGTAATCCAAGGATTTTTACAATCTCCTAACTAGAGAATTATACATACAGCTCTTTTAGAAAAAAAAATCACTACTGGAAATGGAATCTTAAGCCCAGTACCAAGAGCCCTATTTGCATGAACCCCATGTAGAAATGCAAATATTTAGATTACTTATTCTTCAGAGGTGTTACATTTGAATAACTACTTGAGTTACAAAAGGCAATAAATCTTGTCCTAATTACCAGGAGTCAGATATTTACAGCAATGCAGTACACAGAGGTGAAGTACACAATGCAAGTTCTAACAAGAGTATGGTTCTTTCAACTTATTTTTTATTTCTCTGAGAGTCTTCATATGATATACTTGATGATACTGTTTAGAATGAACAGAAAAATCATGAAATCGTCACACTTTAATCATAACAATATGTAAGTTACTGAATAGACATAAACCAAGAAAATAATTCCCACAAAAACCTGGAAATATATGACTTTGGTAAGCTTCCAGTTTTAAGAAACCATCAAAATCATCATAGAAAAAGTATAAGACTGGGAAGATGGCTCAGAAGTTAAGAACATGCTCTGCAAGCATGAGGATCTGAGTATGGATACAGCACCACATGAAAGGTTGGATGTTGTAGAATAATTTATACATTTAAATAAAAACCTTACACAGCTCTTCCCAATCAACAGCTTAGAAATGTTGTTCCTAATTCTACTTTAAAATAAATTATATGTGGGGTGTGGTTGTGCACACCTTTAATCCCAGCACTCGGGAGGCAGAGGCAGGAGGATCACTGTGAGCTCAGGGCTTAGTTTGCACAACATGTTCCTTAAACCTAAGATTTGACTCAGAATATTTAACTTAAGAGTAGTACCCTATAGTATGATTAGCAAGGTTTAAGAAAATGTTTCTCGTTTCCCTGTGGAGTACTTAAAATCTTACACAGAATTTATAAAGTCCAAGTATCACAGGATACCCAGCAGGCAGTAACCAATCATAGCATATTTACAAAAAACTTTTAGCGAAAGTATTTTGGGATTAAATACTTGCAAACTTACAAATTCTAGGGCAGGGGAGATGGCTAAGTGGTTAAAGGTGCTTGCTTATAAAGCCTGCTGGCCTAGGTTCCATTTCCCAGTACCCCCATAAAGCCAGAAGTACTAAGTGGTGCATACGTCAGGAGTTTGTTTGCAGAGGTAAGAGGCCCTGGCATACACATTCTCATTCTTGCTCTCATAAATAAATAAAAATTTAGAAGTAGAAAAGCCGGGCATGGTGGCACACACATTTAATCCCAGCACTCAGGAGGCAGAGGTAGGAGGATCACTGTGAGTTTGAGGCCAGCCTGAGACTACATAGTGAATTCCAGGTCAGCCTGGGCTACAGCAAGACGCTACCTCAGAAAGCCAAGAAAAGAAAGAAAGAAAGAAAGAAAGAAAGAAAGAAAGAAAGAAAGAAAGAAAGAAAGAAAGAAAGAAAGAAAGAAAGAAAAAGAGAGAGGGAGGGAGGGAAGAAAGGGAGGAAAGGGAAGGGAAGGGAAAAAGGGAACGGAAAAAGGGAAGGGAAAAAGGGAAGGGAGGGAGGGAAGGAAGGAAAGAAGGAAGGGAAGGAAGAAAGAAAGGAAGAAGGGAAGAAAGGGAGGGAGGGAGGGGAGGGAGGGAGGAAGGTAGGTGACAGGCTTTTATTCAATAGATATATCTTGCTTTTAACCTAAACTGCTGGTCTGTTAGTTGGGAATTGAGATAATTAATATTCAGTTTTTAATGAAAGGCATGCATTAATTTATGCCATTTTATTGATTTTGTATTATTTGATATTTTCATATTCCTTATTCGCTTAACTACTCTTCTACCATGCTTTATTCTTTCCTGTAGCTTCACAGATGTGTTTATCATTCTCTTTGGAATTTTAAATTTTCTGGTGAAAATTGGTTGTTATTCTGATGGGCCTGTAAAATGTAGTGACTTGTACTTGACTTGGTATTTCTCTTTGCAACTTTCAATATACTTTCTTTGTTCTGTAATTTAATGTTTTGATTATATGACATGTGGAATTTTTTCTTTGGTCTTTTCTGTTTATTGTGCTAAATGCTTCCTATACCTGGATGGTCACCTTTTTCCCTAGATGTGGAAAATTTTATGCTTTGATTTTATTGAAAATATTTTCTGTGCCTTAACATGAAATTCTTTTCTTCTGTGCCCATGATTTATAGGTATGGCTTTTTCCTCAAGTACCATGTGTCTTGAATTTTGGTTAATACTTTATTAATTCATGTGGAGTTTTTGTTGTTGTTTTGTTTTGGTTTGGTTTTTTTTTAAAGAAGGGTCTCAGTCTGACCTGGAATTCACTATGCAGTCTCAGGGTGACCTTGAACTCAGTGATCCTCCTACAAGTGCTGAGATTAAAGGTATGTGCCACCACCACACGCGGGTCCCTATTAGTTTATCTTTCTCATGATTGGATGTTCTAATTCCTCTACATTGTCTTCCAGCCTTGATATTCTGTCTTCTCTTTGAGCTATTCTATTGCTGAGGCCTTCAAAAGAGCCTTTTATTTTTTATTTCCAAAATTTTAGTTTTTTATTGTTTCTATTCTACTTTACTATCCTGTATTGATTTCATCTGGCTGGCAGTCTTCTATAGGAATTCATTTAGGAGTGTGAATCCTCTGTGATTTCTTTGAACATACTCATTCTTTTGAATTCTTTGGGATTTCATCTAATTCCCTTTCATTGGGGCTCATTACATTGGCTATATAGGAGTCTTTTGTCCATGTTTTATTTTTTAACACTTCTTATGTTTTTGTTTTGGGACTTACACATCTGGAGTTGGTCAATGGTTTTGCTTGTTTATAGCAAGCCGAACAGACTGGCCTTTTTCTTTATGGGGGGGGGAAGGGAGAGAGAAAGAGAGAGAGAAAGAAAAGAAAAAGAAAAGAAAAGAAAAGAAAAGGAAAGGAAAGGAAAGGAAAGGAAAGGAAAGGAAAGGAAAGGAAAGGAAAGAAAAGAAAAGAAAAGAAAAGAAAAGAAAAGAAAAGAAAAGAAAAGAAAAGAAAAGAAAAGAAAAGAAAAGAAAAGAAAAGAGAATTGGTGTGCTGGGCCTCTAGCCACTGCAATCAGACATGGGTGCGCCCCATTGTACATATGGCTTATGTGGGACCTGGAGATTCAAACATGAGTCCCTAGGCTTTGCAGACAAGGGCCTTAACTGCTAAGCTGTCTCCTCAGCCCTGGTTTTGCTTTTAAATCACCCTTGGTCTTTAAGTGATAGTGTAATTTTCAAGAGGGGACTACGTTATAGTAGGGCTGAGGTGTCATTTTTTTCTCTGCTAGACTTGTGTTAGTAACACCAGGTTTAACACCCAATACTCTCTAAGAGAATACTGTCCACAAAAACAATCACTATCAAAGGTTAGACCCACTATAAAAAATACAGTGACAGCCAGGAATGGTGGCACATACTTTTAAGCCCAAAACCTACCAAGGAGGCAGAGGTAGGAGGACTGCTGTGAGTTTGAGGCCAGCCTGGAATTACCAAATTAGTTCCAGGTCAGCCTGAGCTAGAATGAGATTATCTCAAAGAAACAAACAAAAAAATACATTAACAGCAAAGTAAAAATAAAATCACCTTTTCAATGCCAACCATTTTAGGAAGTAAAGAAACACTGATAGTATTATGTACAGTAATACTTTTGTTATTGTGGATGAGGGAAAAGGAAAAAAGCAGAGTAAAACAGGTGATTAGTATTGGGTTGATAGAGGAAAAATTGTAGAAAAGTTAAAAGAAAGTGGAAGGGGGAAAACTGAGATGGTATTATTCTTGCCTAAAGATACAATGAAAAGAGAAAGGAATGTAATCAGATAATTTAAAACAGATCTAGCTCTCAAAAGACTGAGACAAGAAGACACAACAAGGTCAGCCTATGTTCTTTAGTAAAGTGTTACCAAAAGGAAAATGAAAATGGAAAGGGTGGTGGTGGGGGACAGATTAAGAAGATACAGGTGGCATGCTAGATTGACAGTGGATATTAAATAAAGGAAGAATAAGTGGGAAGGGAAAGAGCTAGACGGGCATATAGAGCCTGAATGCAGTCTTGCCTGCTTGCTACTTCCAGTATCTATTCTTAGTTTCCTTTCTGGGCACTCAGATGCGTCACACCACTGAATAGTGAACTGGAAAGTCAGATCACAGATACTTATCACAATTCTGGCAGAGGGGTTCACATCCTTCAGAGATCAGGTTAGGAATGCTGTTCCACTCTGAGCTCTCAGCATCTGTGGTTAGGTCCCATCAATGGGTATCCTTAATGAGTCAAGATGTGAATTTTAGCCCTGCCCCCAGGAGATGCTTCCTGATATCAGGTGTGCTGCTTGGAACCTGTCTGTATGTTCTCTAGCACACACTGGTACTAACCAGGATTCCACCTTGCTGAATGCTGTTTTTATTAAAAGTTCTTCCCGGGCTGGAGAGATGGCTTAGTGGTTAAGCACTTGCCTGTGAAGCCTAAGGACCCCGGCTCGAGGCTTGATTCTCCAGGACCCATGTAAGCCAGATGCACAAGGGGTGCACACATCTGGAGTTCATTTGCAATAGTTGGAAGCCATGGCATGCCCATTCTCTCTCTCAAATAAAAATAAAATTTTTTTTAATGCAAAAAAAAGAAAGTTGTTCCCAGGCTGGAGGGATGGCTTAGCAGTTAAGGCGTTTGCCTGCAAAGCCAAAGAACCCAGGTTTGATTTCCCAGGAAGCCACGTTAGTCAGACACACAAGAGGGCACACACATCTGGAGTTTGTTTGCAGTGGCTGGAGACCCTGGCACACCCATTCTCTCTCTCTCTCCTCCTCCTCTGTCAAATAAATAAATAAAATGTTTAAAAGAGCCAGGCATGGTGGCACACACCTTTAACCCCAGCACTTGGGAGGCAGAGGTAGGAGGATCACCATGAGTTTGAGGCCACCATGAGACTACATAGTGAATTCTAGGTCAGCCTGAGCTAGAGTGAGACCCTACCTTGGAAAAACAAAAAAAACAAAAAAAAAAAAAAAAAAAAAAAAAAAAAAAAAAAAGTTAGGCCGGGCGTGGTGGCGCACGCCTTTAATCCCAGCACTCAGGAGGCAGAGGTAGGAGGATCGCCAAGAGTTCGAGGCCACCCTGAGACTACGTAGTTAATTCCAGGTCAGCCTGGACCAGAGTGAGACCCTACCTCACAAAAACAAAAACAAAAAAGTTGTTCTCCTGCAATCTAGAGAATTCTTTGGGCCAGGTTTCAGAGTATAGTCTTATGACACTTGCTCCAAATTTCCTGAGTGTGTTTCAAAGAGGGTCTAGATCTACCAAGCTACAGACTCAGCAAGTCTTTTTAAAATATTGTTTTCCTGTTGCTCCAGTTGAGTACTGTGAGGAGAATCGGCTTTCTTGCTTGTTTCTCATCCTTCTGCAGCTGCTACATACAACTTATATTTCCCATCCTCTTGCCTTTTCTCTTTAAACTAGAAATTTCAATTGTCCTCTACCTTTTCTCGTCGCTATTAACAATATTTTCTCAAGATTCTTGTACTAATTTCAGTCTTCACAGGAAACTTAATTTTGTTCTTGCTGTTATTTTGAGTAGTATCTCACTTTAACCCAGGCTGACCTGGAACTTACTCCAGGTGGCTTCGAACTCATGGATCCTGCTATCTTAGCCTCCCAGGTGCTGGCATTAAAGCTGTGTGCCAAAACACCTGGCAGGATACTTAATTGATATTGTACTTTTTGGTGATTTTTCCACATATAAACTTCATAACAAACCTCTTAATCTTTGTATAACTATATCTTACAGGCATGATTATTTTTGTTATTGCTTAATTTTCATATTATATACCAATATATAGCTATGTCTCTATATATCAGGCATGTAAGTAATATACAACATATGTGTGAGGAGGGTTGCTAGAAAGTTCTTCCTATTACAAAATTATTTTTACTATTTTTCTGTGCCTGTATCCTTTTCAAAAATGTTAGTTTGTTCATGGGGTATATATGCTGAAACGTTCTTAACTATTATAAAATTCCTCTCCAAAGTGGCTCTAATGGATTGGGGATATAGCTCAGTCAGTGGTATAGTGCTTGCCTAGCATGTATAAGGTCCAGTTTTAATTTATTCCTCCATACTAAATTAAAAGGGAGATGTAATTTATAGTTCAATAGTAAATGAGTAGTCATTCTCTTCCATATTGGCTGGTGATTGATGGAACAAAATTTCTTGATTTAGACCAAAATCTAAGGATAAAGGTAATGCTAATGTTTCCATAATGATTAGTTGGTTTACATCCTCTGATCATTTTGGAAGGTTGATGAGGGGCAGTGACTGGAATGGTCTTGCTATGTAATTCAAGCTGGCTTTGAACTTGGAATCCTCCTGTCTCAGCTTACTGAATGCTGGTATTGCATGAGTGTGCCACCACACTCAGCATTTAAAAAAAAAAAAAAAAAAAAGTCCTGGGCTGGATAGATGGCTTCGCGGTTAAAACATTGGCCTGCAAAACCAAAGGATCCCGGTTCGATTCTCCAGGACCCAAATAGGCCAGATGCACAAGGGGGTGCATGCATCTGGAGTTTGTTTGCAGTGGCTGGATGCCCTGGTGCACTCATTCTCTCTCTCTCTCTCTCTCTCTCTCTGCCTCTTTCTATCTTTGAAATAAATAAAAAAAACGTTAGGGCTGGAGGAATGGCTTAGTGGTTAAGGCATTTGCCTGCAAAGCCAAAGGACCCATGTTAGCCAGATGCACAAGGGGGCACACGTATCTGGAGTTCATTTGCAGTGGCTAGAGGCTCTGGTGCACCCATTCTCTCTCTGCCTCATTCTCTGCCAAATAAATAAATATATATATTAAAAAGCCAGCCTGGGTTACATAGCTATAGGCTGGCTTGAACTAAATAAACAGAAGACTGTGTCTCAAAACAAAAGAAACTCAAAAGCCAGTTTTTTTTTTAAGCCCTGGCTAAGATCGAACTCCTGATCATACTGCCTCTGCCTCTTTAGCAATATCCTGCCAGCGTGTGCCACCATAACTGGCAAAGCCAGTTCTTTAATAACTCAATAAAGGACTGGAGATGGCTTAGCAGTTAAGGTGAACTTGCCTGCAAAGCCCAAGGACCCAGGTTCAATTACCCGGTATCCACATAAGATGGATGCCACAAGGTGGCGCATGAATCTGGAGTTCATTTGCACTGGCGAGAGATCCTGGCACACCAATTTTCTTTCTCTCTGCCTCTGTATCTTTCTCTCTCAAATAAATTTAAAAAAATTTAAAAGCTCAATAAAATAGATAATCCACTGGCAAGTAGTTCTGAGAAAAAGAAAATATAAAAAATACTAAGGAAAAGTATATTCAAAAAACACTGTCTGACAGACTCCAAAGCAGAAAACCAGTGATTAATAATGACAAAACAGTACCATGCTAGGATAGTGATTTGAAAAGACATTATCTGCTGGTTCCATTGTATAATGGTTAGCACTCTAGACTCTGAAAAGACATTATCTATTCAACCTATATAAAGATAATTTCTGTAATTTTGTCCCAAGATCTTAAATAAAATAGAAAGCAACACAGTTAGTTCATTGTAGAACATTTCTGATTTCAAACTTGCACTGGGGTACTATAGAATACTACAAAATTCAAAATTGAAATAATCATCATCTTTTTTTTTAAAGAGTCAAGAGTCTTGCTATATGACCAGGTAGGTTTCAAACTCATGATCCTCCTGTCACAGCCTCTCAAGTGCTAAATTATGAGTGTATCTTAAAACACCTGACCCAAAAACATTACAGGCTATTGTCATGGCTCTTAGTTGTCTCAGAACTAGATGGTAATATCCTATTGCTGAAGACTTCACAAGCTTGGGCTGCAAGTTACTGAGAAAGCAACCTGGAGCTGAGCTGGAAGCCTCCTCCCTGTTGACAAGCTATCAGGATGCTGGAAAGAGCCATGCAGCATGCAGCCCTTAGGAGGAGAAAAATCATCAATGGTCTTAACCAGCAGTGGACCCTGAAAGCATTACAGCAGGCCAGTCAAGCCAAATGTACCAACTGGTGCAATGATGGCATGTCTGTGTTGAGGGAAACAATTTCTCTCTTGGATTTCAGGCCTGCACCTTGAGAGGGAATTCATGCCTGGTACTGAAAATTTAGTCAGGAGCTTATGGATGTGGAAGTCATTAGCCCAGAAGGGGAAACTACTACTTTTTGACTAATCTTTGACTATATTCTGCCCACCGAAATTCCTCTAAACACTTGTTTATGCCCATATAATAATGCTCTCACTGTTAGTTAGAGAAGCTTCTCTTTTCAAGGGTGACTCCAAACTAGCCAAAGTGCTGAATAGTGTCAGTGAAGTGTTCAGCACTAAGACATTTCTCTCATACCCTCCAAGGCTCAGGGACCATTTTGGAAAAGGTGTTGGAAAGAATGTAAGAGCCAAAGGAAGAGGAGGAGTGCTTACAATGCTGTCATATCAATTCATGATCTCACAGCGGCTGATGCTACCTACACAAGATCTGCCTAAGAGGAAGGGAAAAATGATGGCATAAAAGTACAAGTGAAAAGAAGGGATTCAGTGGAGGGGGAAAGGGGAGTACTGGGAGGGGATTACGATGGTATATTTATGGAAGTTGTCAAGTAAAGTTTTAAAAAAACTCTAGAATCTGAACAACATAACACTATAACATTTTAAAGAAATATGTAATAACCGGGTGTTGTGGCACATGCCTTTAATCCTAGCACTCGGAAGGCAAAGGTAGGATCACCATGAGTTCGAGGCCACCCTGAGACTACATAGTGAATGCCAGGTCAGTCTGGACTAGAGTGAAACTCTACCTCGAAAAACCCAAAAAGAAAAAAGAAATATGTAATGAAAATGTACGGCTTATTCCAAAGTTAAGGATCACGTACTATTAGGAAATCTAGCTTTATAATTCCATATATAAGATTAAAAGTGAAAAACCGCCGGGCGTGGTGGCGCACGCCTTTAATCCCAGCACTCGGGAGGCAGAGGTAGGAGGATCGCCGAGAGTTCGAGGCCACCCTGAGACTACATAGTTAATTCCAGGTCAGCCTGGACCAGAGTGAGACCCTACCTCGCAAAAGCAAAAAAAAAAAAGTGAAAAATCTATCTGATCATTTCCAAAAATTCCAAAGAAAACAAATCCAATGGTCAGAGAAGTGGCTCAGTAGCAGAAATACTTGGCCAGTGTATGTGTATGTATGTATGTGTAGATTCCATCCCTACCTTCGCCAAAAAAAAAAAAAAGCCAGGAGTGGTGGTGCACGCCTTTAATCCCAGCATTTGGGAGGCAGAGGTAGGAGGATTGCCTGTGAGTTCGAGGCCACCCTGAGAATACAGAGTGAATTCCATGTCACCGTGGGCTAGAGAGTGAGACCTTACCTCCGGGAGGCAAGCAATCAAGCAAGCAACAAATCCTAATAATTTCAACATATGTTCATGATTTAAACACACACACACACACACACACACACACACACACACACACACACACACAACATCTTAGCAAACTAGGAAAAAATTAGGAACTTCAAAATTAGTTGAAAGAATATCTTAGCCAGCCATGATGGTGTACATTTTTGGTCCCTCTATTCAGGAGGCTGACATAGGAGGATCATTATGGGATGGGAGCTGGCATCTTATATCATTCTGCTGTTACCACCTTCTCAAACTTTTGAGTAGGCCTCATCCAAACACTGTTCTTTTTAAAGGAAGCACTTTACTTGAGTCCCACTTTTGTATGTGAATCACATTTAACATTTTCTTTCAATACCTATGTCAAACTCCTTTGGATTCTGAAACTAACTTACAGCACATGTGAAGTACCTCATATATATTTTTCACCTTCTCAGATTAGGTTACTATAACTTGAGAAGTTACACACCTTGCCTAAAGTCAAATAACCAGTAAAAAGATGAACAGGGGTATACATACACACACACACACACACACACACACACACACACTAAATTCTGTCATCTTCTCCTTGCCAAATGTTAAACATTAAATCAAACTTCGTAGTTTCAGATGACTAGCAACTGGGAATAATTATTTTAATTATTTTCCGTTCCCCGGGAAAACAGAAAACGGGATGAGGTCTATCTGGGAATAGTACAGAGTAGTTAAGGGTGCAGCTTTCACAGTTAGATGACTGGTTATTAGTCCTGGCCCTACTATTCCCTTTGTTTGGACTGTACCCAATCCTTCCTTATCACTGGTTGTAAGGCTTGAATGAAATGGATACCCACATGCTAGACAGTATCTTGTAAGACAACCTGAGAGTATGAGAAGTTCTCCTAACATCTGCCAGTCACATAGGACAAAAATGCTGAGACTTGAAATGTTTATAATAAAGATTTATTTTGGAAGACTTGACCTTATCCACCTTAAAATGGAAGTGGTGTGCTTTCCCTCATCTTTGTTTAATTGACTATACTTCACATAGTATAAAATTCACCTTTTCTAATGTGTAAAATTTGTGGTTCTTAGTGTACTCAGAGAATTGTACACTTGTCATTATTTAATTCCAGGGCATTTTAATCACTGTGAAAAAGAAATTCTCTGTACCTATTAGTAATGACTGCCTGTTCTTAACCTCTAGCCCCTGGTAACCACTAATCTGTTTTCTGCATATAGATTTGCTTATTTGGAAATTTCATACAACTGAGTCATACAATATGTGACCTTCTTCCTCTGCCTCGCCCCACTTAAGAGTAATGTTTTCAAGGCTGGGTGTGGCGGCGCATGCCTTTAATCCCAGCACTGGGAGGCGGCGGTAGGAGGAACGCCATGAGTTCGAGGCCACCCTGAGACTACATAGTTAATTCCAGGTCAGCCTGGACCAGAGTGAGACCATACCTCGAAAAACCAAAAAAAAAAAAAAAAAAAAATGTTTTCAAAGAGTATGTATCCATGTTGTAGCATGTATCAGTACTATTGCTTTTATGACTGAATAATGTCATTATATTAATATAATGTATTTTGTTTTTATCTGTTTAGTTGTTGGATACTTGCGTTGTTTCTGCTTCTGGGATATTATGAATACTACAATTATAAACAATTTATATACAAGTTTTCATTTCTCCTAGTTATACCTTTTAAGCATCATGGTTTTTGTTCTTGTATTTAGGTCGTTATACATTTCGCATGGGGTGCATTATAGGGGTCCAGTTTCATTCTTTTGTATGTCGATATTCAGTAGAACAAATGCTAGTTGTTGAAAGAATTATTATTACCTTATTAATGTACAGTTTTGGCTCCTTAGTTAAAAAAAGGTGGCCACAAACATAAGGCTATTTTTGGACTGTCAATTTTATTCTACTGCTCTATTTTACTGTCCTTACACCAGTGCTACACTGTCTTAATTACTGTAGCTTTGTACGGTTTTGAATTTGGGATTTTGCTTTACTTCAAGATCTTTTTTTTTTTTTTTCTGGGTCCCTTGCATTGCATGTGAATTTTGGGATCAATATGTTAATTTCTGCAAAACAAACACCTGAGATTTTGATAGTTAGTATGTTTAATCTATAGGTGGGATTGAAGAATGTTGCTATTTTAACAGTATTAAATTTTCTAACCCATGAATATGGAATGTCTTTCCATTTGTTTAGGTTTGTAATTTCTTTCAATGATGTTTTATAGATTTCAGTGTCTTGATCTCTTTAGTTAATTTTTTTGCAGGTATTTTGTTCTTTTTCTAAGAAAAAGATTTATATTTATTTATTTATTTCTTATTTATGACAGTGAGAGGGGGAGAGAGAGATATAAAGAGAGAATGGGTGCACCAGGGCCTCTAGCTACTACAAATGAACTCCAGACACATGCGTCACCATGTGCATCTGGCTTACGTTGGGCCTGCAGAATCAAACCTGAGTCCTTAAGCTTCTTAGGCATGCACCTTAACCACTTTTTTTTTTTTTTTTAGTGAAGTCTCTCTCTAGCCTAGCCCAAGCTGACCTGGAATTCACTATGTGGTCTATCTCAGAATGGCCTTGAACTCACAGTGATCCTCCTACCTCCACCTCCCAAGTGGTGGGATTAAAGGCATGTGCCATTGGCTGGAGAGATGGCTTAGCCTATAAAGAATTTGCCTGTAAAGCCTAAGGACCCCCGGTTCGATTCTCCAGGTCCCACATAAGCCAGATGCACATGGTGGCGCATGTGTCTGGAGTCCATTTGCAGTGGCTAAAACCCTGGCGTGCCCATTCACACTCTCTCTCAAATAAATAAATAAATAAATAAATAAATAAATAAATAAATAGAAATAAAATCTTAAAAATAAAGGCATGCACCACCACACCAGCTTATTTTGTCCTTTTTGATATTATTGCAAACCATTTTCTAAATTTAATTTTGAATTATCATTACTAATACTTCACACAATTGATTTTTGTATATTGATCTTGCATACTATAGCTATTCTGAACTCATTCTATTGTTTTTTTTTTTTGAGAGAGGGAGACAGGGAGGGAGGGAGGGAGGGAGGGGGAAAGACAGAGAATGGGTGTGCCAGCAGCCTCTCAGCTGCTGTGAACGAAATCCAGATGTGTCGCCCCCTTGTGGTCAGGTGCGGCATTGCACCCTTGCGTCACTTTGCATCTGGCTAACTTTGGGACCTGGAGATTGGAACCGGCATGCTTAGGCTTAGCAGGCAGGCGCCTTAACCACTAAGCTATCTCTCCAGCCCGATTTAAAAAAAATTTTTTTTTCTATGTACAGATCATGCATCTATAAATAGAAATACTTCCAGTTCCTTTGCAATCTGGATTGTTTTTTATTATTTTCTTGCCTAAGTGCCCTGGCTGGCACATCCAGTGCAGTATTGGATAAGGGTAGCCTGAGTGGACATCATTTTCTTGTTCCTGATTTTAGGGGGAAAACATTCAGTCTTGCACCATCAACTGTGGTGTTAGCTGTGGGTTTCTCATAGATGCTTCAAGTTGAGGAAATTTATATTTTGCTGGGCTTAAAAAAAATTTTTTTTGTTGTTTATTTTTATTTGTGAGTGACAGACAGACAAAGATGGAGGGGGGGGGGGAAGGGAGAGAGAGAGAGAGAGAGAGAGAGAGAGACAGAATGGGTATACCAGGGCCTCCAGCCACAAACGAATTCCAGATGCATGTGCCACCTTGTACATTTGGCTTATGTGGGTACTGGGGAATTGAGCCTCAAACTGGGGTCCTTAGGCCTCACAGGCAATCACTTAACCATTAAGCCATCTCTCCAGCCTAAGCATTTTTTAATCAATAAAACAGGTCATTGGGGGCTGGAGAGATGGCTTAGTGGTTAAGGCACATGCCTCCTAAGCCTAAGAACGCTGATTCCAATCTCCAGGTCCCATGTTTAGCCAGATGCAGTGACGCAAGGGCACAATGCCGCACTTGACCACAAGGGGGTGCACACATCTGGATTTCGTTTGCAGCAGCTGAGAGGCTGCTGGCGCGCCCATTCTCTATCTGTCTCCCTCTCCCTCTCTGTCTCTCTCACTGGATTTTGTCAAATGCTTCTTCTGTAAGTATTGGGGTTTTCATGTGGTTTTTGTCCTTTACTCTATTGACATGTTATATTACATTGATGAATTTTTGTATATTGAACCAACCCTGCATTCCTGGAATAATCCCACTTGTCTTTGCTACATACATCATTTTCTAAGCTGCTGGATTTGGTTTATTAGTATATTGTTTTGCACATTGACATCTATATTCCTAAAGGATACCAAGAGCTGAAGAGATGGTTTAATGGTTAAGGTGCTTGCTTGCCTATGAAGCCTAAGGACCCAGGTTTAATTCACAGAACCCACATAAGCCAGATGCACAAAGAAGCACATATGTCTGGAGTTTGTTTGCACTGGCTAGAGGTCCTGGCAAGCCCATTCTTGCCCTCCCCCACTTCTCTCTCTGTGTCTCTCTCTCATAAGTAAATAAGTTTAAAAATGTTTTTAAAAAATAAGGGCTAGAGAGATTGCATAACGGTTAAGGCACTTGCCTAAGAAGCCAAAGGACCCAGATTCTCCAGGACCCACATAGCCAGCTTCACAAGGTAGCACATGCATCTGGAGTTCATTTACAGTGGCTGAAGGCCCTGGCATGCCCATTCTCTCTCTCTCTCTCTTCCTCAAATAAATAAAATATTAAAAAAAAAAAAAAAATGCTAGACCAAAGTGTCTTCATGTATGCTTAAAAAAAAGTTTAAAAGGGGCTGGAGAGATGGGTTAGCATTTAGGCGCCTGCCTGCTAAGCCAAAGAACCCGGTTCCAATCTCCAGGTCCCACGTTTAGCGAGATGCAGTGATGCAAGGGCGCAATGCCGCACTTGACCACAAGGGGGCGCACACATCTGGATTTCGTTCACAGCAGATGGGCTGCTGGCACGCCCATCTCTATCTGTCTCCCTCTCTGTCTGTCTCTCTCTATGTCTCTCTCCAAAAATAAATAAAATAAAAAAAAAATTTTTTTTAAAAAGCTAAAAAGATATTGGTCTGTAAGGAACAAAAAAGGTCTTAGCAAATTAGGAACTTCAAAATCAGTTGAAAGAGTATCTTAGCCAGGCATGGTGGTATACATTTTTAGTCCCTGTACTCAGGATGCAGACATAGGAGGATGATTATGAGTCTGAGACCAGTCTGGGGCTACAAAATGAGTTCCAGATCAGCTTAAGCTACAAAGAGACCTGACCTCAAAACAAACAAACAAAACAACAAAAGATTACCTAGCCAAGCACGGTGATGTAATCCTTTCATTCTACTACTTGGGAGGATAAGGTAGGATCACTGTGAGTTTGAGGACAGTCTGGACTAGAGTTTCAGGTCAGCCTGGGCTAGAGTAAGTCGCTGCTTGAAAAGAAAGAAAGAGGAGAGGAGAGGAGAGGAGAGGAGAGGAGAGGAGGAGGAGAGGAGAGGAGAGGAGAGGAGAGGAGAGGAGAGGAGAGGAGCGGAGCGGAAAGAAAAAAAAGAAAAAGAGAGAAGAGAAGAGAAGAGAAGAGAAGAGAAGAGAAGAGAAAAGAGAAAAGAGAAAAGAGAAAGAGAAAACAAACACAGCAGGCGTGCTGGTGCACAGCTTTAATCCCAGCACTTGGGAGGCAGAGGTAGGAGGATCACCATGAGTTCAAGACCACCCTGAGACTACATAGTGAGTTCCAGATCAGCCTGAGCTAGAGTGAGACCCTACCTCAAAAAAAAAAAAAAAAAAAAAAAGAAAGAAAGAAAGAAAGAAAGAAAGAAAGAAAGAAAACAAAAATTAATATCTAACAAAAGTGTACAATGGGCAACATTCACATGGGCATAAATTAGTAACAGTAAATTGGCTAGGGAAATGGCATAATGGTTAAAGATGCTTGCTTATAACAAAGCCTGTTGGCCAGAGTTCAATTCCTTTGCACCCACATAACAGATAAAAAAAAAAAAATTCAGGTGTGAGACCCTGGTACACACACATGAATAAACAAACAAACAAACAAACAAACAAACAAACAAACAAAAAACAGCAGCTGGTGGATTGTGCTTGTTTGTGATGCAACCTGTTGGTGATGTCTCTTTGCTTTGATCTATGAAAAGTGAGTCAGCTTCTTCTGCATTGATGGTGTTCCCCTGACTCTAAGGCTGAAATAAATCCACTTCCTCCCATTAAAAAAAATTGACAGACTCCTTAAAATTTTCCCCTTAAAAGAACCTAATATGTTGGCTAGGGTAATGGCTCAGTGGTTAAAGACACTTGCTTGAAAAACATGACAGCCCAGGTTGGATTCCCCAGGACCTATGTAAAGCTGGAGGCACCAAAGTAGCATATATATTTGTTTTACAGCAGCAAGAGACCCTGGTGTGTGTGTGTGTGTGTGTGTACACAAATATTTTCTTTTTGAAAGAGAAGTCTGTTGTAAAAGTTTTCAAAGTATTTTCATTAATGGGCCGGTGTTTTTTGTTTCTTCTTTTTTGAGATAGTCTTGATATACTGACAAGTATACAGTCTGGATTATTAGGTGTATGGACACCAACCACCTCTCATAGCATTTTTTAGCTTTGAAGTTTATCTTTCTGATAAACACAGACTTGTAATGCTTACCTGCTTAAGTGCCTTTTTGCTGTGCTTCTGTGATGGAGAAATGACTTTACTTGCTGGAATGGAGGGTGAGGGGCAGCCTGACTGGGGAGAGGATGGCTGTGACAGTCTAGACGATACTGGGAGAAAAAGTGACAAGGAAAATCGTGTTATGAGAGTTAATATCAAGCACCATTCCTTCCCCAGATCATGTGATGCTACCTGTGTTAAGAACTGTGACCCCAACACTTTGGGGAAGAATCTTCTTTTTGGAGTTTACTGCAAACATTCTCCCTTTTCAGTTTATTTCATCAGAAAGTTCTAGTGAAGGATGATAGGATGGGGAAGGGATGGGTGTTAGTATACATTATTTTTCTGTTTAAACTTTCAATACAAGTGACTGAAGAAGTAGAGTATAAATCATGAGTCATTAAATTAGAATTTAGAAGAGATCCTAGGACTCTGGGTAGTATCTCTGTTCTTTTTTAATTTATTTTTAATTTTTTAATTTTTAGAGAGAGACAGACAGAGAGGGAAAGGGAGACAGATAGAGAATGGGCGTGCCAGCAGTCTCTCAGCTGCTGTGAACAAAATCCAGATGTGTACACCCCCTTGTGGGCAAGTGTGGCATTGCGCCCTTGCATCACTTTGCATCTGGCTAAACGTGGGATCTGGAGATTGGAACCAGCGTTCTTAGGGTTAGGAGGCAGGCGCCTTAACCACTAAGCCATCTCTCCAGCCCAGTATCTCTGTTCTTAAAGTAAACAAGAAGGTCAATTATGACATGACCCATTAGACAACAAGGAGATTTCCATCTCAAAATTTTTATCACCCACATTCCTTTCTCTCTTAACAATAGTTTCAGGCTAATCTTGAAAAAAGGCATTTCAAGATTGGCCTAAGAGAAGCAATGTAAGTTTTCCCAGGGTGTAACTATGTTCTACTTCATCATTAACTGCTCTTTCTTCAATTTTTTTTTCCAAGGTAGGGTTTCACTCTAGTCCAGGCTGACCTGGAATTCACTATGTAGTTTCAGGGTGGCCTCGAACTCACAGTGATCCTCCTACCTCTGCCTCCCGAGTGCTGGGATTAAAGGCATGCACCACCATGCCCAGCAAAATATATTTATTTGAGAGGCTGTGAGAGAACAGGCAGATAAAGAGAGAATGGGCATGTCAGGGCCTTCAGCCACTGCAAACGAATTCCAGACACATGCGTCACCATGTGCATCTGGCTTACATGGGTACTGGGAAACTGAACCTGGATCGTTAGGTTTTGCAGGCAAGCACCTTAACGGCTAAGCTATCTCTTCATACCCATTAACTGCTCTGTTATCTTGAGTTTGTCTAAACGGGAGTCATACATAGCAAGTACAATTTTATGTTCTTCAAAGTTCAATAGTATGTGAATATTTAAGTCAAGCAATAAAACTGAAATAAAACATGTGTGTCTGTGTGTGTGTTAGAGAGGGGTAGGGGATGGGTGTGCCAGAGCTTCTTGAGAGAGAAACAACTGCTAGTGATAAATCCTGAAGCACTGAAGAATGCATGTTGACTAATGTCTGCTCTCTTCTCTAATGAACTGAAAAAGTATTGAAAACAAACTTGCACATGTGGTGGTTTGAATGTAAAATGCTCCCCAGACTTGGGTGTTTGAATAATACTTGGTCCCTAGTTAGTGGTGCTCCTGGGGAAGGTTGTACATTTTTTAGGAGGTAGAGTTGACGGCAGCAGTGGACCTTGAGATTTGATAGCCAGGCCCCATGTGCTGCTTCCTTTTTGTTTCTCCCTGCTGATATGTTATGATCCCACTTCCTGCTCCTGCCATGTTTTCCCACCATGATGGAAACTATCCTTGAGAACCGTAAGCCAAAGGACAAGAAAAGTTGGGAGCATTACAGGATTGTTAGGATTCTAGGAAAAAGTGGAGGATATAGAAGGATTCACAGTACCTGAACAAGTGCTTCACTTGTATGCACCTATATGGGTACCGAGAAGCTAAATCCTATTGATGCTAACAGAGCATCATAGAGAAGAATTTGCAATGAATACCCTTTTAAAAATATTTCTTGTTTTGTTTTTCGAGGGTTTCACTGTAAACACAGGCTGATCTGGAATTCCCTATGTAGTCTCCAGGTAGCCTTGAACTCACAGTGATCCTCTAAATCTGCCTCCCAAGTGCTGGGATAAAAGGCATGTGTCACCATGCCCAACTAAAAAAATTTTTTTTCAATGAGAGAATGGGCATGACAGAGCCTCTAGCCATTGCAAACAATCTCCAGATGTATGCACCACCTTGTGCATCTGTCTCACGTGGGTCCTGGGGAATAGAACCTGGGTCCTTTGACTTTGGAGGCAAGCACTTTAACTGCTAAGCCATCTCTCCAGCCCTGCAATGAATACTCTTGACATGGTAAGACCAAGAAGCTTTAAGATACCAAAGTATGTATTGCTTGATAGCTACCTGACATGAACAGAAGCAAAAATATGCACATTTTGGAATAAAACATTCCTATTTACTATTTCATGTCCTGAGGAATATAAAGCAGAGAGCAGTAGAAAACATTAAGACAATTTACTTTAGTATTTTAGTTGTGCATCCCAACCTTCCTGAAAAAGGGTGTTGTGTGTGTGTAGGAAAAAACTGACATCAGTAAACTTGATAGAAAGCACACGCCTTCATTTCCAGCACTTGGGAAGCAGAAATAGGAAGATTGCTTTGAGTTTGAGGATAGCCTGGGACTATAAAGTCCAAGGTAGGCATGAACTAGGATGAAATCCTACCTCAAAACAAAACGTTTGCAGGGCGTGGTGGCGCATGCCTTTAATCCCAGCACTAGGGAGGCACAGGTAGGAGGATCACCGTGAGCTCGAGGCCACCTTGAGATTACATAATGAATTCCAGGTCAGCCTTGGCTAGAGTGAGGGCCCTATCTTGGGGGGGAAAAAAGTTTTATTATCATCATTCATGTGAAATGGAGAATAACTCTAGAACTGATTGAGCAGAAAAAGAAACCTTACAATGTACTTTGATGCCGACCATTTTTGTTAAACAAGAACTTTATTTAAACATCATTTATACATAACAGAATTTACCTTTTCAAAGTATCAAATTTAATGGCTTTTAGCCTATTCACACATTGTGCACTCATCACCATCATCAGGTTTCATCATCACTTCCAAAATGGTATGCTGGTCACTCTTCTATCCCTCTACCTTGCTCTGGTCTTGGGAAATTACTTATCTATTTCCTGTCTCTGTGAAGGTGCCTAATCTGAACCTTTGCGTTATAACGGAATAATAGAATACATATTTTATTCTGAGTGGATTTAAAAATTTTTTTTTACTTATTTGACAGAGAAAGAGGGGGAGAGAGAGAATAGGTAAGTGTGCCAAGGCCTCCAGCCACTGCAAACGAACTCCAGACCAGACACGTGTACCCCCTTGAGCAGCTGGCTTACGTGGGTCCTGGCGAATCTAACCCGGGTCCTTTGGCTTTGCAGGCAAACACCTTAACTGCTTAAGCCATCCTTCCAGTCCCTGAGTGGATATTTTTGTTCACTTAATGTAATGCTGAAGGTTCACTGATGTTATGACATAGAACAGTCCATTCTTTTTACTGTTGAGTAATAATTTATTATGTACACATGCCACATTGTTTATATTCATCCACTGATGAATATCTGAACTATTTCCAAGTTTGGCTATATGTAATAAACAATGCTATGAAGAACACTTCAACGAATTCTTCAGTATGTGTTCTCAATTTTCTTTTGCTTATTTTTTTTGGGGGGTGGGGTGTGTTTCAAGGTAGGGTCTCGCATTAGCCCAGGCTAACCTCCTGTAATTCACTACATAGTCCTAGGCTGGCCTTGAACTCACCATGATCCTCCTACTTCTACCTCCTGAGTGCTGGGATTAAAGAAAAGCCATGGATAACCATGCCCAGCTGTTTTTCTTATTTAAAAAAAAAAAATGTATGTGGGGCCAGGCATGATGGTGCTTGTCTTTAATCCCAGCACCTGGGAGGCAGAGGCAGGAGGACTGCCCTGAATTTGAGGCCACCCTGAGAATACAGAGTGAATTCCAGGTCAGCCTGGGCTAGATTAAGACCTCCACCTCAACCCTCCCCCCAAAGTATGTATGTATGTATGTATGAATGTGAATAAAGAGTACACATGAGTACACCAGGGCCTCCTGCCATTGCAAATGAACTCCAGATATATATGAACCACTTTGTGCATCTGGCTTTAGGTACATACTGGGGAATTGAATCTGGGGGCATCAGACTTTACAAGCAAGCACCTTTAACTGCTTAGCCATCTCTCCAACTGATTACTTTTTGTTTTTGAGACAGGATTACACTCTGTGGTCTAGGTGGGATTGAAACTCATGGCAATCCTCTTGCATCAGCCCCGAGTGCAGGGATTATAGGTATATACTACCATGCCTGGCTCAATTTTCATTCTTTTGTTAATGTATATGCATCTGTGTATGCATGTTGGTATATGTGTAGGCATGCATACGTGTGTGGGGGTGCCACATGTATGCATACTATATGGAGGCCAAAGTGTCATTCTCAATCACTCTCTTCTTTATTGAGACAGAGTCCTTCAGGAAACCCAGAGCTCACCACTTCAAGTAGACTAACTAGCCAGCTTGCACCACACTGTCAGACTCTGCTTCCACAACTCTGGGATTACAAGCATGTGTTGCCATGCTCAGTATTTACATTAGTACTGGAATTTTGAACTCAGATCCCCACACTTAAGCAGCAAGCCCTTTACTGCTCCTTCACTGACACCTCAATTTTCTGAGTTTATTCCTAGAAGTAGAATTATTGGTCATATGGCAACTCCATGGTTGAGCAGTTTTCCAGAGACTGCTTTGAGTAGCAATGCATCAGTGATTCCACTTTATCTACATATCTGCCAACACTTGTTTCTGTTTGTCTTTTATATTTGGCCAATGGTTTTAGAGGAACATACAGAAAATACAAGCTAAACTATTAATATTCATCAGATTTTCCAATGTCATGCAGAAATGTTTAAATATACATTTCCTCATCCATCTTAAAGTACTCATTATAACAAATATAATACCACTGACAATATAATAATTCCTTTCTGTTGTCTCGAAAATAAAGCTATCTGTAAGACAAGACACTTGGCAGTTTCTTACTAAAAAAAAAGTCTTGACTTCTGGGTAGGATGGCAGCATAGTTGTCAAGCCAAGACAGCCTGGGGGGGAGGGGAGAATAAGCAGAAAAACAGGAAAATACATTCTACTGAAAAGTGAAGATGTATAAGAAATTATCAACCACAGCAGAGAAGCAGGAGAGACCCAGAGCTTCTAGCATACAGGAAACAACCAGAATCCCAACAAGCAGCCCTGGCCCAGCATACAAGCCAAAGAACCAGAAGCCAGGTTAAGGGATTTTCCACCCAAACCAGCCTCACGGAACAGTCGAGAAACCTGAAGGGGAAGACAGCAGGGACCAGGTGAGCAGATGCTGAAGGAGAACACAACTGGGACCAAGTAAACAGCTCCAGGACAACACCAAGTACCCTGCACAGCCTCCCTTCACTCAACCACCAGTGCTACGAACCACCAGAGAACTCACTCGCACCCCATTCCACATGACACAGCATCCAGCACAGCCAATCAGAACACCAGATCCAGTGACCCAAGACACCTAATCAAATCCACAGCACAACAGGAAGGGACTGAGGTGAGCACTCAGCATAGATGAGATTGGAAACCATCCCCAAAGGTAACAAAGCCAGGTAAATAGGCCTGCACTAGAAGTGCTAATCTCATCATCCATGCCAGGGTAGGATATGTGTTAAATTGGATTGATGTATTCCTGGTCAGCTTTACCATTCTTAAATACGCTGTATTTTGGTGTTGACAATTACTGTGTTTGAAGATTCCTAATTTATAGGGCCTTTGTCTAATTATTCTGCCATTATTGGGGGTAGGGTCTCACTTGGCCCCAGGCTGACCTGGAACCCATTTCAGATGAGAAATATCAGCCTTTCAGTTGAGAGGAATAATGGTGTGGGACAAGACACACCTTTTGGGACTTTGACTTTATTAGATTATCTGTTTGTTTTAATCCCCACTCTTGCATAAATACTCTGCCCTGGTCTTGATTGAATGTATGTATTGTTCAGTTGAATTTTAGAATTTGCCAGTAATTTGTTCAACTCAGCCTACTAGAATACTTGAATAGCAGGCAAACTCAAAACCTAGGGTCACTACTGCTGTTACTCTGGAGTAATATAAGAGCCACACCTGGTAACCTAAACTCCTACCCTGAAGATATGTACCATGAGATTTACACATCTAAGAATACTGCAGATAGTTAGAAAACCCAAGCATCAAATTAATTCAAGATACAAAAATCTCTACATTAAAATACAAGAAACACACACACACACACACACAAAAAATCAAGACAATTCCACTAAAAATATAAATCCATCAAAAATGACCTCCAGTGAGATGGATTTAGATGAAATACCTTTAAAAAATTCAAAAAAATTGTATCTATGTTTGAAGAATTCAAAGGAACCAAACAAGAAAACAAACTCCTAAAGGAATTCCAAGAGAACATGGGAAACCAGCTTAAGTTAAGGAGGTCAATAAAAGACATAGCAAGGAATGAGAAGTAATGGAAACATAAAAATCAGAAATACTAGAAATGAGCCAGGCATGGTGTCACACACCTTTAATCCTAGCACTAGGGAGGCAGAAGTAGGAGGATCACTGTAAGTTCCAGGCAAGCCTGAGACTACATAATGAATTCCAGGTCAGCCTGGGCTGGAGCAAGACCCTACCTTTAGAAAAAAGAAATACTAAACATGCAAAACAGAGTAAGTCAAATAGAAAACTCTATAGAAAGTCTCACCAGTAGAATGGATCAAGTAGAGGACAGAATATTTAAACTAGAAGACATGATGACAGATACAATACAGTCCAACAAAGATAAACTAATAGGAAGACAAGAATAGAAATTTCACAACATGGAGGAAACTATGAAGAGATCAAACAGGAGATTATGAAAAGTTGTGCTTAAGATTGAATAGACAGCTAAACAGGAAATATAATTGGCCCTATAAATATGTTCTTGGCAATAACAATAAAAGATATCTTTAAAGCCGGGCATGGTGGTGCACACCTTTAATCCCAGCACAGGCAGAGGCAGAGGTAGAGAAGGATCACCCTGAGTTTGAGGCCATCCTGAGACTACATAGTGAATTCCAGGTCAGCCTGGGCTAGAGGGAGACCCAACCTTGAAAAACAAAAAAAAAAAAAAACAAAACAGAAAAAACAGATCAAACAAAAGAATTCAGAGTATAGTAGAAGAAGAAGAGTTTCATCACAAAGGCTTAATAGGTATTTTCAACAAAATTATAGAAGAAAATTTCCCCAAAATATGGAAAGTGATGCCAATACATATACAGGAAGCCTTTAGAATGCCAAACAGACAAAATCAGCAAAGAACCTCTCACTGCCTTATTGTAATTAAACTACAAAACACACAAACCAAAGACAATATATTGAAAGCAGTTAGAAAGAAAAATCAAGTCTTATATAAAGGCAAGCCCATTAGGATCACAGCAGATTACTCAACACAAACTTTGTAAGCCAGAAGGGCTTGGAATAATGTATTCCAAGTTCTGAAAGATAACAACTGTCAACAAAGATTATTTTATCCAGCAAGCCTATCCATTCAAATTGATGGAAAAATAAGGACATTCCACAACAAAAACAAGCTAAAGGAATATATGAACACTAAACCACCTCTACAGAAAACAATTGAAGGGATACTTCATGCTGAAGATAAAGAAAAACACATATGTAAGGAAACTGGAATAAACAAACCATACTCATATAATAGTTAATACAAGATAGTAAGCAAAAATAGGAAGAACTATAAAACAAGAAGAATGGCAAGAATAAACTCATACCTTTCAAAAACTCTTAATGTCAAGGACATCAATGACCCAACCAAAAGACACAGGTTTGCAATCTGGGTTCAAAGTCAGGATCCTAGCTAGGCGTAGTGGTGCACACCTTTAATCCCAGCACTTGAGAGGCAGAGATAGGAGGATTGCTACGAGTTCAAGGCCATCTTGGGCTAGAGTGAGCTACTACCTCAGGGAAAAAAAAAAAGGTACAATTTTATTAATAGCAAGTCCTTTTGTGAGCCAAAATCAATAGTAGGTTTATTTTTTAATATTTTATTTGCAAGGAGGGCAGGGAGAGAGAAGGAATAGAAATATAGGCACAGTAGGACCTCTAGCTGCTGCAAACAAATTCCAAATGCATGCTATACTTTCCGTATCTGACTTTATGTGGGCACTGGGGAAATGAACCCAGGTTGTCAGACTTTGCATGCAAGCACCTTAACCACTGAGCCGTCTCTCCAGCCCTATACTGGTTTATTTTAACAGGACTTTGGTTTTTGTAACTATCTTAACTACCCACTAAGGTAAGCACAAGTTGTTTTCTTCTCCAATCTCCTGAAATCTTATTATCACAGATAACTAAATCTAAATGGGAGTTTGTTGGTATCCTTGCATTTTTCTATGAAGATAAAGATATACAAATTCCCAGCACACCAAGTGTGTGAGGTAGGAGGATTGCTCTAAGTTTGAGGCCGGCCTGGACCTACAATGTGAAGTCCAGGTCAGCCTAAGCTAAAATGAGACCCTGCCTCAAAAAGACCTAGCAACATACAAAGATTGTTAGGTATATATTTATGTACAAATAAATTTCAAAGCTACATATTTACTGTATATTGTATGTGGTATAAGTTGAATTAGCTTGCCAAAGATATGCAGCTGGCATAGAGCAAAGGAAAGATTTAATTTTATTTTCAGAATAATGAATGGGTACCTGGAGTAGGCTAACAACAGTGGCCACCTAAAAGATATGTCCTGGGCTGGAAAGATGGCTTAGTGGTTAAGGCGCCTGCCCACTAAGCCTAAGAATGTCAGTTCCAATCTCCAGGTCCCACGTTTAGCCAGATGCAAGTGACACAGGGCGCAATGCTGCACTTGCCCACAAGGGGGTGCAAATATCTGGATTTCATTCTCAGCGGCTGAGAGGCTGCTGGGCGCGCCCATTCTCTGTCTTCCTCTCCTTTTCTTTCTGTTTCTCTAAAAAACAATAAAATAAAAAGATATGTCCAAGTTCTAATTCCCAGAGTCTATGAATGCTACTTTATTATGGAAAGAGACTTGACAAATACAAGTAAGTCTCATGAAATCAGATGATCACCCTAAGTTATCTAAGTGGATTCTTAATCCTACCACAAAGTTTTTTTGTAAGAGACATAGACAAGAAAGATCCTGAGGAAAGAAGAAAAAGTAGTCATAAGGCAAATTAACCAGCCAACACCAGAAATTAGAAAAAGCAAGGGACAACAGTCTCTTTGAAATCTCTAGTATAGCCCTGCTGGCACCTTGCTTTCAGGCTTCTGGCCTCTAGAACAAATTTTGGGGGCTGGAAAGATTGCTTAGCTGTTAAGGTGCTTGCCTGTGAAGCCTAAGGACCCAGGTTTGATTCTCCGGGTCCCACGTAAGCCACAAGGTAGCACATGCATCTGGAGGTCGTTTGCAGTGGCTAGAAGCCCTGGCATGCCCATTCTCTCTTTCCCTCTCTCCCTTTCTCTCTGTCTTAAATAAAAATAAATTTAAAAATTTTTTAAAATAAATTTTTGTTTTTTAAGGCACCCAGTTTATAGTAATTTGCTAATCAGAAAACTGATGCAATACTCAAAATCAACACTTTTTAAAAGCTTTATTGGTGCACGCCTTTAATCCTAGCACTCGGAGGCAGAAGTATGAAGACTGCAGTGAGTTTGAGGCCACCCTCAGACTACATAGTAAATTCCAGGTCAGCCTGGGCTAGAGCAAGACCCTACCTCAAAACACCAAAAAAAAAAAAAAAAAAAAAAAAAAAAAAAAAAGCTTTATTTATTTGGGAGAGAAAGCATGAGAAAGAGGGAAAGGGAGGGAAGGAGAGAGGGAGAGACACAGAAAGAGAATGAATGAATGAGTATGCCAGGGCCTGTAACCGCTGCAAACAAACTCCAGACACATGTACCACTTTGTGAATCTGGCTTACATGGGTCCTGGGAAATCAAACCTGAGTCCTTAGGCTTTGCAGGCAAGCACCTTAAATGCTTAGCCACCTCTCCAGCAAAAACACTTTTTAAAAAAGTATTATCAACTCATAGATTTGAAATGTTTGAAAGCAATTAAAGATGTGGCACTGAGATTGTCCCATTTTGAGACAGTGGAACACATTCAAGGTATAAACTATTTTGAGCTATGGTACAAGCAGTATTTGACTGTTTCCATGCTATGTAGCACAAAAAGAAGTATTAGGCAAATATTGCTACATTTTTGCCTATACTTGGATCAGCTACATCAACAAGAAGCTGATTTCATTTTACTAAAATTTGCATTTAATAATTCAGCAGGGTGTGATAGTACACACCTTTAATCCCAGCACTCAGCTGGCAGAGGTAAGAGGATCGTGTGAATCTGAGGCTACCCTATGACTACAGAGTGAATTCTAGGTCAGCATGGGCTAGAGCAAGAACCTACCTAGGAAAAACCAAAACAAACAAACAAAAACACCACACATTCAGCCCTGGCATAGTCTGCTGCTCCTATGTTACCAATAATTCTAAGACTTTTCAGTGATTAAACAAGAAAATAAGACTTATATGCCTAACACGCAGGAGGTCAGCCTGAAGTACATACAGAGTTGTAGGCCTGAACCTGGGTGACGACCCAGAGAGTAAAGTGCTTACCACATTTGTATAAGGCCCTCAGTTCAGATGCAAATACTGGCCTGGCATGGTGGGCTACCTGCAACCTGATGCTCAGGAGGCACTGACAGGGCAGCCTTAGGGGAAGCTGAATAGCTAGATGAGCTGAATAAGCAAACTCTGGGGTCAAGTGAGATACTCTATCTCAATAAATATGGTGGAGAGCATTCAAGGGATCAAGGATCACACCCAACGTTAACCTCTGGTTTTAAGACACATGTGCACGCAAGTGTACTGAGAAATGTGCACACATAAATAAGCACAAAAAACCCCACTTCTTTCAGAAAGTCTAAATTCAAATTCATGACTAGCAGGGCATGGTGGCACATGCCTTTAATCCCAGCAGTCTGGAGGCAGAGGAAGGAGGATCACCGAGAGTTTAAGGCCACCCTGAGAATACATAGTGAATTCCAGGTCAGCCTCTACCTCAGGAAAAAAAAAGAAACGAGAAGAGAAGAGAAAGAAAAGAAACCAAACAAATTCATGATTAGATACAATGGTGCATACCTATAACCCCAGTACTGAGTAGGTAGATAGAGGCAAGAGTTCAAGGTCAGTTTTGCCTACACAGAGTTTGAGGCAAGCATAGGCTAAAATATGGGAGAGAGGGACCTGAAATGGCTCACTCAGTAAAGGTCCTGCCTAGCAAGCATTAGAAACTGAGTTTCATCTCAAACTCATGTTAAAAAAAAATGTGGGGAATGGTGGCACATACCTGTAATCGCACTGCTGGGGAGGTGAAGATAGGCAGATCCCTGGAGCTCACTGGCCAGAAAGTCTAGCTACTTGGCAAGTTACAGGCCTCTGAAAGACTCTGTCTCAAAACAAAAAGGTGGACAGCTATTGTGCATTTTTAAAAAATTTGGATGTAAAATGCCCCTACATGCTCACATGTTTGAACACCTGGGGAACCTTTAGGAGGTAGAGCCTTGTTTGAGGGAGTGGGTCACTAGCCCAGACTGTGAAGTTTTACAACCTGATAGGATTTTTCCTTCTCTCTCTGCTTCCTGACTGTGAATGCAATGTGATGAGCTACCCTGCCACCATGCCTTCCTTGCTGTGACAGAATGTAACCCGTTGAAAGTGTAACCCAGAATAAGCCAGTTCCTTCCTTAAATTGCTTCTGCTCAGGTATTGTTCACAGCAATAGGAAAAAAATACACTACTTAAAAAAAAAAATGATCTGTTAGCTTCCGCATACCAAGTTCTGTGATTTCAAGCCTGCAATAGGACTTTTTACCATCCACATAGCAACTTAACTGTACAAAGATTTAGGGGAAAAATGTGTATTACTATATCTACAACTATCTTGTAAGGTTCTAATAGCTTGTAACTGAAAAAAGAAAAATATTAAATATATGTTCTGCCCAGGGTGAATATATGAAACTTTCACAATGAAACCTGTTTGTTTCTGTGAGAGAGATAGAGATAGGAAAGAAGTGGGGAGCAAAAGAGAGAGAAATATGAGAATGGGTATGCCAGGGTCTCTTGTCACTGCAAACAAACTCCAGACACATGTGCCACTTTGTACAATGGACTTTTACAGTACTGGGGAATCAAACCAGAGTCACTGGGATTTGCAAGCAAGTACCTTTAACTGCTGCACTACCTCTCCAGCCCAAAACCTAGGTTTAATTTTTAAAAGGAGACTCATTTTTTTTCAAATGAAGTTAAAGCTTGAGAAATGTACAATTAAAAAAATAAAAGCAATATATACTTTAAGTCAAAGCCCTATTCCTATCTCCAAACTAAAACTCTGTCAGTGTTAAAAGTATGGCTAGCTTTAGAAAATAAGCTTAAAGCTCTTAGTAGCCAGGTAGTTTTCACTGTTTAAGATCATGGATGTGAAAAATTAAGACAGCTGGTTTGATCTTGTTTTAAAGGCATTTTATTTTTATTTACCCATTTTGAGAGAGAAAGCGAGAGACAGGTAAATAGACAGAGGGAACGGACACGCCAGGGCATCCAGCCACTGTAAACAAACTCCAGATGCATGCACCCTCTTGTGCATCTGGCTTATATAGGTAAGGGGGAATTGAACCCAAGTCCTTAGGCTTTGCAGGCAAGTGCCTTAACCACTAAGCCATCTCTTCAGCCCCAGTTGGTTTAATCTCATTTAAGCTCTGTCAGTAAGTTATTTTACTATTCTGAGCAATGCTCTTCAATCCCCATGGACCTCAATTCACTAGCAGTTATAGTTCAGAGAATGACAAATAATAGTTATTATCTTTCTTTCCTTCTTTTTCTTTATTTGGGAGACAGAGATCGAAGGAGACTGAAAGTGAGAATGGGCTTGCTGGGGCCTCCTGCCACTGCAAAACTCCAGACTCTTGCATCATTTTGTCCACCTGGCTTTGGGTGCACATTGGGGAATATAACTCAATCACCAGACTTTGCATGCAAGCACCTTGTACCACTGAGCATTTGCTCCAGCCCTAGAAGTTACTTTAAGAAAATTGTTTCTAAATTAATTAATTAATTGCAAGCAGAGAAAGATAGAAGATAATTAAATCTGGGTCAGCAGGTTTTGCAAGCAAGTGGCTTAACAGCTGAGCCATCTCTCCAGCCCAGAAGCTACTTTTAATATGAACACTCTGGTTCACCAAAGTATATTTAAATATAAAGCATGTAAAAACATATATGTACACACACTCTCACTCACTTACACCAATCAACTACTTCTCTACAAAAGGAAAATGTAGGAAAATCCATGGCTTCAAACACAAATAAAAGAAATCTGCTCTAATTTCATTACAATAAAGAAAAAGTCCATAAGCAGTCTCATCATCTCAACCAAGTTGATAAGGCAACCACACAAAGCCAAAAGGAAAGTAGGTGGCACCAAATTCTTATCTGTGTCAGTCTCTGTGGAGACTGATTTTGATTTCAGGTCTCAATTTAAGATGATAGATTGTAGTAGCAGAGATGATAAACTATAAAAGACTTCACTGTAGTAATGCTTGTATTATGAAGAATAAATGTTATTTTTTATAGTAAATCACCAGGACTGCTGTTATTTATAAATAGGAGACTAGCAACAAGTGGTGTTTTTGTTTTTAATATTTATTTTTATTTTGGAGAGGGACACAGAGAGATAGGGAGAGGAAGACAGACAGAGATGGGCATGCCAGCAGCCTCTCAGCCACTGCGAACGAAATCCAGATGCGTGTGCCCCCTTGTGGGCAAGTGCGGCATTGCACCCTTGTGTCACTTTGCATCTGGCTAAATGTAGGACCTGGAGATTGGAACTGACATTCTTAGGCTTACCTTAATCGCTAAGCCATCTCTCCAGCCCAGTGGTGTTTTTAAATGTTTTATTTTTATTTATTTATTTGAGAGGGAGGGAGGGAGGGAGGGAGGGAGGGAGGGAGGGAGGGAGGGAGGGAGGGAGGGAGGGAGGGGAGGGAATGGGGGTCATCAGGGCCTCTAGCCACTGCAAACGAACTCCAGATGCACGTGCCACCTTGTGCATCTGGCTCATGTGGGTCCTGGGAATTGAACCTGGGTCCTTCGGCTTTGCAGGCAAGCGCCTTAACAGCTATGCCATCTTTCCAGCCTACAAATGGAGTTCTGAAAATAGTTTTAGGACTGGGAAGATGGTTAAAGCCTCTTGCTTGCAAAGCCTGCTGACCCATAGATTTCATTCTCCAGAACTCAGGAAAGCCTAGATGCACAAAGTGTGAAAATAATTTTAAATTGGTTTTATTCTCATAGTCGTATGAATTTTCTTTCTAGAATTAAGAGACCAGTTTTGCTTTTATGACTTTTGCCCCCATAAGTGCCATCTACTTCAGGCTAACCTGGTTACAGTTGGTTTTTTTTGTTGTTGTTTTTTGTTTTTCGAGGTAGGGTCTCACTCTTGCCCAGGCTGACCTGGAATTCACTATGTGGTCTCAGGGTGGCCTTGAACTCACAGTGCTCTTCCTACCTCTGCCTCCGAGTGCTGGGATTAAAGGCGTGCACCACCACACCCTGCTACAATTCTTAATTAAGTTCAAAGTCCCCTAAATTAAACAAGAAAGTCAACCTTGAACAACTTTCTTGCTTCTGGTTTCCCTCACTATTACAGCAGTAATGGTGTGGCCTTCTTTAATACAGGAAGTGCTGAAACTTTAACTCAACCTCTACCAACAAGAGCATCTCCCAGAAGTTTCTCTACCTAAGTTAATTTTGCCAAAAGTTCCGTAACCAGGATGTTTTTGAAAGGTGGTATCATCTTCCCCATGTAGTAGCTTAACATATATAAACTGATGCTATGGGGCAAGTAGGTTGATGGCATTTTTTATAGAACCAAACATAATATATGCATCAAACTCCTGGCTTAAAATACTCTTAATATGCAATAAAATTAACACTAACATGCTCCTGCAAATAGTGATTATTAACAGTGAAAAGGAGTACCTCACATAAAGTGATGTTGTTTAAGACAGTAAAAGCAGACCAAAATCCTTCAAAACTTCTCTATTAAAAGGTAAAAATAATACTCATGCAGCCATTTCATGTTAGAGTATTTGTAATTCATTTTAGGAAATAGGCATATTTTACTTCTATGATTATTAAAAATGATTTTAGCAATCATTTTTCTAGAATTATTTCACCTTACCTTGGCGTGAAATTCCATACAGCTCTTCTCTGAACACTGTTTCCTGTCTGTAAGCTAAGAATAAAACTACAGACTTTTAATCTCCTCTAATTACATAGAAGTCAAGGAACTATATTTAATACTGGTCTGAGTTTTAAAGACTAGTCTAATTTGTTTGAATTTGGCTGAAACATGTACATATCAAGTTTCTATCCATTTTCAAATAAAAGTATCAGTTTTGCAGTAAGATCTCTTTATTTTTGTACATAAAAGGAAGTGGTTTTAGATACTATCATAATGTTCTTCCTGTCTTACAATGTACTTCAAATAAAATGATGTCAGATTGAGAGTAAAACCTACAAATAAGAAGGAATAGCAACAATTAGTTTCCATTACCTTTATTGATAATGACAAATGACTTAGAACTGTCTTGTTTTGGATGTTGTTTTCTAATGCATTTATTTTTGAAATAGAGTCTTGCCTTGGTACCCCAGATAGGCCTGGAGCTCAGTTCTCCTGCTTCAGCCTCTCCAATGTTTGGATTACAGGTATGCACCACCACTGGCAGTTTAGAGCTGCCATTTGAATGGTGCTACTATCATTGTTGGCTGTAAGACTGCTGCATTAATTTCTACTGGACTACAAAAGCACTCATAAATATTTAAGATATGCCTAACATTTTATAGGTATCTGTATTCTATGAATGATCCAAAACTAAATGCACAGTCCCTAAAACTAAACCATTGTTTGTTACTGTTATCTCAGCATTCATCCATTATTTATCCATTTTATTTTATTTGTTTTATTTATTTTTTCTATGCAATAAAATTAACACTAACATGCTCCTGCAAATAGTGATTATTAACAGTGAAAAGGAGTACCTCACATAAAGTGATGTTGTTTAAGACAGTAAAAGCAGACCAAAATCCTTCAAAACTTCTCTATTAAAAGGTAAAAATAATACTCATGCAGCCATTTCATGTTAGAGTATTTGTAATTCATTCTTAGGAAATAGGCATATTTTACTTATGATTATTAAAAATGATTTTAGCAATCATTTTTCTAGAATTATTTCACCTTACCTTGGCGTGAAATTCCATACAGCTCTTCTCTGAACACTGTTTCCTGTCTGTAAGCTAAGAATAAAACTACAGACTTTTAATCTCTCTAATTACATAGAAGTCAAGGAACTATATTTAATACTGGTCTGAGTTTTAAAGACTAGTCTAATTTGTTTGAATTTACGAAACATGTACATATCAAGTTTCTATCCATTTTCAAATAAAAGTATCAGTTTTGCAGTAAGATCTCTTTATTATTCTTAATTAAGTTCAAAGTCCCCTAAATTAAACAAGAAAGTCAACCTTGAACAACTTTCTTGCTTCTGGTTTCCCTCACTATTACAGCAGTAATGGTGTGGCCTTCTTTAATACAGGAAGTGCTGAAACTTTAACTCAACCTCTACCAACAAGAGCATCTCCCAGAAGTTTCTCTACCTAAGTTAATTTTGCCAAAAGTTCCGTAACCAGGATGTTTTTGAAAGGTGGTATCATCTTCCCCATGTAGTAGCTTAACATATATAAACTGATGCTATGGGGCAAGTAGGTTGATGGCATTTTTTATAGAACCAAACATAATATATGCATCAAACTCCTGGCTTAAAATACTCTTAATATGCAATAAAATTAACACTAACATGCTCCTGCAAATAGTGATTATTAACAGTGAAAAGGAGTACCTCACATAAAGTGATGTTGTTTAAGACAGTAAAAGCAGACCAAAATCCTTCAAAACTTCTCTATTAAAAGGTAAAAATAATACTCATGCAGCCATTTCATGTTAGAGTATTTGTAATTCATTTTAGGAAATAGGCATATTTTACTTCTATGATTATTAAAAATGATTTTAGCAATCATTTTTCTAGAATTATTTCACCTTACCTTGGCGTGAAATTCCATACAGCTCTTCTCTGAACACTGTTTCCTGTCTGTAAGCTAAGAATAAAACTACAGACTTTTAATCTCCTCTAATTACATAGAAGTCAAGGAACTATATTTAATACTGGTCTGAGTTTTAAAGACTAGTCTAATTTGTTTGAATTTGGCTGAAACATGTACATATCAAGTTTCTATCCATTTTCAAATAAAAGTATCAGTTTTGCAGTAAGATCTCTTTATTTTTGTACATAAAAGGAAGTGGTTTTAGATACTATCATAATGTTCTTCCTGTCTTACAATGTACTTCAAATAAAATGATGTCAGATTGAGAGTAAAACCTACAAATAAGAAGGAATAGCAACAATTAGTTTCCATTACCTTTATTGATAATGACAAATGACTTAGAACTGTCTTGTTTTGGATGTTGTTTTCTAATGCATTTATTTTTAAAATAGAGTCTTGCCTTGGTACCCCAGATAGGCCTGGAGCTCAGTTCTCCTGCTTCAGCCTCTCCAATGTTTGGATTACAGGTATGCACCACCACTGGCAGTTTAGAGCTGCCATTTGAATGGTGCTACTATCATTGTTGGCTGTAAGACTGCTGCATTAATTTCTACTGGACTACAAAAGCACTCATAAATATTTAAGATATGCCTAACATTTTATAGGTATCTGTATTCTATGAATGATCCAAAACTAAATGCACAGTCCCTAAAACTAAACCATTGTTTGTTACTGTTATCTCAGCATTCATCCATTATTTATCCATTTTATTTTATTTGTTTTATTTATTTTTTCTTTTCTTTTTTTTTTTTTCCTTCAAGATAGGGTCTTGCTCTAGTCCAGGCAGACCAGGAATTCACTCAGTAGTCTCAGGGTGGCCTTGAACTCACAACGATCTTCCTACCTCTGCCTCCCAAGTGCTGGGATTAAAGGTATACACCACCATGCCCAGCTCTTTTACTTTTCTTAATTTTATTATTTTATTTCCAAGGAGGGGCGCACAAAGGCAGGAGGGAGAGAGAGAGCGCGTGCAGGCATGCACCAGGGCTTCTAGCTGTTACTAGAATGATGAACTCCGGATGTGCATCTTTGTGCATCTGGCTTTATGTGGATACTAAGGAAGCAAACCTGGGTCGTTAAGTCTTGGAAGGCAAGTAAGTGCCTTAACTACTAAGCTATCTCTCCAGCCCTTGGAGACTTTTCTTTGGTTTTTTCAAGGTAGGGTTTCACTCTAGCCCAGGCTGACCTGGAATTCACTATGTAGTCTCAGGGTGACCTTAAACTCACAGAGATCCTCCTAGCAAGGCATGAGCCACAACACCCAGCCATTTATCCATTTTTAAGAATAACAGAAGTGCTTAAGGAAATGTGACCTACATGTGATATCATGTTCCCCACATTCCAAAACCACCTCTTAGAGAAACCTTACTGTAATGCAATCCAAGGAAGAAATAGCTAATACTGTGTTTTTTTTTTTTTTTGATTGTTTCTTCAAGGCAGGGTCTCATTCTAGCCCAGGTTGTAGTTCCACAATGATCCTATCTCTGCCTCCAAAGTGCTGGAATTAAAGGCATGTGCCACCATGTCCAGCTGTGCTAATTTTTTTGAAGAAAAATGAGTCAAAGGCAGCTCAAAAACATTGCTGAATTTATTACCTTGCTGTTAAAGTCTTTTATTAATACATAAAGTATAGAATAAAGTTATGTTAATCTAATCTACTTATTAAGCTACTGACAATGAGGTCCTATGACTGTTTCTTAGCTTTTCTGGAGACTGGAGAGATTGCTCAGAGGTTATAGACACTTGCTTGTAAAGCCTGGCGGCCCAAGTTCAATTTCTCAGCCCTCACGTAAAATCACATGCACAAAAGGACACATGCATCTAGTTTGTTTGCAGTGGTAGTAGGCCCAGGTATGTGCTTTCTATTTCCTCTCTCCCTTCCTCTCTATTTCCCTCTCTGCTCATAAATAAAATATATTTTTTTAAATAGTAGCAGTAGAGCTTCCTATGAACACAGCATTTTTTTCAAGTTTAATGGAAAATATAAACCAAGAAATAGCTGGGCGTGGTAGCGCATGCCTTTAATCCCAGCACTCGGGAGGCAGAGGTAAGAAGATCGCCATGAGTTCGAGGCCACCCTGAAACTACATAGTGAATTCCAGGTCAGCCTGAGCTAGAGTGAGACCCTACTTGGGAAAGAAAGAAAGAAAGAAAGAAAGAAAGAAAGAAAGAAAGAAAGAAAGAAAGAAAGAAAGAAAGAAAGAAAGAAAGAGAGAGAGAGAGAGAGAGAGAGAGAGAAAGAAAGAAGGAAGAAGAGGAGGAGGAGGAGGAGGAGGAGGAGGAGGAGGGGAGGGAGGGAGGGAGGGAGGGAGGGAGGGAGGGAGGGAGGGAGGGAGGGAGGGATAGAATTGCCATTACTGGAAGGCCAATTTAAAGCTAACTTTGGGGCTGGAGAGATGGTTCTGCATAGTTAAAGGTGCTTGCTTTCAAAGTCTGACGGCCTGGGCTCAATTCACTAGTCACCACATAAAGCCAGAAGCACAAAGTGGTGCATGTGTCTGGGGTTGTTTTGCAGTGGCAGGAGGCCATGATGCATCCATTCTCTACCTCTCTCCATCCATCCATCCATCCATCCATCCATCCATCCATCCTCCATCTCTCTGCCTCCTTTTGCCTTGCTCTCTCAAATAAATTAATTTAAATTCATTTTTTTAAAGAGCTAACTTTGCCAGATTTAGTCAAGGTGCAAATATTCCCTCCCACTCTCTTTCTTAAATAAATAAGATATTCTGTATCATACTGCATTTACCTCAAGTTCTTAGATATTAACAGCTATTATTTCTGAGCATGAAACACTGGTATCTAAGCACTGGCAAAAGCCACTATTCACAACAGACATTGCATGAATGCTCCAGAATCTCTCCTCTTTCCTTCTCTTAACCTAATAAAATTTCTCTAGTGGGCGGAGAGAGGGAAGTACCATGGGATATTGTCTACAATTAAAGAAGTTGTCAATAAAAAATAAATAAAAAATAAAAATAATAAAATAAAGTTTCTCTAAATTTCAGTCTCTGGTCTATCTATGGCTTTCAACTCTTAGAATTCATAAGACAAGAAACCATGACACCCCAAAATTATTGTATCATACTGGTGTATTGCTGGGATTGTCACATTTTAAGTGATCTCCTGATTCCTGCCTTCCTACATGGTAGGAGGATGATCTATTCTACCTTCCAATTTTCTGTCTTCTCTGCAACTTTTTGGGTTTGGGAACTGGGAACATTTGAAAATTTGGTAGATGATAGTTTGGGACATTTCTGTGGTAGACATGTATTAAAACTTTTTGTTTTCTCTTTCCAGCTGCTTGTAAAACCAACACCAAAATGTAAATGCTATGTGTAGAACATTAACTCAATTTTGCCAGGATATAGTTTGCTCTGTGTAACATTGATATTCTTTGCTTAAAATTTTTTTTCCTTGAGGTAGGGTCCCACTCTAGTTCAGGCTGACCTGGAACTCACTATGTAATCTCAGGGTAGCCTTGAACTCACAGCAAATTCTCCTTCCTCTGCCTCCCGAGGGCTGAGATTAAAGGCGTGTGCCACCATGCCCAGCTCTTTGCTTAAATTTTTAAAAATACTTTTTTAAAAGTATTTTATTTATTAATTGAATGATTGATTTTGAGAGCAGGGGAATGAGGGCACCAGGGTGAATTCTCCAGCTGGTGTTCTTTTCCCTCCTTTTCGTTAAGCACCCTTCCCTGCTTCCCTGGGTATGAGCAGTGGCCCTCACTGTCGCTGGCAGAAATGGTCAAGGTTCCTCAGAGATCTTGATAGAATGTACATAGCCAGTGGTCTAAGATCCATGTAGTGTGTGTAGACGAGAAACCCAGTGCTCATCGGGGAAAACACATAGGACACCCAGACCCTGGCAGAGCTGCAACCAATGTTAGGAGGCAAATGGTGATGGAGTAGCATGCCACAGACAGACTCACAGACAAGGACCATGTGGCTTTGATTTGGTTGGCAGAAACAAGTTCACGAGAGAGCAGGAACCTTCATATTGGTTGTCTGATGTTTTCTGGTATAACTGTCAAAGCTTTTCATCTGGGAATGGAGTGAATGGCTCAATGGTTAGCAGCATTTGCTAATGACTATGATTGCATAAAATTCTGGTTTGTTCCTGATTTTAAAAGGAAGTACAATGTTATACCTGTAGATCCCTTTTGTTTACTGCATTGTATATGGCAAATTACAGTGTGGCATTATTTTAAGTTTTAAATTTTATTTGTGTGTGTGTGTGTGTGTGAGAGAGAGAGAGAGAGAGAGAGAGAGAAAGAGAGAGAGAGAAACACACATACACACACACACAAAGAGTGTGTGCGTGCACGAAAGAGAAAGGGCATGGCAGGGCCTCTAGGCACTGAAAATGAGCTCCAGAAGCATGCACCTTGTGCATCTGGCTTTTGTGGGTTTTGGGGAATCGAACCTGGGTCCTTAGGCTTCATAGGCAAGCGCTTTAACCACGAACCCATCTCTCCAGCCTCCCCTTCTTTAACAGGGTCACATTTTAATTCCTGAATTTTATAGTTGCACATTAGTATCACCAAATGTATACAAATGCTGTAAAACAAGTGCAGTGGTATTTTCAATACAAAATAAACATCGATTTTATGGAAAAACTATACTTCATATCTACACACAGCCCATCTTTTCCAAACAATAGCAGTATCTTAACCCAGGTAACCCAACAGACTTGAAGAGAATGCCTGCATTCTATTACTCCACAGATCTTTATTTTTTGTCTTTTTTTTAAAATCAGTATTGCTTCAAGCTAAATGCTTAATAGTCTAAATGTATGACTGAGATGTATCATAAGCATGGCTCCAAAAGAGATCAGGCAGAGATACTACATATACAGGTGAAAATTTGTAGTCACATTGATAAGAACAGAAATCCATAGACTTTTATTGTACCTTCAGTAAGAATCTAAATTCATACACTGAATTTAGTGTCCCATCAGTAAGGACATAAATCCACAGACCATGTGTGGTAGTTTGAATATATGTCCCCCAATACATTCAGTGTTTTATTGGTTATAGTTTGCATCTGCAATCACCTTGCTAGAGGCAATGTCACTGGGGGCCGGTCTTAAGATGTTAAGCCGTTGTGTTGGCGCATGCCAGTAGGAATTTGCTGAAGAGGCGGAGGCAGGAGGATCATGAGTTCGAGGCCAGCCTGGGCTACACATTTAAAAGGGCTGGAGAAATGGCTTAGCAGTTAAGGTACTTGCCTGCAAAGCTAAAGGACCAAGGTTCAATTCCCCAGGACCCACATAAGCCAGATGCATAAGGTGGTACATGCATCTGGAGTTCATTTACAGTGGCTGGAGGCCCTGGTACACCCATTCTCTCTCTCTCTCTGCCTCTCTCAAATAAATAAAAAAATAAAATAATTTAAAAAAAAAAGATGTTAATGGTGGGTTTGAGATTCCATTGTAAAGATATGCAAATGTGCCTAGCAGGAGTTCCTGAAGTGTGCTGTGTGACCTTTTGTAGTTTTAGTGTTGCTCTGTGTGCTGTGGTGGCTGGGGGCTTTTGCTCTCTCTGCTTGGCCCTGTGAAAGCAGGCTGCTTTTCCTGCCTTTATGGAACTTCCCCTGGATCTGTAAGCTTCAATAAATAATATCCCTTCCTCCATAACTGTGCCTGGTCTGGAAGTTCATCTCAGCGAACCTGAAGCTGTCTGCTACACCATGCGAAGCAGAGAAATACATTATACACTGCAAGTTTACACTGGCATGGAGACCCCAACCTGTTCCCTGGCCATGGGAATGGGTACAGAACATTATGAGAAACATCCTTTTATACAGGAGCCAAGGCCCTGCCATTAGTCTGAGGGCAGCCTGAAACTACAGAGTGAATTCCAGATTATTCTGGGCTAGAGTTAAAATAAAATAAAAAATAAACAACTACAACAAAAAGAATATCTGACCACCCACTTGATTGAGGAACAACACCTATTTGCATGGGGTGGGTAGGGAAAGCATGATCACAGAGTATGCTCACCTGAGGCCATTCCTGAGCCTCACACAAGGAGTGGAGCAAGTTCACAAGCAGGGATCTACCTGAAATCATCGAGCCCAGACCACCACAAAGGCATGACCCAGGCAGACCCCACAACCACTGTGAACTGGGATTCAATTCCAAAAGCGGAATTCCTGCTATACCCCCCATCCTGCTTGTTATCAATAGCCACAGGAAAGCCTACCAAGAAGTAAATAACAGAGACAACAGGACCAGCTGTGGTTACTGAGTTGGCCAGCAGGCCTTCTGGGAATTCCTGGGAGACTGAACACACAAGAAGGACTCAGCTCAGGCTCAAGAACACCTTACCAAAACCTGTGAACATACCACAATACCACTCCTACCTTGACCAAACCTGAACAAGACAATCAATCCATACTCTGCAAGAGATAGTAAAAGGTACATTCCTAGCAAAACAAAACATGAACCTCAAGATTGTCAAACCTCAATGCAAAACAATGCAAAACAAGGCACCAATCTAAAATGTCCCCACCAAAAATGCCTAGTCCTATAATGGAATCCTACCAACCATAGAACACCAAAATGAAGCTATGACGAGTACATTCAACAAGCTTAAGGAAGTCATGAACAAAGGGATGAAAGAATTAGAAGATAATCCAACAACTCATAAAAGAATTTAAAGATTGAATGCAATCCCAATCAAAATTCCAGCAACATTTCTTCACAGAGTTAGAAAAAAGTCTCAAAATTCATATGGAAGCACAAAGGCATAGCATAGCCAAAAATGTACTCAGCAAAAACAAACAAACAAACAAAACTCAAGTGGTAAAACCGCATCTGATTTCAAGTTATATTATAAGGCCATAATAATAAAAAAGCATGGTACTGTCATAACAACAGGCAAATAGATCAATAGAATAGAACTGAAGATCCAAGATATGAATTTGAGTAACTACATGTAGCTACATGATCTTTGACAAAGGGACCAAAAATGCTCACTGCAGCAAAGACAGTATCTTCAACAAATGGTTCTGGAGAAACTGGATAGCTACATGTAGAACACTGAATTTGGACCCCCTCCACTCATCTTGCAAAAAATCAACCGCAAATGGATCAAGGACCTTAATATTAAGACCTAAAACTCTAAATTAATTAGAAGAGAAGGTAGGGAGCACACTCTAAGATATAGATGTAGGGAAAGACTTTCTGATCAAGACTCCAGGAGACCAGGGAATCAGGCGAACACTTAACAACTGGGCCTCATGAAAACAAAAAGCTATTTACAGATAAACAATCAACAATCAACAAACAATGTACTGGATAGGAGGAAATCTTCACTTGCAATACATTCAACAAAGGCTTAATACCTAGAATCCCAAAACCTAAAGAACCCCAAAAACCTAAACAACAACAAAAAAAATCAAGGATCCCACTCAAAAAATGGGGCAGGGAAGGGCCAGGCATAGTGATGACACACGCCTTTAATCCCAGCAATTGGGAGGCAGAGGTAGGAGGATCACTGAGTTCGAGGACAACCTAAGACTATACACAGTGAATTCCAGGTCAGCCTGAGCTACAACAAGACCCCACCTCAAAAAAACAAAAAAAGGGGGGAGGGTGGGGTACAGGAATTGAACAGAGTTTTCAAAGGAAGAAATACAAATGGCCACTAAACACCTAAAGATATTCAACATCTCTAGTCATCGGTGCTAGAGCAAGACCCTACCTCAAAAAACAAAATCAAATGAGATGGCTCAGTGATTAAGGTACTTGCCTGCAAAGCCTAAGGAGCCAGGTTTGATTCCTCAGTACCTATATAAGCCATATGCACAAGGTGATGTCTGAGGTTTGTTTGGAGTGGCTAGAGACCCTAGTGTACCCATTGTCTCTCTCAATCTTGCTCTCTCAAATAAAATATTTTTTAAAAAATCAAGTGAAAAGGGATACAAATTGGAAAGGAAGAACTCAAACGAGCCCTACTTGCACATGACATAAATATATACATACATATATATATTTAATTTAATATGTTATTTATTTATTTGTAAGCAGAGAGAGAGAAAGAGAGAGAAGGGAAACAGAGAGGATGGGCGTGCTAGGGTGTCTACCCACTACAAAGGAACTCCAGATGTATATACCACTTTGTACATCTGGCTTTAGATGGGTTGTGGGGACTTGAATTTGGGTCATTATGCTTTGCAGGCAAAAGCCTTAACCACTGAGCCATCTCTCCAGACCCAACATGATTTTTTATATATAAGTGACCCAAAAGATCCCACCAAAAACTTCTAAAATTAATAATTGAATAACAGCTGAAAAGATTGTTTAGTGGTTAAGGTGCTTGCCTAAAAAGCCAAAGGACCAAAGTTTAACTACCCAGGAGCCACGTAAGCCCAATGCACAAGGTGACCCATGTGTTTGGAGTTTGTTTGTAGTGACTGGAGGCCCTGACATGCCCATCATTCTCTCTCTCTCTTTCTCTTAACCTCTCTTCCTCAAAAAAAAAAATACAATAAAATAAAATAAAAATAAAATACTTTTAGCCAGGTGTGGTGGTGCATGTCTTTAATCCCAGCACTTGGGAGGCAGAGGTAGGAGGATCACTGTGAGTTCGAAGCCACCCTGAGACTACATAGTGAATTCCAGGTCAGCCTGGACTAGAATGAAACCCTACCTCGAAAAAAAAAAATTATAATAAAATAAAAATAGGGCTGGAGAGATGGCTTGGCGGTTAAGGCACCTGCCTGCCAAGCCTAAGAACGCCAGTTCCAATCTCCATGTCCCACATTTAGCCAGATGCAAAAAGTGATACAAGGGCGCAGTGCTGCACTTGCCTACAACAGGGTGCATGCGTCTGGAGTTCCTTCACAGCAGCTGAGAGGCCGCTGGTGCACCCATTCTATTTCTCTTGCTCTGTCTCTCTCAAATCAAAAGAAAAATGAAAATAGGCAGGGCGTGGTGGTACACGCCTTTAATCCCAGGACTCAGGAGACAGAGGTAAGAAGATCACAGTGAGTTCGGGTCCACCCTGAGACTACATAGTGAATTCCAGGTCAGCCTGGGCTAGAGTGAGACCCTACCTCGAAAAACCAAAAACTAAACTAAAATAAAAATAAATAAATAGGGCCTGGTAGCAGACATAGTAATCAAGCACAACCTATCAAACCAGAAATCTAGAGACTACAAAGAACTCAACACTAAATCAGATTGCCAACAGGCTTGCTATGGCTCAGGAAACATTGCACAAGAGGGGGTGGAAAGATTTTAAGAGCCAGAGTGGATGGGAATACCCTGAGGCACGGTCTCTCCACTAACCCACTAGGACTGACTGAGGCCTTCATGATCCCATAATAAATCCCATAACCCCACTGAGGAGGGCCCCAGGGAAACAGGAACAGGGGAGAGGGAATAAGAGTGTAATCTGTTGGAAAAAAAAATTAGAGCTGGGTGTGGTGGCACATGCCTTTAATCCCAGCATTCTGGCGGCAGAGATAGGAGGGTAATTATGAGTTCGAGGGTAACTCTGAGACTACATAGTGAATTCCAGGTCAGCCTATGCTAGAGTGAGACCCTACCTTGAAAAATAAAAAAAAAAAGATTTAAAAATAGGTGCTGAAGAGATGGCTTAGTGGTTAAGCGCTTGCCTGTGAAGCCTAAGGACCCATGTTCAACCCTGCAGATCCCACATAAGCCAGACGCACAAAGGTGAGGCAAGCGCAAGGTCACACATGCCCACTAGGTGACGCGGGCATCTGGAGTTCGAATGCAGTGGCTGAGGCCCTGGCACACCAATTCTCTCTTTTTCCCTCTCTCTCTCTCTACTCTTTTTAATTTTTTTTTATTTTAGAGAGAATCAAATATGTAGTAAACACATGGACTTGGAAAAAAAAAATCATGCTGAATGAGGGTCACACAGGCTCAGAAAGACAAATGCTGCATGTTCTGTCATATGCAGTTCCTAACCTGGATCAGCTCAGTTAATTGTAAGCCATCATAAGTATAAACCATATGGAGATGATACTCAAGAGGCACCACAGTGTTGAGAAGAAGTGGCAGAGGAGTGCTCAGCACTGAAACATCTCTATCATACCTTCCAAGGCTCAGGGTCCATTTTGGAAGAGGTGGCAGGAAGAATATAAGAGCCAAAGGACAGGTAGGGCTCCTTACAATACACTTCCAGACACAAATGGCTTGGATACCCATGACTTTTCAGTGCCTGGCACTATCTACAGAGGACCCTCATAACAGGAGGAAAAGATGATGATATCAAAATAAAAGAGAAACTAATTGAGAGGGGGAGGGTATATGATGGAGTTGAGTTGAAAACCGGAAAGTGAGGGAGGAAGGAATTATCATCGTTTATTGTCTATAATTATACAAGTCAATAAAATTTTTTTTTAAAAATCTAAAATGATTTCTTGGTTTGTCTTTGCTTTACAGTTTAAGGTAACTTATCTTTGATTAAATGTATAATTTCCCCCTGGTTTCTAAATCTACCAGTACATATTTTTTTCACTCTGAATCAACCATGTGTATACTATCACCAATTCTAGGCCTGCTACCTGTGTAATTTCTTTAAATTTGGGGTAACCATGAGTGTAACTCTCTTCACTACTTACTTGTCCTCTTAATCTCTTGGTCTCTTGGTCTCTCATTTTTAACTTGACCCTCACCATTTTTCCTCTTAACTTCGCTAAAAACACATGGCAGTTTCTCCTAAGTCTCCCTACAAAAGCTGTTAGGTTCCCACTTCCCACATGTTTATGTCTCTGGTCTAGCTTACTTTACTAGATCCTAATCTCCCTTAAATAAACACCACTATTTGTGATTTCTCCCTTAAATAAACCCCACAATTTGTGATTTTCCTCTCAGAAAACTTCTTGAGTCCATCTTTATTAATTTTTTGTTTGTTTGTTTTTTGGGGTTAGGGTCTCACTCTAGCCCAGGCTGACCTGCAATTCACTATGGAGTCTCAGGGTAGCCTTTAACTTTTGGTGACCCTACCTCTGCCTCCTGAGTGCTGGGATTAAAGGCATGCACCACCATGCCTGGCATGTTAATTCCTTATTGAAGGTAGGACAGAACCCAAAACCTGGGGTTCATAAATTCGTGGAGATCCTTCCTGAACCCCCAAATCCTCCATCAGTACCACCTTAATGTCAACTTTCCTTTTCTAATCCCTTTTAAGAAACATGAATCCTGCTATCTATGTCCCTTGCTTGATGACTTGGTTTTATTCCTGTAGCAGACAGCTTCATGTCAGTGATATGAACTCCCAGACCAGGCACAGTTGTGGAAGGAAGGGATCTATTGAAGTCTACAGATCCAGGGGAAGTTCCATAAGGGCAGAAGAAGCTGGCCCTGCTTTTACAGGACTAAACACAGAGAGAAAAGCCACAAGCCAAAAGCTACACCACACAGCACACTTCAGGATCTCCAGGAGGAACTAGGCACTTTGCATATCTTTAGATTGGAATTTCAAATCCACCACCACCCCTTAGGGCTGGACTCTAATGATCCACCCAGTGATATCTCCTCCAGCCAGGTGACTGGAAATCCAAAAAGTTGTAATAAACTCCTGAATCTACTGGGGGGGGGCATTTATTCAGACTATCACAATTCCTAACTTTGAATCTATGACTTCGAAACTTACAAAGACAAGTCTAAACTGGAGAGAAGCAGGCATAAGACAAAACTCTTTCCACGTTTTGTTTTGTCCTTCCAAAAGCAGTTGCCTGGACTGCACATCCTGTTACTACTGATAGGGATTAATTTTAAACTATTCATCAATGCTTTTTGTCAGAGGGTCTTATTTTGTTACTGTGGGGTTTTGCTGTTCTTGCTTGCTTTTTGACTTTTTAAGGCAAGGTCTCACTCTAGACCAGGTTAACTTGGAACTCACTATAGAGCCCAGGGTGGACTTGAATTCACAGAAGTTCATCTATCACACTCTGCAGAAGCGAGCCCATGGCTTCCACTTTGTCTTGTTTTCAACCTATTTGTCTCTGACAACTGAAATCTGGATGGCTCCCCATGTGGTTGTGAATTTACAGCTAAGATCTTTGATTAGTTTGCCCAAGCTGTTCAAACAGCAGCTATACTGGAGAGCATAGTTAAAGGCCACCATTGTTTTTCAACTGTCACAAGCATTAACACAAGTTAGTAAGTTAGACGTGTTTTTTCTGGTGTAGGCCCATTAACTATTCTGAATACACTTACAATTAATAAGGTTAGTATTACAAGAAATATAATCCTATATTCTAGGTTAAAGGGAGCTCACAACAATTATACAAATTTAAGAGGATATTCAAGTTAGGGAAAACCTTTAATACTGGGCTGGAGAGATGCCTTAGCAGTTAAGGTGCCTGCCTGTGAAGCCTAAGGACCCAGGTTCGATTTTCTAGGTCCCATGTAAGCCAGATGCACACGGTGGCAAATACATCTGGAGTTCATTTGCAGTGGCTAGAGGCCCTGGCACGCCCATTCTCTCTCACTTCCTCTGTCACTCTCTCTCTCTGTCTCCAATAAATAATAAATTAAAAAAAGAATAGTGATACCAGGGTTGGAGAGGTGGCTCAGTGGTTAAAGGTGTCTGCTTTGCAACCTTGATGTCTGGAGTTCTGGACAACAATACATAAAGCAAGATGCACAGTTAACGAGACATCTATAATCCCACCAAACCTATGGCAATAGGAGGCAGATTCAGAAGAATCCTAAAAATCATAGACCAGCTAAGCTGGCCTTCTCAGTGGCAAACAAGTGTCTGTCTCAAGAAAGGTGGAATAAGAGGATCAGCACCCTAAGGTTGTCCTCTGACCTCCACGCATGCATCACAGCACACATGATGCCTTCATGTGCATGTGTGTGTATATACACACAATTAACAAAAATACCAATAACTTCATAAATGACTAAAGAGCCCAAAATTTGCATTGTCATATACAGCTAAGTTATAAATATTGGCATAAATAGTTTTTCCTTCACTTAACAAGAAGCTATAGATTTGTGGAAATAGAAAAGAAAATGTTATACTTAAATGAAAATTTCTTTCAGGGAAGTTGCTGCAAGGTAGCCATTTTTCCAAAAATATGTCAGGCTAATTATGAAACAGATACCAAACAGGATTAGAGAAAATCAAGCAGACTAAATTTATTGTTAATAAAAATCAGCATTTTTTTTCCTAGTAAGGAGAAAGCTCTCCTGCTGGTATAACAGGTAAGTACTCAAAGTTTAGAAAAAGAGGATTAGGGAATAGCAAATAAGTAAGAACATTTTCTATAACTGACAAGAGCTGAGAATAAACCAAGGTAAAACCTGGAATGTTTTCCAACATATTTCACTAGATTAAAATAAAATGAAACCAAGAGTGATGACACACACCTTTAATCCCAAAACTTGGAGGATCCCCGTGAGTTTGGTACCACTTAGGGCTACTGAGTGAGTTCCAGGTCAGCCTGGGCTAGAGTGACACAACATATAGATGGATGGATGGACAGATGCAGATGGATAGGTTCATACATAAATACGTATAGACAAAAATAAAACATCTGAGATCAAGAAACAGATCTCACACCCTTCACAAAAATTAATTCAAAATATTTATAAAATTCCTAGAAAATAACATAGGAGAAAATCTAGGAGACCCTAGGTTTAGTCATGATTTTAATTTATATTCTTTGGTGTTTTTTTTTTTTTTTTTTTTTTTTTTTGAGGTAGGGTCTTACTCTAGCTCAGGCTGACCTGGAATTCACTATGGAGTCTCAAGATGGCCTGGAACTCAGGACAATCCTCCTACCTCTGCCTCCTTAGTGCTGGGATTAAAGGCCTATGCCACCACGCCCAGGTCATGAATTTTCTTTTCTTTTTCTTTTTTTGGTTTTTCAAGGTAGGGTCTCACTCTGGTCCAGGCTGACCTGGAATTAGCTATGTAGTCTCAGGGTTGCCTCGAATTCATGGCAATCCTCCTACCTCTGCCTCCAGAGTGCTGGGATTAAAGGTGTGCGCCACCACACCCGGCTTGTCATGTCCTTTTTTTTTTTTTTTTTTTTTTTTTTTTGAGAGAGAGGAAGAGGCAGAGAGAGACAGAATGAGTGCACCAGTGGCCTCTCAGGCGCTGTGAACGAACTCCAGATGCGTGCAACCCCTTGTGGGCAAGCGTGGCATTGGGCGCTTGAGTCACTTTTTGTTGTCTGGCTAAACGTGGGACCTAGAGAATTGAACAGGCGTTCTTAGGCTTGGCAGGCAGATGCCTTAACTGCTAAGCCATCTCTCCAGGCCATCATATCTTCTTTGATCTAACGACACAAAATGAACTGGTAAACTGGACTATCTTTAAATTACAAACTTCTGCTCTGTAAAAAGAAACTGCCAAGAAAGTAAAAAAGGCAGTTTTGAGGAAAATATATACAAAAAATAGCTACTCAAAGACTCTTACCAAAAATGCATTAAAAACTCAAGTCCAATAATAAATCAACAACCTGATTAAAAAAAAAAAAAAAAGAGGGCTGGAGAGATGGCTTAGCAGTTAAGGAATTTGCCTGCAAAGCCAAAGGATCCTGGTTCAATTCTTCAGGACCCACGTAAGCCAGATGCACAAGGGGGCGCATGCATCTGGAGATTGTTTGCAATGGCTGGAGGCCCTGGTGTGCCCATTCTTTCTCCCTCTATCTCTTTCTCTCTCTCCATCTCTCAAATAAATATATAATTTTAAAAAAAGAACTGAAAAGAACATTAATGGCAAATAAGCACACAGAAAATGCCCCATATCACATGCAATGAGGAAATACAAATTAAAATGTAAAATGAGTGAGAACACAAGTGTGTGCATGGCATGGCTCATATATGGAAGTCAGAGGACAACTTTCAGGTTGGTCCTTGCCTAGGAAATGCAAATTAAAACAATGACAAAGGTAGGCATGGTGACTGCACGCCTTTAATCCCAACACTGGAGAGGCAGAGATGGGAGGATTGCTGTGAATTACAGGCAATCTGGGACTACAGAGTAATTTGCAGGTCGGTCTGGGCTAGAGTAAGACCCCTAAAAGAAGGGGGCTCTGGGTAAATGGCTTAAGGTTAAAGGTGTGCCCTTGCTTGCAAAGCCTGATAGGTTGAGTTCAAGTCCCCAGTTCTCACATAAAGCCAGATCACACAGTGGTACATGCATCTGGACTTTGTTTGCAGTGGTGTGTCTATCCCCTCCCCCTCCTCTCTACCTGCTTGCAAACAAATAAATATTTAGGAAGAAAAAAATTATGATTTACTACTATGTACCTTGCAAAATCCAGAAGACTGATAACATAAACTACTGGTAAGGATAGAAAAGCAATAGTAACTCATTCACTACTAGTGGTAGAATGCAAAAGTCACTTTGATAGATAGCAAAAATACTCTTTAGTATTTGCCCAAGTTGAAAACTTATGCCCAAAGAAAAACTGCACATGAAAGATCAAAGTAGCTTTATTCATAACTGCCAAACATGGAAACAACAAATATGTCATCCACTTGAAGACTGGATAAAATTCAGATACATTTAAACAATGGCATGCTATTTAATGCTACAAAGAAATGAACCATCAACCCATGAAAACACATGGAGGAACCTCAGATGTACATTACTAAATGAAACATGTCAATCTGAAAAGGTTCAAACTATATAAATTCTAAAAAAGACAAAAGTATTAAGACCGTAAAAACAGTAGAGATTATTACCAGAAGTTAAAAGATTGAGAAGCTGAGGCACAATGAACTATAAACCATTCTATAAACCATTCTATATGACATCCCAATAGTGAATACATGTTTGTATATATTATAGATTTGTTTTGCCTTAGAATGAGTACTACTGAGTGAAGTCTAATAAGAGGTATGGGTTGGGTGATGGACAGGGTATATAATGTGTCAGTGTAGGTTCATTAACTCAAACAGATGAAAGAAAATAAGGGGGGGGGGTGACAGTCAAAAAGCAAAAACCAGCTAGGAGTGGTGGCATACACCTTTAATCCCAGCACTTGGGAGGCAGAGGTAGGAGGATCACCATGAGTTCGAGGCCACCCTGAGACTACATAGTGAATTCCAGGTCAGCCTAGGCTAGAGTGAGACCCTACCTCCAAAAAAAATAAAATAAAATAAAAAAAGCAAAAACCAGCCTGGTTTGGTAGCACATGCCTATAATTCTAGCACTCAGGAGGCAGAGACAAGAGGATCATTACAAACTTCAGGTCAAACTGGTCTACATACTGAGCTCCAGACAAGCCATGGCTATGCAGTAACAATCTGTTTGGAAAAGCCAAAACCAAAAACAAATGGATAGATGGGAGGGTGGGAGGGGGAGGGAAGGGGGGGGAGAGAGAGAGAGAGAGAGAGAGAGAGAGGGAACGAACAAACAAATGTACTACAATGCTGGGGGATCTTGAAAGTGGACAAGGGTATACAGATGTGGGGAGGGGAAGAGCACACTGGAACTGTCCTTCCACTCAATTTTGCACTTAAGTCTCCCACAAAAGAAGCAATTTTTTAAGTTCCTCAGTCATACTACTCCTTAGATAGTGGCTACTGTGCTGTGTTTGATAGTATAAATAGAAATATTTCTGCAGAAAACTACCTCAAAGCACTGATCTACAGGATAAAAAACAAAGACTAATGGGTCTGGAAAAAGATCAACAAGACATTTGTCCTACTGCATTCAGTACTTCATTGAAACGTCAGATAGATTTACCTTTCCTTTTCCATCTGCTTTTTTTCCCCTCTTTGTTGCTGCCACCATCACTGCTGCTGCTGCTGTTCTCAGAACTCTGAGAATCTGACTGACCATCACTGCTTTCTTCTGAACCTTCTGACAGTTCTTTCACCCCATCTGGCACATCTTTCTGAAAATGCAGGCAACTAATTATTATTATTTCAGTAAATTTAACTTAAATTTCCAATATGCAGTGTTGTAACTGACTAACTTTTAGTACTATAAAACAGTAGCAAAACCACCAACATTTTTAAATTCCTGCCTTTTTTTCCCTTTTTGAGTCAAGTAAGTTAATTTTTATATCCTCAAAGATAAAAATATTCACAGCATTCATACCTAGGTACAACACACAAGCTTTGATTAGACAAGATTTAATTGGGTAGATTTAAGTCCCAATAAATGAAATGTTCAGGAATTTTTTGTTTGTTTGTTTTTCGAGATAGGGTCTCACTCTGGTCCAGGTTGACCTGGAATTCACTATGTAGTCTCAGGGTGGCCTTGAACTCACAGCAATTCTCCTACCTCAGCCTCCCCAGTGCTGGATTAAAGGTGAGCACCACCACGCCCAGCATGTTCAGGATTTTAAATTCTGTTATATATTGTAGGAAGGAGTATCTGGCTAGGACCATGCCTGTATTGTGCCATACATTCTGTATTCTGAATTGAGTTAAAGCAATTAAGGTCTGATAATGACCTAACTGGCCCCTCAATATCAGATAGTCATTAGCAGAGGTTAAAGAGAAGGAACTTTACTTTTTTTAAAAGAATTACATCAATTTTTTTTTTAATCTAGTAAAAATTAGAATGCTGGCTGGAGAGATAACTTAGCAGTTAAGGTGCTAGCCTGTAAAGCCTAACAACCTGGGGTTCAATTCCCCAGTACCCATGCAAAGCCAGATGCACAAAGTACAGCATGCATCTGGAGTTCACCTGCAGCGCTGGAGGCCTTGTCACACCCATTCTGCCTATCTCTCTTCTATCACTCTGCATACAAATAATTTTTTTTTTTAAAAAAAATGAGAATGCTAATTAGAAAAGATAGCTGTGCAGGCTTAGTGAAAAGTAAGGTGGCCGCATATAAAAGGCTAGGGAAATAAGACTTTCCAGGTTATCTTCTAATTATCCAGCCTTCATCAAAGTTTTAACCTCTCATTGGCTCAACTTCAGTCTACAAGGTAAAGATAATAATACCTACCTTAAAACGTCAGTCAGAAACTAAATGAGCTAATTAATATAAAATAATTAGAATATTTTCTGATATAAGAGCTCAATAAATCTTAATTACTATGTATTTATGTACTATATAAAAACATACACAAATTAATAAAGTATGAATTTTCTTCCCATCAGTATTCTATTTTGCATATAATTATTTTGATAATCAGATTAAAATTATGATGGGCACAAAATGTGGCCCCATATGATACCATAACCAACATCACAAACTCTGATCTGATAAGGAACAGTTAGTGTACACTTAAGTTTCTCTCTAAAGCCATCTCTTATGTTACACACTTTCTTAAAATACAGACCCCAAATTTTTATATTCCTTCCTTCAAAATGCAGGACAGCTTTTATAGAGTTAGTTGCCAGCCAGACATCTTGACCTGTAGGTTCAACAAGTATCTGAAATACAAATATAATTATCTTCTTTTTGCAAAAAAAAAAAAAAAAAAAAAAACTTGTGATCCCTCCAGGACCAAATGCTCATGCCCCAAGTCTTAGAATCTTCTCTCACTCACCCTTTTTTCCAGTCAAAATGCAGTATGCTTTATTTCCCTAATATCTCTTGCCTATATCTCTTTTACCACTCTCATAGTTTAATGCCTGAGCTTAGCCATCTTTCTGCTACTTTATCCTGAAATTTATCCTACTTCAATATCTTGTTTTAAAAATATTTTTATTTATTTATGTCAGAAATAGAATTATACAGACAATGGGTGCTCCAGGGCCTCTTGCCACCACTGCAAAAGAAATCCAGATGGACATGCCACTTCGTGCATTTAGATTTACGTATGTAGGTACTGGGGAATCAAACCCAGGTGGGCAGGATTTATAAGCAAGCACCTTTAACTGTTGAGCCATTTCTCCAGCCCTTGAATATATTTCTAAACACAGATTTGATCACACAGTTCTCCCCTGGAGGCCTCTGCCCTCTATCTACACAATACATGCACACACATAAACATAGAGCTCAAAATTTGATCCTCATTCATTCATTGATTCATTCAGGTTTTTCAAGGCAGAATCTCACTCTAGCCTAATCTGACCTGGAACTCACTCTGTAGTACCACACTAGCTTCAAACTCAGTAATCTTCCTACCTCTGCCGCCCAAGTGCTGACTCCTTCTTTTTCATTTTTGGTTTTTCAAGCCTATTTATTTTTAAATCTGTTCTGAATCTCACCTGTGCCTTTGAGCTACTCTCATGCCCAAGAAGGGCCCTTACTCCCCTTACTTATGTGACCAAGTCCAACTTGTCCAATCTTACAAGTAAATAACAACAAAAACGTAAGTCAGAAGCCAGGCGTGATGGCACACACCTTTAATCCCAGCACTGGGAGGCACAGGTAAGAGGATCGCCATGAATTCAAGGCCACCCTGAGACTACCAGTGAATTCCATGTCAGCCTGGGCTAGAGCAAGACCCTACCTCAAAAAAGCATTTAAAAAAAAAAAAAAGTCAAGCCGGGCGTGGTGGCGCATGCCTTTAATCCCAGCACTTGGGAGGCAGAGGTAGGAGGACCGCCAAGAGTTCAAGGCCACCCTGAGACAACATAGTGAATTCCAGGTCAGCCTGAGGCCAGAGTGAGACCCTACCTCGAAAAACCAAGCATGGTATGATATAGGCTCATAACCATAACCCCAGTAATCTAAAGGCTGAGGTAGTAAGAAAGACTGCCATGAGCTTGAAGCCAGCCTTGGCAAAAGTTGGGGGGGGGGGGAAACAGTTTGATTAACAGAGATAGCTCAGTGTATAAGAGCACTTGCTGTGCAACCATGAGGACCAGATTTCAATCTGCAACACTCATGCTTAAAAACAAAAAAAAAGCCGGACATGGTGGCGCACGCCTTTAACCCCAGCACTTAAGGAGGCAGAGGTAGGAGGATCACCATGAGTTCAAGGCCATCCTGAGAATATGTACTGAATTCCAGGTCAGCCTGGACTAGAGTAATACTCTACCTTGAAAAACCAAAAAACAATTTCCTATGTCACTTTAATCACAATGAGTCTCTATTTTGGTTCATTATCATGACATATTAACAGTATTTTTGTGACTTTGAAATTATTTCTAGAAAGCGTTTTAATTATTTCAATAATTTTTAAAGAGTTTTAAGAGATCATCAACTACAGGTAATCCATCTTAGTAGTTGTCACTATTTCTGGAAGAGACTAGATATTGAAATATAATAAATAATATATTGGGGGTTAGAAAGATGGCTCATCATTTAAGGCAGATTCAGTATCCACATAAAACTAGATGCACAAAGTGTCAAATGCACCCGGAGATTATTTGCAGCAGCAAGAGGCTTTGGCAAGTCCATTTTCTGTCTTTGTCTCTCTCTCTCTTTGCTTGAAAATTATATATATAAATAAAATGGACTCTGGCCAGGGCTCCAGAAAAAGAACTCCAAAACTATTGTAATTTCCTGAGTAATGGTGGCACTAGGGGCTGGAGAGATGGCTTAGTGGTTAAGCGCTTGCTTGTGAAGCCTAACGACCCCGGTTCGAGACAATTTCCCAGTACCCACGTAAGCCAGATGCACAAGGGGGTGCAGCAGGCCTCTTGAGTTCGTTTGCAGTGGCTAGAGGCCCTGGCATGCCCTTTCTCTGTTGTTCTTAAATAAATAAATAAATAAATAAATAAATAAATAAATAATAACAGTGGCACTAGGTGAATCTTTTGTTCTATTATTTGGTCTTTGACCTCAGTTCCTGACACAAAGTTCCTAAATCTCTTGGAATCTCCTGAGACAGAAACATTTCTGTTTAATGATGACTCACTGTGGGTTCCTGAATAGGGCAGTAATGAGGGCTGGTTGCAAAAGGAACAAAGTATGTATACAACTAGAAGGCTGGAACGTTCAGCCTAAGCTTCCAGGGGGACAGAGGGGTAAATGTTAAATTGACCATCAATGGACAATGACATAATTATGCTCACAAAATGAATCTTCCTTAAAAACTCTGAACACCAGGCAGGGTTTAGATGAACTCCTAGACAGCTAAAATCATGTAGGTGTGTGGTAGGTGGTATGCCAAGAGAACATAGAAGCTCTATGTTCCTTGGTGACACCTTGCTCTTCTATCTGCATTATTTGCAGTATTATAATAGATAAATGAAAATAATTCTCTGATATGTTAGTCATCCTAGGAAATTAATCAAATGTGGAAGAAAAAAAACCTCACATAGCTGTGACTAGAAGTATTGTATAGAGTGTTATATAAGAATTTAAAGGCCAGGCATGGTGGTGCACACCTTTAATCCCAGCACTTGGGAGGCAGAGGTAGAAGGATCGCCGTGTGTTCAAGGCCACCCTGAGACTACATAGTAAATTCCAGGTCAGTCTGAGCTAGAGTGAGACCCTACCTCGAAAAACCAAAAAGAACAGAACAGAAAAGAAAGAAAAAAATTAAAAACCCACTTTTCTCTCCTATCTCTACAACAGACTAGACAATTAATGAATATAATTAAAATTATAGAAGGTATAGAATAGCTAAGATCTCAGAAAAGCAAAAGCTGTATGTGGTAATTAAGTCAAATAACAACAGGAAATTGCAACACAGTAGACAAAAAGTATTACAGTGAAAAAAATATTTTGCTATATAGCCGACTGGCCTTGAATTCTCTAATGTGATCCTCTTGCCTCAACTTCTTAGTTCTGGGATTAAAAATGTGTGTCTCCATATCCAGTTAGGATTACGTCTTTTTAATGTTAGTGGTCTCCACAGTAACACTGAGCATAAGGATGATTATAGCTCAGAATTAAAGGTAACAGAAGCCGGGAATGGTGGCGCATACCTTTAATCCCAGCACTTGGGAGGCAGAGGTAGGAGGATCGCCATGAGTTCAAGACCACCCTGAGACTACACAATGAATTTCAGGTCAGCCTGGGCTAGAGTGAGAACCTACCTAGAAAAACAAAAACAAACAAACAAAAAAGAATTAAAGGTAACAGGAGATAGAATGCCCTAGGGGTATGTAGTTATTGTCTGCCTTTCCCTGATAAATTTCCTTTGGGGAACAACTTCTTGCCTCATCAAGAAGAGAAACAGAAAGCCACAGACTGGCCAAAGAAGAATCTATGAATTTGTTGCTAGTCATCACTCTGTTCTAGTCACACAGGCTAGGTCAAACCAACTAAATTAAATATGAATGAGGTGATAGGCTTTTGCTTTGCTTCAGAGATTCTTTTCTCTCCAGTCTTCAGGGTTTGTGCAATGGAGAGTGGGAATAAATTCATCTCTAATGAGGAGAAAGGCTGACTGAGGAAAAAAATGCTAAATGAAAGAACACAGACCAAGTAACCTGGTAAGACCTCTTTGATCTTCTGGATCTGGGCTGGGATTTTTATAATATTTAACTGCATAAAACTAGTAAATATCTCTTATGTCAATAAGCTCATTTGGGTTGGTTTTTCTTTTGTTAAGAGAAAGGATTTTGATATGGTCCTTCCTCAGCATAGGAATAATATTAGCTACGTTGTTGTGGTAGAATGAACTTGGGAGTTAAGAGAAATCTGGGTTCATAATAAGGTTTCTGATATAATATGACCAATACTAGTGATGAAATTTAAGTTTTTCTGAACTCCAGTTTTCTCCATTATAAAGAAATGAAATCATAACAACAACTATTTTGAGTTGAGGGGTTTTTTTTTGGGGGGGGGTTCAAGGTGGGGTCCCAGGCAGACCCAGAATTCACTATGTAGTCTCAGGGTGGCCTTGAACTCATGGAGATCCTCTTTTCCCTCTGCTTCTGCTGGGATTAAAGGCGTGCACCACCACACCCAGCCTTGAGTTGAGTTTTAATGGAGAATTCAATGAGTAATACAAAGCATCTAATACCCAATTAATAATTAAATACTATAAGGGTCTAAAAAAGAAAAATCTTTAAAAATCCCTGGAAGTCACACTTATTTCAACATTTTAAGAAAAGCTTTTCATAGCAAAGTTATTATCTGACCTATCATTATAACTTAGTGAAAAAAATATATAAATATGAGAATGGGTGCCTGATGGTAAAGGATGTGTTTTAGTATCAGCTTAATATGCATGAAGCCCTCAGTTCAATCCCCAGATCACACAAACAAAAAATTGCTTATTGGGCTGGAAAGATGGCTTGGCGGTTAAGGCGCCTGCCTCCTAAGCCTAAGAACGCTGGTTCCAATCTCCAGGTCCCACGTTTAGCCAGATGCAAAGTGACGCAAGAGCGCAATGCTGCACTTGCCCACAAGGGGGCGTACACATCTGGATTTCGTTCACAGCAGCTGAGAGACTGCTGGCGTGCCCATCTCTATCTGTCTCCCTCTCCATCTCCCTCTCCCTCCCTCCCTCCCTCCCTCCCTCTCTCTCTCTCTCTCTCTCTCTCTCTCTCTGTGTCTCTCTCCAAAAATAAATTAATTAATTAATAAAAAAAATTGCTTATTTTATTTCTGGGCTGAAAGTATTACCATTCTTTCAAGGGATAAAGTTCTCAAGAACAGCATTTTTTGGTCTCTATGACTCAGATATTTATGTTTATATACGTTTATATTTAATATTTATGTGGTCACTTACAACTTATTCTTTTTTAATGACTTACCTTTAAAGTATACACTCCCATTCTACCTGGAACTTTGTAGAAGATCCCCTCTTCACCTCGGGAGTTTGTGTGCAGCATTGCATTCAGGCATGCAAGGGGGGAGGTCCCACTGCAAAGCAGAAGGAGAATGAAGAATACACAGGTTAGTTTTCTCTGAATATTCTTTGTTGGTCAAGACTCCTTTGATTTAAACATATTTGTAATTACTATTAAAGGTGTATCAATCTACAAAGAGGCTGTCAAAGAGAAAAGGAATGGAAAAATTATTCTCCTACATCTAAAGAAAAACTAATTCTATAACTATAACACATTAAACAAAAAAATTTATTGTGCCAAACAGCCTATTTTGTTTAGTACAAGCTTAACTAGCATACAAAAAAACAGAACAATACAGGTACATGCACACATTCATAGTGTTTCAAATAAAAATATTCTCTAGGATACTATTGCATCAAAATAAATCGGACCTGTGAAGTGAACAGTGCCATGTTTCTTTAACACTTAAACTGATCAGGAGACCACTTTAAAAGGCTTTAAATATGCTTTTGAGTTTTTATTTTGCATGTAGCAACTTTCCAATTTTCTGGGATTTGAGGTACATAATCATTTATTATATTGTCTGCAAAAATTATTTTCTGAGTGAGGGCATAATGGCACACACCTTAATCCCAGCACGTGGGAAGATGAGGCAGAAGTATCACAAGTTGGAGGCCAGCACAAACTATAAAGAAGACCCCAAGAAAAGAAAATAATTCTTTTCCAGTTATAATCAGATCTCATTTTTGTGTCTTTTTGTATTTCATTACCAAAAAAATTAACACTGAAAACACTAACAGGAGGGCTGGAGAGATGGCCTAGCAGTTAAGGCATTTGCCTGCGAAGCCTAACGACCCAGGTTCAATTCCCTAGTACCCACGTAAGCCAGATGCACAAAGATGGCAAGTGCAACTAGAGTTCCTTTGCAGTGGCTAAAGACCCTGGCACACCCAATCTCTTTCTTTCTCTCTCTAATAGATAAAAATGTTTTTAAAAAAATATTAACAGGTGGCTGGGAAGATGGCTCAGCTGTTAGAGGCACTTAAAAAGCCTGACAGGCCAAGTTCATTTTCCAAGCTACCCACTTAAGCCAGATAAAAAAAGGTTACACAGGCCGGGCATGGTGGTGCACATCTTTCCTTTAATTCCAGCACTCAGGAGGCAGAAGCAAGAGGATCACCATGAGTTCAAGGCCACCTTGAGACTACATAGTGAAATCCAGGTCAGCCTGAGCTAGAGTGAGATCTTACGGGGGGGGGGTTACACAGATATCTTGGTGTTCATTTGTAGTGGCAAGAGATCATGTGATTTTATTTAATTTCTTCTTTTACAATTTATTTTATGTATGTATGTATGGCAGAGAGAGGGAAAGAAAGAGACAGAGAGAATGGGCGCACCAGGGCCTCCTCCTACTACTATAAATGAATCAAGATGCATGTGCCACTTTGTACACCTAGCTTCATATGGGTACTGGGAATCAGAACCTGGGTCATCAGGGTTTGCAAGCAAGAGACTTAACCACTGCACTATCTCTCTAACCCCTTATTTAAGTTATTTTCTTTCTTTTTTTTTTTTTTTTTGGTGTGTGTGGGGGTGTTTCAAGGTAGGGTCTCACTCTAGCTCAGGCTGACCTGGAATTAATTCTGTAGTCTCAGGGTGGCCTTGAACTCACCACGACCCTCCTACCTCTGCCTCCCAAGTGCTGGGATTAAAGATGTGCGCAACCACACCCGGCTCCTTATTTAAGTTCTTTAGGAAGCAAATTCTGTATTTGAACTTGAGAAGAGCCAGCAATTATCTTGCTGTTAACAGAACTAAAAATTTTCCCTGAAGGGTAAGAAGGGCTTTTGTTTTTATACCTGGAAGTAAATGATACCAATAATCTATGTAATAGAATTCACATTTAGAAATAAGGAAAGACAAGAATGGTGTAAGAATGATGGGACATGCCTGTAATCCCAACATTTAAGAATCAGAGGTAAGGAGGATCAGGGTGCAAGGCCAGCCTTGACTATGTGAGATCTTGTCCTTAACATCCCTCTCCTCCAAAAAAAGACAAGCAACTCAACTAATGAGAAAATATTAACTCTATTAAGCAAGAAAACATTCAATGAAAATGTGAGCAAAGCAAGGTACTAACCAAACATATATAGACTAAATTGATAATAAACCATTTTTCTTGTAAATCTTAAACTTTTAGGATTAACAAGCAACCAAACTGGGAAATAGAATGAAAGCCAAAATAGCAACTTATTAGTGTGTTTATTCATAATTCATGCAATCATATGACCTTGCAGCATATTTGAGTGAGTGGCATATATTTAACCTCTCAAAAAGATATTGGGTTTGGCAGTCAGTCTTGATTTGGTTGATTAAATGTGAACAGAAACAGAACCTAAAATATGTTTGCATTATTTGTCTTATCCTTTTATTACAATTACATTGCTAAAGAGCGTGACCAGTGATTTCCAAGGGAAAAGTGAACAATCCACAGCCTAGTGTTAAGCATAGTCAATAATAATTTTGACCAGGACAAGCTAAAAATATGAAGAAAATAGTATAACAATAAGATACTAAAATTTTTATTTTATTTTTTTTGCAGTCACTCTACAGCCAAAAAAGAAAAAAAAAAAAAAAAAGATCAATAAATCCAAACAGGAAGCATCTGTTTTCTTAACAATACTCAATGTCAAAAGATGCCAATTAAAAACCTCAAGAAAAAAAAATCCTGAGAAAAGAATGAACACATTTTAAAATATTTTTATGTACTTGAGGGAGGGAGGAAGAAAGAGATAACAGATGCACTAGGGCCTCTTGTCACTGTGAACAAATTCACGCATGTGCAACTTTGTACATCTGGTTTTACATGTGTACTGGGCAATCAAACCCAGACTAGCAGGCTTTACAAGCACTTTTGACCACTGAACCATCTCGGCAGCCCATGAATATATTTTAAATCCAACTCGAATGTCACACAGAGTAAATAGAAGAACAACACATGTGCAAGTCCATAAGAAGTCAAGGAAAAGATCACCCACAATAAAATAACTCTCTTTTAATGATGAGATTCAACCAACAAAAAAATACACAAGCTATTCAGGAATGGGGAAAAAATGTTTTTTTTTTTTTGTTTGGTTTTCAAAGTAGGGTCTCACTGTAGCTCAGGCTGACCTGGAATTCACTATGCAGTCTCAGGGTGGGCTCGAACTCACTGCGATCCTCCTACCTCTGCCTCCCAAGTGCTGGGATTAAAGGCATGCACCACCATGCCCAGCCTTTTGAAAAAATATATTTTTTAAAGCAATTATAACAGGTGTGATGGTGCATGCTTTTAATCCTAGCACTCAGGAGGCCAAGAAGGAGGATCACCATAAGTTTAAGGCCAGTATGAGACTACATAGTGAATTCCAGGTCAGCCTGGGATAGTGTGAGACACTATCTCAAAATACCAAAACCAAAAACAAAACAACAAAGAAAGCAATTATGCAATCTGGGGAGAAAACTCAGTAGCTAAACGATTTGCTTGCAAAAATAAGCATGTGAATCTGTGATCCCAGTGCACCTATAATAATGGGAGGCAGAGCCATGAGAATCTGAAATGCACAGACCAACTAACTAGTCTGACACATCTGCAGTTTGGAAGTTCGCTTGCAATACTGGGACTCTGAAAGAAGAAGGAGAAAAGGGATGGAGAGATGGGTCAGTGATTGAAGGCACTTGTTTGCAAAGCCTGATGGCCTAGGTTCAATTCTCCAGTACCCAAGTAAAGCCAGATACACAGAGTGGCACATGTGTCTAGAGTTCATTTGCAGTGGCACTAGGCCCTGACATGCCCATTCTCATTCTCTCTCTCCTTGCAAATAAATAAATAAATAAAAATTAATAGGAAAAAAGATAGAGAACACATCAAAGTTGTCCTCTGACCTCCTCTGGTGTGCTAGAGGCACATGTGCCTCATAAACACACACACAAAAATTTTAAGTGATGCATAATTAGGTAATGTTAATAGAAATATAACGTTTTTAAATATTTTATTTATTTGTAAGCAGAAAGAGACGGAGGGAGGAAGAGGAGGAAAGAATGGGCACACTAGTGCCTCCAGCTACTGCAAATGAACTCCAGATGCATGCACCACTTTGTATATCTGCCTTTATATGGGTACTGGGAATTAAACTCCAGTCGGATTTTGGAGGCAAGCACCTTAAATACTGAGCCATCTCGCCAGCCCTAGAAAAGTAATTATTTTTTAACTTTCATTAAAAAATGACAACATACCTTCAGAGTGTTTCATTTTCCTCAACTTCAGAAAATGTTTATGAATTAATATTCTTATTGTTAAGGAAACTAAAATCTAGAAATTTTCTGAGTTTCTTCAGTTACATACAGGTAGCAGTGACTGTTCTTGGTTAGAGTCCCAGAGTATTTTCAGTGAATTTTGTCATTACTGATTTTGAAGGGAGTTGGTACTAGAAAATTGACCTTAGGGAATCATACAAGCAAGACAAGAGCTCTCCCACAGAGCTGTATGCCCAACCTTTTTATTCATTTTGAGGATGGCCTTGAACTCACTGTGAAGCCCAAGATGACCTCAAAGTGAAGATCCTTTACCTCAGCCTCTCAAGTGCTCAGATTATAGGCCTTCACCACCAGGCCCAATTCTGATTCTTTCAAAATGTTATTAAGAACCATTTAAAGAAAATTAAAAAAGAAAAAGAGCTGGAGAGATAGCTTAGCATTTACAATGCTTGCTTGCAAAGGACCCAAGTTCAGTTCCCCAAGATTCACGTAAGCCAGATGCGCAAGGTGATGCATGCATCTGGAGTTCGTTTGCAACAGCTGGAGGCCCTGGTGTGCCCATTCTCTCTCACTAGCTGTCTCTCTCTCTCTTAAATGAATAAATTTTTAAAAACAAAATCATTTTTACAAAAACACACAAAAAAGTAAACAGTTTAAAAATATATGAATAAAATATCAAAACAAGGAAACTTCTACACAGTAAAGCTCTTGGACGTAGCACAGTGATGATTGCTTACCTAGCATGTACAAAGTCCTGTGACTGTCTGGCATCCTAACTCCGGAGTCAAAACCAAACCAACAGCAAGAATGGCTCCACTGCTCTCAAAGACACCCTAAATTCCAGAATCATTTTTGGCACATTGGCAGATAACTGAAGGAGGGTGAATGCATGGACCAATGTTCTAAGTTTAACTTTACCTTGTCTATCCACCATCTTTCAGCCTGCCTCAGTTACTGACAGGAGATATGGACTGTTCTATTTCCCAATTCTCCATTTCTTTTTTGCAAAACCCTTTTGACAAGAAACTGGGCACACTAGAAACTGGGTAGATTAGGTTGATTTGGTAAATTTCTGTGGGAGTCCAGATTAACTAAACCTTCCTGTTTTTCCTTTCTACCCACTTCAAGCCAGAAGGTAAGATATACAGTATTTCTCTGTGTAATATTGACCAAGTATGTACCTTCGAAAAATACGATCCACCATGGCAGGTGCCAAGACAAGCCTACTCAGATTTGATGGGTGACCCTAGGCTAAGTCTGAGGGAAACAAAATTCCCATCTGGGACTGTTGTTTAGCAAGCCAGTAAAGCTGGATGGATCAGTGTTTTAGGACAAGAACTAAACAGTCTTCACTGAGTCTTAATGACTGCCATCTGCTTGATGTGTTAGGGCCTGATTAGCCCTTTGTTCTAGTTAAAGTGGAATGTTCCCTCAGACACTTTTCTTCTCTAGATTGTGTTCGGTAAATTATGGCTCTCTTAATCCAGAAAGTCCAACTGATCTCCTCTGAGTGCTATTCACCCTGAGTGTATTGTATTTGATTCCTATCTATATTGAGGGAGATAATATACACAGGCAGTTTATGAAACTGGAAAAAAAAGTCAAAATGTTTTAAGAGAATAGAGACTCAATCCACAAGGGTGCTGAGACCCTTCCTGTCTTATGTAATTATTAATATTATTTGACTTGCCTGAAAAAGCTCAAGGAGTATTTTTATTTTTTGGAGGTAGGGTCCCACTCTAGCCCAGGCTGACCTGGAATTCATTCTGTATTCTCAGGGTAACCTCGAACTCATGGCAATCCTCCTACTTCTGCCTCCCAAGTGCTGGGATTAAAGGTGTGCACCACCACGCCCGGCTCCAAGGAATATTTTTAATATTTTATTTTTTATTTATTCATTTTAGAGAGAGAGAGAAAAAAAAAACTGGGCATGCCAGGGCCTCCAGCTGCTATAAGTGAACTCCAGGTGCATGTGCCACCTTGTGCATCTGGCTTGTGTGGGTCATGAGGAATCGAACCTGGGTCTTTTGGCTCTGCAGGCAAGCGCTTTAACTGCTAAGCCATCTCTCCAGCCCAACAGGAATATTTTTAGCCAGTATTACATTGGTGGTTAGGACATTTTTGGAGGCTGAGTGAGTGGCTAAAACATGCCATAGGTAAGACTCCAAATGGGATTTGTAAGAAACCAGCAGTGTTGGGGTTGACCAATTCTGAAAGGGATCAGTCATAGGATTATTTCAAGAATGAGGATGATGGGTCCTGCACAGGCAGTCTAAGATCAACACCAGAAGAGGTTTAGAAGTCACAGTGGTAAGAGCAGTTATTCTATATAGGCTCTGCCCACCTTCACTGTCACTAATGGATGGGAAGGGGTGTCAACAGGGAACCCAGACCATATTGGGTGAGAAAGACTAGCCCAAACAGGTCTCAGGCATTTCTTTGTGGCCACTTACAAAGAGAAGAAGAAAAATGTTGGGGAGGAGCTTCCTTAAGAGGATTCTCTGGAGAAGAAAAGAAGAGATATAGAAGATGCTCCAATACATTGTCTTTTGATACACAGTCATGTGTCTTCAGCATAGACTTCTACAGATTGTATCCTTATCTACCATGATCTCACTGATGCAAAAGACCTTTAAAAAGGAACACAAATGGGCTGGAGAGATGGCTTAGCAGTTAAGGCACCTGCCTGCTAAGCCTAAGAACGCTGGTTCCAATCTCCAGGTCCCACGTTTAGCCAGATGCAAAAATTGATGCAAGGGTGCAATGCTGCACTTGCCCACAAGGGAACACATGCATCTGGAGTTCGTTCACAGCAGCTGAGAGGCTGCTGCCATGCCCATTCTCTGTATTCCTCTTCCTTTCTCTCTGTCTCTCTCCAAAAAAAAAAGGAACACAAACTGGCCGGGCGTGGTGGTGCACACCTTTAATCCCAGCACTTGGGAGGCAGAGGTAGGAAGATCGCCATGAGTTCGAGGCCACCCTGAGACTACATAGTGAATTCCAGGTCAGCCTGAGCTAGAGTGAGACCCTACCTTGAAAAACCAAGAAAAAAAAAAAGGAACACAAACTGAAAGATACAGAAAAAATGACCTCCAGACGGAAGTATTATTATTTATCATTTATTTGCAATGAGAGAGAAGCAAGCACAAATGATGCATGTGGCACCCTGTGGATAAGGATTTACATGCGTACAGGGGAATTGGACCCAGGCCAGCAAGCCTTACAATCAAGTGCCTTTAACCAGTGAGCCAGAAGTATTAATTTTTTTATGATTTCATAATGAGATCTGTTTTTAAAAGCATGCCTTGGGCTGGAGGGATGGATTAGCAGTTAATGCACTTACTGGCAAAGCCAAAAGGCCAGGTTCAATTCCCTACCACCCATGTAAAACCAGATACATAATGTGACACATGTGTCTAAAGTTCATTTGTACTTGCTAGAGAACCTGGTGTATCCAATCTCTCTCTCAAATAAATAAACAATTTTTTTAAAAGCGTGTCTATGTATAGGATTTGTTTGTTATAACAGACAACCCAACCCTCAGCAGAGAATTCTGTATCACCTCAGTATTCTAGGCCGCTGTGGGACCGTGTATGCTTACTTCCAGCTGGGGGGCACAATACTGATACCCCAAGGCTTGATTTTCTAACTGAAAGTGTCATTCAAAGCAATTGAGACTTGAAATCAGGGTTAACATATTGACATAACATAACTTTTGGCTCTCTATATCCTCTAGCTTTTTCTTGTTCACAGTACTATAAATTATAGCAATAAGTTATCACATGTTGCTTAAGCTTAATTCTGGGCTGGAGCAATGGCTCAGCAGTTAAGGTGCTTGCCTACAAAGCCTAAAGACCTACTTTAATTCCCATGTAATGCCAGATACACAAGATAACACATGTATCTAGAGTTATCTAGATAGTATCTAGATGCCCTGATGTGCCTATTCTATTTCAGTTTGCTTGCAAATAAGTAAATGTTAAAAACCAAAACAGCTTAATTCTGAGATAGGGTCAGCACCACTTCTGATTCAGACCCAACCAAACAGGTTTATCTCATATGTCCTCAAAGACTCATCTCTTGGGATAGGCTGGTCCCCTGGCTCTGAGACAAAAAAAAAAATGGCTAAAACACAAAGGTATTTAAGATGATGGTAACTTACTAGAAACAAATTTACAATGTATTTAATTCATTTCTGCACATGCCTTTAATCTCAGCACTTGGGAGGCAGAGATAAGAGAATCGCCGTGAGTCTGAGGTCATTCTGAGACCACATAGTGAATTCCAGGTTAGCCTGGACTAGAGCAAGAACCTACCTTGAAAAACCAAATAAATAAATAAATATTCATTTCTGAGCTTTTAACTTTAAAGGAGAATGCTTATTCAGGATTATTGCAATGTAGAAAGATGTTAAGGGTGAATGCCAGACTTCAATCCTACTTTTTAAATTACCTTACAATCTCAATTAAAAGATCAAAAATTGGGCTGGAGAGATGGCTCAGCGGTTAAGGCGCCTGCCTCCTAAGCCTAAGAATTCTGGTTCCAATCTCCAGGTCCCACATTTAGCCAGATGCAAAGTGACGCAAGGGTGCAATGCCGCACTTGACCACAAGGGGGCACACGCATCTAGATTTTGTTCACAGCAGCAGAGAGGCTGCTGGCGCGCCCATCTCTATCTGTCTTCCTCTCCCTCCCTCTCTCTCGTGCTCTCTCCAAAAAAAAAAAAGGATCAAAAATTTAAAACCAATTTTGATTTTTTTGGGTGGGGGTTCGAGGCAGGGTCTCACTTGCTCTAGTTCAGGCTGACCTAGAATTCACTATGTTGTCTCAGGGTGGCCTCGAACTCTCAGCGATCCTCCTACCTCTGCCTCCCAAGTGCTGGGATTAAAGGCGTGCACCACCACGCCCGGCCCAATTTTGATTTTTAATTTTAAAATATTTGCATATATATTCCTTCTCCCCAATGTAGGATCTCACTCTAGCCCAGGCTGACCTGAAATTCACTCTGTGGTTCCAGGCTTAGAGACAGATTTTTAATGCTGGTTATAAGAACTTAAATCTTTGTCAAACTGATTAATTTACGTTCACCAATTGAACACAGGAAAGTTATAATTTTAATGGTTAAGACATTTCAGATACAATATATGTGGTTTCTGTATTTCACAATATTATAAAGGAGGTTTAAAAATGCATTTAGGTGAGAAAGGACATTGTGAGATGTCCTTATTCCAAAATGAAATACAAATGAAATAAACTAAAAAGTTTAAAAAGTGATGTAAAAATGGTAATGAGAGGGCTAGAGAGATGGCTTAGCAGTGAAGGAGCTTTCCAGCAAAGCCCTGGTTTGATTCCCCAGTACCCACATAAAGCCAAATGCACAAGAAGTACATGCATCTGGAGTTTTTTTTTTTTTTTTTGCATGACTAGAGGCCCTGTTGCACCCATCCTCTATCTGTATCTTTCTCTCTATATACCTTTCTATCAAATAAATAAATAGCAAAGCACGGTGGCACACACCTTTAATCCCAGCAGTTGGGAGGCAGAGGTAGGAGAACCAAGGCGAGTTTGAAGGCACCCTGAGACTACATGATTCCAGCTCAGCCTGGGCTTGAGGGGGAGCATGGGGATGTATGTAAGGTTACGAGAATTAAACTGAGAAGATGTCTGCAGTCTGATGACAGGTCATTACTATTTGTCTCATAATATGGAAATATTCAAGATGTCTATAGTAAAAAGAGTTAATATATAAAAAGCTTAGTTTTCTATATTTGCTCTCTTGCCATGTTTATAACACAGCTGTCTAAAGCCACTAAAGCACTATTTTGTTTGTTTTTTCGAGGTAGGGTCTCACTCTAGTCCAGGCTGACCTGGAATTCACTATGTAATATCAGGCTGGCCTCAAACTCACAGCAATCCTCCTACCTCTGCCTCCCGACTGCTGGGATTAAAGGCATGGACCACCATGCCTGGCCACTAAAGCACTATTATCTCTTGCACAAATGTAGTTTGCAAACTTTTGTGAGACATAAAAAGAAAAACAACACATATGTGGTAATTTGAATATATGTCCCCCAATATATTCAGTGTTTTATTAGTTACAGTTTGCATCTGCAATCACCTTGCTAGAGGCAATGTCACTGGGGGGCGGTCTTAAGGTGTTAATGGTGGGTTTCAGATTCCATTGTAAAGATATGCAAATGTGCCTAGCAGGAGTTCCTGAAGTGTGCTGTGTGACCTTTTGGCTGTAGTTTTGCTCTGTGTGCTGTGGTGGCTGGTTGGTTTCTCCCTCTCTCTGCTTGGCCCTGTGGAGAGCAGGCTGCTTCTCTTGCCATTATGGAACTTCCCCTGGATCTGTAAGCTTCAATAAATAATATCCCTTCCTCCATAACTGTGCCTGGTCTGGAAGTTCATCTCAGCGAACCTGAAGCTGTCTGCTACAACATAAAAGAGCCTTTTAAAAATACTAATTAGGGGCTGAAGAGATGGCTCATCAGTTAAAGGTACTTGCCTGCAAACCCTGATGGCCTAGGATCAGTTCCCTAGTACCCACATAAAGCCAGAGCACAAAGTGGCTTGTGTGTCTGGAGTTCATTTATACTGGCAGGAGGCCCTGGCATGCCCATATTTATTGTCTTTCTCACTGCCATTCATAAATAAATAAATAGCCAGATATGTGGTGCATGTCTTTAGTCCCAACACTCGGGAGACAGAGATAGGAGGACTGCTGTGAGTTTGAGGCCAGCCTAGGACTACAAAGTGAGTCCCAGATAAGCCTAGGCTAGAGTGAGACCCTACCTTGGAAAACCAAAACAAGCCTATGTCTGGGAAGGTCATAAGCCCTAGAGGAATAATGCCTGCTGCAGTCTGGCTACATGCATATATTATGCTCACCAAACTGCCCTGTAAGTATTTTTCTTAATGTTCATATCCATATATTAATGCTATTCTCACTTTTGGTTAGAGAAGCTTCTCTTTTCAGATAGCAGTGACCACTGGGATGACTCAAAAGGCACCATAGTGCTGAGAAGAAATGACAGTGGAGCGTCCAGCAATGAAAATATCTCTATCACAACTTCCAAGGCTCAAGGTCCATGGCAGAAAGAATGCAAGGGACAAAGGAAGGATAGGACACCCTACGATGCAATCTTCCACAAACAAAATCATTTATACATCCATGACCTCTCAGTGCCTGGTACTACCTACACCAGACCTTCATAATAGGAGGAAAAGATGATGACATAAAAATAAGAGAGACTAATTGAGAGGGGGAGGGGATATTATGAGGGTGAATTTGTGAAGGGGAAAGGAGGCAAGGGAATTACCATGCTTTATTGTCTATAAATATGGAAGCTGTCAAAAAATATATATTGTGTTCCAGATACAAAGGGGCCTAGATACTTATGACCTCATACTGCCTGATGCTAAGACCTGTATAATAGGAAGGGGGGGACAATGGTATCAAAATAGACTAGTTGAAAAGCAGAGATTCAGTGGAGGGGATATAAAAATAAATTTTGGGTATTTTGGTGATAACTTGAAAGTCTACTACATCAAAGATATGTGTTTTTTTTTGTTTTGGTTTTTGGTTTTTCAAGGCAGTCTCACTCTAGTCCAGGCTGATCTGGAAATGACTAGTCTCAGGGTATCCTTGAACTCCCAGCACTCAGAAAGTAGAGGCAGGAGGCTCATCGTGTGTTCAAGGCTACCCTAGGACTACACAGTGAATTCCAGGTCAACCTGGACTAGAGCAAGACTCTACTTCAAAAAACCAAAAATAAATAAATATAATTTGGATTTTGCTTTTCAGTATGCCCTGCCTAATTTTCTTGCCAGTCAGTGCACCTCCACTTTGCCTTCTTTTGAGCATTTTCAGTTTTTCTGAAATATTGTTGGTAGGCTGCATTTGGCGATTATCTTTCGGGGTTCTTCAGAGCTAGTTCAGTTATGTTAAATGGCCATTAAGCCATTTAATTAACAGGTTTGAAAATATGGAGATCTTTCAGCAAATTAAGAATATGGCTAAACTATATGGGTGGTTGCCATATATAAGGAAGTTTGAAATGTGGTTTTTTGTGGCTCTTCTGAGCCTTTGGGGTTCTATTGAACCATCTGAGACAAGGGTGCTGAGGAAATCTCTATTGTGATTTATGTAACCATGGAAAAATATTGAGTCTTTACTATCATGGTGCTCCAGGAAGAATTCTAGCTGACTAGCCTTTTATAACCTCAGATACTCCTTTTACAAACTTAGGATAGATTCAAAGAAAGCATGGAGTAAACCAAATTGGTCCTGTAAAGAATTTGCTAAGAAACCTCTAGTCACCATTATTTACATTTCTTTGAAGAAAATTAAATTACTGCACACTAAAATAATGCTAGGCATGCTCTTTTGGGAAATGAAACGTGTATGAGTATATATGAATGCGTTTTTGAACTACATTAACACATGTATAACAGCTATCACTTCTGTGTCTTTTTATTTTTCTCTTGAAAATGCAGTTTACTAAAATATAAGAATTTGGAGAGCTGGAGAGAGAGCTTAGCAGTTAACATGCTTGCCAACAAAGCCAAAGGACCCAGGTTCAATGCCCAGGACCAACTTAAGCGAGATGCACAAGGTGTCACATGCATCTGGAGTTCATTCCCAGTGGCTAGAGGCCCTGGTTCACACAGTCTCTCCCCTCATCCCCACCCTTTCACTCTGTCTCTATCAAATAAACAAACAACTCCCCCCGCCCAAAAAAAAAGATTTTGGAAAATTTGAGACTAAAATGAAAAGTGGTTTTACAGGTCTTTACCACCTCAAGAAGGCCTAAAATATAATAAAATGAAATGTGAACTTTTAGCTTGATTCCTAGTAAGATGGTTTGGGTTTGGCACTTTCAAGTATTGATTATAGAAATGGAGGGAAAAGATCTTATTACTTCCCTGCAAAAAAAGAACTAAGGGGGGGGGGAGGCTGGAGAGACAGCTTAGCAGTTAAGGCATTTTCCTGAAAAGCCTAAGGACTTAGGTTTGATTCTCCAGTACCCATGTAAAGCTGGGCACACAAAGTGGCGCATGCATCTGGAGTTCATTTGCAGTGGCAGGAAACCCTGGTATGTCCATTCTCTCCCTGTCTGTCTCTTCTTTTCTCTCTCTCTGCTTTCAAATAAATACATTAATAAGCTTAAAAATATTTTTTAAAATAATTAAGCTGTACAAATATGGTTTTGTTAAATAGTAAGAAAATTTTTAAACTTTTCTTTCCTAAGTAAACTTAAAATGCAAATTTAAAAGATTAATTTTAGGGCTAGGGAGACATCTTAGTGGCTAAGGCCTTTGCCTGCAAAGCCAAAGGAACCAGATGTGATCCCCCAGAATCCAAATAAACCAAATGTATAAGGTGGCACATGTGTCTGGAGTTTGTTTGCAGTGGCTGGAGGCCCTAGCATACCATTCTCTCTCTCTCTCTCTCTCTCCCTCTCTCTCTCTCTCTCTCTCTCTCTCAAATAAATAGGTTAAAAAAATTTTTTTTTTAACATTAAAAAAAGAGCCGGAAGCCAGGCGTGGTGGCGCACACCTTTAATCCCAGCACTTGGGAGGCAGAGGTAGGAGGATCACCATGAGTTCGAGGCCACCTTGAGACTACATAGTGAATTCCAGGTCAGCCTTGACTAGAGTGAGACACTACCTCAAAAATCAAAACAAAACAAAACAAAACAAAACACAGCCAGGCGTGGTGGAGCACGCCTTTAATCCCAGCACTCAGGAGGCAGAGGAAGGAGGATCGCCAAGAGTTCAAGGCCACCCTGAGACTACATAGTGAATTCCAGGTCAGCCTGAACTACAGTGAGACCCTACCTCGAAAAACCAAATTCTGGGCCTCAGCCCATAGGAAATGTATATATATTTGTCAATGTTGAAATGAGCTACCTTTGCTACTGGAAATAATAATGTTATGAGATATCATAACATCTAATTTGGGTGTGTACATTTAAAAATAATCACGGAAAGGGGCTGGTGAGAAGGCATGGTGGGTTAAGTATTTGACACGCAAGTATAAGGGCCTGAGTTCAGATCCACAGCACTCCCATAAAGTGGAAGATGCCAGGCATAGTGAGTGGCACATGCCCTTAATCCCAGTGCTCGGGAGGCAGAGGTAGGAGGACTGCTGCGAGTTCTAACAGTCTCACACTTTACAATGAGTACCAGGCCAGTTCTGGGCTACAGTGAGACCCTACCTTGAGACGTCCCAACCGCCCCCCTTTCAAAAAAGCAGGAGATGGCTGGGTATAATCAATTGCTATGTAAGCATCAGGATCTGAGTGCAATCCACAGCACCCACTGGGGAGGTAATAGGGCTGGAGAGATGGTTTAGCAATTAAGGCACTTGCCTGAGAAGCCTAAGAACCCATGTTCTATTCTCTAGATCCTACATTAACCAGACACACAAAGGTGAGGCAAGCACAAGGTTGCACAAGCTCACTAGGTGGCATAAGCATCTGAGTTCACTTTTCAGTGGCTAAGGCCCTAGTGCCCCAATTCTCTCCCCCCAAAAAATAAAATAAAAATAAATAATAGTAGTAGTAGTAATTTATGGGCTAGAGAGAGAGCTTAGTGGTTAAGGAGCCCAACTGCAAAGCCAAAGGACCTAGATTCAACTCCCCAGGACCCACTTAAGACAGATGCACAAGGTGGCACATGTGTGTGAAGTTTGTTTGTAGCAGCTAGAGGCCCAGGCATGCCAATTCATTCTCTCTCGTCTCTCTATGCCTCTTTCTCTCTCAAACAAATGACAAAATGTTTTAAAAAACAAAAAGATAGTAGTAATTTACAAAACTGGGTGACATAGGTATTACTAAATATTGAGGCACTACAAAGTATCTTCACTACTCTGTTATTTTGATTTAAAAATCTGCAGTTTGGGCTGGAGAGATGGCTTAGTGGTTAAGGTGCCTGCCTGCTAAGCCTAAGAACACCGGTTCCAATCTCCAGGTCCCACATTTAGCCAGATGCAAAGTGACACAAGGGCACAATGCCGCACTTGCCCACAAGGGGGCACACAAATCTGGAATTCGTTCACAGCAGTTGAAAGGCCACTGATGTGCCCATTCTTCTATCTGTCTCCCTCTCCCTGTCTGTCTCAAAAAAAAAATCTGCAGTTTAGGAGCTGAAGAGATGGTTCAGTGGTTACAGGCACTTGCTTGCTGTTGTACACAGTTTCACATTGCTGGGATAAACATCCAAATCAGGCACATTTTAAGACAGGAAAGGGTTAACTTCAGGCTTACAGATCTAAGGGGAAAGTTCCACCAATGGTGGAAGAAGCTGCTTCCATACATCCAAGCAGAGAGAAACCATCACCAATCAGCAAACACCACAAGTAACAAGCACAAAACTGGCAGAAGCAGAAACTCAGAGCTCAAAATGCTCCGCATACCTTTAGGCTGGAAATTAGATAAAACACACCTTAGGGCTGGACCCCAGGACCCATTCACAGGCAGCTGGAGGCAGCCAGGTAGCTAGAGATCCAAGTTACAAGCTTATTAAAACACTGGAGTCTATGGGGGACATACACTAAGCCTGATATTATGGGTTTTACTACCCAGTACCCATATAAAGCCAGTGGTACATGCATCTGGAGTTCCTCTGCGGCAGCAGGAGGCTCTGGTGTACACATCCTGTCTCTGAAATAAGTAAGAGAGTGTGTGTGTATGTGTGTCCAAGGAGATAGCTAAATGGATATGGTGATTGCCATGCAAGCATGAGGACTTGAGTTGGGATCCCCAGCATACACATTAAGCACCAGGCATGTTAGTGCCTGCCTATAATCCCAGTGCTGGGGAGGCAGAGTTAGGAGGATCTTTAGGACTTGCTAGATAGCTAGTACAGCTTAACTGTTGATTCACAGGCTTAGTGAGACCCTATCTCCAAAAGAAACAAAAAATGAAATGTGTGGTAGTTCAAATAGATGGCCTCCAATATATTTAGTGTTTTATTAGAAACATGAAACAGTTACAAATGAGGTATACACCCAAAGTTGATCTTTGGCCTCTGCATGTACATACACACATACACACACACACACACACACACACACACACACACACACACACACAAGATATTAAATAAGCCAGGGTGGCTGTTGCAGTCAGGTACACATTGCTGGCAGAAATCACCCAACCAATCGCAGCTTTTTTTTGGGGGGGGGTGGTATTTTGGCTTACAGACTCAAGGAGATGCTCCATCATGGCAGGGGAAAACAATGATATGAGCAGAGGGTGGACATCACCCCCTGACCAACGGAAGGTAGACCAGAGCAACAGGAGAGTGTGCCAAACATTAGCAAGGGGAAGCTGGGTCTAATACCCATAATACACTGCCTCCAGGAGGTGTTAATTCCCAAATCTCCATCAGCTGGGAACATAGTATTCAGAACACCTAAGTTTATGAGGGACACCTGAATCAAACCACCACATTCTGCCCCTGGCCCCCATAAACTGATAACCATACATGATGTAAAATGCAATGCATTAATCCAACTTTAAAAATCCCCATGGTTTTCATCAATTCCAATGATGTTCATATAACCCCATAGTCCAAGATCTTTTAACTGAGTCACAATACCAAAATACCCCCTCCCCTCCCCCCCAAAAAAACATAATGGCACAGAATAAACTCATACTGCAAAAGATGGCACTGGGCATAGCAAAGAAATATTCAGCCAATACAAGATTTAAAACAACCAGGGCAAACATCAACTCTGTAGCTTCAAGTCCAACAACTCTAACCAGTGACAAATCTCCAAGTTGGATAATTCTAACCAGCAACAAAACTCTGGAGTTCTGTGGTAGTTTGAATATATGTCACCCAATATATTCAGTGTTTTATTAGTTATAGTTTGCATCTGCAATCACCTTGCTAGAGGCAATGTCACTGGGGGCCGGTCTTAAAGTGTGGTGGTGGGTTTGAGATTCCATTGTAAAGATATGCCTAATAGGAGTTCCTGAAGTGTGCTCTGGCTTTTGACTGTAGTTTTGCTCTGTGTGCTGTGTGCCTGATTGGTTTTTCTCTCTCTTGCCTGGTCCTGTGAGAGCAGGCTGCTTTTCCTGCCATAATGGAACTTCCCCTGGATCTGTAGGCTTCAATAAATAATATCCCCTTCCTCCATAACTGTGCCTGGTTTGGAAGTTCATCTCAGCAAACCTGAAGCTGTCTGCTACAGTAAAGTGGTACCAGGAGTGGGGTGAGAAGAACCTGACTGTGTGGATATTCGTCTTTTGGAACCCTTTTTTTTGGAGGAATGGGCATGGACTTGGTGCTTGCAACTGAAGATGCTTTCTGGAGTGGTAAGCCAAGTTTTATGGACTATTCTGATGAGAGTTTGAGAATGCTAAGTGCAGACAGTATTGAACTTTGAGGCTTGGCTTATAAGCTTTATAAGTGGAAGGAAAGAGTGCAGAAGACTTTGTTGGAACTGGGCTACTGGCATAAGGGATGGCTACATTCCGCTATCCAGGCCCAGAAAGTTTCATCAAGATTAAATTTGTAATGGACTGATGTGCTTGGCTAAAGATAACAGACTGAGATTTTAAGATTTTAAGTTGGAAAACCTCAAGCAAGTTAAAATTAGAGGCACTGGGACTGGTTTTAGGTTACTGGAGCTGCTATTGTCAACATATTAGCAATCTTAAGGAAAGTGGAAGAAAGGTGTGGCCTGACTGCTTTACATTAAAACAATGGAGAGGATGCCTGAGGAAAGACTGTTAGAAATGCAAACTCTTTTGAAAAGAGTTGACTGGAGAAGGAACCTGCTTTTCAAAGCTATGATTTATTTCATCCCTGGATTAAGAATATGGCTGTGTCCTGCACACCTGGTATTAGTTTTGGAAGCATGAAAAATGCATGGAGTGGTCATGATTTACACACAGTTCCAGGAGCCGCTGCTGAGATGCAGCATGAGGCAGGGCATGAAGACCCTCAGGAATAGGCTGGAAGAGCCTTTGGAAGATGGGCCGTGGTTTCCATGGAGACCTAAAGATGTTTTGGATATACCAGGACTATGCAAAAGGACTACCATGTAGTGAATTGTTGGCCTGGGATCAAAGTTTTCCCTGGTGACTCTGCCCAGCTGGAGGGGCGGAATTGGAAAACCTGGAGACTGTCAGTCTCTGGTTATATTGAACTTGAACTGCAGAAGTTTGATGACTGCTGATGGTGGTTGAGTTTGCATTGTTCTAGTCTCTCCTTGCTATGCCTTACCAGTTAAAAATGTTTACTCTGTGCCTTTACATGTTAAAAGTATTTAACTTGTTTGATTTTACAGGACTCATTGTCTTAAGTTGATCAAGACTGTGAGAACCTTTGAAATTGGACTGAATACAATTTACAATGTGTGATCTATTGAGGGCCAAGAACTAAATCTATTGGGGGCCAGGGGCGGAATGTGGTAATTTGAATATATTTCCCCAATATATTCAGTGTTTTATTAGTTATAGTTTGCATCTGCAATCATCTTGCTAGAGGCAATGTCACTGGGGGCCGGTCTTAAGGTGTGGTGGTGGGTTTGAGATTCCATTGTAAAGATATGCCTAATAGGAGTTCCTGAAGTGTGCTCTGGCTTTTGACTGTAGTTTTGCTCTGTGTACTGTGTGCCTGATTGGTTTTTCTCTCTCTTGCCTGGTCCTGTGAGAGCAGGCTGCTTCTCCTGCCATTATGGAACGTCCCCTGGATCTGTAAGCTTCAATAAATAATATCCCTTCCTCCATAACTGTGCCTGGTTTGGAAGTTCATCTCAGCAAACCTGAAGCTGTCTGCTACAAGTTCCAATTTCACCCCTCCAGCTAGGCTACTCACAGTCCTGGAAAACTTCATCCTGGGCCGCCAGCTCTCCTTAGCAGCCATCTTGTGGTCCCAGCATCTCCACTGGATTTCCACTGCAACCGACGGTTCATCCTTACGGCTCCACTGGGTCTCCATGCAGGCAAGCCAGCAAACCTGCTTCACACTGCTCATGGTGGTTTCCAGACTGTGATGCAAACTCAATGACCCTCTTTCCTGCATTTCTTATACTCCACAATACCAAGGTAAGGTGCCAATTTATTAATCCAAGAGGGGAATAAAGTAGACTTTAAAGAACAGGACACTCCTTGAGCACTCAATACAGTCTACATTCAATACAGTCTACATTCTTCCTGTTGTCCCAGTGCAGGTCAGCTGGCCCAATCTCAAAGGTTGTAATCTTTCAAATGCAGCTGCAAGAGCAACAGTTTTGACCCAAAGATTTCATTTTTCTGTACCATATCCCTCTTCTCTCACTAGTTGACTTTTACGCAATGCAACTCTGCACAACTTCTCCGAATACGACTATAATAGCAAGCTTCTCACACAAACTGCTAGCCCAGACCAGGGAAAGCTCTTTCTCACCCTCGTAAGCCAAACCTCATAATCCATAGTTCTTACTGCATTCAGGTCTTTCAACTCTGACCAGAATAGTCCATCAAGCTGTACTTACAGCACTGCAAGGTTTCAAATCCTTCCACATGTCTCTTGAAAATCAGCTCCCAAATAAATGCCAAAGCCACACTGTCAGGTTTCTAGCAGCAAATGACATCACTCCTCAGTACCAACTGTACTGTTGCAGTCAGGTTCACATTACTGGCAGAGATCACCTGACTAAGAGCAGCTTTTGGGTAAAAAAGGGTTTATTTTGACTTACAGACTCAAGGGGAAGCTCCATCATGGCAGGGGGAAATGATGGCATAAGCAGAAGACATTACCCCTGACCAACATAAGGTGGACCATAGCAACAGGACACTGTGCCAAACACTAGCAAGGGGGAGCTGGTTATAACACCTATAACACCTATAAGCATGCCCCCAACAATACACTGCTTCCTGGAGGTGTTAATTCCCAAATCTCCATCAGCTGGGAACCTAGCATTCAGAACACCTATGTTTATGGGGGACACCTGACTCAAACCACTACAGTGGCACAATACCTGTAATCCTTTAAAAAAAAAAAGTGGCCAGGCATGGTGGCACACGCCTTTAATCCCAGCACTTGGGAGGCAGAGGTAGGAGGATTGCTGAGAGTTCAAGGCCACCCTAAGAATACAGAGTGAATTCCAGGTCAGCCTGAGCTAAAGTGAGACCATACCTTGAAAAACAAACAAAAGCTTAATATTTTTATTTATTTTATGGTGGACAGAGAGAGAGAGAATGAGCATGCCAGGGCCTTCTAAAACTGTAGATGAATGCACCACTCTGTGCACCTATTTTTACATGTGTACTGAGGGACTGAACAAGGGCCAGCAGGCCTTGCAAGAAAACAGCTTTAACCAATGGGCTATCTCCCCAGCCCTGTAATCCTAACCCTTAGGAGGTGGAAATGTAGAGTACAATGAAGAGTTCAAGGCCTGCCGGGCATGGTGGCTCATGCCTTTAAACCCAGCACTCTGGAGGCAGAAGCAGGAGGATCTCCATGAGTTCAAGCCACCCTGAGACTACATAGTGAATTCCAGGTCAGCCTGAGCTAGACTGAGACCCTACCTCAGGGAAAACAAAAAAAAAAAGTGCAAGTCCAGCTGCTCAACTACATAACAAGACCCTGTATCAAAAATAATAAACACCAGGCATGGTGGCACACACCTTTAATCCCAGCACTCAGGAGGCAGATGTAAGATGATCGCCATGAGTTCAAGGCCACCCTGGGACTACATAGTGAATTCCAGATCAGCTTGAGCTAGAGTGAGACTCTACCTCAAGAAAAATAATAAAATAGAATGAAACAAAATAAATAAAAAACTAGGGCCAGAGAGATGGCTTAGCAGTTAAGTGCTTGCCTGTGAAGCCTAAGGACCCCAGTTTGAGGTTCGATTCCCCAGTACCCACATAAGCCAGATGCACATGGTGACACATGTGTCTGGAGTTTGTTTGCAGTGGTTAGAGGCCCTGGCGTGCCCCTTCTCTCTCTACTAAGTAAATAAATAAAAATAACTTTAAAAAGTAAATAAATAAAAAACTAGGGGCTGGGGAGATAGCTTAGTGATTAAGGCGCTTGCCTGCACAGCCAAAGGACCTAGGTTAGATTCCCCAGGACCCATGTAAGCCAGATGCACAAGGTGGCACATGTGTCTGGAGTTCATTTGCAGAGGCCTTGGTGTGCCTTTTCTCTCTATGTGTGTGTCTCTCTCTCCCTTTCAAATAAATAAAATTAAAATACAATATTTTTAAAAAAATAAAATATAAAACTGTCCAAGTTTCAGGGATTTATTTTGGGGGTCGAAGTAGTGTCCCCCTCTAGCCCAGACTGACTGGAATTCACTATGTAGTCTCAGGGTGGCCTCAAACTCATGGTGATCCTCCTACCTCTGCCTTCCACGTACTGGGATTAAAAGTGTGCACCACCACGCCCAGCTTCAGTTTTGCCAAAATGGACAAAATGGCATCGCTTTTCTTCAGCTTGGCCTCTGTGGATCAGCCCTGAGTCCACTAACCAATCAGGTCTTGGCTTCATCAGCTGGCTCAAGCCCCTGAGTCTAAATCAATCAGGTCTCTGCTTACACACCTGAACTGACTGGATATCTGATCCATATAAAGGAGGTAACCCACATAGGCCAGCCTCTTTCTGCCCTGTGATCTCTGCCTAGATATATGCTTTCTCATAGGCTCTTCTCTTTCTTTTGCCCCATGATCTGGCTTGAGTCTGTCTCTGCCTCCAAGCCTGGCTTGGGTATTTTCTTCTTGCCTTCTTCCTGTGTCATCCTTTGGGAGTACACTTTCACTTTGATTATATGTAAGATTTATCTTTGATCTCTACATCCTTCACTACTTCTTTTCTTTTTAATATTTTATTTATTTATTTAAGATTTTATTTTTTTTATTTATTTATCAGAGAGAGAGGGAGAATGGGCACACCAGGGCCTCTATAGTCACTGCAAACGAACTACAGATGTGTGCACCCCTTTGTGCATCTGGCTTACGTGGGACATGGAGAATCAAGCTGGGGTCCTTAGGCTTCACAGGCATGTGCCCTGCTTACGTGGGACATGGAGAATCAAGCTGGGGTCCTTAGGCTTCACAGGCATGTGCCCTGCTTACGTGGGACATGGAGAATCAAGCTGGGGTCCTTAGGCTTCACAGGCATGTGCCTTTAACCACTAAGCCATCTCTCCAGCCCTTTCACTATTTTTTAATCTTCTCTGGTCAGGGGCTTCTATGTTCGCTCTCCCACATGTGTGGAACTGCTCCAGCCTTTTCCTAGATACCAATATCCCCTAAACAAATTCTACAAATTACGATTTCTCCCTAAACTCAATAATTCACAAAATAAACTAAAACTTAACATACAATTTACCATTGTATTTCTGTAGAAACTTGCCAGAAAATGAAAAATTTATACCCATACAGAAATGTTCACAGCAACTTTATTAGTGATAGCCAAAGTATGAAAACAATCCAGATGTACTTAAATGGGTAAGATATTTACAAAGCTACAGCCAGGGCTAGAGAGATGGCTTAGTGGTTAAGGCATTTGCCAGCAAAGCTAAAGGACCATGGTTCCATTCCCCAGAACCCACGTAAGCCAGATGCACAAGGTGATGCATGGGTCTCGAATTCGTTTGCAGTGGCTGGAGGTCCTGGCGTGCCCATTCTCTCCCTCCCTCCCTCCCTCTCTCTCTCCCCCTCTTTCTCTCTTGCTCTCTCAAATTAATTAATTAATTATACTACTCAGCAATAGGAAGGAATAAATTACCAGGAATGATGACTCGGGTTTTTAATCCCAACACTTGAAAAGCTGAGGGAGGAGAATATCTCTGAATTCGAGGCCATCTTGGGCTACAGAGTGAATTCCAGTTCAGCCTGGGCTGAGCTGGGCTAGAGTGAGACCCTGCTTAAAGAAACAACAACAACAACAAAAAAAAAAAGATACAGAAATGAATTGCTTACAATAACTTGAAAGAATCTCTGGAAAATTATGTGGAGAGAGACAATCATAGTTACATATTGTGATTTTTAACTTTTTTTTTTTTTTTGAGGCAAGCCCAACAGACTGGCCTATTTTTTAATGAGAGAGGGAGAGAATAGGTGTGCCAGGGGCTCCAGGCACTACAAACGAACTCCAGACACATGTGCCCCCTTCTGTGCATGTGTATGCTTGCATCACTGTGCGTGTGGCTAATGTGGGACCTGGAAAATTAAACATAAGTCCTTAGGCTTCTCAGGCAAGCGCCTTAACCACTAAGCCATCTCTCCAGCCCAAGTTCATTCTTGAAATGACAAAATTATGGAAATGTAGGACAGATTCATATCTGGGATTAACATAAGGAGGTAGTATGGAAGAGGGTATGACAATAAAAGGAACAAGTGCTACCCTTGCTAAAACTGCTCTGTATCATGACTGTAGTAACAACTATATGAATCTGTATGTATAAAAAACCCATCAGGTATAGTATCCATGCCTTTAATCCCAGCACTCGAGAGTGGATTGCACAATGAGTTCCAGGTTAGACTGGACTAGAATGAGACCCTGACTAAAAAAAAAAAAAAAAAGCAAAACAAAACAAAGGGTTGGAGAAATGGCTTATTGACATTTTCATCTAAAAAGAAAAAAAAACACAAAATAATAATAATATATAGGTTTACTAGATTCTGATAAATAAGCTTAATAGACTACAAACTTAACTGAAGTTAAAAAGACCAAGCTCAGCTGGGAGTGGTGGCACGCACCTTTAATTACCAGGCAGAGGTAGAAGGACTGCTGTGAGTTCAAGGCCACTCTGAGACTACATAGTGAATTCTAGGTCACCCTGGGCTAGAGTGAGACCCTACCTTGAAAAAATAAAATTAAATTAAAAATTAAAAATAAATAATCCTCCTACCTGTGCTTCCCGAGTGCTGGGATTAAAGGTGTGTTTCACCATGCCCAGCTAACTTTGCCATTTTTAAATGAGTTGTGTTTTGGGGACTGACTTTTGATATTTCTTGATTTATAGCTCCTTTTTTATTGTTTTGTTTTGCCTTTCTTGGGGTTTGGGACTCACTCTGACAGAGGCTGACCTAGAACCCACTGCAGCCCGTGAATCTCAGCCCACCACTTGACAGGATTAAGGGTATGAACCAACCACTCCCAACCAGTTTAGAGCATTTAGCTTTGTTGGTTCTCTTGTCTACTTTAAACTTCACTCCTATATAAATATTCCATGTTGGTTTTGTTTGTGTGTGTATATTGCTAAGTTGGATTTTAGAACTATTCTGTGTTTTTCTCTACCCAGCATACTATTGGAATCTTTCTCCTGCCCACAACTTGTTTACTTTCCCCTTGTTCCAATCCCTTTCCGATATCCTCTCTTCCTTTTCCAATCCTCATTCTTCATTACAACTTCCACAGCCTCAACAACTTCTAATAATCTGTAGAAACTGACAGTACTCAACTTCCCTCTCTCAGACACCTGAGCCACCTCTATCTTTCTCAGAGTTATTACTAGCCCTCACACTAATTCAGCTTACACTGTTTCCACTTCCAAGTAACTAAAACTTTAACATATATCAGCCTTGCTCTTTTACCCACCAGCAATTATTGAAAAGAAACACTGCTGTTGACACTAGATGTGGTAGCATGAGATATGTTCTGCATGGACTTGGGTGTTAAAAAATAAACACAAAAGAAGTTCAGTGTGATAGATTTAGATAAAATACCAGACAGAGAATTCTAAAGAATGATTATAAGTTTGTTCAAAAAAATTCAAGAAGAGGGCTGGAGATATGCTTAGCAGTTAAGGTGCTTGCCTGCGAAGCCTAAAGACTCATGTTCAACTCTCCAGGTCCCACATAAGCGAGACACACAGTGATGCAAGTGTGCAATGTTGCACATTTGCACAGGGGGCACACATGTCTGGAGTTCGATTGCAGTGGCTGAAGGACATGGCACACCAATTCTCTCATTTTAAAAAAAAAAAAAAGGCCAGTCTGTTGGGTTTGCCAAAAGAAAGGGGAAAGGGCAGGGAAAGGGAAAAGGAAAAGGAAAGGAAAAGAAGAAATCCAAGAAGAAAACAAACTCTTGAAGGGGAAAACAGGAAACCCACTGACCAAAATAAGAAAGTCAATATGAGTAAGGAAATAGAAATACTAATCAAAAATACTAGAAATGGGCTCAAAAGATGGCTTAGTGGTTAAGGCACTTGGCCTGTGAAGCCTAAGGAACCAGGTTCAATTCCCCATTGTCCACGTAAGCCAGATGCACAAGGTGGCACATGCATCTGGAGTTTGTTTTCAGTGGCCAGAGGCCCTGGCATGCCCATATTCATTTCTCCACCCCAGCCTCTCTCCTTTCCTCCCTCCCTTTTTTCCTTCTTAAATAAAAAAATAAAATAGGGCTGGAGAGATGGCTTAGCAGTTAAGGCATTTATTTGCCTGTGAAGCGAAAGGTTCAATTACCCAGGACCCACATAAGACAGATGCACGAGGTGGTACATGTGTCTGGATTTCATTTACAGGGCTGAAGGCCTTGATCCATGTGTGCACATACTCTCCCTCTCTCAATAAAAAAAATAAAATAAAATACAAAAAGAAATGCTAGAAATGATAAAAAAAAAAAAAGTAATTTAAATTTAAAAACTCTGTATGAAGCCTCACCAATAGAACGGATCAAGGGAAGGACAGAATATCTGAGCTTGCAAGACAAGATGGCAGAATTAAAACATTCTAACAAAGAGAAAGAAGAACTAATAGGAAGGCATGATGGGAAATTTCAAGACATTCAAGACACTATGAAGAGATCATACTTAAGAATTCACGCCTTTAATCCCAGCACTCGGGAGGCAGAGGTAGGAGAATCGCCAAGAGTTCGAGGCCACCCTGAGACTACATAGTTAATTCCAGGTTAGCCTGGACCAGAGTGAGACAACTACCTTGCAAAAAAAAAAAAAAAAAAAAAAAAAGAATTCAAGTACAGGGCAGGAGAGATGGCTTAATGGTTAAGGCGCTTGCCTGTGAAGCCTAAGGATCCCAGTTTGATTCTCCAGGTCCCACATAAGCCAGATGCACAAGGTAGTGCAGGCATCTGGAGTTCGTTTGCAGTGGCTAGAGGCCCTGGCACGCCCATTCTCTCTTTCTCTCTCTCTCTCTTAAATACTTTAAAAAAAAAGAATTCGGGCTGGAGAGATGGCTTAGGGGTTAAGGCGCCTGCCTCCTAACCCTAAGAACACTGCTTCCAATCTCCAGCGGTTCCAATCTCCAGGTCCCATGATTAGCCAGATGCAAAGTGACGCAAGGGCGCAATGCTGCACTTGGCCACAAGGGGGCGCGCACATCTGGATTTCGTTCGCAGCAGCTGAGACACTGCTCGCACGCCCATCTGTCTTCCTCCCTCCCTCCCTCTCTCTCTCTCTCTCTCTCTATCTCTCTGTGTCTCTCTCCAAAAAAAAATAAGATAAAATAAAAATAAATAAATAAATAAATAAGTTTTAAAAAAAGAATTCACGTATAGGAGGAGAAGGAGAATTTCATTCTAACGGCATAGTAAATTTTTCAACAAAATCATAGAAGAAAATTTCCCCCAAATAGGGAAAGAAATGCCAACATAAATACAAAAAGCACTTAGAATACCAGACAAGACCAAAAAAGAACCTTCCCCCATCATATGATAATTAAAGTACTGGTCACAAAGAACAAATAAAATATACTGAAATCAGTTAGAGAAGAACAAAGTCACCTATAAAGGGAGGCCCATCAGAATAACAGCAGATTACTCAACACAAATTTTACAAGCCAGAAGAGCTTTAAATGATGTATTCCAGTTCTGAAAGATAACAACTGTCAGCCAAGATTACTTTATCCAGCAAATTTATCTGTCATAACTGAAGGAGAAATAAGAACATCTCATGATTAAAACAGACTAAGGGAATAAATGACCACTAAGCCAGCTCTACAGAAAATACTTGGAAGGAATCCCTCAGACTGACAAGAAAGAAAAGCATATACATGAAAAAACAGGAAAAACTATGTTCAAGTAATAGTCAATGCAGGAGAATAACAGAAAAAAAGGAAGCACTACAAAACCAAGAAAAATGGCAAGAATAAATATATACCTTTCAATAGTAATTCAGTAACAATGACCTCAATTCCTCCTCCAAAAGACACAGGCTTACAGACTAGATTAAAAGGTAAGATCCACCTATTTGTGGGCTCCAAGAAACTAACCTTCCATAAAGATATACACAACCTTAGGGTGAGAAGATGGAAAATGGCATTTCAAGCAAATGGGTCTAGGAAATAAGCAAGATAGACTTCAAACCAACATTAGTTAGGAAAAATAAAGATCACTGTATATTGATTAGAAGTATAATCCAACAAGAGGACATTACAATTCTAAACATATGAAACCAAACATGGGTGATCCTAATTTCATTAAACAAACACTACTAGATGTAAGGTCACAAATAACACTGAGCACAATTGTACTGGTTGACACTTTGATACCCTACTTTCACCAACTAACAGATCATCTCAGCAAAAAATTAAGCAGAGAAGCATGTAGATAAAATAACACCATAGAACAAATGTACCTGACAGATATCTATAGAACATTCCATACAAATGCTGCAAAATACACATTCTTTTTTCAGCAGCATATTGAAATATTCTCTAAAACAGACCATAAATTAGGACACAAAGCAAATCTAACAAAATTGAAATAACTGTTTATACTCTATCCGTTCACAATGAGATTAAACTACAAATCAACAGAAAGAAAAATATAGAACATACACAGACTCCTAACAGTATACTACTGAATAATGAATGGGTCATTGAAGAAATCAAAAGATAATGGAGTGAGACAACTACCTTGCAAAAAAAAAAAAAAAAAAAAAAAAAAAGAATTCAAGTACAGGGCAGGAGAGATGGCTTAATGGTTAAGGCGCTTGCCTGTGAAGCCTAAGGATCCCAGTTTGATTCTCCAGGTCCCACATAAGCCAGATGCACAAGGTAGTGCAGGCATCTGGAGTTCGTTTGCAGTGGCTAGAGGCCCTGGCACGCCCATTCTCTCTTTCTCTCTCTCTCTCTAAATACTTTAAAAAAGAATTCGGGCTGGAGAGATGGCTTAGGGGTTAAGGCGCCTGCCTCCTAACCCTAAGAACACTGCTTCCAATCTCCAGCGGTTCCAATCTCCAGGTCCCATGATTAGCCAGATGCAAAGTGACGCAAGGGGGCAATGCTGCACTTGGCCACAAGGGGGCGCGCACATCTGGATTTCGTTCGCAGCAGCTGAGACACTGCTCGCACGCCCATCTCTGTCTTCCTCCCTCCCTCCCTCTCTCTCTCTCTCTCTATCTCTCTGTGTCTCTCTCCAAAAAAATAAGATAAAATAAAAATAAATAAATAAATAAATAAGTTTTAAAAAAGAATTCACGTATAGGAGGAGAAGGAGAATTTCATTCTAACGGCATAGTAAATTTTTCAACAAAATCATAGAAGAAAATTTCCCACAAATAGGGAAAGAAATGCCAACATAAATACAAAAAGCACTTAGAATACCAGACAAGACCAAAAAAGAACCTTCCCCCATCATATGATAATTAAAGTACTGGTCACAAAGAACAAATAAAATATACTGAAATCAGTTAGAGAAGAACAAAGTCACCTATAAAGGGAGGCCCATCAGAATAACAGCAGATTACTCAACACAAATTTTACAAGCCAGAAGAGCTTTAAATGATGTATTCCAGTTCTGAAAGATAACAACTGTCAGCCAAGATTACTTTATCCAGCAAATTTATCTGTCATAACTGAAGGAGAAATAAGAACATCTCATGATTAAAACAGACTAAGGGAATAAATGACCACTAAGCCAGCTCTACAGAAAATACTTGGAAGGAATCCCTCAGACTGACAAGAAAGAAAAGCATATACATGAAAAAACAGGAAAAAACTATGTTCAAGTAATAGTCAATGCAGGAGAATAACAGAAAAAAAAGGAAGCACTACAAAACCAAGAAAAATGGCAAGAATAAATATATACCTTTCAATAGTAATTCAGTAACAATGACCTCAATTCCTCCTCCAAAAGACACAGGCTTACAGACTAGATTAAAAGGTAAGATCCACCTATTTGTGGGCTCCAAGAAACTAACCTTCCATAAAGATATACACAACCTTAGGGTGAGAAGATGGAAAATGGCATTTCAAGCAAATGGGTCTAGGAAATAAGCAAGATAGACTTCAAACCAACATTAGTTAGGAAAAATAAAGATCACTGTATATTGATTAGAAGTATAATCCAACAAGAGGACATTACAATTCTAAACATATGAAACCAAACATGGGTGATCCTAATTTCATTAAACAAACACTACTAGATGTAAGGTCACAAATAACACTGAGCACAATTGTACTGGTTGACACTTTGATACCCTACTTTCACCAACTAACAGATCATCTCAGCAAAAAATTAAGCAGAGAAGCATGTAGATAAAATAACACCATAGAACAAATGTACCTGACAGATATCTATAGAACATTCCATACAAATGCTGCAAAATACACATTCTTTTCAGCAGCATATTGAAATATTCTCTAAAACAGACCATAAATTAGGACACAAAGCAAATCTAACAAAATTGAAATAACTGTTTATACTCTATCCGTTCACAATGAGATTAAACTACAAATCAACAGAAAGAAAAATATAGAACATACACAGACTCCTAACAGTATACTACTGAATAATGAATGGGTCATTGAAGAAATCAAAAGATAATGAAAATACAATATACCGCCAGGCGTGGTGGTGCACACCTTTAATCCCAGCACTCGGGAGGCAGAGGTAGGAGGATCGCCATGAGTTCAAGGCCACCCTGAGAATACAGAGTGAACTCCAGGTCAGCCTGAGACCCAACCTTGAAAAACCAAAAAAAAGAAAAGAAAAGAAAAGAAAAGAGAGGAGAGGAGAGGAGAGGAGAGGAGAGGAGAGGAGAGGAGAGGAGAGGAGAGGAGAGAAGAGAAGAGAAGAGAAGAGAAGAGAAGAGAAGAGAAGAGAAGAGAAGAGAAGAGAAAAGAATATACAACATACCAAATATAATATATATCCTAATGGGATTATATATAATGAAGGTAGTCCTAAGAGGGGACACAAGTAAACAAAGTTAATGATACAGCTGAAGGCCTTGGGAAAAAAAAACAAGGTAAAGCAAAAATCAGTCGATGGAAAGAAATACAAAGATCAGGGTGGAAAAGCCGGGGGTTGGTGCACGCCTTTAATCCCAGCACTCGGGAGGCAGAGGTAGGAGAATAGCTGTGAGTTCAAGGCCACCCTGAGACTACATAGTGAATTCCAGGTCAGCCTGAGCTAGATTGAGACCCTACCTCGAAAAAAAAAAGATCAGGGGGCTGGAGAGATGGCTTAGCAGTTAAGGCGCCTACCTGCTAAGCCTAAGAACCCAGTTCCAATCTCCAGGTCCCACGTTTAGCCAGATGCAAAGTGATGCAAGGGCGCAATGCCGCACTTGCCCACAAGGGGCGCACACATCTGGATTTCATTCACAGCAGCTGAGAGACTGCTGGCGTGCCCATCTCTATCTGTCTCCCTCTCCCTCTCTGTCTCTCTCTCCAAAAAATAAATAAAATAATTTAAAAAATTAAAACAAAAAAAAAAGATCAGGGAGGAGCCAGGCATGGTGCCACACACCTTTAACCACAGCACTTATGAGGTAGGAGGATCTCTGTGAGTTTGAGGTCAGCCTGAAACTAATAATGAATTCAAAGTCAACATGGGCTAGAGTGAGATCTTACCTCCAAAAACAAACATAAAAGAACTGGTCTGGACAAGTGGCTCCGTGGTTAAGCTGCTTGCCTGCAAAGCCTAAAGACCTTAGTTCAATTCCCCAGTACCCATGTAGAGCCAGATGCACAAAGTAGTACATGCAACTGGAGTTATTTTGCAGCAGCTGGAGGCTCTGGCATACACATTCTGTCTATTTTTTTATCTCTCTGCTTCCAAATAAATAAAAACTTTTAAAAAAAGATCAGAGTGGAAAAAAAAAACAAGAAAAAAAATCAATGAAACAGACTTGATTCTATGAAAGATAAATAAGATTGATAAACCCTTAGCAAAACTGACCAAAAGAAAGAGATGCAAATAAAATTAGAGATGAAAAAAGTACCATTACAAAAGATACCAATGAAAGTCAGAAAATTGTAAGAGCATACCTTATGCACATATACTCAACTAAGTTTGAAAATCTGAAATACATGATTTTCTACAAAAATTAAAGCAATAGGAGAGAAATCATTTAAACAAACCTATAACACACAATGAGATCAAAGTAGTTATAAAAAATCTTTCTCAGGCTGGAGAGATGGCTTAGTGAAACACTTGCCTATGAAGCCTAAGGACCCCGGTTCGAGGCTCGATTCTCCAGGACCCACGTAAGCCAGATGCACAAGGGGGTACATGCATCTGGAGTTCGTTTGCAGTGGCTGGAGGCCCTGGCACACCCATATTCTCTCTCTCTCCCTGCCTATTTCTGTATCTCTCTCTCAAATAAATAAATAAAAAATAAAATATTAAAAAAAAATCTTTCTCAACTAAAAATAGTCCAGGCCCAGGTGGATTCACTGGTGAATTCTACCAGACCTTCAAGGAAGTAACACCAATGCTTCTCAAACTTTTCAATAAAATAGAAAAAGGAATACTACAAAACTCCATTTACAAAGCCAGCATTACCAAAACCAAACAAAAATACAACAGAAAAAGAAAATTCCAGACCAATCTCCTTTATGAACATACATACAAAAATTCTCAACAAAATACTGACAAACAGAATACAAGAATACATCAAAAAGATCACTCACCCCAACCAGGAGGTTTTATCCCAGAGATGCTGGGATGGTTCAACACACACCAATCAATAAATGTAATAAATAGACCATATAAATGGACTTAACAAAAATTACATGATCATCTGAAAGACACTGAAAAGGCACTTGACAAAATCCAACATCCCTTCAGAATAAAAGTACTAAAAAACTGGAAACAGGGCTGGAGAGATGCCTGTGAAGCCTAAGGACCCCGGTTCGATTTTCCAGGTTCCAGGTAAGCCAGATGTACAAGGGGGCGCATACGTCTGGAATTTGTTTTGCAGTGGCTACAGGCCCTGGCATTCCCATTCTCACTCTCCCTCTCCCTCCCTCTCTCTCTCTCTCTCCCTCTCTCTGTCTCTAATAAATAAATCTAAAAAACTGGAACAGAAGGAACATATCTCAACACAGTACAGGCTATTTATGACAAACCTATAGCCAACAGTATACTAAATAAGGAAAAACTTGAAGCATTTCTACTAAAATCAGGATCAAGACAAGGGCGCCCACTGTCCACACTTTTATTTAATATAGTACTGGAAGTCGTAGCTATAGCAATAAGGCAAGAAACAAGAATCAAAGGGATAAAACTTGGAAAACAAGAGGCCAAATTATTATTTGCAGAAGATTCTATACAAGGGAACCTAAAGACTCTACCAGCAAACTATTAAGAGCTGATAATCAATTTTAGCACAATAGAAGGATACAAAATTAACACAGAAATGAGTAGCTTTCCCACATACAAACAAAAACATGTTAAGGATGAAATCAGGAAAACACTCCCATTCCATTCACAATTGCTTCCAAAAAAATAAATTATCTTGAAGGAAGTTTAGGATCTCTACAATGCAATGTTTAAAACACTCCAGAGAGAAATTGCAAAGATAGTAGGAAATGGAAGTACATCTTATGTTCATGGATTGAAACAATCAATATTATGAAAATGTCAATCTTACCAAAAGCAATCTACACATTTGCCATCAAAATTCCAATAGCAATAAAATAATAAACTAAACCAGGCGTAGTGGCGCACACCTTTAATCCCAGCACTCGGGAGAAAGAGGTAGGAGGATCGCCATGAGTTCAAGCCACCCTGAGAATACAGAGTGAATCCCCTGTCTAAACAATTAAATAAATAAAATTAAATTTAAAAGAGAGAGTGTGTATGGGCAAAAATATCCTGTGGATATCGATAGGGCCCAGAAGCCAAAGATTGTAATTAGAAAAGTTTCAGTGCTGGGGGTAGGATAGCTTTCAGTGAGTTTTTGGCCAGGGAAGTCCCTGAAGTTCCCAAAATATTACAGGCCATTGGTTGAGGTTCTTGGTTGCCCACCAGAACTAGATGGTAAGATCCTATTGCTAAAGACTCCACTGCTTGAGCTGCAAATCACTGACAAATCAAGCTGAAAGTGAAATGGAAGCCTCTTCCCTGTTGAATAGTTGTCAGAATGCTGGCAAGTTGTATATGCTGCATGCAGCCTTTTGGGAGAAAGAAGTCATCAACAGTAGAAAACAGCAGTGAATCCTATAAGCCTCAAGGCTGGCCATCCTGGCCAAATGTGCCAATTGGTGCAACAGACCACTCTCTGATTGGACTAGAATCCTGTTTCACAGAAGGGAACACATGCCTGGTACTTAAAATCTAGTCAAAAGCTTATGGCTGGAGAGGTCATGAGCCCTGCTGCTCATGAACTGCCTTCTGCTTTCTGGTTAAATGCATATATTATACCCACCAAATAGCCCTCTAAGCACTTTTGAGTGAGTGAATTTGAGTATGTGGGGGAAACGGGGATCAGGATCTCTTGCTATTAAAAGATAAACTCCAGGACATGCACTACTTTTGTGTATCTTGCTATACATGGGTACTTGGGAACTGAACCCAGGCCATCAGGCTTTCCAAGGAAGTGCTAAGCCATCTCTTCAGCCCTAAGCACATTTTTTTTCCCCGAGGTAGGGTTTCACTCTGGCCCAGGCTGACCTGGAATTCACTATGTAGTCTCAGAGTGGCCTTGAACTCACAGCAATCATCTTAAAGGTGTGGTGGCGCACACCTTTAATCCCAGCACTTGGGAGGTAGAGGTAGGAGGATCGCCGTGAGTTCGAGGCCACCCTGAGACGACATAGTGAATTTCAGGTCAGCCTGGGCTAGAGCGAGACCCTGCCTCGAAAAACCAGAAAAGCTTTTCTCTTCAGATGGCAGTGACCTCTGGGGTGAGTCAAAAGTTACATCTTTATCACACCCTCCAAGGCTCAGGGTCTATTGCAGAAGAGTTGGCTGAAAGACTTTACAAGCCAAAAGAAGTATAAGACTGCTTACAATGCAATCTTCCAGACACAAAATAGTCTTGATATTCATGACCTCAAAGTACCTGATAGTATCTACACAAACCCTTCATAATGAATGGAAAAGATGATGATATCAAAATAGAAAAGATTGGGCTGGAGAGATGGCTTAGCGGTTACAGCGCCTGCCTCCTAAGCCTAAAGAATGCTGGTTCCAATCTCCAGCGGTTCCAATCTCCAGGTCCCACATTTAGCCAGATACAAAGTGACGCAAGGGCGCAATGCCGCACTTGACCACAAGGGGGTGCACGCATCTGGATTTCATTCGCAGTGGCTGAGAGGCTGCTGGCGCGCCCATCTCTATCTGTCTTCCTCTCCCTCTCTGTCATCTTTCTTTCTCTTTCCAAAAAAAAAAAAAAAATAGAAAACACTAATTGGAAAAAAGAAGGGATTCACTAGAGGGTGCATTTGAGAGGGGGAGAAACAGAGGTGGGGAGTTGGGAATTGTCATGGATTTTGTTTATACTTATGGAAGCTGTCAATCAAAAATTTTTAAAAAGAACAAGCTCTAATAAAAGCAATTACAGCATATCCACATGACATGAAAATAAGCAGATATTGTTCCTGTTCTCAAGTCTCATAGGCAAGTTAGGTGCTTTGCTAAAACACAGAACTGCTTTAGCTGGAGACATCTACAATACTGTATCAATAAAGGCAATAAGCCAATTTAATAAAGGATCCAAACAATGAATCTGGGCTGGCCTGATTTTAAGTATCATTCCCATAAAGGATTCACCAACATCTTTTCATCAGACAGAGCTACATATGTATCTTCAATTTTATATCCAATGAACAAATGTTAACATATATGATTCTAGTCTTATAAATATTTTTATTATTAATATGTTGAACAGAGAGTACTTCAATAATTTTGGTAAACCTTAATATAGATTGAGTTTCTAAAACTATAGCTAAATAATGATTACAAACTGTAAAAACAACAAGAAACAACACTTTTCGCAAATAAATATTTATACAATTGTCATTATTTAATTTCTAAGCTAACTCATTTTATAAAGTAAAAATCATGCATGGTAAGCTCAATTAAACTTGTGATAGTACTTTACAAATGTATACTTTTTAAAAATAAAGTAATACTTCTTACCTTCTGGAGTTGGAACGCACCCCAAAAAAATGAAAGAAGGGAAAAAAAAGTTTTTAATTTTTCTTTACAAGTAACAAATAAGGTTCCCACATATAAACTATCTATCCCTTGCCCTCCCAGCAATACTGAAAATCCCTCTAATTAGCAACAACCCCTTTAATACAAAAGATAATAATAATTTCTTCAACAAATTAGCCCTCAACATAACTGTCTAAAAATTCACAATTTAATTCAGCTAATAATCTAACTTACTCCACAAAACAGGTGAAGTCCTTTATGAATTATATGACCAAGTATAATTATTAGAACAGTTTAGAGTCAAATGTGAATGTAACTCGTATTTCTTTATTATCCTTCCCATGCATTTTGATTTCAAGGAGCCATCATAAAGCCATCAATTATAGACTTTAAGGTGCTTTAGCTTCTCTTTGATTCAAAATGGAACTCAGTGTATATTTAAACAATAGATAGGAATATCCCTTTTGGGCTGGAAAGATGGCTTAGCAGTTAAGGCACTTGCCTGCAAAGCCAAAGGACTCAGGTTCAATTCCCCAGAACCCACATAAATCCAAATGCATAAGGTGGTGCATGCATCTGGAGTTGGTCTGCACTCGCTAGGGGCCCTGGCGCACCCATTCTCTCACTGTCTCTCTATCTGCCTCTTTCTTTGTCTCTCTCAAATAAATAAATCAATAAATAAAATTAAAAAAAATTTTTTTAAAGAATACCCTTTTTCACCAGATGTGACACATGTCTATAATCCAAAGACAAAACAAACAAAAAACTGTACACACAAAATAGCAGTTCACTAATCTAATTCTTGGTAATACCCATTCTACTTTTGTCTCTATAGATTTGTCCATTTTAAGTATTTCATACAAGTGGAATTACGTAGTACTTGCCCTTGGAGTTTGGCTTATTTATTTCAGTATGATATTTAAATTCATCCATCTGCTTCAACTGTAAGAATTTCACTTCCTTTCCCTTTTCTGCTTTTCTTTTCTTTTGTAAGATGGTGTATCAGCATGTCCTGCCTCTGCTTTCCAAGTACTGGGGTAATAGGTGTGCATCACTAGGCCTAGCTCATTTCCTCCTCCTAAGACTGGGAATTTCATGTACAGAATAAGATAATGTATACACACACACATACATACACACACACTTCGTCTATTCATCTATTGGTAGATATTTGGGTTGTTTCAACTTAGATATTTTTTTAAATAAAATATAATACAAATAAAAATTAAGAAAGACTTGCTAAGGCTGAGGATGTAGCTTAGTTGGTAGAATGCTTAGCTAGCATACCCAACACCTTGGGTTCAATCCCTATCACCACATAAAACCTGGTATGGTGGTATACACTTGTCCCAGCACTCAGGAGGTAGAAGGATCAGAAATTCAAGGTAATCCTTGGCTTCACAGTGAGTTTGAGGCCAGCCTAGGATCCATGAGACCATAGAAGAGAATGGAAAGTGTGAAAAAAGAGGAAAGAGATGAGGAAAAAAAGGAGGGGGGGAGGAAAAGAGGAAAGGGAGAAACAGAAAAAGCTGTAAGAAAGGTAAGGAAAAGGAAAGGAGAAAATGTCATAGTAGGTAAAGTGCTTTTTTGGCAAACATGAGTACTTGAGTTCGGATCCTTAGTATCCACATAAAACTGGGGGGAGAGGGGGTGGCAGGCAGCATCAGGAGGATCCTTTAGGATTATTAAGTAGACTAGACCAAATGATGAGCAGTTCTAGATTGACCGAGACTCTGTCTCAAAGAAGAAGGTAGAGATTAACTCAGCAACACGCTTGATGTTGACTTCTGGCCTCCATACACTCATGCATGTACACATAACACACAAACACACATGTAAAAACTAAACTAAGCTAGGTACATGGCGTTGCACAGCTTTAAGACCAGCATTCAGGAAACTGAGGTAGGAGGATCACCATGAGTTTGAGGCCAGCCTGAGACTAATTCCAGGCCATCCTGGGCTAGAGCAAGACTCAACCTCAACACCCCCCTCAAAAAGCTAAATTAAAATTTTTTTAAATATGAGCTGGGCATGGTGGTGCACGCCTCTAATACCAGCACTCAGGAGGCAGAGGTAGGAGGATCACCGTGAGTTCGAGGCCACCCTGAGACTACACAGTGAATTCCAGATCAGCCTGGACTAGAATGAAACCCTACCTCAAAAAAACCAAAGAAAAAAAAGAAAAAAATTTTAAATATGAAGAAAATGAAAACAATTTAAAATATCTAAAGGGCTGAAGACATGGCTCAGTGGACGAGCACTTGCTTCTCTAGTACACAACAGAGCCTTGTGTTCAATCCTCAGCAAAGCAAAAATAAATAAATCTGAAGTACAATCATGTTAAAGAAAAGAAAATGCAAATTAAAATCCAGACTATATAGTGGTTATTAAGAAATAAACTGTTAGCTGGGCGTGGTGGTACACGCCTTTAATCCCAGCACTTGGGAGGCAGAGGTAAGAGGATTGCTGTGAGTTCGAAGCCTCCCTGAGAACAGAGTGAATTCCAGGTCAGCCTAGGCCCAGAGTGAGACCCTACCTTGAAAAACCAAAACAAAAAAATAAACTTATGTATTTATAAGTATTTACTCATACATCACTCTTTCTCAAGAAAGCATTACTGGCAAGTGAAGCAGCACCATACAATACATGCTTCATGTCCATTATATATCATAGTGTAATAACCTCCCTCCCACAAAACCATAATATCCCCTTCCCAAAAGGTGTTCACCAATAGTTAAGAACTATTAGCAGCAGTTTATTTTATTTTATTTTGTGGGACTAAGAATCAAAACCAGGAAGACATGCATGATAGGTACACTCTACCACTGAGCTACAGTCCAGCCACTAGTAGCAGTTTAAAAGCACCATAAACTTCCTGTCTTTCATTTGGTATGATTTTGTGAGACTCTCAGACTATATAGTCCTGGCCAGCTTGGTAGTCTGTATGTAGCTCAGATTTGCCTGGAACTTGTAGCAATCCTCCTGCTTCAACTTACAGGTATGCCTCCCCATGCCTGACTTTTTCTTTGGATCTTTTTGTTGTTGTTAAAATTATACCTTTCAACAAAAAATCTCTCCAATGTAGACTGCCAAATTTGTCTTATTATACACAGTGAAACTGGCTTAATTTTAACATTTTTGGTGACAAAGTACTGATTATGAACAGTGACTATTCTATGCTAAATTCTCAGAAATTGAAATGTGTTATGTTTGATTCTATAAATTGACCTCTGTATACTACACTTGAAGACTTTTTTGTTTTTTGAGGTAGGGTCTCACTCCAGCCCAGGCTGACCTGGAATTCACTATGTGGTCTCAGGGTGGCCTTGAACTCACAGCAATCCTACCTCTGCCTCCTGAGTGCTGGGATTTAAAGTGTGCACCACCATACCCAGCTGAAGACTATTGTTTTAGTCATTTATTGTACACATTTTTTTGCAGATGATCTTCCTATGTTGCCCAAAGCTGATCATGGCCTAAAGTGATCCTCCTGGCTTAGCTTTCAAATAAAACAACAGGCATGTGTTACCATGTCCAATAGACTTTTACTCAACATATATAGTATACCTTTCCAATTTACTTTCCCCCAGGTTAGATCTCACTCTAGCTCAGGCTGACCTGAATTTCACTGTGTAGTTTCAGGGTGGCCTCTAACTCATGGTAATCCTCCTACCTCTGCCTCCTGAGTGCTGGGATTAAAAGAGTGTGCCATTACGCCTGGTCTTCCAATTTACTTTTTAATCAAATGTTACTTATTCCTAGACTGTCTATTTCTAGCACTTTCCCTGCCTGTGGTAGTTTGAATGGATGACCCCAATACATTCAGGAGTTTATTAAAGTTTGTAATTTAGATCCCCAGCCACTTGGCTGAAGGAGGTGTCACTAGGGGCAGATATGAATTCCAGCCTAAGATATGCAAAGTATTGAGTTTTGTCTAGTGTTCCCGAAATGTGTGCTTCTCTGTGCTGGTGGTGGTTGCTTTTTTTCTCTTGGATTTATTAATTTCTTCTGCCATTATGGAACTTCCCCTGTATCTGTAAGCTTCAAGAAATCCCTTCCTCCCATAAACTATGCTCCCATAAACTATGTCTGGTCTGGAGGTTCACCCCAGGGATGAGGGTGCTACATTGCCCTACATTACATTTTTTAAATATTTTACTTGCTTATTTATTTGAGAGAGAAAGAGGCAGACAGCAGAGAATAGGTGTGCCAGGGCCTCTAGCCACTGCAAACCAACTCCAGACCACCTTGTGCATCTGGCTTGCGTACATACTGGTCAATCAAACCTGGGTCCTTGGGCTTTGCAGACAAGTGCCTTAACTGCTAAACCATCTCTCATCCCTATAGTAAAGTTTCATCTGATAATGACGATACTTAGTAAATCTAAAGCCTGAAGTCATAGGTGAAGGGTTAAAAACGGCTCCAGGCATTTCTAAGAGTTAAAGTGCATGGACATAGAGAAACATTTGCTTTATTACTAAGAATGTTTCGCTCACTTTGGATTTTATAACTATGCTATAATTTAAAAATGCCAAAGATGAACAGCTGAGTAAATCGGACATTAACAAAGCACTTGATACCAATAACCAATGTTTAGGACAAAGGATATGACTATATACTAAACAGTCTAATCAAATATTGTAATTATTACTAGTGAAATTAAGAAACTTACCTGATTTCTTTTAATCCTTCTCTCTGAATAACTTGAAGAATTTCTTTATGACTCATGGGTGTATTGGGATATTTTTCTAAGACCTGAGAAACAAGTATAGAATAACACGCCATTATTGTAAGTTCTTATAGTTATGTAATTGTCTGTGTTAACTATATCTTTATAATTACATTTAAAACATACATATCCAGAATCTTTTCATCTCAAATTCTCTCTCCCTCAAATAGTAAGCCTATCCTAAAGCAGAAATGGATCAAAGCCTAAAATTAATACTTGGATTATTTTTATGTATTTATTTGAGAAGAGAGAGAGGCAGATAGAGAATGGGTGTGCCAGGGCCTCCAGCCACTGCAGTCAAACTCCAGACTCATGCACCACCTTGTGCATCTGACTTATGTGGGTCCTGGGGAATCAAACCTGGGTTCTCTGGCTGTGTAGGCACGTGCCTCAACCGCTAAGCCATCTCTCCAGCCCAATACTTCAATTATTAATGATATGAAATTGTTTTAGACTCTCCACTTCCACATTACATCCCTGTCTACAACCTATTATGCACACTGAAAATTATCTATTCTTATACTTCTGGCAAAGCCTAGTATAGCTTGGTGTGCAATAAATTCTTAGCCAAAACAAACGAACAATACAGTTACAATGATATTAAAATTATGTCTATAGAGCATTCCTATCTCTACTTTGACTGCAGCTGGATAGTGTGACCACCAACCTCACTTTCCTGCTGCCATGCTCTCTCCACCATGATGGCATAACTATGTAACTATGAGCCAAATACCCTCCCTTTGCAGGGGGGATTGAGGTAGGGTTTCACTCTAACCCGGGTTGACCTGGGATTCACTCTGTAGTCTCAGAGTGGCCTCAAACTCAGTGATCCTCCTATCTCTGCCTCCCGGGTGCTGGGATTAAAGACGTGCGCCACCACGCTCAGCAAAACCCATTCTTTATTAGAAAACAAATGTATCTGTCTATCCAATAGAAATAGTAATTAAGCATAGTCTCTTCTGTCTTTCCCACTAAATTTATTTAAGAACCTGAACAAAATGGACAAAAAAGCTATTTGAGGACCCTGAAAATGGCAGCAGGTAGAAGGAAACCATAATTAGAAAAAGTCTTATAACACCCAGCACTGGGTTTCCTTCTTTTGTCTCCTTTGCAGTACTCTCACTTAAACTTAACAACAGCCCCAGGAGGCTGGAGAGACAGTCAGATGTACAAAGAGGTACAGGCATCTGGAGTGGAGTTAGTTTACAATGGCAGGAGGCCCTGGTGCACTCATACTCACTCTTTCTGCCTGCTTCTTTCTGTCACTCTCTGTCAAATAAATAAATAGCCCCAAACAAATCTATAACTGCGCAAGAGGTACAGAAAGTGATCAAGTCTTGTATTTTTGGATCTGAAGCATACAGTAAAGGACACTCCTAAAGGTTAGACAGCAGAGGGGAAATCTCCTGGGTTGTTTCTGGGTTTTAGTGTGGCTTTCCCCCTCTTTTCTCTCTGTTCCTACTCCAAGCAATTCTATGGCAGCAGCTGTAAACAAATACCTAGTTCCAAAACTATCCACTAGGTGGCACAAATACAAGATAGATGCAAAAAGCTCTAAGAAATGCTCTGAAAAATAGGTATGGCAATTTTAGTCAAGACAGGTATACTGGACTTTACCCCTCCTGCCTTCTTATTATCAGGAGCTCTGTATAGTATCTCCTCTTTCCTTTTCTTAATCTAAAATCTCTCTAAACTTAAAAAAAAATACAGGTAGAAACTTGGGAGTTAAAGTTAACACAGTCAAACGTCTGCTTTCAGCATCCTACAAAAAAATAGCATTTTACATAGGATTTAAGCAAACATTAGATAGACTGATTTTGGGTTTTGTTTTTTTTCCCGAGGTAGGGTTTCACTCTAGCCCAGGCTAACCTGGAATTCACTATGTAGTCTCAGGGTGGCTTCAGACTCACAGTGATCCTCCTACCTCTGCTGGGATTAAAGAAGTGAGCCACCACGACTGGCTTGATTTTGGGTTTTTATCAAGGTAAGGTCTCATTCTAGGCCTACACGGACCTGAAACTCACTCTGTAGCCCAGAATGGCCTAGAACTCACCGATGATCCTTCTACCTCAGCCTTGCTCATATTAATTTTTTTTGTTTTTGAGACAAGAGTCTCACTCAGTAGACCAGAATGTCTATGTGTATGTTTGTTTCTGTGATAGAATTTTTCACTCTGTAGTCCAGGCTAACCTGGAAATCTTATATAGCCACTGATGACCTTGAATTTCTGGTTCCCCTGCTTCCACCTAAGTGCTGTCATTATAGGTATGTGCCACCACATTCAGTTTGTGCAGTACTGGAGAACCAACCCAGGGCTTAAGAAGCACTCTACCAACTGAGTCATATCTGAAGCCCCTTAATGCTACTGGTATAGCATCAAAATGTCAAATATAAACTCTTTTTTTTTTTTTTTTTTTTTTTTTTTCAGGTAGGGTCTCACTCTAGCTCAGGCTGACCTGGAATTCACTATGTGGTCTCAGGGTGGCCTCGAACTCATGGCGATCCTCCTACCTCTGCCTCCTGAGTGCTGGGATTAAAGGCGTGCACCACCACGCCCAGCTTCAAATATAAACTCTTAAATCACTCAATAAATAGAATCGAGGAAAGATCAAAAGCTCATAAGACACAAACTAAGCCAGGTATGGCAACTCGCACCTATAATCCCAGCACCAGGGAGGCTAAGGTAAGAGGATGGCTTTGAGTTCAAGGCCAGCCTGGGCTACAAAGTAAATTCCAGATCAGTGTGGGCTAGAATGAGACCCTGATTCAAAAAAAATGAAAGAAGCCAGGCGTAGTGGTGCACACTTTTAATCCCAGCACTTGGGAGGCAGAAGAAAGAGGATCCCCATTAGTTCGAGGCCACCTGAAGACTACATAGTGAATTCCAGGTCAGCCTGGGCTAGAGTGAGAACCTACCTCAAAAAACAAAATAAAACAAAATAAAACAAAACAAGTCCAGAGAATACAGGCGTAATGGCACATGCCTTTAATCCCAGCACTCAAGAGGCAGAGGTAGGATAAGAGCCATGAGTTCCATGACAGCCTGAAACTAGAGTTAATTCCAGGTCAGCCTGAGTTAGAGCCAGACCCTACCTACTAGGAGACAAGGAGACACAACAAACCCAAAATGGTACAACCTTTCAAAAGCAGCTAGTAAGCTAGTACAACTATGCTTCAAGAAGTTGTGGTAGGATAAAAAGATGGCTCAGTGGTTAAGGCGACTGTCTGCCAAGCCTAAGAACGCCTGTTTGATTCTCCAGGTCCCACGTTTAGCCAGATGTAGTGATGCAAGCACGCACTGCCGCACTTGCCAACGAGGAGGCACACACGTCTGGAGTTTGTTCACAGCAGCTGAGAGGCTGCTGGCGCACCCATTCTATCTGTCTCTGTCAAAAACAACAACAACAAGAAAAATAAAGTTGTGGTGGTGCACACCTTTAATCCCAAGCAGCCAACAGACTGAAACGGGACTGCTCACCAAAACTCTTTATCACATCCTATTTCTAATATCATCCTCATCTAAAATTTCACCAGCATTCCTAAAGTGAATAAAATAAATAAAACAGAATGCTTTTCTCAGGCTACCTGCTCTTTGGTTTTTCTGTTTTCATCACAAGTAGCTGATGATGATGTAGAAATTTTTTGGAAAGATTATTCTAACAATAGGAGTGAAAGTAGAGGAGTTTATTATCTGGGGGCCAAAGAGCTTGAGTTAGTCCTCTAAAGAAGTTTTGGCCCCAAGCTGAGATTTTATTATTTTTACTTTATAGTTTTTTATAGTTAAGCAGAGAGGTAAGTGAACAAACAAGATGTAGCAATTTTTGTATCAATCATTTCTATAGTCAGGCCACCCTAACAATGAACTTCATTTTATTTTGTTTTAGCCTAAACTTTTTTTTTTTTTTTTTTTTTTTTTTTTTGGTCTCTTTGGGCCCTTTCTAGATAGTTTCTTTTTTGGGGATTTTTTAAAAATCTGCTGATAAAGATAAGTGGAAATATAAACCAGTCATTTTTGTTTTTGTTTTTTCAAGGTAGGGTCTCACTCTAGCCCAGGCTAACTTGAACTCACTCTGGAGTCCCAGGCTGGCCTCAAACTCACAGTAATCTTCCTACTTCTGTCTCAAAAGAAACTGGAGGGAGGGAAGAAAGTTCATGTCTCTAATCAATCCCAGGACTCAGAATGCTGAAGCAGGTGGGCTACAGCAAAATCATGCCAGCCTGGGTCTACTGTAAATGATGCTTTAAAAAGAATAATAAAAGCCAGGCATGGTGGTGCATGCCTTTAATCTCAGGCAGGAGGTAGGAGGATCACCCTGAGTTCAAGGACCCTGAGATTACATAGTGAATTCCAGGTCAGCCTGGGCTAGAGTGAAGCCCTACCTCGAAAAAACAAACAAACAAAAAATAATAATAATAAAATAAATAAAGCAGGGTAGGGCATGGTTGCAAATGCCTTTAATCCCAGTAGAAGGAGCACCATGAGTTCAAGGCTAGCCTGAGACTACATAATGAATTCCAAAGTCAGCCTAGGCTAGTGCGAGATCCTACCTTGAAGGAACAAAAAAAAAAAAAAAAAAAAAAAACTAAAGAGATGGCTCAGCAGTTAAGGACCATGCCTGCAAAACCTAGCAACCTGGATTCAGTTCCCCAGTACCCATGTAAAGCCAGATGCACAAAGTGGCGCATGCACCTGCAGCTTGTTTAAATAAAGAAAAAAAAAAAAAAAAAAAGGACTCCTTCCAGTAGCTTAATATCTTTTATATTTAATTTGGTCCCTACAAAAAATATGCAGAAAAAAGTGAAGAAAATATACTGGAAAATCAAAGAGTGAAAAATCCAAAATACATTTCTGAGTAAAAACACTATTAAACTATTATATTCATTTACCACAGGCTTGAAAGACTAGCAGTTTTGCAAAATACTTACTGGACTCTAACCACAAGAAGGCAATGTTTATCACACAAAAACATTCCAGTGGAATGACTCAGAAACTGTTATACAACAATTTTTACAAACTACTTCATAACAATATAATCATTTAAAAAATTAAAACCAACACTATAAAAAATTAAACAATAATTAGTAAGATTTGTTTTTAATATCTATTATTTATTTATTTATTTATTTATTTGAGAGGCAGAAAGATATAGATGAACCAGGGCCTCGGAATGGAACCCAGGCAGTCAGGCTTTGCAAGCAAACACCTTTAACCAACCACTAAGCCATCTTTCCAGATACAAATAAGATTTTTAAGTACTTAATTCCTTCTTAGCTGGCAGATTCTCAAGCTAATAAAAAGGATATTAAAACTATAGGTATCCTATAAGATCTGACTGCTCTCTAATTGGATTTGAGGCCCACTTCATGGGAAGGAATTCATGTCTGGTACTGAGAATATAGTCAAAATTATGGCTAGGAAGGTCAAAAATAATGTATGCTCATACATTATTAGAACTGTTCTCATCTCTAGTCAGAGACACTTTTTATAGATGGTGGGACTAATGGGACAACTCAAAACTCATCAACGGCCGGGCATGGTGGCGCACGCCTTTAATCCCAGCACTCAGGAGGCAGAGGTAGGAGGATCGCCGTGAGTTCAAGGCCACCCTGAGACTACATAGTTAATTCCAGGTCAGCCTGGGCCAGACTGAGACCCTACCTAGAAAACACCAAAAAAAAAAAAAAAAAAAAAAAAAAAAAATTAACAAAGTGCTGGAAATAAGGTAACAGTTGAATGCTCAGCCCTAAGTGAGACAACTCTATCATGCCCAAGGCTCAGAGAATACTGCAGCAAAGAGGTCAATGTTAAGAGCCAGGGGCTGAGGAGATAGACCAGTAGATAAAGCACTCATAGCTCAAACTGGAGTACCCAAGTTTAATCCTCAGACCTAGCACATCAAAGCTGACAGGGAGATGGGAAAGGCAATGGAGACAGGAGTGAGCAACCTTGCCTCAAGTGAGGCAGACAGGCAAGGACCAACCCAAAAGTTGTCCTCTGAACACCACACTTGCACCATGACATGAACACACACTCACCAAACTGCATACATACCACATATAAGTTTTTTTCCCAGGTAGGGTATAGCTCTAGCCCAGGCTAATCTGGAACTCACACTGTACTTCCAGAGTAGCCTTGAACTCAATGATCCTCCTACCTCTGCCTCCTGAGTGCTGGGATTAAAGGTGTGCACTAGTACGCCCAGCTCACATACAAATTTAAAAAATTTTTTTTTTATTTTCACAAAATTTGAAAAAGAATATAAAAACTGAAGTTGCAGAAAGCACTGCTTTGAAACACTGTCTTCCAGACAAAAAGTTGCTTTTGTTGCATTTATACCTCACAGCAACTATCATTGCCTGCACAAGCCCTTCATAATACCTGAAAACATTTATTTTATTTATCTGCAAGCAGAAAGACACAGGCAGTGAAAGAGTATGAGTGGGCTAGAGCAGTTAAGGCACTTGCCTTGAAAGCATAATGACCCAGGTTCAAGTCTCCAGTACCCACATTAAGCCAGATGCACAAAGTAGCACATGCATCTGGAGTTTGCTTGCAGTGGCTAGAGGCCCTAGCACACCCATATTCTCTCTTGCAATAAATTAAAAATTAAAAAAATAATCAGCAGTATTTAGGGCTTAGAGGGTAGCATAAAAGACAAAGATCTTTGCTGCACAAAAAAAAAAAAAAAAAGAGTAAAAAATAATAAATAGGTCCTGGAGAGATTGCTTAGCAGTTAAGCACTTGTCTGTGAAGACTAAGGACCCCGGTTTGAGGCTCAATTCCCCAGGAACCACATAAGCCTGATGCACAAGTAGTGGTGCATGCATCTGGAGTTCGTTTGCAGTAGCTGGAGGCCCTGGCGTGCCCATTCTCTATCTGCCTCTTTCTCTGTCTGCTGCTCTCAAATAAACAAACAAAATAAAATATTTTTAAAGAAATAAACAAAATAAACCAAGTAGTGGTCAGTGGAACTAAGAAAAACGAAAAACTTTGTTGTCTCTGAAATGCCAAAATTTATTCTAAAATTGAAGTGGTCAAATAGTAACAAAACTCAGGCTAGAGAGATGGTTCAGTGGTTAAAGATACTTTCTTATAAAGCCTGACAATCTAGGTTCAAAGCCCAGTACCCACGTAAATCCAGTTACACAAAATGGCACAAGCATCTGGAGTTCATTAGCAGTGGCAAGATGCCCTGGTATGCCCATTACCTCTTCTCTGCTTGCAAACAAATAAAGAAAAAAATAAAATAACAAAACTGGGCTGGAGAAATGGCTTAGCACTTGCCTGCAAAGCCTGGCAGCCTGGATTCAAATCCTCTATACCCACATAAAGCCAGATGCACAAAGTGGTACATGTGTCTGGAGGTCATTTCCAGTGGCAAGAGGCCCTGGAGTGCCCATTCTGACTCTCCCTCTCTCTCCTTGCAAATAATAATTTTAAAAAAGATGATAACTCTCTAAAACAATTTATTAATTAACAAAACTGGGCCGGGTATGGAGCATGCATTTAACTTTAGCACTCAGGAGGCACGGGTAAGATGATCACTATGAGTTCAAGGCCAGCCTGGAGTGAGTTCCCTGTCAGCCTGGGCTAGAGTAAAACCCTATCTTGAAAAAATAAAACAAAACAAAATTTAACAAAAACTGTGTACCTCGTTTTAGGCAAAAGATATTTATTATTTGAAAGCAAGAGAGAGAGAATGGGTGGGTACCCCAGAGCCTCCAACCACTGCAAACCAAGTACAGACACATGCACCACCTTGTGTATCTGGCTTAAATGGGTACTTGGGGACTCAAACCTGGATCCTTAGGCTTCACAGGCAAGTTAAGTGCCTTAACTGTTAAGCCATCTCTCCAGCCCTAAACAACAAAGATCTTTAATTAGCACTGTAAAGATTCCATTTAACTAAGAAGGAAGAAGTGCAATTCAGTGTGTTTAACACTAAATGTGAGTGCAGAGAGAACAAAGATTTATTTTTCCTAGAATAGTAAAGAAACAGGAAATGAGGAATCTAGGAATAACTTTTCTCAAACTATTGTAGAAATTTTGGAAAGATTATTTTAATGTTAATATGAGACAAAATAGAGGAGTTTATTTACCAAGGAGCCAAAGAGCTTGAGATAGCCCTCCAAAGAAGCTCTGGCCCTGAGCTGAGATTTTGTTTTTATTTTATCGTTTTTATAGACAAAGGGAGGGGTAAGTGAACAAACAAGATGTGGCAACTTGTATATCAATCATTTCTGTAGTCAGGCCACCTTCACAATGAACTCCATTTTATTTTGTTACAGCCTAAACTATCTTTCCTTCTTATTGTCTCTCTGGGACTTTTCCAGACAGTTCTCTCTGGGATTTTTCCATGTGCTGACAAAGATAAGTTTAACGCAGTGAATTAGTTCAACTTTTAGCATCTTTTATACCATTTTTTTATTTTTATTTATTTTTGGAGACAGAGAGAGAGAGAGAGACAGGAAGAGGGAGACAGAGATGGGCGCGCCAGCAGTCTCTCAGCTGCTGTGAATGAAAGCCAGATGTGTGCGCCCCCTTGTGGGCAAGTTCGGCATTGCGCCCTTGCGTCACTTTGCATCTGGCTAAACGTGGGACCTGGAGATTGGAACCAGGTTCTAAGGCTTAGCAGGCAGGCGCCTTAACCACTAAGCCATCACTCCAGCCCATTCTACCAATTTTTTTTATTATCATAACATCTTATGATTTGTATGTAATGGCTGGTATACCTGGCACATTATCCGTATTTTAATTATTTTTATCTTAGATTGGATGAACCTAGACACAGTATTTAGAACTGGATTTTTAAGTTCTTATTTTTATTTATTTATTTATTTATTAGAGATCGAGGGAGGGAGGGAGGGAAAGAGAGAGAGAGAATAGGTGCACCAGGGCCTCTAGCCACTACAAATAACTCTAGATGCATGCACCACCATGTGCATCTGGCTTACGTGGGTACTGGGCCTTGAACTGGGATCCTTAGGCTTCACAGGCAAGCGCTTAACCACTAAGCCTTATCTCCAGCCCCTAGAACATAGGGTTTTTTTTTTTTTTTTTTTTTTTTTGGTTTTGCGAGGTAGGGTCTCACTCTGGTCCAGGCTGACCTGGAATTAACTATGTAGTCTCAGGATGGCCTCAAACTCTCGGTGATCCTCCTACCTCTGCCTCCTGAGGGCTGGGATTAAAGGCGTGCGCCACCACGCCCAGCTAGAACACAGGATTTTAATGTAAGTTTTTGTATAATTATTATGAGATGCCCCAATGAAGGACTTAAGTCAGTGTCTCCATGTAGTCTATATAGGAGATAGGCCCAAGGTATGGGGTACATTAGTTGTAAGATCTCTAGAGTTAGGTATGACCTTGAGGGCCAAGTATGTGTTAGCTGCTATCAGGAACACTGATAGTGACAATAACTCAATAAATCTGTTCAACTTTTAAAACTTTTTTACCATAAAACCACTGGAACAAATTTTTCTGAACCAGGAAAAAAAAGGAGACCCAGCCATTCCAATTCTTTCTATTCTAACATGAGAGGTACATACAGGTTCTGACAATTAAGCCAAACTTGTACTCTTGTAATATTTGACACTCAAGACCATGGATACCATTATCCTCACCACCAAAACTCACAACTCACTATATATAAACACTTACTACAGGAATTCAGGAGCTAAACAAAGCTAAGCATATGAGAACACGGAATAACTATCGAGTTTAGACAGAGAGGACAATTAACAGAGGAAGAGGAGACCCTGTCTCAGAAAAACCGGATAGGAGCTGGCTCAGTGGATGAAGTACTTGCCACACAAACTTGAGTACCTGAGTTTAAATTCACCAGAAACCACATAAAAAGGTGGACACTGTAGTGGGGGTGACAAGATGGGAAGCAAGGGACAAACTTTTTCAAGCTTAAGAACTTGGTAAACAGAAAGAAACCCTGCCTCAAACAAGGTGGAAGGCAAAAACTAGCATCCACAAACAAAACAAGGCCAAGTTGTGGGAAAAATACTGCTCTAAGATCAGTAACACTTGCCACTATGTGGTAAGACTACAGTGAATTTTCTCATATGCTTTTCCTGTATTTCCTGTCATGTATTAATATTATTTTGACCTAGAAGTTTCTTCATTTGTGTGTAATCACAAAAGTGATAAACTACTACTAGGATGGTGGTGCAGGCCTTTAATCCCAGCTCTTGGAGGCTGAGGTATAAGAATTGCCAGTTCGAGGCCAACCTGGGGCTAAAGTGAGACCCTGTGGGGGGGGGGAGGTGATAAATTTAAGTCTACATGAGGAAACATGCATGTGCACATATGTAATTACATATATAAATATGTATATATACATACACATATACACACACAATATTAAACAAAGTTTTTTTAAAAAGCCAAAGAAGGGGCTGGAGAGATGGCTTAGCGGTTAAGGCACCCGCCTGCTAAGCCTAAGAACCCGGTTCCAATCTCCAGATCCCACGTTTAGCCAGATGCAAAGTGACGCAAGGGTACAATGCCGCACTTGCCCACAAGGGGGCACATGCATCTGGATTTTGTTCACAGCAGCTGAGAGACTGCTGGCGTGCCCATCTCTGTCTGTCTCCCTCTCCCTCTCTGTCTGTCTCTCTCTCCAAAAATAAATAAAATAATAATTTTAAAAAGCCAAAGAAGCCGAGCGTGGTGGCGCATGCCCTTAATCCCAGCACTAGGGAAGCAGAGATAGGAGGATCACCATGATTTCAAGGCCACCCTGAGACTACATAGTGAATTCTAGATCAGCTTGGGCTAGAGTGAGACCCTACCTTGAAAAGCCAAAAAAAAAGGAAAGAGAAAGAGAGAGAGAGAAAAAGAAAGGAAAAGGAAAATGAGAAGATAAGAGAAAAGAAAAGAAAAAAGAGAAAAGAGAGAAGAGGAGAGGAGAGGAGAGGAGAGGAGAGGAGAGGAGAGGAGAGGAGAGGAGAGGAGAGGAGAGGAGAGGAGAGGAGAGGAGAGGAGAGGAAAGGAAAGGAAAGGAAAGGAAAGAAAGGAAAGGAAAGGAAAGGAAAGGAAAGGAAAGGAAAGGAAAGGAAAGGAAAGGTGCTGGAAAGCCCTATGGGAGCCACTGGAGGAAAACGATCACCAACAGCATGCATAAGCAGGCTACAAAATAAACCAGATGGCCCGGCATGGTGGCACAAGCCTCTAATACCAGCACTTGGGAGGCAGAGGTAGGAAGATAAGTTCGAGGCCACCCTGAGACTACATAGTGAGTAGCCTGAGCTAGAATGAGACCCTACCTCGAAAAACCAAATAAATAAACTAGATGATCAAGAAGTACACACTTAAATTGGGCGAGGTGGTGAACACCTTTAATGCCAGCATTTGGGAAGCAGAGGTAGAAGGATCACTGTGAGTTCGAGACCACCCTAAAACTACATAGTGAATTCCAGGTTAAGCCAAGGCAAGAGAAAGACCCTACCTTGGAAAAAAAAAAGTACACACTTGTACAATAGTGGCATGCAGCCTCTGCAGATAACCAACTATTTTATGCTGGACATGAGACCCACTCATAGTCTGGAAACTCAAACTTCAGCAAGAAGCCCACTGCTCTCAAAAAAAAAAAAAAAAAACAAAAAAAAAAAAAAAAAAAAAAACTCTCTCAAATCAATCTGTGTACTGTCTTTAACCCAAGCAGCTCTCACTCTTAGTTGGAAAAACCCACCAGTGCCACAAAACACCAGAGAACGCATTCACTCATTCACCTCCTAGCCACACAACATCCAACACAGCCAGTCAGAACAGGAGATCCAGCAACCCAAGCGGACTAACCAAATCCACAGCACAACATAGAGGTGTGCACTCAGCATTAGTGAGATTGGAAGCCATCCCAAAACGTAACAGGGCCTATTTACACAAAGACAGGTACATAGGTCTGCACTGGAAGTGCTAATTTCACCTTCCATGTCAGGGCAGGTTGTGTTAGATTTAACTGATGCATTCTTGGTCGGCTTTACCATTCTCAAATAAGCTCTATTTTGGTGTTAACTATTGTTGCCTTTGACATTTTCTGGATTATAGGGCCTTTGTCTTTTTCCTCTGTCATTACTGGGGGTAGGGTCTCTGCCTCAGGCTGTCCTGGAATTCATTTCAGACCAGAAATCTCAGCCTCTCAGTTGAAAGGATTAAGGGTGTGGAGCAACCTAAGGGACTTTGACTTTATTAGATTATCTGTTTGTTTTACTCCCCACTCTTGCATAAATAATCTGTGCTGGTTTTGATTGAATGTGTATATTGCTCAGTTGAATTTTAGAATTTGCCAGTGATTTGTTCCACCCAGCCTACTAGAATTCTTGGATAGCAGGCAAATTCAACACCTACGGTCACTTCTGCTGTTACTCTGGGAGCAATATAAGAGCCACACCTGGCACCTTAAACTCCTACCCTGAAGAGATATAAAGTCAGATTTACACGTCTAAGAATACTGCAGATGATTAGAAAACCCAAGCACCAAATTAACTCAAGATGCAAAAATCAAAGCTGGGCATGATGGCGCACACCTTTAATCCCAGCCTCGGGAGGCAGAGGTAGGAGGATTGCCTTGAGTTCCAGGTTAAACTGAGACTACATAGTGAACTCCAGGTCAGCCTGGGCTAGAGTGAGACCCTATCTTAAAAAGCCAAAAGAAAAAAAAAAAAGATGCAAAAATCTCTACATTATAATACAAGAAACACATACACAAAAAAATCAAGACAATACAATTCCATCAAAAATTACAAATCCGGGCCAGGCGTGGTGGTGCACACCTTTAATCCCAGTACTTGGGAGGCAGCGGTAGGAGGATTGCTGTGAGTTCAAGGCCACCCTGAGACTACATAGTTAATTCCAGGTCAGCCTGGGCAAGAGTGAGACCCTACCTTGAAAAAAAAAAAAAGAGAATTATAAATCCATCAGAAATGACCTCCAGTGAGACTGTTTTAGATGAAATGCCTGACCAAAAAAAAAAAAAAAAAAACATGCCAGGCGTGGTGGCGCACGCCTTTAATCCCAGCACTTGGGAGGCAGAGGTAGGAGGATCCCGTGAGTTCAAGGCCACCCTGAGACTACAGAGTGAATTCCAGGTCAGCCTGGGCCAGAGTGAAACCCTACCTTGAAAAAAAGAAAACAAACAAACAAACAAACAAATGGCCAGGCATGGTGGCGCATGCCTTTAATTCCAGCACTTGGGAGAGGCAGAGATAGGAGGATCGCCATGAGTTCGAGGCCACCCTGAAACTACATAGTTAATTCCAGGTCAGCCTGGACCAGAGTGAGACCCTACTGGGAAAAACCAAAAAAAAAAAAAAAAGGGAAAAAAAAGATTGTATCTATGCTCAAAGGAATCAAAGAAGAAAACAAACTCCTGAACGAATCCCAAGAAAACACAGAAAACCAAGCTGGAGAGATGGATAAGCAGTTAAGGTGCTTGCCTACAAAGCTTAAGGACCCAGGTTCGATTCCCCAGAACCCATGTAAGCCAGATGCTTGCAAAAACTTGGGGTCTCTCTCCACTGATAGTAGTAGACTTGGAGATCATTAAAATACAGACCCAATTTCCTTTGTCCTTAGTAACATTAAAAGAAAAAAAGCCAGGCGAGAGAGATGGCTTAGTGGTTAAGACACTTGCCTGCAAAGCCTAAGGACCCATGTTTGACTCCCCAGATCCCATGTAAATCAGATGCACAAGGTGGCGCACATGTCTGAAGTTCGACTGCAGTGGCTGGAGGCCCTGGTGTGCCAATTCTCTCTCTTTTTCTCACTATCTCACTCTCTTTAAAAAGAAAAAAAGCCACTGCCTCCTGATGAGAAGTCTGTTCCTATACAGAGACATGTGTTCCTATTGGGTAAAACTTTTTATTTATTGGCCATAAACTTATTCTAATATGAAAAAACTGGGCCTGATTATATAAAATTTTATTGTGCCTGTAGAATTAATCAAACTTTAACCTTTTTTAGACTAACATACTTTTAATAGTTCCTCTAAAGCTAAGACCTTTTTGATCTCTGGAACAAGTAAGTAAAAACTACAAGTCTTCTATATTAAGAACTTACAAAAAAAAAAAAACTTTAAACCTGATAACTGAACTTGAAGTTAATTTCTTAATCTCTATCATATTTAAATTTGAAATTGTTTAAAATATTTCAAATGTTGCAATACTAGTCTTCCTACCTTACCTAAGCCAAATCGTTGTATTTCTAAACATTCCAATTAACTCCTTATCCAAGTTAATTCTTTCTTCCTTACATACTGCCTATGTTATTATTTTTCAACCTTAGATATAATATTCATGTAATCTGTTAATGTCATGTCATATACAAAAAAGCCATATATAGAGAGACCAGATCATAAAGGCTAATAGATTTAATATGATCTAGGAATTGCTTTCCTAATGGCTCGGTAAGTATCACTCTTCTGAAGAGCTGTCACCTTACCTGTTCATAAGAGCCACAGGGGAGACAGACAGCCTACTATGTACACAAAGTACAAAGTGAAGTTTGGCAAATGGAGAACCAAAACCTGAGGCTCCCAGAAGTCACACCTTGTGACTAGAACTTCAAGGATGGACTGCAGCAGCTGTGGAGAAATAACTGTTACCAGTCCAGAGCCAGTAATATTTTGGGCTATATTTGCCGTTTTTTTTTTTTTTTTTGTTTTTTTAAGGTAGGGTCTCACTCTAGCCCAGGTTGACTTGGAATTCATCTGGATTCTCAGGGTGTCCTCAAACTCACGGCAATCCTCCTACCTCTGCTTCTGCCAAGTGCTGAGATTAAAGGCATGCGCCATCACACCCAGCTTTATATTAAACTTTTTAATGGCCAATAGTATTATTTTTCTGCATATGACCTAACATCTCTGTGACCAGCTAAGATATCTGTTGCTGTAAGCTAAAAATCTCACAGCTGTACTCCCTTTAAGTTAAACCTGTCTCTGACATGTAATTTATTCCTTCACACCCACAGTTTAGCCTCTTTGTCTCTAATCTAACAGACTCAGTTATTCCTTGATAACCATTCTGTATTCATAGGCCCCTCTCTAGCCTCCTGTGTTTCCAGATGTGGATTTCTATATCCTGACAAGACACAGCCCCTAAAGCTCTCCCAACACAGCTCAATCTCAGTGGACTACTGTGTCTTAAGGCTTCTTGACAGATAGCCCTTCCCCATTTTCTCCTTTGAGTATGTACCTCCAAAACTGGAAAACCTTAATTATTTCATCTGATGTACTTTTCATTTCCCAATCACATAAGTCAATCTTTCATCTGTCTACTTACACAGTTTGTTTCAACAGCTCCTAACCCAAAGGATTTCAGAAATGCCCTTGGAACTCTGAAACTGCCTTCCAGTCTGTGTTCATCCTCTGCCTCTCCTTCAAGCATAATGCTTACTCCTTCCAGAGACCCTGAGACCAAGCTCTTCTTCCCAGATTCCATATACATAAATGAGTCTGGAATGCAACAACTTTCAGAAATTCAACATCCTACCTCTCCGAACATCAAGTCTGGGAGACTGTCCCCTGCAACCTGGCTAGTTCTCTCAAAAGAAAGGAGTTCAAAATGATTGATCCAATAACACCACTGGGAGACCGTCTCTTTGCCTGTCACCCTCACAAGTACCTGCCCCTTTCCCATTAGTAAATCTTATGCCTTTACTTATTTATTTGAGAGAAAGAGACAGAGAGAGAGGGCACGCACACATGCACACTAGGGCCTCCAGCCACTGCAAACGAACTCCAGGTGCAAGCGCCCCCTTGCACATCTGGCTTACGTGGGTCCTGGAGAATCAAACCGGGATCCTTTGGCTTTGCAAGCAAATGCCTTAACAGCTAAGCCATCTCTCCAGCCCAAGTCTTGTGCCTTTTATTTTTATTTTGGGTTTTTTTTTTTTTTTTTTTTTTTTTTTTTTTTTTGGTTTTTCGAGGTAGGGTTTCACTCTGGTCCAGGCTGACCTGGAATTAACTATGTAGTCTCAGGGTGGCCTCAAACTCACGGCGATCCTCCTATCGCTGCCTCTCAAGTGCTGGGATTAAAGGTGTGCACCACCACGCCTGGCTCTTGTGACTTTTTTTTTTTTTTTTTTTTTTTTGGTTTTTCGAGGTAGGGTTTCACTCTAGTCCAGGCTGACCTGGAATTAACTATGTAGTCTCAGGGTGGCCTTGAACTCACGGTGATCCTCCTACCTTTGCCTCCCGAGTGCTGGGCTTCTTGTGACTTTTAATGTCTTTCTCCCCCATCTCAGGATTGGTCAAAAGAAAAGCTACATCAAAAAACACCAGGCTGCTCAACAACCATCAACCCAACAGGGACTTCTGCTCACTCCAAACTCTGAGGACAGACCCTCTGTCCTTTTTGTCTTCGGCATCTGAAATGAAGAGATAATGAACCACTGGTCTCAGAACACTGAACTTGGTGGACCATAAAACTTTCCAGGACCATAGCATGATAGCAAATGTCTGTTAAAATGTGAGCTCATAAATCATAGATCCGGACTCAAGAACTATCAGACCACCTGGACAGGCAATTACCATAAAACTTTCCAGGACCATAGCATGATACCAAACGTCTGTTAAAATGTGAGCTCATAAATCATAGATCCGGTCTCAAGAACTATCAGACCACCTGGACAGGCAATTAGTAAACAAGAGAAGGCCTTACATTACCCCATTCATCTCTACCAAAGACCACCCCCTTCAGCCGGGTGTGGTGGTACACGCCTTTAATCCCAGCACTTGGGAGGCAGAGGTAGGAGGATTACCATGAGTTCGAGGCCACCCTGAGACTACATAGTTAATTTCAGGTCAGCCTGGACCAGAGTGAGACCCTACCTCGAAAAATCAAAAAAAAAAAAAAAAAAATCCCTCACCCTATATATCTCTATTCTCTCCCACATTCAACTTCACACCGGGAGAGCTGTTGTCCCACCACTGAAAATAATCTGTAACTTTCAGGTAAAATGGCAGCATAGTAGCCACGCAAAGGCAGCCTAGAGAGGAATTAAAAAAAACAAAAAAACAGCAAAATACACCCTTCTGCTGAAAAGTGAAGGCGTATAAGTTATTATCAGCCACAGTAGAGAAGCAGGAGAGTCTCAGATCTTCTAGAAAGGAGGAAAATGTCCAGAATCCTGCTGAGGCACCAGAAGCCCCAGTCCAAGTGCCCACCTGCCTAGCCAGCCCAGCGCTACAGAGCAGAAACCAGGTGGAGGGATTTTCACATCAGCCTCCTCACAAAGTCAAGAAACCTGAAGGAGAAGACCGCTAGGACCAGCTTAGCAGCTCTGGTATAACTCCAGGCATCCTGCATAGTCTCCCATCCCTCAACTACCAATGCTGAGGCTAACCACCAGATAACTCATTCAGCCCTGGCTGCAGGGCTTCCAGCACAGTGGATCAGAATACTAGATCCACAGCACAATGGAAAGGGATCAAGGTGGGAACTCAACATTGGTGAGATTGGAAGTCATCCTTACAGGTAACAGGGCCTACTTACACAAAGAAATGTACATAAGCCTAAACTGTAAGTACTAATCTCTCTTTCCATGACAGGACAGGTTATGTGTTACATATTCTTGATTGGCTTTACCATTCTCATATAAGTTCTATTTTGGTGTTGACTATTGTTGCCTTAGATGCTTCCTGATTTATAGGGCCTTTGTCTTTGTCTTCTGTTATTGGGGGCAGGCTGACCTGAAACCCATTTCACACCAGAAATCTAAACCTCCCAGTAAACCTCCCACAAAATAAGGGTGTGAATCAACACACACCCTTAGGGACTTTGGCTTTATTATATTGTCTATTTGTTTAAATCCCCATTCAGGCATAAATACTTCCATTGGACGTTCCATGTCAGAGCAAATTATGTGTTAAATCTGATGGAGAGTTGGATTTGCCATTCTTAAATAAGCTATACGTTGGGCTGTCATTTGTTGCTTCCTGATTTATAGTGCCTTTGTCCCTTTTTATAATTTTTTTGTTTATTTTTATTTATTTATTAGCAAATGACAAAGATGCAGAGAGAGGAGAGAAAGAGAGAGAATGGGCACACCAGGGCCTCCAGCCACTGCAGATGAAGTCCAGATGCATGCGCCACCTTGTGCATCTGGCTTACGTGGGTACTGGGGAATCAAGCCTCGAACCAAGGGTCCTTAGGCTTCACAGGCAAGCACTTAAACACTAAGCCATCTCTCCAGCCCCTGCCTTTGTCTCTTCCTGTCATTCGTAGGAGCAGGGTCTCACTCTGCCATAGGTTAACATGGAACCCTTCACAGACCAGAAATCTCAGCCTCCAAGTTGACAGAGAATTAAGGGTGTGGAGCAACTCACAGCCTTAGGAATTTGGACTTTGTTACATGATCTGTTTGTTTTAATACCCACACTTACAGAAATACCCCGTGCTAGTTTTGATCGAATGTGTATATTGTTCGGATGAACTATATTTTGTTCCACCCAGCCTACTAGAATACTCCCATAGAAACACAAACCCAACATATAAGGTCATTTTTGCTATTACTCTGAGAGTCATTAAAGAGCCACACCTGGCACCTTAAGCTCCTACTCTGAGGATATATAATGTCAGATTTACACATGTAATAATACTCCACATAATTACCCAAGATGCAAAAATATCTACATTACAGGGCTGGAGAGATGGCTTAGTGGTTAAGGCGCTTGCCTGCAAGGCGAAAGGACCTTAGTTCAATTCCCCAGTACCCATGTAAGCCAGATGCACAGGGTGGCGAATGCATTTGGAGTTCGTTTGCAGTGGCTGGAGGCCCTGGCGCGCCCGTTCTCTTTCTCTCTCTCTGCCTCTTTCCCTCTCTCAAATAAATAAATAATATGTATCTTTTTAAAACTCTACGTTATAATACAAGAAGCACAAAAAATTAAGACCATATAATTCTACCAAAAATTACAAATTCATCAAAAATGACCTCCAGTGTGACTGACTTAGATGAAATACCTGACAAAGATTTCAAAAAGAATGCCAGGCATGGTGGCACATGCCTTTAATCCCATCACTCAGGAGGCAGAGGTAGGAGGATCGTTGTGAGTTCGAGGCCACCCTGAGTGAGTTCCAAGTCAGACTGGGCTAGAGCAAGAACCTACCTTGAAAAAAAAAGATTTCAAAAGAATGATTATAACTAGGTTCAAAGGAATCAAAGAAGACACAGGAAACCAATTTAATGAAATAAAGTGGTCAATACAAGACATGAGTAAGGAAACAGAAATACTAAAAAAAAAAAAAAAGTCAGAAATACTAGCAATAAAAAGCACAGTAAGTCAAATACAAAACTCTGTAGAAAGTCTCACCAGTAGAATGGATGAAGGAGAGAACACAAGAAGACCATGTGGCAGATCTAATACAGTCTAACAAAGAGAAAGACAAGCTAATAGGAAGGTAGGAACAGAATTTCAAGATATTTGGAACACTATGAAAAGATCAAAGATAAGAAGACAGGGCACAGATCCCCACACTCAGGAGACAGAGGTAGGAGGATTGCCATGAGTTCAAGACCACCCTGAGACTACATAGTGAATTCCAGGTCAGCCTTGGCTAGAGTGAGAACCTACCTCAAAAAAAAAAAAAAAAAAAAAAAAAAAAAAAAAAAAAAACAAGGTATAGAGGGTATACAAAAAAAAAAAAAAATTCACTCCAAAGACATAGTAGGCATGTTCAACAAAATCATACAAGAAAATTTCCCCCAAATTGGGAAAGAGATGCCAATGCAGATACAAGAAGCTTTTAGAATACCAAACAGACAAAACCTGGAAAGTACCTTTCCTGACCATGTTATAACAAAACTACCAAACACACAAACCAATGAAAATATATTGAAAGCAGGGAGAAAGAAAAAGCAAGTCCTTTATAAAGGCAAGCCCATCAGGGTAAGAGCAGATTATTCAACACAAACTTTAAAAGCCAGAAGAGCTTGGATTGATGTATTCCAAGTTCTGAAACATAACAATGTCCACCAAGATTATTTTATCCAGCAAAGCTATCCATCTGAATTGATGGAGAAATGAGGACATTCCACAACAAAAAACAGGCTAAAGGAATATATGACCACTAAGACAGCTCTACAGAAAACAATGGGATCCTTCATGCCGAAAAGAAAACAAAGGACACACATGAGAGAACAGGAAAAAATAAACCATAATCAAATAACACTTAATACAATAGAGTAAAGGGAAAACAAAAAGCACTACAAAACAAAAAGAATGGCAAGAACTGTGTACCTTTCTGGCCATTCTTAATATAAAGGGCCTCAATGCACCAACCAAAAGACACAGGCTTGCAGACTGGATTAAAAGGCAGGATCTGGGCTGTAGAGATTGCTTAGTGGTTAAGGCACTTGCCTACAAAGCCTAAGAACCCATGTTTAACTCTCCAGATCCCACATAAGCCAGACACACGAAGATGAGGCAAGTATAAGTACTAGGTGGCACAAGTGTCTGGAGTTTGTTTGCAATGGCTGAATCCCTGGCGTGCCAATTCTGTCTCTCTCTAAAATAAAAAAATAAAAAATTTAAAAGCAGGATCCTTCTGTTTTGCCTCCAAAAAACTCACCTCTCCATAAAAGATAGACACTATCTTAGGGTGAAAGGATGGAAAACAGTATTTCAAGCAACATTAATGAGGAAAGATAAAGATCATTGATTAAAAGAACAATTCAACAGGAAGACAATACAATTCTAAACATATATCCATCTAACATGGGGGATCCCGAATTCATCAAACACTATTAGACTTAAGGTCACAGATAACACAAACATAATTGTAGTGGGTGACATCAACACCCCTTCTCATCAATCAACAGGTCATCCCAGCGAAAAAATACAGAGACAGCTGGAGAAATGGCTTAGTGGTTAAAACACTTGCCTGCAAAACCAAAGGACCCAGGTTTGATTTCCCCAGGACCCACATAAGCCAGATGCACCAAGTGGCACAACCATCTGAGTGTGTTTGCAGTGGCAGAGGCCCTATGTACTCATTCTCTCCCCTTTCTCTCCATCTCTGTCAATAATAAAAATAAATAAAAATATTTTTTAAATACAGAGACATATATTAAATGATCTCATGGTGGGCTGGAGAGATGGCTTGGTGGTTAGGGCACTTGCCTGCAAAGCCTAAGAACACATCTGAATCCCCAGGTCCCATGTAAGCCAGATGCAAAATGACATAAGCATGCAATGTCGATACGCGCCACAATGGGGCACACGCACCTAGAATTTCTTTGCAGTGGCTGAAAGAACTTGGTGTGCCCACTCTCTCATCTCTCACTCTCTTCCTCTCTGCCTTTCTGTCTCTCTCTCAAAATTAATAAAACAATGAACAATTTTAAAAATTAAATGCTGTCATGGAACAAATGGACCTAACAGATATCTAAAGAACATTCCATCCAAATTCTACAAAGTACACATTTTTCTCCTCAACACAGGGAACATTTTCTAACAGATCATATATTAGAACATAAAGCAAATCTTAACAAATACAGGAAAACTGAAATAATTCCTTGTGCTCTTTCTGATCACAGTGGGATTAAACTACAAATCAGTAATAAAAATTACAGCACATACACAAAATCATGAAGACTAAATAGTACACGACTGAATGAATGGGTCATTAAAAATCAAAACATTCATAGAATCAGCAGCCGGGCAGAGTGGCACACGCCTTTAATCCCAGCACTCGGGAGGCAAAGGTAAGAGGATCACCATGAGTTCGAGGCCAACCTGAGACTACATAGAAAATTCCAGGTTAGCTTGGGCTAGAGTAAAACCCTACCCCGAGGGCTGGAGAGATGGCTTAGCAGTTAAGGTGCCTGCCTCCTAAGCCTAAGAACGCTGGTTCCAATCTCCAGCGGTTCCGATCTCCAGGTCCCACAATTAGCCAGATGCAAAGTGACGCAAGGGCGCAATGCCACACTTGACCACAAGGGGGCGCACACATCTGGATGTTGTTCACAGCAACTGAGAGACTGCTGGCACGCCCATCTCTGTCTTCCTCTCCCTCTTTGTCTCTGTCTCTCTCAAAAAAAAAAAAAAAAAAAAAAAAAAAAAAAAAAAAAAAACCCTACCCCAAAAACAAAAAAACAAACATTCATAAAATCAAATAATGAGAATACAACATGCCAAATTCTGGGACACAATGAAGGAAACCCGAAGAGGGAAATTTATAGCTTGAAGTGCCTATATTAAAAAACTAGAGGACTGGAGAGATGACTTAGCAGTTAAGGCACATGCCTGCAAAGCCTTTAATCCTTTAACACACCTTTAATCCCAGCACTGGGAAGGCAGAGGTAGGAGGGTCACTATGAGTTCATGGCCACCCTGAGGCTACACAGTGAATTTCAGGTCAGCCTGGACTACAATGAGAACCTACCTCAATAAACCAAAAAAAAGCCAGGTGTGGTGGCGCACTCCTTTAATCCTAGCACTCGGGAGGCAGAGGTAGGAGGACTGACATGAGTTTGAGGCCACCCTGAGAATACAGAGTGAATTCCAGGTCAGCCTGGGCTAGAGTGAGACCCTACCTCAAAAAAAAAATAAATAAATAAATAAAAATAACTAAAGAAAAAAAGATCATTCATCCTGATCAAACAGGCTTTATCCCAGAGATGCAGGGATGGTTCAAGATACAAAAATTGATAAATGGCAGGCTGGACTGGATGGCCACGCACTCAAGGCAGAGGTAGGAGGACTGACAAAGTTTGAGGCCACCCTGAGAATACAGAGTGAATTCCAGGTCAGCCTGGGCTAGAGTGAGACCCTACCTCAAAATAAATAAATAAATAAAAATAACTAAAGAAAAAAAGATCATTCATCCTGATCAAACAGGCTTTATCCCAGAGATGCAGGGATGGTTCAAGATACAAAAATTGATAAATGGCAGGCATGGTGACGCACGCCTTTAATCCCAGCACTCAGGAGGCAGAGGTAGAAGGATTGCTGTGAGTTCGAGGTCACCCTGAGACTACAGAGTGAATTCCAGGTCTGAACTAGAGTGAAATCCTACCTCAAAAAAAAAAAAAAATCGATAAATGTCACACACTATATAAATGGACAGAAGGACAAAAACTACATGATCAGAGCTGGAGAGATGACTTAGTGGTTAAAGCACTTGTCTGCGAAGCCAAAGGACCCAGGTTTGATTTCCCCAGTACCTACATAAGCTAGATGCACAAGGGAGCACATGTATCTGGAGTTCGTTTGCAATGGCTAGAAGGCCTGCTGTTCCCATTCTCTCTGTCTCTTCTCTCTCTCTCCTTGCAAATAAATTACATTAAATTAAAATCAAATGATCCCCAGTTGTGGTGGCACATACCTTTAATCCCAGCACTCGGAAGGCAGAGTTAGGAGGATCACTATGAGTTCGAGGCCACCCTGAGACTACATGGTGAATTCCAGGTCAGCCTGAGCTAGAGTGAGACCCTACCTCCAAAAACCAAAAAAAAAAAAAAAATCATGTGAAATCACATGCTCATCTCAATAGATGCAAAAAAGGCATTTGACAAAATCCAACATCCCTTCATGCTAAAAGTCTGACTGATACTGGGAATAGAACTAATGCAATAAAGGCTTTATATGACAAACCTACAGCCAACATAATACTAAATGGGGACTAGGTAATGGAAAAACATCCCATGTTCTTGGATTGGAAAAATCAATATCGTAAAAATGTTAATCTTACCAAAAGCAATCTATACATGTAATGTAATCCCATCAAAATTCCAATGGCATTCTTCACAGAAATAGGAAAAACAATCCTAAATTTCATTTGGAAGCACAAAAAAACCTCAAACATCTAATATAATTTTGAGCAACATAAATAAGGCTGGTGGTATCACCATACCCAATTTCAACCTATATTACAGAGCCATAGTAATAAAAACAGCATGGTACTGGCACAAAAACAGATGCATACATCAATGGAACAGAATAGAAGACCCAGAGATAAGTTCAGACAGCTACAGCCACCTGAACTTCAACAAAAATGCCAAAAATACTGATTGGGGTGAAAAAATGGCCTCTTCAACAAATTGTGCTGTGAAAACTGGATATCTCTCTCCGTGCACAAGAATCCAGTCCAAATGCATCAAAGACGTTAATATCAGACCTGAAACTCTGAAACTGCTAGAGGAAAAAGTAGGGGAAACCCTTCAACATGTTGTCATAGGCAATGACTTTCTGAAAATAACCCTGATTGCTCAGTAAATAAAACCACTCATCAATCACTGGGACCTCATGAAACTACAAAACTTTTGTATAGCAAAGGACACTGAATAAACAAAGAGGCAACCTACAGAATGGGAGAAAATTTTTGCCAGCTATATATCTGAGGACTAATATCTAGGATATACAAAGAACTCAGAAAAGTAAATAATAAGAAATCAAACAACTCAATTAAAAAATGAGTTAAGGGGCTGGAGAGATGGCTTGGCGGTTAAGGTGCCTGCCTCCTAAGCCTAAGAACACTGGTTCCAATTTCCAGCAGTTCCAATCTCCAGGTCCCATGTTTAGCCAAATGCAAAGGGGTGCAATGCCACACTTAACCACAAAGGGGCACATCTGGATTTCGTTCGCAGCAGCTGAGAGGCTGCTGGCACACCCATCTTTATCTGTCTCCCTCCCCCCCCCAAAAAAATGAGTTAAGGAACTAAATAGAGTTCTCAAAAGAAGAAATACAGATGGCATATAAACATTTTAAAAATGTTCTGCATCTTTAGCAATCAGGGAAGTGCAAATTTAAACTACTTTTGAGATTCCATCTCACTCCTGTCAGAATGGCTACCATTAAGAAAACAAATGATAATAAGTGTTGGTAAGGATACTGTAGCAGACAGCTTCTGATTTGCTAAGATGAACTTCCAGACCAGGCACAGTTATGGAGGAAGGGATATTATTTATTGAAGCTTACAGATCCAGGGGAAGTTCCATAATGGCAGAAGTTGGCATGCTTTCACAGGACTAAAATACAGAGCAAAGCCACAGCCAAAAGCCCCACAGCACGCCTCAGGAACTGCCAGCTAGGCACACTTTGCATATCTTTAGATTGAAATCTCAAACCCACCACCATACCTTAAGATCCGCCAAGAGACACTGCCTCCAGCCAGGTGGCTACAGATGCAAACTATAAACTAATAAACATTGAATATTTTGGGGGCCATCTATTCAAACTACCATATTCCGCCCCGGCCCCCAAAAGATTTATAAGTATCACACATTGTAAATTGTATTTATTCCAGGTTCAAAGGTCCCCATGGTCTTGACCAACTTAAGATAGTGAGTCCTATAATATCAAACAAATTAAAATACTTTCAACATGTAAAGACACAGAGTAAACATTTTTAACTGGTATAAGGCATAGCAAGGAGAGACTAGAACAATGCAAACTCAGCCACCATCAGCAATCATCAAACTTCTGCAGTTCAAGTTCAATATAACCTGAGACTGACAGTCTCCAGGTTTTCCAATTCTGCCCCTCCAGCTGGGCAGAGTAGCCAGGGAAAACTTCCATCCCAGGCCAACAATGCACTCCACAGTAGCCCTTGCACAGTCGTGGTATATCCAAAACATCTTCAGGTCTCTATGCAAACCACGGTCCATCTTCCAAAGGCTTTTCCCGCCTATCAGGGCATCATGCCCTTCCTCATTCCACATTTCAGCAGCAGCTCCTGGAACCATGTGCAATTCCATGACCACTCCATGCATTTTTCATGCTTCCAAAACTAATACCAGGTGTGCAGGACACAGCCATATTCTTAATCCAGGGATGAAATAAATCATAGCCTTGAAAAGCAGGTACCTTCTCCAGTCAACTCTTTCCAAAAGAGTTTGCAGTTCTAACAGTCTTTCCTCAGGCATCCTCTCCATTGTTTTAATGTAAAGCAGTTGGGTCACCTTCCTTAAGATGGCTAATGTGTTGACAATAGCAGCTCCAGTAACCTAAAACCAGTCTCAGTACCACTAATTTTAACTTGCTTGAGGTTTTCCAACTTGAAATCTTAAATCTCTCAGTCCAATATCTTTAGCCAAGCACATCAGTCCATTACAAATTTAACCTTGATCAAACTCTCGGGCCTGGGCAGCCGAATGCAGCCATCCCTTGTGCCAGTAGCCCAGTTCCAACAAAGTCTTCTGCAGTCTTTCCTTCCCCTTAGAAAGCTCATAAGCTAAGCCTCAAAGTTCAATACTGTCTGCATTTAGAATTCTCAAACTCTCATCAAAATAGTCCATAAAAGTTGGCTTACTACTCCAGAAGGCATCTTCAGTTGCAAGCACCAAGTCCATGCCTGTTCCTCCAAAACAAAGGTTCCAAAAGACGAACATCCATATGGTCAGGTTCATCTCACCCCACTCTCGGTACCACTTCTGTAGCAGACAGCTTCTGGTTCACTGAGATGAAGTTCCAGACCAGGCACAGTTATGGAGGAAGGGATATTATTTATTGAAGCTTACAGATCCAGGGGAAGTTCCCTAATGGCAGAAGAAACTGGCCTGCTTTCACAGGTCCAAAACACAGCAAAGCCACTGCCAAAAGCCTCACAGCACACCTCAGGAACTCCACTAGGCACACTTTGCATATCTTTAGATTGAAATCTCAAACCCACCACCACACCTTAAGATCCACCCAGTGACACTGCCTCCAGCCAGGTGGATGCACATGCAAACTATAAACTAATAAAATACTAAATATATTGGTGGCCATCTATTCAAATTACCACAGATACAGAAAAACGGGAATCTTTCTACACTGTCGGTGAGAATGTAATGTGGGACAGCCATTGTGTCGAATCAGTGTGGGGGTTCCTGGGACAGCTAAAAATAGATTTACCATATGATGCAGCTATACCACTCCTGAGCAAATATCCTAATGAAACATCTCACTACCTTAGAGTTATTTGCACAACCATGTTTATTTCCACTCTATTAACAGTAGCTAGGAAAAGGAACCAGCCTAGACATACATCAACTGATTAGTGTATAATGAAAATGTGGTACATTTATACAATGGAACATTTATACAATGGAGTTCTATTTAGCAGTAAAAAAAAAAATATGAAATTTGCAGGGAAATGGATATATCTGGAAATGATTATACCAAGTGAGGTAACCCAAGCCCAGTAAGCCAAACATCTCATATTGTCTCTCATATCTGGTTCCTCGCTACACATGTTCAGACCTACATGTGAGTTGAAGGAGTAAAACTCAGTAGCAGAGGCCAAAAAGCTAGAAAAAAGCTATAAGGGAGGGAGGAAAGGGGAGGAATTTAGAGGATGGTATTGTATGTATGTACGTAAAAAACAGAATACTGCAGGTCAAATGACCTAAGTGAGGTCAGGGGAAGAGACTGAGTAAAAGAAGGGTGCAGGGGCTGGAGAGATAGCTAAGCAGTTTAGGTGCCTGCCTGCTAAGCCTAAGAACGCCGATTCCAATCTCCAGGTCGCACGTTTAGGCAGATGCAAAGTGACGCAAGGGCGCAATGCCACACTTGCCCACAAGGGGGCACACGCATCTGGAGTTCGTTCACAGCAGCTGAGAGGCTGCTGGCGTGCCCATTCTTTATCGGTTTCCCTCTCCCTCTCTCCAAAAAAAAAAAAAAGGTGGGAGGGCTAATTATGTTTCTGGAATTCGTTTGCAGTAGCTAAAGGCCCTGGCATGCCCATTCTCTATCTGCCTCTTTCTCTCTCTCTCTCAAATAAATAAATAAAACATATTTTTTAAAAATTAATTAATTAATAAATAAGTAAAATAATAGGTTGGCTTCCAAGGTGAACTGGAATTGTTTACAGGACAAAATTGTAGGTAAAAAGAGTTGAAGGCCGAGCATGGTGGCACAAGCCTTTAATCCCAGCACTTGGGAGGCAGAGGTAGGTTTATCGCCATGAATTCTAAGTCACCTAGAAACTACATAATGAATTCCAGGTCAGCCTGGGCTAGAGCGAGACCCTACCTTGTAAACTCCCCACCCCCCCCCCAAAAAAAGTTAAAGGAATCCTTACTATACGAGGTACCAAAACAAAGTTCATAATCTTTCTGTGGGCTGGACCGATGGCTATGGGTTAAAGGCGCTTATGTGCATGAACAGGATCTCCTCCAAACTTATCCATAATAAAATGTTTTACTTATAAAAAATATTTTTTTATTATTTATTTTTGGAGACACAGAGACAGACAGAGAGGGAAAGGGAGACAGAGATGGGTGCACCAGCAGTCTCTCAGCTGCTGTGAACAAAATCCAGATGTGTACGCCCCCTTGTGGTCAAGTGTGGCATTGCGCCCTTGTGTCACTTTGCATCTGGCTAAACGTGGGACCTGGAGATTGGAACCGGGTTCTTAGGCTTAGCAGGCAAGCACCTTAACCGCTAAGCCATCTCTCCAGCCCATAAAAAATATTTTTTAACTTAGAAAAGATGTAACTTCAGAGCTACTAATATTTTTTAAAACATTTTTATTTGTAAGTAGAGAAAGGAAAAAAGAGAGAATAGGTAAGTCAAGCCTCCAGCTGCTGCAGACTCCAGATGGATGCACCATGATACATCTGGCTTCATATAAGTACTGAGGAATTAAACCCAGGTTGTTAGGCTTTGCAGGCAAGTGCCTTAACTGCTGAGCCATCTCGCTAGACCAGAGTTACTAGTATTTAAAAGCACGTAATTTATAACCAGGCAAGGTAGCACACACCTTATAATCCCAGCATTCAGGAGGTTGAGGCAGGACTGCCACAATTTTGACACCAGTCTGAGATAAAGACACACACACGCACACACACACACATCTCAAAAATCCAAACAGCTGGGCTGGAAAGATGGCTTAGCGGTTAAGGCACCTGCCTGCTAAGCCTAAGAACGTCAGTTCCAATCTCCAGGACCCACGTTTAGCCAGATGCAAAGTGAGGCAAGGGCGCAATGCCACACTTGCCCACAACGGGGTGCACGCATCTGGAGTTCGTACCCAGCAGCTCAGAAGCTGCTAGCGCACCCATTCTCTGTCTGTCTTCCTCTTCCTCTCTCTCGTCTCTCTGTCTCTCTCTCTCAAAAAAAAAAAAAATCCAAACAGCCAGGGGTAGTAGTACACACCTTTAATCCCAGCACTTGGAAGGCAGAGCTAGCAAGATCACCGTGAGTTTGAGACCACCCTGGATGATGAATTCCAGGTCAGACTGGGCTAGAGTGAGATGCTACGTCAGGGGAAAAAAAAAAGCATCCAAACAATGTAAAACTAAAAGCTGGGAGGCTGGAGAGGTGGCTCAGCAGTTAAAGGCACTTGCTTGCAAAGCCTGACAGTCCAGGTTCAATTACCCAGAACCATGTAAAGCCAGATATACAAAGTAGCACATGTGTGGAGTTCATCTGCAGTGGCAGGAAATCCTGGTGTGCCTATAATCAATCTATCAGTTTTTTTCTTTCTCTCACAAACAGATTATATATGTGTGTGTGTGTGTGTGTGTGTGTGTGTGTGTGTGTATGTATATGTATATGTGTATATATATATGTATATGTATATGTATATATGTATGTATGTATATAAAAGCTGAAAAACATAAAAGTTGTGCATAGGGGCTCTGAGAGGCAAAGCCAGGCAACTCTTTAACTCTTTTCTACATAGAACTTTTTTTTTTTTGGCTTTTTGAGGTAGGGTCTCACTCTAGCCCAGGCTAACCTGGAACTCACCATGGAGTCTCAGGGTGGCCTCAAACTCACAGTTATCCTCCTACCTCTGCCTCCCGAGTGCTGGGATTAAAGGCATGCGCCATCACGCCTAGCTCTACATAGAACTACAGGCCAGCCATGGTTGCAGAAAATAAATGGGCTATTGTAATATACCCATGCTCTACAGGGTCTCTTTTAACCCTGTTTTTTTTTAATTTTTGTTTATTTTTATTTATTTAAGAGTGACAGACAGAGAGGTAGAGAGGGAGAACGGGCGCACCAGGGCCTCCAGCCACTGCAAATAAACTAAAGATGCATATGCCACCTTGTGCATCTGGTTTACATGGGTACTGGGGAATCCCAGTACTTGAACCAAGGTCCTTAGGCTTCACAGGCAAGCACTTAACTGCTAAGCCATCTCTCCAGTCCCCTCTTTTGTTCTTTAATAAACTTGAGCTTTTTAAAAATGTTTTTAATTCATACCAGGTGTGGGTGGCACACACCTTTAATCCCAGCACTCGGGAGGCAGAGGTAGGAGGATTGCCATGAGTTTGAGGCCACCCTGAGACTACATAGTAAATTCCAGATCACCCTGAACTAGAGTGAAACCCTACCTCAAAAAAGAAAAAAAAAAAGTTTTTTATTCAGTTATTAGAGAGCGAGAAAGAGGAAATGGGCGTGCCAGGACCTTTAGCCACTGCAAAGGTATGTGCCACATGCATCTGGCTTATGTGGGTTCTGGGGAATTGAACCTTAGACTTCACAGGCAAGCACTTTAACCACTAAACCATCTCTAAAGCCCCAAATTCTTAAATTTATATTAAAAATTACCTTTAGGGCCAGTAATGGTGGAGCACGCCTTTAATCCAAGCACTTGGGAGACAGAGGTAGGAGAATCACCAAGAGTCTGAGGCCACCCTGAGACTGCATAGTTAATTCCAGGTCAGCCTGGGCCAGAGTAAGGCCCTACCTTGAAAAAAAAAATTACCTTTAGAGCTTAGAAGATGGCTTATAAAGCCTGCAGACATGGATTTAATTCTCCTGCACCCATGGACACAAAGTGGTACACACATCAGTTCATTTGTAGTAAGAGACCTTGAGGCTCCCCCTCACACATATGCACAAGGAAATCAAGAAATTTTTTAAAAATAAAGCATCTTTGCCAGGCATGGTGGCACACACCTTTGATCCCAGCACTTGGGAGGCAGAAGTAGGAGGATCGCTGAGAGTTCAAGGCCAGGTCACCCTGAGCTAGAGTGAAACCCTACCTTGAAAAACCAAAAAATTTTTTTAAAAAATTTTTTAAGTATCTTTAATAAAATAAAAAAAAAAACAGAATGTTCTTTCACCAACACAAAATTATGCTTACTCTTCAAAAGTCGATGGAATCTATGGCTAAGGAAGCAAAGGACTTCTGCAAATCTGAGGTTGTTTTCTCAATTTGTTAGAATTCTAGGATAAGTACAGTAGTAGCTCTTTTGTAGTACAATGATGAATATACATATATATTTTTTAATTTAATTTTGTTTATTTATTTTGGTTTTCCGAGGTAGGGTCTTCACTGCAGTTCAGGCTGACCTGGAATTCACTCTGTGGTCTCAGGGTGGTCTCAAACTCAGTGATCCTCCTACCTCTGCCTCCCAAGTGCTGGGATTAAAGGCGTGTACCACCACGCCCAGCAAAATTTTATTATTTTTTGAGACAGGTCTGGCTATGTAGATTAAGCTGGTCTTGAAATCAAGATCCTCCTGCCTCCTAAGTGCTGGGATTACAAGTGTGCTCCACTACTCCAATCTAGAAATTTCTTGTTTGTTTGGTTGGTTTTTTTGGTCTTTTAAAATATATTTTATTATTTATTTTGAGAGAGAGAGCGCGCAGCAGAGTGAAAGAGAGAACAGGCACACCAGGGCCTCCAGCCACTGTAAATGAACTCCAGACACATGTGCCCCCTTGTGCATCTGGCTTACGTGGGTCCTGGGGAATCAAACCGGGATCCTTTGACTTTGCAGGTAAATGCTTTAACTGCTAAACCAACTCTCCAGGCCCTTGGTTTTTTTTTGTTGTTGTTGTTGTTTTTGTTTGTTTGTTTGTTTGTTTTTGGGGGGGGTTTCAAGGTAGGGTCTCACTCTAGCCCAGGCTGACCTGGAATTCACTATGGAGTCTCAGGGTGGCCTTGAACTCAGTGATCCTCCTACCTCTGCCTCCTAAGTACCAGGATTAAAGGCTTGGGCCACCATATCTGGCTCCCATCTAGAAACTTTTAATTTGTGTCTCAAAAAAAGATTTTTATTTTCTCTTTGACATCAATCAGGGTTGGGGTTTTCAGGACAGAAATAAAAAATAGAAGAGAGAAAATATAAACTTATAAAAATTATTACTATTTATTTCAGAGAGAGAAAGAGGAAGAGAGAATGAGTATGCCAGGGCCTCTTGCCACTGCAAATTAACTCCAGACACATGTGCCACTTTGTGCTTCTGGCTTTATGTGGGTACTGGGAAATCAAACCCATGCTGCTGGCTTTGCAAGCAAGTGCCTTTATCTGCTGAGCCATCTCCTAGCCCAAAAATTATAAGCAATAAAAATATTAAGAAGAAAATGCTAGGCAGGAAAGATTACAAACTGAGCTTGGTGTACATGCTTGTAATGTGAGGCTTATAGGGAATTCAAAGCCAGCATCCAAAACATAGGAAAACATTATTTCAAAAAAAATAAAAAAGAGCCAGGCCGTGGTGGCACACGCCTTTAATCCTACCTAGCACTCGGGAAGCAGACATAGGAGGATCACCGTGAGTTTGAGGCCACTCTGAGAATACAGCGTGAATTCCAGGTCAGCCTGTGCTAGAGTGAGACCCTACCTCAAATAAATAAATAAATAAATAAATAAATAAATAAATAAATAAATAAATAAATAAATAAATAAATAGATAAATAAATAAATGAGAAGCTGGGTGTGGTAGTGCACACCTTTAACCCCAGAACTCAGGAGGCAGAGGTAGGAGGATCACCATGAGTTTGAGGCCACCCTGAGACTACATAGTGAATTCCATATCAGCCTGGACTAGAGTGAGACCCTATCTCAAAAAATTTAAAAAAATAATAATTTTTTAAAAAAACTTAAAAGAGCTGGGCGTGGTAGCATACGCCTTTAATCCCAGCACTTGGGAAGCAAAGGTAGGAGGATCGCCATGAGTTCGAGGCCACCTTGAAACTACATAGTGAATTTCAGGTCAGCCTGAGCTAGAGTGAGACCCTACCTTAAAAAAACCAAAAAAATTAAATTAAATTAAAAAAAATAAAAAAGATAAATTTTTTGCTATGTTACTGGTCATGATTATAAACTTTTTTTTTCATTTGCAAGGAGAGGGAGAGTGAGTGGGTGTACTGACACCAGGGCCTGCTGTCACTGAACTCCAGATATATATGCTACTTTGAGCATCTTTCTTTATGTGGGTACTGGAGATTCAAATCCAGGTCAACAGTCTTTATAAGTAAGTACCTTTAAAGCTGAGACTTTTCCCTAGTCTTACAACTCCTTGTTGTTTTTGCTGTTGTTGTTGTTTGCTTTTTCAATTTTTCGAGGTAGGGTCTCATTCTAGCTCAGGCTGACCTGGAATCCATTATGTAGTTAGTCTCAGGGTGGCCTCGAACTCTCAGCGATCTTCCTACCTCTGCCTCCTAAGTGCTGGGATTAAAGGCATGCGCCACCACGCCCGGGTACAACTCCATTTTAATAATACTCCCTGAAACAAAATGGCTCTAGAATGGAGAACACAAAAATTTTGTTTCCTTGCTGAAATTCTGTTCTTAAAACAGTCGAGGGGGCTAGAGGGGGTGCCATTATCCAGCTGCACAAAGTGGCGCATGCATCTGGAGTTCACTTGCAGTGGCTGAAGTCCTGGCATGCCCATTCTCTCTGTCAAATAAATAAACAAACAAACAAACAGTTGAGGGCTAGAGAGAAGATGGCTTAGCAGTTAAAAGGATTTGCCTGAAAAGCCTATAGACCCAGGTTTGATTACCTACTACCCACATAAGCCAGATAGATGTATAAGGTGGCACATACATCTGGAGTTCTTTTGCAATGACTAGAGGCACTGGCATGCCTGTTCTATCTGCTTTTCTCTCTTGCTCTTTCTGAAATAAAGAAAAATAAAGTAAAAAAACAGTTGACATCTTATTTGGGTTCCCTAAGCCCCAGAGGTAGGATTTCACTGTAGCTCAGGCTAACCTGGAATTCACTATGTAGTCTCACGGTGGCCTTGAGATCCTACCTCTGCCTCCCCAGTGCTAGGATTAATGGTGGGTGCCACCACACCCAGCTCTTTTGGTTTTGTGAGATAGGGTCTCCATCTATCCTAGGCTGACCTGGAATTCATTATGTAGTCCCAAGCTGGCCTCAAACTCACAGCAATCCAGGTTTGATTCCCCAGCACCCACATAAAAGCCAGTTACAAGCTGGTGTTCATTGTAGTAATAGAACCTTGAAGGTTTGTATAAACATATACACGCAACAAAATTTTTAAAAAGTCCAGGTACTGAGCTGGGTATGGTTAACATATGCTGTTTCTTTGTGTTGTTTTGTTTGTTTGTTTGTTTGTTTGATGTAGGGTCTCGCTCTAGCTCAGGCTGACTTGGAAGTCCACTATGTAGTCTCAGGCTGGCCTGAATTGACAGTGATCCTCCTACTTCTGCCCCCCAAGTGCTGGGACTAAAGGCATGTACCACCAGGCCCAGTCTAAGTATCCCTGTAATCACAGCACTGCTGAGGCTGAGGCAAGAGGATTACCTGAAGTTCCAGGCCAGTCACTTCATTGAGTGAGCCTTGTGTCAAAAATAAAAATAGGGGCTGGAAAGATACTCAGCAGTTAAGGTATTTGATTGCAATGACTGAGGCCTGGGCTCAATTCTCCACTACCCACATAAAACCAGATAAACAAAGTGGCACAGGCATCTGGTGTTCGTTTGCAGTGGCTGGTGTACCCATTCTCTCTATCTTCCTATCTTTCTCTCTGTGTTTGCAAATGGATAAATTTTTTAAAAATTAATTAAGAAGCCAGGTGCAATGGTGCACACTTTAATCCCAGCATTCAGGAGGCAGGGGTAGGATGATCACTGTGACTTCAAGGCCACTCTGGACCTACAGAGTGAGTCCCAGGTCAGCCTGAGCTAGAATGAGACCCTACCTCAAAAACAAACAAGAGCCAGGTGCACACCTTTAATCCCAGCACTTGGGAAGCAGAGGTAGGAAGATTTCCTGAGTTTGAGGCCACGGTGAGATTACATAGTGAATTCCAAGTCAGCCTGGGCTAGAGTGAAACCCTACCTCAAAAAAACACAAAAAAAAGGGCTGAAGAGATGGCTTAGTGGATAAGCACTTACCTGTGAAGCCTAAGGACCCTGGTTCAAGGCTTGATTCCCCAGTACACATGTAAGCCAGATGCACAAGGTGGCGCATGCATCTGGAGTTCGTTTGCAGTGGCTGGAGGCCCTGGTGTGCCCATTCTCTCTCTCTCTCTCTTGCTCTCAAATAAATAAAAATAAAATAAACAAAAAGTGGGTATGGGAGCTGGAGAGATGGTTCAACAGTTAAAAGCACTTACTTGAAAAACCTGATGATCCAGGTGCGATTCCCGAGTACCCAAGTAAAGCCAGATGCACAAAGTAGCACAAGGATCTGGACTTCATTTGCAATGACAGGAGGCCCTGGCACACCCATATTCTGTCTGCCTCGCTCTCTCTCAGATAAAAACATTTATTTAAGCAAGAGGCCCTGACATGCCCATGTGCATGCATGCTCCCTTCCTCCCTCTCTCCCCTCTCTCTTTTGCAAATAATAAAATAAATAAATGAAATATAATGAAGGCTCTCAAGACTGCTGGACATGATGATTTATGCTTGTAATCATACCACTTAGAAACCTGAGGTCAAGCTGGGCTACAAATGGAGAGTCCTGTCTAAGAAAATAACAAGGGCTGGAGAGATGGCTCAGCAGTTAAGGCACTTGCCTGCAAAGCCTAACAATCCAGGTTCAATTCCCCAAGACCCATGTATAGCCGGATGCACAACATGGCTCAAGCATCTAGAATTTGTTTGCAGTGGCTAGAGGCCCTGGCGCACCCATTCTCTTTGTCTGTTTCTGTCTCTCTGTTTGCAAATAAATAAACAAATCTTAAAAAATAACAAAAAAAAAAAAAAAACCCACTAAAATACTGGGGCTGGGGAGATGGCTCCCCAGTTAAAAGTGCTTGTTTACAAAGCCTGCCACCCTGGATTCAATTCCCCAGCCACTCATGTAAAGCCAGACACAAAAGTGGCATGTCCAGCACTCTACTTGCAGTGGCAAAGGATCGTCATGCTCATACACATACATACACACACACACACAAATAAATAATCTTTAAAACACTACTAAATAAGCCAGGCATGGTGGTGCACACCTTTAACCCCAGCACTTGGGAGGCAGAGGTAGGAGGATCGCAGAGAGTTCGAAACCACCCTGAGAGACTACATGGTGAATTCCATGTCAGCCTGAGCTAGAATAAGACCTTACCTTGAAACACCCCCCCTCCAAAAAAAACTACTAAATAAATCTCAGACTTAAAACTAACATAATTAAGTTTGGGTATCTAGTTATTATCAGCTAAAAATTCACTTTTTCTTTTATTACAGGAAGCTGTGGTGAGGTATTCATGAAATAGAAAGTAAATGAGTCTTCTGTGGAAGAGCGATCACCCCACTATACTATCAAAAAAAAGTATTTTGGGGGGCGCTGGAGAGATGGCTTAGTGGTTACAGCACTTGCTGGCAAAACCAAAGGACTTAGGTGCCATTCCCCAATACCCATGTAAAGCCAGATGCACAAAGTGGCATGTGTGTGGAGTTTGTTTGCAGTGGCTAGAGGACCTGGTGTGCCCATTTCCTCTATCTTCCTCTCTCAAATAAATAAATAAATAAATAAATAAATAAATAAATAAATAAAATGTTTTTCAACAAACATTATTTTCAGGCTGGAGAGATGGCTCAACAGTCAAGTGCACTTCCTAGCAAGCCTGAGAGCCTGAAGGGACCTGAGACCACCTGAATTGGAATCTCCAGAACCATATTAACAGCTGGGCATGGCTATGCACATCTGTAACTCCGGTCCTGTGTGGAGCAGAGACCAAATAATCATTGGGTCTTGAGAACACCAAGCTCCAGAATCAGTAAGACTCCTTCTCAACAAAGAACACGAAGGGGAGTAGAAGGGGTGTATTCTATGTCGTCCTCTGACTGATACAGATAAGCACATCACATAAGCACATGTGGGCACTCAGTGTGGATCACTCAGTATGAGGCCAGCCTCAAAGTAGAGGGCTGGAGAAGTGGCTCACCGATTAAAGGCACTTGCTTACAAGGCCTGTAGAACTGGGTTCAATTCCCCAGTACCCATGTAAAACTAGATAGTTCCGTGTGGCGGTGCACGCCTTATCCCTGCATTTGGGTGCATTGGGGTAGGAGGATCCCAAGGAGTTCAAGGTCAGCATGGTCTAGAGTGAGACTCTACCTCAAAAAGTAAATAAATAGGACTGGAGAAATGGCTTAGCAGTTAAGGCATTTGTCTGCAAAGTCAAAGGATCCCGGTTCGACTTTCCAGGCCCCAAGTAAGCCAGATGCACAAGGGGGCATATGCATCTGGAATTCGTTTGCAATGACTGGAGGGCCCTGACATGCCCATTCATTCTCTCTCTCTCTCTCTTTCTCTCTTTGCCTCTTTCTCTAAAATGAATGAATGAATAAATAAATAAAATATACTTTTTAAAAAAAAGTAAATATGCCGGGCGTGGTGGTGCACGCCTTTAATCCCAGCACTTGGGAGGCAGAGGTAGGAGAACTGCCGTGAGTTCGAGGCCACCCTGAGACTACATAGTTAATTCCAGGTCAGCCTGGACCAGAGTGAAACCCTACCTCGAAAAAAAAAAAAAAAAAAAAAAAAAAAAAAAAAAAAACAAAAACAGTAAATAAATAACAACTCGCCAGCCCACAGGGTTTTAGTTTTTAGACAGAAACTACCAGTAAAGTGACAAAGGTATTTCGTAAGTGAAAGCATTTAACAAAGAGCTAATAATTCTTCTCTTTTTCATATTTTCAACTAAAACAAAAACACAAGAAACAGGCTGGAGAGATGGCTTGGTGGTTAAGGTGCTTGCCTGCAAAGCCAAAGGACCCCAGGTTTGACTCCCAGGACCCACGTAAGCCAGATGCACAAGGGGGCGCACACATCTGGAGTTCATTTGTGCCCATTCCCTCCCTCCCTCTCTCTACCTGCCTATTTCTGTATCTCTCTCTCAAGTAAATAAATATTTTGTTAAAAAGAACACAAGACTCAAAATATTTTTTTGGAAATTTAAGATATTTTTTAGCCAGGCACGGTAGCAAATCCCATTAATCCCAGCACTCAGGAGGCAGAGGCAGGAGGATCGTCATAAATTCGAGACCACCCTGAGACAACATAGTGAATTCCAGGTCGGCCTGGGCTAGAGTGAAACCCTACCTCAAAAATATACATACAAAGCCGGGCATGGTGGCGCACGCCTTTAATCCCAGCACTCAGGAGGAGGAGGCAGAGGTAGGAGGATCACCGTGAGTTCAAGGCCACCCTGAGACTACACAGTTACTTCCAGGTCAGCCTGAGCCAGAGTGACACCCTACCTCAAAATACCAAAAAAAAAAAAAAAAAAAACACATATATATACACACACACGTATATATGTGTGTATATATATATATATATATATATATATATATATATTTAATTTTTTTAAGGGCTGGGGAAATAAATTAGCAGTTTAAGGCACTTGCTTGCAAAGGCTGCTGGCCCAGGGTTTACTCTCCTAGATCCCACATAAAGCCAGACACACAAAGCGGTACCATGAGTCTGAAGATCATCTGTAGTGTTCAAGAGACCTTGGCCCACCCATACCTCTCTCAAATAAATAAAAACAACTTAAAAAAATTTTAATACACACTGTGTACATAAATAATAAAAAAAAATTTTTTTAAACCAGGCATGGTGGTGCATACCTTTAATCCCAACACTCAGGAAACGGAGGTAAGAGGATTATTGTGAGTTTAAGGCCAGTCTAAGACTACATAGTTAATTCCAGGTCAGCCTGGGCTAGAGAGTAAGATCCTATCTCAAAAACAAAAAGAATAAAATATACAAGACTCAACTCTATCCCATAAAGTTTAAAATACAGTTTAGGAGAAACAAGAATAAATGGTAATACATAAATACATCAACAGATATAGCTGAGAAGTGAAATAAGTTATTTTCTTCTTTACATTCTTCCAAATTTCCTCACAGTGAACACATTACTTTTCTATTTCTTTTTCCAGATAGGGTCTCACTCTAACCCAGGCTGACCTGGAATTCACTATGTAGTCTCAGGGTGGTCTCGAACTGACGGTGATCCTCCTACCACAGCCTCCTCAGTGCTAGGATAAAAGGCATGTACTACCACGCCTGGCAATATTTACTACTTTTGATTTCTGAAAATTTTCATTTTAAAAATAAGCCATATGAACTCTAAAGGCTCATTTAGAAAAACTTCTTACTTTTTAACAATAAAATATTGTTTAATGAATACCGTTTTACTTTTCTATTGCATGACCAATGATAAGCTGAATTTCACTTTCTCTCAATGTTCCGTTTCTAATGTATACATGTTTTTTTTTTTTTTTTCTTAAAAAACAAAACAGCCGGGCATGGTGGCTCATGCCTTTAATCCCAGCACAAGGAGGCACAGGTAGGAGGATCGCCAAGAGTTCGAGGCCACCCTGAAACTATCTAGCGAATTCCAGGTCAGCCTTGAGTTAGAGTGAGCCCCTACCTCGAAAACTCAAAATAATAATAATAATAATAATAATAATAATAATAATAATAGTTTTATAAATAAATAAATAAATAAATAAATAAAAATAAAAAACAGAGCTGATCGCCAATCCTCAATAATCTACTTTTTAAATACACCTCTAAATTTACGTATAACAAACCCAGGAAATAATTGTTTTGGCCACTCATGTCAACTTTGTAGGGCCACCTTCACTTGGACTAGAGAAAAGGCCGGGTAAACTACAGGTCCCACCATGCATTGCTGCGTTGTTCAGAGTAGGTCTCTACGGAAACAGGAAAAAAAATTCTACAAGTCCCACCTGTTACTTCGTTTCTAAACACATCCTGCACTTTCTGCTCCAGCAGCAAACAAAAACAAACGCCTCGTGACCTCACGTCGGCTCTGAGAGCCAGATAAGCAGGGGGCGCAGGGTCAGGCGGCATGTCCGCCTCTGCGGGGCAATTCTACCAGGCTCCAGCGCTGCCCTCTTCTTTCCGGGGCTGCATGCGCGCACCGACCTTCTCCGGTCTGCATCCAATGGGGGCTCTCCAGGCGCACAAGGGAGAAGAACCGGTTATTGTGCAAGCACAACAGACTCCCCCGGCGGCCGGGCGGAGGCTACCACGGATTGGGGGCGACGGCGACCAGACCGCGACCACCCCCGGGCGCCGGGAGCGCTCGTCACCGACGCTGGCAGGAGCCGCGGCGGCGCGGCGACCCCCTAGGGCAGGCGCCCCGGTCCCGCAGGGAGCACAGCCGCGACCCTAACCGCCGCCCTCGCGCGCTTCCGTGCCCCGCACCGGCTCGCGGCTCGGGTGACCGCCCTTCCCCAGCGACGCGCGGCTAGGGGATGAAGTCCTCCCGGCCGGCCCCCGTCCTCCCTCCTCCTTACCGTCTTGGCGGCCTCCGCCCAGGTCCTGCCCTTCTTCCTACGGCCCTTTTCCCTCATGTCGGGTCCTGAACTGCCTGGGAGGCTCCCGTGCCCCAGCTCTGTCGCCCTCCCCGCCTGAAGTGCCCTGCGCTGCTGCTCCCGCGGGCCGGGAGAAGGAAGAAAGGGGAAGTCGGACCCAAGGAGCCACCTAGCAGAGGAAGAGGCGGGGAAGTGCGCGGCGGGGTCTAAAGGGCTGCCGGTCCTGTGGCCGTGGCCACTGCTCCCGCCGCTGCCATATTGGGTTCTTACTGTACAGGGAGCCGCTAAGATCACGTGACCGCTCCCGCGCGGCCGTCACTACTGTACGCAGCCGGCCTCGTGAACGAGCACGCGCGCGCCTCCACCTCTCACGCCCGGCGTGCAAGTCGGCTGTCCTGAGCACTCGCCACGCCCCCGGCCTTCCGGTCTCCGCCTCTTTTCGGGAGCATGCGCGTGAGGGTGGCCGCCCCCAGTTGCGTAAGATGCCTGGCAGTCACGCCCCCAGTGAAAATCTGCCTGCAGAAGCGGAACTGGAACTCGGTCCCTGCCCAGAAGCTCTTCTAGAGGTTCCAGAGCGCGTGCCAGGTGCTACTGCGCCCTGGAGACTTTGAAAAGCCAAGGCAGCCTGTTCCCTCCACGGCTAATCTTGCCTACTGTCACTTCCACTTGTTTCTTCATTTATGTTCATTTTCACAAAGGTTATCTTTTTTCTTAATTGCATTTATTTATTTACAATCAGAGAGACACGAAGAGAGACTGGGTTTGCCAAGACCTCCAACTGTTGTAAGCGAATTCCAGATGCATATAACACCTTACGCAGCTGTCTTTACGTGGGTACTGGGGAATCAAGCTCTACTCATTATTTGTTTACTTATTAAAAAAAAGAAAAAAATGGGCATGCCAGGGCCTCCAGCCACTGGAAAGAACTCCAGATGCATGCACCAGCTTGTGCATCATCTGGCTTATGTGGATCCTGGGGAATTCAACCTGGGTCCTTAGGCCCAGGCAAGCGCCTTAACTATTAAGCCATTTTCCAGCCCTGTTTTTTTTTTTTTTTTAAAATAAATATTTATTTATTTAGTTGGGAGAAAAGAAGTAGAAAGAATGAGCATGCCAGGTCCTCTAGCCACTGCAAATGAACTCCAGACACATGTGCTACCTTGTGCATGTGGCTTACATGGGTCCTGAGGAATAGAACCAGGGTCCTTAGGTTTGGTAGGCAAGCACCTTAACGACTGGGCAATCTCTCCAGCCCATATAGGTTATCTTTTTTAAATTTTTAATATTTTATTTTTATTTATTAGAAAGAGAATGGGTACACCAGGGCCTCTTAACTATTGCAAACTCCAGATGCATGAGCCACCTTGTGCATCTGGCTTTTTTATGTCAGTTCTGGAGAATTGAATCTCAATCCTTAGGTTTTGCAGGCAAGTGCCTTAACTGCTAAACCATCTCTCCAGCCCCCTAAGGTTATCCTTTGAAGTTTTGTACCACTTGTTTTAACCCATTCAATAGATGAGATAAGTTATATTGATTTAGCAAACTGGAGTCTAGGATGTGGAGAAACCAAAATCAGTTTACTGACTGTAGCAGACAGCTTCAGGTTCACTGAGATGAACTTCCAGACCAGACACAGTTATGGAAGAAGGGATTCATTAACCCTAACACTGACCGGACCAGCCAGTACTACTTCCCCAGTCTTCCACTTGGATCTGTGTGCCCTGGCCGGCCCCATATGGAAAGACCTAAACCACAGATACAAATTGGGGAATTGTCCATCATATCTAATTGAAGAATACGGGGCTAATTGTGGTGATGACTGTCAGGAGCAAAGATTTGCCACTGTACAATATTATGTCTGCCCAGGGACAAATGATTATGGAGCTTGTGGGGGAACAAAAGATTTCTTCTGCTATAAATGGGGATGTGAAACCAATGCCCCCTGGGTAAAGGATAATCAGGACCTGATCCACATTGGTAGAACAAAAAATCAAATGTCCCAAGGCAAAAGGAATCCAATCTCCATCTCCCTGGACAGATGAGCAGGGAATGGGAAGTAGGGAAAATTTGGGACCCGAGGATATACGAAAACCAAATTAGAGGGGATAGGGGGCTCCTCTTTCAGATTCAAAAGCAGGTCATACAGGCAGGTCCCTCGCCAGTGGCTATAGGGCCAGCAGCACCAGCTGTTCCCATCCTAAAGCCAGCAGCACCGGCTGTGCCCATCCTAAAGCCAGCAGAACCAGCCATGCCCATCCTAAAGCGAGTGGCACCAACACCCATAGTGTCAGGCATGATCACCCCTCTGGCCCCTGATTCCCCTGTTATATTTGAGTTGCTAAACTTTACCTCTGACTTTCTTAGATCCACCACTAACCTGACTAAAAATGAATGCTAGCTCTGCCTAGACCCACGACTCCCATACTATACTGGTTAGGCTACTATGGGAAGGCTCACAGCCTCAATGAAAATCGCTCCCCGATGCTCATGGGGCAAGTCTCCAGTCCTCACCCTAGAATCTGTAACTGGAACAGTGTTATGTGTAATGGGTGCTGGGGGAGACAAGAAAACTTCCACCATCTTAAGCACCTTTGTAACCATACTCTCACAGCTTATGCTAGCATTTCCTATCTAGTGCCCCCTAATGGGACACGGTTTGCATGTACCACAGGCTTGACCCCATGTATTCACCTACAAGTCCTTCAAAACTCTAGCTTATTTGTCTTAACCTGTTCCCTCAAGTTTATTACCTCCCCTTTAACATATATATAAATTACATGAGTACCTCTGAATATATCCATCACAGACAGAAGGGTGATTTTGGTGCGTCAGCTATTCTACTCATGACTTTAATATGGGAAGGGGTAGTTGCCGGAGTTGGAACAGGTACCACAGCTATAATCAAGGCAGATAGAACATACCAGACTCTTACTAACCTAATAAAGATCTTGCTCAAATAGAAAAATCTGTACATCATTTGGAGAGATCACTGGACTCCCTAGATGAAGTGGTACTACAAAATAGAAGAGGACTAGACCTGCTCTTTTTAAAACAAGGAGGATTCTGCCAAGCCTTAGGAGAACAATGTTGTTTTAATGTTAACAATTCAGGTGTCATTCGGGATAGCTTAGCTATAGTCTGGAAAAGATTAGAAGACAGGGCTAAAAGTAGACAAGACAATCAGAACTGGTATGAGTCTTTGTTTGATTGGTCCCCCTGGTTGACGACTGTAGTTTCTGCCCTAGCAGGGCCCCTGTGGTAGTTTGAATATATGGCCTCCAATATATTCAATGTTTTATTAGTTTATAGTTTGCATCTGCAGCCACCTTGCTGGAGGCAATGGCACTGGGCGGATCTTAAGGTGTGGTGGTGAGTTTAGGATTCCATTGTAAAGACAAGCAAAGTGTGCCCTGTAGGAGTTCCTGAGGTATGCTGTGCTTTGGGGCTTGTAGTTTTCTCTCTCTTGCCTGGTCCTGTAAGAGCAGGCCACTACTCCTGCCATTATGGAACTTCCCCTGGATCTGTAAGTGCCAATGAATCCCTTCCTCCATAACTGTGTCTGTTCTGGAAGTTCATGTCAGCAAACCTAAAGCAGTCTATTACAGAAGTTGGTACCAGGAGTGGGGTGAGGTGAACCTAATCATATGGATTTTCATCTTTTGGAACCTTTGTTTTGGAGGAACAGGCATGGACTGGTGCTTGAAATGGAAGATGCCTTCTGGAGTGGTAAGCCAAGTATTATGGACTATTCTGATGAGAGTTTGAGAATGCTAAGTGAAGACAGTATTGAACTTCAAAGCTTGGCTTATGAGCTTTCTAAGCGGAAGGAAAGACTGCAGAGGACTCTGTTGGAACTGGGCTACTATCATAAGGGATGGCTACATTCTGCTACCCAGGCCCTGAGAGTTTGACCAAGGTTAAATTTGTAATGGACTGATATGCTTGGCTAAAGATATTGTACTGAGAGACTGAAGATTTTAAGTTGGAAAACCTCAAGCAAGTTAAAATTAGAGGCACTGAGACTAGTTTTCGGTTACTGGAGCTGCTATTGTCAACACATTAGCAATCTTAAGGCAGGTGGCCCAACTGCTTTACATTAAAACAATGGAGAGGATGCCTGAGGAAAGACTGTTATAAATGCAAACTCTTTTGGAAAGAGTGTTGACTGGAGAAGAAACCTGCTTTTCAAGGCTATGATTTATTTCATCCCTGGATTAAGAATATGGCTGTGTCCTGCACACCTGGTATTAGTTTTGGAAGCATGAAAAATTCATGGAGTGGTCATGAATTGCACATGGTTCCAGGAGCCGCTGCTGAGATGCGGCATGAGGCAGGGCATGAAGACCCTCAGGAATAGGCTGGAAGAGCCTTTGGAAGTTGGACCGTGGTTTGCATGGAGACCTGACGATGTTTTGGATATACCAGGACTGTGCAAAAGGGCTACCATGGAGTGCACTGTTGGCCTGAGATGGAAGTTTTCCCTGGATACTCTGCCCAGCTGGAGGGATGAAATTGGAAAACCTGGAGACTGTCAGTCTCGGATTATATTGAACTTGAACTGCAGAAGTTTGATGACTGCTGATGGTGGCTGAGTTTGCATTGTTCTAGTCTCCCCTTGCTATTCCTTATATAGTTAAAAATGTTTACTCTGTGCCTTTACATGTTGGAAGTATTTAACTTGTTTGATTTTACAGGACTCACTATCTTAAGTCGGTCAGACTGTGAGAACCTTTGAAATTGGACTGAGTACAATTTACAATGTGTGATAATTATAAATCTATTTGGGACCGGGGTTAAATCTATTGGGGGCTAGGGGTAGAATGTGGTAGTTTGAATATATGGCCCCTGTATGGCACAATACAGGCCTGGTCCTAGCCAGACCGCATGGCAGAAGACAACAGGAAGTGGCTTCTGTAAAAATGGCGTTTTGCGCAGGCGTGATGTGACAACAGTTACAGCCCCATGCTCGCGAGAAGCCTACTATGAGATGTTCTGTCCAGAGACAAGCTGTCATTGGTCACCAAAAGGGGACCACCCCATACAAGGATTAACAGCCCCTTAAAACCCATGTGCACTTCCTGAATAAATGAGTTTGTGGATTCTCGCTCCGCTTTCACCCAACTCCTGGAGTCTGTGTTGTGACTCCGCGCTGCTCACCCCAATTCGGGAGAGACCCTATCGTCCCTCCTGAGCTGGCCTTGGGGGGGACCCCAACAGGCCTCCAATATATTCAATGTTTTATTAGTTTATAGTTTGTATCTGCAGCCACCTTTCTGGAGGCAATGTCACTGGGCGGATCTTAAGGTGTGGTGGTGGGTTTAGGATGCCATTGTAACGATATTCAAAGTGTGCCCTGTAGGAGTTCCTGAGGTATGCTGTGCTTTGGGGCTTGTGGTTTTCTCTCTCTCTTGCCTAGTCCTGTAAGAGCAGGCCACTTCTTCTGCCATTATGGAACTTCCCCTGGATCTGTAAGCTTCAATAAATAATATCCCTTCATCCATAACTGTGCCTGGTCTGGAAGTTCATCTCAGAGAACCTGAAACTGTCTGCTACAGCCCCTTATCCTTCTGCTACTTGCCCTCACTTGTGGGCCATGTATTATTAATGCTCTGGTCAAATTTGTTAAAGAACGATTGGCTACTGTCCAATGAATGGTCCTAAAACAACAATACCAACCTCTAGAGATATCTCAAGGATTTGAGATGAGGCGGCTCTCAATGGGGGAATGAAAGAGTCAAACCAACACCATGACAGGCTTCAATAAGATATTTCCTCGCTAGGCCAAAGTTTCAATTTCTCAAGAAGCCTGAACTAAATTCTGAGAGAACAGAACAAATAACCAAGTCATTTCCTGGAAGGTTTCAGAGATGTTGTAAAGCCATTCCCTCCTTTCTGGCCCTGGCCAATCAGAAGTAAAGGAACGTGAGATATGCTTACTAGCTGCTTAACTGGCTACCTTAGGAAACCTTACCTTCCTTAGAGCCCCCCTCCCTTAGCCTCCCTTAGCCCTCACGCATGAAATTATAACCAGTCAAGAGTGCACAAGTACTATATCATTTAAATTAGCCAATTATGTTAAGGGTCCTTTTTTTAGCTATCCTTAAAAAGAGCCAGTAAGGGCTGGAGAGATGGCTTAGTGGCTAAGGTGCTTGCCTGCAAAGCCATAGGACTTCAGTTCAATTCCCCAGGACCCACATAAGCCATATGTACAAGGTGGTGCATACATCTGGAGTTCATTTGCAGTGGCTGGAGGCCTGGCACACCCACTCTTTTTCTCTCTCTCTCTTCTTCTGCCTCTTTCTCTCTCTCAAATAAAAAAAAAGAGCCAGTGAGAGGGCTGGAGAGATGGCTTAGCAGTTAAGGTGCCTGCCTGCTAAGCCTAAGAACCCGGTTCCAATCTCCAGGTCTCATGTTTAGCCAGATGCAAAGCGACGCAAGGGCACAATGCCGCACTTGACCACAAGGGGGCGCACACATCTGGATTTTGTTCACAGCAGCTGAGAGACTGCTGGCACGTGCATCTCTGTCTCCCTCTCCTTCTCTCTCTCTCTCTCTCTCTCTCTCTCTCTCTCTCTGTTTCTCTCTCCAAAAATAAATAAAATAATAAAAAAAATTAAAAAGAGCCAGTCAGCTCTTCCTGGGGTTGCCTTTTAGTGTAAATGGTGGATCCCTGCATGCTGGACTTCTCTGCACAATAAATGCTCTATGTTTTTACATGCTATATGAGTCTGAGTCTTCCTTCAGCGATTTTCATACCCTAACAGTATAAGGCATAGGAAGGAGAGACTAGAACAATGCAAACTTAACCACCATCAGCAGTCATCAAACTTCTGCTGTAGTGGTCCTAAAATCTCTGAAGAAAGACCCCAGAGTCAAATAGTATGTAAATGCATAGAGTGTTTATTTTGCAGAATTAGCCAGCATGCTGGCGTCAACCACTTGTACAAAATGGTGGTGACCTGAGGAGCTTGCAGACTCCCTTTTAAGCACAGCTAAAGGAATTTGGGTGGGCTTTTAGTCTTTTAACATGATTGGCTGATTTGAATAGTAACTGTATTTGTGTTTTTTTGATTGGTCTTAAGGTTTTGGTGGCCAGATCCAGGGGAATTTCAGGCAGAGGAGATAACCTCCTAACGTGATTGGCTAAGCAAGCAGCAGTTACATTTGTACATACTCAGCCCCCAGAGCTCGCCCCTCCTAGAAATTGAAACTTTGGCCTAGTCAGGGCAGCACCTTACTGAAGCTTGTCATGGCATCAGTTTGGTCCCTTCACTGCAGTTCAAGTTTAATATAACCTGAGACTGACAGTCTCCAGGATTTTACAATTCCACCCCTCCAGCTGGGCAGTGTAGCCAGGGAAAACTTCCATCCCAGGCCAACAGTGCACTCCATGGTAGCCCTTTTGCACAGTCCTGGTATGTCAAAACCATCTTCAGGACTCCATGCAAACCATGGTCCATCTTCCAAAGGCTCTTCAGCCTATAAGGGCATTATGCCCTGCCTCATGCCATATCTCAGCAGCAGCTCCTGGAACTGTGTGCAATTCATGACCACTCCATGCATTTTTCATGCTTCCAAAACTAATACCAGGTGTATAGGGCACAGCCATATTCTTAATCCAGGGACAAAATAAATTGTAACCTTGAAGAGCAGGTTCCTTCTCCATTCCACTCTTTCCCCAAAAAGTTTGCATTTCTATCATAGTCTTTCCTCAGGCATCTTCTCCATTGTTTTAATGTAAAGCAGTTGGGCCACCTTCCTTAAGATTGCTAATGTGTTTCACAATAGCAGCTTCAGCAACCTAAAAGCATTCTCAGTGCCTGTAATTTTAACTTGCTTGAGGTTTTCCAACTTAAAATCTTCAATCTCTCAGTCCAATATCTTTAGCCAAACACATCAGTCCATTACAAATTTAACCTTGATCAAACTCTCTGGGCCTGGGCAGCAGAACGCATCCATCCCTTATGCCACTAGCCCAGTTCCAACAAAGTCCTCCACAGTCTTTCCTTCCCCTTAGAAAGCTCATAAGCCAAGCCTTGAAGTTCAATACTGTCTGCATTTAGCATTCTCAAACTCTCATCAGAATAGTCCATAATACTTGGCATCTTCCGTTTCAAGCACCAATTCCATGCCTGTTCCTCCAAAACAAAGGTTCCAAAAGATGAAAATCCATATGATTAGGTTCATCTCACCCCACTCCTGGTACCAACTTCTGTAATAGACTGCTTTAGGTTTGCTGAGATGAACTTCCAAAACAGACACAGTTATGGAGGAAGGGATTCATTGGCACTTACAGATCCAGGGGAGGTTCCATAATGGCAGAAGAAACTGGCCTGTTTTCACAGGACCAAACACAGACAGAGCAAAGCCACAAGCCAAAAGCCACACAGCACAGCATACCTACAGAACTCCAGCTAGGCACACTTTGCATATCTTTAGATTGAAATCCTAAACTCACCACCACACCTTGGGATCCACCCAGTGACACTGCCTCCAGCAAGGTGGCTGCAGATGCAAACTATAAACTAATAAAACACTGAATATATATATTCAAACTACCAAACTCACTCAGCCCTTTATATCTCCTCAGACACCCCACAAGTTAAGATGACTTTTAGGAGCTGGAGAGATAACAGTGAGTAAAGGCACCTGTTTACAAAGCCTGATGCCCTGAATTCAATTCTCCAGTACCCACTTAAAGCCAGCTGCACAAAATGGTCCATGTATCTGGAGGTCATGTTCACAGTAGTAGAAGGCCCTGGCACACTCATTCATATTCATTCCCTCCCTCTCTCTTAATATTTTTTGACAACTTCCATAATTATACCCAAGAAACCATGATAATTCCCTCTTCCACCCACTTTCCCCTTCACAAACCCACTCTTCATCATATCCCTTCCCCCTCTCATTTAGTTTCTCTTTTATTTTTATGTCATAATCTTTTCCTCCTATTACAAGGATCTTGTGTAGGTAGTATCAGGCATTGCAAGGCCATGGATATCAGGATATCCATGGATATTTGTGTCTAGAAGATTGCATTGTAAGCAGTCCTACCCTTCCTTTGGCTCTTACATACTTTCTGCCTCCTCTTCTGTAATGGACCCTGAGCCTTGGAAGGTGTGATAGAGATATTTCAGTGCTGAGCACTCCTGTCACTTCTTCCTATGGTGCCTTTTGAGCCATCCCAGAGGTCGCTGCCAGCTGAAAAGAGAAGCTTCTCTAACCAAAAGTGAGAGTAGCATTAAAATATGGGTATGAACATTAAGAGAAGTGCTTACCAAGCAGTTTGGTGAGCATGATATACGTATTTAGCTAGACACCAGCAGGCATTACACCCCTAGGGTTCATGACCTCCCCCATCACAGGTTTTAGGTACCAGGCATATATTCCCTCCCATGGAGCGGGGCTCCAATCCAACCAGAGACATGCCACTATTGCACCCATTGGCTCTTTTGGCCTGGCTGGCCAAACTTAAGGCTTGCAGTGTCCACTATTGTTTGCCTCCACCAATGACTTCTCTCTCTCCTGTAGAACTGTGTGCAACATACATTTTTCCAGCTTTTTGTCAGGTGGTCTATAGGGAGGAGGTTTTCAGCTCAGCTCAGCAAGATTTCTCAGTGACCTTGCAACCCAAGCATGTGGAATCTTCAGCAAAAGGGTCTTACCATCTCTTCCTGGTGGAAAAGCTAGCGTCTTGGCAATGGCCTGTAATGTTTTGGGGGCATCAAGGACCTCCCTGGCCAACAACTCACTGGAAGGTACCCCATCTCTGGCACTGAAATTTTTCTAGTAACAATCTATGATTTCTGGGTGCACCATTGTCCAAAAATGTAGGTTTCCATATGGCTTATTCGTACCCTCTTAGATTTTGATTAACTCTCCCCTCACCCTCCCTTTACTCAATGTCTGTCCCTGACCTCACTTAGTCCTTTCCATCCCAGTAATCTGTTCATCTACATATATATATACAATACCATCGCCTTACGGCCTCCCCTTTCCTCCCTCCCTTATAGCCCCATTCTAGCTTTACTGGCCTCTGCTACCAAGTTTTATTCCAACTCACAAGTTCAAACATTTGTAGCTAGGATCCACATATGAGAGAGAACATGTGGCATTTGGCTTTCTGGGCCTAGGTTACCTCACTAAGTATAATCCTTTCCAGGTTCATCCATTTCCCTGCAAATTTCATAATTTTTCTTTACCGCCGAATAGAACTGCATTGCTTAAATGTCCCACATCTTCATTATCCACTCACCAGTTTCAAATATTTTTCAAAAGATGATTTTTTAAGACTTAGAGAGTTTATTAAATTAAGAGAAGGGAAGAAGAAAAAGTGCACAGAGCTCCTGCCTTTGAGAAGACAGAAGGGTATAAAGCCTCAAAAGATGATTTTTTTTTAAAGTAATCACATTTCCTCATGTGAAAGTCTCATCCAGGACAGAAAAGGTGCCCTTTTTTTTTTTTTTTTTTTTTAATCTCAGTGGGCTCTATCCATGGCATACTGAGTGTATGTACCAGACATCCAGTAAATATTTGATGAATGATTCAACTATGTCTGGTCAGAAAGTATTATTTATAATGTCCTTAACAGCCTCCAGAAATATCCAAAATATCTTTATATCATTACTTATGTCCTCATATTTTACAACATAAAATTAATGTATAAGGCTGTGGATGTAGCTCAGTTTTATAGTTGTTCTGCAGTCCAGCCCTGCTAGGGATTGAGCCTATTACATGGCACAAAACTATATTCCCAGACTTTTTTGTTTTAATTTTTTACATATTTTATTTATTTACTTGAGAGAAAGAGAAAGGGGCACCAGGGCCTTCAGCCACTGCAAAGGAACTCCAGGCACATGTGCCACCTTGTACATCTTGCTTATGTGGGTACTGGGGAATCAAACCTGGGTCTCCAGCTTTTCAGGCAAGTGCCTTAACCGCTAAGCCATCTCTCCACCCACCCCCCTTCTTGAGATAAAGTGTAAATTATCTAGGCTGGTCTTGAACTCACTCTGTATCCCAGGCAGACTTGGAACTTGCCATCTTCCTGTCTCAGCCTTTGAAGTAATGGATCACAGGCCTGTACCACCAAGCCAAAATCTAGTGTTAGCCTCTTGTCTAGCATGTAGAAGTTCCCTAGATGGGTTTCTGAAGTTCATGCAACTCCTTAGTATTATTGGCACTATATTGTGTGTTAAACTTAGTGTGGTGGGATACCATCAAGGAGGATGAGGAGTTAAAGATCACCCTCAATGAGTTCAAGTGCAGCCCATTACAAAAACAAAAAAACAAAAAACAACAATTAAAGAACAGTGAGCTGGGAAGAGGCTCAGTGGTAAATACTTGCATGAGAACCTGATTTGGGGGCCCAAGAGCCCATGCAAAATGCCAGGCATGGTGATGCACTCAGAGCTGGGGAGGTGGAGACAGGGAGATCCCTATGACTTACTGGCTACCTCGTCTAGCCAAATGGGTAATCTCTAAATTCAGTGGAGACCATGTCTCAAGAAAGGTGGGGGCAAAGCTGGGCGTGGTGGCACACACCTTTAACCCCAGCATTTGGGAGGCAGAGGTAAGAGTGTTCTGAGGTGGTGTATACCATAAGTGCTCTGCACGGTGTTCTGAGGAGGTGTACACCATGAGTACACTGGACAGTGTTCGGAGGTGTTGTGCACTGTGGGTATTCTGGACAGCATTGTGAGGTGGTGCATACTGTGATTGTTATGGACAGTGATCTGTCTTAGTAAAGGAATCTGTTTAAATATATCCAGATCAATTGTCACAGTCCTGTGATCAATACCTGATAGTCTCTCACACTCCCTATTAGCAGGTATTTTTTTTTCTTTTGAGACAAGGTCTCCCTTCAGCCCAGGCCCACCATCTTGAACTCACAGTGATCCTCTTACCTCAGCGTCCAAAGTGCTGGGGTTAAATAAATATCTGAGCCAATACCCTCAACTTTTTTGAGGGGGAGGGCATATAATATAGCCCTTTTGAAGCTGGGTGTACTGATGCATGCCTTTAATCCCAGCACTCAGGAGGCAGAGGTAGGAGTATCACTGTGAGTTCAAGGCCACCCTGAGATTACATAGTAAATTCCAGGTCAGCCTGGGGTAAAGCAAGACCCTACCTCAAAACAAACAGACCAACAAACAAAATAGAGCCCTTTTGAAAACCTGAGGGATGGGAATATAATATCAGTGTCTAGAATGTTTGAGGTCCTGGACATGATTCTTAGTATGCATGCATAAATAAATAAAACTTGAGGAAAAAGTTACAAATCTTTTCCTCACACAGTCCACAACTATCAACAAAATTGATATTTCCACATAAACTTTTTTTTGTCATGGTGTGTGTTCATTTGTGTGCTGGTGCACATACTGTATGTGTATGTGCATGTGTGTAGGTCAGAGGTCAATATTAGGTGTCTTCCTTGATCACTCTCCTCCTCCTCTTCTCCTTTATCTTCTTCTTCCTTTTTTGTGTTTTGAGGTAGGGTCTCACTCTAGCTCAGGCTGACCTGGAACTCACTCTGTAGTTCCAGGCTGGCCTCCAACTCATAGTGATCCTCCTACATTTGTCTTGCAAGTGCTGGGATTAAAGGTATGCATGATCAGCTTCTCCCACTGTTTTTATTTTTTGTTTTTCAAGGTAGGGTCTCACTTTAGCCCAAGCTGACCTGGAATTCACTCGATAATCTCACGGTGGCCTTGAATTCACAGCGATCCTCCTACCTCTGCCTCCTGAGTGCTGGGGTTAAAGATATGCACCACCACACCCAGCTTCAAAAGGGCTAGATTATATGCCTCCCCCCCCCAAAAAAAAAAAAAAAAAAAAAGGTTGAGGGTATTGGCTCAGACATTTATTTAACCCCAGCAGTAGGGAGGCTGAGGTAAGAGGATCACTGTGAGTTCAAGATCAGCTTGTGCTGTAGTTCCAGGTGGGCCTGGGCTGGAGGGAGACCTTGCCTCAAAAGAAAAAAAATCAAACCTGCTAATAGGGAGTATGAGAGACTATCAAGTATTGATCACAGGACTGTGACAATTGATCTGGATATATTTTAACAGATTCCTTTACTGAGACATAGCACTGTCCATAACAATCACAGAATGCACCACCTCAGAATGCTGTCCAGAACACCCACAACGCACATCACCTCTGAACACGATCCAGAATACTCATGGTGTACACCATCTCAGAACACCGTGCAGAGCACTCATGGTGCACACCACCTCAGAACACTGTGCAGAGCACTCATGGTGCACACCACCTCAGAACACTGTCCAGAACAGTCACGCTATCCACCACCTCCAAACACTGTCCAGAACACTCACGGTGTACACCACCTCCAAACACCATGAAGAACACTCACAGCATGCACCACCTCAGAACACTGTGCAGAACACTCTTAGTGTATACCACCTCAGAACAAAGCCGTATCAGATGTCAGTTCAAGCTGGGCATCATGCTAACATCTATAATCCCAGCACTCGGGAGACTGAAGAGGAAGGATTGTGGAAAGTTTGAGTCTCTTCTGGGCTCCACAGCTAGTATCAGGCCAGCCAGGGCTACATTGTTAGGCCCTGTATAACACAAACAACACTGCCAAAAAAAAAAAGTAAAACAGCTGGCAACTGACTCCATTGATAGTATATTACTACCATCTGATTCTATGTCTAGGACTGAATTATCTATTTGTTGGGGCTTATGTTACGTTATTTTTTAAAAAGATTTTGTAAAATAACATTAATTGTGAAATAATATGTTGTTACATTTTTAGAGAAAACAAGTCATACTCTATCTCAGGTGATATCCTAAAATTAAAATAATAAAATGGGCTGGGCGTGGTGGCGCACGCCTTTAATCCCAGCACTCGGGAGGCAGAGGGAAGAGGATCGCCATGAGTTCAAGGCCACCCTGAGACTACATAGTTAATTCCATGTTAGTCTGGACCAGAGTGAGATCCTACCTCAAAAAACCAAAATAAAATAAAATAATAAAATGAGATTGGATAAGAAACAGAATAGCCAGGCGTGATGGCATACACCTTTACTCCCAACATTAGAGAAGCAGAAGTAGGAGGATAGCTGTGAGTTTGAGGCCAGCCTGGGACTACAGGGTGAGTTGCTGGTAAGCCTGAGCTAGTGTGAGACTCTATCTCAAAAAAAAAAAAAAAAAAGAGGGCCAGGTGTGATAGTGCATTTAATCCCAGCACTCCAGAGGTAAGAGGATCACTGTGAATTTGAGGACAGCCTGAGACTACATAGTGAATTCCAGATCAGCCTGGCCTAGAGTGAGTCCCTACCTTAAAAAAACAAAAAAAAAAGAGAGAGAGAGACAGAGAAAGAAGAAAGAAAGAAAGAAAGAAAGAAAGAAAGAAAGAAAGAAAAAAGAAAGAAAGAAAAGAAAAGAAAAGAAAAGAAAAGAAAAGAAAAGAAAAGAAAAGAAAGAAAAAGTTGGGCTTGGTGGACCATGCCTTTAATTCCAGCATTTGGGAGACTGAGATAGAAGAATCATCATGAGTTTGAGCCAGCCCGGAGGGAGCTACAGAATTCCAAGTCATCCTGAGATAGAGTGAACAGAAGGATGAGGAGAATGAGGAGGAAGAGGAGGAGAAGAAAAAAGTAATAGAAGCCAGGCATGGTGGTGCACGCCTTTAATCCCAGCACCTGGAAGGCAGAGTAGGTGGATTGCAGTGAGTTCGAGGCCACCCTGAGACTACATAGTGAATTCCAGGTCAGCCTGAGCTAGAGTGAGACCCTACCTCAGAAAAAAAAAAAAAAAGAAAGAAAGAAAGAAAGAAAGAAAGAAAGAAAGAAAGAGGCAGTATAATAGAGATGAATCTGATGTCAGGATGGGAATGAATCTTCTTAACATAAATCAATGCAAGAAACACAAGGAAAAATTATGTATCCATACATAATGAAGGGCTGGAGAGATGGCTTAGTAGTTAAAGTGCTTGCCTGTGAAACCTAAGGATCCAATTTGATTCCCCAGTACCCACATAAGCAAGAAGTACATGGTAGCACATGAATCTGGACTTTACAGTGGCTAGAGACCTTGACATGTCCATTCTGTCTCTCTCTCTCTGTCTCTCTCTCTCTCCCGCCCACTCTCTCAAATAAAAATAGGACTTCTGAGTAACATGATGGCATAGTAGCCAAAGCAGCCTAAGGTGGGAAATAAGCAGAAAAATAGCAAAATACACTCTTCCACCAAAAAATGCAGGTGTATAAGAAATTATCAACCACATCAGAGAAGCAGGAGAGGCTCAGATCTTCTAGAAAGCAGGATACCAGCCAGAATCCCACTGAGGCACCAGCGGCCCCAATCCATTTCTGCCTGGCTGACACAGAGCTGCAGGAGCAGAAGACAGGGGAAAGGATTTTGCACTTACAATAGTCTCCTTGTAACGTCAAGAAACCTGAAGAAGACAGCAGGGGCCAGACGAGCAGCTGCTGAAGGAAAATACAAATGAAACCAGCTGAGGAGCTCTGGTACAACTCCAAGCACCTTGCACAGCCACAGCCTCCCACTCCCCCAACTGCCAGTGCTGCAAACCAGCAGAGAACTCATCCACCCCCTGGCCACAAAGCATCCAGCACAACTGCTCAGAACACCAGATCCAGCAACCCAAGCAGCCTAACAAAGTCCACACTGCAAAAGAGGATTAAGTTGGGCACTCAACATTGGTGAAATTGGAAGCCATCCCAAAAGGTAATATGTTGGGCCTACCAACACAAAGCCAGTTAAATAGGCCTGCACTGGAGATGCTAATCTCACTTTGTCAGGGCAGGTTATATGTTAGATTTGATTGATATATTCTTGGTCAACTTTACTATTCTCAAATAAGCTGTATTTTAGTGTTGACTATTGCTTTGACATTTCCTGATTTATAGGGCCTTTCTCTTTTTGTATTATTTTTTATTTATTTTTGGAGAGAGAGACAGAGAGAGATAGACAGAGAGGGACAGGGAGACAGATAGAGAATGGGCGCGCCAGCATTCTCTCAGCTGCTGTGAACGAAATCCAGATGTGTGCGGCCCCTTGTGGGCAAGTGCGGCATTGTGCCCTTGCCTCACTTTGCATCTGGCTAAACGTGGGACCTGGAGATTGGAACCGCTGGACATTGGAACCAGCGTTCTTAGGCTTAGCAGGCAGGTGCCTTAGCCGCTAAGCCATCTCGCCAGCCCAGGCCTTTGTCTTTTTATTCTGTCATTACTGGGGGCAGGGTCTCACTTGGCCACAGGCTGGCCTGGAACCCATTTCAGAACAAAAATGTCAGCCTCTCAGTTGACAAAATTAAGGATGTGGAGCAGCACACACCCTTAGGGACTTTGGCTTTATTAGATTATCTGTTTGTTTTAATCCCCACTCTTGCATAAATAATCTGTTCAGGTTTTGATTGAATGTATATATTGCTCAGTTGAATTTTGGAATTTGCCAGTAATTTGTTCCACTCAGCCCACTAGAATACTTGAATAGCAGGCAAAGTCAACACCTAGGGTCACTTCTGCTGTTACTCTGGGAGCAATAATAAGAGCCACACCTGGCACCTTAAACTCCTACCTTGAAGAGATATAAAGTTAGATTTACACATCTAAGAATACTACAGATGATTAGAAAACCCAAGCATCAAATTAACTCAAGATGCAAAATCTCTTCATTATAATACAAGAAACACAAAGAAGCAAGACAGTACAATTCCACCAAAAATTATAAATGACCTCCAATGGCACTGTTTTAGATAAAATGCCTGACAATGATTTTTTTTTTTCGAGGTAGGGTCTCCTGAGTGCTAGGATTAAAGGCATGCACCACCATGCCTAGCTCTGACAGCGATTTTTTTAAAAATGAGCTTGAGGCTACCGTGAGAATACAGAGTGAATTCCAGGTCAACCTGAGCTAGAGTGAAACCCTACCTTGAAAAACAAAACAACAACAACAACAAAAAGAGTATATCTATGCTCAAAGAAATCAAAGCAATCAAAGAAAATAACAAAATCCTGAAAGAATCCCAAGAGAACACAGGTAACCCACTTAATAATATATGGAAGTCAATGAAAGACTTGACGGATGAGAGGAACCAGATCAGACCAGATTAGCAAAATTAGTCCAGGTTTATTGGCATTGCTCTCAGGTGAGGTTCACCAGTCTCAATGCACGACCCAGGAAGTCGCATCTGGGACCTAAGATGGAGGTCCTTTAAAAGCTTGGGCGGGGGAAGATGACCTGTTAGGAGTCAGGGGAAGACTTGGGAAAGTAACTGTTTCAAGGACAGGAGAGGTCAGGGGCCTCCTTAAGAGGTCAAAGCAGGGATACAAGATTGGCTGGTGCTCAGCCGGGGAGTCTTGAGACCACTGGCTCAAGTCCCACTGAGGAATGTGGGGAACATGGCTGTGGGAGGGTGCGGCCACCATGTTGGTCCTTTGTTCTGGGCATGGTCCCAACCTCTTTGTGTATATGGGCACCAACTCAAGCTCTGGCTACTTCAAGCTGGTTGTGGATGATGTGGGGGAGGGAGTGTAGGGAGTTGGTGGTCTGAGTTCAAGGGAACATATGAATGTAGGACTATTTGATTGACAGCTACTCTAGAAACTTCTTGGATGCACTCCTGAAGGAAGCGAAGGAAGGAAGGGGCTATGAGGAGAAAAAGATCATTATTATTGGCCCCATAAGGGGGTGTGAGCCATGGTAGAGGCATGGATTGCCACCAGCTAGAAAAGGGTGAAGGCCATTGAAGTGGCGTTTGAGGTCTTCTCCCAGTGACTGGAGCATTTTTGGTCATGTTTCCACCAGACCTGATTCTTAATGTAATAGCAGCATTCTTCCCTGAGAAAGAGATAGGTTCCTCCCCCTTCCATGTGGCCCAGGATGTAGTCGAATCAAACTGCTGCTATGTGGCTCTGCCAGGCATTGGGATTCCATATGATAAAGGTGACATTTTTCCATTGATCTAGCCATTGATCCCTGGTCAGGGCTTGTGGTTTTTCTTCTGGAGGTGCCTTGCATGTGTCATTACCTTGGAATAATGACACAGGTGTGATAGGGGTCCAACCCTTCCTGTCCCCCAGTTGACTCCACTTAGTAAAGTGATATTTGCATGACCAATATGGGCGGCCTTCCCATCCCCCAGGGTCTCAGCATTTGGGGGAGACCTGGTCACTGGCACACTGATGATGACATGTGGAAATAGGACCTCATTGCAGAAGGTAACTGGACATGAAGTGTAGTTGAGTAGGGCAACTTGTTGTCCCTTTTCACTTAGGGTCCAGACCTGAAATTGAAACTCACAGGGAGGTGAAGTACAGTCAGACGCCCAGAGGGTGGGGACCAGGTTAATTAGGAGCAGGGTGACTAGAGTACCTAAGGGAGGTGGGGCCCGTTGGTTGAACAGACCAAACATTTTGTCCTGGGGCCTGTTTGAGCCTGGAGATGTGGTACCAGCAGGAATGTCCCAGGAGTTCAGTTGCTGAAGAGGTGGTGAGGATCACGGCGTAGGGTCCATCCCACTTAGGTTCAAGGGGTCTGGAGTTGAGCTGTCTGAGGAAGACTTGGTCTCTAGAGGAGATGGGGTCTGAAGTCTCCAGCTGACTGGTTGCCACTGGGGCAGGCAGGGATCTATCTGCATGTGGGCAGAGGAGAGAGTGCAGGAGGGAGATGTAGGGCAGATAGTTAACCAGTGTGGGGGGATTGGACAGAGAGGTGATCGGAGAGTACAGGTTAACCAGTGTGGGGGGATTGGACAGAGAGGTGATCGGAGAGTACAGTAGTTCAAAAGGTCTGAGTCCAGTGGGAGTATGAGGGGCAGCCCCTAAGTGGGTCAGAGCAACAGGGAGAAGGGAGGGCCAAGACAGTTTAAGTTCAATAGAGAGTTTGGTGAGCTGCTGTTTAATAAGGCCATTGGTCCGCTCTACTTTACCAAATGACTGAGGATGATGAGGGATGTGTAGTCTCTAGGATATGTTGAGTGCCTCTGATACTTGTGAGACAATCTTTGAAGTGAAGGCCAGGCTGTTGTCTGTCTGAATAGCCAATGGAACTCCAAATCTTGCTATGATGTGCTCTAGAAGTATCTGGGACATAACATCAGCAGTCTCTTTGGAGGTTGGGAAAGCCTCGATCCAGCCTGTAAAAGTATCAACCAGGGTAAGGAGATAACAGAGTTTTTTTGTGGGGTGGCATATGGGTAAAGTCTATTTGCCTTTTTGCCTGGTTGATGTCCCTGTAATTGGTATAGGGGCTGATGGAGATGCCACCTTGTGGATTGGCTTGAGTGCACATCCGACAGGTGGACTGGGCCTGTGAGATGTGTGTTTGGAGGCCATTGGTGTCCAGCAGGGGTTCAAGGAACCTGTAAAGGGCTTTGGGTCCAATGTGTAAGGAGTGATGGATGTCAGAAATAATTGTACCAGCCTGCTTTGGGGGAAGAACCAACCAGTTATTTTTAAAGATCCAGCCATCCCTATCTTGTGTGGCCCCCGTTTTGAGGAGTTCATTTTTCTCTTCTGGTGAATAGTTGGGATGGTAAGTTGGGGACAGAAGATAGATTTGTCCTGGGTTCAGGCTAGGTGACAGGGCAAGTTTTTGTGCTACAGAGTCAGCCCTGGCATTACCTTGGGCTATTGGGTCCTTAGAGGTCTGATGTCCCCAGCAGTGAGTGATGGTCATCTCTGCTGGAAGCTGGAGAGCCTCCAAGAGTTTGGCTATAAGGGGTCCATTAATGATGGGAGTGAGGAGTTCTCTCTCCTTCCAGAGAACTGAATGGGTGTGGGCTATGGAGAAAGCATATTTAGAGTCTGTATAGATGTTAGCTTTTAGGCCTTTTGAGATATGAAAAGCCCAAGTTAGAGCAGTTAGTTCGGCCTTTTGGGAGGTGGTGCCCATCGGCAGGCAAGCAGCCTCTAGGGTGTCAGCAGATGTGACCACAGCATAGGCTGCTTCTCAGTTTTCTGAGCTGTCTATCAAGGAACTTCCATATACAAAGAGAACTACTTGAGGTGATGTGAGAGGTTTGTCTTAGAGACCTTGCCAAGGAGAGCAAAAGGCCTCCACTATTTCAGGGCATGAATAGGAGGGGGACTCAGAGAATTGGGAGGAAGGGAGGAGTGTGGCTGGATTGAGGGTGAATCAAGTTGCTAGAGAGATATGAGGGTTGTCCAGGAAGAGCAGGTGGAAGGTTTGTATCCATGAGGGCCCAAGCACAGAAAGGGAGGAGTGGCTTAAGAGATCTATCAGGTGATGGGAGGAGAAGACAGTGACAGGTTCAAGCAGTGTGATCTTGAGGGTCTCTTGAGTCAGCTCTGCTGCAGCTGCTAGGGCTTATAAGCAGGGCTGCCATCCACACACAGTGGAATCTAGTTGTTTTTAGACAAGAAAGCCACTGCCCAGTGTGTGGTTCCAATAGGCTTGGTGAGGACACCTGTTGTCTTTCATCGGTAAAGAGGTGGTATGCTGAGGAGGGGTCTGGGAGGGCAAGAGCCAGAGCTGTCAAGAGAACATCGTGTAACAATGAGAAATGGTGATGGATTACCAGGATAGGGGCCCAGTAGGTGTCTCTTTTGCTGCCCAATATAGCAGCTTAGCTGTGACAGTGAAGTTAGGAATCCTTGGTGAAAAAAATCCCATGAGACCCAAGAAGGAGAGGATTTGGTCTGCATTCACTGTATATCTTGGGTTCTATTAACTGTTAAGGCCTTGGAGCTTGGGCAGGGTTGGACTCCCAGGTAGGTTACGGTAGGAGAACAAAGCTGAGCTTTGGAGGGAGACACCCTACAGCCCTTATTACTGTTGGGCATTGCTAAAAGTGGGCTGGGACTGTGAGGAGGCTGTCCTGAACTGATGGACATGGCTAGGGACCCTGGGCTGTGGGGTTGCAGCTGGCCCTATCATCAGGAGTCCTTGGCAATGGTGACTCGCCTTCCCTACATTGTAGGTTGTAGTGTGCCCTGTCATCGCCCAGATTGGGAAGAACTGGCAAGGCCCTCCCCCTGGACCCCAAAAGGACCTAACCATTCCATAAATCAGACTTTGCCCCCATAGTTCCTGACCTTGTGGCTAGCTGCCCAAGAGACCCTTATGTGGCTGAAGTCACATAGCCTTTTCACCATCTCTGTCATTCCCCACAGCCTTTGAAGTCATAGCCTTCTGCCATTCCCCTTATTTTTTTTCTTGCCACTCCCCTCCCCAGCTTTGAAGTTACTAGTTCTTCTGCCGCCTAGATAACAGCCCCAAAACTATGCATCCGATCGCCATATAGTCTGTATGTGCCATGTCAACATTCCCCAAGTGTTTATAAACCCACTCCCCTTTTGAATAAATGAGTGCTGTCCATCAGATGGTCTCCCGGGTGTTCATTGCCCATCATCTTCATCGTCACACTCACCCGCTACTTCAGGATGGACCCTGCTTCCCTCCCAATTCCTCCCTCCCTCACTCAGGACATCGGTGGCCAATAACCCTGAGAAACAGTAAAGACCCCCATATTACCAAGAAAATTTAAGAGGGATGATGAGGCTTATTGGGACAGAAAGAGGGATGTGCTGCAGAGTAGGTCATATACATACTGTAAGACAGTGCTGGGTTCAAGTCTGCATGTGGAGAGGTCTTTGGCTAAGGCTTGGCCAAAAAATGGGGGCTGACTTGGAAGCCTTGGGGGAGTACTATCCAGGTAAGCTGCCTGGAGGAATGGGTGTCAGGATCTTCCCAAGTGAAAGCAAAAAGGACATATGAGTCAGGGTGAAGGGGAACTGTAAAGCATGCATCTTTTTTTTAACTTTTATTTTATTTTTTTTTGGAGAGAGATACAGAGAGAGATACACAGAGAGAGAGAGAGAGAGAGAGAGAGAGAGAGGAACACAGAGATGGGCACGGCAGCAGTGTCTCAGCTGCTGCGAACGAAATCCAGATGTGTGCGCCCCCTTGTGGTCAAGTGCGGCATTGCACCCTTGCATCACTTTGCATCTGGCTAAACATGGGACCTGGAGATTGGAACCACTGGAGATTGAACCAGTGTTCTTAGGCTTAGGTGGCAGGCACCTTAACCCCTAAGCCATCTCTACAGCCCTAAAGCATGCATCTTTAACGTCTGTAAAGTGGGTGGTGTCAGGTGGGATGTAAGATAGGAGGATGTAAGGGTTAGTTACTACTGGGTGAACAGGGACAACTGAGTCGTTGATTAGTTGGAGGTCTTGTATCAAGCGATAAACACCAGAGGGTTTGCATACAGGAAGGATTGGAAGGGTGAGTTAGTAGGTATCAGGAGGCCTTGTGAGAGGAGTCAAGTGATGATAGCTTTGAGCCCCTGACGATGTGTTTCAGAAATGGGAAACTGGGGTCATGGAGGGAAAGAGGAGGGGTCCTTGAGGTGGATAAACACAGGTTGATGATGTGTGGCAATTATGGGAGTGGAGATGTCCCATACTTGGGGATAAACTGGGCATGGGAGGAAAGGAATAGGACAGTCAGAGGTGGAGGTTTGAGAAGCTATTAAAGGAAGGAGGAGATGTGTTTCTGGGGAGGTAGAGGGGGCTAGTGAAAGCATGGCCCCAAAATGGCTGAGAATGTCCAGTCTAATAGGGGCATTGGGCAGTTAGGCATGACTAAAAATGAATGTGAGAAGACGTGTCCAGTCAGGGAGCAAGGGAGAGGTAGAGTCTTGGGTGGGAAGGAGGGAACTCCATTGACTCCTGTACCAGAGATGGATGAGGCCATAGTGGGGCCTGAGTGGACAGGCAAAACATAATAGGTAGCTCTCGTATCCACCAGGAAGGTGATGGACTTACCCATTACCTGGAGCTTTACCCTGGGCTTGGCAAGGGTGATGGCAGTCTCTGAGTCTGGGCATCATCATTACTCTGCCAAGTTCCAGTGCTGGGAGAGTCTGAAAAGCCTCAGTTTGTGGGGCTGGACCTCCACAGCCCAGCTCGGAGGACGAGCCCATACCTGGGCAGTCCAACTTCCAGTGGCCTGGTTGTCGATATATTGGGCACGGCTTGGTGGGTGGTGGCAGGTTGAGGCATTTATGAGCCCAATGGCCTTCCTGGCCACATTTGAAACAGACCCCCAGTGGGGTGGACCATGACTGTGCCCCGGCAGAATGGGGCTTAGGAGTACTCCTTTGCCCCCTCTGAGGGAGAACCGATGGCCTCAGGGCAGATATCAGGGCTTAAGCTTGTAGGGCTGCCTTCTGTTGCATCCAGGCCTATAGGGAGGACTCAGCTCTCTCTTCTCAAGCATTAAAAACTGTGAACACCATCCTCATCAGATCCTGAATGGGAGTCTGAGGTCCCTCTTCTGTCCTCTTGAGTTTTTTTCTAATGTCAGGGGACGACTGAGAGATGAAGCAGGTAGCCAGTACTGTGGCTCCTGCCTCTGAGGCTGGATCTAAGTGGGTGTATTGTATCATAGCCTCCTGAAACCTGTTCAGAAAAATAGCCAGGTTTTCATCTGAGCCTTGAGTGATTTTCCCTAAGTTTATCAAAGTTAACCACCTCATTAGATAGTGTTTCCATTCCCCTAATTAGGCAAGTAACCATTATGTCTCTTTGTCCCTCACCTCCCCGTCCCTCCTGGTAATTCCATCCTGGGTCTGTGTCTGGAACCGCCTGTGCCCCCAAAAGAAAAGTTAGGTTAGTCAAGTGAGTTTGGTCTGCATATTATTTGGCTGCTGTCTGTATTCACTCTCGTTCTTCTGGGGTAAGGGTAGAAACAAGAATAACAGGTAAATCATGCCAGGTCAGGCTATAGACCTGGGGGAGGTATCATAACTCCTTGATATAGGAAGTTGGGTTGGCTGAGAAAGAACCAAGATGCTTTTCAATCTGACACAAGTCCTGGAGAGAAAATGGAACATGTACCCAGGTGACACCATCAGCCCCTGACACTTCCTGGAGAGAGAAGACACAGGCTGGAAGGGGCTGATGGGACTGGGTATGAGAGGCGACCAGAGATGGGAAACAGGGATCAGGCAGGTGAAGATTGGAGGGCATGGAACAGTTTACAGTTGGGTGGCATTGTGAAGGAAGGGGTGTTGGGGGCATTGGGGAGGAGTCTTGGAGAGTTGGTTGGGGTTTATGGGGAAAGGCTGGGGTCAGAAGAGAAGAGGGAGGAGAGGGTTAAAGGATGAGGTATAGGGGTGGAGAGGGAGGTGGGGTGTTGTGGGTAAGGCAGGGAAGGAACTGAGGGTGGAGTGGATTGAGCGGTAGGGATAGTGGGAAGGGGAAGGGGAGGGTAAATGACTTGAGGGTTTGGAAAGTAGTCAGTGAGTGGGGGAGGAATAGGAGATAAGGGAGCAGGAACTGGAGCAGGAAGAGGAGGGGAAGGAGTGGAGAGGGAAGGGGGTGGGGGTGGTGGCAGGAGAGGGAGAACAAAGAGAAGGCTGGGGATCATGGGGAGGGCCATGAGATGGGGAACTCAAGTGTTCAGAAAGTTCAGTTAGCACTGAAGACTCAGGTTCGGGATTCAAGTCTTGTGGTTCAGAATGGTCCAGAGGCCAGGAGAACTTGAATTATGGAACATTGGCTACAGAGAGAAGGATGAGAGTGCAGGTCACAAAAAGCCTGGACATAAAGGAATTCAGACCATTTGCTGGTATGGTGACAGAAATTGCTTAAATCTTGGAGGATGTTAAAATCTAGAGTGCCCTCTGGCAGCCAGCACAACTGGTTGTTGAGCTCAAAAAAAAGCCAATGTTTGTGAGAGCGAAAAATTAAGAGTTTAGGTTTAATGATTTGGGAGAGCTCCAATTTAGACATGTTTAGCAGTAGAAAGCCCAGAGGTGACTGGGGGTAGGGTTTTGATTTGGAATTGCCCATTTTAAAGCCAAAGCTGGAGACTCTGAGCCGGGGGCCAGAGGCCAGAGTGAGGCATCCCCCTCAATGGACTGGGGCCAAAACAGTGAGAGAGAGTGTGGGCAATCCTAAGGAGGATGTCTCCCAGTGACTTAGGGTACCTGGCTGCCTGGCAGTGGAAAAAAATGGAAGGGCTTGTTCTGGTGTGGCTGTCACTTCAGACAGGGCCCCTGAAGGCAGAGGTTAAAAATCAGGCAATATATCAAAGCCAAAAGGCAATCGATGGTGTTGGGTCCACAGCCAGAAGAGGAGAGGCCTCCCACAGTCAACCAGAGGCCTGGCCCCATGGGACTGGGGGCTCAGCTCCTTCCAATTTTGGCACCAGATGAAAGGCTTGGCCCATGCAAGGAGCCAGATCTGACCAGATTAGCAAAGATAGTCCAGGTTTATTGGCATAGCTCTCAGGCAAGGTTCACCAGTCTCAACATCTTAGACTGGGACCTAAGATGGAGGTCCTTTAAAGGCTTGTGCAGAGGAAGATTATGTGTTAGGAGTCAGGGGAAGGCTTGGGAAAGTAACCATTTAAAGGACAGGAGGGATCAGGGGCCTCCTTAAGAGGTCAAAGCCGCGGTAGGTATGGGATTGGCTGGTGCTCAGCCGCGGAGTCTTGAGACCGCTGGCCAAGTCCCACTGAGCAATGTAGGGAACATGGCCATCAGAGGGAGAGGTTGCCATGTTGGTCCTTTGTTCTGGGCATGGTCCTGCCTAACAGTCAATACTAGACATGAGTAAAGAAATAGAAACAATGAAAAAATAGCAATCAGAAATAGAAATGAAGCTGGGCATGGTGGCATATGCCTTTAATTTTAGCACTTGGGAGGCAGAGGTAGGAGGATTGCTGAGAGTTCTAGGCCACCCTGAAACTATATAGTGAATTCCAGGTCAGCCTGAGCTAAAGTGAGACCCTGCCTCAAAAAACAAAAAAAAAAAAAAAAAAAAAAAAAAAGAAAGAAAAGAAAAATGAAAAACAGAGTAAGTCAAATAGAAAACTCTGTAGAAAATCTTACCAGTAGAATGGATCAAGGAGAGGACAGAATATCTAAACTAGAAGACCAGGTGGTAGATCTAATATAGTCCAACAAAGAGAAAGATGAACTAACAGGAAAGCATTAATAGGAATTTCAAGACATGTGGGGCACTATGAAGAGATCAATCATAAGAATTCAGGGCATAGTAGAAGGAGAAGAATTTCACTCCAAATGAATAATAGGTATTGTCAACAAAAATCATAAAAAATTTCCCCAAAGAGGGAAAGTGATGCCAATGCAGATACAGAAAGCCTTTAGAATGCTAAACAGACAAAATCAAGAAAGAACCTCTTACAAAACACACACAAAAAGAAAATATATTGAAAGCAGTTAGGAAAATCAAGTCATATAGAAAGGCAAGCCCAGGTCTCTTCTGAGTAAGATGGTGGCATAGGAGCCATGCCAAATAGGCCTAGGGAGGGATTTAAGCAAAACCCCAGCAAAATACATCCTTCTTCTGAAAAGTGAAGACGTATAGGTTATTCTTAGACACAGTGAAAAAGCAGGAGAGACCAAGATCCACCAGAAAGGAGGAAAATGGCCAGAATCCCACTGAGGCTCTTGCGGCCCCTGTTCCATGTAATCCACGTGCCTGGCACCATCCACCAGGCATGCCAAGCAGCAGCAGCAGAGACCAAACAAGGGGATTTTCCAACCTCAGCATCCTTTTAAAGTCAATAAATCTGAAGGAAAGACAGCTGAGCTCAACTAAGGAGCTACTGAAAGGGATACAGGAGGGACTACACAAGCAACTCCAGGCTTCCTTCACTCTCCCGTCTCCCAACCCTCAGAACAGTGAACCTCTGACATTCAACACTCCCCTTCCCTGCTATGACAGTGCATCCAGCACAGTGGAACAGAACTTCAGCTCCACAGCACAACACAGAGGGATCAAGGTGGGCATTCAGCATTGGTGAGATTGGAAGCTCCCCCAAAATGTAACAAGGCTGACTGACAAAAACAAAACAAAACAAAACAAACAAACAAACAAACAAACAAACAAAAACAGGTACATAGGCCTGCATTGGAAGGGCTAATCTCTCTTTTCATGTCAGAACAGGTTATGGGTTACATATTCTTGGCTGGCCTTATCATTTTCAAATAAGCTGTATTTGGGGATTGAATATTGTTGTCTTTGATACTTTCAGATTTCTCGGGCCTTTGTCTTTTACTTCTGTTATTATTGGGGGTAGGGTCTGATTCAGATCCAGACTGACCTAGAACCCAATTCAGAACAGAATTATCTACCTCCCAGATTAAGGGTGTAGAACAACACACACCCTTAGGGATTTTGGCTTTATAAAACTATTTGATTGTTTTGATCCCCACACTTGTATACTCTGTGCTGGTTTTTATTGAATGTGTATGTTACTCCGTTGAAGTTTAGAATTTGCCAGAAAATTGTTCCATCATGTCCACTAGCAATACTTGCTTAGCAAGCAAACTCAACACCTAGGATTACTTCTGTGGTTGTATTGGGGTACAAGGGCTACATTTGGCACCTTAAACTCATATTGTCCAAGTATATAAAAGTGAATTGCCAGGCTGGAGAGATGGCTTAGCAGTTAAGGCACCTGCCTGCTAAACCGAAGAACGCCGGTTCCAATCTCCAGGTCCCACGTTTTGCCAGATGCAAAGTGACACAAGGGTGCAATGCCACACTTGACCACAAGGGGGCGCACACATCTGGATCTCGTTCACAGCAGCTGAGAGACTGCTGGCGCACCCATCTCTATCTGTCTCCTTCTCCCTCTCTCTCTGTCTGTCTCTCTCTGTGTCTCTCTCCAAAAATAAATAAAATAATTTAAAAAATTAAAAAAAAAGTGAATTGCCAGCCAGGCGTGGTGGCGCACGCCTTTAATCCCAGCACTCGGGAGGCAGAGGTAGGAGGATTGCCATGAGTTCAAGGCCACCCTGAGACTACATAGTTAATTCCAGGTCAGCCTGGGCCAGAGTGAGACCCTACCTCAAAAAAAAAAAAAAAAAAAAAAAAAAAAAAAAAAGTGAATTGCCACATCTAAGAAGAGTGCAGATAAGTAGAACACCCAAACATCAAATCAACTCAGGATGCAAAAGTTGCTGCATTATAATACAAGAAACACAAAGAATCAAGACAATACAATCCCACCCAAAATTATAAATCCATCAGAAATGATCACCAATGAGACTGTTTTAGATGAAATGCTTGGCAAAGATTTTTTAAAAAAAGATTTTATCCATACTCAAAGAAATCAAAACAAAGGAATTAAAGAAGAAAACAAACTCCTGAAAGAGAACATAGGAAACTAGCTTAATGAAATAAAGAGGTCATTACAAGACATGAGGAGGAAATAGAAACACCAAAGAAAAATCAGGCTGAAATCCTAGCTCTGAAGAACACAGTCAAATAAAAAACTCTGTGGAAAATCTCACCAGTAGAATGCATGAAGTAGAGAACAGAATATCTAAACTAGAAGACCAGGTGGCAGACCTAATACAGTCCAACAAAGAGAAAGACAAGTTAATAGGAAGGTACGAATGGGAATTCCAAGATATCTGGGACACTATGAAAAGATCAAACATAAGAATTCAGGGGATAGTAGAAGAAGAAGAATTTCAATCCAGAGGCTTAGTAGGCATTTTCAACAAAATCATAGAAGAAAAATTTCCCCAAATTGGGAAAGAAATGCCAATACAGATACAAGAAGCTTTTAGAACACCAAGCAGACAAAACCTAGAAAGACTCTCTCCTTGCCATGTTATAATTAAACTATTAAACACACAAACCAAAGAAAACATATTGAAAGCAGTTAGAAAGAAAAAGCAAGTCACCTACAAAGGCAAGCCCATCAGGATCATAGCAGATTACTCAACACAAACTTTAAAAGCCAGAAAAGAGCCGGGCATGGTGGCGCATGCCTTTAATCCCAGCAATTGGGAGGCAGAGGTAGGAAGATCTCCATGAGTTCATATTGCTGGCCAAAATCATTCAACCAAGAGCAGCTTTTGGGAAACATGGGTTTATTTTGGCTTACAGACTCAACAGAAAGTTCCATGATGGCAGAGGAAAATGATGGCATGAGCAGAGGGTGGACATCACCCCCTGGCCAAACACTGACAAGGGGACCCTGGCTATAATACACATAAGCCTGCCCCCAACAATACTCTCCCTCCAGGAGGCGTTAATTCCCAAATTTCCATCAGCTGGGAACCTATCATTCAGAACACCTAAGTTTATGGGGTATACCTGAATCAAACCACCACACATGAGGGCTCCCAATTTCATCAAACAAACACTACTAGAATTAAGGTCACAGATAATATCAAACACAGTTATAGTGGGTGGCTTCTATACCCCACTCTCATCAATTGACAGGTCACCCTGGAAAAAAATAAACAGAGATGCATCTGGATTAAATGAGGTCATAGAATAAATGGACCTAACATGCAAAACATTTCATCCCAAGGTAGAATACAGATTTTTTCAGCAGCACATGGAAAACATTCTTTAAAATAGACCATATATTAGGACACAAAGCAAACCTTAAAAAATACAGGAAAATTGAAATAATTCCTTGCACTTTATCTGATCACGATTGCCGGGGCTTTTTTCCCTCACCACTGGCAGGTAGAGCAAAAGAGAGAGAGAGAGCCGGGCCAGCCGTTTCTCTCTTGAGGCTGAGCGAGAAGACAGGTGTCGGCAACTCAAACCTCCCCAAATCACCGGGGAAAAGAAAACCACATTGAGTCGCGGAGAAACGTCTAAAGCGAAACTCGTCGTTTATTGTCAGGGGGGAGATATTTATGTGTTTTGAGGAAGGGGGCGGGAAGAGGGGATGAGAGAAAGGTATAAGGGCCAACAGTATTTCATCACGTCAGCAGCAGCTGGGTGGAGGCAGTTTCAGCTTAGGTGCTGAGTCAAGGGCAGGTACTCAGGCTCGACTAGGCCTTACCGGGAATAGGCCAAGATTGGCTGGGCTAACCACTCGGCTTCACACCGGGCAGGGCCCAACATCTCCCCTTTTGTTTTTGTAAGAACGGTGGATGGCATAGTCCCTGTCCTAGGTTGTTCCCCTCTGGGAACCTTACCCGTCTCTGGGCACTATGCCTCTAGCCCGTTGACCACTCCACGCCCTGTCTTAGGTTGTCTCAGCCTGTCTGAGAGCTTACCCGTCGTTGGTTCGATGGAGGGCGGGGGAGGGATGTTAGGTGGATAGCCAGTAAGTGGAAAAGCCATTGTCTTTGAGTCGCAAACCTGTGGTGCCTTGGCCTGATGAAGTTTAATTGCCTCAAGCTGTTGGTGAATGAATTGTGTAATCTTATTAATTACACAGGGCCCGAGAGTGAGGATAAGAAGAAGGAGGGGTTCAGGGGGAGGGAGATGGTAGGGTAAAGAGCAAGAAGAAGGAGGGGTCCAAGGGGAGGGAGAAGGTGGAATAAAAAGCCATGTAAGCTCGTCTACAGCAGGTTGTCTTAGGAGTCCCGATTCCTCTTCTGTAAATCTTTCTGGAGCTTTTCTGGCTTCATTTAGGTCTAGTAGCATCCACACCTTCAGTTGTTCCTGGGGAAGAAACAGACATAGTTCTCAGGGGTGTGACACTCCCTGGAAAATTGATTATTATCATCCCCTTGTTGGGGTAAATATTTTAAGTCTCTTGCCGGTACCCAAATAGGTCTTTTTTCCTCTTGAGGAAAGACACATCCAAATCCTCTCCCTGCTGTGAGGAGGGGGTCTGGTCCCCTCCATGCCCCAGTTAATGGGTCCCTCCATTTGACCCAGATGGAGCTGTAGGTGACAGCTGAGGTCCAATGTTTTTGAAAAGGGGACAAGTGTCTATCTTCTTTAGAAAAATTTAAAATATTTAGGGTTAATAATGCCTTTTTTAGTTGGTCATGTGGGGGTAGGGATTCCCCCTTTTGTTTTTGTAATTGAGACTTGAGAGTTTGATGATATCTTTTTATGATGGCTTGGCCCCGCGGGTTATATGGGATGCCTGTGGAAAGTGAGATTTTCCAGGTTTGGAGGAAATCTATAAAAGTTTTGTTTACGAAGCAGGGACCATTATTGGTTTTGATTTGATCTGGCAATCCAAGGGTGGCAAAGCATTGAAGCATATGGCTAATAGCATGTTTAGTTTTTTCTCCAGCATGTGTTGATCCTGTGACCTCATGGGAGATAGACTTTATGGGTATAGACTTTTCTCCCCTCCTTAGGGGAGGGTAAACAACTAGGGAAGCTCCCAAGTGCCCCCCATCAGTGAATACGGTAAGGAAATCAGGGTTGGGTTTAGATTAAAAAAAGTCTGGGGGGTCTCCATTCCAACCTAGAGAAGGAGCTCATCCATTTATAAGGACCATAGTGACAATCAATTATACCCAGAAACCCCTCGAGGGCAATAGCAATTTTGTTGTTATTTCTCTGAAGCCAAGTGAAGTCTGTTACCTTAAAGGGGGTGATAATGACATGAGGCTCCATGCCAAACAACTGGACAGAGGTGTTCCTGTTCTTTATAATGCAGTCTGTAATTTGGTTAGTTATAGAGTAAACTCTGGGGACTCCACCAAGGGAGAGGTGAATCCATTGGATGGGTTTTCCTTCCTGGGCCAACAGCGTAGTGCATAATGTTTTCCCAGAGAAAATACAGAGGGAGATAGGTAAGTTAGGATTAAATCTCTTTAGGACAGCAGCATCAATGGCCCGTTGTATTTTATGTAGAATTTGTTTATGACGAGGGGGCAAGGTTATCTGAGAGGAGAGAGTAAGACCCTTTAAGAGGTCAAATAAAGGGGATAGTTTTTTAGTAGTTATGGGTATCCAGGGCCTCATCTAATTAATTTCTCCCAGCATCTTTTGGAGTTGAGGCAAAGTATAGAATTTTTGAATATGGAGCTGGGGTTTGACAGGAGAAACAGTATCAAGGAATAACCTGGAGCCCAAAATTTTGAAGGGAGGGGCAGTTTGAATTTTTTTGGAGACACCTGTAAAATGGCAAGGCATTTAGTAGTGAGGTCTTGGAGATCAGATGGGTTGGAATGACTTAAAATAATAATAATAAAACATTAGGCTGATTAATCAAGGAAGAAAAGATATGAGACATGTACTGTTAAGGTTAATTTAGGGCTGACAGCTAGCAGTTTTTTATGATGTTGAAACTTATAGATCTAGGGCAAGTTTTATATTGGCAGAAGTTGGCCTGTCTTTGTAGAGCCATGAAAGAGAGAAAAAGAAATTAATTAGTTATATAGTACCTATAGCAAAATTATTGTAGTCAAGTCACAGTAAGCTTTAGGAATTTTTGTTAGGCACACTTTGTATATTTTTATAATGAAATTTTAAATAATTATTACACCTTAAAATTGGTCCCCAGTGACATTGTCTTTAGTAAGGCAATTGTAGATGTAAACTATAAATTAATAAAATATTGAATATATTGGGGGACATATATTTAAATTATTATATTTTGTCTCTGGCTTTTAATAAATTTATAATAACAGTAACAATAATACTTGGTATAAGGCATAGTAAGGAGAGAGAAAACAATTTAAATTTAATTATCATTAGCCGTCATTAAACTTTTATAGTAACTAGAGATTGACAGTTTTTAGGTTTTTTTTTTTGTCCCTCCAGTTGGGCAGAGCTGCCAGAGAAAACTTTAATCTTAGGCCAACATTGTATTACCGATTGAGTTAGTTGGGCTTAGTATGAATTGAGGTAGGCAGGTAGGGAGAGAATGGGCGTGCCAGGCCTCCAGCCACTGTTTACATGGGTACTGGAGAATTGAGCCTCGAATCAGGGTCCTTAGGCTCTACAGGCAAGTGTTTAACAATTAAGCCATCTTTTTATCTTTATGTTAATGGGAAGGCAGCGAAGGGTGGGACAATGGTGTGTAGGATATAGCCATATAGACTTGAAAAATAGGATTTTTACCTCTAGCAGGGCAATATGAATGTCTCAGCTGTTTTTTTTTTTTTTTAAAAGTAAATACTTTGGGCCCAGGACACTTAGTTAAGAGCATAGAGGGAGCGTCTAGAGGCAAAAGGGGCGGGGACGGCAGCGGCTTGTCTCATGGCCTCATGGCGGATTGTCCGCCCATTCCTAAGATATTTTTAAAGCAAGTTAGGAGCCCGCCTATTTGCCTCCTTGTTGTTTGGTTGGCCTTTTATTTATTTATTTTTGATAAAAGTGACCAAAAGTGACGCCTGGAGGTGCGGGCGAGGCTCAGCCAGTGAGGCTCGGGGCAGTGCTTGGGTTGGGCTGGAGTTGTCCCATTTGGTTCGCTCCCCGCAGGAATGTCGGTGGAGCCTGGCGGACCAGTGACTTGTGTTCCACGCCCGTGAGGAAAGTTAACCTCGGTTTGTATTTGATCACAGTTTACATTTACAGAAAGCTACATGGCGGAGCTGTTCTCCATCAGGGGTTTGAGCACATTTGCCTTAGGCAGTAGTTAGGGGCTGAAAAGAGCTGAAAAGATAGCTGCCCGGTGGCGGTTTGGGTGGCGGTCTTGGGAGAAAGGAGATTTTAAAAGTTAGTTTTAGCCTTTTTTTACAGTTTTTAAGGGCAAAAATGAATTTTTCCCTGGAAGAGCCTTTAAGGTTGGCAATTAAGGCAAGGAGGACTGAATTAATCCATGGGGCTAAAACAAAAGTTTTGTCCCAAGAGCCATACTGTAGGGCAATAGTAATATATATGAGTACAACATAAGCATAAAGTCTCAAAAAATAGTTAAGCATGTTGTAGAATTTTTTTAAGATGGCGCCCCCACTCCAATGAGGGGGCAGGACATTTTGAGAGTTCTCCAGGTTTGTCCACGTGGTGAGCCTCCTCTAGGTTTGTCCACGTGGTGAGTTTTTTTTTTTTTTTTTTTAGGTCTTTTTTTTTTTTAGGTTTGTCCACGTGGTGAGTCTCTACCCACGTGGTGAGTTTCGTTTTTAGGTCTGCCCACGTGGTGTTTCTAAGATGGCGCCCCCATTTAAATCGGGGCAGGACAAAAATGGCGGCACCGCAGAAGCGGTCTGTCGGAAACCCAAAAATGAGAGGAAAGAGAAAAGAACAAAAGATGTTGAAGTTTGGGACGGAGTCTTTATTTAAATGAGGAGGCAAAGCGTTTAAAGTCTCCTTTAGGTCGGTCCACGTGGTGTGTCCGCCATGAACGTACTCGTTTAGAAATGGCGGCAAACCGGAAATGGAAGGAAAGAGAAAGGAAGTTGAAGTAAGCACAGATTATAGAAGTAAAGGTTAGAATATTAAATATGAAGATTACCTCATTACTTATGAGGATACACCCGTCAGCAGTCCGATTAGCTCGTCAGCTTAATGTTGAATTTTTCCTTCGTCACGTCAGCAGTCCGTAGTCCGTTTTGAATCCTCACACTTCCTCACATGGGGCAGTAGTTGCTGTGCCCCACGTCTGGGCGCCAAAATGCCGGGGCTTTTTTCCCTCACCACCGGCAGGTAGAGCAAAAGAGAGAGAGAGCCGGGCCAGCCGTTTCTCTCTTGAGGCTGAGCGAGAAGACAGGTGTCGGCAACTCAAACCTCCCAAAATCACCGGGAAAAGAAAACCACATTGAGTCGCGGAGAAACGTCTAAAGCGAAACTCGCTGCTTATGTCGGGGGAGATCAGGGGAGATATTTATGTGTTTTGAGGAAGGGGGCGGGAAGAGGGGATGAGAGAAAGGTATAAGGGCCAACAGTATTTCATCACGTCAGCAGCAGCTGGGTGGAGGCAGTTTCAGCTTAGGTGCTGAGTCAAGGGCAGGTACTCAGGCTCGACTAGGCCTTACCGGGAATAGGCCAAGATTGGCTGGGCTAACCACTCGGCTTCACACCGGGCAGGGCCCAACACACGATGGGATTAAACTACAAATCAATAGCAAGAAAATCTATAGAGCACACACAAAATCATGGAAACTAAACAATACACTACCAAATGATGAATGGGTCAATGAAGAAACCAAGAAGGAAATAAAAAAATATTATAGACTCAAATGACAATGAGAACACAATATATTGAAACCTTTGGGACCCATAGAAGGCAGTCCTAAGAGGGAAGTTTATGGCTTCAAGTGCCTATATTAAGAAATTAGAAAGGTCACAAGTAAACAACTTAATGCTTCACCTTAAGACCTTGGAAAAAGAAGAACAAGGCAAGCCAAAACTCAATAGATGGAAAGAAATAATAAGATTAGGGCAGAAATTAAAGAACTAGAAACCAAAGAAACAATTCAAAGACTCAATGAGACAAAGAGGTGGTTCTTTGAAAGGATAAACAAAATTGATAAACCCTTAGCAAATCTGACCAAAAGAAAGAGAGAAGAGACAGAAATTAATAAAATTAATAAAATTAGAGATGAAAAAATCAATTAAACAGATACCAAAAAAAATAAATAAATCAAAACCCATTATTTAAGAATACATGCAAAGGTTAGAGAAATGGCTTAGAAATTAATGTGCTTGCTTGCAAAGCCACAAGACCCAGAACCAAGTCCCCAGGACTCATTTCAGCCAGATGCCCAAGGTGGCATATGCATCTGGCGTTCATTTGCAGTGGCTGGAGGATGTGGCATGCCCATCCTCTATCTGTCTCTTTCTCTCTCCCCTTTTCCCTCTTTCAAATAAATAAATAAACAAACAAACATATATTCCATTAAGTTTGAAAATCTGAAAGAAATGGATTATGTCCTTGATTTATATGACTTGTGAAAATTAAATCAAGATTAAATAAACCACTTAAATAGGCCTCCAACAAATATTTATCCTTCAATTAAAAGAGTCCAAGACCAGATGGATTCACTAGTGAATTTTACCACATCTTCAGTAAAGAAGTAACACCTGGCTTCAAACCTTTCCAAAAAATAGAAAAGAAATACTATGAAACACCTATGAAGCCAGCATCACCCTGTTAAAAAAAAAAAAAAGACAGAACAAAAAAGGAAAATTACAGACTAATCTGTCTCATAAACATAGATGCAAAAATTCTCAACAAAATATTGGCAAACAGAATACAAGAATATATCAGGAAGATCATTCACCCCAACCAAGAAGGCTTTATTGCAAAGATGCAGGGATGGTTCAACATATGCAAATAGATAAATGTAATACATTATATAAATGGACTGAAGGACAAAAGTCACATGATCATCTTAATAGATGTAGAAAAACCATTTCACAAAATCCAACATCTCTTCATGGTAAAAGTCCTAAAGAACTGGAAATAGAAAGAACATACCTCAACATAATAAATGCTACTTATGACAACCTCTGCAGCCAACATAATACTAAATGGGGAAAACTCCCAGTTTTCCACTAAAATCAGGTGTAAGACAAAGGTCCCCATTGTCCCTAATTTTTTTTTTTTTTTAAATATAGTACTTGAAGTCTTTGCTTATAATAGTAAGGCAAGAGACACATAAAAGGGATTTTCATTGGAAAGGAAGAGATCAAATTATCATTATTTGCAGATGATATGATTCTATACATAAAGACCTACTTGAATACTCTACCAGCAAACTGTTAGAGCTGACAAACACTTTTCAGCAACATAGTAGAATTCAAAATAAAGGCACAGAAATCAGCAGCCTTGATACCTATATGCTAACAACAAACACTCAGAGGATGAAATCAGAGAATCAATCCCATTCACAATTGCTGTAAAATAAAGGACCTTGGAATAAACCTAACCAAGTATGGTGGTTTGATTCAGGTGTCCCCCATAAACTTAGGTACGCTGAATGACATGTCCCCAGCTGAAACCAATCTGGGAATGAAACCCTCCTGAAAGCAGTGTATTATTATTGGGGGCGGGCTTACAGGTGTTATAGCCAGCTTCCTCTTGCCAGTGTTTGGCACACTCTCTTGCTGCTATAGTCCACCTGATGTTGGCCAAGAGGTGATGTCCACCTTCTGCTCATGCCATCATTTTCTCCTGCCATAATGGAGCTTCCCCTCGAGTCTGTGAGCCAAAATAAACCCTCCCCCCCCAAGCTGAATTTGGTCATGTGTTTTCTGCCAGCAATAAGAATCTGATTGCAACACCAAGGAAGTGAAAGACCTCTACAATGAAAACTTTAAAACACTCAGAAGAGAAATTGCAGACGACACTAAGAAATGGAAATACATCCCATGTTCTTGGATTGGAAGAATCAATATTGTGAAAATATCAATCTTACCAAAAACAATCTACATATTTAATGCAATCCCCATCAGAATTCCAATGGCATTCTTCACAGAAATAGAAAAAATCTTAAAATTCATTTGGAAACACAACAAACATTAAATATCCAAAACAATTCTTTTCAACAAAAATAAGGCTGTTGGTATCACCATATTTGATTTTACAGAGCCATAGTAACAAAAATAGGAAGCGTTGGCACTAAAACAGACAAGCTAAATGGAACAAAACAGAGGACACAGATGTAAATGTGGACAAACATAGCCACCTGATCATCAATAAAAATGCAACAACACTTATTGGAGAAAAGACAGCCTCTTCATCAAAGGTGCACTCAACAAAAACTGGATGTGTAAGTAGAAGGATGAAAATAGATCCTTTTTCTGAAATGCACAAGAATTAAGTCCAAATTGATCAAATACCTTAATATCAGATTTTAAACTCTCAAATCACTAGAGGAAAAAAAGAGGGGTGGGGCTGGAGAAATGGCTTTTTATACTTTAAAGCGCTTGCCTGTGAAGCAAAGGATCCTGGTTCAATTCTCCAGAACCCACGTATATAAGATCCACAAGGGGCACATGCATCTGGAATTAGTTTGCAGTGGCTAGAGGCCCTGGTTTGCCCATTCTTTCTCTGTCTGTCTCTCTAAATCTCTCTCTCTCTATTGCAAATAAACCAATTAAAAAAAGTAAAAACTCTCTACTATGCCTATTGGCATAGGCAAAACTTTCTGATTACAACCCCAGTTGCTCAGGAAATAAAACCACTAATCAACCATTGGGACCTCATGAAATTACAAAGCTTTTGGACAGCTAAGGACGCTTGTGAATACAGCAAAGAGGCAACATACAGAATGAGAGAAAATCTTTGCCAGCTATACATCTGACAGAGGGTTAATATCCAGGATATACAAAGAACTCAAAAAACTTAATAATAAAACATGGTCTGTGGAACTAAATAGAGAGTGTCTCAAAGGTGTTTCACATCTAAGAACTCCTCAGATAAGTAGAACACCCAAACATCAAATCAACTCAGGATGCAAAAGGTTATTATAATACAAGAAACACAAAGAATCAAGACAATACAATCCCACCCAAAATTATAAATCCATCAGAAATGGTCACCAATGAGACTGTTTTAGATGAAATGCTTGGCAAAGATTTTTAAAAACATATTTTATCCATACTCAAAGAAATCAAAGAAGAAAACAAAGGAATTAAAGAAGAAAACAAACTCCTGAAAGAGAACATAGGAAACTAGCTTTTCAAATAAAGAGGTCATTACAAGACATGAGGAGGAAATAGAAACACCGAGCAGAAAAATCAGGCTGAAATCCTAGCTCTGAAGAACACAGTCAAATAAAAAACTCTGTGGAAAATCTCACCAGTAGAATGCATGAAGTAGAGAACAGAATATCTAAGCTAGAAGACCAGGTGGCAGACCTAATACAGTCCAACAAGAGAAAGACAAGTTAATAGGAAGGTTTCTGCAATGGGAATTCCAAGATATCTGGGACACTATGAAAAGATCAAACATAAGAATTCAGGGGATAGTAGAAGAAGAAGAATTTCAATCCAGAGGCTTAGTAGGCATTTTCAACAAAATCATAGAAGAAAAATTTCCCAAATTGGGAAAGAAATGCCAATAACAGATACAAGAAGCTTTTAGAACACCAAAAAGACAAAACCTAGAAAGACTCTCTCACAATATGTTATAATTAAACTATTAAACACACAAACCAAAGAAAACATATTGAAAGCAGTTAGAAAGAAAAAGCAAGTCACCTACAAAGGCAAGCCCATCAGGATCACAGCAGATTACTCAACACAGACTTTAAAAGCCAGAAAAGAGTTGGGCAAATGGCATATGCCTTTAATCCCAGAATTGGGAGGCAGAGGTAGGAAGATCTCCATGAGTTCATATTGCTGGCCAAAATCATTCAACCAAGAAGAGCAGCTTTTGGGAAACATGGGTTTATTTTGGCTTACAGATTCAAAAGAAAGTTCCATGATGGCAGAGGAAAATGATGGCAAATGAGAGGGTGGAAACAAATGGCCAAAAACAAACAAGGGGACCCTGGCTAATATCTTAAAGCCTGCCCTTCAACAAACATTAGTTCTCCAGGAGGCGTTAATTCCCAAATCTATTGATCAAAGGGAACCAACAGGAGGACACCTTTTACAAATCTAAACCTGAATCAAACCACCAACATGGGGGCTCCCAATTTCATCAAACAAACACTACTAGAATTAAGGTCACAGATAATATCTAAACACAGTTATAGTGGGTGGCTTCTAACTCCCACTCTCATCAATTGACAGGTCACCCTGGAAAAAATAAACAGAGATGCATCTGGATTAAATGAGGTCATAGAATAAATGGACCTAACATGCAAAACATTTCATCCCAAGGTAGAATACAGATTTTTTCAGCAGCACATGGAACATTCTTTAAAATAGACCATATATTAGGACACAAAGCAAACCTTAAAAGATACAGGAAAATTGAAATAATTCCTTGAACTTTATCTGATCATACACAAAATCATGGAAACTAAACAATACACTACCAAATGATGAATGGGTCAATGAAGAAACCAAGAAGGAAATAAAAAAATATTATAGACTCAAATGACAATGAGAACACAATATATTGAAACCTTTGGGACCCATAGAAGGCAGTCCTAAGGGGGAAGTTTATAGCTTTAAGTGCCTATATTAAGAAATTAGAAAGGTCACAAGTAAACAACTTAATGCTTCACCTTAAGACCTTGGAAAAAGAAGAACAAGGCAAGCCAAAACTCAATAGATGGAAAGAAATAGTAAGATTAGGGCAGAAATTAAAGAACTAGAAACCAAAGAAACAATTCAAAGACTCAATGAGACAAAGAGGTGGTTCTTTGAAAGGATAAACAAAATTGATAAACCCTTAGCAAATCTGACCAAAAGAAAGAGAGAAGAGACACAAATTAATAAAATTAATAAAATTAGAGATGAAAAAGTCACCATTACAACAGATACCAAAAAAATTCAGAAAATCAAAAACCCATTATTTAAGAATACATACTTGGGTTGGAGAGATGGCTTAGAAGTTAATGTGCTTGCTTGCAAAGCCACAAGACCCAGAACCAAGTCCCCAGGACTCATTTCAGCCAGATGCCCAAGGTGGCATATGCATCTGGATTTCATTTGCAGTGGCTGGAGGATGTGGCATGCCCATCCTCTATCTGTCTCTTTCTCTCTCCCCTTTTCCCTCTTTCAAATAAATAAACAAACAAACATATATTCCATTAAGTTTGAAAATCTGAAAGAAATGGATTATGTCCTTGATTTATATGACCTACCAAAATTAAATCAAGATTAAATAAACCACTTAAATAGGCCTATAACAAATATTTATCCTTCAATTAAAAAGAGTCCAAGACCAGATGGATTCACTAGTGAATTTTACCACATCTTCCGTAAAAAAGTAACACCAATGCTTCTCAAACCTTTCCAAAAAATAGAAAAGAAATACTATGAAACACCTATGAAGCCAGCATCACCCCGTTTTTTTTTTTTAAAAAAAGACAGAACAAAAAAGGAAAATTACAGACCAATCTGTCTCATAAACATAGATGCAAAAATTCTCAACAAAATATTGGCAAACAGAATACAAGAATATATCAGGAAGATCATTCACCCCAACCAAGAAGGCTTTATTGCAGAGATGCAGGGATGGTTCAACATATGCAAATAGATAAATGTAATACATTATATAAATGGACTGAAGGACAAAAGTCACATGATCATCTTAATAGATGTAGAAAAACCATTTCACAAAATCCAACATCTCTTCATGGTAAAAGTCCTAAAGAACTGGAAATAGAAAGAACATACCTCAACATAATAAATGCTACTTATGACAACCCTACAGCCAACATAATACTAAATGGGGAAAACTTAAGCTTTTCCACTAAAATCAGGAATAAGACAAAGGTCCCCATTGTCCCTAATTTTTTTAATATAGTACTTGAAGTCTTGGCTATAGAAGCAAGGCAAGAGACACACATAAAAGGGATACAAATTGGAAAGGAAGAGATCAAATTATCATTATTTGCAAATGATATGATTCTATACATAAAGGACCCTAAAGACTCTACCAGCAAACTGTTAGAGCTGACAAACACTTTCAGCAACATAGTAGAATTCAAAATAAAGGCACAGAAATCAGCAGCCTTCCTATATGCTAACAACAAACATTCAGAGGATGAAATCAGAGAATCAATCCCATTCACAATTGCTATAAAATAAAGGACCTTGGAATAAACCTAACCAACTGTGGTGGTTTGATTCAGGTGTCCCCCATAAACTTAGGTACGCTGAATGACATGTCCCCAGCTGAAACCAATTTGGGAATGAAACCCTCCTGAATGCAGTGTATTATTATTGGGGGCAGGCTTACAGGTGTTATAGCCAGCTTCCTCTTGCCAGTGTTTGGCACACTCTCTTGTTGCTATAGTCCACCTGATGTTGGCCAAGAGGTGATGTCCACCTTCTGCTCATGCCATCGTTTTCTCCTGCCATAATGGAGCTTCCCCTCGAGTCTGTGAGCCAAAATAAACCCTCCCCCCCCCAAGCTGAATTTGGTCATGTGTTTTCTGCCAGCAATAAGAATCTGATTGCAACACCAAGGAAGTGAAAGACCTCTACAATGAAAACTTTAAAACACTCAGAAGAGAAATTGCAGACGACACTAAGAAATGGAAATACATCCCATGTTCTTGGATTGGAAGAATCAATATTGTGAAAATATCAATCTTACCAAAAGCAATCTACATATTTAATGCAATCCCCATCAGAATTCCAATGGCATTCTTCACAGAAATAGAAAAAATCTTAAAATTCATTTGGAAACACAACAAACATTAAATATCCAAAACAATTATGAGCAACAAAAATAAGGCTGTTGGTATCATCATATGTGATTTTACAGAGCCATAGTAACAAAAATAGCACGGTACTGGCACTAAAACAGACATGTAGCTAAATGGAACAAAACAGAGGACACAGATGTAAATGTGGACAGCTATAGCCACCTGATCATCAATAAAAATGCAACAACACTTATTGGAGAAAAGACAGCCTCTTCATCAAAAGGTGCAGGGAAAACTGGATGTGTATGTGTAGAAGGATGAAAATAGATCCTTTTCTCTACATGCACAAGAATTAAGTCCAAATTGATCAAATACCTTAATATCAGATTTTAAACTCTCAAATCACTAGAGGAAAAAGTAGGGGTGGGGCTGGAGAAATGGCTTAGTGGTTAAGGCGCTTGCCTGTGAAGCAAAGGATCCTGGTTCAATTCTCCAGAACCCACGTAAGCCAGATGCACAAGGGGCACATGCATCTGGAGTTCGTTTGCAGTGGCTGGAGGCCCTGGTATGCCCATTCTTTCTCTGTCTGTCTCTCTTCTATCTCTCTCTCTCTCTGCTTGCAAATAAACCAATTTAAAAAAAAGTAGGGGAAACTCTACTATGCCTATTGGCATAGGCAAAACTTTCTGATTACTACCCCAGTTGCTCAGGAAATAAAACCACTAATCAACCATTGGGACCTCATGAAATTACAAAGCTTTTGGACAGCTAAGGACACTGTGAATACAGCAAAGAGGCAACATACAGAATGAGAGAAAATCTTTGCCAGCTATACATCTGACAGAGGGTTAATATCCAGGATATACAAAGAACTCAAAAAACTTAATAATAAAACATGGTCTGTGGAACTAAATAGAGAGTTCTCAAAGGAAGAAATACAGATGGCCTATCTTTAAAAATGTTCTACATCCTTAGTCACTAGAAAAATGCAATTTAAAACTACTTTGAGATTCCATCTCACTCCTGTCAGAATGGCTATCATGAAGAAAAAAACGACAATAAATGCTGGCAAGGATGTGGAAAAAGAGGAACCCTTCTACACTGTTGGTGGAAACGTAATCTGGTAGAACCATTGTGGAAATCAGTGTGGAGGGTCCTGGAGGGATTTACCATATGAACCAGCTATACCACTCCTGGGCATATATCCAAAGGCCTCGTCTCACTACCTTAAAGATATTTGCACATCCATGTTTAATGCGACTCTATTCACAAAAGCTAGGAAATGGAACCAGCCTAGATGTCCCTTAACTGGTGAGTGGATAATGAATATGTGGTACATCTATACAATGGAGTTCTATTCAGTAGTAAAGAAAAATTTGGACTTGCATGTGAGTTGGAATAAAACTTGGTAGCAGCTGGGCGTGGTGGTACATGCCTTTAATCCCAGCACTTGGGAGGCAGAGGTAAGAGGATCACTATGAGTTTGAGGCCACCCTGAGACTACATAGTAAATTCCAGGTCATCCTGAACTAGAATGAGACCCTACCTCAGAAAAACAAAAACAAAAAAACAAAAACAAAAAAAAAACTTGGTAGCAAAGGTCAGTAAGCTAGAAAAGGGATACAAGGGAGGGAGGAGAAGTGAGGACTTAAGGGGATGGTATTGCATATATGTAAGTAGATGAACAGATTACTGGGTTGGAAAGGCCTAAGTGAGGTCAGGGGAAGAGGTTAAGTAAAGGAAGGGTTAACCAAAATCTAAGAGGGTACAAATAAGCTATATGGAAACCTACATTTTTGGACAATGGCACATCCAGAAGCCATAGATTGTTACTAGATAAATTTCACTGTCAGAGATAAGATACCTAACAGTGAGTTGTTGGCTAGGGAGATCCCTGATGCCCCCAAAACATTACAAGCCATTGCCAAGGCTCTTAGTTTCCCACCAGGAACAGATGGTAAGACCCAATTGTTGAAGACTCCACATGCTTGGGCTGCAAGGTCACTGAGAAATCTTGCTGGAGCTAAGCTGAAAATCTCTTCCCTGTAGACCAGCTAACAGAAAGCTGGAAAAAGCTATGCTACATGAAGCTCTATGGGAGAAAGAGAAGTCATCAGCGGAGACAAACAACAGTGGACACAGCAAGCCTTAAGTTTGGCCAGCCAGGCCAAAGGAGCCAATGGGTGGTATGTCTGTTATGGGGAAAACCAACTACTCTCTAATTGGATACATGCCTGGTACTGAAAACCTATGCCAGGAGATCATGAGTTCTAGGAGTGTAATGCCTGCTGGAGTCTTACTAAGTGCATATATTATGCTCATCAAACTGCCCAGTAAGCATTTCTCTTAATGTTTATACCCATATATTAAAGCTACTCTCACTTTTGGTTAGAGAAGCTTCTCTTTTCAGATGGTGGTGACCTCTGGGATGATTCAAGAGGCACCATAGTGCTGAGAAGAAGTGACAGGAGTGTTCAGCACTGAAACATCTCTCTCACACCCTCCAAGGATCAGAGTCCTAAGGTAAAAGGTAAGAGACCCTATTGCTGAAGACACCATATGCTGCCAGCACGGATCATGGACAGACCTGGCTGGAATCTGGAAGAGAACCAGTCCCCAGACAGTTAGCTCATCTGGTGCTGGAAAGCACTACATTAGCTACTGGGAGAAAGTGGCCAACAATGGTATGAGCAAGCAGGGGTCTAAAGTACTCAGAAGCAACCAGCCTGACAAGACGTACACACCAGTGCCATGATGGCACACAGCCTTGGTGGGAAACCAGTGGCTTTCTGATTGGTTAAGAGATCCATTCAATGGGAAGGAATCCATATCTGGAACTGAGAACCATGTCAGAATCCTATGGAGACAAAGATTATGCTCACCAATGTCAAGCTCCCAGTAGTCTTTGGCTAAAAGAGGGGCTACATCCATGAAATTCTCCCTAAATTAATAACATTTATCAATTTAACCTATGCCGACTTTACTCTCCATTGAAGAATGTTTTTCTTTTTCAGAAGGTAGTGAGACCCCAGGAGATAAACCACCTCTAGCATCTCAGTCAAGGCCCATTCAAAACCACAGAGGAAGTGGGAAGATGAGCAAGAGTGCTGCTTCCATGCTGTTCCTGATAAGCAGCAGCAGGGCGAAGGAAACAGACCCTGAGGCTACTCAACACATACCAAAGCTGAGATCCAGAGGCTCCTAAGAGCGCATCACTGAAGTACACTTAAAAAACCAAGGCTCAGGGAATTTTGTGGAAGAGGAGGCAAAAAGATTGTAGAATCACAGGTTGGGGTATCATGCCCAGAGGCACTGCCTCCCTCCAATATCTGACTGCCGCTCCCACAATGCAAACCCACAACCCCATGAGGAACACCAGCAACCCTACTGAGGAAGGTCCCCTGAGAAATGGGAGCAGGGAGAAGGGAAATGTATGATGTATCCATATAAAATATGTTCTTAATTAAAAAAAAAAAAAAGAGAGTCAGACTAGCTGGCCCATGGGTACTGGATTCTCCCTGGTGACACTTCCCACTGCTATAGCTATATTGGTATCACAAATGCATGTCCCCCTTCATATCTGGATTTATGCATCTGATGGGAAATTAAACCCAGGACAGAAGGCTTTGTAAGCAGGTGCCTTTAATTGCTGAGCCATTTCCCAGCCCCACAATTTCATTTATTTGTTTGTTTATTTATTTATTTTAGATAAAGTCTCATGTAGCCCAGGCTGGCATGGAACTCCTTATGTAGTAGAGGATAACATTGAACTTGTGATTCTCCTCCTCCTTACAACTAAGAACTTGGACAGGAGAAGGGGGGAGGAAGAAGAAAAAAAGAAAAGAAGAAGGAGAAAGAGGAGGAACAGGGAGAAGGAAGAAAAGGGACAAGAAGAAGAGGAGGAGGGGAGAAAGGAAGAAGGGAAAGAAGAAGAAGAGGAGGAGGAGGAGACAAAGAAGACAATAGGAGGAGGAGGAAGAAGAGGAAGAAGTGGAAGGAGAAGAAAGGAGAAGGAGGGGAGAGGAGAGGGATTGAGATTATAGCTAATGCTGTGGCATGCCACTTTTAGAACTAAGTGCTTATTTCCCTAGATTTTGAGATACTAATAAAGAAACTATTGTATTAAAAGTCATGCTCTAAATTTAAACATGGTGACTCACACCTGTACAAATTCTAGCATTTAGGAGACTGAGGCAGGAGGATTGTGGTAAATTGGAGGCCAGCTACATAATGAGTTTCAGACTTCCCTGGACTACAGAGTAAAACCTTGCCTTAAAAAACAAACAAACAACAAACAAACAAACAACAAAAAAAGGCCAGGTGTGGTGGCGCACGCCTTTAATCCCAGCATTCAGGAGGCAGAGATAGGAATATTGCCATGAGTTTGAGGCCACCTGAGATTATATAGTGAATTCCAGGTCAGCCTGGGCTAGAGCGAGACCCTACCTTGAAAAGAAAAGGAAAAAAAGACATAATTCCCTGAGCAGCCTTTATCCTGTAAAGGCCTGGCCTCTTGATTTCAACGTAGCTCAGTGGGGATGCTTAATTAACATCATTGTTGACACCCCATCAGAACTCAAATTCTGTCCAAACTGACTTCTCTTTCCTCTCCCCACAGATGTTTTCCCCAGTGTCATACACGCTAATCTCAATGCACAGCCTACTTCCTGAAGATTGTTATTATAACTCTAAGTGGAGCTGGTAACAAACGAGTCATGGTCCATTTCTGATTTAAAGTGGCTTCAGGGGCTGGAGAGATGGCTTAGTGGTTATGTGCTTGCCTGTGAAGCCTAAGGAACCCGGTTCGAGGTTCGATTCCCCTGGACCCATGTAAGCCAGATGCACAAGGTGGTGCATACATCTGGAGTTCATTTGTAGTGGCTGGAGACCTTGGTGTGCCCATTCTCTCTCTTTCTCTCTCTCTGCCTCTTTCTCTCTGTCGCTCTCAAATAAATAAATAAAAATAAATAAAGTGGCTTCACTGTGGCTCCACCTGGTGACCACGTTTCTGGTCTCCAGGTAATTAGAACTGACACACTAGGAAATTGGCAAAACTTGCACATTGGTTTATTGGCCTCTGGGAAAAGAGGAAGTAAGGAGAAAAAGAGCAAAGAAGCTCTGAAATTGTTTGTGTCCTGTTTCCTCCATAGCAATCAAGATAGTAAGCCAGGAGCTGGAGAGATGGCATAGTAGTTAAGACGCTTGCCTGAAAAGCCTAATAACCCCAGGTTCGATTCCCCAGTACCCATGTAAAGCCAGATGCACAAAATGGCACATGTATCTGGAGTTCGTCTGCAGCTGCTGTAGGCCCTGGCATGCCCATTATCTCTCTCCTCTCTATCTTTTTCCTGCAAATAAATAAATGTATTTTTAAAAGTTAAAAGATAATAAGCCAAAACAATACCCCAGCCAGATGTAGTGGTGCACACCTGTATCCCATGACTCAGGGGAAGGAGGAGGATCAGAAGTTCAAAGCCAGTCTATGCTACCTAAAAATCCTGTCTCAATGCCAGATGTGGTGACACATGCCTTTAATCCCAGCATTCAGGAGGCAGAGATAGGAGGATTGCCATGAGTTTGAGGCCACTCTGAGACTACATAATGAATTCTAGGTCAGCCTGGACTAGATAAGACTTGAAAAACAAAAAACAAAACAAACAACAAAAAAAGACCCTACCTCAAAAATAAACAGCAACAGCCGGGTGTGGTGGTACACGCCTTTAATCCCAGCACTCAGGAGGCAGAGGTAGGAGGATCGCCGAGAGTTCGAGGCCACCCTGAGACTACATAGTTAATTCCAGGTCAGCCTGGACCAGAGTGAGACCCTACCTCGCAAAACAAACAAGCAAACAAACAAAAAAAAAAATAAACAGCAACAGGGCTGGAGAGATGGCTTAGCAGTTAAGGCGCCTACCTCCTAAACCTAAGAATGCCGGTTCCAATCTCCAGGTCCCACGTTTAGCCAGATGCAAAGTGACACAAGGGCACAATGACGCACTTGCCCACAAGGGGGCACACACACCTGTATTTCATTCGCAGCAGCTGAGAGGCTGCTGGTGCACCCATCTCTGTCTTCCTTTCCCTCTCTCTCTGTGTCTCTCTCCAAAAAAAATAAAAATAAAAATAAACAGCAACAACAACAGTAATAGGAATATCCACTATCTATGAGTAATGGCAGATAAATATTTTATTTATTTATTTATTTGGTTTTCTGAGGTAGGGTCTCACTCTAGCCCAGACTGACCTGAAATTCACTATGTAGTCTCAGGGTGGCCTTGAACTCACAGCAATCCTCCTACCTCTGCCTCCTAAGTTCTGGGATTAAAGGCGTGTACCACCATGCCTGGCTATATTTTTATTTATGTGTTTGCAAGCACACATATACACATAGGAAGAGAAAGAGAGAGAGAATATACCAACACCTCTTGCCACTGCAAATGAACTCCAGATTATGTGCCACTTTCTGCATCTGGCTTTATGTGAGTACTAGGGAATCAAACTTGGGTCATTAGGCTTTATAAGCAAGCACCTTTAACTGCTGAGCCATCATCCCAGCACTATTTACTTAATATTTTTATTTTATTTGATAGAATGAGATAGAGCATGAGCGAGCATGGGCGTCCTGAGTCTCTTGTTACTTAAAAGAACTGCAGATGCACGTGCTACTTTGCATCTAGTTTTACATGGTGTTGCAGACAGCTTCGGGTTCGCTGAGATGAACTTCCAGACCAGACACAGTTATGGAGGAAGGGATATTATTTTTTGAAGCTTACAGATCCAGGGGAATAAAGGCAGAACCAAAAGGTCACACAGCACACTGCAGATATATTGGGGACATATATCCAAACTACCACATTCCGCCCTGGCCCCCAATATATTTAGCTCCTGGCCCCCAATAGATTTATAACTATCACACATGTAGTCTCAGTCCAATTTCAAAGCTACTCTTGAAACTTAAGATAGTGAGTCCTGATCAAACAAGTTAAATGCTTTCAACATGTAAAGGCACAGAGTAAACATTTTAACTCTATAAGGAATAGCAAGGAGAGACTAAAACAATTGCATCTAGTTTTACATGGGTACTGCAGAAACGTGCAACTCATGACCACTCCATGCATTTTTCATGCTGGGGCATTTCAAGCAGCTCCTTTAACTTCTGAGACATCTCCCCACTCCCCACACCTTGTTTTAGATTGTTGTTTGCATTTCTAACAGTCTTTCCTCAGGCATCCTCTCCATTGTTTTAATGTAAATCAAGTCAGGCCACCTTCCTTCCACCTTCCTTAAGATTGCTCTTATTTACAGTGCTGAGGAGTGAACCCAGGGCCTTTGCATGCTAGGCAATTGCTCTACCACTTAGCTACACCCACACTCTGCAGCCTTCTTTGTTATCTTAGTTTGAGACGGGGGCTTGCTAAATTGTCCAGGCATGTCATGAATCTTCAGGCCTCTTGTTACAGTTTCCCAATTGCTGGGAATACAGGCATGTACCACCAAAATGGTCTCAAATTTATCATTTTAAACATTTGCTTTCTACCTTTTTAAAAAACTCTACCAAAAAAAGTTCTACAGGTAATAAATTCCTTCAGCAAAGTGGCAGGATACAAAACTCAGGGGCTAGTGAGATGGCTCAGCAGTTAAGGTGCTTGCCTGCAAAGCCTGAGGACCCAAGTTTGATTCTCCAGTACCCACATAAAGCCAGATGCACAAAGTGGTACATGCATCTGGAGTCCTTTTGCAGTTGCTGGAGGCCCTGGCATGCTCTCTCAAATAAACAAAAATATTTTTTAAAAATCATAAGCTTTCCTGTAGGCCAAAGACAAACACAGGGAGAAAGAGATCAGTGAGGCTGTTTCATTTTCAGTAGCCACAAAAAAATTAAATATCTTAGAATATCACTAACCAAGAAAGTAAAAGACCTTTTAAACAAAAAAATAAAAACACCAAAATAAGAAATTGAGGAGGACACAAGAAAATGGAAAGACTTCCTGTGCTCATGGACTAGTAGAATCAATATTATGAAAATGGCCATTCTACCAAAAGCAATATATATAGATTCAATACAATACCAATAAAAATTTCAGCATCGTACTTCACAGAGATAAAAAAAAAAAAAAAACCAGTCTTGCCAGGTGTGGTGGTATATGCCTTTAATCCCAGCACTCAGGAGGCAGAGGTGGGAAGATTTCTGTCAGTTCAAGGCCAGCCTGATAATACATAGTGAATTCCAGGTCAGCCTGGGCTAGAGTAAGACTATACCTCAAAGAAAGAAAGAAGGAAGAAAGAAAGAAAGAAAGAAAGAAAGAAAGAAAGAAAGAAAGAAAGAAAGAAAAGGAAAGGAAAGGAAAGGAAAAGGAAGGAAGGAAGAAAGAAAGAAAGAAAGAAAGAAAGAAAGAAAGAAAGAAAGAAAAGGGCCAGGCATGGCGGCACACGTCTTCAATCCCACACTCAGGAGGCAGCTGTAGGAGGATTGCCATGAGTATGAGGCCACCCTAAGACTACATAGTGAATTCCAGGTCAGCCTGGACTAGAGTGAAACCCTATCTCAAAAAAAAAAAAAAAAAAAAAAAAAAAAAAAAAAAAAAGAGAGAGAGAGAGAGAGAGAGATAGCAAGAGAGAAAAAAAAGAGAGACACTGGAAAGAGATGGCTTAGCAATTAAGGCACTTGCCTGCAAAGCCAAAGGACCCAGATTCAATTCTTCAGGACCCATGTACACCAGATGCACAAGGTGGCGCATATGTCTGGAGTTTGTTTGCAGTGGCTGGAGGCCCTGGTGTGCCCATTAAAAAAAAAAGAAAAACCAGTCTCAAAATTCATATGGAACAACAGAAAGTCTCCATTATCCAAAACTATCCTCAGCAAAAACTAAAACAAAACAAAACAAAAAAACACCATTGGAACATTACAGACCATTGCTGAGGCTACTGGTTTCCCACGAGGAATAGATGGTAAGATCCTATTGCTAAAGATTCCACATACTTGGGCTGCAAGGTCACTGAGAAATCCTGCTGGAGCTGAGCTGAAGACTTCCTCCATGTAGACCAGCTGACAGAAAGCTGGAGAAAGCTATGCTGCATGCAGTTCAATGGCAGAGAAATCACCAGTGGAGATACTCAACAGTAGACACTGCAAGCATTAAACTTGGCCTCCCAGGCCAAATGAGCCAAAAGGTACAATAGTGGCATGTCTGTTATGGGAGAAACGAACCGCTCTCTAATTGGACTGGAGGCCCGCTCCATGGGAGGGAATACATCCCTGATATGAAAACCTACAACAGGGGTAGTCATGAGCCCTAGAGGTGTAATGTCTGCTGGTGTCTGGCTAAATGTATATATTATGCTCACCAAACTGCCCAGTAAGCACTTCTCTTAATGTTCATACCCATATATTAATGCTACTCTCACTTTTGGTTAGAGAAGCTTCTCTTTTCAGATGGCAGTGACCTTGGGATGACTCAGAAGGCACCATGGTGCTGAGAAGAAGTGACAGAGGAGTGCTCAGCACTGAAATATATCTATCACATCTTCCAAGGCTCAGGGTCCATTGTGGAAGAGCTGGCAGAAAGAATCTAAGAGCCAAAGGAAGGGTAGGACTCTTTACAATGTGTTTTTCCAGACATAAAATGGCCTGGATATCCATGACCTCGTAGTGCCTGACACTATCTACACAAGACAATTATAACAGGAGGAAAAGATGATGACATCAAAATAAAAGAGAGACTGAGAGGAGAAGCAGATATGATGGAGAGTGGAGTTTCAAAGGAGAAAGTGGGGGGCGAGTAAGGAATTACCATGGGTTATTGTCTACAATTATGGAAGTTGTTAATAAAATAATAAATTTTAAAAAAGAGGGCTGAGAAATGAAAAAAAAAATCCACTGGAGGTATCACCATATCCAATTTCAAGTTATACTACAAACCCATAGTAATACAGACAGCATGGTACTGGCATAAAAACAGACATATAGATCAATATACCAGAATAAAAAATCCAAGGCTTAGTTCAAGTAATTATAGCTACTTGACCTTTAACAAAGGGGCCAGGAATGCACACTGGAGAAAAGACAGCATTTTCAATGAATGGTGCTAGAGGAATTGGGAAACCATATATCCATTTCTCTTACCCCACACAAAAATCAGCTCCAAATAAATTAAAGACCTTAATATAAAATTGAAACCCTAAAAAAACTAAGAAGAAATAGAGAGTATATTCCAAGATTTAGGAGTGGGGAAAGACTGCTTAAATAAGACCCCAGTAATCCCAGCTCTCAGAAGGCAGAGGTAGGAGGATTGCTGGAAGTTTGAGGCCACCCTGAGACTGCATAGTGAATTCCAGTTCAGCCTGGGCTAGAGCAAGACCCTACCTCAAAGAAAAAAAAAAATCAAATAATCCATTTAAAAAATGGACCAGAGGGCTGGAGAGATGGCTTAGTGGTTAAGGTGCTTGCCTGCAAAGCCTAAGGATGTAGGTTCAACTCCCCAGAACCCACATAAGCCAGATGCACAAGGTCATACATCTGCACAAGATGGCACACACATCTGGACTCAATTGCAGTGGTGAGAGGCCCTGGTGCACCAATTCTGTCTTTCTCTCTGTCTCATAAAAATAAAAAATAAAGCCAGGTGTGGTGGCACATACCTTTAATCCCAGCACTTGGAAGGCAGAGGTGGAAGGATCACCATGAGTTTGAGGTCGCTCTGAGACTGCATAGTGAAATCCAGGTCAGCCTGAGCTAGGTCAGCCTGAGCTAGAGCAAGACCCTCGAAAAAAACCCCAAAAAACCAAAAACCAAAACAAAACAAAAAAACAAAAAACAAAAACAAAAAAAGGACCAAAGAATTGAACAGAGGATTCTCTTAAGAAGGAATCCAAATGGCCACTACTCACTTAAAGAAAATATTAATATCCTGGGGCTGGAGAGATGGCTTAGTGGTTAAAGTGCTTGTCTGCAAAGCCAAAGGACCCAGGTTTGACTCCCCAGGGACCCACATAAGCCAGATGCACAAGGGGACTCATGCATCTGGAGTTTGTTTGCAGTGGTTGTAGGCCCTGGCACATCCATTCTCTCTCCCTCTACCGACCTATTTCTGTATCTCTCTTTCTTTCTCAAATAAATAAATTAAAAATATTTAAAAATATTAATATCCTTAGCCATCAGGAAAATGCAAATTAAAACAACTTTGAGATTTCACCTTACACCAGTCAGGATGGCAATCATCAAAAATCAAATAACAGGGCTGGAGAGATGGCTTAGCGGTTAAGGTGCTTGCCTCCTAAGCCTAAGAATGCTGGTTCCAATCTCCAGCGGTTCCAATCTTCAGGTTCCACATTTAGCCAGATGCAAAGTGACACAAGGGTGCAGTGCCACACTTAAACACAAGGGGGCGCACGAATCTGGATTTCATTTAGAGGCTGCTGGCACATCCATTTCTATCTGTCTTCCTCTCCTTCTCTCTCTGTCTCTCTCCAAAAAAAAAAAAAAATAACAACAAATTGTGGTGAGAATGTCGGAAAAGAAGAACTCTTATTCACTGCCAGTGGGAGTGCAAACTTGTATAACCACTATCAAAAGCAGTATGGAGACTCTTAGAAAAGATGAAAATAAGCTGGGCATGGTGGAGCACATCTTTAATCCCAGCACTTTGGAGAGAGAGATAGGAGGATTGTTGTGAGTTCAAGGCCACCCCAAGACTACAGGTCAGCCTGGGCTACAGTGATACCCTACCTTGAAAAAAAAAAAACAAACAAACAAACAAAAAAGATCTACCATATGACCCAGCTATTCCACTCTTAGCCATTTACCCTAAGGAATGCACTTTTTATATAAGAGGTACTTGATCAATCATGTTTATTGCTGCTCTATCCCAATAGCTAGGAATTAGAATCAACCCAGATGGCCATTGGCAGATTAATGGATAAAGATTTGTTACATATATACAATAGAATTCTACCCACCAGTAAGGAAAAAATGAAATAACGGAATTTGCAGGAAAATGGATGGACTTGGAAAATATCATCCTAAGCAGGTTGTTCAGTCTAAGAAAGTCAAGTACTCCATGTTCTCTTTCATATGTGGCTAATAAAATGGGCCAGCGGAAGAGATGGGCAAAAAGCAGTAAGCATTAGGAATATGGGAGCATAATTAGAATGAGAACAGAAGAAAGTAAAAATTGAGATGGTGGAGAGGAGGGGAAAACAGACAAACTAATAGAAGAAAAGAATATTGGGGGGTGGGACTAGAGAGATGTCTCAGCAGCTAAGATACTTGTCTATAAAACCTAATGACCCAAATTCAATTCCCAAATACCCATATAAAGCCAGATGGACAAAGTGCATCTGGAATTTATTTTCAGTGGCTGGAAGTCCTGGTGTACCTATACTCTTTCTGTCTCTGTCTGCTTGCAAACAAATAAATAAAAACTTTAAAAAGAATATTGGAGGGTGGGAGGGTGGAAGAGCCCAGGGATGGGAGGGTAGTGAGGAGAACTACACAAAACTAAAGACTAAAATGGTTAGTACATTAGAGAGTGCCCTCCAGGATACTAGTATACAAGATACAACCCCAGTTATATGGGAGATGGATGAACCTAATTGACATGCCCAGTAGAAGGGGGAGAAAGCTTAATGCTAAAACTTTAGGCTCTGGGGCTGAAGAGATGGCTCAGCAGTTAAGGTGCTTGCCTTCAAAGCCTAAGGACCTGTGTTCATTTCCCCAGTACCTACATAAAGCCAGATGCTCTAGGCACCACATGTATCTGCAGTCACAGTGGCTAGAGGTCCTGGTGAGCCCCCCCCCCACCTCTTTCTCTCAAATAAATAAATAAATACAATTTAAAACCATAGGCTCTGGCTTGTGAATACCAGGACCAGAACTAGGTTACCCCCCACAGCAAGCAGTTGGCTAGGGAGATCCATGAGGTCCCCAAAACAATGTAGACCATTGCCATGCACTCTATTGCTGAAGACTCTGCAGGCTGCCATCTTAGGTTACCATAAGACCGCATGAGAACCAACAGGAAAGCCAGTCCGGTCCTGATAAACCCTCATGGCACTGGAAAGTACTATGGAAGCTACTGTGTGACAATGGTCACTAACTGCATGAATAAGCAGGAGACCCTGCAAACCATGCAACCCACCAGACAGGCAAGAAGCATGCCCTTGTGCAATAGTGGCACACAGCCCATGTAGGTAACCAACTGCCCTGTGATTGTACATGAGGCCCACTCAGTGGGAGAGAGCTCATAACTGGTTCTGGAACCAAACCAGTCCCCCACAGGAAACAACCCCCAGAGAGAAGCCTCCATTGTCCTTTGGACAAGCTAAATGAATATCCTCATCAAAATGACTCTCAAACTTATATGCATATACCCTTTAATCAAAGCTGCTCTCACCATTGGTTGGAGAATCTGCTTTATTTTGCAAATGGCAAAATATAGATATAGATAGCTGACTGCTCACCACGAGAAGTGCAACCTCTACCACATTTACAGGAGTCCAGGAGAAATTGTGGAGGAAGCAGCAACACAAGTATTTCTCCAGATGCTATCCTGACAACCATCTCCAGAGGGTGGAGGTCCTTCCAAGGGTAAAGAGGGGGAGGGGTGGTTGTGAGTGTGGCTGCTGCAGGTGGCAGTTCAGGTGGCTCTCTTTTATCATTGAAGGGTTAGGCTGGGAGGGACGAGCTTTGAATATCTAGTTTTGGTTCCTCCTTACAGCTTTCGTTATGGGTGGGAATGACTTCCTCCATGGAGGAGCCTTTAAGGCTGGTAATTATGGCAAAGAGGATAGGAAATAATGGGGCAGGGGTGTGCACCCTTCATAAACCTCACATTTCCTCACTAGGAAGAGAACCTGGGACCAAATGGAAGTGTCCCACATGCTGTAACTGATCCATGGGGCTAAAACAAGAGTTTCATCCCAAAGCCATGGAGGTCCTTTTGTTTCACTTTTAAGCCACGTTGCAGGAGGAGGGCCTTAAGAGCCTGCAATGGTGGTGTCCTCTGATGGGGAGGGAAGTTTCCCATTACAGCATGGTGGTGTTTGGGAGCGGGGGCTAGGCTGGGACACTCCTGAATCAAGGAGACTGAGAAAAGGATAACCCAGATCAAAAATGATAGCCCAAAGGATGATCATGCAAACCACAACACCTATTGCTGGGTCCAGCTGAGACATACGGATAGAATGTTTAGTAGCCACATGTCTTGTGCTTAGTGGGGGACTTCTGTGGGTCATTACTCGATGGCCGTATGCCCACATGGTGTCTGAGGGGATGCTCAGCCAATGGCCTCACCTTGGTTCCAAAATCGGGATGTGATTTCACTGGGATGAACCGATAGTGGAGGGGCCAACACGGGCTTTGGGACCATGCCGCGATGTGTGCCTTCCTGCTGGGGAAAAGGAGGAACAAAAGAAAAATGGGGGAGGAGGGGGCTGCCCGCTCACTCTCCGGCAGCTGTCAGCACACGGAACAGCAAGGAGCCTACTCACTGACAATCAAGAAGGGGGTGTCTTGCCAATGCTGAGGGGGATACTTGCTGACGATCAAGGAGGGAGCATCTTGCCAATGCCAAGGGGCAGAGAGACCCTGTTCAGGCGCCAGAGGTTGGGGTCCCTCCTAAGGCCAGCCCAGGAGGGATGGCAGGGTCTATGCTGAGTAGGGGGTGAGAGGCGCGGAGTCACAACACAGACTCTGGGAGTTGGGTGGAAGCAGGCAGAGGGTGAGCTGCTGCAAACTCATTTATTCAAGGAAGTGTAGGGGGTTTTAAGGGTTTGGCTGGCCAATCATTGTATGGGGTGGTCCCCTTCTTGTGACCAATGACAGCTGGTCTCTGGGCCCATCATCTTGTAGCAGGTTTCTCGCAAGCATGGGACTGTAGCTGTTGTCACGCCAGGTCTGCACAGGATGCCGTGTCTACAGAAGCGATTTCCTGGTTTCTTCTGGCATGCGGTCTGCCTAGGGCCCGACCTGCATTGTGCCATACAGGTGGGAAAATTGTAAGAGCCTCAGGGTGGGTAGAGATATCCTAAAGTACAGCCCCCAGAAACTATGAGAGGCCCTAATTACCCCACAGTGAACACCAAGGACCCTTCTGAGGAAGGCCCTCGGGAAAATTGGGACCAGGGGTGAGGGATACAAGACTATAACCTATGTAAAAATATTATATATATAAATAAAAACAGTTTTAAAACATTTTCTTCTACCTTTTTTTTTTTTTTTTTTTTTGAAATAGGGCCTCATTCTAGCCCAGGCTGATCTGGACTCACTCTGTAGTGATCTCACTCTGTAGTCCCAATCTTTTTGTTTTTTTTTTTTTTTTTAAGTTTTATTTATTTATTTGCAAGCAGAGAGAGAGAGATGGAAGAGAGGCAGACAGAGAGAGAGAATGGGCACGCCAGGTCCTCTAGCCACTGCAAATGAACTCCAGATACATGTGCCCCTCCTGCATCTGGCTTATGTGGCTCCTGGAGAATTGAACTGGGATCCTTTAGCTTCATAGGCAGATGCTTTAACAGTTAAGCCATTTCTCAGCCCCCTTTTGTTTGTTTGTTTGTTTTTGTTTTTCAAGGAAGTGTCTCACTCTAGCCCCAGCTGATCTGGAATTCATTATGTAGTCTGGAGTCAGTAAGGAGTGCTGGGACTAAAGATGTGCACCACCATACCTGGCTGTAGTCCCAATTTTAAACTTTATTTATTTATTCTTTTGTCTTTATGAGATAGGGTCTCACTCTAGCTCAGGATGACTTGAAATTCACTATGTAGTCTCAGGGTGGCCTCCTACCTCTTACTCTCAAGCACTGGGATTAAAGGTGTGTGCCAACATGCCTGGCTCTCTTTTACTATTTTCTTTCTCTCTCTCTCTCTCTCTTTTTTAAGGCAGGGTCACTGACATCTTGGCCAATCTCTTATTTTTTTAATATTTTTATTTATTTGTTTACAAGCAGGGAGAGAAAGAGAAGAGACAGAGAGAATGGGTGCAACAGGACCTCCAGGACTGCAAATGAACTCCAGATGCATGTGCCACTTACATTGTGTATCTGGCTTTACGTGAGTACTGGAGAATCCAAATCAGATTGTTAGCCTTTGCAGGCAAGCATCTTAGCTACTAAGCCATCTCTCCAACCCTATTCTTTCTTTCTTTTTTAAAAATATTTTTATTTATTTATTTTCAAGCAAAGACAGAGACAGAGAAAAAGAGAGAGAGAGAGAGAGAGAGAGAGAGAGAGAGAGAGAGAGGAGACATGCTAGGGCTTCTAGCCACTGCAAATGAACTCCAGATGCATGTACCACTTTGTGCATCAGCTATACATGGGTACTGGGGGATCAAACCCAGGTTGTCAGATTTTGCAGGCAAGTGCCTTAACCACAGAGCCATCTCTCCAGCCTCTAATCTATTCTTAAATATTTTATTTTTATTTATTTATTAATTTGAGAGAGAGAGAGATACAGAAATAGGCAGGTAGAGAGAAAGAGAGAGAATGGGCGCGCCAGGGCCTCTAGCCACTGCAAACGAACTCCAGATGCATGTGCCCCCTTGTGCATCTGGCTTACGTGGGTCCTGGAGAATTGAGCCTCGAACCGGGATCCTTAGGCTTGACAGGCAAGTGTTTAACCACTAAGCCATCTCTCCAGCCCTCTAATCTATTCTTTTTTTTTTTTTTTTTTTTTTTTCACATTTATTAGTTAAGACAACCACAGGCTGGACACAACATACATGCTAAAAAGTGGACTGTCTTTTAAAACTTCAAAAGTAAATTAGGTCAATTTTTCCACAGTCCCACAATCACTTCCATAAATATTTACAAATTAAATGGCCCACATTAAGACATTAAACAGTAATGTAATATATGCTCCAACCCATCCCAATAGCTTTTTCTAAGTTAAAAATTAAGAATCTGACCATGTCATTGAAAACCATTCAAAGAATTAGATGGGCTAATTTTCACTGTTAATCAGCCCTGGATCCCTATCCTTGGCCCAACCCCTGCATATACTAATTTTACAATTTAGATAAGGCATTGACATCAAAGCCTCAGTTTAAACACTCATGTTTCAAAGACCTTCTTTGTCCTGGGCAAAGCACACCAAACTCTCTGGGAAGACAGACCTACATCAAACCATTGCTGAAATGAACTACTAAAGTTTGGTGAGCCCAAGTTAAACGTAAAGCATCCCCTGGATCTTTCTAGCATAAGCCATGTTGAACCTAACAAGACGACCTGTATTAAACTGTGCTTTTGATTATGTTGCCTGATTAACCATTATTTTTGATGAGGATTTCTTCCTTGTGTTGGAGTTTTAACTAGACCTTAGTTTGAAGACCTCTAGAATTCCCTGAATTATTGTAAAGACATTCATGACTCCCAGTGTGACTAGTTAAGTGCCCTGGAAAGTCTGTGAAGACTAGAATCTACAAGTAACCTGCACTGGACATTGTGCAAATTGTTAAGACTCAAACCTGGCTCTTGGGCTAAAAACAGTCTTTCAGCTTTGTTCATTTTGGCAGTTCGCAATATAGCCAAGAGCATGAATAAAATTTTGAAAAAGTTATTTCAAACTACTTAATTATGTTTTGTAAAAGGAAACAGTCATCCACGTTGTCACTCTAGACAGCCCAGTATTTCCTGTCCTTACTTTCATTTAATCATTGTACATAAAGAAAATGAGCTATAAATGAATCCCCTGAAGCTGAAAAGCTACTGACAAAGCTTTTATGCATTTATCCTAGAATTACATAAATTTCTCTAAACCAATCCCATTTAAATTCTTTATGAACAGATTAAGGGCCCTCTGATTCCCATTCCCCCAATCCAAATCAAAGAATGCAGTCATTTTAGTTTGTGATTTAAGAACCCAAAACATACCATTACTTAACCAACGTTTTACATGACATTATTATATATGTAAAATAAAGTACAATTTCCACTTAATTCAGTCTTCAAATATCTTTTATTGGAAGGCCATGCATTGCCTTCATTTATTGTATTTCAAAACACTGTACAGTTACTTTTGAAAACACTGCCTGCATTTTCTAGTACAAAAAAAAAAAAAACCTAAAAATTGTTTCAGGAATGTAGAGAAATATCCAACTTAAATAGCGAAAAAGTGCACCATAATTACTGCTGCACTGCAGTCACTGCATTTCCCATGTTTCTTAAATAACTATCTTGTCTGATAACACACAATATAAAGAGCAATTATGAAAAACAGACATTTACATATACTTCTAAAGTCTTATTGAGAATATCCTGTTGGCATTGGATAGCCAATCACAGGCGTAGCTGCAGTAGCAGGATATGCATATGCCTGTTGGTTCATACCATTGTGCATATTTGCAACATTACTTCCATATTGCTGAGTGCTATCATAACCATTCTGGTAAGTGCCTGTTGGATTACCAGTCCTAAAACTGGTCTGTATGCCAGCAGACACAAAATTACTTCCAAAGCTCCCATTGGTGTAATTCGCAGCACTGTAAACACCATTCTGAGTTTTTGCCCCAAAATCTCTCTTCAGCAGACTAGAATAACCTCTGTCATAATTTTCCCTGTCTCTAAAGGTATTAAATCCACCCCTTTTGCCCGCAGAGTATCTGTCCCGACGGTCATCCTTCATGCCTCCTCTACCCCTGGAACGACCTGAACCTCTGTCTTCAACCAACTGAAGCAACTTGGGATTAATTGCTTGATTAGCTTCACGAAGCACAGAGATAAGGTCGCTCACTTGCTTTATATTATTAGGTGTAAAGAAAGTGTATGCTGTGCCTGTTTTGGTACTGCGAGCAGTTCTTCCAATTCGATGAATATAATCCTCTGAGGAGTTAGGGTAGTCATAATTGATGACAAATTTCACATCTTCCACATCTAGCCCTCTGGAGGCCACATCTGTAGCAATCAGAATAGGAGCTTTTCCATGTTTGAATTCATTTAGAACCCAGTCACGTTCTTGTTGACTCTTGTCCCCATGGATGCCCATAGCAGGCCACCCATCTCTCCTCATTTTTCTGGTAAGCTCATCACATCTTCTTTTGGTTTCAACAAAAACAATGGTTTTATTCTCCTTCTCGCTCATGATTTCTTCCATTAGACGAATAAGTTTTTCATCCTTTTCTACATCATGGCATACATCTACAATCTGAAGAATGTTGTGATTTGCACTCAGTTCTAGTGCACCAATATTTATATGAATATAGTCTTTAAGGAAATCTTCAGCAAGTTGTCTCACTTCTTTTGGCCAAGTTGCACTCCACATTAGGGTTTGCCTATCAGGTCTTATCTGATCCACAATTTTCCTTATTTGAGGTTCAAAGCCCATATCAAGCATTCTATCTGCTTCATCAAGGACAAGGTAAGTGGTTCTCCTCAGATTGGTTTTTCCACACTCTAAGAAGTCAATCAGTCTTCCAGGTGTTGCAATACAGATTTCCACACCTCTCTCCAAATCACGTATCTGTGGTCCCTTGGGAGCACCACCATAGATACAAGTAGACTTCAAGCGACAAGCTCTACAGTATTCAGCAGCGACTTGCTGCACCTGCTGGGCCAGTTCTCGGGTTGGTGCCAGCACCAAGCAAATAGGCCCATCACCTCTCTCGAGGAATGGTTGATGATTTATGTGGACAATGGCAGGCAGCAAATAAGACAATGTTTTCCCAGATCCAGTCTGTGCTACTCCAACCATATCCAAACCACTTAGAGCAACTGGCCATCCCTGAGCTTGAATAGCAGTGGGTTCAGTGAAGTTCTGCCTTGCAATCACATCCATGACATTTGCAGGAAAGTTTGCTTCATAAAAATTCAAAACTGGTTTTGGACAGTTGTGACCTCTAACTGTAATTTCCTTGCTTCTTCTGTATGTGTCTACGTCTTGTGCTGTGCGCCTAGCCAAATCAGGGTGTTCTTGATAAAAGTTCTTCTCAAACTTAGGCAGCTCATCAAGATTCCACTTCTTTTTAACTAGTTTCTCGCCAGGATTTCCAAACTTCTTTCCAGATAAGGGTCCTGCCCTACTCCCTCCAAATCGAGGCGCGCCAAACCCTCGGTCCCGGCCACGGTCTCGGTCACTCGAATAACCTGACATGGCGTCAATGGTGGCGGTTGACAAGAGAGGAGAGAAGCGTAGAGAAACTGGGTGCGACGAATCGCTAAAGGAAGGAAGGGGGTGGCCTCGGCGACGGCGAACCCTCGGGGCGCCAGCGGCGATGACGAGCCGGCTGCACGACCAGAGACCGGTGGAAATGAATGAGGTCTCTAATCTATTCTTTACTGACCATGAAGCTATTTATATTCTGCCATTGGAGTCATTTTCTACTTCTACAGAAATACATAATCCAGCCCACTGCCTGAAGCTCTGGAAATATTTCTTCCTCTGCTGTTTTTTTTTTAACAGAACATTTAAAAATATTTCTATACTTTATTTATTTGAAAGAGAGAGAATGGGTGTTCCAGGGCCTCTAGCCACTGCAAACGAACTTCAGACGCATGTACCACCTTGTACATCTGGCTTATGTGGGTGCTGGGGAATCAAACATGGGTCCTGAAGCTTCACAGGCAAGCACCTTAACCACTAAGCCATCTCTCCAACCTCCACTTTTTTTTTTTTTTTTTTTTGTTTTGTGAGGTAGGGTCTCACTCTGGCCCAGGCTGACCTGGAATTCACTATGTGGTCTCAGGGTGGCCTTGAACTCACGGCGATCCTCCTACCTCTGCCTCCCAAGTGCTGGGATTAAAGGCATGCACCACCACGCCCGGCTCACTTTTTTTTTTGGTAGGGTATCGCTTTAGCCCAGGCTGACCTGGAATCCACTGTGTAGTCTCAGGGTGGCCTATCCTCCTACCTCCACCTCCTGAGTGCTGGGATTAAAGGCATGTTCCACCATGCCTGGCTCAGCCCTCCACTTAAAATTTTTTTTTTTTTTTTTTTGGTTTTTTGAGGTAGGGTCTCACTCTGGTCCAGGCTGACCTGGAATTAACTATGTAGTCTCAGGGTAGCCTCGAACTCACAGCGATCCTCCTACCTCTGCCTCCCAAGTGCTGGGATTAAAGGTGTGCGCCACCACGCCTGGCTAAATTTTTTTTTTAATTTATTCACTTGCAAGCAGAAGAGAGACATAAGAGACAGAGAAAATGGGTGCACCAGGGCCTCCTGCAGCTGCAAACAAACTCCAGATACATGTATTACTTTGTTCATCTGGCTTTAATGGTACTGGGGAATTGAACTCAGGTTGTTAGGCTTTGTAGGCAAATGCCTTAAACACTTAGCCATCTCTCCAGCCCCAAGAAAGGAAATTTTAGCAGCAGTAAATGAGAAGACATGCTGGAAAAACCTGATATTCAACCTCCTAAAAAAGACTTTTATATTTGCTCTTTCTCTTTCTGGGAAAAGGAAGTAAAATAACAGATTTCCCATTGTTTGTTTTGTTTTTTTCAATGTAGGGTCTCACTCTAGCCCAGGCTGACCTGGAATTCACTATGTACTCTCAGGCTGGCCTCAAACTCACAGCAATGCTCCCATCTTGGCCTCTGAGTGCTGGGATTAAACCAGCATGCTTGGCTTCCTTTTTAAAATTATTTTAAGAAACTTCTTATTGCTGAAGACTCCACATGCTACAAGATCACTGAGAAATCAAGCTTTAGACCAGCTGCAGAAAGCTGGAAAAAGCTACACTGCATGGGAGAAGAAGTCATCAGTGGAGATAAACAACAGTGAACACTGGAAGCCTTGAGTTTGGCCAGCCAGGCCAAATGAGCCAATGGGTGCAACAGTGGCATATCTGTTATGGGAGAAACAAACTGCTCTCTAATTGAACTGGAGGCCTGCTCCATGGGAGGGAATACATCCCTGATACTGAAAACCTATGATGGGAAGGTCATGAGCCCTAGGGGCATAACATCTGCTGATGCATATATTATGCTCACCAAACTGCCCAGTAAGCACTTCTCTTAGCATTCACAGTCATATATTAATGCTACTCTCACTTTCGGGTTAGAGTAGCTTCTCTTCTCAGATGGAAGTGACCTCTGGGATGACTCAAAAGGCACCATAGTGCTGAGAAGAAGAGACAGAATTGTGCTCAGCACTGAAACATCTCTATCACACCCTCCAAGGCTCAGGGTCTATTGCTGAAGAGGGGGCAGAAAGAATGTAAGAGCCAAAGGAAGGGTAGGACTGCTTACAATGCAATCTTCTAGACACAAAATGGCCTGGATATCCATGACCACGCAATGCCTGATACTACCTAAACAGGACCCTCCTATTATGAGGAAAATATGATGACATTAAAATAAAAGAGAGACTAATTGAGAGGGGGATGGGATATAATGGAGAGTAGATTTGTGAAGCGGAAAGTGGGGTGAGGGGAGGGAATAATTATGGAAGTTGTCAATAAAAAAAGTGGTTTGTTTTTTTTTTCGAGGTAGATTCTCACTCTAGCTCAGGCTAATCTGGAATTCACTATGTAGTCTCAGGATGGCCTCAAACTCATGGTGATCCTTCTACCTCTGCCTCCCAAGTGCTGAGATTAAAGGCGTGTGCCACCACAACCAGCAAAAATAGTTTAAAAAATCAAGAAAAAAAATGGAAGATGGATTTGAGAGGAGAAGAATGGGGGTGGAGGTAAGAATTATGATTTATTTTCCATACTTATGGAAACTTTCAATAAAGTTAAAATAAAAGAAACTTCTGATGTGGATTTTGGAGTTCAGGAAGGGATTATGAACTCCAAATTTTGGGTCCCTGTTTATTTTAACAGAGAATTGAAAAAACAGACTGAGAAAGATAAATTTTAATTTATTGAAGTTATTTAGGATGAAATTTTGAATTATGAGGTTGATTTAGGGAAAATTAGGATCCAGGGAGGAAGCTAGCTGAAAGACTCAAGGCAGTGCTGGAAAGGGAGAGATATAGGAGAGGAAGAGAAATGGGTCAATATTGTTGCAGTTCCCTACGACTGGAATTTAGTAAGCAAAGTCATTTTTGGAAGGAAAACTATTGAGAGAATCTCCATCACATAGGCACACACACTCATGCATGGAAGGCAAAGCATAAGAATCAAAAAATCCCATTCCAATAAAAGACAGAGAAGTATTGGGACAAAAACAGACAGGTAGATCAAGAAATAGTAAAGGAGGCTGGGCACATGCCTTTAATCCCAGCACTTGGGAGGCAGACGTAGGTGGATCACCATGAGTTCAAGGCCACCCTGAGACTACATAGTGAATTCCAGGTCAGCCTGACCTAGAGTGAGACCCTACCTTGGGGAAAAAAAAAGAAATAGTAAAGGAAAGCCGGGAGTGGTGGCGCATACCTTTAACCCCAGCATTTAGGAGGCAGAGGTAGGAGGATTGCTGTGAGATTACATAGTGAATTCCAGGTCAGCCTGGGCTAGTGCAAAACGCTACCTTGAAAAAAACAAAACAAAAAAGCAATAGTAAAGGACGACAAGAGATCCCAGATCATACATGTAACAGAGCAAAGAAATACCACAGGCTGGGACTGGGAAATTTAAATGTCTGGAAAATGAGCAGTCACAGTTATTACACACATGGCACACCTAGCGTTTAGAGGAAAAACATACATACAACAAAGTGGAAAGGCATCTGAAAACAAAATAGATGTGAGGAACAAATAGGAAAGTATCTAGGTAAGGAACAAGCCCGGCTCGGAGAGGGGAAAACGCAGGGCACTGGTGTTCAGGTGAAGGAACTACAGGTCAGTCAGGCAGTCAAAATGGAAGAGAGTAAAAAGTTACCACTTGACGAGCCCTTTATAGCTATTAGATTGGACTTTCATGGATTTAGGGGCTAGACTACCACCTATGCGACAATAGGGAAGAAGCAGGACGTGTTTTGCTGGATCCTCTGGCAGGTAGGGCTGAAGAAAGAGCCGGTCCAGCAGGTCCCTTCTTGGAGATGAGCGGGATGGTGAGTGTTGATGACCCAGAACCCCCTCCTCCAAGGCACCGGAGAGAAAAACACACTGGGTCGGGAGTCTTGTCAAAGCAGGATCTTGTTTTATTGTAGGAGGAAGGTGTTTATATAGCATTGAGAAAGAGGGCTGGGTCTCAGGATGGGATAAAGGTGTAGGGGCCAATAGTATTTCACCACGTTAGCAGTAGCTGGGCGGAGGCAGTTTTGTCTTAGGTCTTGCTGAGTCACTCCTAAGCGGGAGTAATAGGCCAAAGACAGGTTGCCAAACTCTAGCCAGGCTCAGGAAGTTCCACTGGGCCTCGCGCCTGGGCCTCTTAGGGCCCAACATCTCCCCCCTTTGTTTTTCTAAGAACAGTGGAAATCATGGACCCTGTCTTAGGTTGTCCCCCTCTGGGGATCTTACCCGTCACTGGGTACCATGCCTCCAGCCCATCGAAAGTCCACTCCATGGCCTGTCTTAGGTTGTCTCAGCCTGTCTGAGATCTTACCCATCAAGGGTTCGATGGAAGGCGGGGGAGGGATGCTCCAGTCAGAGGAAGAGCCTGGCTCCTGAGTTGCAAGCCTGTGGTAATGTATTTCGACCTGATGAAGTTTAATTGCCTCTAGCCATTGGTGAATGAATTGTGTAATCTTATTAATTACACAGGGCCCAACAGTGAGGATAAGAAGAAGAAGAAGGAGGGGTCAGAGGAGAGGGAAAAGGTAGGGCATGTAAGCCCGTCCACAGTGGGTGTCTTGGAAGTCCCGTCTCCTCCTCTCCAAATCTTCCTGGAGCTTTTTGATTTTGTCCTGAACAATTCCCAATAAGGTTTTCCCATCTGTTTGGCCAATATTTTTCTGGCATCATTTGGGTCTCCAAACCCTCCATTACTGGGTGAAATGAGCATCATTAGCACCAGGAATAGTAGCAACATCCACATCTCCAATCGTTCCTGGGGAAGAAACAGAGGCACAGTTCTCAGGGGTGGAACACTCCCTGGAGAGGTGATTGTCATTGTCCCCTTGTTGGGGTAAATATTTTAGGTCTCTTGCTGGTACCCAAATGGGTATTTTTTCCTCTTGAGAAAAGACACATCCAAACCCTCTCTCTGCTGTGAGGAGGGGGTCTGGTCCTCTCCAGGCCCCAGTCAATGGGTCCCTCCATTTGACCCAAGATGGAGCTGTAAGTAATGGCTGAGGTCCAATGTTTTTGAAAAGGGGACAAGTGTCTATCTTCTTTAGAAAAATTTAAAATATTTAGGGTTAATAATGCCTATTTTAGTTGGTCGTGTGGTGGTAAGGATTCTCCCTTTTGTTTTTGTAATTGAGACTTGAGAGTTTGATTATATCTTTCCACGATGGCCTGGCCCCGTGGGTAATATGGGATGCCTGTGGAATGTGAGATTTTTCAGGTTTGGAGGAAATCTATAAAGGCCCTGCTTACAAAGCAGGGGCCATTATCAGTTTTGACTTGATCTGGCAATCCAAGGGTGGCAAAGCATTGAAGCATATGGCTAATAGCATGTTTAGTTTTTTCCCTGGCATGTGCCAATGCCCAGCAAGCATGGGAGAAAGTATCAACTGAGAGAAAAATATATTTAAGTTTTCCAAATGGAGAATAGTGTGTAACGTCAATCTGCCAAAGGTGATTAGGGCATAGCCCTCAAGGATTGGCTCCTGTAGTTTGAAGAGGAGGTACCTTGAGGAAAGGCTGACAGGATTTGCAAGTTCGGACAATTTTTTTAAGGTCCTTGACTGGCACTTGGGGATATTTATGTTTAAGGCCCCTCCAATTTATGTGGGTTAATAAGTGGAAGCATGTAGCTTCTGAGACTGTATTACATTGAGGCAGAGAAGCCAGTTTGTCAGCCAAATTGTTTCCTTTAGAGAGGAATCCTGGTAAATTTTGATGGCCTCTGAGATGTTGAAGAAAAATGGGGTTAATCCTTTGTTTAAGTAGGAAGCGGGCTTGAATCATCAAGGGGGTGATAGGGTTGGAGTCCAGCCTAATATGGGCCTCAACTAGCTTGGGTAACAGGTTAACAACATAAAGGCTGTCAGAAAATAAGTTAAATGGCTCCTGAATAGTGTCCAAAGCCAAAAACGACAGCGAATAGTTCTATGAATTGTGCTGACCCTTTGACTTCATGGGAGATTGACTTTATGGGCATAGGCTCTTCTCCCTGCCTCAGGGGAGGGTAAACAACTCAGGAAGCTCCCAAGCACCCCCCCCATCAATGAAGACGGTAAGAAAGTCAGGGTTGGGTTTAGATAGAAAAAGCCTGGGGGGGTCTCCACTCCAACCTAGAGAAGGAGCTCATCCATTTATGAGGACCATAGTGACAATCAACTATACCCAGAAACCCCTCAAGGGCCATAGCAACCCTGTTGTTATTTCTCTGAAGCCAAGTGAAGTCTGTTACCTTAAAGGGGGTGACGATAAAATGAGGCTCTGTGCCAAACAATCAGACAGAGGTGTCCCTGCCCTTGATAATGCAGTGTGCAATCTGGTTAGTTCTCTTCATGATGGCTTGTCCGTGTGGGTTGTAGGGGATCCCAAGGGAATATTTTATTCTCCAAGATTCCATGAAGGATGTGAATTGGGCAGATGTGTATGCAGGGCCATTATTAGTTTTAATTGACCAAGGCACACCCATGACCAACATAGCGGTTTTTGTCACCTTAATGACATGGGACACCTTATCCCCTGAGAAAACAATAGCAAAAGTAAGCTTAGAGTAAGTGTCCACAATGACATGGACATATTTGAGGTTACCAAAGGAAGGTATGTGGGTAACATCCATCTGCCAGATAGAATTTGGGGTAAAGCCTCTAGGATTGATTGACTCCTTGAGGCTGTAGGGGGCCTAATGGGGATGGGGTCCATATGCCTTACAGGTACAGGCTAAATGCTTGCATTGGCCAAGCTAGAGCTCAGGATGTAGGGTTCTTAGGTTAGTGGGGGATGGATGGAACATTTGGTGTAAATGTCTAGCTTGTTCTAAGGGTGGCAAGGAGGAGACAGCAATAAATTTGTCTACCTGCGAGTTCCCATCAGCAATAAAGTCAGGCAGACCAGTGTGTGAGCGAATGTGCTCAGTAAGTCTGGAGGTGGATGACCCATTGTATGTAAAAGGACCTGTTCAAAGTAAGAGTCAATGCCAGATTCCTGGGCTGCCTTGCGGAAAAGAGCCAGATCAGAGAGGGGGATGGGGTACTAGGGCCTGGCTGTAGCCTCCGGCCCTACTTTAATGGGAAGGTGGCAAAGGGTGGGGCAATGGTGTGTGTTAGAGAACTGGCAGCTGCCTGGGTGTGTCCAGGATGGATCAGGCCGAGGTCCTTCCAAGGGTAAAGAGGGGGAGGGGTGGTAGTGAGCGCGATTACCACAGGCGGCAGCTACAGGCTGAAAAGACAGTGGGCTGGTGGCGGTTTGGGTGGCGGCCTTGGGAGGAACGAGATTTTAAGAGCCAGTTTCAGTTTTGCCTTACAGCTTTTGTTATGGGCAGAAATGACTTCCTCCACGGAGAACCTTTAAGGCTGGCAATTATGGCAAGGAGGATTGGGCTAATCCATGGGGCTAAAACAAGAGTTTTGTCCCAAAAGCCATGGATGTTCTTTTGTTTCACTTTTAAGCCATGTTGCAGGAGGAGGGCCTTAAGAGCCTGCAATTACAGTGTCCTCTGGTGGGGAGGGAGGTTTCCCATTATGGCTTGGTGATGTTTGGGGGGTGCTAGGCTGGGACACTCCTTAATCAAGGAGACCGAGAAAATAATAACCCAGATCAAAAATGATAGCCCAAAGGATGATCATGCAAACTACAACTTCTAATGCCAGGGCCAGCTGAGACAAACAGATAGAATGTTTAGGACCAACGTGTCTTGTGCTTAGTGGGAGACTTCTGTGGGTTGTTACTCCATAGCCGTATGCCCACACGGTGTCTCCGGGATGGAGCCCCCACTCAAATGAGGGGGCAAAATGCTTCGAGTCTCCTCCAGGTCTACCCACACGGTGTGTCTACCAGGGACGTATGACCCGTTCAGAAATACAGGCGCCACAGATGCAGCTTGCCGGCAACCTGAAAGTGAAAGTAAAGAGAAAGGGAACAAAAAGATGTTGATAAGCAAGCACAGGTTACAGAAGCAAATGTCAGAACATTAGATATGAAGACTGCCTCATAACTTATGAGGGTACACTCACCCGCAGACCGATTGGCCCGTCAGCATTCTTCCGTAGGCAGGAAAGAGAGAGTCCTCACACAGGGCACCAGTCTGCTGGGTTCTCCAGCAGGTAGGGCTGAAGAAGGAGCCGGTCCAGCAGGTCCCTTCTTGGGGCTGAGCGGGATGGTGAGTGTCGACGACCCAGAACCCCCTCCTCCAAGGCACCAGAGAGAAAAACACTGGGTTGGGAGTCTTGTCGAAGCAGGATCTCATTTTATTGTAGTAGGAAGGTGTTTATATAGCATTGAGAAAGAGGGTGGGGTCTCAGGATGGGATAAAGGTGTCGGGGCCAATAGTATTTCACCACGTCAGCAGTAGCTGGGCGGAGGCAGTTTTGGCTTAGGTCTTGCTGAGTCACTCCTAAGCGGGAGTAATAGGCCAAAGACAGGTCACCAAACTCTAGCCAGGCTCAGGAAGTTCCACTGGGCCTCGCACCCGGGCCTCTTAGGGCCCAACAGTGTTTCTGCTAGTGTAGATGAGACTGGATCAGACACTGAATTCCAGTCCTGCCAAGGCAGGCAGGGGGACATCTTTTTGTTCTCCTTGGAACCGTGTCCCTAACTCTCTCCAAAAAGCTACCTCCATACCTCCAGGTCTGGTGGTGAACACCTTTAACCATAGCACTGTGAATGCACAATCAGGAAGATGACCTCAACTTTGAAGTCAGCCTGTTCTACATATCAAATTCCAAGCCAGCCAGGGTGACATAGTTAAACTGTTTCAAAAAAAGGGGGGAAGGAAAGAGATGGGCATGAAGCTCAGTTGGTAGAAGCTTGCCTATCACTCACAAAGCCCTGGGTTCAATTCTAGCATTGAATAAACAGAGTAGTTGCTATGTGCCTAATGAGAGGAAATCACCCCACTCATTCACCCTACTATCTGTAGCAGCTGCTGCAGAGCTGGAATCACTCAGGTGTATGTGTTCAAGCCCCGCCCCTTCAGGACACTGCACCCGGGTGTCCTGAATTCTTCCAGATTCAGCCCCTGACCCAAAATAAAAAGGCTGGCTGCTCCTGAGGCTTTGGAAGGCTGTTTATCTCTCAGCATCTGAGGTTTTCTCCACAGGTAAGGTTTTAGCCTTCCCACCCTGGCAACTTAGCTGCTGCCAGGGCGGGAAAGGATATACACGGGCCCTTAGACCATGTGGATGTTTCCACTCCTCACTGTTTGGTTCTCAGAGTAACCTCCCCTGCCATTCCCCCTTCTTTGGTCTGCAGACTCTCCTTCACCCTTCCTGACTTCTGAGTAAATATAATAATTCACAAAAATAATCCTCAATCTTGTTTTTTTCAATTTTTAAGTAAAACAGACATGAGCTTGGGTGTGGGGTTTGCACTTGAACCCCCAAAAGTAAATCCCATCACACTATGACATTAGTACTAGGGAAATGGAGGCAGGAGGGTCAGAAGTTCAAGGATATCCTTGGCTACATAGCAAGGAGCCAGCCTTGCCTATGTGAGACCCTGCTTCAAAATTAATTAATTAACCAGTTAATTAAAATGATAAAATACAGTATAGATTGTCAGTCTCGGAGCTCCCTTCCCCCTCCAAACTGGGATACTTCTTCAAAGGGCCTGACCTGTCCCACACAGGGATCTAGACAACTTGGCTTCTTGACCTCCTTCATTTCCCTCCCATTGGTCAGGTCCCCTCCACCAGCCCCCATCCCTCAAGGGGCATAAATCCCTGGTGCACAAGCCTCTCTTTCCCCTCCTTCTGAGCCCCACTTCACCACAGGTGCAGCTGCACATGTGCCCTTTATCTTCCTGCTTTTCCCACCAGCTTGCAGATGTCTGTCTGTGCCTATTTTCCCCACTCACCTCTCTCTCTCTCTCTCTCTCTCTCTCTTGTCCACTCCTCCCTCAGGTTGTAGCACATGTGCCCACAGCCCTGGGTCCTTCTCCTATTTGGCATGTTCTTTCGCTCATGCCACAGGTTCCTGAGCCAATTTCCCAGTAGGAACTCTCCTATGAGCAGGTTCCCACTTCTAGTAGCATCATACACCTGCATTTGGACTCCCCCACCCCCTCCTTTCCTTACCATTAAAGCTACAGCTGCCCTAATTCACCCCTCAAACCTTCCTTTTTGGACCTCCCCATAAAACACCTGACAAGTATAAATATGCCAGAGCACAAAGCTGAACCTTCATGAACTCAAAGCTTTAGCTTTGACTACCAGTTTGCCATTTCAAACACATCTGCCTCAGGTTAGGTCATGACCAGAAGCAGGTATAAGTGGGTCCTGCCCAAAGTCCATGCCTCTGACCCCATGTGGAGCAATAATAGTGGTTGCACAGAGTGAAACATTTTAGACTCCAAATATCCGGGCTATAATTCCCCTGCCTGAGTATACTTCATCTGTGGGAACCTGTACAACCTCTTTACCTTTTTTTGTTTGTTTGTTTTGTTTTTTGAGGTAGGGTCTCACTCTGGCCCAGGCTGACCTGGAATTAACTATGTAGTCTCAGGGTGGCCTCGAACTCACAGTGATCCTCCTACCTCTGCCTCCCGAGTGCTGGGATTAAAGGCGTGCGCCACCACACCCGGTCTCTTTACCTTTTAAAGCCTGTTTCCTCTACTAGGGTTATTGTGGTATATAAATGAGGTAATACGTGCAAAGTGCCTGGCACATCAAAGTGTTAGCTATTGTATCGTTATGCCTTCCAGGAAAGAGGGCAAAAATTAACTTTCTCACACTTCTTTCCTCCTGTTGGAAGTATGAAGACATAGCGGTCACCATTCATCTACTAAATGCAACAAGATTTAGCATACTGGGCTGGAGAGATGGTTCAGTGGTTAAGGTACTTGCCTGCAAAGCCCCAGTACCCACAGATGCACAAGAGTTTGTTTGCAGTGGCTAGAGACCCTGGCACACCCATTCTCTCTCTCTCTCTGCCTCTTTCTTCTCTGTCTCTCAAATAAATAAATAAAATATTTAAAAAATATTTAGCATACTTAGGGCCAGGACCAGCAAGATACTAGAACAAAGGAGAAGAAAGAATAAACTATTGAATGTCTGCTCTTGACCAGGTAACTTAAATGAGGACATGAATACTAAAGAGTTTGGCAAGAAACATTTCCCTTAAGGATATGTAGTATTACCACCTAGAACTATGACCTTGAAATGATCTAGAGCTAGACACAGAGGTACATGACTTAAACATAGCATTTGAGAGGCAGCTTTGGGAGTACTGGGAGTACCAAGCCAGCCTAGGATACATCATGAGACCCTGTCACAAAACAAAAACAAAACAAAACAAAAAAACCAAAGCTGGCACATGCTTTTAATCCCAGCACCTGGGAGGCAGAGTTAAGAGGATTGCTTTGAGTTTGAGACCAGCCTGAAAGTACAGAACGGGTTCAGGTCAGCCTGGGCTAGAGTGAGACCTTACCTCAAAAAACCAAAAAAATAAATAAATAAAAAAATAAAAGGAAGAAGAAAAAAATATTCAATAAAACAGATTAATTTACTATTTTTTTCTTTTTTGGTTTTTCGAGGTAGGGTCTCACTCTAGCCCAGGCTGACCTGGAATTCACTATGTAACCTCAAGATAGCCTCAAACTTACAGTGATCTTCCTACCTCTGCCTCTGGAGTGCTAGAATTAAAAGAGTGTGGCACCATGCCTGGCTAACTTAGTAACTTGCGATTATAAGTTAAATACTGAAAACTAGGAAGGAGTACAAGATTGTAAGTTGGTGGAAGCAGGAATTATGTTCATAATTAGATTTGCAGTGCCCAGAACCATTATTTAAGACAAGGTCTCATGGAGCCCATATTGACTTTAAACTTCCTATGGAGCCAAGGATGACCTTGAATTTCTGGTCTTCCAGCTTCTATCTCCCTAGTGTACTGGGATTGTAGTCATGCCCTACCATGACTATTTTATGCAGTATTGAGATTGAACTCAGGGCTTTATGCATGTTAGGCAAGAATTCTACAAAATGGGGGGAGGGGAGGGAAATATCATACTTTTTTTGTATGTACGTATAGAAGTTGTCAATAAAAAAAATTTTAAAAAAAGAATTCTACCAAATGAGCTACATACTCAGACCTATTATTTATGTATTGAGTATTCTATATGTGTGTGTATGTGCACACTCACGCACGCATGCACATGCAGGTACACGTGTGGAGGTCAGAGGACATTTTTTGGGTTGATCCTCAATGTTTCATCTCATTTGAGGCAGTGTTTCTTTCTCTGGACCCTATTTTGCTATTGTTTTTGCTGCCCCAGCCAAGAGCTTTTGGCAGATTCTCCTGTTTCCACCTCTCATCTCGCTGCAATCACAGAAGCCTGCCATGGCTTCTAGCTTTTTACCCGTGCTCTAGGAATTGAACTCTAGTACTTAGGCTTAAGCAGTGAGTACTCTATTCACTGAGCTATCTCCCCAGCCCCATGTAGGCCAATTTACTTTTTGAGATAGTATCCTGCAACCCAGGCTGGTCTAGAATTTAGTATGTAGCCAAGGATGACCTGGAACTCCTGATCCTCCTGCTTCAGCCTCCTACGTACTGGGATTACAGATATGTGCCCAACTAACAGATGTACTTTTTTCTTAACTGCTATAAATAGGGATGAACTAGCCCAACTCACAAGCATAAGGAGAAAACCAGAACCCTGACTTAAACTGGACTGTACTGCAGGTGGCAGAAGGCTCATAGCCTAGAGGAAGCAGGAAGAAAGTGAGGAATTAGAGACAGCCAGAAGCAACTGGGAACAGCAGGCTGCACTGCTCCTTAGTTACATGTCCACCCAGATGTCCTCAGCATCTCCTTGGTTTTCTGCCTGAGAAATTTGACTATTGGCTGGAGAGATGGCTTAGCAGTTAAGGTATTTGCCTGCAAAACCAAAGGACCCAGGTTTGATTCCCCAGGACCCATGTAAACCAGATGCACAAGGTGCCACATGTATCTGGAGTTAATTTGCAATGGTTGAATGTCCTGGTGTGCCCATTCTCTCTCCCTCTCCCTCCCCTCCCTCATACTCTCTCTCTCTTTTTCAATGAAATTAATCAAAAGAAAAATATTTATAACAAATTTTAAAAAACAAAGCCAGGCACGGTGGACTACAAACTGAGTTCCAGGTCAGCCTGGACCCGAGTGAGACGCTACCTCGAAAAACAGAAGAAAAGAAAACAAAAAAAATATAAAAATAAATTTGATTGTTATTCATTATGAAGTTTCATGAGTGCTCTCCACATTCCCAATTACTCCTCAGAGGCCAAATACATTTTGATTTTTTTTTTTTTTTTGCAGTACCAGGAGTTAAACTGAGGGCCTTGCTCATGCTAGGCAAGTGTTCTATACATGAACTACATCCTAGCCCCCAAATACATGTTTTGTTGTTATTTTTTGAGGTAGGGTCTCACTGTAGTCCCAGACTGACCTCAAACTCACAGCGATCCTCCTACCTCTTACTCACAAGCACTGGGATTCTTTAATCCCACTTTGGGCATTTATGTGGGTACTGGGGAATCAAACTTGGGTGGTAGTGCTAGAATTAAAAGAGTGTGGCACCATGCCTGGCTAACTTAGTAACTTGCGATTATAAGTTAAATACTGAAAACTAGGAAGGCGTACAAGATTGTAAGTTGGTGGAAGCAGGAATTATGTTCATAATTAGATTTGCAGTGCCCAGAACCATTATTTAAGACAAGGTCTCATGGAGCCCATATTGACTTTAAACTTCCTATGGAGCCAAGGATGACCTTGAATTTCTGGTCTTCCAGCTTCTATCTCCTAGTGTACTGGGATTGTAGTCATGCCCTACCATGACTATTTTATGCAGTATTGAGATTGAACTCAGGGCTTTATGCATGTTAGGCAAGAATTCTACAAAATGGGGGAGGGGAGGGAAATATCATATGTTTTTTTGTATGTACGTATAGAAGTTGTCAATAAAAAAAATTTTAAAAAAAGAATTCTACCAAATGAGCTACATACTCAGACCTATTATTTATGTATTGAGTATTCTATATGTGTGTGTATGTGCACACTCACGCACGCATGCACATGCAGGTACATGTGTGGAGGTCAGAGGACATTTTTTGGGTTGATCCTCAATGTTTCATCTCATTTGAGGCAGTGTTTCTTTCTCTGGACCCTATTTTGCTATTGTTTTTGCTGCCCCAGCCAAGAGCTTTTGGCAGATTCTCCTGTTTCCACCTCTCATCTCGCTGCAATCACAGAAGCCTGCCATGGCTTCTAGCTTTTTACCCGTGCTCTAGGAATTGAACTCTAGTACTTAGGCTTAAGCAGTGAGTACTCTATTCACTGAGCTATCTCCCCAGCCCCATGTAGGCCAATTTACTTTTTGAGATAGTATCCTGCAACCCAGGCTGGTCTAGAATTTAGTATGTAGCCAAGGATGACCTGGAACTCCTGATCCTCCTGCTTCAGCCTCCTACGTACTGGGATTACAGATATGTGCCCAACTAACAGATGTACTTTTTTCTTAACTGCTATAAATAGGGATGAACTAGCCCAACTCACAAGCATAAGGAGAAAACCAGAACCCTGACTTAAACTGGACTGTACTGCAGGTGGCAGAAGGCTCATAGCCTAGAGGAAGCAGGAAGAAAGTGAGGAATTAGAGACAGCCAGAAGCAACTGGGAACAGCAGGCTGCACTGCTCCTTAGTTACATGTCCACCCAGATGTCCTCAGCATCTCCTTGATTTTCTGCCTGAGAAATTTGACTATTTGCTGGAGAGATGGCTTAGCAGTTAAGGTATTTGCCTGCAAAACCAAAGGACCCAGGTTTGATTCCCCAGGACCCATGTAAACCAGATGCACAAGGTGCCACATGTATCTGGAGTTAATTTGCAATGGTTGAATGTCCTGGTGTGCCCATTCTCTCCCCTCTCCCTCCCTCCCCTCATACTCTCTCTCTTTTTCAATGAAATTAATCAAAAGAAAAATATTTATAACAAATTTTAAAAAACAAAGCCAGGCACGGTTGACTACAAACTGAGTTCCAGGTCAGCCTGGACCCGAGTGAGACGCTACCTCGAAAAACAGAAGAAAAGAAAACAAAAAATATATATAAATAAATTTGATTGTTATTCATTATGAAGTTTCATGAGTGCTCTCCACATTCCCAATTACTCCTCAGAGGCCAAATACATTTTGATTTTTTTTTTTTTTTGCAGTACCAGGAGTTAAACTGAGGGCCTTGCTCATGCTAGGCAAGTGTTCTATACATGAACTACATCCTAGCCCCCAAATACATGTTTTGTTGTTATTTTTTGAGGTAGAGTCTCACTGTAGTCCCAGACTGACCTCAAACTCACAGCGATCCTCCTACCTCTTACTCACAAGCACTGGGATTCTTTAATCCCACTTTGGGCATTTATGTGGGTACTGGGGAATCAAACTTGGGTGGTTAGGGTATGTAGGCAAGTGCCTTAATGGCTGAGCTATCTCTCCATCCCTCAAATATATTTTTCCCCCTTTGGTTTTTCGAGATAGGATCTCGCTCTAGCCCAGGCTGACCTGGAATTCACTATGTAGCCTCAGGGTGGCCTCAAACCCACAGTGATCCTCTTACCTCTGCCTCCCAAGTGCTGGGATTAAAGGTGTGAGCCACCATGCCCGGCCAAATACATTTTTAGATATTCATCCTGGCAAGAGATTTTTTACATAGGAAACACAGGCTAGACCTAAATAGATTTTGTTTACTCCAACATAGTCATTTATTAACCAAGTGAATTTAAGCAATTTATTTAGCTTTTCATTTATGTTCTTTTTGTTAAAAAAATGGGACAATTTACTCAATAAATATTCATTTTTTAAACCAGAAGCAGGGACTCATACCTGTAATCCCAGTATTCAGGCAAGAGGATTGCTGAGTTCCATTCCAGCCTGGCCTACACACTGAGTTCAAGGCCAGCCTGGGCTGGATAGCCAGACTCATTTAAAAAAACAAAACAAAAACAAAAAATAGGCAAGGTGGCACATGCCTTTAATCCCAGCACTCGGAAGGCAGAGGTAGGAGGATCGCTGTGAGTTCGAGGCCAGCTTGAGACTACATAGTGAATTCTAGGTCAGCCTGGGCTAGAGCGAGACCCTACCTCGAAAAACCAACCCCCCCCCCAAAATGAGGGTGGGCTGAAGAGATGGCTCAGTGGTTAAAGTGCTTGCTTGCAAAGCCTGACAGCCTGGGTTTGGTTCCCCAGTACCCATGTAAAGCCAGATGCACTGATGAGGATCATCCTACCTCGGCTTTCAAGTACTGGGATTATAGGTATGGACCACCACATTAGACTTGTAACTGCATATTTTTGTTTATTCAGTTTTTGGTTTTTCCAGGTAAGGTCTCCCTCTAGCCCAGGTTGTCCTGGAATTCACTATGTAGTCTCAGGCTGGCCTTGAACTCATGGTGATCCTCCTACCTCTACCTCCCAAGTGCTGGGATTAGAGGTGTGCACCACCACACCTTTCAAGATACTTTGTTAATTTATAACATTTGACATCAGGGTATTATGGGAAAATGAGTCACACAGAGATGGTACCAGAGATAGAGTGGAGAATCAGAATATTCCTGTTGACATGGGCTCAGGGGAATAACTTCCAAGACTGAGTACAGAAGCTCTGATAGCTCAGAGTTTTTATAGACAGTATGCAGGCAGTCTGACATCATCTTGAGTTCCTTTTACTATTGGAAAGTTACATGATTTTGGTGCACAAATAGAAAATTCCTTAGTAATAAGCCAGTGATAAGAAAGTACAGGGCTTGCTGGGCATGGTGGTACATGCATTTAATCCCAGCACTCAGCTTGGGAAGCAGAGGTAGGGAGATTGCCAAGAGTTTGAGGCCAACCTGAACTACATAGTGAATTCCAGGTCAGTCTGAGATAAAGCAAGATGCTACCTCAAAAAACCAAAAAAAAATAAAATAAAATAAAATAAAACAAAAATAAAGTACAGGGCTGGAGAGATGACTTAGCAGTTAAGGTGCTTGCCTGCAAAGCCTAAGGACCCATGTTCCACTCTCCAGGTCCCAAGTAAGCTAGTTGCACAAGGTGATGCAAGGGTGCAAGGTTGTACATGTGCACAAGGTGGCAAACGCATCTGGAGTTCAATTACAGTGGCTGAGGCCCTGTTCTCTCTCTCTGTCTCCTCTCTCTCATAAAGGTGTGTGCCACTATGCCCAGAATAAAAAAAGAAAGTACAAATGATAAATAGAGGGCTGGAGAAATAGCTCAGTGGTTAAGGTGTTTGCCTGCAAAGCCTAATAACTCAGGTTCAGTTCCCCAGAACCCAGATGCACATAGTGGTACATCCATCTGGAGTTTGTTTGCAGCAGTTGCAGGCCCTGGCAGAGGGAGGAGGATGGCTGTGAGTTTAAGGTCAAGTCAGCTGGGACTAGAGTGAGACCCTACCTTGAAAAACCAAAGGAAAAAAAAAAGGAAAGAATTTAATTTAAAAAGACTGAAAAGAATAATTATATAACATATTTATTGAGGGAAGTACAGAGTCAAGGAAAGGCACCTGCCTGGCTAGAGACTCCACATGGAGGGCCTGAAAAAAAAGTGGAAAAAGAGAGAGAAAAGAAAGTTCAAGGAGCTCCTGCCATGTGAGGAGATGGAGGGGATAAAGAACCCATGTGGAGAGTAAGGGCTAGGGAGCCCTCCTGGCTGGGCCTGGGCCAAGCCAGCCCAGCCAAGGGAAAAACTCACCCACAGCTGGTAGTTCCCAAGTGGTCAGAGAGCCTGCCCTCCCCTTGCAAAGGTATTTATAACCTTATAGTGGTGGGCTGTCTTCCAGCTGGGGTGAACCAGAGGGTAGCTGGTTGGTTAGGGCTACGGGCTGTCTCAGGAAGAGGCTAGCCCTAACACCAAGTTCTAGGGGCTGAACTTGATCAACCACAATGTTTTAATCCTATGAAAGACCTCCCTCCTGGGAGGGGTCCTGGTTGTTTGTGGAAAAATAGATCTAGCCAACTAGACAAGAGATAAGAAGTCAGATCTTCTTTGGTTTCTAGCAAGTGTAGACTTTCCTGCCTTATTCTTACTTCCAGGAGTCCAGTAACCCTAACTGTACCCCCATTTCAACTCTATCCCAGACTGACGTGGAACTTATTATATAGCCTGAGCTGGCCTCAAACTCACAGCAATTCTCCTACCTCAGCCTCCCCAGTGCTAGAATTTTAGTCATGAACCACAGTGCAACTTAAAAAAATTATGTGTTTAAGCTGGGCATGGTGGGCTGGAGAAATCGCATAGCAGTTAAGGCATATGCCTGTGAAGCCTAAGGATCCAGATTCGATTCTCCAGGTCCCACATAAGCCAGATGCACATGGTGACACATGCGTCTGGAGTTCGTTTGCAGTGGCTAGAAGCCCTGGCGCACCCATTCTCTCTCTCTTTCTCACTCCCCCCCCGTCTCAAATAAATAAATAAAAATAATCTTAGCATGGTGGCACACGCCTTTAATCTCAGCACTCGGGAGGCAGGAGTAGGAGGATTACCATGAGTTTGAGGCCCCCCTGAGACTACATAGTGAATCCCAGGTCAGCCTGAGCTACAGTGAGACCCTACCCCAAAAAACCAAAAAAAGAATGAGTTATTTGCATTATGTGTATGGGGGTAGGTGTGCCAGAGTCTCTTGCCATGGCAAACAAATGCCCATCCAGCTTTACATGAATGGCTGGAGAATTGAATCCTGGCCAGTAAGGAGGCTTTGCTAGAAAGCACCTTTATCCACTGAGCCATATCTTCAGCCACAATTGCAACTTTTAAAATATATTTATTTCCTGGCATGCCCATTTCTCTCGCTTTCTCTCTCTTTTCCTTTTCTCTGTCTCAATAAATAAATAAATAAGGGGGGCTGGAGAGATGGCTTAGCGGTTAAGCGCTTACCTGTGAAGCCTAAGGACCCCGGTTTGAGGCTCGATGCCCCAGTACCCACATAACCCAGATGCACATGGTGGCACATGCATCTGGAGTTGGTTTGCAGTGGCTGGAGGCCCTGGCACTCCCGTTCTCTCTCTCTCTCCCCCTTTCTCTGTCTCAAATAAATAAATAAATAATTTAAAAATAAAAAATATATTTTTAATTTTTATTTATTTGACAAAGAGAAAGAACTCCAGACACATGCACCCCCTTGTGCATCTGGCTTATGTGGGTTCTGGAGAATCGAACCAGGGTCCTTTGGCTTTGCAGGCAAATGCCTTAATCATTAAGCCATCTCTCCAGCCCACAACTGCAACTTTTAATGTAAACTCCCAGCACTTAAGAGGTGGATGCATGAGGATCAGGAGTTAGAGATTATATTCAGCTACACAGCCAGTTGGAAGCAAGACTAGGGGAATATAGATACATCTGAGATTTCCATCATCTTATCATTTCATCTCACTGAAGAGATCTTTTAGACAATTTTTTCCCTAAGCTTTAGAAGTCCTAACATCAGGAAAGTACTTGATTTAAAGCAGAATGAACTTCATTTGAGTAGACCAGAACAAACCTGAGCATAACCTATGTCATTGCTGAAGCCCTCAGGGACAGAGTCTAGGATACAGGTAGGTGCTGAGAAGTGAGAATGCCAACTGACTACAATGAGGTAGTGATAAGTTCAGCAAGGGACAGAGAGCAATGGCAAGGAGATCAAGCATAAGCAATTGAGGGGATGCTAGCCTTGGATCTGACCACAGGCCCATAGGCTGTGAGAACTCAGCTTTTACATGGCTATGGGGAAGAGGCAATGTCTCTGTGCATAATGTCCCAATTTGTGGCTCTAAAAATCTTTTTGGCCCCTCTTCCGTGAAATTCCCTGAGCCATGTTGAGTTTGTTTTAAGTCTGCTTCAGTGAAGGGCTCTTAGGAGCTTCTGGATCTCTGGTTTGGTTGGTGTTGAGTGTCCTCAGTATCTATCTCCTTCACCTTTGTGCTGATCTCAGGTTCACTGAGAAAGCAGCACTCTTGCTCATTTCCGCATTCCTCTAGGGTTTCTGCTGGGGCCCTGGTGAAGTGCAATGGGTCATTTCTCTCCTCAGGTCCAGCTCCCATCTGAAAAAGAGAAGCAGATTCTCCAATGGAGAGTGAAGCCAGCACAGGTTACATGGTATAACCATTATTAGTTGAGAGAGAATTTAATGGGTGTAGACCCTCTTGTAGCCCAAGATTAGTGGGAGTTTGATATTGGAAAGCAAACTCATTATCTGGATGTGATTCTGACTTATTTCTCAGTTCCAGATATGGGTTCCTTTCCAAAGAGTGGATCTGTTAGCCAATCCAACCGCAGTTGGTTACCCACCATGGCTGTGTGCCACTCTTGCACTTGTGTGAGCATCACATCAGGTTGTTTCCTCTGAGTAGCTTAGACCTCAAATTGTTCAGACAGATATTGGCCACTTCCCCCAGTAGCTCATGTAGCATGTTCTAGCACTAGATGGGCTAACTGTCTGGGGACTGCCATCGCCCATTTTTGATGGGGTTGTTTGAGTTCTTATTATTTAATTCTTTGAGTCCTTTGTATATCCTGGATATTAATCCTCTCTCAGATGAATAGCTGGAAAAGATTTTCTCAAATTCTATATGTTATCTCTTTGCTCTATTCACAGTGTCCTTTGCTGCACAAAAACTTTGTAACTTCATGAGGTCCCAGTGGTTGATTATTAGTGATTTTACTTCAAGAACAACTGGTTTTATATTCAGAAAGTTGTTGCCTATGCCAATATATTGAAGTGTTTCCCTACCTTTTCCTCTAGCAGTTTCAGGTCTGATATTTATTTTCATTTATTTATTTCAGAGAGACAGAGGCCGAGAGACAGAGAGAGAGGGAGGGAGATAGAATGGTGTGCTAGGGCCTCTAGCCACTGCAAATGAACTCCGGGCGCATTTGCCACTATGCGCATCTGGCTTACATGGGTACTGGGGAATCAAACCTGAGTCATTTAGCTTTGCAGGCAAGTGCCTTAACGGCTAAGCCATCTCTACAGCCCCAGGTCTGATATTTAATAGGTCTTTCATCCATTTGGACTTGATTGTTGTTAATGTATAGAGATAAGAAACTATTTTCTTTCTTTTATTGACAACTTCTATACTTACATACAAAAAATGCATGATATTTCCTTCCCCTGCCACCATACCCCTTTAGAACTCCAATCTCCATCATATCCCTTCCCTTTCTCTATTAGTCTCTCTTTTAATTTGATGTCATCATCTTTTTCTTCTATTATGAGGGTCTTGCGAGGATATTGCTAGGCGCTGCAAAGTCATGGATATCAAGGCAAATTTCTGTCTGGACAGTTGCATTGTAAGGAGTTGTACCCTTTCTTTGGCTCTTCCATTCTATCCGCCCCCTCTTCTGCAATGATCCCTGAGCCTTGGAGGGTGTGACAGAGGTGTTTCAGTGCTGGGCACTCCTCTATCCCTTCTTCTCAGCACTATGTTGCCTTTTGGGTCATCCCGGTGGTCATCGCCATCTGAAAAGAGAAGCTTCTCTAACCAGAAGTGAGAATAGCGTTAATATGTGAATATGAACATTAAGTGTAGTGCTTTCAGGGCAGCTTGGTGGGAATAATATATACATTTAACCAGACAAGAGCAGGCTTTATACCCCTAAGGCTCATGACCTCCCCTGCCATAGACTTTAAGAAACTATTTTCATCCTTCTACATATAGGTATCCAGTTTTCCCAGCATCATTGGTTAAAGAGGTTATCTTTTCTCCAGAAAATATTTATGGCATTTTTGTAAAAATCAGATGGCTTAACTGCCTGGGTTTACATCTGGGTCCTCTATTCTGTTCCATTTATCTACATGTCTGTCTTTGTGCCATTACCATGCTGTTTTTGTTACTATGACTCTGTAATATAACTTAAAATCAGGTGTGAGGGTATGGTTAGACTTATTTTTGTTCCTCAGAATTGTTTGGCTAGGGGCTAGAGAGATGGATTAGAGGTTAAGGCATTTGCCTGCAAAGCCAAAGGACCTTGGTTTGATTCCCCAGGACCCACATAAGCCAGATGCACAAAGTGGTGCATGTATCTGGAGTTCGTTTGCAGTGGCTGGAGGCCCTGAGTGCCTATTCTCTCTCTCTCTCTCTGCCTCTTTCTTTATATATAAATATAAATAAATAAAATTTAAAAAAAAGAATTTCTTTGGGTATTCAAGGTTTTTTAATGCTTCCAAGTGAATTTTAGGATTTTTTTATTTTGGTGAATAATGCCATTGTAAGTTTGATGGGCATTGCATTAAATGTGCAGATTGCTTTTGTAAAATTGACATTTTCATAATATTGATTCTTCCAATCCAAGAACATGGATTGGAATGTCTTTCCATTTCCTAGTGTCTTCTGCAATCTGTCTTGAGTTTTCTTTAATTTTTTTCTTGACAACTTTCATAATTATAGAAAATAAACCATGGTAATTCCCCCCATTCCCCCACTTTCCCCTTTGTAACTCCACTTTCCATCATACCCCTTTCCCCTCTCAATCAGTCTCTCTTTTATTTTGATGTCATTATCTTTTCCTCCTATTATGATGGTCTTGTGTACTTAGTGACAGGCACTGTGAGATCATGGATATCCAGGCCCCTTTGTGTCTGGGGGAGCATGTTGTAAGGAGTCCTACCCTTCCTTTGGCCCTTACATTCTTTCTACCACCTCTTCTACAATGGTCTCTGAGCCTTAAAAGTTGTAATAGAGATGTCTTAGTGCTGAGCACTCCTCTGTCATTTTTTCTCAGCACCATGGTGCCTTCTGAGTCATCCTAAGTTCATTGCCATCTGAAAAGAGAAGCTTCTCGAATCAAAAGTGTAACATTAATATATGGCTATGAACTTTTTTTTTGTTTTATTTTGTCTTTGTTTTTGTTTTTCGAGGTAGGGTCTCACTCTAGCCCAGACTGACCTGGAATTCACTATGTAGTCTCAGGGTGGCCTCAAACTCACTGCAATCCTCCTACCTCTGCCTCCCAAGTGCTGGGATTAAAGGCATGTGCCACCATGCCTGGCTCTATGGCTATGAACTTTAAGAGAAGTGCTTCCCCTGACCTTACTTAGGCCTTTCCACCCCCATTAATCTGTTCTTCTACTTACATATATACAATACCATCCCATTAAGTCTCCCTCCCTCCCTTTCTATTCTTTTTATATCCCCTTTCTAGCCATCTAACCTCTGTTACTGAGTTTTAGCTCAACTCACATAGAAGTTCAATCATTTATAGCTAGGATTCACGTATGAGAGAGAACATGTGATGTTTGGCTTTCTGGGCCTGGCTTACCTCACTAAGTATAATCCTTTCCAGATCCATCCATTTTCCAGCAAATTTCATAACTCCATTTTTCTTTATCGCTGAGTAGAACTTCATTGTGTAAATGTGCCACGTCTTCATTATCCACTCATCAACTGAGAGACATCTAGGCTGGTTCCATTTCCTAGCTATTATGAATAGAGTAGCAATAGACATGGATGTGCAAGTATTTCTAAGGTAGTGAGACGAGTCCTTAGGATATATGCCTAGGAGTGGTATAGCTGGGTCATATGGTAGATCTATATTTAGCTGTCTCAGGAACCTCCACAGTGATTTCCACAATGGCTGGACCAGATTGTATTCCCACCAACAGTGTAGAAGGGTTCCTCTTTTTCCGCATCCTCACCGGCATTTATGGTCATTTGTTTTCATGATGGTAGCCAATCTGACAGGAGTGAGATGGAATCTCAATGTAGTTTTAATCTGCATTTCCCTGATGACTAGGGACGTAGAACATTTTTTAGATGTTTATATGCCATCTATATTTCTTATTTTGTGAACTCTCTATTTAGTTCCATAGCCCATTTTTTAATTGGGTTGTTTGATTTCTTATTATTTAATTTTTTAGTTCTTTGTATATCCTAGATATTAATCCTCTGTCAGATGTATAGCTGGCAAAGATTTTCTCCCATTCTGTAGGTTGCCTCTTTGCTCTATTCACAGTGTCCTTAGCTGTACAAAAGCTTTGTAATTTCATGAGGTCCCAGCGGTTGATCTGTGGTTTCATTTCCTGAGCAATTGGGGTTATATTCAGAATGTCTTTGCCAAGAACAATATGTTGAAGTGTTTCCCCTACTTTTTCCTCTAGTAGTTTCAGAGTTTCAGGTCTGATATTGAGGTCTTTTACCCATAATTGTTCATGGAGAGAGATAAGGATCTGTTTTCATCCTTCTACAGATACATGTCAAGCTTTCCCAGCATCATTTGTTGAAGAGGCTGTCTTCTCCAATGAGTGTTTTTAGCATTTTTGTTGAAGATCAGGTAGCTGTAGGTACCTGGACTTACATCTGGGTCCTCTATTCTATTTAATTGATCTATGTTTCTGTTTTTGTGCCAGTACCATGGTGTTTTTTGTTACTATGGCTCTGTAACATAGATTAAAATCAGATATGGTGATGCCACTTAGCCTTATTTTTGTTGCTCAAAATTATTTTAGGTATTCAAGGTTTTTTGAGCTTCAAAATGAATTTTAGGATTTTTTTTTTTTTCTATTTCTGTGAAGAATTCCATTGGAATTTTGATGGGGATTGCATTAAATGTGTAGATTGCTTTTGGTGAGATTGTCTTTTTTACAATATTGATTCTGCCAATCCAAGAACATGGGATGTTTTTCCATTTCCTAGTGTCTTCTGCAATTTCTCACTTGAGTGTTTTAAATTCCTTATTATAGAGATCCTTTACTTCCTTGGTTAGGTTTATACCAAGATACTTTATTTTATTTTTTTATGTAATTGTGAATGGGAGTGATTCTCTGATTTCATCCTCTGCATGTTTGTTGATAACATATAGGAAGGCTACTGATTTCTGTATATTTTGTACCCTGCTACATGGCTATATGTGTTTTTCAGCTCTAATAGTTTGCTGGTTGAGTCTTTAGGATCCTTTATGTATAGAATCATATCATTTGCAAATAATGATAATTTGGTCCTTTCCTTTTCTTTCCTTTTTTTTTTTTTTTTTTTTTTTTTTTTAGGTAGGGTCTTGCTCTAGCTCAGGTTGACCTGGAATTCACTATATAGTCTCAGGATGGCCTTGAACTTATGGCAGTCCTCCTACTTCTGCCTCCCAAGTGCTGAGATTAAAGCGTGGGCCACCATGCCCAACTTCTTTCCAATTTTTATCCCTTTTATGTGTGTCTCTTGCCTTATTGCTATGGTTAAGACTTCTAGTTCCATGTTAAATAAAAGTGGGGACAGTGGACACCCTTGTCTTCTTCCTGATTTTAGAGGAAAAGCTTCAAGTTTTTCTCCCTTTAATATTATGTTGGCTGTAGGTTTGTCAGAAATAGCCTTTATTATGTTGCGATATGTTCCTTCTATTCCAAATTTCTGTAGGACTTTTGTCATGAAAGGATGTTGGATTTTGTGAAATGCTTTGTCTGCATCTAATAAGATGATCATGTGATTTTTGTCCTTCAGTACGTTTATGTAATGTATTACATTTATCAACTTGTGTATGTTGAACTATTCCCTGCATCCCTGGGATAAAGCCTGCTTGGTCAGGATGAATTATTTTTCTGATATATTCTTGTATTGTGTTTGCCAATATATTTTTAAGTTTTAAAAATCTTTTAAAGTATTTTATTTATTTATTTATTTGAGAGAGAGAAAAAGGCAGAGAGAGAGAGAGAGAGGAAATATTCGTACACCAGGCCTCCAGCCACTGCAAACGAGCTCTTGATGCATGTACTCCCTTGTTGCATCTGGCTTACGTGGGTCCTGGAGAGTCGAGCCAGGATCCTTTGGCTTTGTAGGCAAATGCTTTAATCCCTAAGCCATCTCTCCAGCCCACTGTTTGCCAATATTTTATTGAGAATTTTTGCATCTATGTTCATGAGAGAGATTGGTTTGTAATTTTCTTTTTTCTTCTTTTTTTAAAAATATATTTTATTTGTTTATTTATTTGAGAGAGAGAAAGAAGCAGAGAGAGAGGGAGGGAGAGAGAACAGGTGTGCCAGGGCCTCCAGCCACTGCAAATGAATTCATTCCAGACACATGTGCCCCCTTGTGCATCTGGCTTATGTGGGTACTGGGGAATTGAACCTGGATTCTTAGGCTTTGCAGGCAAATGCCTTAACCACTAAGCCATCTCTCCAGCCCCTTTTTCTTCTATCTATGTCTGGTTTTGGTAGCAAGGTGATACTGGCTTCATAGAAAGAGTTTGGTGGGTTTCCTTCCTTATCTATTTTTTGTTTGTTTGTTTTTTCAAGGTAGGGTCTCACTCTAGTCCAGGCTGACCCGGAATTCACTATGTAGTCTCAGGCTGGCCTCGAACTCACAGCAATCCTCCTACCTCTGCCTCCTGAGTGCTGGGATTAAAGGTGTGTGCCACCACACCTGGCTCTTCCTTTTCTATTTTGTGGAAAAGTTTGAGAAGCATTGGTGTTAGTTCTTCCATTAAGGTCTGGTAAAATTCACCAATGAATCCATCTGAGCCTGGACTTTTTTTTTTTGGACAACTTCCTGAATTGTAGACAATATCCCATTGTACTTCCCTCCCTCCCCCACTTTCCCCTTTGAAACTCCACTCTCCATCGTATCCCCTCCCCCTCTCAATAAGTATCTCTTTTAATTTCAGTGTCACCATCTTTTCCTCCTATTATGATGGTCTTGTGTAGGTAGTTTCAGGCACTGTGAGGTCATGGATATCCAGGACATTTTGTGCCTGAAGGAGCATGTTGTAAGGAGTCCTACCCTTCCTTTGGCTCTTACATTCTTTCTGCCACTTCTTCCACAATGGATCCTGAGCCTTGGAAGGTGTGTTAGAGATATTTCAGTGCTGAGCTTCCAGACATAACCAAACCCTTCCATTTGCACATAGATGAAAAGAAGGGGGATAGCCAGGGGCATTCTAACCCAGGGGCTGGGGCCATGGCATTTGTCTAAGAAATTAGACCCAGTAGCCACCAGTTGGCCCCCTGGTCTTGTCTGTCTGGTGTTCTAAATACCTCCTGTATTTTTTAAGGAAAAAATGGGATGAAACAATATAAATTCATACTCACAGAGTAGGGTTAGCTCTATCACTCATCTCTTTTAAAAGTTTTAATGGGGGCTGGAGAGATGGCTTAGCAGTTAAGTGCTTGCCTGTGAAGCCTAAGGTCCCCGTTTTGAGGCTTGATTCCCCAGTATCCACATAAGCCAGATGCACAAGGTGGCGCATGCATCTGGAGTTCGTTTGCAGTGGCTGTAGGCCCTGTGCACCCATTCTCTCTCTCTCCCCCCTGCCTCTTTCTCTGTCTGTCGCTTTCAAATCAATAAATAAAAATTTTAAAAGTTTTTATGAATATCCAGTCCTCCTGTATCTTTATTAGAATCTATTTCCCTATTTGGGGGGAAATTTCTACCAGGATTTTGTTGAAAATATTCACTATGCCTTCAGTGTGAAATCTCTTTCTACTATAACATGAATTCTAAAGGTTTGTCTCTTCATACTGTCCTGAATGTCTTGAAATTCCCACTCATGCCTTTCTATTAGTTTTTCTTTCTCTTTGTTGGAATGTTCTATATCTGCTACCTTATCTTCTAGCTCAGATATTCTGTCTTCTTCTTAATCCATTCTACTGGTGAGACTTTCAACAATTTTTTTGACTTACTGTATTTTTCATTTCTAATATTTCTTATTGGTATTTCCTTTTTTTTTTTTTTTTTTTGAGGTAGGGTTTTGCTGTAGCCTAAGCTGGCCTTAGAATTCATGAGATAGTCTCAGGCAGGCCTTGAACTCACAGCAATCCTTCTACCTTGGCCTCCCAAGTGCTGGGCTTAAAGGCATGGTCCACCATGCCAGGCTTTTATTGGTATTTCTTCAGTATTTCTATTTCTTCACTCATGTCTTGTATCAACCTCCTTATTTTGTTAAGTTGATTTCCTGTGTTCTCCTTTAGGAGTTTGTTTTCTTTGATTCCTTTGAACATACTTGTGATCATTGTTTTGAATCCTTTGACATTTCATGTAAATATGTCTCACTGGAGGTTACTTCTGCTGAATTTATAATTTTTGGAGAAATTATATTGTCCTGATTTTGTGTGTGTGTGTGTTTCTTGTATTATAAAATAGAGATTTTTGTATTTTGAGGTTTTTTTTTTTTTTTGGAGAGAGAGAGAGATTGACAGAGAATGGGCGTGCCAGCAGCCTTTCAGCCACAGTGAAAGAACTCCAGATGCGTGCGGCCCCTTGTGGGCAAGTGTGGCATTGTGCCCTTGTGTCACAGTGTCTGGCTAAATGTGGGACCTAGAGAATTGAATGGGCTTTCTTTGCTTAGCAGGCAGGTGCCTTAACCATTAAGCAATCTCTTCAGCCCTATCTTGAGATATTTTAATGCTTGGGTTTTCTAGCTATCTGCTATATTCTTTGACATGTAAATTTGAAGTTATAGCTTCAGGGTAGAAGCCCTATGTGTCAGGTGTGGCTCCTATACATCTCTCAGACTAATAGCAGGAGTGACCCAAGCTGTTGGATATGCCTGCTATGCAAATATTCTAGTGGCAAGTAATTATTTATATTTTCAAAAAAAATTAACATAGCCGGGCATGGTGGCACACGCCTTTAATCCCAGCACTCGGGAGGCAGAGGTAGGAGGATCGCCGTGAGTTCGAGGCCAGCCTTAAAATACAGAGTGAATTCCAGGTCAGCCTGGGCCAGAGTGAGACCTTACCTCGAAAAACCAAAAAAAAAAAAAAAAAATTAACATTTGGATTTCTGTCCTATAGGAAGAGGGGCTAATCCGAAGTAACAGGACTGGCGCCTATGCAGGTGACAAGTCAGGTATTAATGGTTTAGCAGTCTGGGCTGGGATTTGTTTCACATAGCAATACTAATAAAATCTCCTTTTCTTTATGTGTTTTCAGAAAGTTTTTTTGTGAATTTTTATTTATTTATTTTTGGAAGTGTTTTTTGTTTTCAGAAAATGAGAGGAGGAAGGGAAGAGAAATAAAATCAGAGAAAAATGCCAAAAACCATTTTCTACAATATTTAAAAACAGAAGAGCCAGGTGTGGTGGCACATGCCTTTAATCCCAGCACGTAAAAGGCAGAGGTAGGATGATTGCCATGAGTTCAAGGCCACCTGAGATTACATAGTCACTTCCAAGTCAGCCTGGGCTAGAGTGATACCCTACCTCAAAAACAAAAACAACAACAACAACAAAAAGCAGAGAACCATAGTTCTATGTCAAGACAGTATGAATTCTGGGTAAATTAGGTTTTTCCAGTTTTCATCACAAAAAAAGACTTTTACAAAAGCCACTACCCTCACAACATTCCTCGTCCAGATCAGATAGCCTCCTTTCCCTTTAGCCTTCACTTGTCTCTTTCCATAAGAGGATAAAAGGCTATATTCTGTTCTTGCAAATACTAAGTGCTAACATCGAGAGAACTCTTCGTATACTTGTATAGTAGCAGGGAGTTCTCACAAATATTGGAGGTTTAGAACAGTTGGAAGGGTTGTTTTGCTATTCAACATAAATACTATTGGATTCCACAAACTGATTTTTTCAATCTTCCTTTTTTTTTTCTTTTCCCTTCTTTTAAAAACTAAATGTCCATTTTTGTCTTTCCTTTTTGCTCCAGGCAACTGATGATTTGTTTTTCTCAGTTAGATGCAGGCAGGTTTCTCCAGAGTACCATTGCTGGGATGTGCTTGGGGCCAGAGCCTAAACTGAATCCCAGTGTCAAACTCAGCCAGGTCAAAGGGAACACAGTGACACAGCAACAGGGTTTCATTAGGTTGAGTAGCCCCAAGTCCGGGCCCTTCCCCCACCGGTCTCCTAAGTTATTTAGTGCTGTTTTATAAGTGTTGGGCCACGATGCAGTGTTTTCCCCATAACAGAGTAAAGGTTCCACAGATCGCACTGTCTATCTGGTGGTCAGTGGCTGCAACAGTGGCTGCTGATTCTGGAAAATAAATGGAGTCTCATAACTGGCAGAATCTTAGGATTGCTTCAGGTGTTTAGGTGGGGGGCCCAAGGAAAGGGCACTGTGCTGAAGCCAGAGAATGGTGTGCTTCACTTCCACCCAGAGGATTCCAAAACATCTCAAGCATGGCACCAAAGGTTAATCAAGCTACTCGTTTGTTTTGCTCACTAATTCAAAGTCTTTCTCATTTCTTTGTGTATTTATTTTTTGTTTGATTGTTTTTTGAGGTAGGGTCTCACTCTAGCTTAGGCCGACCTGGAATTCACTATGTAGTCTCAAGGTGGCCTCGAACTCCCAGCGGTCCTCCTACCTGTGCCTCCCAAGTGCTGGAATTAAAGATGGCTTTGAAAGAGGAATTTTGAAGATGCCAACTCACTAGTTGATGAAATCCTCTGCCTGAGTTTTCAACTGATCAGCACTGTGGAGGTCAGCCAGAATGACCATTTCTGTTTTGTTTGTTTGTTTGTTTTGTTTTTTGTTTTTCGAGGTAGGGTCTCACTTTGGCTCAGGCTGACATGGAATTCACTATGTAGTCTCAGGGTGGCCTCAAACTCACTGCGATCCTCTTACCTCTGCCTCCCCAGTGCTTTTTTTTTTTTCCCCAGAATGAGCATTTCTCCATGGAGAGGTTACTACAGAGGCATCCTCACACATGACCTTCAAATGCTCCAGGGCATACCTGTCAGCAGCTGCCAGCAAATCATCTGCCATCTTGTCGAGGTTGGGCACCTTCCCCGTGGAAATGAAGCACATCATTTCCTTTAAAACTTCAGGCTCGGGCTGGAGAGATGGCTTAGCGGTTAAGGCACCTGCCTGATAAGCCTAAGAACGCTGGTTTCAATCTCCAGCAGTTCCAATCTCCAGGTCCCACGTTTAGCCAGATGCAAAGTGACGCAAGGGTGCAATGCCACACTTGCCCACAAGGGGGCGCACACATCTGGATTTCGTTCAAAGCAGCTGAGAGACTGCTGGCGAGCCCATCTCTGTCTCCTTCTCCCTCTCTGTCTGTCTCTCTGTGACTCTCTCCAAAAATAAATAATAAAAATAATTTTAAAAAATTAAAAAAAAAACAACTTCAGGCTTGAGCAGGGTTTGGTGGCGCACACCTTTAATCCAAGCACTCAGGAAGCAGAGGGAGGAGGATCGCCATGAGTTCGAGGCCACCCTGAGACTACAGAGTGAATTCCAGGTCAGTCTGGGCTACAGTGAGACCCTACCTTGAAAAACAAACAAACAAAAACTTTAGGCTCTACATGGTTGATTTCCACTCAATTATTTTTATTCTCCTCCATCTCATGTTCAGACATGGCACTAAAAACTGGAGATGTAGCTGCTAAGACTGCCTGGTGAGCCTGGAACTCCTGGCCAGCCACACGTTTGCAGCAGGCTGTGAGCCGGGAATTCTCCCACAGCCCTCCTAACTCATCTGCCAACTGGTACTGGGGAACCTTCACCATGTTCATGGTATTTTGGCCAGAAATATTGACAGAGCCTTGTACTGCACTCATTTCGCAGAAGAGGGTGAACTTGTCATGAGGGAAAAGCCCACTGGTCTCGTCCGAAAGAAAATCTGTGCGGACAACTTTTTTGAAACCCCAATCTTTGCCTTGCACAAAACCTATAAGCTCGTTGACTCTCCATAGCTTTGGTTTCTTCTTCCTTAGCATTCAGGATGAAGAATTTGAATTTTGCTCAAACTTCACTCTTTGGACAGGTGACCAATAACAGGTACAGTGACAGGGAATCTTTGCTTTCTTCATGTAGCCCTTTTGGGTTTACTCGTAAACACCATTTCAGTTTATCATTGGCTCTGGATGAAAAAGTAGAACCTTTAATGACATCACGCATTTCCCCGGTGAAAGCTAAGGTTATTGATGGTCCACATGTAGGAGAATTTTACTGCCTTGATTTGTGTGCAGCACTGGCTCTCACTCTACCTTTCTGCAGGACTTGGAACCCTTGACATCGCCGGTTTGAAGGCTCAGAGAGATTCCAGTCAGGGGGCAAAGATTTCTGTTTTTTCCTTCATTCAAGTCAAGTCAGTAGAAAAATTTTGTCTTGTCTAGCAGGAAATCTAGTCACAGAAAACTTCATCCAGTACCCACAGCTCTCCTTGGCAGCCCTCCCATAGTCCTGGCATCTCCATAAAGACTTCACTGCAACCCAGGGCTCATCTTCATGGATCCATCGGGCCTCCACGAAGGCAATCCTACCAGACTGCTTCACACTGAGCACGCGGCTACAACTGCTGGTCCCTGCCTGGCCCTCGCACTGTCCACAACATCCGCCACCTGCGAGACCACCTATACACACTCTGGGAGCACGCACACGCCACAATATGTCTTTTGATTTCAATAATTGCTGGTGGGTAAAAGAACAAGGCTGGTAGAATTATGCTAGTGTTTTGGTCACTTGGAAGTGGGAACAACGTAAGGTGAATTAGTGTGAGGGCTAGTATTAACTTTAAAAAAATATTTTATTTATTTATTTATTTGAGAGAAAGAGAGAAAGAAAGAGTGAGCATGCCAGGGTCTTTCACCACTGCAAATGAACTCCAGACGCATGTGCCACCATGTGCATCTGGCTTATGTGGGTACTGGAGACTCAAACCTGGATTCTTAGACTTCTCAGGCTAGCACTTTAAGGGCTAAGTCATCTCTCAAGACCCAGCATTAACTTTTTTAAAAATGGAGGTGGCTCAGTTATCTGGCAGAAGGAAGTTGGGTACTGTTAAATTCCACAGATATTAGAAGTTGTTGACTCTATGGAAGGTTGTAGTATGGAGAGTAAAAAGGGGGAAAGGAAGAGAGATTGTGGTAAAGCAGGTGGAAAGAGATGGAAAGAAAGCAAGTTTGAGGGACATAAAAGTTGTGGAAACGTTCCAATAGCAGCCTGGGTGGAAAAAAAATACAGAACAATTCTAAAATCCAACTAAGCAACATACACATTCAAATGAAACCAGCCAAGAGTGTTTGTGTGTGAGTGGGGATCAGATAAGCAGGGCTGGTGGTATAGGCCTTTAATCCCAGCATTTGGGTTGGGGGGGCAGAGATAGGAGGATTTGCTGTGAGTTCAAGGTCACCCTGAGACTCAGGTCAGCTAGAGTGAGACCCTACCTCAAAAACAAACAAACAAAAAACCCAGGTAAACTAACAAAGCCAAATTCTGTCTAGGTGTGGTGGCCCATTGGTTCATACCCTTAATCCTATTAACTGGCAGGCTGAGATTCCTGGGCTGCAATGGGTTCCAGGTCAGCCTGGGCCAGAGTGAGATTCTTCCCCTAAGAAAGACAGAAGTAAAAGAAACAAAAGAGCCAGGCATGGTGGTGCGCACCTTTAATCCCAGCACTCGGGAGGCAGAGGTGGAAGGAAGACTGTGAGTTCGAGGCCACTCTGAAACTACATAATGAATTCCAGGTCAGCCTGTACTAGAGTGAAACCCTACCTTGAAAACCAAAAAAAAAAAAAAAAAAAAAAAAAAAAAAAAAAATATATATATATATATATATATATATATATATATATATATGTATTTGTTTGCAAATACAGAGAGGGAGTGAGACATACAGAGAGACTGGATGGTCCAGGGCCTCCAGCCACTATAAAGAAATGCCAGACGCATGTGCCACCTTGTGCATCTGGCTTATATGAGACCTGGGGAATCAAACCTGGATTCTTAGGCTTTTCAGATAAGTGCCTTAACCACTAAGCCATCTCTCCAGCCCTCAGAGTTTTTATAGACAGTATGGCAGGCAGTCTGACATCATCTTGAATTTTTTACACTACTTGTGTGTTACAAGTTTCTAAGGTTACATACTTTTGGGAAGCAAACAGAAAATTCTTTAGCAATAAGTCAGTGATAGGGCTAGAGAAATGGTTTAACAGTTAAGGAAGGCACTTGTCTGAAAAGCCAAAGGACCCAGGTTTGATTCTCCAGGATCCACATAAGCCAGATATGTGTCTGGAGTTTGTTTGCAGCAGCTGAAGGGCCTGGTGTGCCCATTCTCTCTCTCTCTCTCAAATAAAGTCAGTAATAAGAAAGTACAAACATATAACAAAGAGCTGTTTGTTCAGGGGTGTTTGTCCCTGTGGTTGCACTAACCAGATAATATACAAACAGGGTACAGATACATAGACAGACAGGGAGGAGATTCAGGATTATATTGTCTCCCTGGTAAAGGTTTGTATAATGAAAACTGTGTTTCAGAGTATCATCTGTGTCTAGTTTCTCTGTTAAATTTCTTCAACCACATTTCCGCTTTTGATGTCTTTGCAAATACTACCAAGACACATCACCTATTTTGGTATCACCATAGATGTTAACCCTTTGGTATCCCTATCAGAGTGTTTGGAATTTTATTTTTTTATTTTTTCTGAGATAGGGTCCCACTCTAGCCCAGGCTGACCTGGAATTCACTGTACAGTCTCAGGGTGACCTTGAACTCACAGCAATCCTCCTACCTCTGCCTCCCCAGTGCTGGTATCAAAGGCGTGCACCACCATACCTGGCTTGTGTTTGGGATTTTAAAGATTTTTATTGAAAGGAATCAAACTTGACTATCATATTGAGAATATAAGGGCCCAACAGAAGGACCGTGATGAGCATCAGGAGGGCCAGCAAATGAAATAAACCAAGATCCTTATCATGTGCCTGACTATCCTTGACTTTTAGGACTTAATAGGGCATGAGCTGTTATAATAAGCAGATGATTTCTCTGACCAGGAATAGCAAACACATAAGGAACATAGTTAAAGCTATATTTTAAATTCTAGTGGGACTGGTGGACATTATGTCAATCTTCCCCAGTATCCCATGTTGAATTTTGTCAGGCTTCTGTTGTGTGTAAACCAGCTAGCTTCTAAGATTGTGACTGCATTAGGGCTGTAGACTCCTCAAGCTTCTGCCATGTGTAGACTAGTCAGCTTCTGGGGTGTCTAAAGCAGGGCTGTATTCTTCTCAGTTGGGGTAGGTTTCTTTGGAGTTTGAACCCTGGTGATCTGTCATCTGTCACAATTGACTTGCTCTTAGCTGATGGGTATGGGCTCAATTCCTGAGGAGTATGGGGTCGTCTCGAATTACAAATATTAAGAAACACCATCAATGGCAGAAGAACCTGGCTTACTTTTAGAAATCTAAGAGACACCATCAAACAACCAGCATCACCAACATCAGCAAGCACAAACAGCCAGAGCTTCAAATTATTTTTACACTTTCGAGCTGGGCTCCAGATTTTCTCCAAACATGCCATAAGGCCAGACTCCAAGAAATGCCCTTAGTGATATACTTCTTTCTTGGTAGAGCTTTATCCATTTGTGGACTTCAGATTTAAGCCTGATTTCATGGGGCCACACACTTAAATCATCACATTTTGTTTTTGGCTCCCATAGACTCATGACTATCTCATAATGTATTTGTATTTGGCCCAACTTTAACAGTCCCCATAACATTTACCAACTTTAAGATTTTTTTGTTTTGATATTTTTATTTATTTATTTCCAAACAGAGAGAGACAGAAGAGAGACAAAAAGAGAGAATGGGTGCAACAGGGCCTCTAGCCACTGCAAATGAACGCTAGAGGCATGTGCCACTTTGTGCATCAGGCTTTATATAGGTGTAGGAGAATTGAACCTGAGTCATTAGACTTTGTAGGAAAACACCTTAGCTGCTGAACCATGTATCCAGCCCCAAGACTGTGGTTTTCTTTCTTTCTTTTTTTTTTTTTTTTTTTTTTTTTTTTGGAGAAAGTCAGAGAGAGAATGGGGGCACCAGCAGCCTCTCAGCTGCTATGAACAAACTCCAGACGCCTGCGCCTCTTTGTGGGAAAGTGGCATTGTGCCCTTGCATCACTTTGCGTCTGGCTAAATGTGGGACCTGGAGAATAGAATGGGCATTCTTAGGCTTAGCAGGCAGGCGCCTTAACCACTAAGCCATCTCTCCAGCCCGATTATTTTTTTCCAGTTTATTGCATGTTTAACTTTAATTACCACTTACAACCCCATTGTAATTTTTTTCTTTTTTTGTCTTTGGTTTTATTGGCAACTTCTATACTTACAAACAATAAACCATGATATTTCTCTCCCCTCCACCCATCCCCCCTTCAGAACACCAGTCTCCATCATATCCCCTCCCTCTTTCCATTAGTCTCTCTTTTAACTTGATGTCATCATCTTTTTCTTCTATTTTGAGGGTCTTGCAGAGGTATTGCTAGGCACTGCAAGGTCATGGATATCGAGGCCAATTTCTGTCTGGACAGTTGCATTGTAAGGAGTCATACCCTTCCTTTGGCTCTTACATTCTTTATGCCACCTCTTCCACAATGGTCCCTGAGCCTTGGAGGGTGTGATTAGAGATGTTCAGTGCTAGACGCTCCTCCATCCCTTCTTCTCAGCACTATGTTGCCTTTTGGGTCATCCCAGTGGTCATCTCCATCTGAAAAGAGAAGCTACTCTTAACCAGAAGTGAGAGTAGCATTAATATGTGAATATGAACATTGTGTAGTGCTCTCAGGGCAGTTTGGTGGGAATAATAACATTTAGCTAGACAAGAGCAGGCTTTATACCCCTAAGGCTCATGACCTCCCCTGCCATAGACTTTTGCTTAGGTTTTTCAGTACCAGGCATGTATTCCCTCCCATAGAGCAGGCCTCAAGTCCAATTAGAGAGAAGTTGTTTTTCCCCCAGAGCAGACATGCCACTATTGCACCCATTCAGTCATTGGGCCTGTCTGGCCAAATTTGAGGTTTCCAGTGTCCATTGTTTTCACTGCAGATGACTTATGTCTCCCATATGGCTGCATGCAGTGCAGCTTTTTCCAGCTTTCAGTTGGCTGGTCTACAGGGAGGAGGTTTTTCAGCTCAGGCAAGTAAGTTCTTCAGCAATAGGATCTTACCATCTGTTTCTCAAAGGAAACCAAGGGCCTTGGCAATAGCCTGTAATGTTTTGGAGGCAACAGGGACCGCCCTGGCCAACAACTCACTGGAAGGTATCCCATCCCTGGCACTGAAAGTTCTCTAGTAACAATCTATAGCTTCTGGATGTGCCATTATTCAAAAAAGTAGGTTTACATAAGTCTTATTCAGAATATCTTGAATTTTGATTGATCCCATTAAGTCCTTCCCTTTCCTCCCTTCTTTATAAACTTTTTCTAGCTTACTGGCCTCTGCTACCAATTTTTGGTTGCAGCTCACATACAAATCTATACATTTGTAACTAGGGTCCACATATGAGAGAGAACATTGATGTTTGGCTTTATGAGCCTGGGTTACCTCACTTTTTGTAGTGCTTCCTGTTTTCCCTTTACTCACTTGTTTTAACTGTTATTTGAGTATGGTTTATTTTTTCCTATTTCCTCCTGTGTGTGTTTTGCTTTCTCTTCAGTGTGAAGGATTCCTTTAAGTATTTTCTGTAGAGCTGGTTTAGTTGTCATAAATTCCTTTAGCCTGTTTTTGTTGTGAAATGTCCTTATTTCTCCATCAATTTGAATAGATAGCTTTGCAGGATAAAGTCATCTTGGTTGACAGTTTTTGTCTTTCAGAACTTGGAATACATCATTCCATGCCCTTCTGTCTTTTAAAGTTTGTTTTGAGTAATCTGCTGTGATCCTGATGGGCTTGCCTTTGTAGGTGACTTGCTTTTTCTCTCTAACTGCTTTCAATATATTTTCTTTGGTTTGCGTGTTTAGTAGTTTAATTATAACATGGCGAGAGAGGTTCTTTCCAGGTTTTGTCTGTTTGGTGTTTTAAAAGTTTCTTGTATCTGCATTGGCATTTCTTTCCCAATTTGGGGAAATTTTTCTTCTATGATTTTGTTGAAAATGCCTACTTAAGCCTCTGGATTGAAATTTTTCTCCTACTATATCCTGAATTCTTATGTTTGATCTTCTCATAGTGTCCCAGATATCTTGGAATTCCCATTCATACCTTTCTATTGGCTTGTCTTTCTCTTTGTTGGACTGTATTAAGTCTGCCACCTGGTTTTCTAGTTTAGATAGTCTGTTCTCTCCTTCATCAGTTCTACTGGTGAGACTTTCCACAGAGTTTTTTTTTTATTTCACTGACTGTGTTCTTCAGAGCTAGGATTTCAGCCTGATTTTTCTTCAGTATTTCTATTTCCTTACTCATGTCCTGTAATGACCTTTTTATTTCATTAAGCTGTTTTTTGTGCATTATTTCAGGAGTTTATTTTCTTCTTTGAATCCTTTCATTTCTTCTTTCATTTATTTGAGTATAGATATAATCATTCTTTTGTAAAATATTTTTACTTTTATTTATTTATTTGAGAGACGGAAAGAGGCTGAGAGACAGAGAGTGAGAAAGAATGGGTGCACCAGCACTTCCAGCCACTGAAAATGAACTCTAGATGCAGGCTCCACCTTGTGCGTTTGGCTTACGTGGGTCCTGGGGAATTGAACCGAGGTCCTTTGGCTTTGCAGGCAAGTGCTTTAACTGCTAAGCCATCTCTCCAGCCCTAGATATAATCATTCTTTTGAAATCTTTGAAAGGTATTTCATCTAAAACAGTCTCATTGGTGATCATTTCTGATGGATTTATAATTTATAATGCATTGTCTTGATTCTTTGTGTTTCTTGTATTATAATGTAGTGATTTTTGCATCCTGAATTGATTTGATGCTTGGGTTTTCTACTTATCTGCAGTGTTCTTAGATGTGGTGATTCATCTTTATATACTTTCAGGATATGAGTTTAATGTGCCAAGTGTAGCCCTTGTACCCTAATCCAATCGCAGAAGTAATCCTAGGTGTTGAGTTTGCTTGCTAAGCAAGTATTCTAGTGGAATGGGTGGAGCAATTTACTGGTGAATTCTTTTTTTTTTTTTTTTTTTTTTAAGGTTTGCAGCTGTTTATTTACAAGTATACATTTAACACAATGAAATAAACACTGATATATTGAAGCCTAGTTAATAGTAGTGTAACAATATGTATCATTTTGATGATTACATTATTTTAAACAACAAAGTACACTGAAAAATTAATGCCGATAAAATTCTTGGTCATAATATTAAGAAATACAATATATAAATTGAAAATATGATTGTTTAAAATTTGAAAATGGAAGTGAACTCATTTGGATAGAGTCAGACGTTAACATAATCTGGAAGGGGAGGAGCTCTGACCCAAATGACATCTTTCAGGTTAACAGAAGAGAAGAGAAGAGAAGAGAAGAGAAGAGAAGAGAAGAGAAGAGAAGAGAAGAGAAGAAGCATCGTGGATCTCAGGATGGCGGGCAGTCTGCTTCCTCAGGTAGAGTGTATTCCCAGTGTCCACGGCTCCGGCTCTGCGGCCGACTCACATCACTGTGCACGAAGACTTTCCCTGTGAAGCTGCCCCATCCATCTTTTCTGCCTCCAAAATTATCCTTTTAAAAACATCAACAGCAGTCTGATTTTCTTTAGCAGAAGATTCCAAAAAAGCTGCATTCCAAGATTCTGCCAAAGCTTTCCCTTCTTCATAACTGATCACCCTTTCCATATGCAGGTCTTTCTTATTTCCAACCAGCATAATAGGTATTTGTACTTTCCCCACCATATCCAACAATTTGCCATGGATAACCTTAATAACTTCAAAACTTTTGATTGATGTAACAGAATACACGAGAATATAACCATTAATATCTATGGAGTATGTCTGAGGAAAAATGGAATATTCATCCTGGCCAGCTGTGTCTACAAGTTGAAGATGATATTCTTGTCCATTTACTGTGATCAACTTTGTGAAAGTGTTTTCTATGGTTGGATCATATGAATCAACAAATTGGCCTTCAACAAACTGAATTGTCAATGAGGACTTCCCCACAGACCGGTAGCCCAGGATGGCGATCTTCCGGGACTTGGACTGCGGCATCTCGACGGTCCTGGCCTCAGCCCCGGCCTAACCGCATCCACCGCGGTGGCGGCGGCTCCTGGTGCTGCGATCGGCGGCGGCCGCGACGGGGGCGAGCGGCATACAGAGCGGGGCGGCGGCGGGCGCGGCTGCCTCTCCGTCCCCTCTCTCCCTCTCTCTCTCTCTCTCTCTCTCTCCGTCCCTCGTTCGCTCTCGCTCAACCGCCCGGAACCGACCGCCGCCCCTCTTTACTGGTGAATTCTAAACTTCAACTGAGAACTATACACATTCAATAAAAACCAGCACAGAGTATACAAGTGTGGGGATTAAAACAAACAGATAGTCGTATAAGGCCAAAATCCCTAAGGGTGTGTGTTGCTCTACACCCTTAATCCTGTCAGCTAGGAGGTAGAGAATTCTGTTCTGAATTGGGTTCCAGGTCAGCCTGGATCTGGATCAGACCCTGCCCCTAATAATGGCAGAAGCAAAAGACAAAGGCCCTATAAATCTGAAAGCATTAAATGCAGCAATATTCAACCACCAAGTGCAGCTTATTTGAAAATGGTAAAGCCAACCAAAAATATATAACCCATAACCTACCCTGACATGGAAAGAGAGATTAGCACTTCCAATGCAGGCCTATGTACCTGGTTTTTTTTTTCAGTCATTCAGCCTCGTTATCTTTTGGTGTGGCTTCCAATCTCACCAATGCTGAAGGCCCACCTTGATCCCTCGGTGTTGTGCTGTGGAGCTGTAGTTCTGTTCAGCTGTGCTGGATGAGCTGCCTCTGGGGGTTGAATGCTGGAGGTTCATGGTTCTAATGGTTGGGGAATGGGAGAGTTCAGGAAGCCTGGAGGTGCTCACACCATCCCCCTGTATCTCTCTTAGTAGCTCCTCAGTTGATCTCAGATGACTTTCCTTTAGATTTCTTGACTCTGCAAGGAGGCTGATGAGGTTGGAAAATCCCCTTGTTTGGTGTCTGCTGCTGCTGCTCAGCATGCCTGGCAGGTGGTGCCAGGCGTGTGGATCACATGGACTGGGGCCTCCATGTATCAGGGCTGCAAGCTCTTCAGTGGGATTCTGGCCATGTTCCTCCTTTCTGGTGGATCTTGGTCTCTCCTGCTTCTCCACTGTGTCTATGAGAAACCTATACTTCTGCACTTTTCAGAACAAGAGTGTATTTTGCAATGGTTTTGCTTAAATCCTTCCCTGGGCTGGTGTGGTGTGCCTCCTATGCTGCCACCTTACCCATACATCTGGTTGTGTTTTTTTTTTTAATAAAAGGTTTTAAAATTTAAATTTTTTTTTAATTTGAGAGAGACAGAGACAGAGAGAGAGAGAGGAAGAGGTAGAGAGAGAATGGGCATGCCAGGGCCTTTCAGCTACTGTGAACAAAGTCCAGACACGTGTGCCCCCTTGTGAGCATGTGCAACATTGTACGCTTGTGTCACTTTTGTGTCTGGCTATACGTGGGACCTGGAGATTCAGAAAAGCATTCTTAGGCTTTGCGCGCAGGGTGCCTTAACTACTAAGCCATCTCTCCAGCCCTGTTTTTTTTTTTTTTTTTTTTTTTTTTTGGAGAGAGACAGAGAGAGACAGAGAGAGAGGGAGAGGAAGACAGATAGAGATGGGTGTGCCAGCAGTGTCTTAGCTGCTGCGAGTAAAACCCAGATGTGTGTGCCCCCTTGTGGTCAAGTGCGGCATTGTGTCCTTGTATCACTTTGCATCTGGCTAAACATGGGACCTGGAGATTGGAAACGTGGTCAAATGTGCCATTGCGCCCTTGCATCACTTTGCATCTGGCTAAACGTGGGACCTGGAGATTGGAAACGCTGGAGATTGAAACCAGCGTTCTTAGGCTTAGCAGGCAGGTGCCTTCACTGCTAAGCCATCTCTCCAGCTTTCCAGCCCTTTTTAAAAAAAAGATTTTATTTTTATTTATTTATTAGAGACACAGAGAGGGAGAGAGAGAGTAAGAATGGGCATGCCAGGGCCTCTCCCCACTGCATACAAACTCCAGATGTATATGCCACCATGTGCATCTGGCTTACATGGAACCTGGAGAATCTAACCTGGGTCCTTAGTCTTCATAGGCATGTGCCTTAACCACTAAGCCATCTCTCCAGCCCTTGTTTTTGTTTTTTGAGGTAAGGTCTCACTCTAGCATAGGCTGACCTTGAATTTGCAATGTAGTCTCAGGGTGGCCTCGGACTCATGGTGATCCTCCTACATCTGCCTCTGAAGTGTTGGGATTAAAGGCATGCGACACCACACCCAGCCCACCCATGGTTTTAAGGTAATGTTTTTTCTATCTTTTATGGAGCTCTTCTGCTTGGGTTCCCCTCTTCCTTATTGCAAGTAATGACTTGTTGAATGGTGTGGTTTGATTCAGGTGTCCTCCGTAAACCTATGTGTACTGAGTGCTAGGTGTCTAGCTAGTGACAATTTGGGAATTGTATCCTCCTGGAGGTGGTGTATTGTTGGGGGCAGGCTTATGGGTGTTATAGCCAGCTTTTTCTTGACAGTGTTTGGCATACTTTCCTGTTGCTGTTGTCCATTTGATGTTGGCTGGGAGGTGATGTCCACCCTCTGCTCATGCCATTATTCCCCCCTGCCATCATGGAGCTCCCTTTCAAGTCTGTAAGCCAAAATAAACCCTTTCCTCCCACAAGCTTCTCTTGGTTGGGTTTTTCTGCCAGCAATGCAAAGCTGACTGCAATAAATGGGATTTCAGAAGGTTTCTATGGGATAGATTTATGTTGCTATTAGTGTTGTGTATCCTCCCCATTGCCCCTTCTTCTACCCCTAGGCCTTTCCATATCTTTCTTCCTTTCTTTCTTTCTGCTGACCATCGACTTGTCAAGTAGCCCTTCCTCCCCCTCCCTATTTTCCCTTTTTCCTAGCTTCATTTTAGTATGTCTATACTGTTGATATTTATAATGGTTTACAATTAGCTGATGCTTGTCCAGGTTAGAAACCACATATGAGAGAGGTCATGCAACGTTTGTCTTTCTGAACCTGTGTGACCTCACTGAGCATGATTTTTTCCAAGTCCTTCCAGTTTCTTGCAAATTTGATTCTTTTATTTTTCCTTTCCACTGAGGAGATTGTGTATATGTACCACATCTTCATTAACCATTCTTTCATTGATGGGCATGTGGGCTGCTTCTAGTTCCTGACTATTGTGAATAGAGAAGCAATTAAAAAAAAATGGTTGAAGGGTTGGAAAGATGGCTTGGCAGTTAAGGTGCATGCCTGCAAAACCTAAGGACCCTAGTTTGACTCTCCAGATCCTACGTAAGTCAGATGCACATGGTAGTGCATGCATCTGGAGTTCTTTTGCAGTGGCTAGAGGCCCTGGTATGCCCATTTTCTCTCTCTCTCTCTCTCTCTCTCTTTTCTCTTTCTCTCTCTCCCTTTCTCTGTCTCTAATAAATAAAAATAAAATATTGCACTTGGGAGAAAATTATTTTTAAAAAATGGTTATTTAATTATTTAAATTTTTAAATTAAAAAAAAAATGGTTGAGTGAGCCAGGCGTGGTGGTACGTGCCTTTAATCCCAGCGCTCAGGAGGCAGAGGTAGAGGGATCACTGTGAGTTCAAGACCAGCCTGAGACTACATAGTGAATTCCATGTCAGCCTGGGCTACAGTGAGACCCTACCTTGAAAAACCAAAATAAATAAATAAATAAATGGTTGAGCAAGTGTGTCTGTGGTATATAGTAAAGTCTTTAGAGTATATGCCCAAAAGAGGTATAGCTGTATCTAAAGGTAGTTCTATTTACAGCCTTTTAAGGAGTCTCCACACTGATTTCCATAGTGGCTGTACAAGTCTGCACTCCCACCAACAGTGAATGAGTATTTCACTTTCCCCACATCCCTACCAGCATGTGCTGTCATTTGAGTTTTTTTTTAAAGTTTTTTTTTTATTTATTTGCAAACAGAGATAGACAGAGAGAAAGAATGGGCATTCCAGGGCCTCCAGCCACTGAAAATGAACTCCAGATGAATGCCACACTTTGTGGATCTGTTTTTACCTGAGTACTGGGGAATCAAATCTGGGACATTAGTCTTTGCAGGTAGTGCTTAACTACTGAGCCCTCATTTGATTTTCTGATGGTTGCCACTCTGACTGGATGGAATCCCATAGTCATTTTAATTTGCATTTCCCTGATGAGTAGATATGTTGAACATCTCCTTAGGTGTTTAATGGCCATTTGTGTTTCTTCCTTTGAGAACTCTCTGTTCAACTCCCTGCCTCATTTTTGAGTGCAGTGCTTGATTTTTTATTGTTTAGGTTTTTGAGTTCTTTATACATTCTAGATATTAAACCTTTGTTGGAGTTATTGCCAGTGAAGATTTCTTCCCATCCAAAAGGTTGTCTATTGACTCTGTTGATGATTTGGTTATCTTTATAATAACCTTTTATTTTCAATAGGTCACAGTTGTTGAGTGTTTGCCTAATTCCCTGAGCTTTTGGAGTCTTGTTCAGAGCATTTTCCTATCTTGGAGTGTTTTCTATACCTTCTCTTCTAGTTGATTTCGAGTTTCAGGTCTTATATTGAGATCCTTGATCCATTTGGAGTTGATTTTGGTGGAAGGTGAGAAAAGGGGGTCCATATTCAATCTTCTACATATGGTTATCCAGTTTTCCCAGCACCATTTGTTGAAGATGCTATTTTTGCTCCAGTGAGTGGTGTTTTTATTATTTTATTTTATTTTTTGATTTTTTGAGGTAGGGTCTCACTGTAGTCCAGGTTGATCTGGAATTCACTTTGTAGTCTCGGGCCTTGATCCTCCTACCTCTGCCTCCAAAGTGCTGGGATTGAAGGTGTGCACCACCACACCTGGCTCAGTAAGTGCTTTTGGCTGCTTTGTCAAAGATCAGGTAGCTATGGTTACTCAAAATCATACCTGGATCTTCAATTCTATTCCTTTGATCAATGTGCCTGCCTTTTATGTCAATGCCATGCTGTTGTTATTACGCTTGCCTTATAGTATAGCTTGAAATCAAATATGATGATGCTACCAGAGGTGTTCCTTTTGCTGAGTATGTTTTTGGTTAGCCAAGTCCTTTTATACTTCCATATGAATTTTTAGACTATTTTTTCTAACTCTGTGAAGAATGTTGCTGGATGCGGTATAGCTGTATCTAAAGGTAGTTCTATTTACAGCCTTTTAAGGAGTCTCCACACTGATTTCCATAGTGGCTGTACAAGTCTGCACTCCCACCAACAGTGAATGAGTATTTCACTTTCCCCACATCCCTACCAGCATGTGCTGTCATTTGAGTTTTTTTAAAGTTTTTTTTTTTATTTGCAAACAGAGATAGACAGAGAGAAAGAATGGGCATTCCAGGGCCTCCAGCCACTGAAAATGAACTCCAGATGAATGCCACACTTTGGATCTGTTTTTACCTGAGTACTGGGGAATCAAATCTGGGACATTAGTCTTTGCAGGTAGTGCTTAACTACTGAGCCCTCATTTGATTTTCTGATGGTTGCCACTCTGACTGGATGGAATCCCATAGTCATTTTAATTTGCATTTCCCTGATGAGTAGATATGTTGAACATCTCCTTAGGTGTTTAATGGCCATTTGTGTTTCTTCCTTTGAGAACTCTCTGTTCAACTCCCTGCCTCATTTTTGAGTGCAGTGCTTGATTTTTTATTGTTTAGGTTTTTGAGTTCTTTATACATTCTAGATATTAAACCTTTGTTGGAGTTATTGCCAGTGAAGATTTCTTCCCATCCAAAAGGTTGTCTATTGACTCTGTTGATGATTTGGTTATCTTTATAATAACCTTTTATTTTCAATAGGTCACAGTTGTTGAGTGTTTGCCTAATTCCCTGAGCTTTTGGAGTCTTGTTCAGAGCATTTTCCTATCTTGGAGTGTTTTCTATACCTTCTCTTCTAGTTGATTTCGAGTTTCAGGTCTTATATTGAGATCCTTGATCCATTTGGAGTTGATTTTGGTGGAAGGTGAGAAAAGGGGTCCATATTCAATCTTCTACATATGGTTATCCAGTTTTCCCAGCACCATTTGTTGAAGATGCTATTTTTGCTCCAGTGAGTGGTGTTTTTATTATTTTATTTTATTTTTGATTTTTTTGAGGTAGGGTCTCACTGTAGTCCAGGTTGATCTGGAATTCACTTTGTAGTCTCGGGCCTTGATCCTCCTACCTCTGCCTCCAAAGTGCTGGGATTGAAGGTGTGCACCACCACACCTGGCTCAGTAAGTGCTTTTGGCTGCTTTGTCAAAGATCAGGTAGCTATGGTTACTCAAAATCATACCTGGATCTTCAATTCTATTCCTTTGATCAATGTGCCTGCCTTTTATGTCAATGCCATGCTGTTGTTATTACGCTTGCCTTATAGTATAGCTTGAAATCAAATATGATGATGCTACCAGAGGTGTTCCTTTTGCTGAGTATGTTTTTGGTTAGCCAAGTCCTTTTATACTTCCATATGAATTTTTAGACTATTTTTTCTAACTCTGTGAAGAATGTTGCTGGATGCCAGGTATGGTGATGCATACCTTTAATCCCAGCACTTGGGAGGCAGAGGTAGGACGATTGCCATGAGTTCAAGGCCACCCTGAATTCCAGGTCAGCCTGGGCTGCTAGAGTAAGACCCAACCTTGAAAAACCAAAAAAAAAAAAAAAAAATGTTGCTGGGATTTTGTATATTGCTTTTGGTAGGATGGTCATTTTAATAATATAAGTGTCCAGCTAATTGGATCAAAAGGAAAAAAGAGAATTCTCAAATCAACAAGATCAGAAACTAAAAGGGAAATGTTACAACAGACCCTAATGAAATTGGAAGAATCATCAGGACATATTTCATAGATCTATTCTCCACAAAACTGGAAAACTTGGAAAAATCGATGAAACCTTTAATTCATAACAGCTACCAAAATGAATCCCAGAAGATCTAAACTACCTGAATAGAGACATAACATCAAATGAGATTGGAACTGTTATTAAAAGATTCCCAACATACAAAAAAGTCTAAGCCTAGATAGTTTTACTGTTAAATTCTATCAAACTTTCACTGAAGAACTAAAGCCAAGTGTTCTCAGGTTATTCTGTAAAATTGAAAAAGAAGGGAACACTCCTTGATTCCTTCTATGAAGCCAGCATTACATTAATATCAAAACCAGACAGCGACACAAGTAAAGAAAATACAAACCAATATCCCTGATGAACTTAGATATAAAAATTCTCAATAAAATTCTTACAAACCAGATTAAAAAACATATCAAAAGCATCATCCACCTTGATCAAGTAGGTTTTATCCCAGGGATACAGGGTTCAACATACAGAAATTGATAAACATGATATATCACATAAACAGACTCAAACTCAGCAACCACAAGAAAACACATGTTTTCTTGACAACTTCCATAATTATAGACAATAAACCATGATAATCCCCTCCACTACTTTCCCCTTCACAAATCCACCCTCCATCATATCTCCTCCCTTTCTCAATTAGTCATTTATTTTGATGTCTTCTTTTCCTTCTATTATTAGGATCTTGTGTAGGTAGTTCCAGGCACTGTGATGTCATGGATATCCAGGCCATTTTGTGTCTGGAAGATTGCATTATAAGGAGTCCTACCCTTCCTTTGGCTCTTACATCTTTTCTACCACCTCTTCTGTAATGGACCCTGAGCCTTGGAAGGTGTGATAGAGATGTTTCAATGCTGAACAATCCTCTGTCATTTCTTCTCAGCACTATGGTGCCTTTTGAGTCATTCCAGTGGTCACCACCATCAGAAAAGAGAAGCTTCTCTAACCAAAAGTGAGTAGTATTAATATATGGATATGAGGGCACTTTTACCTTTTTCATCTCTAATTTTATTATTTGAGTCACTTATTTCTTTCTTTTGGTCCAATTTGCTAAGGGTTTATCAATCTTGTTTATCCTTTCAAAGAACCAACTGTTTCATTGATTCTTTGTATTGTGTTTTTTCCCCTGGCTTCTATTTCATTAAGCTCTGCCCTAATCTTTATTATTTCTTCCCATCTACTGATTTTTGGTTTGCCTTGTTCTTTTTCCAAGGCCTTAAAGTGAAGCATTAAGTTGTTTATTTATGACCTCTTTTGAATTTCTTAACATAGGCACTTAAAGCTATAAATTTCCCTTTCAGGACTGCCTTCATTGTGTCCCATAGGTTTTGATATGTTGTGTTCTCATCATCATTTAAATCTATAATTTTTAATTTCCTTTTTGACTTCTTCAATTAACTATTAATCATTCAGTAGTGTACTGTTTGGTTTCCATGATTTTGCGTATGCTTTATAGTTTCTTGCTGTTGATTTATAGATAGAGTACAAGGAATTTTTTTTCAACTTTTTTTTTGTTAAGATTTACTTTGTGTCCTAATTTATGGTCTGTTTTAGAGAATGTTCCATGTGCTGCTGAAGAGAATATGTATTCTGAAGCATTTGGATGGAATGTTCTGTAGGTATCTGTTAGGTCCACTTGTTGTATGATCTTATTTAATCCATATACTTCTCTGTTTATTTTTGTTGGGATGAACTGTCAATTGATGAGAGTGGGGTATTGAAGTCACTCACTACAATTGTGTTTGGTATCATCTGTGACCATAAGTCTACTACAGTTTGTTTGATGAAATTGGGTGCAACCATGTTAGGTGCACCTATGTTTAGAATTGTAATGTCCTCCTGTTTAAATGTTCCTTTAATCAATATAATGTGACCTTTTTTTATCTTTCCTCACTAATGTTTGTTTGAAGTCTACCCTGTCAGATATTAGGATAGTAACACCTCCTTGTTTTCTAGGCCCATTTGCTTGAAATACTGTTTTTCATCCTTTCACCCTAAGATAGTGTCTGTCTTTAATGAAGATGTGAGTTTCTTGGAGGCAACAAACAGAAGGAGCCTGCCTTTTAATCCAGTCTGCAAGCTTGTGGCTTTTGGTCAGGGCATTAAGGCCATTTTTATTATTTTTTAAAAGTATGGATTTATTCTTGCCATTCTTTTTGTTTTGTAGTACTTCCTGTTTTTCTTTTACTCTCTTGTGTTAAGTATTATTTGAATATGGTTTATTTTTTCCTATTTTCTCATGTGTGTGTGCTTGTCTTTCTCTTCAGTGTGAATTCCTTCTAGTATTTTCTGTAGAGTTGGCTTAGTGGTCATATATTCCTTCAGCTTGTTTTTGTTGTGGAATGTCCATATTTCTCTGTCACTTTAGATGGATAGCTTTGCTGGATAAAGTAATCTTGGTTGACAGTTGTTATATTTCAGAACTTAGAATACATCATTCCAAGCCCTCTGGCTTTTAAAGTTTGTGTTGAGTAATCTGCTGTGATCCTGATGGGCTTGCCTTTGTATGTGACTTGATGTTTCTCTCTAACTGCTTTCAATACATTTTCTTTGGTTTGTTTGTCTAGTAGTTCAATTATAATATGACAAGGAGAGGTTCTTTTCTGATTTTGTCTGTTTGGTGCTCTAATGGCTTCCTATATCTGTATTGTCATCTCTTTCCCTATTTGAGGGAAATCTTCTATGAGTTTGTTGGAAATGCCAACTATGTCTTTGAAGTGAAATTCTTCTCCTACTATATCCTGAATTCTTATGTTTGATTTGTTCATAATGTCCCAAATGTCTTGAAATTCCCATTCATGCCTTCCTATTAGTTTGTTTTTCTTTTTAATGGACTGTACTACAACCATATCTTCTAGTTTAGAGATTCTGGTCTCTCCTGGATCCATTCTACTGGTGAGACTTTCTATAGAATTTTCTGCTTGACTTACTCTGGTTTTCATTTCTAGTATTTCTAATTGGTATTTCACAATTTCTATTCCATAACTTGCATCTTGTATTGACCTCCTTATTTCATTAAGTTGTTTTCCTGTGTTTTCTTGGGATTCCTTCAGGTGTTTGTTTTCTTCTTTGATTCCTTCTTTGATTTCTTTGAATGTAGATATAATAATTCTTTTGAATAATTTTTGATGGAATTGTATTGTCTTTATTTTTTTATATTTTATTTTTATTTATTTATTAGACAGAGAAAGAGGGAGAGAGAGATAATGGGTGCACCAGAGCCTCCAGCCACTCTAAACAAACTCCAGATGCATGCGCCCCCTCGTGCATCTGGCTAACATGGGCTCTGAGGAATTGAACCTGGCTCCTTTGGCTTTGCAAGCAAACACCTTAACCACTAAGCCATCCCTCGAGCCCTTGTGTTTAATTTTTGTGTTTTATTAAAATGTAGAGATTTTTGCATGTTGAGTTAGTTTGGTGCTTGGATTTTCTAATTATCTGCAGTCTTCTTTGATGTGTAAATTTGACTTTATATATCTTCAAGTAGGAGCCTAAGGTGCCAGGTGTAGCTTTTATATTATTCCCATAGTAACAGCAGAAGTGACCCAAGGTTGAGTTTGCCTGTTATTCAAGTATTATAGTAGGCTGAATGGAGCAAAATATAGGCAAATTCTAAAATTCAACAGAGTAACATACATATTCAATCAAAACGGCAGCACAGAGTATTTATGCAAGTGGGGATTAAAACAAACAGATAATCTAACAAAGCTAAAGTCCCTAATGGTGTGTGTTGATCCATACCCTTAATCCTGTCACTGGAAGGCTAAGATTTCTGGTCTATAATGGGTTCCAGGTCAGCCTGTGACTGAGTGGCACCCTGCCCCCAAGAAAGACAGAAAAAAAGTCACTATAAATCAGGTAATATCAAAAGCAACATAAGTTAATCCCCAAGCAGAGCTTATTTAAGAATGGTAAAGCCAACCACTAATACATCAATCAAATCTAACACATAACCTGCTGTAACATGGAAGGTGCAATTAGCACTTCTAGAGCAGGCCTGTATATCTGGCCTTTGGGCAGGTATTGACCCAGAGTAAGTAGGCCCTGTTACCTTTTGGGATGGCTCTCCATCTCACTTACTTTGAGTACTTGGCTAGACTGGTTGGATTGGTGGGTCTGCTGTTCCATTCTGATGGCTGTTCTGGATATTTTATTTTGTGGCTGAGATCCCTTGGAGTTCTCCAGTGCTGGCACTTGGGGGACAGGAGGCTGTGGAGTTAGCAGGAGGGGAGGCTGTGGAGAGCCCTTGAAGTTCTGGCACTACTCAGCTGATCCTGTTTGTCTTCTTCCCACCTTAAGTTTTTTTTATGTTATTAAGAATATTTTTAGGGGCTGGGGAAATGGCTTAGTGTGTTTTCCTATGAAGCCTAAGGACCTCAGTTCAATTCCCCAGGACCCACATAAGCCAGATGCACAAGAGGGCGCATGCATCTGGAGTTTGTTTGTAGTGGCTAGAGGCCCTAGTGAGTCTCTTCCTCTCTCTCTCTCTCTCTCTCTCTCTCTCAAATAAATAAAGAAAGAAATTTTTCTAAAAATAATCTTTTTAGCCAGTGTGGTACTACATGCCTTTAATCCCAGCACTTGGAAGGCAGAGTAGGTGAATTGCTGTGAGTTTGAGGCCAGCCTGAGACTGCATAGTGAATTCCAGATCAATCTGCGTTGGTGGTATAGTGGTGAGCATAGCTGCCGTCCAGATCAGCCTGCGCTAGAGGGAGACCCTTCTTCAAAAAACAATACAAAACAAAACAATAAAGAAGCTTTTTGAAATAACTTTTTATAAAATAGTAGACCAGGGCTGGAGAGATAGCTTAGCGGTTAAGGCACCTGCCTGCAAAGCCTAAGAATACTCGTTTGAATCTCCAGGTCCCATGTTTAGCCAGATGCAAAAGTGATACAAGTGCTCAATCTCACACATGCACACAAGGGGGTGCAGTGTCTGGAGTTAGCTCACAGTGGCTGAGAGGCTGCTGGCATGCCCATTCTCTCTCTGTCTGTCTCTCTGTCTCTCTAACTCTTTCACATTAAAAAAAAAATAGTAGACCAAGCTGGGTGTGGTGGCACACACCTTTAATCCAAGCACTTGGGAGGCAGAGGTAGGAGGATCGCCGTGAGTTCGAGGCCACCCTGATACTACATAGTGAATTCCAGGTCAGCCTGAGCTACAGTGAGACCCTACCTCGAAAAACCAAAAAAAAATAAAAAAAATAAAAAATAATAAGAAAAAATAGACCAGACTTGATTTATAATGTTTACCAAGTATACTGATATAGATTTTATCATTTGTTGATTTTGGAACATTTTTCCTTATAAGGTCTCTGGAACACATTTCTTAAAACTTTTTTTTCCTGACTTCAACTTTTCTTATTGACAACTGCCATAATTATAGACAATAAACCATGGTGATTCCTTCCCCTCCCCTCCCCAACTTTCCTTTCACAAATTCACTCTCCATCATATCTACTCCCCCTTTAAAAAAGTTATTTATTTATTTGTTTATGTTGGTTTTTCTAGGTAGCTCAGGCTGACCTGGAATTCACTATGTAGTCTCAGGGTGGCCTTGAACTCACAGTGATCCTCCTACCTCTGCCTCTCCAGTGCTGGGATTAAAGGTGTGCACCACCACACCCAGCTCACTTCCCCTCTTAATTAGCCTCTCTTTTATTTTGATATCATCATCTTTTCCTTCTATATGAGGTTCTCATGTAGGTAGTACCAGGCACTGTGAGGTCATGGATACCCAGGTCATTTTGTGTCTAGAAGATTGCATTGTTAGCAGTCCTACTCTTTCTTTGGCTCTTACATTTTTTCTGCCACTTCTTCTGTAATAGACCCTGAGCCTTGGAAAGTGTGAGACACATTTAAAAAAATATGGCCAGGTATGGTGGTGCACACCTTTAATCCCAGCACTTGGAAGGGAGAATTAGGATGATTGCTGTGAGTTCAAGGCCACCCTGCGACTACAGAAAGAATGAATTCCAGGTCAGCCTGGACTACAGTGAAACCCTACCTCAAAAAAAAAAAAAAAAAAAAAAAAAAAAAAAGCTGGGCGTGGTGGTGCATGCCTTTAATCCCAGCACTCAGGATGCAGAGGTAGGAGGATCACCATGAGTTCAAGGCCACCCTGAGACTACATAGTGAATTCCAGGTCAGCCTGGACTAGAGTGAAACCCTACCTCATAAAACCAAACCAAACAAAATACAAAAACTATGAGCAGTACTGGAGAGACTGCTCAGTGGTTAAATTGCTTGCTTGCAAAGCCTAACAACCCAAGTTTGATTTCCCAGTACCCACATAAAGCCAGATGCACAAAGTGGAACATGCATTTGGAATTTGTTTGCACTCTCTGGAGGCCCTGGTGTGTCCATTTTCTCCCTCCCCCTCCCCTTTCTCTGTATCTCCCTGCTTGCAAGTAAATAAATAAAAAATTTTTAAGTATGAAAGCAGGTCATATCATTATTAAAAATTTTCTGACAAAGTCAGTATTGAGTCCTCCTGAATCTAAGCATAAGAAATCTTTAGGCTATTTCCTGTTAATAGTTATATAGAACTATAGAGAGATAAAGTAAACTTAAAACAGTTACAACAAATTCTTATAAGAATTGGATTGGAGCCAGGCGTGGTGGCACACGCCTTTAATCCCAGCACGCGGGAGGCAGAGGTAGGAGAATCGCCGAGAGTTCGAGGCCACCCTGAGACTACATAGTTAATTCCAGGTCAGCCTGGACCAGAGTGAGACCCTACCTCAAAACACCAAAAAAAAAAAAAAAGAATTGGATTGGAGTTCTAAAGGGGAATGGGGGGAGGGGAGGGAAATATCATGTGTTTTTTGTATGTAAGTATAGAAGTTGTCAATAAAAAAAAAGAATTCCCTATCTGTCCACTGCAACTGAGGATTCACCCATCATCATCCTGGGGCCAGGACCCTCAGTTTCTCTGTGCCTATAGCCCTTTGGCTCTGCAAGGCTGGAAAGCCAAAAAAGCAGAGCAATCAGGGGATATTTCCAGGGGTGGGGGTCTGAGCCTGTAAGCAACTGGGCCCCCGGCACCCACCACCTGAAGAGGAAGGTGCAGAGAGGACAAAGCTATAACCATAGTGGCAGATGAAACTCTGGAGAGATCTCAGTGGGAAAGCAATTCTACCCTCTCTGGTCTCTAGTGTCCACCTGGAATTGGCCCTAGTGCCTAACTTTTCCTGATTAACGACCAGCCACTGGGGAGCATCACAGGACAGCATGCACTCCCCAGCAAGTTCTGCACTGCATCCTGTTTCTTCCCCCGGTGTCAGTTTGTACAGAGCAAGGGCGACAAAACAAACTTTGAAATAGATACAACATTTCTCTCAAAGTCAAAAGCCATGGAAGAACAAAGCCTGGCACTCCTGGCATTTGCATAGAGCTAGAAGCAATTTCAGTATGAAACTCCTCAGATCTGGTCCAAGCATCTCATCCACATTAAGCTCAAGAGGCCTTGGCATAAATCCACAGTAAAATTTTCAGTTTGGTTGGTCTCCTTCCATTGTCCAATCCCTTTCCCCTGTCAGGCTGTGGAATGATAGAACTCCCCAGTAGTCCAAACAGCACTGCCCTACCCACTCCTTTTCATAGTCTTAAGCCTAGCTACTCCCAGGCCAAACCAGCCAGTCCCCATCCTCCCTCTTATATATATATATATTAATATATTATTTATTTTTGAGAGAGAGAGATAGAAATAGGCAGTTAGAGAGAGAGAGAGACAGAGAATGGGCACGCCAGGGCCTCCAGCCACTGCAAACGAACTCCAGGCACATGTACCTGTGCATCTGGCTTATGTGGATACTGGGGAATCCAACCTGGGTCCTTTGGCTTTGCAGACAAGTGCCTTAACCTCTAAGCCATCTTTCCAGTCCTATTTTATCACTTCTTTTTGTTTTTTTGAGGTAGGGTCTCACTCTAGCCCAGGCTGACCTGGAATTCACTCTGTATTCTCAGGGTGGCCTTGAACTCATGGCGATCTTCCTACCTCTGCCTCCTGTGTTGGGATTAAAGGCATGCGCCACCATGCTGATATAACTTTTTAAGAGTAGGAGAACATTGTATTTTCTCTGCCTATAATCTTAGTTACATTCAGAGTTACCTTTGGGAGCCATTCAACATTAAAAGCTGGCCATCCTAATTCACAGAGGGTCTTTACTTTCCCTTGTGTTATCTTACTATCACAATCTGAATCTCCCTTGCTGAAGATTTTTTAACCTTTTTGATCATGCAGTCTAGGACTACAATGAATCTCCCACTGTGTTGGTGCTGTAGAACAGACACACAGACAAAGACTTCCTGGGTATGCATTCCGAACAGAAATCAGTCTGTGGCCTGAGGGCTGTGAGATACACACACACACACACACACACACACACACACACACACACACACACATTCATACTAAGTGCACTCCTTTGTACACAGATTCCAGATGGCCACTTCTTCCTGAGGTGACCTAACTGAGCAGTCACAATGACTTAGGAGTTATTACCCACCCACCATTTGGTGGGTCTGACTGACTGAGCACCCTGGGGGTCTTTGTTTCTGATGTCCCAGATGATTTGTCCACAATCATTAGCTTCACTGGGCAGAATACAGTCTGATAGCACTAGCCACTATCCACGGAGTCTGGATCCAGAACAAAGGCCAGGTGACACCTCCCAGACATCAATAATAATAACAACAACAACAACAACAACAACAAAATGCAACTTTCTCCCTAGTCTTCCAAAAGTCTAGCTTTTAAAGTAATGTGTCAGGTTAAAGATATAGCTCAGTTGATAAAGTGCTTGTCTCACCTGCATGAGGACCTGAGTTTAATCTCCAGAATCCACATAAAACATGCCAGGCAGCCAGGCATGGTGGCACATGCCTTTAATCCCAGAACTTGGGAAGCAAAGGAAGGAGGATCGCTGTGAGTTTGAGTCTGGCCAGGTATATGGGAGATGGTTGATGGCTAGGTCAGTAAAGTACTTGTCACATAGGCATGAGGACCTGAGTTCAGCTCATCAGAACCCACATAAAATGCCAGATGTGGTGTTGTAGTTACCTTCTCATTGCTGGGACAAAGCACTTGGGACAAAAGTAGCTAATGGGAGAAGTTCACTTTATTTATTTATTTATTTATTTATTTATTTATTTATTTATTTATTTATTTATGAGAGAGAAAGAGGCAGACAGAGAGACAGAAAGAGAGCGAGAGCGAGAGCGAGAGAGAGAGAGAGAGAGAGAGAGAGAATATGGGCGTGCCAGGGCCTCCAGCCACTGCAAACTCCAGATGCATGAGCCCCCTTGTGCATCCGGCTTACTTGGGTCCTGGAGAATCGAACCAGGATCCTTTGGCTTTGCAGGCAAATGCCTTAACCACTAAGCCATCTCTAAAGCCCTGAAGTTCACTTTTTTATTGACAACTTCATAAGTATAGACAATAAATCATGATAATCCCTTCTGAATCTCTTCTTTCCAATTAGTCTCTCTTCTATTTTTATGTCATCACCACCACCCCCATTATGAAGGTCTTGTGTAGGTATTGTCAGCCACTGTGAGGTCATGAATATCATTGTATCATTATTATAAGGCACTCCTTCCCTTCCTTTGGCTCTTAGATTTTGATTTTTTAAAATTAATTAATTTATTATTAGAGAGAGAGGGGGAGAGAGAATGGGCATAACAGGGCCTCTAGCCACTGAAATGAACTCCAGACATTGCACCATCCTGTGCATCTAGCTTATGTGGGTACTGAGGAATCAAACCTGGGTCCTTAGGCTTCACAGGCAAGCACCTTAACCATTAGGCCATCTCTCCAGCCTCACATTCTTTTTACAATGGTTCCTGAGCCTTGGAGTATATAATAGAGCTGTCTCACTTAGTGCTGAACATTCCACTGTCACTTCTTCTCAACACTATGGTGAGTTTTGAGTCAACCCAGTGGTCATTGCCACCTGAAAAGAGAAGCTTCTCTAACCAAAAGTGAGAATGATATTGATATACGGGAATAAACATAAGTATTTACAGGGCATTTGGTGGGTATAATGTATACATTTAGTCAAACAATAGTAGTAGTTTCCCCACTAGGGCTTCTAAACTTCCCAACCATAGGCTTTTGACTAGGTCTTCAGTATCAGACATGAATTTGTTTTCTGTGGAGCAGGACTCAAATCCAGTCAAAGAGGACTTGGTTTCCCCATAACAGACATGCATGCCACCACTGCACCAGTTGGTACATTTGGCATGGCTGGCCAGCCATAAAGCTTGCAGCATCTACTGCTGGTTAAAATTATTGATGACTTCTCTTCCCCCAAAGGCCCATGCTGTTAGCTGATCAACAGGAAGGAGGTTTCCAACTCAGCTCCAGATTGATTTCTCAGTGACCTGCTGCCCAACCAAGTGGAGTTAACAACAATAGGGTCTTTTTTCAAGGTAGGGTTTCACACCAGCTCAAACTGACCTGGAACTCATTATGTAGTATCAGGGTGGCCTCGAACTCATGGTGATCCTCCTACTTCTGCCTCCTAAGGGCTAGGATTAAAGGCATATGCCACCAGGTCCAGCAATAGGTTTTTTTTTTTGGGGTTGGCTTTTCTTTTTTTTTTTTTTTTTTTTGAGGTAGGGTCTCACTCTAGCTCAGGCTAAAGGTATGTGCTACACCTGGCTTTTTCGGTCTTTCTTTCTTTCTTTCTTTCTTTCTTTCTTTCTTTCTTTCTTTCTTTCTTTCTTTCTTTCCTTTCCCTTCCCTTCCCTTCCCTTCCCTTCCCTCCCCCCTCCCCCCTCCCTCCTTCCTTCCTTTCTTTCTTTCTTTCTTTCTTTCTTTCTTTCTTTCTTTCTTTCTTTCTTTCTCTTTCTTTCTTTCTTTTGGAACAATAGGGTCTTACCATGAATTCTGGTGGGCAACCAAGAGCCTTGGTAATTGTCTATAATGTTTTAGGGGCATCAGGGACATCCTTGGCCAACAACTCACAGGAAAGTATCCCAACCCTGGCACTGAAAATTTTCTAATAGCAATCTATGTCATCTAGGCCCAACATTATTCACCTCCACAGGATACTTCTGCCCAAACTCTCTTTTTTTTTAAAAAAAATTATTTATTTACAAACAGAGTGAGAGAGAGAGAGAAAGAGACAGACAGACAAAGAGAATGGGCATACCAGGATCTCCAAGTGCTATAAACAAACTCTACGTGCATATACCCCTTTGTGCATCTGGCTTTTCATGAGTACTAGGGAATCAAGCCTGGGTCCTTCAGGCTTTGCAGGCAAGTGCCTTAACCACTGAGTCATATTTCCAGTCTCCAAACTCTTTTTAACATATATAATATTATTATTTAACATATATATATATATGTATGTATATAATACATATATTATTTAACATACATATATATGTTAAACATACATATATATGTTAAATAATAATATATCCATAATAATATAGCCATAGTAATATATAATATATAATAATAATAATACATATATGTAATTGGCTAGCAAAGAAGTAGATTTTCATGTGCAGTATTCATAACATCTTAATTTTTTTTTTTGGTTTTTCAAGGTAGGGTCTCACTTTAGCTCATGCTAACCTGGAATTCACTCTGTATACTCAGGGTGGCCTTGAACTCACAGCGATCCTCCTACCTCTGCCTCCAGAATGCTGGGATTAAGGTGCATGCCACCATGCCTGGCACATCTTAAATTTAGATTAACCCTCCTCCCATTCCTTCCTTTCCTTCATCTCTTCCACTGAACACCCCCCTCCGTCTTTCAAAAAAATTTATAGAGAGGGAGAGATGGCTTAGAAGTTAAGGCATTTGCCTGTGAAGCCTAGTCTCCTGTTTGATTCATCAGGTCCCACATAAGCTAGATACACAGTGATGTAAGCATGCAATGTTGCACATGTGCAGTGGTTGGAAGGCCTTGGTATGCCAATTATCTCTCTCATTAAAAAAAAAAAGGCCAGTCTGGGGCTGGGGAGATGGCTTAGTGGTTAAGGCACATGCTTGTGAAGCCTAAGGACCCATGTTCAATTCTCCAGGTCCCATATAAGCCAGATGCACAAGGGGGCACACACGTCTGGAGTTCATTTGCAATGGCTAGAGGCCCTGGCATGCCCATTCTCCTTCTCCCTCTCTCTCATTCCCTCTCTCTATCTCTAATAATAATAATAATAATAAAAACAAATAAGGACAGTCTGTTGGGCTTGCTCCAAAAAAAATTTTAAAAAGAAAATGTACCTGAGTCTACAGGAGACATACATTTGCATTCAAACCACCACGCCTCTACTACTGACTCTTAATCCAATTCACATACAAATCTAAATATTTGAAGCTAAGATCCACATATGAGAGTTCAACTTTAAAATCCCCATAGTTTTTATCAAGCCTAACATTGTTCAAATATTGCCACAGTTCAAAGTCTCTTAACTATGAGCCTATAAAACCAAAACCAATAGCACAGACTGTCTATATTCACACTACAAAAGATGGCTGTAGTAGTTAGAATTTATGTTCCCCAATAGACTCAAATGTTTTATAAAGGCTGTAACTTGAGGGGCTGGGGAGATGGCTCAAGTAGTTAAAGGCACTTGTTTACAAAACCTGCTGGCCCAGGTTCAGTTCCCTAGTACCTACATCAAGCCAGATACACAAAGTGGTGCATACATCTGGAATTAGTTTGCAATGGCAAGAGACCCTGGTACATCCATACTTAAAAAAAAAAAAAAAAAAAGCTGTAACTTGGATTTCCAGCTGCCTGGCTGGAAGAGGTGTCACTGTGGGCAGATGCTAGCTAGGGTCCAGCCCTAAGGTATGTTTAGGGACAGATCTGGAATTCCAGCCTAAGGTATGCAGAGATCAGTCTTAGTTCTGCCTGGGTTCCCTGCTGTTTGACTGCCAATGTTGGATCTTGATTTTGATGGTAGCTTTTCACTTTTTGACCATTATAGAACTTGTCCTTGATCTATAAGCCTGAAATAAATCTTGATCCTCCCATAAACTGTGTCTGGTTTGGAGGTTCGTCCCAGCAGTGTGGAGCTGACTACAACAGAAGTTGGTACCAAAGAGTGGGTTGTTGCTTCATGATGAATCTGACCATGTAGGTTTTGGTCTTTTGGAACTTTGGTTCTGGAAGAATGGACATGGAATTGGTACTTGCAAATGAAGATGTCTTCCAGAGTGGTATGCCAAGTTTTAGGGACTATTTTTGTGAGAGTTTGAAAATGCTAAGTGCAGAGAGAATTGTATTTGGAGGCTGTGCTTATGAACTTTCAAAGGGAAAGGAAAGACCAAAGAGAACTTTGTTGGAATTAGGCCACTGGCCTAAGGGTGGCTGTGTTCTCCTGCCCAAGCCCAGAGAGTTTGATCAAAGTTAAATTTGTAGTGGACTGATGTGCTTGGCTAAAGATATAGAACTGAGAAATTTAAGATTTAAAGTTAGAGAAACTCAAGCAAGTTTAAACTTACCAGCACTGAGACTGGCTGCTGAAGCTGCTATTGTTAAGGAGATAGTACCATGATTAAAGAGGGCCTAATTGCTTTATATTGAAACAATGCAAAGAATGCCTGAGGTGTTAATACCCCAGAAAGACTGAATGGCAGGAATGCAAATTCTTTAGAAAGGAAAGAAACTGTTCTTCAAGGTCACAATTTAACACATGGCTGTGTCTTGCATTGATTTCAGAAGCATGAAAAATGCATGATGTCGGTCATAAAGTGCACACAGTTCTTGCAGTCTCTGCTGCGATAAAGCATAGGAACAGGATATTCCTGTTTTAAAGGCTGAAAAGGCTAGTATGTGGAATTGAAGATGGGCCATGGTTTGCAGTAGAGACCTGAAGATGTTTTGGATATACCAGGACTGTGAAAGGGCTACCAAATAGAGCTGTTAGCTCAGGATGGAGGTTTTCCCTGGCTACTTGGTCTAGCTGGAGGGGCAGAATTGGAAAATCCAGAGACTTGTCACTGGCCACTGGTTATAGATACCAAACTTGAATTGCAGATGTTTGCCTAATGGTTGTTGAGTTTGTATTGTCCATTCTCATCTTGTCATGCATTATAGTAATGGAAATGCTTACTGTGTGCCACTGTATGTTGGAAGCATGTAACCTGTTTGATTTTTACCAGATTGACAGTTAACAGTCTTAGATCTCAGATGAGACTTGAAATTCTGGAACTATCTTAAGTTGGAAAAGACTATGGGGACCTTTGAAGTTTGACTGAATACAATTTACAATGTGAGATGGTTATGATTCTTGGGGCCAGGACAGAATATGGTATTTTGAATTTATGTTCCCCAATAAACTCTTTTTTTTTTTTTTTTTTGAAATAGGGTCTTGCTCTAGTCCTGGATGACCTGGAATTCCCTCTTTAGTCTCAGTGTAGCCTTAAACTCATGGCAATCTTCCTACCTCAGCCTCCCTAGTGCTGGGATTAAAGGCATGTGCCACCATGCCCTGCTGTCAAATGTTTTATTAAAGCTATATCTTGAATTCCAGCTGCCTGGCTGGAAGAGGTGTCATTGTGGGCAGATGCTAGGGTCCAGTCCTAAGGTGTGTTTGGTGGCAGAACTGGAATTCCAGCCTAAGGTATGTAGAGAGCACTCTTTAATTCTGCCTGGGTTTCTTGCTATTTGGCTGCCAGTTTTTGTTCTTGCTTTTGGGTAGTAGGTTTTCTCTCTTTCGCCATCATGGAACTTCCCCTGGATCTGTAAGCCTGAAATAAATCCTGTTCCTCTCATAAACTGTGTCTGATTTGGAGGTTCATCCCAGCAGCATGGAACTTACTACAACAATAGCACTGCAAGGAAAGGTTGAACCAATGCAAGATGTAAAACAGAACAAACATCAAATCCTATAACTCAAAGTCCAACATTTATAAACAGTGACAAAGTCTCTAGAGTTAAAATTGTCCCTCCTTCAGCTTACAGCCGGAGGAAGAATCCATCCCAAATGGTAGCTCCCCTTGGAAGCCATCCCACAGTTCTGGTATCTATATAAAATCCTAGTGTCTCCACTTCAACCCATGGTTCATCCTCATGACTCTACTGGGTCTCCACACAGGAACTCCAACAACCCTGCATCATATTGCCCAATGGCCATGTCCAAAAAAATGCCCTGCTGTAAATCCAATAACCCTTTCTTTCCTGCATTTGTTATGTTCTCATAATACTAGATCAGCTACCAACTTTGTTAATCTAGGGAGGAATAAAGTTGCCATTGAAGAACAGCAAAATTTGGGGGTTGGAGAGATGGCTCAGTGGTTAAGGAACTTGGCTATAAAGCCTAACAACCCAGGTTTGATTTTCCAGTACCTATGTAAATCCTCATGCACAAAGTGGTACATGCATCTAGAGTTTCTTTGCAGCAGCCAGAGGCCCTTGTATTCCCAGTCTCTCTGTCTCTCTTTTCTTTATCTCTCTTTCCTTGCAAATAAATAAATAAATAAGAATATTTGGGGAAAAAACAGCCAAACTCCTTCAGGTTCTGTCCCACTACTTTAAGAGTCAACATTCTTCTTGCTATCCCAATGCAGAGCAGCTGGCCCAATCTCAATGGTAATCTCTCAAACAATTGCAGCTGATGTGGGCTGCTGTTTTGCCCAAAACTTTCATTTCTTTCTGTGTCATATCCAACTACTCACACTAGTCCATTTCTTCTAAATTTAATCCTGCTCAAGTTCTTATGATGTGGGCAAAATGTAGCTAGGCTCTTACACAAACTGCCTCTAGCCCAGTGTGGACAAAGTTCTTTCTTCCCCTCATAAGCCAAATCTGCATAATCCATAGGTCTTTATGCATTTTGGTCTTTCAAACACTAACAAAAATGATCCATCAAGCCAGGTGTGGTGGTGCACACCTTTAATCCCAGCACTCAAAAGGCCAAGGTAGGAGGGGCACTGTGAGTTCAAGGCAACCCTGAAACTACATAGTGAATTCCAGATCAGCCTGGGCTACAGAGAGACACTACCTTAAAAAGCCAAAAAAAAGTTGGATAATGACCAACCTGATAGTCTGACAAATATTTATTAACTGTACATAATTCTTGCCCCTCCTTCTGTGCCTTTCTTATACATCTGGAAGTTCAAGCTTGTACCTCCAAGAGTGGACTAAGGACTCTGGTCCCCTTTGTCTTTTTTCTTTTTTTTTGGAGAGAGTCAGAGAGAATAATGGGCACATCAGCAGCCTCTTAGCCACTGTGAATGAACTCCAGATACGTGCGTCCCTTGTGGGCAAGTGTGGCATTGCACTCTTGTGTCACTTTTTGCATCTGGCTAAACGTGGGACCTGGAGAATCAAACAGGCATTCTTAGGCTTAGCAGGCAGGCGCCTTAACCGCTAAGCCATCTCTCCAGCCCCCCTTTTTTCTTAATTTTTATTTATTTATGAAAGAGAGAAAAAATGAGGGAGGGAAAGGGAGGAAGAGTGAGAGAATGGTTGCCTCAGGGCCTCCAGTTGCTGTAAATAAATTCCAACAGATACATGTGCCGCGTTTTGTATTTTTCTCTATGTAGGTACTAGGGAATTGAACCTAGACAAGCAGGCTTTACAATCAAGCACCTTCAAGGCCCTCTTTTTCTTGATTGAAGTCCATTTCCTGTCAGGAGTGGTGGTACATACCTGTAAGCCCGGCACTTGGAAAGTAGAGACAGAAGGGTCAGGAGTTTAAGGCCAGTTTCAGTTACATAACCAATTTGAAGCTAACTTGGGCTACATGAGAAAATACCACTAAATAAGCTGGTCGTGGTGGTGTATGCCTTTAGGACCCAGGTTCGATTCCCCAGGACCCATGTTAGCCAGATGCACAAGGGGGCACATGCATCTGGAGTTCATTTGCAGTGGCTGGAGGCCCTGGAACACCCATTCTCTCTCTCTCTTCCTCTGCCTCATTCTGTCTCTCAAATAAAAAATATTTTAGGCGCTGGAGAGATGGCTTAGAAATTAAGGTGTCTGCTTGCAAAGCCAAAGGATCCCGGTTTGATTGTCCAGGACCCACATAAGCCAGATGCACAAGGGGGCACATGTATCTGGAGTTCATTTGCAGTGTGCTGGAGACCCTGGTGTGCCCATTCTCTCTCTCTCTCTGCCTCTTTCTCTCTCAAATAAATAAATAATATTTTATTTGTTTGTTTGGAAGCAGAGGGAGAGAGGGAGGGAGGAAGAGAGAAAGAAGGAGAGATAATGGGTTTTTCAAGGCTTCCTGCCACTGCAAAGGAACTCCACATGCATGAGCCACTTTGTGCTTCTGGTTTTACGTGGGTATTGGGGAATTGAACCTAGGTTGTTAGGCTTTGCAGGCAGGTGCCTTAATGCTGAGCCATCTCTCCAGTCTCCCCCACCCTGCCTTTTGTTGTTTTGTTTCGTTTTTTGAGGTAGGGTCTCACTCTAGTCCAGGATGATCTGGAAATCACTATGTAGTCTCAGGGTGGCCTCGAACTCACAGTGATCTTCCTACCTTTGCCTCCTGAGTGCTGGGATTAAAGGCGTGCGCCACCACACCCGGCCAGTCTCCCCTTTTTGATACTTAATACAATTTATTATGGTCCATCACTGGGTAACCAAAGTGGGGTTATTTGCAAGAGAAGGTCTTTTTTTGTTTTGTTTTTTTGAGGTAGGGTCTCACTCTGGCCCAGGCTGTCCTGGAATTCACTATGTAGTCTCAGGGTGGCCTCCAACTCACCACAATCCTCCTACCTCTGCCTCCCAAGTGCTGGGATTAAAGGCATGAGCCACCATGCCCGGCTTCAGAAGAAATTCTTTTTTTCTTTTCTTTTCTTTTTTGGTTTTGCGAGGTAGGGTCTCGCTCTGGTCCAGGCTGACCTGGAATTCACTATGTAGTCTCAGGGTGGCCTCGAACTCTCGGCGATCCTCCTACCTCTGCCTCCCGAGTGCTGGGATTAAAGGCGTGAGCCACCATGCCCGGCTTCAGAAGAAATTCTTGCAGAGAGTTTACCATTGTGTGGGGGCTGCTGAAGGGGTGGGCCTTCCTGCCGCTTGGACAGCTCAGGGGCATTGCCTCTGATGAGGGCCCTGCACTAGCCTAGAAGGTTTACTTGTACCACCAACTGAGGGAAGGTCAGGAGACTGTTTCTCTTCACTTCTGCCCTCCTGGATAAATGCTTTACATGTTCAGAGTTCATGTGCTTCTTTTTGCAGGCCTGCTGGCAAAAGAATCCACTTCCTCCATCAGATGGACAGCCAGGTGCAGGAAAGCTGAATCCCTTCAGTCTTTGCAATGACTTGTTTTTATTAACCTAACAAAATGCAATCAACATATGGATTTAATTTGACATGGAGAAAAAGCCATGAAGCAGATAACAGCCCAGATGCCTGTAAGAAGAATGATGAGTGAAGCAGTCTGCTCTGCACATAAACGGGAACTGCTATTTTACTGAACTGAGAACGCTTTTGAGGTGAGGAAGAAGGTATCTGAAACACAAATCATTCCTTCCAAGGCTACTAGACTGTTTATGATTCCGGGGGGAAGGGGTTTGTCGTTAAATTTTAAATTTTAAAATACTTAAATAATAAAAGCAGAGAATCAGGGTTTTTTTTTCTTTTCAGAGATGACATAGAAATTTTTTTTAAAAAAAAAATGTTTATTTGGGTTGGAGAGAGTCCTTAGTGGTTAAGGCGCTTGCCTGCAAAGCCAAAGGACTCAAGTTCAATTTCTCAGTACCCCTGTGAAGCCAGATGCACAAGGTGGCACATGTGTCTGGAATTTGTTTGCAGTGGCTAGAGGCCCTGGCATGTCCATCCTCTCTCTGTGTGTATCTGCTTCTTTCTCTCTCTCTTAAATAAACAAATAAATAAAATATTTAAAAGTTTATTTATTTGTACTGTGTGTGTGTGTATGCCAGAGTCTCTTACTACTGCAAAGGAAGGAAGGAAAGAAGGAAGGAAGAAAGGAAAGAAGGAAAGAATGAAGGAAGGAAGGATTGAAGGGAAGGAAGGAAAGGAAGGAGGAATTCTTATACCAGCCAAAAGAATTTAAAGGTCAGTTTTTATTGATTAGCTGCCAGATCCCTGGAGGCCTGGGGTGTGGGGACTTGAATGCCAAGTTACTACTTATTAAGCATCTTTTTAATCTTAGACCACTTTACTTCTCTTTGAGCTTTGTCCTTTTTTGTTTGTTTATATTTTTATTTATACATTTACTTATTTGAGAGAGAGAGAATGGGTGTGCCAGGGCCTCTAGCCACTACAAATGAACTCCAGATGCATGCTTGTGTATCTGGCTTAGGTGGGTACTGGGGAATCAAATCTGAGTCATTAGACTTCATAGGGAAGCACCTTAACCCCTAATCCATCTCTCTAACCCAGAGTTTTGTCCCTTTAATGATGTATTTATTTATTTATTTATTTATTTATTTATTTATTTATTTACTTATTTATTTAGCAAGGAGAGACCGAGAGAGAGAATGGGCACTCCAGGGCCTAGGGCCACTGGAAATGAACTGAGACACATGCATCATTTTGTGCATCTGGATTTATGTGGGTACTGGGGAATCAAATGCAGGCTGCCAGGCTTTGCAACCTTTAACCACTGAGCAATTTGCCCACCACTAAATACTGTGTTTTCTATGTGACATCCTGGGATAATTTCTTCACTTATGCCTTTTGTCTTCCTTCCTCCTTTCCCTTCTTTATTCTTCCCTTCCTACCTCCCTTTCTTTTCTTTTCATCCTCCTTCTCTTCCTCCTTTTTCTTCTCAAGTCAGGGTCTCCCTCTATCCTAAGCTCACTTGGAACTCACTCTGTAGCTTCAGTATGGCCCTAAATTCACAGTGACTCTCCCACCTCTGTCTCTGAAGTGCATCACTATGCCCAGCTTCTTATTATTTTGAGACAAGGTCTTCTATGTAGTTGAGGATGGCCTCCTGCCTCCATGTACTAGATGCTGGGATTATAGGTGTGCATCATCACCATGTCTGGTTTTTGCAGTGCTGGGGATGAACCTAGGGTTTTATACATGCTAGGCAAATGCTCTACCAGTTGAGCTAAATCCCCAGTGCCTTCTTCACTGGGGTGTGTGTGTGTGTGTGTGTGTGTGTGTTCATGTTTATGAGTGCAGGTGCACTCTTGCAACAGCATATGTGTGGTGGTGAGAAGGCAATCATAGGTGTTGGGCTTAACTCTCCACCTTGTTTGACACAGATCCTCTTTTTTAAATTTATTTTTATTTGAGAGAGTGAGAGAAAGAGAGAGGGAGAATGGGCATGCCAGGGCCTTTAGCCACCTTGTGCATCTGGCTTACATGGGACCTAGAGAACTAAACCTGGGTCTTTAGGCTTCACAGGTGCTTTAACCACTAAGCCATCTGTCCAGTCTGCCACAGATCCTCTTGTTCACCAATTTAACTGACCCTTGAAATTCTGGATGATTCTTCTGTCTCTGCTTCCAATCTTGACATTGTTACACTAGGATTACATATGCTCATGCTACAGTGTCCAGCTTTATGTGAGTTCTGGGGATCTGAATTCAGATACTCAAGGTTTCATGGCAAGCATTTTATCCACTGAGCAATCTCCCCAGCCCTGTATTTGTTAGCTTGTATTTTGCAACAGAAACTCCCTATGTAGCTCTGGCTAGATGAGAACTTGTCCTCATTTTAAAAGGTAGGTCAATTAGAGTGATACAATATGTGCTTGGTATGTGGGAGGTCCTGGGTTTAGTCCCCAACACCAAAATTTTTAAAATTATTGTAAATAAATAAAGATGAGCTGAGTGTGGTAGTGCACACCTTTAATCCCAGCACTAGGGAGGCAGAGGTAGGAGGATCATGTGAGTTTAAGGCCCGCCTAGGACTACAGAATGAGTTTTAGGTCAGACAGGGCTAGAGTGAGGCCCTACCTCAGAAAACAAAACAGCAACAACAACAAAAAAGTGGCCAGGCATGGTAGAGAAGGAAGTGGGAGAATCAGGAATTTAAGGTCATTCTCAGGCTACCCTAACAGAAGAAAATTCAAGCGCCCATGTTATCAGAATTTTTATGGGAAAAGCCTGGGTCCTGGCAGCCCCCAAATGCTAGGATTGGCCATTCATCCCCAATAGGCCAACTGAAGAGACAAGTAATGGTGCAAAGCAGGGACAGGAGATTTAATCAACGTGACCATATTTAGAAGAGGTACAGCCAAATGGGTTCAGTGACCCCAACTCCATCTTCAGGATACTGACATGAATATTAGGCTTAAATATAGGAAAAACTGAAACAAGTGACAAGAGCTAAGTACAATTCTGCAGTCTTGGTCAAGCTGTGGCCTAGTTGATTATTGTTTTAGTTCTGGTTCTGCAAGATGGTCAAAGAAGTCCTCATCTGATGTGGTTATTTGAATCAGGTGTCCACCATGAACTCATGTGTTCTGAATGCTTGCTCCCTGATGGCAATTTGGGAGGTGGTGGAAGAGGTGTGTTGTTGCTTGGGGTGGGCTGTGGCATGTTATAGTCAGCTTCTCCTTGCCAGAGTCCGTCTCACTCTCCTGCTGTGGCAGAGGCCATGTCCAGCCTCTGCTTATGCCACACTTTCTCCTGCCATCATGAGGCTTCCCCTTGAGACGGTAAGCCAAAAGAAAAACTTTCCTTCTACCAGCTGCTTTTGGTTAGGTGTTTTGTCCCAGCAATGAGAAGGTAACGACAATAGAACATTGATACCAGTGGAATGGAGTCATTGCTGCTAGATACTTGACTGTGTGGCCTTTTGGAACTGATTTGCAGAAGAAATGTGGAAGGGTTTTGAAACTTTGGGCTAACAGATATCTTGCACTACTACAAGCAGAATTTGATAGACCATTCTGGTCAGAGTGTTGGAAGAGCTAAATGCAGAAAGCATGGTGCACTGTGAAGCTTGGCTTATGCGGGGAAGAAAGAGCTTTGTCTGTACTGGGCCAGAAGAAATTTGTGTGAGAGGTCAGTTGTTCTCTTCCCATATTCTGAGTACTTGAGCAGGGTTGAATTTAGAAGAAGCACACTGGTGTAACCAGAAGAACATGGCACATAAAGAAATGAAAGTTCAGTCTGCAGACTACAGCTGCTTCAGCTGCAACTGTTTGAAAGATTACCACCATTGAGATTGGGCCAGCTGTTCTGCATTGGGACACCAGGAAGACTGCTGACTCTTGAAAAGTAGGGGGTGTTGCAGTCAGCTTAGCATTGCTGGCAGAAAACAGTTGACCAAGAGCATCATGTTGGTGGAAAGTGTTTATTTTGGCTTATAGACTTGAGAGGAAGCTCCATGATGACAAGGAAAACAATGGCATGAACAGAGTGATGGACATCACCTCCTGGCCAACATCAGATAAATAACAGCCATAGGAGAGTGTGCCAAACACTGGCAAGGGGAAACTGGCTATAACACCCATAAGCCTGCCTCCAACAATACACTGCCTCCAGGAGGCTCCAAATCGCCACCAGTTGGGGACCTAGCATTCAAAACACATAAGTTGGCTGGGCTTGGTGGCGCACGCCTTTAATCCCAGCACTCGGGAGGCAGAGGTAGGAGGATTGCCGAGAGTTCAAGGCCACCCTGAAACTACATAGTTAATTCCAGGTCAGCCTGGACCAGAGTGAGACCCTACCTCGCAAAACCAAAAAAAATAAATAAATAACTTTATGGGGGACACCTAAATCAAACCACCACAGGTGACAAGAATGCTAAAGGAGTTTTCTTGTCTTCAAAGTTGGCTTTATTCCCTATTGGATTAATAATTTGGTAGTATACCTGGTACTATGGAAGCATAACAAATGTAGGAAAGAAAGGGTCATTGGGGGCTGTAGAGATGGTTCAGTAGTTAAAAGCACTTGCTTGCAAAGCCCGATGGCCTGGGTTTGATTCCCTAGCATGGGTCTTTACTGTTCCCGTTTCCTGGGGGTTGTTGGCCACTACTGACGTCCTGGGAGAGGGAGAGAGGAGTTGGGAGGAAAGCAGCGGGGTCCTGGAGCAGCGGGTGAGTGCGGCGATGAAGATGAGGAGCAATGAACACCCAGGAGACCGTCTGATGAACATCACTCGTTTATTCAAAAGGGGAGTGGGTTTATAAACACTTGGGGAAGGTTGAGACGGCATGTACAAACTGTATGGCAATCAGATGCATAGTTTATGGGCTGTTATCTATGTGGTGGAAGAACTAGTAATTTTAAAGCTGTGGAGGAAGGATAAGGGAAGATAAGGGGAAGGGCAGAAGGCTGTGACTTCAAAGACTGTGGGGGGTGAGAGAGATGGTGAAAGGCTATGTGACTTCAGCCACATAAGGGTCTCTTGGGCAGCTAGCCACAAGGTCAGGAACTGTGGGGGGCAAAGTCTGACTTATGAAATGGTCAGAGCCTTTTGGGGTCCGAGGGGAGGGCCTCGCCAGTTCTGCCCACTCTGGGCTATGACAGGGCACACTACAACCTATAACAAAGGGAAGGCCAGTCACCATCACCAGGGTCTCCCTGACGACAGGGCCAGATGCAACCCCACAGCCTGGGGTCCCTGTCCATGTCCAATAGTTCAGGCCAGCCTCTTTACAGTTCCAGCCCATTTCTAGCAAGGCCCAATACCCTAGTACCCACGTAAAGCCAGATACACAAAGTAACACATGCATATAGGTTCATTTTCAATAATAGCAGGCCCAAGACTATCCCTACTCTCTCTGTCTTTCTCTTTCTCTCACTGCCCCCCCCTCAAATAATGAATCACTGGATGTACATGGTTTGATTGGAGATGGCCACTAGGCAATGTGAGATAGAGTTGTTGGAGTCCCTGCATGGAGACCGATGGAGCCATGAGGATGAACTGTGAATTGGGGTTGCAGTGAAAAGACTAAAAGATTAATGAGATGCCAGGACCGTGGAATGGCTGTCATGGAGAGCTGTCAGCTTGGAATGGATTATTCCCAGGGACATGAGCAGCCTAGCTGGAGTTGTGGAATTTGAACCCCAGAGACTTTGTTGTGGGTCTCAGGTGGTCATGGAACTGCAGGATTTGCTATTTGCCCTGTTTTACAACTTGCATTGTTTAATCTTTCTTTGCAATGCCATCTTTTGCAGTGTGAATGTTCACTCTGTTTTTTTGTTGTTGTTGTTGTTGTTGTTGTTGTTTTTTACAGGCTCACAGTTAAGAGACCTTGGACTATGGGGATGTTTGAACAGTACTGGGATTGAAAAAACTTTGGGAGGCTTTTAAAGTTGGAGTGAATGCATTGCATTTTACGTTGAGGATGGTCATGAGCTTCTGGGAGCCAAGGGTTGAATGTGGTGGTTTGACTCATATGTGCCCCATAAGCTCATGTGTTCTGAATGCTTTCTCCCTAGATGATGGAAATTTGGGAGGTGGAGCCTTGAAGAAGGAGCTGTGTTGTTGGGAGAGGGTATTAGAGCTAGCTACCTCTTGATAGAATTTGGCTCACTCTTTTGCTGCTGTTGTTCACCTGCTATGGCAAGGAGGTGATGTCCAGCCTCTGCTCATGTCATGCTTTCCCCAGACATGAAGCTACCCCTCAAGTCTGTAAGTCAAAAATAGAAATATTTCTTCACGTTAGCTGCTTTTCGCCAGGTGTTTTGTTCCAGCAATAACAGGGTAATTATAACACAGTGCAATCACTTGAGGGCATCAATCTGGTTCTTACACAATGTTTACTTTTGCCCTGGGATGTAGGCTTCATCTATGGGGGAGGAGGAACTGTCCTTCCAGGTTTTGTGTTCCGGAATCCAAGGTAACTGTAGATTTAAGGTATGACTTATCTCTTGTCTTCAGCCTTGAAGGGGGAAGAAGTCAGTTAGATAGACAGTTCTTTAGTGATTAAAGTCCCAGCCTACAGAGGTGAGCAGGTGACCCAAGGTAAGGAGTGACAAAATAAAGGCAGAGGTGCCAGACTTTTATTTTGCCTTTATTTACCTTGTGGACCCAAGAGAGGAGGCAATGCTTTTTAGCAAAAGCAACTACTAAGTGCCTTTTCTTTTTTTTTTTTTTTTTTTAAAATATTTTATTATTATTTATTTGAGAGAGAGAGATACAGAAATAGGCAGGTAGAGAGAGAGAGAGAGAATGGGTGCGCCAGGGCCTCCAGCCACTGCGAACGAACTCCAGATGCATGCACCCCTTTGTGCATCTGGCTTACGTGGGTCCTGGAGAATCGAGCCTTGAACCGGGGTCCTTAGGCTCCATAGGCAAGCGTTTAACCGCTAAGCCATCTCTCCAGCCCCTAAGTGCCTTTTCATGTGGAGCCTTGTGCCTACCTGTCCTTCATTCCTTCCCTCCCTCCTTCACTTTCTTCCTATTACCACCTCCCATCTTCAGTAGCTCACAGTGGAAAAATAAGTGATTTATGAGCTGGGCGTGATAGCATACACCTTTAATCCTAGAACTTGGGAGGCAGAGTTAGGAGGATCACTGTGAGTTGAGGCTACCCTGAGACTACATAGTGAATTCCAGGTCAGCCGGGGCTAGAGTAAAACCCTACCTCAAAAACAAACAAACAAACAAAGTGATTTAAAAAGAAAGTAAGGGGCTGGAGAGATGGCTTAGCAGTTAAAACGCTTGTCTGCAAAACCTAAATACCCAGGTTTGATTGCCCAGTACCCATGTAAACCAGATACATATGGTGGCATATGTGTCTAGAGGTCGTTTGCAGTGGCTAGAAGTCCTAGCATGCCCATTCTCTCTCTTTCTGTCTAATAAATAAATAAAAAATAATTAAGGCCAGGCGTGGTGGCACATGCCTTTAATCCCAGCAATTGGAAGGCAGAGGTAGGATCACCGTGAGTTAGAGGCCACCCTGAAACTACATAGTGAATTCCAGGTCAGCCTGGACTAGAGTGAAACCCTACCTTGAACCCCCCCCCAAAATTAAATTAAATTAAAATTAATAAATAAAAATAATTTTAAAAAGAAATAAAATGTTGGCACATGCCCATAATCCTAGACTGGACAGTTCAAGGTATACTCTACTACATAAGCAAGTTCAAGGCCAGCCTAGACTCTTCTTCCTCTTCTTTTTTTTAATTTTTGGTTTTTATTTTTTTATTTTTGGGTCTCACTCTAGCCCACACTGACCTGGAATTCACTATGTAGTCCCAGGCTGACCTCAAACTCACAGCCATCCTCCTACCTGTCTCCAGAGTGCAGGGATTAAAAGCACATGCCAGCATACCTGGCAGCCTAGACTCTTCTAAAAGAAGGGAAGTAAAGTGAGGACGAGAGAGATAAGAGAGAGAAGCGAAAATAAAATAAAAGAAAAGATAAAAGAAAAGATCAGTGTGGAGGCACAGGCCTTTAATCCCAGGACTCAGGAGGCTCTCTGCAAGTTCAAGACCAGCCTGTGTGTGCCATGTGCTTCAAGTGTCAGGCCTCACCTTCTACATTGTTTGAGTGCTATGTGTCTATTTTATATTTTGCATATGAATGTATTGTGGCTTATGTGCTTGTGTATATGCATGTTTGAATGTATATGGGCACATGTATGTGGAGACCAGAGATGGACATTAGGTGTCTTAGTTTTTTTGTTTTTCAAGGAAGGGTCTTGCTCTAGTCCAGGCAGACCTGGAATTTACTATGTAGTCTCTGGATGGTCTCGAATTTATGGCAATCCTCCTATCCCCGTCCCCCAAGTGCTGGGATTAAAGATGAAAGCCACTACACCCAGCAGGTGTCTTTATTTGTTGTTCTACACTTTATTTTCTTGTGACAGGGTCTCTCACTGAACACCAATTTGGCTAGACAAACTAGCCAGCAAGACCCAAGGATTTTCCTTCTCTGCCTCTCCAGTGCTGGGATTACATGTCCAGCCTTTTTATGCAGGTGATGAACTCTTGTCTTCATACTTGCATGGTAAGACTTCACCTACTGAGCCATCTCTCCACTGCCTCTTGTTCTTATTAGCGTATATTAATGCTATATAATAATGGGCTTTATAGTGACATTTTCATACTTTTACATAATGTATTTCCACCTTTTCTTACTGTTTTCTCCCATAACCCTCTCGGCTCCCTCCCTCCTGCTAATCACCTTCCACTTCCCAACTCTGCTGAGGATCAAACCCAGTCTTGGGTATGTTAAGCATATGCTACCTGAGCTACACTCCTTCCTAGCCCCAGTCATCTTCTTTTTTTTCTTTTTTTAGTTAGTATCTCATGAGTCCATACTAGTCTTGAACTTCTGATCCTTTTGCCTCCAGCTTTCAAGTGTTAGGATTACAGGCATGCACCACCATGCCCAGTTTTCTGTGTTGCTAGGGATCCAACCCAGGGCTTCTTGAATGACAGGCAAGTACTCTACCAAATAAGCTACATCCCCAGCCCACCATTATCTTTTTGGAGAATACCTTTGTTCTCACCATCACCCATTCATATGGCTATTGCAGGGAACTTTTGTTGACATGTCATGTCTCTACCTGCCTGATTCAAACCTCTAAATCAGGCCTATTCCTATTGGGCATTGTTCTGGGGCCTTATTTTGTTAGGTTAACAAGTGTGATGGTTAAGGTGTTGTCAACTTGATCTGTTTAGTAATCCACAAAAATCCCTTTCAGGGGTGGGTCTCGGAGGTTGCTTCCAGGAAGGATTAACTGAAAGAAGTCCTTCCCCCAGAGCAGGCTGCCCCTCTCGGATGGGAACTTTATATAAGGAAGCTCTGGGTGGAAAGAGCCCCTTCCTTCCACTTGGCTGCCGGAGCTGCTCGCTGCCTTCCAGCGTGGATTGAAGACCAACGTGGACTGAAGACCAGCGTCAACTGAAGACCTGTGTGAATCGAAAACCAGCGGCTCATCAGGAAGCCTAAAGACCTTCAGTGCTGGATTGGGACTGCTGAGGCATCTGACCATGTGGACTGAGCAGCTACCGGGTTTCTTGATTCTTGGTCCTGCAACTGCTATTGGATTACCATAAGCTAATCCAATAAATTTCCTTTTTAATATAATTCATTCCAGCAATTCTGTTCCTCTAGAGAACCCTGACTAGTACAAGTGAATCAGTTGCAGCCAAGAATTCTAAACACCCATTCTACCAGTAGGCTCTAAGAATAGAAGGAAATAACTGTGAGGATTAGATCAGTCTTGGAGAAAAAGGTGAACCACTGCATCTTATCAATGTAAATGTCACTAGAAGATCTAAACCCAGGTTAAATTTCTATCCTCTACCTTTGTAGGGCTCTATAAAACCATCTACCCAATCCAGACAAAGTGATCTAGCTGTTAGTGTGAGGAATGTGTGACTTTAAAGTAAGACCAAGCCTGAGGGAATAGGTTAGCATGTAAGATCCTGGGTTCCATCTCTAACACCACAAAAATAAACACAGGTTAGGAATCTAGAAATCTGGCCTTGTCTCCTACCATGTCCATGGAGATTAATCACTCTATCCCTGGCTTTTGTTACTTAAAAAAAATGTTTTTACACTTTTAGAAAATTTTCCTTATTTAGTTGAGAGAGAGAGAGATAATGACAGGGAGGCAGATAGAGAGAGAGAGAACACGCCAGGACCTACAGCCACTGCAAACGAACTTCAGACACATGTGGCACCTTATGCATCTGGCTTATGTGGGTCCTGGGGTGTTGAACCTGGGTCCCCTGCCTTCACAGGCAAGCGCCTTTATTCTAAACCATCTCTCCAACCCTTTTGTTACTTTTGAAACATATAAGGGGCTATTTGCCTAAGATACCTATGGGCTAGAGAAGTAGTATACCAGAGAATAAGAGTATGGGTTCTGGGGTCAGGACATCCAACTTCATTACTGTATTGTTAATTAAGTTTGTTCATTTTCCTAACTTCTCTGGACACCACCCAGGATGAGTACACACACTTAATGTGTATAAAGGGTCCAGTGTAACACCTGGCAAATGTCTTCTATATAGGGGAGCCACCCAGGCAGAAGCCCGCTTCAGAGCCAAAACAATTAGTTCATGGTATGTCTGCATCAGGTGACCTTTAGCATTCCCTTGGGAATTAGGGAACCAGGCTTTAGGTAACGCCTTTTTTTTTTTTTTGGTTTTTTGAGGTAGGGTCTTGCTTTAGCCCAGGCTGACTGGAATTCACTATGTAGTCTCAGGGTGGCCTCGAACTCACAGTGATCCTCCTATCTCAGCCTCCCACATGTTGGGATTAAAGGCATGTGCCACCACACCCAGCTTGGGTAACTACTTTTCAACTCCTATGAGGCCTCTGGATTGCAGGCAGCCAAGTCTTTTGTTTGTTGTTTGTTTTATGGTGCTGTTCTTAGACCCCAGGGCCTGACTCATGATAAACTGTCTCTACCACTGAGCTACAACCAAGTATGAAAGATAGCTTTTTATTTGAATTTAGCTCTCACCACATGCCAGGCACACATGTATGCTTTCCATGAACTATTTCCAGTTCTCGTCTCTGATAGCTAATCTGGATACCACCAGGCAGTTCTTTGTGTACTTGTTTTTTTTTAATATATATATTTTTATTTTTGTTTTTTATTTTTAGAGAGAGACAGACACAGAGAGAGGGTAGAGGGAGACAGAGAATGGGCACGCCAGCAGTCTCTCAGCTGCTGTGAACGAAATCCAGATGTGTGTGCCCCCTTGTGGGCAAGTGCAGCATTGTGCCCTTGCATCACTTTGCATCTGGCTAAACGTGGGACCTGAAGATTGGAACCAGGTTCTTAGGCTTAGCAGGCAGGCGCCTTAACCACTAAGCCATCTCTCTAGTCCATGTGCTTGTTTTTGAGGCAGACAAGGAACTCACTCTGTAGCCTCAGGCTGGTCTTGAACTCATAGTGATCCTCCTACCTCAGCCTCCCAAATGCTGGGACTAAACGAGTGCAACTACCACACTGGGCTCACCCAGGTATTTCTGAGATAGGATAATAGCTTAGAATTAACTGGTTGGGCACTGCTAGCCTAGAACTACTAGCAGCTGCCATAGGACCTCCCATGAGAGTCTGGGACCTGCCTTTTAAGCCTTACTGGACAGATTATTTATTTGTTTGTTTGTTTTGCATTCTGCAACTGAGCTACACCCCCAGCTATAATGGATATATTTTTATTGAATGGTTATTTCTTTGCCAATGTTCTGATAATTGCAGGTGACCCCTTATAGGAAAATCCTGAAAAAGAAAGGAGAAAATGAAAAAGGGTATATATGTAGAAAGAGAACAAAGAAAGAGAAGCCAGCAAGCAACTCTGCAATGATACTCATTCCTTTATTGTCAACTGTGTTAATTTAAACAGGGCAGGGGCCTGAGGGCTGCTCACAGCACTGAGGTGGGGTGCATTTCCACTCAATAGAGAGGCCTCCATCCTAAGCCAAGGGGACAGAGGATAATGCTTTATGTATATATATTTATATATTTATATATTACATATGCCCCTTATAGTCATATGTATAGAATGACAAGAATGGGCCACTGCATTAACTTCATTAAAGACCATAGCAACAGACATGGAAATTTGTTCCTATTCAAGGCCCTTACTTTGTCAATCAAATGTTTGATACAGCAAAAGAAAAAGGAGAGACAGAGCTTAAGATCCAGCCACGTCTGGTGGCCCTGTTCCCAGAATATAGTACACTGAGTGTAGTGTCTCCTGTACAGGTACACACACACACACACACACACACACACACACACACACACACACGTGTAATACCACAGGCAGGAGCTTCTCCTCAGGACCACTTCTTAGGGCCAGCCCTCAGACTGGGGTGGTGAAGTGGGATATATTGTGCTCTACGACTGTGAGGGACAGGTAAGTGCTAAGACAATGCAGATTCCTTGTATCCAAGTGATGGATGGGGTCACACATGCAGCTTCATCCACAAATAAGAAGGAGGTCAGTGGGAGATGCCACTCCCTGAAGACCCCTCGATGCCCAGGTCACCTGGGAGATTTCTACACATAACTCCTGTCCCAGATAAAGCTGAACCTTTGATCTGAATCCTGAGTATTAAATAATCTCTTGGGCTTTTATGAAAACTGAGACTTCCTTGAAGGACAGGAGAAAATATCAATTCAGTGGCTCAATCATCTAGTCCAATAATTACAGCATAAAAGAGAGCGACTGATCCTCAGAGAAGAACAAGAGCAGTGCAAGAATTATTTCCTGACGAGAACGACCTTGCTGCTGCCTGACCCATTGAACTTCTGCAGCTCTGTCACCCTTACAATTTATATAAAGGACAGAATTGCTCACGATCTGAGGACAGAAGACTTGCATCATCTGCAATTTGCAAAGTGCCTCTGCAATCCTAACTCCCTTGCTGGCTCTTGACATTTACCTCTTGACCTTGCCAAAATTTAAACTCCAAAAGTAAGTCCATGTATTTGAGGTTGTGATCCTTAGTATTAGAGAATTTCCCATTTTTCAACCAATGTATGATTATATATTACTAAATGTTTACAGCAGAAATTATAATTTCTTATACAAGAAACTGTGTGCTCATCAACATCTTTTTCTTTTCTTTTCTTTTTTGGTTTTTCAAGGTAGGGTCTCGCTCTCTAGCCCAGGCTGACTTGGAATTCACTATGTACTCTTAGAGTGGCCTCGAACTCATGGAGATCCACCTACCTCTCTCTACCTCCCGAGTGCTAGGGATTAAAGGTATGCACCACCATGCCTGGGTTTATCAGCACAACATTTTTTTTTTTAATTTGAGAGAGACACAGAGAGAGAGAGAGAGAGAGAGAGGGAGAGGTGGAGAATGGGCACACCAGCTGCCTCTCATTTCCTGTGAACGCACTCCAGATGCTTACGCCCCCTTGTGGACATGTGCGACATTGGGCCCTTGCATCACTTTTGTGTCTGGCTAAACGTGGGACCTGGAGAATTGAATGGGCGTTCTTAGGCTTGGCAGGCAGGCAGGCATCTTACCCACTAAGCCATCTCTCCAGCCCACAACATCTTTTTAATTAATTTATCCAAGGCCTGAAAAAGGAAGGGCCAAGAATGTTAGTGTACACCTGGAATCCCAGCACTTGGAGGCAGAACTGCTGCAAGTTCGAAGGCAACCTGGTCTGCATAGTTCCAGGCTAGCCAGGGCTATATTTTGAGGCCCTGTCTCAAATAAACAAGATAAAACAAACAACAACAAAAGGCAAGGTGGTACATGCCTGTAATTCCAGCACTTGGAAAGTAGAGGCAGAAAGATGAGAAGTTCAAGGTCATCCTCATCCAGATAGCCAGTCTCAAACAGACAGAAAACAAAAAGAGCTGGAGATATAGCTCAGTGGTAAGCACTTGCCTAGCAAGGAGACATAAATGTAGTTCCTAGAGAGCTAGCAGAAAAGTAATTTAAGGAAGGAATATAGCATAGCTGGAATAGACCTTGACGATTTTAGTTTAAATTACAATATAAGGTAACTTTAGACAATTTTTTGAGAAATATAGTCCAAACTGGTTTCAAGCACACTATATAGCCCAGGCTAGCCTCAAGTGCATGGCAATCCTTCTTTCTCAGTCTCCAATTGACTATATGCAATTTTGGGGAATTACATATGTGCAAAGATATTTTTAAAATGAAGAATCACTAGGCGTGGTGATGCATGCCTTTAATCGTAGCACTTGGGAGGCAAAGGTAGGAGGATCGCCATGAGTTCAAGGCTACCCTGAGACTACATAGGAATTCCAGGTCAGTCTGGGCTAGAGCAGGACCCTACCTCAATAAACAAAACAAAACAAAACAAAACAAAACAAAACAAAACAACCCAACAACAACAAAAACCAACCAAGCCAGTGTGGTGGTTTATGCCTGAAGTTGGGTGGCTGAGGTAGGAGGAATGCTGTGAGTTTGAGGCTAACTTGGGCTACAGAGTGCATTCCAGATCAGTCTAGGCTAGGGTGAGACCTTGCTTCAAAAAAAATTTTTTTACAGGGGCTTAGCAGTTAAGTACTTGCATGCAAAGCCAAAAGGACCCACATAAGCCAGATGCACAATATGGCACATACATCTGGAGTTCATTTGCAGTAGCTGGAGGCCCTGGCACACCCATTCTCTCTCTCTCCTCCCCCTTTCTCTGTCTCTCAAATAAATAAAAATAAAATATTTTTTTAATTTTACAAAGAAAATACAATATAATAAAGGGTAAAGCCAGAAGTGGGGGTGCATGCCTAGCACTTGACAGGTTAGCCAGAAAAACACAGTAAAATCCAACCTCAAAAACAAAACAAAAAAAAAAAAGGAAAAATCTTTTGTCTTGTATGGAAAAAAAGGCAATAAAAATTAACTTTCTTTTGGATGGAACTTTACTTATCACTTGGAATAGCTGAAGACATTTTGGGCTGTCATAATGAAGATGAGGAAGGACCGATTTGTACAGTAGTAAAGAATGGATCAATGGATCAATTTTCAACAAAACAGTACTCCCAAATTTGTGACTAAGAAATGGAGTAATTGACACATCTGCCAAAGATTGTGCACGGTTCTCTTTCCTGTGATGTGTGAAGGGGAAAGCCACACGTTTTGGTATCTTCATCTAGCCAGGGACAGAATGACGTGCATCACTCCCACCATGGACTGAGATCTGGCAGCTGCCAGGAATGATGGTCAAAGCAGGAAGAATTCACATTTCAAAAATGGGGAGTTCATTGATAGCTTGTTCACCACAGAAGCTAGAAACAAAGGTATCAGAGGAGGGACTTCCTTTGAAGACAGCCCATGTTGTTTCAATACTGTTCCATCTCCTGCAGCTCCCAAGGTGGCAACAACTGGTTGGTTCATAGTCCTCACAGGGTGCTGAAAGTGGGCAAGGAAGCAGAGTATGAAAGCTGTGAGTTCTTGCCAGAGCTGAAAAGCATGAGTCGAGTGTCAGTGAGGCCACTGAAATCCTTGGAAAAGTGCCCGCAAGGATGGAAGAGGTTATCTGGAGCCCACAAAGTCCACCATGAGCACACACCCAATACTACCAGGATGCCTCTTTTCTCAGTGGTCTCCCAGCAGTTTCCAGTACCAGGAAGTGTTTAGGGGCTGCTCACCATCAGGGAAGGAAGAGATGGAGACTATGGAATGAGACGGGTATTAAAGTACTGTCTTCTCAGGCACTGGTCACCTTCCCTTCCAGGTGCAGCTGACATAGGGAGGAGCTTGAAGTCTGATTGGGGGGCCCCAGCCAGGAGAAAAGGAGGCCATCTAGTGACCACAGAAGCCCAGACAGCTCAGATGGGGGCATCTCTCCTCACTAACTGAGCTCCACGAATAAATAACATGAATTAAATAAAGGAGACACAGAGCAGGCAGAGATGCCATCTGCCAGATTCTTGCCCCTTCACACATGTGTACACTCGCACACGCATACACACTTACACACATGTGCGCGCGCATGCATGCGTACATGCACGCACACCACACATACACGCACCAAGCGGTGGATGAAATGAGCCAGGGTTGGCTGTCCTGAATGTCAGATGGGCAGCCTAACTGAAGGTCGTCAGTCATGGTCCACCACTGTTGCAGGACGCAGAGGAGCAGAGGCCAGTGAGGCATGTGTGGTGGAGGGTGGAGGCCGCTGTGGACTCTGGCACCTGGAGGGAGCAATGAGGTGGCCCAAGAGAGAGATGAGGGAAACAAAGAGACAGAAATTAAGGATTTTCCTTTTCCTCCCCCTCAGCCCCTTTGGGTGTAACCCAAACTCTTATCAACCTTGACTTCCCATGACATTCTCCTGCCTAAGTTTAGGGCTCACTTTGACCACAATAGTACTGACCAGGATCTGGACTTTCGCACTTTAGACGTGGAAGGTCTTTCCAGAAAGCTGTCCAACCTCATAAGCCTCTCCATGTGTAGTGTACGAGGGTCTTGCTCTAGGTCATGAGAGAATTCCATCTCAAAGACAGCTGGTGGGGACACATCCAACTCCAAAAACATTATATTTTCAGCCTGTGGTAAGACAACATGACTGATGTGAGCAGCAGTCTCAGCGTATACCAGGCACACAGTTCATCTTGTGTATCACAAGGATTATGGGGTATTTAGAGGAAGCATAGGCTGTGAACATTCCTTCCCACTAGGTTTCTCTGCCCTCCTGGATTCTATTTCCCAGTTTCTTACCCTGTACCTGGGGTGGGACCCCATTGCCATGGCAACTCGAGCATACTGGCTGATAGGCCTCTTGTAGCCCACTGCAGACGTTGGCCGTTTCTTCATTTGGCTGTTATTGCTTAGGGAAGAAAAGATATTAGAATGAATTTTTTTGTTTGTTTGTTTTTTTGAGGTAGGGTCTCAATGTAGTCCAGGCTGACCTGGAATTCAATATGTAGTCTTAGGGTGGCCTTGAACTCACAGCGATCCTCCTACCTCTGCCTCCTGAGTGTGCTGGGATTAAAGGTGTGCACCCAGCTTTGTTTTGTTTTATTTTCTTTTTTAAAAATATCTTATTTTACTTATTTGAGAGAGAAAATTGGCGCACCAGGACCTCTTTCTGCTGCAAATGAACTCCAGAGGCATGCACCACATTGTGCTTTATTTGGAAAATTGAACCCAGGCCAGCAAGCTCTGCAAACAAACATTTTTTTTAAAATATGGAATGCTTCATGAATTTGCATGTCATCCATGCACACGGGCCATGCATTATAATCTTTTCGGTATCATTCCAATTTTAGTATATGTGCTGCCGAAATGAGCATGCAAGCAAACACTCATAACTGAGCCATCTCCCCAGTCCCTATTTGTTTTCTTGAGGAGGAAGATCTGGAGTTCAAGATCCTGGGCTACTTGAAACTCTTTTTCTAAAAATAAAAAAAGTGAGAAAAGAGCTGGGGATATAGCCCAGGGTTAGAACCCTTGCCTAGGTTCAATCCTAGTATTGCAAAAACACAACAAAACTACACAAGTGCACACACGCGCACACACACACACACACACACACAAAGAAAATCCACACAAACGGAAAAGCAGAGACTGTCAGCACTTTTCTTTTCACATGTATTTGTGTGTGTGTGTGTGTTCATGCTTGCATATATTCGGGTTGGACGTACATGTTTGTGCAGGTGTTTGTATGTGGAGGCCATAGGACAACCTTGGGTGTCATCCTCTGATAAACCATGCACCTCTTTCTGAAACAGGGTCTCTAATTTGACTGGAACTCACCAATTAGGCTAGTCTGGCTGGTCAGCAAGCCCCAGGGATCCTCCTCTCTCTATGAGTAATATCAGGAATAAAGGCAGGATGATCAGGAGTTCCAGGCTAGCCTGAACTACATGAATACCTGTCTCAAAAAAATTTTTTTTTGTTGTTTCTTTGTTTTGTTTTTTGTTTTTAGAGGTAGGGTTTCACTCTACCTCAGGCTGACCTGGAATTCACTATGTAGTTTCAGGGTGGCCTCAAACTCACAGTGATCCTCCTACCTCTGCCTCCCTAGTGCTGGGATTAAAGGCATGCACCACCACTTCTGGATTTTTTTTTTTCCGAGGTAGGGTCTCACTCTAGCCCAGGCTGACCTGGAATTCACTATGTCGTCTCAGGGCAGCCTCAAACTCTCAGTGATCATCTTACCTCTGCCTCCTGAGTACTGTCAAAAAAATTTTTTTAACCCCAAAACTGAGGAGTTTGAAAGAATCAAAATCTATAGCAGAAGCATAAACCAAACTGTCCTTGAATGGGACTTCTAAGGGACAGAGGCAGCCTGGTTTCTCTGGAGCTTTTATCAGTCTCAACAAATTCTGCAAGGCATGCATTATTACCTCTACCTTATCAAAGAACAAACTTGAGTTCAGAGAGGTTAAAAGAGCTTTCTCAGCTGAGTGTGGTTGCTCATATCTATAATCCCAGCACTCAGGAGGCTGAGGTAGGAAAATCACTGTGAGTTCAAGGCCAGCCCTGGCAACAAAGTGAATTCCAGGTCTGCAGCTTTGGCTAGAGTGAGACCCTGCCTCAAAAGAAAAAAAAAAAAAAAGCTTCCTAAAACAAGCTGGAGAGATGGCTTAGTGGTTAAGACACTTGCCTGCAAAGCCTAAGGAGCCAGGTTTGAGTAGTAGCTAGAGGCTCTGGAGCATCCATTCTCTCTCTCAAATAAATAAAATAATTTTTTCTTGAAGTAAGCCCAACAGAGTGGCCTTTTTTTTATGTGAGAGAGTGAGAGCGAGTGTGTGCATAAGAGAATTGATGTGCCAAGGCCTCTAGCCACTGTAATTGAACTCCAGATGTGTGCACCACCTTGTGTGCATGTGTGACCTTGTACACTTGCATCACCTTATGCCTCTGGCTTATGTGGGATCTGGGGAGTTGAACATGGGTCCTGAGGTGTCACAGTCTTCAATGTTCTCATCTCAGAATACCACAGGCCACAGTAAAGCAAAATATTTCAGTTGAGTTGAGCAAATGGAACAATGCTCTGATTAGTTAACTATGCTCTGGAGAGACAGAGCTTTTCTGAGTGCCTTTCAGCCCTGTTTTGGTCATGTTACAAATGGCAGAAACTAGTGCTGAAAGAAAGGGGGAGATACTTTCCATGCCTCAGACTCCAGAGTTCCCTTACAGGAGGATGCCATGCTCAGGATTTCCTGCTTCAACCTTCAGCTTTGAAAGGAGAAAGGGGGAAGAGACTGGGGACTCCAGACCAGCAACTTCTTTGCTTCATTAGGCTGCCCTCAGACTGGCTGTGACTAGTGTAGCAGACAAAACTTCAGGTTCACTGAGATGAACTGCCAGACCAGGCAAGTTATAGAGAAAGGGGTTTATTGAAGCTTACAGATCTAGGCGAAGTTCCACAATGGCAGAAGAAGCTGGCCTGCTTCACAGGACCAGGCAAGAAAGAGAGAAAAGCCAAAAGCCACACAGCACAGCACACCTCAGGAACTCCAGCTAGGCATACTTTGCATATCTTTAGATTGAAATCTTAAACCCACCACCACACCTTAAGATCCACTCAGTGAAACTGCCTCCAGCCAAGTGGATGCAGATACAAACTATAAACTAATAAAACACTGACTATGTTGGGGGCCATCTATTCAAACTACCACAACTAGTTTTCAGGTTTTCCAATGGCAAAGAGAACTTTGTTTTCTTCCTGTGACTTTTGTTGCTTAAGAAAGATGGTGGGGGCTGGGGATGTAGTGCAGTTGGTAGAGGGCTTGCCTAGCATGTATGAAACCATTATGGTAGCATATGACTCTAATCCCAACACTCAGGAGATGGAGGTTGCAGGGTCACAAGTTCAAGGTCATCCTTACCTACATGATGAGTTTGTACATATGAGACCCACTTTCAAAAAACAAAAATAAAGCTGGACATGGTAGTGCATGCCTTTAATCCCAGGACTTGGGAGGAAGAGGTAGGAGGACTGCCGTGAGTTTGAGGCCACCCTGAGAATACATAATTAATTCTAGATCAGCCTGGGCTAGAGTGAGAACTTACTTCAAAAGAAGCAACCATGGGACTTCCAGTTAAGATGGTGTAGGAACCACACCGAAAAAGCAAAAAAAAAAAAAAAAAAAAAAAACAGCAAAATATACTCTTCCACTAAAAAATGAGATGTATAATAAATTATCAGCCACAGCAGAGAAGTAGGAGAGATCCAGAGCGTCTAGAGCCCACAGAAGCAGGCACAAGGGGCTCCAGCAGCGGAGGCACCAGTTCCCATGTGGCCACAGCCACCAGGCTCAGCCTGAGCCACAGGATTTTAAAGCCAGGTAGAGGGATTCTCCATTCACACCGGCCTACACACAAACTCAAGAAATGTGGAAGGAGAACAGCAAAGACCAGCAAAGCAGCTTGTAAGGAAGAGGATTGCAAGGACCAGTGGGAGGACTTCAGCTACCATCCATGGCCGCCCCTCCCCCACCACCAGCACAAGTGCCAGCAAGCATCAGAGACCTGGGGAAAGGAGCTCACCTACACAGCACCAGGCACAGGTGATAAGAGCGGTGGCCCATAGACCCAGCCAGCCTTGCTGAGCCCACAGCAGAGCAAAGAGGGACCCAAGCAGCCATGCAGCATAGCTGAGATCAAAGCCATTCCAAAAAGTCAGTCCCTGCCAAATAAGCCTGGTATAGGTTTGCAATGGAAGTGCTAATTGCACCATCAATATCAGGGCAAATTATATGTTAAATCTGATGGATGGTCATATTTGCCATTCTTAAATAAGCTATATTTTGGGCTGCTCATTGTTGTTTCCTGCTGATTTACAGTGCCTTTGTTTCCTCTTCTGTCGTTCATTGGGGAAGGATCTCACTCGGTCACAAGCTGACCTTGGAACCCTCTACAGACCAGAAATCTTAGCCTCCCAGTGAACACGATTAAGGGTGTGGGGCAACACACATCCTTAGGGACTGTGACTTCGTCAGAGGATCTGTTTGTCATAATATCTACTCTTGCATAAATTCTCTGTGCTGTTTTTCATTGAATGTGTACATTGTTTAGTTAAATTTTTAGAATTTGTATTTTGTTTCACTCAGCCTACTAGAATACTCTCATAGCAGGCAAACCCAACACCTAGAGTCACTTTTGTGGTTACTCTGAGAGTCTTAAGAGCCATACCTAGTAACTTAAGCTCCTACCATGAAGATATATAACATCAGATTGATTGATACATCTAATAATACTGCAGATAATTAGAAAACTCAAGCATTACATGGCACATGCATCTGGAGTTCATTTACAGTTGCTGGATGCCCTGGTGTGCCCATTCTCTCTCTCTGCCAGTGGTAGTTTGAATATATGTCCCCCAATATATTCAGTGTTTTATTAGTTATAGTTTGCATATGCAATCACCTTGCTAGAGGCAATGTCACTGGGGGCCAGTCTTAAGGTGTGGTGGTGGGTTTGAGATTCCATTGTAAAGATATGCAAAGTGTGCCTAGCGGGAGTTCCTGAAGTGTGCTGTGTGACTCTTTTGGCTGCAGTTTTTGCTCTGTGTGCTGGGGGGCTGGGGGCTTTGCTATCTTGCCTGGCCTTGTGAGAGCAGGCTGTTTCTTCTGCCATTATGGAACTTCCCCTGGATCTGTAAGCTTCAATAAATAATATCCCTTCCTCCATAACTGTGCCTGGTCTGGAAGTTCATCTCAGCGAACCTGAAACTGTCTGCTACACTGCCTTTTTATCTCTCTCTCAAATAAATAAATGAAATAAATGTCTGAATTCAAAACCAAAAAAAAAAAAAAAAGAAAACTCAAGCATTAAATTAATCCAAGATGCAAAAATCTCTACATACAAGAAACACAAAAAAATGAAGATAATAAATAAAATTCACCAAAAAGTATTAATGCATCAGAAATGACCTTCAGTGTGACTGATTTAGAGGAAATGTCTGAGAAAGATTACAAAAGAATGGGTCTGGAGAAATGGCTTAGCAGTTAGGGCATTTGCCTGCGAAGCCAAAGGATCCCGGTTCAATTCTCCAGGACCCACATAAGCCAGATGCACAAGGGGCACATGCACCTGGAGTTCGTTTGCAGTGGCTAGAGGCCCTGGCGTGTGCATTCTCTCTCTGTCTGCCTCTCTTCTATCTCTCTGCTTGCAAATAAATAAATTTTTAAAAATTTCAAAAGAATGATTATAAATATTTTCTAAGAACTCAAAGAGGAAATCAAAGGAATCAAGGAACACATAAGGAAACCAATTTAATGAAATAAGGAAGTCAATACAAGACATACATAAGGAAATAGAAATAATAAAGAAAAACAGTCAGAAATACTAGCACTGAAGAACACAGTCAGTGAAATAAAAAGCTCTGTAGAACATCTATCCAGTAGAATGGATGAAGGAGAGAACAGAATATCTAAACTAGAAGACCAGGTAGCAGATTTAATATAGTCCAACAAAGAGAAAGACAAACTAAAAGGAAGGTATGAATGGGAATTTCAAGATATTTAGGACACTATGAAAAGATCAAACATAAGCATTCAAGGTATAGTAGGAGAAGAATTTCACTCCAAAGGCATAGTAGGCATTTTCAACAAAATCATAGAAGAAAACTTCACCCAAATTGGGGAAGAGATGCCAACGTAGATACAAGAAGCCTTTAGAACACTAAACAGACAAAACCTAAAAAGAAACTCTCCTCACCATATTATAATTAAACTACCAAACATACAAACCAAATAAAATATATCGGAAGCATCTAGAGAGAAAAATCAAGTTGCATACATAGGCAAGCCAATCAGGATCACAGCAGATTACTCAACACAAATTTTAAAAGCCAGAAGGACTTGGAGTGATGTATTCCAAGTTCAAAAAGATAACAACTGTCAACCAAGGTTACTTTATCCTGCAAAGCTATCCATTCAAATAGATGGAGAAATAACGACATTCCACAAAAAAAAGCAGGCTAAAGGAATATTTGAAGACAAAACCAGGTCTACAGAAAATACTTGAAAGGATCCTCCATGCTAAAGAGAAAGAAAAGCACACATATAAGGAACTTGGAAAAAAGAAACCAAACTCAAATACTAGTTAATACAAGAGAGCAAAGGTAAAACCAGAAAAACTACAAAACAAGAAAAATGGCAAAAATAAATACACACCTTTCAATAATAACTCTTAATATCAACAGCCTCAATGCCTCAACCAAAAGACATAAGTTTGCAGACTGGGTGAAAAAGCAGGATCCTCCAATTTTTTGCCTCCAAGAAACTCACCTTTCTACAAAGGATGGATAATACCTTAGGGTGAAAGGTTGGAAAATGGTGTTTCAAGCAAATGGACCTAGAAAACAAGCAGGGGTCACTATCCTAATATCTGACAGGGTAGACTTCAGATCAACATTAGTCAGGAAAGATAAGGAAGGTCACTTTATATTGATTAAAGGAACACTCCAACAGGAGGACATTACAATCCTAAACATATATGCACTGAACATGGGGGCTCCAAATTTCATCAACAAACATCATTAGAACTAAGGTCACAGGTAACACCAAACTCAGTTGTCGTGGGTGACTTCAATACCCCACTCTCACCAATTGACAGGTAATCCCAGCAAAAAATAAATAGAGATGCTTCTGGATTAAATGAGATCATAGAACAAATGGACCTAACAGATATTTACAAGACATTTCATCCAAATGTTGCAGAATACACATTCTTTTCATCAGCAGATGGAACATTCTCTAAAATAGATCATATATTAGGACACAAAGCAAATCTTAACAAATACAGGAAAATTGAAATAATTTCTTGCACTCTATCAGATCACAATGGGATCAAACTACAAATCAATAGCAAGAAAAGCTATACAGCATACACAAAATCATGGAAACTAAACAATACACTACTAAATGATGGATGGGTCAATGAAGAAATCAAGAAGGAAATCAAAAAATTCATAGAGTCAAATGATAATGAGAACACAGCATACCAAAACCTTTGGGACACAATGAAGGCAGTCCTAAGAGAGAAATTTATAGCTTTAAATGCCTATGTTAAGAAACTAGGAAGGTCACAAGTAAAAAACTTAATGCTTCACCTTAAGGCCTTGGAAAAAGAACAAGACCAAGCAAAAATCAGTAGACAGGAAGAAATAATAAAGATTAGGGCAGAAATTAATGAAATAGAAACCAAAAAAAAAAATCCAAAGAATTAATGAAACAAAGAGTTGGTTCTTTGAAAGGATAAACAAGATTGATAAACCCTTAGCAACTCTGACAAAGAAAGAGAGAAGAAACACAAATTAATAAAATTAGAGATGATTGCTTCTCAGCCTTTTGGCTAAGGTCAAGTGTAAAATTAGAGATGAAAAAGGCACCATCACAACAGATACCAGAGAAATTTAAAAATTCATAGGGACATACTATAAGAACATATATTCCACTAAGTTTGAAAATCTGAAAGAAATAGATGATTTCCTTGATTTATATGACCTACCTAAATTAAATTAAGATGAGATTAACCACTTAAATAGACCTATAACAAGTATGGAAATCCAAGCAGTTATAAAAACAATCTCCCAACTAAAAAAAATCCAGGCCCAGATGGATTCACTGGTGAATTTTACCAGACCTTCATGGAAGAACTAACACCAATGCTTTGTAAACTTTTCCATAAAATAGAAGAGGAAGGAACCCTACCAAACTCCTTTTACAAAGCCAGCATCACCCTGATCCCAAACCCAGACAAAGATAGAACAAAACATTACAGACTAATCTCCCTCATGAGCATAGATGCAAAAATTCTCAACAAAATACTAGCAAACAGAATACAAGAATATATCAGAAAGATCATTCACCCTGACCAAGTAGGCTTTATCCCAGAGATGCAGGGATGGTTCAACATATGCAAATTGATAAATGTAATACATTATATAAATGGACTGAAGGACAAAAGTCACATGATCATCTCATTAGATGCAGAAAAAGCATTTGACAAAATCCAACATCCCTTCATGATAAAAGCCCAACAGAGGCTGGGAATAGAAGGAACATATCTCATTATAATAAAGGCTATTTATGACAAACCCACAGCCAACATAATACTAAGTGGAGAAAAACTTGAAGCTTTTCCACTAAAATCAAGAACAAGACAAAGATGTCCACTGTCCCTACTTTTATTAAATATAGTATTGGAAGTCTTAGCCATAGCAGTAAGACAAGAGACACACATAAAAGGGATATAAATTGGAAAGGAAGAGATGAAGTTATCATTATTTGTAGATGATATGATTCTATACATAAAGGACCCTAAAGACTCTACCAGCAAACTGTTAGAGCTGATAAACACATGTAGCCATGTAGCAAGACACAAAATAAACACACACAAATCAGTAGCTTTCCTATATGCTAACAACAAACACACAGAGGATGAAATAAAAGAATCACTCCCATTCACGATTGCATCAAAAAAAAAAAAAAAAGTACCAAAGAAGTGAAGGATCTCTACAATGAAAATTTTAAAACATTCAAGCAAAACATTATAGAAGACACTAGGAAATGGAAAGACATCCCTTGTTCTTGGATTGGTAGAATCAATATTGTGAAAATGGCAATCTTACCAAAAGCAACCTACACATTTAATGTAATCCCCATCAACATTCCAATGGAATTCTTCATGGAAATAGAAAAAACAGTCCAAAAATTCATTTGGAAGCACAAAACCCCTCGAATATCTAAAACAATTTTGAGCAACAAAAACAAAGCTGGTGGTATCACCATACCTGATTTTAACCTATATTACAGAGCCATAGTAACAAAAACAACATAGTTCTGGCACAAAAACAGACATGTAGCTCAATGGAACAGAATAGAGGACCCTGATATAAGTCCAGGTAACTATAGCCACCTGATCTTTTACAAAAATGCCAAAAATACTCATTGGAGAAAAGACAGCCTCTTCAGCAAATGGTGCTGGGAAAACTGGATATGTATCTGTAGAAGAATGAAAATAGATCCTTATTTCTTTCCATGCACAAGAACTAAGTCCAAATGGATCAAAGACATTAATATCAAACCTGAAACTCTGAAACTGCTAGAGGAAAGAGCAGGATAAACCCTTAAACATATTGTTCTTGGCAAAGACTCTGAATATAACCCCAATTGCCCAGGAAATAAAACCACAGATCAACTGCTGGGACCTCATGAAATTACAAAGCTTTTGTACAGCTAAGGACACTGTGAATAGAGCAGAGGCAATCTACAGAATGGGAGAAAATCTTTGCCAGCTATTCATCTGACAGAGAGTTAATATCTAGGATATACAAAGAACTCAAAAAATTAAATAAGAAATCAAATAGCCCAATTAAAAAATGGGCTATGGAACTAGAGAGTTCTCAGAAGAAGAAATACAGATGGCATATAAACATCTAAAAAATGTTCTACATCCCTAGTCATCAGGGAAATGCAGATTAAAACTACATTAAGATTCCATCTCACTGCTGTCAGATTGGCTACCATCATGAAAACAAAGGACTATAAATGCTGGTGAGGATGCGGAAAAAGAGGAACCCCTCTACACTGTTGGTGGGAATGCAACCTGGGCCAGCCATTGTGGAAATCAGTGTGGAGGTTCCTGAGATAGATGAAAATAGATCTACCATATGACCCAGCTATACCACTCCTAGGCATATATCTTAAGGACTCGTCTCACTACCTTAGAGATACTTGCTTGACCATGTTTATTGCCACTCTATTCACAATATCTAGGAAATGGAACCAGCCTAGATGTCCCTCAACTGATGAGTGGATAATGAAGATGTAGCACATTTACACAATGGAGTTCTACTCAGCAGTAAAGAAAAATGAAGTTAGGAAATCTGCTGGAAAATGGATGGATCTGGAAAGGATTATACTTAGTGAGGTAACCCAGGCCCAGAAAGCCAAACATCACATGTTCTCTCTCATATGTGGATCCTAGCTACAAATGATTGGACTTCTATGTGAGTAGGAATAAAAGTCAGTAGCAGAAGCCAGTAAGCTAGAAAGGGGATGTAAATGGAATAGAAAGGGAGGGAGAGGGACTTAATAGAATGGTATTGTATATATGTAAGTAGAAGAACAGATTAATGGGGGGGAAGGCCTAAATGAGGTCAGGGGAAGAGATTAAGTAAAGGAAAGGTGGAGGGAGGGCTAATCAAAATCTAAAAGGATATAAATAAGTCATATGGCAACCTACTTTTCTGGACAATGGAACACTCAGAAGCCATAGATTGTTACTAGAAAACTTTCAGTGCCAGGGATGGGATACTTTCCAGTGAGTTTTGTCCAGGGAGGTCACAGATACCCCCAAAACATTATAGGACATTGTCGAGGCCCTTGGTTTCCCACCAGGAATACATGGTAAGACCCTAGTGCTAAAGACTACATATTTGGGCTGCAAGGTCACTGAGAAATCCTGTTGGAGCTGAGCTGAAAGCCTCCTCCATTTGGACCAGCTGACAGACTGCTAGAAAAAGATATGCTACATGCAGTTCAATGGGAGAGAGAGAGAAAAAACACCAGTGAAGGTACTCAACAGTGAACACTGCAAACTCTAAATTTGGCCAGCCAGGCCAAATGAGCCAATGGGTACAATAGTGGCATATCTGTTACAGGGGAAACTAACCGCTTTCTAATTGGACTGGAGGCCCGCTCCATGGAAGGGAATACAGCCCTGATACTGAAAATCTACAACAGGGGTAGTCATGAGCCCTAGGGGTGTAACATCTGCTGGTGTCTGGCTAGATGTATATACTATGCTTACCAAACTGCCCTGTAAGCACTTTTTTAATGTCCATACCCATATATTTGGTTAGAGAAGCTTCTCTTTTCAGATAGTGGTGACCCTGGGATGACTTGGAAGGCACAAGGGTACAGAGAAGAAGGGACAGAGCAGTGTTCAGCACAGAAACATCTCTAACACACCTCCCAAGGCTCAGGAAGAGGTGGTGGAAAGAATGTAAGAGTCAAAGGAAGGGTAGGACTCCTTAAAACATGTTTCCCCAGACACAAAATGGCCTGGATATCTATGACCTCACAGTGCCTGAAACAACCTATACAAGACCATCGTAATAGGAGGAAAAGATGATGATCTCAAAATGAAAAGAGAGACTGGTTGAGAGGGGGAGGGGATATGATGGAGAGTCGTGTTTCAAAGGGGAAAGTGGGGGAAGGGAGGGAAGTACCATGGGATATTGTCTCAATTAAGGAAGTTGTCAATTAAAAAAAAAAGAAAGAAAGAAAGAAAGAAAGAAAGAAAGAAAGAAAGAAAGAAAGAAAGCAAGCAAGCAAGCTGAGCGTGGTGGTATATCCCTTTAATCCCAGCCCTTGGGAGGCAGAGGTAGGAGAATCGCTGTGAGTTCAAGGCCACTGTGAGATGACATAGTAAGTTCCAGGTCAGCCTGGGCTAGAGTGAGACCCTACCTCCAAAAACTGGAGAAAAAAAAGAAAAAGAAGAACCAACCATGGGCTTGAGAGATGGCTTAGAGGTTAAGGTGTTTGCCTGCAAAGCCAAAGGATCCCGATTCAACTCTCTAGCACCCATGTAAGCCAGATGCACAATGGGACGCATGCATCTGGAGTTCATTTCCAGTGGCTGGAAGTCCGGGCACACCCATTCTCTCTCTCTCTCTCTCCCTCCCTCCCTCTGCCTATTTCTCTCTCATAAATAAATAAATAAATAAATAAATAAATAAATAAATAAATAAGATATATAAATATTTAGCCAGGCATGGTGGCGCACACCTTTAATCCCAGCACTCGGGAGGCAGAGGTAGGAGGATCACCATGAGTTTGAGGCCACCCTGAGACTACATAGTGAATTCTAGGTCAGCCTGAACTAGAATGAGTCCCTACCTTGAAAAACAAAAATAGAACAAAAATTTAAAAATTAAAATAAAAAAATAACCAACCAACCAAATAAACAACAACAACAACAAAACAACAAAAAAAAAAAGAGGACTGGATCAGCAGTTAAAGGTGCCTGCTTGCAAAGCCTGCTTGCCTGGGTTCTATTCCCCAGCATCCATATGAAGCCAGATGCGCGAAGTAGTACATACGTAAACCAGATGCACATGGTAGCGTATGGAGTTTGTTTGCAGTGGCTAGAGGCCCTGGTGTGTCCATTCTCTCTATCTGCCTCTTTCTCGTTCAAATAAATAAACAAAAATAGAAATAAATAATGGTTCAGCAATGAGGAGATGGCGCAGTAGTTAAAAGCACTTACTTGCAAAGCCTATCAGGTTAGGTTCAATTCCCCAGTACTCATGTAAAGCCAGATGCACAAAGTGGTGGGTGTACATGTATGGAGTTCATTTGTAGTAGCAAGAAGCCCTAGTGTGCCCACCATGCTTGCTCTCTCTAATAACTAGGATGCTTTTTACAAATTAAGAAAAAAATGGTTCAGGGAACCGGGACGATGTCTCAGTTGATACAGTGCTTACCATGCAAACATAAGAACCTGAGTTTAGATTCCTAGCACCCACATAAGGCAAGCACCTGCAATCCTAGAGCTGGGGAAGTGGAGTTCTAGGGCTCACAGGCCAGCAAGTCTAGCTGAATCAGTAAGCTCTAGTTTCAATGAAAGACCTTATCTCAAAAAATAAGGTTGTTGGGTATGGTGGCACACTCCTTTAATCCCAGCCTTCCAGAGGCTGAGGTAGGAGGATCACTGTGAATTTGAGGCCAGCCTGACACTACAGAGTGAACTCCAGGTCAGCCTGGGCTAGAGTGTGACCCTACCTCAAAAAAATAAGAAAAAAAGAAAAGTTGAGTACAATTGAGGAAGACACCTGATGTCAACCCCTTATACATACATGCATTCACACACATGCACATATGTGCACTTGCACCTGCACAAAGAAGCATGTCCACAGAAGTATGAACACATACATGCACACAACACATACACAAGTCAAAAAAATTGGTTCAGGGTATATGATAATTCTTTGCATGATTCCTGCAATTTTTACATCTAAAAAAAAAAGTCAGGGTTGTAGAGATGGCTCAGCAATTAAGGCACTTGCCTGCAAAGCCTAATGACCTGGGTTTGATTCCCCAGTACCCACATAAAGCCAGATCTGCAAAGTGGCACATGGGTCTGGAGTTTGTTTTCAGTGGCTAGAGGCCCTGGCACACCTATTTCTCTCTCTCTGTGTCTTCGCTTGCAAATAAATAAAAAATATTAAAAATAAATAAATAATGCTGGGTGTGGTGGCACACGCCTTTAATCCCAGCACTTGGGAGGCAGAGAAAGGAAGATTGCCATGAGTTCAAGGCCACCCTGAGACTACACCTCGAAAAACCAAAACAAATAATAAATAAATAAATAGCCAGGTGTGATGGCTCACACCTTTAATCCCAGCACTTGTGAGGCAGAGGTAGGAGGATTGCCTTGAGTTTGAGGCCACCCTGAGACTATATAGTGAATTCCAGGTCAGCCTGGACTACAGTGACACCCTACCTGGAAAAAAACTAACTAAATAAATAAGGCCTGACATGGTGGTGCACACCTTTAATCCCAGCACTCGGGAGGCAGAGGTAGGAGGATCACCGTGAATTCAAGGCCACCCTGAGCCTACATAGTGAGTTCTAGGCCAGCTGAGCTAAAGTAAAACCCTACCTCAAAAAACAAAGAAAGAAAAGGAAAACACTTTTTTTTTCTCCAAGCCTTTTTCTGCCCATTGATGATATGACTACACAGAACCTAGGAAAATCATCCCACCTATAGAATTCCAACTTGATAACTTTCCTCTGCACAAAACAACCATATAGGCTACAGAGTGAGTTCTGGGTCAGCCTGGCTAGAGTGGGAACCTGTGTCAAATTAAAAACAACAACAACACAAACCCCTATGCAGCTGGAGCCAAATATCACAGTCCTCTCTCTAATAAGTGGTAGTGCAGGAGTCTTTTTGTTTGTTTTGTTGTTGTTGTTTTGAGTGCAGCAAAAAGGATATCTATTGAGAAAAAGGTGGAAGAGTCCATAGTGTCACAGCAAACATGCTGAAGATTTCAGCTGGCATCCAAAGAAGAGAAAGAAAGGGGAAAAAATTTACACTTTCTGGGTTAGAACTCAGAGAAGCAGGCAGGACAATAGTGAAAATGGGAACAAGTGCCAATAGTGGGTTCTGAACTTGGCTTTACTGCAGAATTACCCAGAAACTTTGAGTTAAAAACAGGTCCTGGGCTCTACCCAGACCCTTTAAATCTGATTCTCTGGAGCCCAACTGACAGCTGACTCTAGCCTGGGTAGAGAAACTCTCTGTAAGATGATACGCAAGTGTGTCTACCTAGATAAGAAAGGTACACTATAGCGTGATATGTAAGCATGAGGACTTGAAATTGCTTCTCCAGCACCTATGTAAATGCTAGGCAAAGCTACACATTCCTGTAACCCCAGTGTTGAGAGGGGTGAAGACAAAAGCATCATTACTGGAACCTTCTGATCAGTCAGTCTAACTGAAAAGAAGGAAGTTCCAAGTTCAATGAGAGACTGTCTCAGGGAAATAAATAATGAAGAAAAGCAATACAGGAAGATAACAGATAATCTTTCTTTAACCTCTACCTATGTGTAAATGGGGTGCATACTTCTGCACACACCACACACTATACACACACAAAATAATAATAACAAAATAAATAATGTGAGTCTAAGTCCAAAGTGACACTACTGAAAAATTCTTGACTTACAACTTGAGTAGCATACCCATGAACAGGGTCAGCCTTTCAGAAAGCAGAAACATTAAGCCAGCATCTGATGCTGTGGAGAGGCTAGAGGCCACTTGCTAACTCCCCACCCTAACTCTGAGGAGCAGACGACTGTCCTACTTTGGCTATAATATTCTTAGGTACAGAAAGCAAAGAATTTCCAGGGATGTGCTGTCTCTTCACCGCTGGACACAGATTTGCAATGAAAGACGTGCAGCTGAGCGAGGAACACTATTAGATTTGAATAGTCAACCTTTTTTCTTCAAGGTTACCAACAGAGGGCACCATACACCCATCCAATGGGCACAGCTGCAGCTAAGAAGGGGAGGGTGGATTACTCTTCAGAGTGAGGCTAGAATTATTGGATCACACCAATATCGTGCCAGGATCTGATTACTTCTCAGTATTTCCTTCAGTGTGAGTTTGGACAATGTCTGATTTATCTTTTTTTTTTTTTTTTTTTTTTGGTGGTACTGAGAATTGAACCCAGTACAGGCTAGGTTTATTTTATTTTTATTTTTTACTTTTCCCTCAGGGCCTCCAGTCACTGCAAATGAACTCCAGACACATGCACTACCTTGTGCATCTGGCTTATGTGGGTACTGGGGAATTGAATCTGGGACCTTAGACTTCACAGGCAAACCCCTTAACCACTAGGCCATCTCTCCAGCCCTCTCCAGAGAGAAGGGAGGGAGGAGAGCGAGAATGGGCATGCCAGGGCCTCCAGCCGCTGAAAATGAACTCCAGATGCGTGCGCACCCTTGTGCATCTGGCTAATATGGGTACTGGGGAATCGAACCTGGGTCCTTTGGCTTTGCAGGCAAACACCTTAACTGCTAAGCCAGCTCTCCAGCTCTTAAACTTTTTTTTTTTGTTTGTTTGTTTTCCAAGGTAGGGTCTTGCTCTAGCCAAGGCTGACCTGGAATTCACTATGTCATCTCAGGTTGGCCTTGAACTCACAGCGATCCTCCTACTCTGCCTCTTGAGTGGGATTAAAGGCATGCGCCACCACGTCTGGCTCTAAATGGTTTTAAAAAAAACATCCATACATCTATGCGATATACTATGCTCATGGTTCACTCCCACCACCTTCTCTTTTTCCCCTCTTGTATGCCCCTTCCACTGAGTCCCTTCTTTCCAGCTAGTCCTTCTTCTTCTTCTTCTTCTTTTTTTTTTTTTTTTTTTGAGGCAAATCTAACAGACTGGCTTTTTTTTTATTTTTTACTTTTTTGGTTTTTGGAGGTAGGGTTTCACTCTAGCTCAGGCTGACCTGGAATTTACTCTGTAGTCTCAGGCTGGCCTCAAACTCATGGTGATCCTCCTGCCTCTGCCACCCGAGTGCTGAGATTAAAGGCGTCCACCACCAAGCCTGGCTTTTTTTTTTTTTTCTTTTTAGTGCAAGAGAGAGAATTGGCATGCCAGGGCCTCCAGATACTGTAATAAAACTCTAGATGCATGTCCCACCTTGTGTGCATGTGTGACCTTGTGTACTTGTGAAGCTTTGTGCATCTGGCTTACATGGGACCTGGAGGGTCAAACATGGGTCCTTAGGCTTCACAGGCAAGCACCGTAACTGCTAAGCCATCTCTCAAGGCCTATTTTTTTTGTTTTTGGTTTCTCGAGGCAGGGTCTCGCTCTAGCTCAGGCCGGCCTAGAATTCACTCCGTAGTCTCAGGGTGGCCTTGAACTCATAGTGATCCTCCTACCTCTGCCTTCCAAGTGCTGGGATTAAAGGCATGCACCACCACGCCTGGCCCTCATCTAGTTTTGGACAATTTTTATTTTTAAAAATATTTTATTTTTATTTATTTATTTGAGAGAGATAAAGGAAGAGACATAGAGAAAGAATGGGCATGGAAATGAACTCTAGATGCATGTGCCATATTGTGTATCAGATTTACATGGGTCCTGGGGAATTGAACCTGGGTCCTTTGGCTTTGTGGGCAAGCACCTTAACCACTAAGCCACTCTCCAGCCTGATATTTTTTATACAGGTACAAAATGTACTTACATCATAGTCACCTTGCCTTTCTGTCTTTTCCTTAAGGCCCCCTCCTCCTTTCTCTGCCCCTGTCTTCCCTCCAACTAGACCCTTAACTTTTTTTTCCCAGTTTTTTTTAAACTTTTTATTTTTTATTTTCTATTATTTTTTTGGAGAGAGACACACAGAGAGACAGAGAGACAGAGGGGGGGGAGAGGAAGACAGAGATGGGCACGCCAGCAGTGTCTCAGCTGCTGTGAACGAAATCCAGATGTGTGCGCCCCCTTGTGGTCAAGTGTGGCATTGTGCCCTTGAGTCACTTTGCATCTGGCTAAACGTGGGACCTGGAGATTGGAACCGCTGGAGATTGGAACCAGCGTTCTTAGGCTTAGAAGGCAGGCGCCTTAACCCCTAAGCCATCTCTCCAGCCCTTTTCCCAGTTTTTTGAGGTAGGGTCTCACTCTAGCTCAGGCTGACCTTAAACTCACAGTGATCCTCTTACCTCTGCCTCCCGAGTGCTGGGATTAAAGGTGTGCGCCACCATGCTCGGCTCCCCTTACTATTTTTTTAATTATGAATTTTATTGTATGACCCTAACAGATGCTAGTCATATTTCCATCTGGTTACACTTCTTCTCTTTTCTTTTTTTTTCTTTTCTTTTCTTTTCTTTTCTTTTCTTTTCTTTTCTTTTCTTTTTTCTTTCCTTTCCTTTCCTTTCTCTTTCTTTTCTCTTTCTCTTTCTCTTTCTCTTTCTCTTTCTCTTTCTCTTTCTCTTTCTCTTTCTCTTTCTCTTTCTCTTTCTCTTTCTCTCTCTCTCTCTCTCTCTTTCTTTCTTTCTTTCTTTCTTTCTTTCTTTCTTTTTTCAAGGTAGGGTCTTGCTCTAGCCCAGGCTGACCTGGAATTCATTATGTAGTCTCAGGCTGGTCCCGAACTCATAGCAATCCTCCTACTTCTGCCTCAGGAGTGCTAGGATCAAAGGTGTGTACCACCACCACACACAGGAGATTATACTCTTATATCCTCTTCGCTGTTCCCTATCCACTGAGGGCCCTCCTCAGGGGGTTATTGTTGTTCCCTGCAAGGTCAGTTTCTGTGTTTGGGGGGATTGGACTGTGTGGTCAGCTTTGCACTGCTGGCAGAAAGCACCAAAAGCAGCTGTGGGAGAAAGGGTCTCAAGTGGGAGCTCCATGATGGCAGGGGAAAATGTGGCATGAGCAGAGGCTGGACATCGCCTCCTGGCCAACATCATATAGACAGTATCAGCAGAAGAGTGTGCCAAACACTGGCAAGGTAAAGCTGGCTATAACACTCATAATGAAGCCCCCGCCCCCAACAACACACAGCCTCCACGAGGCTCCAATTCCTAAATTGCCACCAGCTGGGGATCCAGCATTCAGAACACATGAGGTTTTAGGGAACACCTACTTCAAATCACCACAAAGACAATGACATAGATTCATCATACAACAAGAAAGATAGTCGATTGTCTAGCATGAGATGACCCACCTCTATTACATCTGCCTGATCCCACAAAACATTACAGGGGAAGTGACAATCTAAATATGTTTGCTGCTCTCTCTGCTAACCTGACAACTACTTCCAGAGAGATGTCAATAGACACTGAGTACACTCAAAATGACTCAAAGCCGACATTCAGAAATTTCAGCTGAGCATGGCGGTGCATGCCTTTAATCCCAGTACTCGAGTGGCAGAGGCAGGAGGTTCGCCATGAGTTTGAGGCCACCTGGAGACTACATAGTGAATTCCAGGTCAGCTTGGGCTAGAATGAGACCCTTCCTTGGGGGAAAAAAATTCAGAGATTGTAGAGAGTTTACCACTAGTCTTATAACACACCGTCAGAGAACATTGCAAAAGAGGGGCTTGAAAGATAGTAAGAGCCACACGGTGGGAAGGGGTATCCTGTGGCATTGTCCCCTCACCACTACTATCCCTCCTAACCTGTCCACAGAGACTGCTTTGTTCTTTTTGACACAGTATGTGGTTTTGTTTTGTCTTATTTCATGACAGGATTTCATGTATCCCAGGCCTCAACTTGCTATGTAGCTAAGGATAGCCTTGAACTTCTGATCCTCTTGCTTCTACCTGCTGAGTGTAGAACTACAGTCATGTACTGGTTTGTGTGATGCTGGAGATCAAAGTCAGGGCTTCCTGTTGCTAGGCAAGCAGTCTACCAACTGAGCTACATTCCCAGCCCCTGATTTATCTTTTGACTTCAATCTTTCACAACATGCAACATAGCAGAGCTTGGCAAGTATTAACTATGGTTGCTATTTCTGGTAACAAACAAGTGCACAAATTCATATCCACCAGAAGTGGCTAGCTGTTAACATCAATGGAACTGTCAAAGGACTGGCACACACAATCTTTTCCTCTCAGACAGGTGAGACATTTTTTGTCACTTACAAAATATGCTAAGAAGCTCCTCCCCCATCTGCATCCCCTTATTTATTCCCTGATTCCACAACATCCATCTCCCAGCAGGCAGAGCCTCAAGCCCTCACCACCCCCAGGCTGGAGGGGCTTTCAAGTCTCTAGGTCCAGACAACTGGCTAGAGAGACTTACACTCCAGCAGGCACCAGTGGCTGGAACTTCCACTGTTCCTCTTCACAGTCTAGGAAGAGCCGGTTCATGATCTTGTTCTTCTCCTCAGGGGGGATGAAGTTCTCAATGATGAGGTACCTGGAGAGCAGGAATGAGGTAGAGACAGGGAGTGGGGGGAGTGGTAGAGGCAAGTGAGAAGGTAGGAAAATAAAATATGGGAGGGAAGGGATCCCTAAAGAAATAGTGGAACTTCAGCTGGGCGTGGTGGCGCATGCCTTCAATCCCAGCACTCAGAAGGCAGAGGTAAGAGGATTGCCATGAGTTCAAGGCCTCCCTGAGACTACATAGTGAATTCCAGGTCAGTGAGACCCTACCTTGAAAAACAAAACAAAACAAAACAAAACAAAACAAAACAAAACAAAACAAAACAAAACAAAAAAAAAAAAAGAAAGAAAGAAAAGAAAGAAAGAAAGAAAGAAATCTTGGAACTTGAAAACCACAGCTTCTAATGCAAAGATTGTAGGCTCAGGGCTTCAGAGTTAAATTTAACCAGAACCCAGCATGCACTTGGGCAGAGAAAGAGCAGTTAATCCAGGTCAAACAATCTCCAGACCTGGCCTATCCCTTCTTCCTCAGACATACATATTTTTAAGGCATATAAGCTAGGTATAATGGCCTACACCTATGATTCCAGCACTTGGAGGCAGAGGCAGGAGAACTGTTACAAGTTCTAGGTACCCACCCTGGTCTACTGAATGAGACCTCTCAAAAAGGACCACAAAACAAAAAACATAAGGATGCATGAATGAGTACACCATCAAGATGCGACCTTGAATATAAGAAGAGTTTCTTAGAGAGGCCCTGTGGAGTGTGGAGAGATTATGGGGATCCCCAGCTGGAAGAGGAGCCAGCCCTACTTGAGCTTGAGTTCCCGGGTCTGCTCATTCTGTGCCTCCTCCAAGTCCTGCCGAACACGGATGTACTCGTCATGTTGGTCCTGGATCTCCGCCTTCACCGCCTGCAGCTTGGCGTAGAGCTGGGTGAGGACAGGTGCAGCTCAGAGGCTACTCAGTGTGGCAAGGAAGACCCAGTCACCAGCCTGGGCCCCCTGGCCTGAACCTCTCATTGCTGCCCCACCCCCATGAATCAGATGGATTATTTTAAGGCTTTGTGTTGTCTCTGTCCTGTTGTGTGTTGTCCACTGCCCTATCTAATCCCCACCCCCATTAGAGCCCGTGGCCATTACCCACTCTCTCTCAGTTGCTATTAGCATCATAGAATGTTTAAACTGGAAGGGACCTCAGAAAACATTCAATCTAACATCCTCCTTTAGTAGCCTAAGGACCCAGGTTCGATTCCCCAGGACCCACATAAACCAGATGCACAAGGTGGCACATGCATCTGGAATTCATTTGCAGTAGCTAGAGGCCCTGGCGTGCCCTCTCCCTCTCTTTCTAATAAATAAAAAAATAGGGCTGGAGAGATGGCTTAGGGGTTAAGGTGCTTGCCTGCAAAGCCAAAGGACCCAGGTTCAACTCCCAGGACCCACATAAGCCAGATGCACAAGGGGGCACACGCATCTGGAGTTCATTTGCAATGGCTGGAGGTCCTGGCACGCCCATTCCCATTCTCTCTCTCTACTTGCCTATTTCTGTTTCTCTCTCTCTCAAATAAATAAATAAACAAATAAATAAATAAAATATTTTTTAAAATATTAGCTGGGCATGGTGGCGCACACCTTTAATCCCAGCACTCGGGAGGCAGAGATAGGAGAATCACCATAAGTTTGAGACATCCTGAGACTACATAGTGAATTCTAGGTCAGCCTGAGCTAGAGTGAGACACTACCTCAAAAAAAAAAAAAAAAAAAAAAAAAAAAAAAAAGAGAGACCAGGCATAGACTAGATAAAAGATCACACAACTGTCCACAGAAGAATGGAACTAGGACTTGAGTCTCATTTAGAAACAGGGTTGGGGTTGGAGGCTGTCAGGTTGTGAGGTTGTGAAGGTAACACACTTCTAGTGGAGTGTGGAGATCAGCACTACCTTCCTATTTCCTGCTAACCCACTAAGCAGTGACCATGGTAACTGCCATAGTGGCTGGGCCTGGCCTAGCCAGCTCTGGGTAACCACAACAGCAGCCCTGGGCCTTGGGAACTCTCTAGACTCTTTCCAGAATACAAATTGGAAACTTGCTTACTTTCTACCTTAGACCCTCATCTCATGGACATGGATTTCATATAGTCCTACTGATCAGAATCTTGTCCCTTGACATGGTGTGGAGGACCTTGTTCTCTCTTCCTGGGCTTCCCCAGGCATGAGTTTCCTTCTCAGGCCTTATCACATTCTCTGGCCCTTCTCCCTTTTCAGGCACAGCTATCAAAGCTATGATTCATTGGTAATAGTGAAAAGGACTATGGAGACGGCACCTTGGAGACTAGAAGTGACAGCTGGCAGTCTATAATCCAAGAGAAAAGACTCTATTTCACCCTGATACCAGACCCCTGCCTCCCAGTGGGGAGGGGACCTTGATGCACATGCCCCATGGGTAGGTGACTGTCTTGGACAGAGTCTTTTTGCCATCAGCACACCCTGGCCCCATTCTGCTATAGCACATCTCACCTTTTTGAGTTTCTTGGTTTTGACCTCCACCTCCTGCTGCAGGGATGTGTAGGTGCCCCGGAGCTCCATGGTCTCCTCATCTCGGAGCATCATCTCCTGCTGCATTTCCCGCTCACGGCGTTTCTAGGCCAAGGCAGGGTAAGAGGATCTCTATGGAATAGCACCTACTGGAGGAGAGCCAAGGAGCACAAAGCCTGGCTCGCTTTGACTGTCACAGGGACCCTGATTCTAGGAGGGAGCCAGGGGAACCTCATAACCTTATGTCCACTGCTCCACCCAATCCCAAGTGAAGCCCTAGACATGGACCCATCTTCTCAGCTCTTATAGATACGCCTTTGTCTGTGACGGGCCTACTTCACACTAACTTCTAGGTTCCACCCTCTTTTCCTCATATAGTACCTCAGGTGGTCGGTAACCAGCAAACTGTTGTTCTTTTTTGTTTTGTTTTGTTTTTCGAGGTAGGGTCTCTCTGTAGCCCAGGCTGACCTGGAATTCACTATGTATTCTCAAGGTGGCCTCGAACTCACAGCAATCCTCCTACCTCTGCCTCCCAAGTGCTGGGATTAAAGGTGTGCACCACCACTGTTGTTCTTAATGATTTAGGCAATAGCCACACATTTGGCCATTAACTCAAGTCCTTATGGAGATCCAGGCACTAGCACCAGGTGCCTTGAGGAGGCTGACATCATGGAGAGCCACCACTTTCTGTCACCCACCAAGCAGCAGTGCCCCTTCCTCTAGGGGGAAGCCCTGGGCTGGTAGACCTATGGAATCCAGAGTGGCAGGGCTGGATTCTCAGCATGATCATCCAAGGATCCTGAGTCCATGGTGGCTTATAGCCCAAACCACCCCAGACACGTCCTTAAGACCACTACCTGCTCAGCAATCTCCTGACGCTTCAGTTCCAGCATCTTCTGCTGCTCGTTAGTGTGATCCATGATGTTCCTGCCCCCGATGAGCAGTTTACTCTCCATGGCCTAGGGACACAGAAGGGTGTCTTTGAATAGAGCCACAGCACTCCCAGATTGGACCTTTTGATTAAGACAAAGTCTCATGTAGCCCTGACTTGTCTTGAACTTGCAGTATAGCTGAGGATGAGCTTGAACTTCAGATCCTCCTCCCTCTACCCCCTCCTAAGTGTTGGGATTATAGATACAGGTCCTTTTGTTGTTTTCTTTTTAAAATTTATTATTTATTTATTTATTTATTTATTTATTTATTTGACAGAGACAAAGAGTGAGTATGGGCAAACCAGGGCCTCCTGCTGTTGCAAATGAACACCAGAGGCATGTGCCACTTGGTGTGGGGAATCGAACCCAGGCCCTCAGGATTTTCAAACAAGTGTCTTTATCTGCTGAACCATTTCTCCTGCCCTATTGTTGTTTCTTTGAGATAGAGTCTCATTATGTTGCCCCTGGGTGATATAGAGCAGGCTGGCCTTGAACTTGTGATGATTTTTTTTTTTTTTTTTTGAGGTAGGGTTTCACTCTAGCCCAGGCTGACCTGGAATTAACTATGTAGTCTCAGGGTGGCCTCAAACTCACGGCGATCCTCCTACCTCTGCCTCCCAAGTGCAGGGATTAAAGGCGTGCACCACCACACCCGGCTTGTGATGATTTTGTCTCTGCCTCTTGAGTACTAGGATTGCAGGCGTGTGCCACCATGCCTGACTATACATCCTCTCCTCTCCTCTCCTCTCCTCTCCTCTCCTCTCCTCTCCTCTCCTCTCTTTTTCTCTCATAGGGTTTCATATAAACAAGGTTGGACTCAAACTATGTAGCCTAGGATGACCTTAGATTTCTGATCCTCCTGCTTCTACCTCCCAAATCCACTCCTAAAAGAACTACAGAGAACAGATATTGCTCTGCGGATGTTCTAGGACTGAACACAAGATACGTCTCAGGTGGGAGTCTCTTGGTCCTTAGTAAGAATGGAGTTCCCCCTCCAGGCCCTAGAGTCCCAGTACAAAGTTCCCATTGTGGACAATGGGATGCAGAGAGGAAATCCCTCAGGGAGTATAGGGCACCTGATCTCTTTGCTTGGTTCACTATGCCCATGAGGAGGATGGAAGGCAAACTAATCTTGGCAGCCAGGCCCCAGGATGGGGAGAAAAAGACAGTGAGCAGGCAGCCCAGCCTTTACAATGAATTGTTACAGACTCAAGAAGACAGCTCGCCACAGGGACATCAGGAAAGGGTTGTGGTGGTTTGATTCAGGTGTCCCCCATAAATTTCAGGTGTTCTGAATGCCATGTCCCCAGCTGATGGCAATTTGAGAATTAAACCCTCCAGGAGGCAGTGTATTATTGGGGGTGGGCTTATGGGTGTTATAGTCAGCTTCCCCTTGCCAGTATTTGGCACACTCTCCTGTTGCTGCTGTCCACCCTCTGCTCATGCCATTGTTTTCCCTGCCATCGTCAGCTTCCCCTCGAGTCTGTAAGCCAAAATAAACCCTTTTTTCCCACAAGCTGTTCTTGATCGGGTGTTTTCTACCAGCTATGTGAACCTGACTGCAACAAGGGTATAATTGTAGGCTGATGTGGAAATTAGAAGGAAGATTCAAGGGAAAGAGTCTACAAAAGCTGGGGGCCCCAGAGGTGGCATGTGCATTCAAGACAACCTGAAAGGCTCTGAATCTACCCACTGTGCTGGGGGCCACAGCAAGCTGCCCCCCTCACTTCTCACATCTATGTATCAGAATGCCATAAGCATGGGCAGAACACTGTTGATGCTGAAAGAAGCCTTCAACAACCGTTATCTTCTTCTGGCTCTAAAAGAGGGACTATTCAGGGCTGGAGAGATGGCTTAGGGGTTAAGGCGCCTGCCTCCTAAGCCTAAGAACGCTGGTTCCAATCTCCAGGTCCCACGTTTAGCCAGATGCAAAGTGATGCAAGGGCGCAATGCCGCACTTGGCCACAAGGGGGCGCACATATCTGGATTTCGTTCACAGCAGCTGAGACACTGCTGGCGTGCCCATCTCTGTCTTCCTCTCCCTCTCTCTCTCTGTTTCTATCTGTGTCTCTCTCCAAAAACATAATTTAAAAATTTTTTTAAATTATAAAATTAAAAAAAAGAGGGACTATTCATCCCCTCATGTAGCAAATAAAAATGTTGAGAGTGCCAGGCGTGGTGTTGCACACCCTTTAATCCCAGCACTCGGGAGGCAGAGATAGGAGGATCACCGTGAGTTCGAGGCCACCCTGAGAATACAGAGTGAATTCCAGGTCAGCCTGAACTAGAGTGAGACCCTACCTCGAAAAACCAAAAAAAAAAAAAAAAAAAAAAAAAAAAAGTAACAAGCATCAGGTCATACAGTTAGTAACAAGGAGGAGGGATATTCACACTGAGAGCCCAGTACTATGTGAAAGACATGTGAGTGCTTGGCACAGACCAGTTGTGCTTCTGACTCCATAAAATGCGTTGTCACTATTGCCAGTAAGAGCATACCCCCTCCCTTGCCTTGCCCCAGGACAGCAAGTTGTTCTCTAATTTCACTGCAGGCCTCTTGGGAGGTTGGTATCACCTTGACCAACCAGAAGAAATTGGCTTTATCCCCACTGGAATTTTTTCCAGCGGAACCAACTGACTTGCCTAAGGACTCTCAAAGCTGGGGGTGCTGTCAGACTTGGGGACTAGGCAGCTACCTGTGAGAGCCTCACCACTGGGAACAGAGCAGGACAGGGGTGAAAGGATGCTGAAGGAAGGTCAGAGGCTGGGGTTGTGCAGGGACTGCAGAGACAGGAGCCTCACCCCAGCCTCACATAAGGCCTAGCAGAGAGTGGCTGGCTGTTCATGATGCCCACCACAGCCATCTATTGGCGCCTGAACAGGGACCCTCTGCCCCCTTGGCGTTGGCAAGACACCCCCTCCTTGATCATCGGCGAGTAGCCCCCTCGGCATTTGGCAAGATGGCCCCTTCTTGATTGTCCCAATTTTCCCGAGGGCCTTCCTCAGAAGGGTCCTTGGTGTTCACTGTGGTGTAATTAAGGCCTCTCATAGTTTCTGGGGGGCTGTACTTTAGGATATCTCTACCCACCCTGTGGCTTTTATAATTTTCCCACCTGTATGGCACAATGCAGGTCGGGCCCTAGCCAGACCACATGCCAGAAGAAACCAGGAAATGGCATCTGTGAACATGGCATCCTGCGCAGGCCTGGCATGACAACAGCTACAGTCCCATGCTCACGAGAAACCTGCTACAAGATGATCTGTCCAGAGACAGGCTGTCATTGGTCACAAGAAGGGGACCACCCCATACAATGATTGGCCAGCCAAACCCTTAAAACCCCCTACACTTCCTTGAATAAATGAGTTTGCAGCAGCTCACCCTCTGCCTGCTTCCACCCAACTCCCGGAGTCTGTGTCATGACTCCACACTCCCACCCCCTATTTGGCATAGACCCTGCCATCCCTACTGGGCTGGCCTTAGGAGGGACCCCAACATCTGGCACCTGAACAGGGACCCACTGCCCCTTGGCGTTGGCAAGACACCCCCTCCTTGATCATCAGCAAGTAGCCCCCTCAGCATTGGCAAGATGCCGCCTTCTTGATCATCAGTGAATAGGCCCCTTGCTGTTCTGTGTGCTGACGGCTGCCCGAGGGTGAGCAGGTAGCCCCCTCCTCCCCCCTTTTCCTTTTGTTTACCCTTTTCCCCAGCAGGAAGGCCCACATTGCCACACAGTCCCGAAGCCCATGTTGGCCCCTCCACTATCAGTTCATCCTGGCGAAATCACATAAGGGTCTGACCCACCCGATTTTGGAACCAAGGTGAGGCCGTTGGCTGAGCTTCCCTGGAGACACCATGTGGGCATACGGCCATGGAGTAATGACCCATGGAAGTCCCCCACTAAGCACAAGACATGTGGGTCCTAAACATTCTCTCCGTATGTCTCAGCTGGCCTCAGCATTAGGAGTTGTGGTTTGCATGATCATCCTTTGGGCTATCATTTTTGATCTGGGTTATCATTTTCTCAGTCTCCTTGACTCAGGAGTGTCCCAGCCTAGCCCCCTCCCCTCAAACACCACCACGCCATAATGGGCAACCTCCCTCCCATCAGAGGACACTGCACTTGCAGGCTCTTAAGGCCCTCCTCCTGCAACGTGGCTTAAAAGTGAAGCAAAAGGACCTCCATGGCTTTTGGGATGAAACTCTTGTTTTAGCCCCATGGATTAGTCCAGAGAACATCTGGGACACTTCCATTTGGTCCCAGGTTTTCTTCCTTGTGAGCAAATGCAAGGTTTACGAAGGGCGCACACCCCCCACCCCATTCTTTCCTATCCTCTTTGCCATAATTACCAGCCTTAAAGGCTCCTCCATGGAGGAAGTCATTTCTGCACATAACAAAAGCTGTAAGGAGGAACCAAAACTAGATATTCAAAGCTCATCCCTCCCAGCCCAACCCTTCAATGACAAAAGACCACCACCTGAACTGCCACCTGAGGCAGCCACACTCACAACCACCCCTCCCCCTGTTTACCCTTGGAAGGACCTCCTCCCGCTCTGTCCTGGACACACCCAGGCATCTGCCAGTTTGCTGACATGCCCCATTGCCCCACCCTTCACTGCCTTCCCTGGTAACATAGGGCCCATGCAACAGCCAGGCCCTGGTACCCCACCCCCCTCTCTGATCTGGCTCTCATCCGCAAGGCAGCCCTGGACTCTGGTGTTGACTCCTACTTTAAACAAGTCCTTTTACACTGGGCCATCCACCTTCAGACTTATTGAGCATGTTCGCTCAGACACTGGTCTGCCTGGCTTTATTGCTGATGGGAATTTGCAGGTAGACAAGTTTATTGTTGTCTCATCCTTGCCACCAAAGGTTCCATCTATCCCCCACTAACCTACAAACCCAATACCCCGAGCTCTCGCTTAGCCAATGCAAACATTTAACCCATACCTGTAAGGTATGTGCCCCCTAACCCTTTTGGGCCCCCTACAGCCTCAAGGAGTCAATCCTAGAGGCCTTACCCAAAATTCTATCTGGCAGATGGATGTTATCCCACCTCTTGCCTACAAAGCCTTAATGATCTGGGATTGATTTCCCAGTACTTACATAAAACCAGATGCACAAAGTGGTGGTGCATGTGTTAGAAAGAAAGAAAGAAAGAAAGAAAGAAAGAAAGAAAGAAAGAAAGAAAGAAAGAAAGAAAGAAAGAAAGAAAGAAAGAAAGAAAGAAAGAAAGGAAGGAAGAAGGAAGGAAGGAAGAAGGGAAGCCAGATGTGGTAGCATATGCCTTTAATCCCAGTACTCAGGAGGCAGAGGTAGGAAGGTTGCTGTGAGTTTGAGGCCACCCTGCAAATGCATAGTGAATTTCAGGTCAGCCTGGACTAGAGTGAGACCCTAACTCAAAAAAATAAACAAACAAAAAACAAGTACACTTCAATTACCATTCTCCATTTGATGAAAATTATCTGATCCTAACACTACTCATTAAATGATAGCTGTGGGCCATCAGTTATGTACTAGGAAATAAAGGGGAGGGTGGGGGAGGAGTAATTCTTTACTGCTCCCAGAAGACACTGGTTTTTAATATGCTGCCACAGCTAAAAATCCAGCAGCAGCTGGCCAGGCACCGCAATGAAGGCTTCTGGAAGCAAAACACATTATCTCCTTGCATAGGCCATGAGGCAGCTAAATCTGGAATACTGTGTAGAGTTCCCTTACTGAGTCTCCAGAGACTCAAACGAGGCAGGAAGATCAGAGAAGGGCAACAGGGAACTTCACAGTGATATGTAAGAGGTTGAAAAACAGGACTCCTCAGGCTGCAAAGACAAAATAAAGGTTAAGAGACTTGGCCTGGGAACAATCCAGAATGTCTGCAAGAAGGAAAGACCCAGACATTTCCATTCAATATTCACAGGCAAGCCGGGTGTGGTGGCGCACACCTTTAATCCCAGCACTTGGGAGGCAGAGGTAGGAGGATCGCCAAGAGTTTGAGGCCACATAGTGAATTCCAGGTCAGCCTGAGCCAGAGTGAGACCCTACCTCGAAAAACAAACAAACAAAAAAAAAATTCACAGGCAGAATAAGTATATGCCTAGAATTTGAAAGATGCAGTTTCTAAGACAAATGAAAGGAAATTTTGCCAGGTATAGTGAGTGATATATGCCTATAAATCCAAGCACTTGGGAAGTGAAGGCAGAAGGGCAGGAGTTCAAGGCCAGCCTGGGGTACAAATGAGTTTGAATTTTAGGTCAGCCTGGACTACAAGAGATCCTGTCTTGATAAAAAAAAAATGAATAAATAAATAAGCAAGTAAATAAGTAAAGCAAATATATATAAGTAAATAGAATAAAATCACTTTAGCTGGGGAGATGGCTCAGAGGTTAAAGGTGCTTGCTTAAAATCAACTCAGAAGCCGGGCGTGGTGGCGCACGCCTTTAATCCCAGCACTCGGGAGGCAGAGGTAGGAGGATCGCCATGAGTTCAAGGCCACCCTGAGACTACATAGTTAATTCCAGGTCAGCCTGGGCCAGAGTGGTGAGACCATACCTCGAAAAACCAAAAAAAAAAAAAAAAAAAAAATCAACTCAGAAATAAAATGAGAAACTTTACTTATTTCCTACCATGGCTAATAAGTTTCTTTCATCTTTCTTCTCCCTCCCCCAAGTTGGTTCCCACCCCCCAGGTAGGGTCTTACTCTAGACTACGTTACCTGGAATGCACTATGTAGTCTCAGGGTGGCCTTGAATTCACAGCGATCCTTCCACTCTGGGATCCTTCTTCTACTTTAATCCCAGGTGCTGAGATTGAAGGCATGTGCCACCACTCCTGGCTTATCATTTTTTATTATTTATTAATTAGCGTGTGTTTGTGTGTGTGCATGCCAGAATCTCTTCCTGTTGCAAAGGAAGGACCACCAGGCTCGAAGTGAGTGGCTAGGGAATTGAAACTTGGGATTGCTTTGCAAGCCCATTTAACCACTGAGCCATCCTCAGACTCATTATCACAGTTATTCTTTTTCTTTTTAATTTCTTTAAATTTTTATTTATTTATCTGAGAGAGGAGGGAGAGAATAGGTGCACCAGTGCCTCCAGCCACTGCAAACGAACTCCAGATACATGTGCCACCTTGTGCATCTGGCTTTATATGGCTACTGGGAAATCGAATCTGGGTCCTTAGGCTTTGCAGGCTAGTGCCTTAATTGCTAAACCATATCTCTAGCCCCTTTTTTGATTTTTTGAAGTAGGGTCTCGTTCTAGCCCAGGCTGAATGTATGTAGTCTCAGAGTAGCCTGTAGTATGTAGTATGTAGTATGTAGTATGTAGTCTCATGGCGATCCTCCTACCGGTGCCTCCCAAGTGCTGGGATTAAAGGCATGCACCACCATGTCCATGTCCAGCCCAAGATTTTTTTTACATATGCCCATATCATTTTTTATAAGTTAGACTGGCTGACCATTCACACAGCCCCAGAGAATCTCCAGTCTTCACTTCCCATAGGACTGGGTTTACAGGTCTTTAAAAGGTTTTTGATTGTTTGTTTGTTTTTATTTTTTGAGGTAGGATCTCGTTCTAGCTCAGGCTCAGGCTCAGGCTGACCTGGAATTCACAATGTAGTCTCAGGGTGGCCTTGAACTCATGGCAATCCTCCTACCTCTGCCTCCCAAGTGCTGGAATTAAAGTCATGGGCCACCACGCCTGGCTTAAAACTCTCATTAAATACAGTTGGGGCAGGGGGCTGGCTGGAAAGATGGCTTAGAGGTTAAGGCGCTTGCCTGTGAAGCCCAAGGACTCATGTTTGACTCTGCAGGTCCCCCATAAGCCAGTCACATAGAGACACAAGCGTGCAAGGTCGCACATGCACACAAGGGGGAACACTCTTCTGGAGTTCAATTGCCATAGCTAGAGGCCCTGGTGTGCCAGTTCTCTCTCTCTCTCTCTCTCTCTCTCTCACACACACACACATTTAAAAAAAAAAAAAAAAAAAAAGGCCAGTCTTTTGGGCTTGCCTCAAGAAAAATTTTTTTAAACATATTTTTGATACCAGGAGTGGTGGCACATGTCTTTAATCCCAGCGCTTGGGAAGCAGAGGTAGGAGGATTGTTGTGAGTTCAAGACCATCCTCAGATTACATAGGGAATCACAGGTCAGACTGGACTAGAGTGAGACCTTACCTCGAAAAATCAAAAAAATTATATATATATATATATATATACACACACACAGAGAGAGAGAGAGAGAGAGAGAGAGGTATATAATATATAATTTGGGGCTGGGGAGATGGCTAAGTGGTTAAGGAACTTGCCTGCAAAGCCTACCTGGGTTACATTCTTCAGTACTCATAAAGCCAGATGCACAAAGTAGTGCATACATCTCCAGTTTGTTCATTTGCAGTAGCAAGAGGCCCTGTCATGCTCTTATTAATTCATTGTCTTTCTCTCTCTCTTTTTTTTTTTTTTTTTTTTTTTTGGTTTTCAGGGTCTCACTCTGGTGGAGGGTCTCAGGCCCTCCTACCTGCCTCCAGAGTTCGAGGCCACCCTGAAACTACATAGTGAATACAGGTCTGCCTGGGCTAGAGTGAATTCCAGGTCAGCCTGGGAGCAGAGGTAGGAGGATGAGACCACCCTGAGAAAAATTCCAGGTCAGCCTGGACCAAAAAAAAAAAAAAACCTGGGAATAAGAGTGAATTCCAGGTCCAACCAAAAACCAAAAAAAAAAAAAAAAAAAAACCAGCCAACCAACCAACCAAACATTTTAAAAAGAAGCCTATCTCATAAGATACTTCTGCCTACTTAGGACTCTTATGCAATGAGTGGGTTTAGGCTTTATCCATGTGCTAAGGGAGACTGTTAGTATCATGGGTCCCAAAGAAAGACTAAAGCCTGAATGCTCACGGGAAGGAAGGATTGGTCACATGACCAATGGTGGAATAACATAAGAGTACCGGGAGGCTGGAGAGATGGCTTAGCACTTAGGGTGCTTGCCTGCAAAGCCTAAGAACCCATGTTTGACTCTCCAGGTCCCACATAAGCCAGATGCACAGTGATACAAGTGCACAGGTCATACATGTGCACAAGGTGGCACACATGTCTGGAGTTTGATTACAATGGCTGGAGACCCTGGTGCACCAATTCTATCTTTTACTCTCACTCTCTTGCATTAAAAAGGGGGCCTGGAGAGATGGCTTAGCGGTTAAGGCACCTGCCTCCTAAGCCTAAGAATGCTGGTTCCAATCTCCAGGTCCCACGTTTAGCCAGATGCAAAGTGACACAAGGGCACAATGCCGCACTTGCCCACAAGGGGGCGCGCGTACCTGGAGTTACGTTCGCAGGGCTGAGAGGCTGCTGGCGCACCCATTCTCTGTCTGTCTTCCTCTCTGTCTCTCTCTGTGTCTCTCTCCAAAAAAAAAAAAAAAAAAAAAAAAAAAAAAAAAAAAACAAAGAAAGAAAGCCAGTCTATTGGACTTGCCAAAAAAAAAAAAAAAAAAAGTACTGGGCATGTGAGTGACAGCTTTCCTCATATGCTCTGCCACCTTCTCTGTTACAATGCCTAAGGCATCAGCTCTCTGTACTTCAGAGGTCTCATTTATAAAGTGGGAGAGCACCCGTTCCCTTGAAGGCTTTGAGTAAGAGGGGTGAGTTAGATAACAGATATGAAAATGCTTGGTAAATGATCAAGTACAAGGGCTGGGGATGTAGCTTAGTAATGGAACACTAGCCTAGTACAAGCAAAGCCTGGGTTTGAGCCCTAGCACTGAAAGAAAAAAAAAAGAATCAACAAGTAAATATTACTGTAATTCACTGATTCAGTGTGTCATTGGTATGTGCCCAGCACACACTAAAAAAAGCCAAACAAAACAACCAGCTCAACAGACCCTGCTTCCATCTCTTAGAAATGACAGCTACTTCTACCATCACAGTCTTATTTCTTCTTTTCAGGCTCCCTGATTGTGGATCTTGAGGAGTCAGCAGTAAGGAAAGAAGAAATGAGAGATGAAGGAGAGGGGATGAATAGGGCTATTTTCAGATGAATAGTGCTATTTTCAGTGATTCTCTACCCTAGGGACATAAATCAGGACATTGTGTCTGAGTCTCTTCCTTGGATGGCTCAAAACACAACATAAATGACTGATGTTTCAAGTGCTAGGAATTCTGTCATTAGAAGAAGGACAATTAGAAATTAGAAAAAATAACAGCCAGGGAGCTAGGTGAGCTGAGGTCTAGTCCCAATTTGGTGAACTAGACAAGGTGGGAATGTCTAGAAATACTTAATCTGACTTGGAAGAAAAAGGTCAGCCTTTTACATCATTGAGCAAAGCATGAACACCAAGGCCGACCCATATTTTATTATCCTCACTTATTTATAGCTTTCTAGAGAGTTCTAGAAACCTGGGATGCAAATCCAGGCTACAGAACTGGAGGTGACCTAAGGATGATGCATACTGAGCAGCCCCAGTGTTGGACAGGTTACATGCAGAACGCAGAGGGATTAGGTGAGTCACCCTGGGTTACAAAGCCCCCAGGCACCTAGCCAAGATTCAATTCTTCTCCATCCCTTACTGCCTCTCTTCTGATCAGGTTGACCCTGGGCCCCTGACCCACTCCTTGCAAGGGGAGTCAGAAAATTGTGCATAGAGCATACACTGATTGGATCATTTCTTTATATTCACTACAAGAGGAAGACTTGTCCAGATCACAGATTACCAATACAATAGTGGGTACAATTAAATCTCATAAACTCTGGATTTCTCTCAACCAGGAAGCACACACACTTTTTGAAGGGATTGGATGTAGGTCCCTTACACTTGCCAGGCAAGGACTCTACTACTGAGCTATATCCCTAGCCCTTTTCACACCCCACCCCCCCAATGTAGGGTCTCACTCTAGCCCAGGCTGCCCTGGAATTTACTCTGTAGTCCCAGGCTGGCCTCAAACTCACAGCAATCCTCCTACCTCTGCCTCCTGAGTGCTGGGATTAAAGGCATGTGCCACCATGCCCAGCTTCTCTTTTTACTTTTTGTTTTGTTTTGTTTTGTTTTGTTTTTGTTTTTTGAGGTAGGGTCTCACTCTAGCTCAGGTTGACCTGGAATTCACTATGTAGTCTCAGGGTGGCCTCGAACTCATGGTGATCCTCCTACCTCTGCCTCCCCAGTGCTGAGATTAAAGGCGTGAGCCACCACACCCTGCCCTTTTCACTTTTTAAAATTTTTAAAATTTATTTATGTGAGAAAGAGAGGGAGAAAATGGGTGCACCAGGGCCGGTAGCCATAGCAAATGAACTCCAGATGTATGTGCCACCATGTACATCTGGCTTATGTGGGTACTGGGGAATTAAACCTGGGTCCTTAGGCTTTGCAGGCAAGCACCTTAACTACTAAGCCATCTCTCCAGCCCTCTTTTCACTTCTTATTTTGAGATGAGAGTTGCACAAGTTGCCTAGGTTGACCTTGAACTTACTCGGTAATCTTAGGCTCATCTTGAGTTTATAATCCTTCTGGCTCAACTTTTCCAATAGCTAGGATTAAAGGCCTTCACCACTGGGCTGGTGTAACACATACCTTTGTTTTGTTTTGTTCGATACAGTGTCTCATGTAGCTGAGGCTGTCCTAGAACCCCTAATTTTCCTGTCTCTACTTCCCAAGTACTGGGATTACAGGTATGAAATACCATATCCAGATTGCTTGCTTGCTTTTGTGCCAGGGAATGATTCATATTCTCTCTCTTTCTCTCCCAACTCTCTTTCTGTCTCCATAGCATCTTGACAATGGACATTTAAATTTTTTCATTTAAAAATTTACATTAAAATAAAAATTTAAACTGGGCATGGTGGTGCATGCCTTTAATCCTAGCACTCGGGAGGCAGAGGTGGGAGGATAGTCATGAGTTGACGGCCACCCTGAGACTACATGGTGAATTCCAGATCAGCCTAGGCTAGAGTGAGACCCTACCTCAACCCCCCCCAAATAAAAATTCAGATTAGTTTTTGTTTAATTTTAAAAAGTACTGGGAATCAGGTATATTGGCATGTGTCTATAGTCTTAGTAACTAGAGAGGCTAAGCCAAGAGATCATTAGTTCAAGGCTAGTCTGAGACACCTATAGTAAGACTATCTCAAAAAGAAAAAGGAAAAGGGTTGGATATGTAATTCACAGGCAGAGTACTTGCCTAGCATGTACAAAGTCCTGTTTTTCAATCGCTAGCACTGGAAAACAAAACAAACAAAAGGTAATATATACTTATTGTAAAAATAAATGAGCTGAGTGTAGTGGCACACAAGACACAAATCTTATAGTCCACTGGGGAAGACTAAGGCAGGAGGACTGAAAGGTCAAGGCCAGCCTGGGCTACATAGTGAGCTCCTGGCCAACCTGAATTACATAGCAAGCAAGACCCTGTCTCAAAAATAAATAAATAAATAAATAAATAAATAAATAAATAATAAATAAATAAATAAATAAATAAATAACATTTTTCCCACAAGATAGGGTCTTACTCTAGCCCGGGCTGACTTAGAACTCACTCTGTACTTCCAGGCTGGCCTTAAACTCATGGCAATCCTCCTACCTCTGCCTCCAGAGTGCTGGAATTTAATGCATTGTACTACCATGCCTGGATCTAAATAACTTTTTTAAAAAGGGTATAAAGTAGCTAGGTATAGTGGTACACAGCTAATAATTACAGCACTTGGGAAGTTGAGAAGCAAGGATCTGGAGTTCAGAACTAGCCTGGGGGGGGGGGGCTGGAGAGATGGCTTAGGGGTTAAGGTGCCTGCCTCCTAAGCCTAAGAACGCTGGTTCCAATCTCTAGTGGTTCCAATCTCCAGTTTAGCCAGTCCCAGTTTAGCCAGATGCAGTGACACAAGGATGCAATGCCGCACTTGACCACAAGGGGGTGCACGCATCTGGATTTCGTTCTCAGCAGCTGAGACACTGCTGGCACACCCATCTCTGTCTTCCTCTCCCTCTCTCTCTCTCTCTCTGTCTCTCTCTGTGTATCTCTCCAAAAATAAAAATAAAAAATAAAATTAAAAAAAACTAGCCTGGGGAGCTGGAGAAATGGCTTAGTGGTTAAGGTATTTGCCTGTGAAGCCAAAGGACCCATGTTCAATTCCCCAGGACCCAAGTAACCAGATGCACAAGGGGCACATGCATCTGGAGTTCGTTTGTAGTGGCTAGAGGCTCTGGCATGCCCATTCTCTCTCTGTCTCTCTCTCTCTGCTTGCAAATAAATAAATACTTTTTAATTTAAAAAATAAAATAAAAATCATAAAAAATACTAGTCCGGGATACACAGCAAGTTTTAGGACAACTTGTGGTATATGGTGAGGTTGGTTCAAAAGGAAAAAAAAGGCTGAAGTTTCAGTAAAGGCATTTGCCTGCAAAGCCAAAGGACAAGGTTCAATTCCCCAAGACTCAGGTAAGCCAGATACACAAGGTAGCACACGTATCTGGAGTTCGTTTGCAGTGGCTGGAGGCCCTGGCGTGCCCATTCTCTCCCTGTCTCTTTCTCTCCCTCCCTCCCTCCCTCTTTTTCTCTCAAATAAATAAATTAAAATAAAATACTTTTTTAAAAAGAAAAAAATAATCAAATATATGAATTGATAGTGCTGGGCTGAGTTCAGAGGCCAGGGGTTTGCATCATATGGAAGGACTGAAATGATGAGTTAAGCATCCCAGGAGACAGGAGTTCCCATTGGGATCTATTCTCTCTGTATTGTCTTTCTTCTCTCTCTCTGCTTGCAAATACACACACACACACACACACACACACACACACACACACACACAATCTCCTTCAGCTAGCATGGTGGTGCATGCCTTTAATCCCAGCATTTGGGAGGCAGAGGTAGGAGGATCACCGTGAATCAAGGCCACCCTGAGACTACATAGTGAATTTCATACATACCTTGAAACCCCCCAAAAAAGATAGATTGATAAAATAAATATTCTAGATATATCAAATTGTAAGTGGAGGTGGCCTATAGCCTCTGAGCACTGAGGTCAGCCTTGTGCATCCACACTGGCATAAAGCTGGATCTAAGGCAAAAGGGACCATTCTCTTATCCACTCAAACATACCCCCAGTTGAATAGCTCCAGAAGAGATGCCCCAGGCCAGGCACAATGGCTGGCAGGGTAGTGTCAAGAGCAAAGTACTCCTCTTGATCTAAACTCTAGGCCTTTGATCCTGGTTCTCAGCTCACAATGAGAACATTATCACGTATCTGGGGGCTGGAAATGACCTAGGGCAATATGATAACACACTCTTCTACCCATCACACAGCATGAAAAACCTAAACTGGACTCTGCGGAGTCTCACCAGAGTCTGAAGCTAAAACTCTCAGACAAAAATGCATTAGTCATATATTTACCACTGGTCAAATTATTTTTAAAAATTAATTATTGGGTGTGTGGTGTACACCTGTATACTCAGCACTTGGGAAGCAGAGACAGGAGGATCAGGAGTTCAAAGCTAGCCTGGGCTGCTTAAGATACTATTCAGGGCTGGAGGAATGGCTTAGTAGTTGAGGCGTTTGCCTGAAAAGCCAAAGGACTCAGGTTCGATTCCCCAGGACCCATGTAAGCCAGATGCACAAGGGGGCACACGTGTCTAGAGTTCGTTTGCAGTGGCTGGAGGCCCTGGCGTGCCCATTCTCTCTCTCTCTCTCTTACTTTCTCTATCAGATAAATAAATAAAAATAAAATAAAATAAAGAATAAAAAAAAAAAGAGGGCTGAAGCCAGTCATGGTGACTTATACCTTTAAAAAAAAAAAAAAAGATACTATTTCATGCCAGGAGTGGTAATGCACACCTTTAATCCCAGCACTTCAAGGAGGCAGTGGCAATAGGATTGCTGTGAGTTCTAGGCCAGCCTGAGACTACATGGTGAAATCCAGGTCAGCCTGGGGTAGAATGAAACCCTACCTCGAGAAAAAAAAAAAAAAAAGAAGAAATAATAATAAAAGATAGGATCACAAGTACTCTAGGCTAGTCTCAAACTCCCTATGCAGACAAGGAATGACATTGAAATTTTCTTTTTTAGTTTTTCAAGGTAGGGTCTTGCTCTAGCCCAGGCTGACTTGGAATTCACTATGTAGTCTCAGGCTGGCCTCAAACTCAGGGTGATCCTCCTACCTCTGCTTCCTGAGTGCTGGGATTAAAGGCATGCACCACCACACCCTACGACCTTGTTCCTGTTTCTACTTCCCTAATGTTAGGATTTCTGGAGTATACCACCGTACCTGGTTAATGCAGTGCTGGGGTTCAAATACTATGAAACCACCAATAAAGAGGCCACAAGATCTGACCTAGTTGCTAGCTGGAGTCTGCAGCATGACTATATCTTACCTCTAGACTTCTCAAGGGTCTTTTGGAAAACTCCACTGAGATAAAGTATGGATGTACATAGAGTCACGTTCAGTTAACCTATACATCACTCAGTGTTTGCATGGTGTTGGTGTCCTTGTGGATACGTATCCAGGTATCCAGATCAATTTTGGGAAAGATACTCCCTAGGTTATTAGGGAGTCTCTGGGGATGGGATTCAGCTCTATTTGGAAATTAACATCAAGATTAGAACACATGATTCAAGTATCTTCTATAGAACTTTTCCTCTCAACTGAGATTTCTTTTCCCCAGAAATCCTGATGTCCATCCCCCTCCACTCACTCTTTTTTTTTTTGTTTTTGTTTTTTTCATTTATCTATCAGGTTTTCAAGGTAGAGTCTCACTCTGGCCCAAGCTGACCTGGAATTCACTCTGTATTCTCAGGGTGGCCTCGAACTCATGGTGATCCTCCTACCTTTGCCTCCCAAAAGCTGGGATTAAAGGTGTGCGCCACCATGCCTGGCATCCACTCACTCTTTTTTACCCTGCCTCTATGACTCTGTTTCTCTCTTCCCTCTTCATTGTCTCCTTCCTTTTCTTTCCTGCCTTTCTCCTATTTTCTCACTCTTCCTTTCTTGTCATTGTCTTTGATTCTTCTGTAACTGATCATGATAGTGGAAAAACACCTTCCACATGAATTTTTCTTTTGAGACAGGGCCTCTCTCATTGAACCTCGAGAAGGGTATTTTAAAGATCAACTACCCCAGTGGCTTTCTGATAGAACTATCCCTCTTAGAGCATCTAATCAAATCCCTTAGATGGATATTTAGTCTCTCAAACATGGGATGGGAACACTTCCTCACTCTCTCCCTTTTCTCTCTCTCTTTTGCACTGAAGATCAAATCCAAGGCCTTGCCTACACTAGGTAGGCTCTCTTCCACTGAGCTACATTCCGATAGAGCCTATTACTTTATCAAAGCACCGACAAATAAAAAGCTGCACATGGAGCCGGGCAGGGTGGTGCATGCCTTTAATCCCAGCACTAGGGAGGCAGAGGTAGGAGGATCACTGTGAGTTTGAGGCCACCTGAGAATACAGAGTGAATTCCAGGTCAGCCTGGGCTAGAGTGAGACCCTACCTTGAAAAAAAAAAAAAGATGCACATGGGATTGGAGAGATGGCTTAGCAATTAAGGTGTTTACCTGCAAAGCCTAAGGACCCAGTTTGATCCAGTTTGATTCCCCAGGACCCACGTAAAGCCAGATATACAAGATGGCACATGTGCCTGGAATTTGTTTGCAGTGGCTGGGAGACCTGATGTGCCCATTCTCTCTATCTGGCCCCCTGCCTTATTCTTTCTCTCAAAAAAAATAAATAAATAGGGGCTGGGGAAATGGCTTAGTGGTTAAGGTATTTACCTGCTAAGCCTAAGGACACCAGTTCAATTCCCCAGGACCCACGTAAGCCAGATGCACAAGGGGGCGAATGTGTCTGGAGTTTGTTTGCAGTGGCTGGGGGCCCTGGCGTGCCCATTCTCACTTTCTCTCTGCCTCTTTCTCTCTTTCAAATAAATAAATAAATAAAATATTTTAAAAATAAATAAGGGCTGGAGAAATGGCTTAGTGGTTAAGTGCTTGCCTGTGAAGCCTAAGGACCCCAGTTTGAGGCTCAATTCCCCAAGACCCATGTAAGCCAGATGCACAAGGTGGCGCATGCATCTAGAGTTTGTTTGCAGTGGCTGGAGGCCCTGGTGCACCCATTTTCTCTCTTTCTCTCTCTGTTTGTCACTCTCAAATAAATAAATAAAAATAAACAAAAATTTTAAAAATAAATAAAAATAAAAGTAAGACTGGATTTTTTAAAAGCTGCACATATTTAATGCATACAAATTGATGAGTGTGGGGATAAGTATATATCCATAAAACTATCACTACCATTAAGGCCACCCATTACTTCTTAAAGCAAACCAATTCTAACTTAAACAGTTCTTGAAGATGAGTGTAGTGCTGCATACCTATAATCCCAGCTCTCAGGATACTGAAACAGTGGGGTTGAGAGTTGGAGGCAATCTGAGTAACATAGCAAGAACTTGAACAAAGAAAGAAGGGAGGGAAGGAGGGAGGGAAAGAGGGAGGAACAGAGAGAGAGAGAGAGAGAGAGGAGAGGCAAGAGAAAACTAAATGAAAAGAAAAAGAAAATCATTTATATTGGGCCGGTGATATAGCTCAGTGGCAGCATACTTGCCTTGCATAAAAGAGCAAGGTACTGGTTTCTATCCCCAGCACTACAAGAGGAGGAGCAGGGAGAAAGAGGAAGCAGCAGCAGCTAAAGATAAAAATGCCTGGGGATGCAGCTCAGTGGTAAGTGCTTACATTGTATGCCCAAACCTTGGATTCAATCTCTAGCACCACAAACATAAAGAAAGGAAATTGGGGGCTGGAGAGATGGCTTAGTGGTTAAGGCGTTTGCCTGCAAAGCCAAAGGACCCACGTTAGCCAGACACACAAGGGGGTGCATGGGTCTGGAATTTGTTTGCAGTGCTGGAGACCCTGGTATGCCTATTCTCTTCCTCTCTCTCCCTCTCCCTCTCCCTCTTTCTCTGTCAAATAAATAAATAAAATATTTTTTTAAAAAAAGAAGAAAGTAAAATGGGAACCATAACATTTCCTGGAAGGTGCTTGGATAGAATAAATGAGACAATTTGTATATAATATAACACTTGGCCTGAAGTAAATTGCCTCATTATTATTGCTGTTATTGTCATTTCTCAGGCTTGAAGCTCCTGATTTTGCACCTCCACTCCCGTGCTCAAAGATGGGAGAAAGAAGAGAGACTCATGAAGGGGACAGTGAACACTTAGTTCAGTTTTTGCTCACTGGGATAACCTCACCCCTTTGGCTTTGGCTACCACTTCTGAGGGTTTTCCTTTCTGTAACCACCAGCGAGAAAGATGGGCTCCAGCCAAGAGCCCCCGACTTATTTCCTGGGGAATCACCCCCAATGTTGTTTCCACTGCTCAATTTCTGCTTGCATTTTTGTGTTATCTGCAGCCTATGGCTCCTCTAAACACCTTCCTTCCCTCTTAAGTAGTTAAAGTCAAAATTTTAGAAATTATCTACTCCAATCCCTCAAAACAATAATAATTTCCAGCTGGGTGTGGTGGCTTGCACCTTTAATCCCAGCACTGGAGAGGCTGAGGTAGGGGGAATCTCTGTCAGTTACAGGCCAGCATGGGCTACAGAGTAAGTTCCTGGTCAGCCTTGGCTAGAGACAGAGTCTGCCTCAAAATAAAAAGCAAAATTCAAATTAAAGTAGTCATTCAAAAACTGTCTTGGGGCTGGAGAGATGGCTTAGTTAAGGCACTTCAGTTAAGGCACTTGCATGCAAAGCCTAAGGACCCATATAAGCCAGACACACAAGGTGACACAAGTGTACAAGGTAGCATATGCACACAAAGTGGCGCCATCTGTCTGGAGTTTTCAGTGGCTGGAGGCCCTGGTATACCAATTCTCTCTCTCTCTCTTACACACACACACACACACACACACACACACACACACACATACACACACACACACTCATAAAAAATAAAATAAAGTAAAAACACAAATTTTCTTGCATAATTAAATTTGTAGGGGGGGGTCTTCTGCCAGTCTACATGCACCCACCAATCATGTCAGTGTGTGTACTGTGCCCAAACATTTGAGCTTTCTCTCTGCAGTTTCAAATAGCTGAGGCTTTACTAAGCGTTGTGTGTTTGCGATGTCAATTATCCCTCCTATTTCATAAGCCTAGGTTGCTATCAAGTCCCTTGATCCCCTGGAGATATATATGACCAAAGTATGTGGCTGGCTAATGATTAATGGTATACAGGGTGCTGGTCACAATCACAAATTCATTTATTTGTACACCTAACATCCCAAGGCCCATAGTAAATGTGGTAAAAGTGAAAGGGGAGATAAAAAGATTTTAAAAGCCAGGCATGATGTTGGTACATACTGAGGGGAGAACAAAGAGAACTGGGAGCCAGAGCAGACGAGATAGACTGTAAGATGAGTCAGACACAGTGAACGAAGGCACTGGGTCACCTCAGCTACGATAGCTGGCCCTAAGGGCAGTGTGAACCGGAGGAAGGAAGGAGATGTGGCAGATAGGATTGGAGATGAAGCCTAAATTAGAAAGTGGAACAGGAGTGAATTGCTAATAGGGAACAAAACTTCAGCCAGATGTGGTGGTGCACATCTTTAATCCCAGCACTCGGGAGCAGAGGATGACTGTGAGATCAAGGCCACCCTGAGACTACAAAGTGACTTCCAGGTCAGCTTGGGCTAGAGAGAAACCCTACCTCGGGAGGGAGGGGCAGGGGGGAATCACTTCCGCTTGTTTCTAGAAGGGACCCAAGCTCCTGCCTCCTGAGGTCTCCGAGGTTTCATGCCTTGCTCTGCAGGGCTGTTACAATGCTGCTGAGATGTCAGGGTAAGGAAGGAGTTAAGCTAACAACAAAGATGTCAGTCCTGGACCCCTGCTTGGCAGACAGAAGTCACTCTATTCATTTTGGTGCTTTCAACCTATTTCAAATGCCCTAGGGCTGATAATCTCATTTCATCGTCAGTGCAACCTGGGTAAAAGGTGGGATTGAATTGTTATGTCTACTGGCAGCTCCCTCAGGACTGTGTCCACCATCCCAGAACCATGCAGTGCTGAATGCTGAACTTGCTGGTGCCTAAGTGGCTGCATGGAGAGTCGGGGTCCTCTGTCTGGGCTTCATTCTGGCCTTGCTTGCTTGCTAACTGTCCTGGGATAAGTGTGATAGAAGTCACAGTCACTCAGTCTCCTCCAGAATTTTCTAGGCTAAGCTACCCTACCCTTAGCTTATATCTGAAAGCTGGGGCCTAATGATCTCCTTACCCACTCCCAGGGGAAATATTTCAGGCTTCTCTTTATAAGGCAAAAGGGAACCTGAGGCCGAGAGAAGCAAAGGCCTTTGCCCTGAGTCACATGGTGAGCAAACATAGAGGAATTTTGGATGACTTCAAAAGAAGACAGAGCTGTGAACATCAGAAGCCCCAGGTTCTAGCACTGGTTCTGTCCTTATCAATCAGTTATTGACCAGCCTCTGTCTCCCTAGTCTTGGTTTTCATAGCTGTCAGATAGAAATAATAGTGTCCGAGCCAGGCGTGGTGGCGCATGCCTTTAATCCCAGCACTTGGGAGGCAGAGGTAGGAGGATCACTGAGAGTTCGAGGCCACCCTGAGACTACATAGTTAATTCCAGGTCAGCCTGGATCACAGTGAGACCCTACCTTGAAAAACCAAAAAAAAAAAAAAAAAAAGAAATAACAGTGTCCATCTTTTGGTATTGTTGAAGGAGTAAATAAGATTAATATGTCAAAGTGTTCTATAAAAACAATTTCTTTGATTAACAAGGAACACAGGTAGCAATGGAAATGGGTTTGATCTCACATGAAAAGCATGGGTTCCACTCTGCTCATCTGTGTGGCCCTAGGCCAGTCCCACACAGAGTCCCAAAGCTCTTGCCAGTAATAACACTGTGATGCTCCATGGGTTATACTTCTTGGGTAAGAATTCCAGTACTGGACGGGTGTGGTGGTGCACACCTCTAATTCCAGCACTAGGGAGGCAGAAGTAGGAGGATCCTGTGAGTTCAAGGTCAGCCTGAGACTACATAGTGAATTCTAGGTCAGCCTGGGCTAGCATGAGACACTACTTTGAAAAAAATAAAAAAATAGCCAGGTGTAGTGGTCCACGCCTTTAGTCCCAGCACTGGGGAGGTAGAGGTAGGAGGATCACCATGAGTTCAAGAAGACCCTGAGGAAAAAAAAAAAAAGAATCCCCTGAGACCACATAGTGAATTCCAGGTTGGCCTGACCTAGAGTAAGACCCTACCTCAGAAAAACAAAAAACAAACAAACAAACAAAAAAACTCACAATACATACAAACATACACACACACACACACACACACACACACACACACATACATACATACATACATACATACATACATACATACATACATACATACATACATACAATCAGTATAGCCAGTGCTGGGATTTTGGTTTGGTTTTTGGTTTTTTGAGGTAGGGTTTCACTCTAGTCTAGGCCAACCTGGAATTTACTATGCAGTCTCAGGGTATACTCGACCCACGGTGATCATCCTACCTCTGCCTCCTGAGTGCTGGGATTAAAGGCATGCGCCACCACGCCCGGCTTTGTTTTTTGTTTGTTTGTTTGTTTTGTTTTGTTTTTTGTTTTTTGGTTTTTTTTTTTTTTTTTTTTGAGGTAGGGTCTCACTCTGGTCCAGGCTGACCTGGAATTAACTATGTAGTCTCAGGGTGGCCTCGAACTCTCAGATCCTCCTACCTCTGCCTCCCGAGTGCTGGGATTAAAGGCGTGCGCCACCATGCCCGGCATTTGGGGTTTTTTTTGAGGTAGGATTTCACTCTAGGCTTGTATTGTGTATTTTATTTTATTTTATTTTATTTTATTTTATTTTATTTTATTTTATTTATTTGCAAGTAGAGAGAGAGAGATAGAAGAGAGACAGACAGAGAGAGAACGGGCATGCCAGAGCCTCTAGCCACTGCAAACAAACTCCAGATGCATGTGCCCCTCATGCATCTGGTTTATGTGGGTCCTGGAGAATAGAACCAAGATGTTTTGGCTTTGCAGGCAAATGCCTTAACTGCTAAGTCATTTCTCCAGCCCCTGTATTGTGCTTTTTTTGTTTTGTTTTGTTTTTTTGAGGTAGGGTCTCGCTTTAGCCCAGGCTGACCTGGAATTCACTCTGTCGTCTCAGGGTGGCCTTGAACTCATGGCGATCCTCCCACCTCTGCCTCCCGAGTGCTGAGATTAAAGGTATGTGCCACCACACCTGGCTGTATTGTGTATTTTTGAGACAAGGTTTCACAAAGTTGCTCAGGCTGGCCTCAAACTGTTGGATTCAAGCTAGTCTCCTATCTTAGTCGTCAAAGTAGCTGGAACTTCAGATGTAGGCCACTGTACAGGTTCAATCTGATTGCCTTTTTTAAAATATATATTTTATTTATTTATTTATTGGAGGGAGGGAGAGAGAGACAGAAAGAGACAGAATGGGTGCACCAGAGCCCCTAGCCACTGCAAACAAACTCAAGATGCATGTGCCAACCAATGCATATGGTTTATGTGAGTACTGGGAAATTGAACCTGGGTCCTTAGGCTTCACAAGCAAGTACCTTAACCACTAAGCCACTCTCCAGCCCCCCTGATTGCCTTTGTTTTTTTAAAGGCAAGGTCTCACTATCTAACCCAGGCTGGCCCAGAACTTACTATGTAAACCAGGCTGGCCACCATCTTGCAGAGATTCTCCTGTCTCTCTCTGCCTCCTGAGTGCTGGGATTATAGGCATAATCTACTTACTATATCCAGACACCCAGATCTCTTGACTTTTCTATTACCTGTGTCCTTATATTGTCTTAGATCCAAAAATCTTTCGAAGAAAGCTAATTTCCAATAATAAGAACCTTCAGTCTAAGGCTGAAGATGGCTCAGCAAAGCCTGTTGGCCCAGGGTTTGATTCCCCAGTACCCATGTAAAGCCAGATGCACAAAGAAGCACAGGTATTTGGAATACTTTTACAACAGCAAGAGACCTTGGCACACCTGCACATACATACTCTCTCTCAAATAAATAAATAAATTTAATTTTTAAAATATTTTTATTAACTTATTTGAACAAGAAAGAGGCAGGGTGGGGTGGGGAGAGAGAGAGAATGGGTGTGCCAGGGACTCCAGCTGCTGCAAACAAACTCCAGACACATGTGCCACCTTTTGCAGCCAGTTTACATGGGTCCTGGAGAATCCAACTTGGGTCCTTCAGCTTTGCAGACAAGTGCCTTAACCACTAAGCCATCTCTCCAGCCCATAAATATTTTTTTAATACACTTCACTCTGGACCTTCTACCCATTTCCTCTGGACCTGAAGTGTCTGTCTTCACTATCCTCTCAGTTTCATTGCTCCCATTAAGGGGACAGAAATTGTCATGGGAATGAAACCAATGACTGATGGACCAGATAAGATTTAAAACACCAGCCTGCCTGCTAGATCTTCCCACCCCCACGCCTACTAGGCTCCTAGGACTAGAGTAACCACTCAACCTTAACATCCTGCTGTTCCTAGGATGGCTCTAGCAGTGCTCAACTCCTGACCCTTCCCTTGAGGAAGCAACTCTGCATAACCCTGTGAGCTCACAAGGTAAATTAAATATTAAGCACACCAGGCCAGAACCCCTGGTGCAGCAAAACATTCCTAACACAGACAATGCACAAGGCTCAGCTGCCACTCTTCCACTGGGTGTGGGCTGGGCTTCCTTGCTCCCAGCCTACACTCCTAAGAATGAATAAGAAATGGCAATGTTTTGCTCTCCAAGTAACCTCATGGTTCCCGGTGTTCTTCCTCTAACCTCCAGTAAAGGCTCTAGGGATCTGGAAATGCCTGGAGCATTGAGCTGAGGCGTCTGCTACACTGACATTTAACAGGGGTCTATGGATATAGTTAGTTGGTAGAATGCTTGCCTAGCATGCACAAAACCCTGGGTTTGATCCCCAGCACCACATAATGCCAGGAATGGAGGCAAATGCCTGTAATTCTAGCACTGTGGAGGGTGGAAGCTGGAGGATCAGAAGTTCAAGGGTATCCTTGACTACAGAGTGAGTTTAAGGGCAGCCTGGGATACATGAGACCCTGCCTTTAAAAAAGAGAGAGACAAATTAGATCTGTGATTGGTTCAGTAGCTTAGCTCCACTTAGGGCTGAAGACTCTCAGGGGAAAGACACTGAGGCCCAGACATCTCTCAGGGGAAGGGGAATTGGGTATTACCAGAAGGTCTGATTATGCAAGCCAGTTGGCTTGTTTCTCAGGTTAATACAGGTCATAGAAATATCACATTGGCCAGGAGTGGTGGCACACGCCTTTAATCCCAGCACTTGGGAGGCAGAGGTAGGAGGATCGCTGTGAGTTTGAGGCCACCCTGAGACTACATAGTGAATTCCAGGTCAGCCTGGGCTAGAGTGAAACCCTACCTTGAAAGACCAAAAAAAAAAAAAGTCACATTGGAGTTGATCCTCTATGCTAAACTATTCAGCAAAAAGGAACCTGAGGCCTGAGGAAAGGGGAAACAACATATCAGGTCACATGATGAGCTGTAGCCTAGCAGGCCTAGATGCTAGGTCTCTGGTACAGAACCCAGCACTCTTTGCATCTTATTACCTCCTGCATGACCACTTGAATCTCCTTCCCAATGACACCAAGTAGAGTAGGCCTGTTACTGTATGGCCCTGCCAGTGCATGGCCCACGAGGCCATTTTTACACAAAGCAAAATTCCCTCATGGTCCTGCCTTGCCATCAAAGAATTGAAAGAGTATGAAGTCTGTGGGCTTTCATACTCTTTCAACTCTTCAGTCTCAGCTCTGCCACTTTTTAGCAGGGAACCTTGTTCTTGTCACTTCTCTGAGCCTTAGTTCCTCACCTGTAAGATGGGGATTTAAGAACTGCTACCTTGACTGGCCATTAGAAGGATCCAGTGAGACGCTACAAAGGGGGTGTCTGGTAAACTAATGTCAGATATTGCTAATATGATGTGAGGTCTGAAGAGGCTACAGAGGGAGAAAGTGTCAGGAAGCACTCGGGAGAACCCACACTCAGAGGTGAGGTCCTACCCGACCTTCCCATAGGCCTGACCTGTCTTGTGAAGATAAACAGCAGCAGGTCACACCACCCACATTCACTGGCTCAACACACCTGACCACTTTGCTTGGTATGTATGCATGCATGTAAGTGTGCCTGGGTACCCAAGGTCACAGTAATTTGACCTCTCCAGGGCAGTGGGCAATTCCACATTTCAGGACAGTTCACAAACCCTCAAAGGAGAGCCTATCAGCCAAGACTCTTGTGGGGACCTCTCCTGCTGGGGATCCTCTGAAGTCCTTACCTTGTACTTGGCGGCAAGCAGCTCTGTGGCCTGCTGCTCTCGCCGCAGATCCTCCAGCATCTTCTCTTTCTCCTCCAGAAGTTTCTGCTTCTCCTCGCTCACCAGGCTGCGGTCATCCTGAATGGCGGCCTTCTCCTCCTCCAGCCGCTCTTTCTGCTCCTGCAGGTAATTCTCCATGTTTTTCTCCAAGGCTGACTCCAGGATGGGCTGGGGTGGGTGGTGGTTGTTATTGTTGTCATCCTCCTCTTCAGCCACCCAGGCCTCAATCACAGGACCCTCCGGGTACCCGGCTGGGGCTGACACAGTCTTCTTCCTGCGGCTGCTCTTCCTCCGGGGCCGCTTCCCCAACATGCCCCTTTTCTCCAGTTGGGCCTTCAGACGGGCAATCTCCTCCTGGAATTCCCGCAGCAGCGTGTCTTTGGGGTCCTCATTCACCCGGGGTTTGTTCTTGATATTCTTAGCTCGGTTGGCAAAGCGAAGAGTGGAGAGGCTCTCATCGTAGCTATGAGAAGCTGGCCCCAGTGTGGCTACCATAATGGTCTTGGCATTGCCCCCCAGAGAGTCCTGGAGCAGCCGGGTCAGCTTGGAGTCCCGGTAAGGGATGTGGGTACTCCTGTTGCCCGCCAGAGCAGCAATCACATTGCCCAGAGCAGACAGTGAGAGGTTGATTTTAGAGGCTTCCTTAGGCCTTTCTCCATTGCCTCCACCACCTCCATTCCCACCACCTCCATTGCCACTACCAGCCGTGGACTGTGTGGTGGGCCCTCCACCTGTGTTGGGGCCTGCCTTGTTCTGCCTCTCACTGCCAGCCAGATCTACCAGGTTGAGCTTGCCCACTCGGATGTGGTCCTGGCCATCCGAGCCCCGCTCACTGCACTCCACCGTGATGACGAAGATGGCATGGGAGCGGGAGCTGACCTCATTCATATGGGTGCTGCCCACTGCCCGGGTCTGGTTTCCTAGGTTCATTACATGCTCGATCTCCTTGACATTCTTGGTGACAAAGGAGGAGAGGTCTTTGATGTAGACTCCAGTCTCAGGATTCTCCTTCAGCTCTAGCCTCTTTCCTGGCTCCTTGGATAGCAGGTCTCGAATCTCCTCCTGGTAGATCTCCAAGTAAGAGGCCCGGACCAGGTACTGCTGGTTCTGGGAGCGGGAGATGTGCGTGAAGATGTGCTCAAAGGCATTGGGGATGACCCCACGCAGCTCGGGCTCCACCCAGGTCCCCTGCATGGTGTAGGTCTTGCCAGTGCCCGTCTGGCCATAGGCAAACACTGTGCCATTGAAGCCCTGAAGCACCGAATCTATCAGGGGCCTCACAGTTTCATCATACAGGTCTGCCTGCTTGGAGCTGGCATCATACACAGCGTCAAAGGTGAAGGTCTTGGGCAATTCCCCAGGGGCCGCGCGTGGGTTCCGCAGGGTCACCTGGCCCAGTTTCACGTCCATGGTCAGAATCTGCTCGTGACCAGCAGCCTCCTCCTTCCTACTGAGGGGGCGGCACCGGGCCACCACCTTCAGGGCTTCGCTGGCTTTGGTCTTACTGGCCATCTTGCCGTTCTGTCCTTCCTGCTCGGCCCCTCCGAAGCCTGGGCGGTCTTCCTGTCCGGCTTCTAGGTCTGGATCAGCTGGGCCGGCCCAGCCCCCAGGCGCCGCTCTTCAATCCGCATGCAGCCTCTTAGGGTGGGGATGCTGAGAGGTAACCCCGAGGCTGCTGCAGTCCAGGCCTCCACCGGTCTCCGGTCCTTGGCGCACCGGCTGGGGAGGTAAAATCAGTCAGAATACCCGGGCAAGCGCGCCAGCCTCAGGGCAGTGCCCAGAGCCCGCCCCATGCCGGGGCAGAGGGAGCGCTGCCGTAAACAGCTTCGCCAACAATGAAATAAAGGAAGAGGAAAATGGGATGGGGGTGGGCGGCAGAGATGTCTTCTCCTCCACACCGTCTTTCTTCCTCTAGGGATCCATGGCCGGAGGCTGCAGGTCCTGGGCGGCCCGGCCCTCCGGAGCGCACAGGCTCACCTGGAGTCCTCTCCTCGTAGCCGGGGGATCATTCATTGCAGCCAGCGCAGCGGCTGCAGCCTCTCCTCCTCCTTCCCCGCCGCCGCCACGGGAGAATGAGAGAAAAACAGAAGGCGATGGGGCGGAGCAGCGGCGGGAGAGTGATGTTGCGGCCGCCGCGCTGCAGCCCCGGCTAAGTCTCCCGGCTGGGGTGGGGCAAGGGGCGGGGCCACAGGGCGGGGGGCGCGAGCCGGGCGCGGCCCGTGGGCGGGAGGCTGGGCTGCATCGCCGCCTGCACCCCGCCGACCCCTCCGGAATGACAAGCTCCGGTGCCCACCCAGGTCCTGCGCCCTCCAGTCGGGTGCAGCGCAACCACCGCCCGCCGTCACCCCACCGAACCCAAGCATGCTGGGAAATGTAGTCCTGCCTTTGTTAACTGGGTTCTGGCAGGTTGCTAATGCCTTCTCCAGTCCTCCTGTCTGGGAGCCCCTCCCTCTCCTGCGTGCAACCCTCCGGTGACTGCTGAGGTTGCACCACCCACGCTTATTCCCTCAGCAACCACCATCCTCGGTCTTCCACTCTTCCTGTCTGCCTGCAGATAGGGACATGTCAGATTGTCATCAGGCCTCCTAGAGCTTAATTTCTAAATATTGCTAGTCCATGTCCTTCCTCTCTCTATAACGGTTTGATTCTAACCTTCCTTCTCGCATGTCTGCATATGCATTCTGGCCTTGGTCCATACCACCACGGCTTTACATATCTCATGGTAGCCTAATCTTCCTACCTCACCTCTGCTCTGCTGATCCTAAGTCTGTGTTGCCTGTACCCATGCCTTCACACTCTTCTAGCACTGCTTATCTGCAAGCCCATTCTAGGAGATAGATTGTTTAGTTCTCAAGGAGCATACATTCTAGAACCATCTCTTCTTTCTTTCTTTCTTTCTTTCTTTCTTTCTTTCTTTCTTTCTTTCTTTCTTTTTTTTTTTCCTAGGTAGGGTTTCACTTTAGCCCAGGCTGACCTGGAATTCACTCTGTAGTCTCAGGGTGGCTTCAAACTCACAGCGATCCACCTACCTCTGCCTCCTAAGGGCTGGGATTATTTTGTTTCTTTAACTGGCTTTGCCCTGTTGCACCTTTGTGCCTTTACCCAAAGATCCTGTCATCTTTCTGCACCAGTACCCTGCCATTTGGATGGCAGAAGCACTTCCTCCTCTAGGAAGCCTTCCCTGACCAGTCTTTTCCATAGCAAAAAGAAGGATAGAATTTACAAAAAAAAAAAAAAACAAAACAAAAAAAACAAACTTAAACCTGGGACTAGAGTTCTGATTCTCCATCCACAGTGTGACTTTGAGCAGTTAGTTGCTTTGCTCTAGCCTTAGTTTCCTCATCAGCTTAAAAAAAAAAAAAAAAAGAGTTGAAGAAAAAAAGTTAGAGAGAGCTAGGGAAATGGCTTCAAGGTTCAAAGTGTTTCAGCACAAACCTGATGACTGACTGGGAAACTGGACACAAGGAGGGCACAGTGTCTATGACCCTAATGTGTCTGTAATCCCAATGCATCTATAGCAATGGAGGCAGAATCAGGAGAATGAAGAAACTCATGGGCCAGCTAATCTGACATTTGCTAAACAAGTGAGTCTGTCTCACACAATGTGAAAAACAAGGAGCTACACCCTGAGACTGACCTGTGATTTTGGAAGCAAGTGTGCGTGTGCACGCACACACACCCACACAAATGGGGAGGGGCTGAAACTCAGTGGTTAAACCTAACGACCCAGGTTTGATTCCCCAGTACACACGAAAAGCCAGATGCACAAAGTGGTGTATGCATTTATAGCTGCTGGAGGCCTTGGTGCGACCATGCTGTCTGTCTATTCTCTTCTGTTTCTCTCTGCTTGCAAGTAAATTTAAAAAATTTAAAAATTGGAGAGGAAGCTAGGCATGGTGCTGCACACCTGCAATCTTTGCATTCAGGAGATGGAGGTAGGAGGATCAGGGAGTTTTAGATCATCCATCCTTGATTATATTAATGAGTCTGAGGCCAGTCTGGGTTTCATGAGACCCTGCCTTAAAAAGAAAATAAACAAGTTATGTTGGGTTAGCTTAGCAGTTAAAAGTGCTTGCTAAGGTCAGCCTCAGTTTGAGTGAGACCTTACCTTGAAAAACCAAAAAATAAAAAATAAAGTGCTTGCTGCTTAAACATGAGGACCTGAGACTTTCCAGAACTTGTGTAAAAAGCTGGGTGTGGCCACACACGGTTATAATCCCAGTCAGACTGGAGAATTGCTGGGTTTTGCTCACTAAATGAAACACAGCTCCAAGTGGAGGGAGAGACCCTGTCTCAAGATGATACATGGATGATCAATAGAGAAGGATACCCAAAGCTCTCTGGCCCTCACACATGTACATCTGCACACACATGTACATATACCACACCACACATAAATATATGTGCATGCAAAAAAATAGACAGGAGAGAAATACTTCATAATTTCTGGAGTTGGAAGGCTCAGATGAAATGAATCATGAAGTGCTGTGACAACAAGAAGGACTTGATGCAGGTATGTGGCCTGGCTTCCACTGCCTGACAGGATTTACTTCCTTCAACCTCCTGGACAGACCATGTCTGTGCTTACTGTTTCTCTTTGAGATTTTCCTATTTTTGTCTCTCAAATGCAGATAAAGTGTAACTTCACCCCATAAGTCCAAGGACCAAGCCAGAATCTTACCCATGGTCCACTGTGGAGTGGGAGTAGAATCATGGGCTGAGCTGCCTTCTTCTCCTCCATATGAGATCCACATGGAGGGAATGCCCTTATCTGGAACCTCAAGGCCCTTCTTTACAAAGTGGAAATTTTACCAAACATTTTCAACATCATTATTTCCTAGAGGGCTAAGTTGTTTAATTCTTCAACTTTAATAACATCTCCAGCCAGACATGGTAGTGCTTGCCTAGAATCCAACGACTTGAAAGATGGAGGTAGGAGGATTTAGAGTTCAAGGTCATCCTCAACTACATAGTCCACTCTGGGCAACATGAGGCTGTATTTCAAAGAAACAAAACAAACAGACAAAAAAAAAAAAAAACCACAAAAAACTTTTCTCCCTGCATCATTATCATCCCCAAATTCTGAGACCTTGAATGTCAGCTAGGCCAGAGGCTCAAGGTTTCTTCACTTCTGAAGTTTTCTGGCCTCTCCTCCTTGAGAGTGACAGACAGAGAGGGAAAGAGGCAGACAGAGAGAGAATGGGCGTGCCAGGGCCTCCAGCCACTGCAAACGAACTCCAGATGCATGTGCCACTTTGTGCATCTGGCTTTCGTGGGTCCTGGTAATCAAGCCTCGAACTGGGGTCCTTAGGCTTCACAGACAAGCGCTTAACCACTAAGCCATCTCTCCAGCCCACACCATGAGTTCTTGTGTCTCTGTGTCACTGTTCTGCTCACAATGTTTTCCTTACTTTGTTCCTATCTGCATGGTCTCATCTTCCATTCATCCCACAGCTCAACCTCATATGGATTCTATCTACATAATTCACAGAGACTTCTCTTACCAAGGCCATTGGTGGTCAGTTCCATGTTGCTAACTTTATTATTGGGTCTTTTGCCCCAACCCCAGGAGCTCCTTTACCCAGGCTGTGGCCAAGGGTAACCTGAACTTCTGATCCTTCCTCCACCAGCACAGTGGTAGGATTACAGGTGTGTAGCACCATATCCCATTTATGGAGGGCTAGGGATCATACCCAGGGTTTCATGTATGTTAGGCAAGCACTCTTCCAACTATGCTATGCCCCATTCCCCAGTGGGACCCCTGGCCAACATCAGATGGACAACAGCAGCAGGAGAAAGTGCCAAACACTGTGTCCATCTGCTAGACTTCTTTCTTTGGCTCCTGTGAATTCTGGTAACTTAATCTCAGTTTCCTCAACCCCAACCATGCAGTAGAAGTTTACCAAGGCTTGGTTCTGAGTCCTCTTCCAGTGCTACCCTCTAGTGTCACTACTGCTGATGGCTGTAATTATTTTCTAAATGATTCCTAAATCCATGTCTCCTATAAGGATTTCTCTTTGAGTTCCAGACTTACATATCCAATCTGTAAAGAGCACTTCTATTTCCCTTACTCTAACATTTCAGTTCAAACACCGGATCCTATCAACTTGATATCTTAAATATTTCTCAAACTGGGCTGGAGAGATAGCTTAGTGGGTAAGGCATTTGCTTTTGAAGACTAAGGACCCAGGTTGGATTATCTACTACCCACGTAAGCCAGATGCACAAGGTAGCATATGTGTCTGGAGTTCATTTGCAGTGGCTAGAGGCCCTGCTGTGTCCATTCTCTCTATCTGCCTCTCTCTCTCTCTTTCTCTCTCAAAATAAATAAATTAATTAATTAAATTAAAAAATATTTCTCAGATCTACCTTCTTCTCCTTTCTATGGCCAATATCATGGCCAGTCCATCATCTTTCTTGACCTGGCTTCTTACAATAGTCTTCAGTCTGGTCATCTTATCTCTGCTCTTGTCCCCATTCACCTATTCTCTACAAACGTATTCTTTAGAAAAAAAATTTTTTTTTGGTATTTTGAAGTAGAGTGTTGCTCTAGCCCAGGCTGACCTGGAATTCACTAGTCTCAGGCTGGCCTTGAACTCACAGCAATCCTTCTACCTCAGCCTCCCACATGCTGAGATTAAAGGTATGTATCACCATATTTTTATATATTATTTATTTGCAAGGAGAGAGAAGTGGGTGCACCAGAGCCTCCTGCCACTGCAACCTAACTCCAATTGCATGTGCCACTCTGCATCTGGCTTTACATGGGCACTGGAGAAATTGAACCCAGGCTATCAGGCCTTGCAAGCAAGTGTCCTTAACCTCTGAACCATCTCTCCAGCCCTTATAGACATATGCTTTTTTCTTTTTTGGTTTTGTGAGGTAGGGTCTTGCTCTCACCAGGCTGACCTGGAATTCACTATGAAGTCTCAGGCTGGCCTTGAACTCACAGCGATCCTCCTGCTTCTGCCTCCCGAGTGCTGGGATTAAAGGGTGTTTTTGTGTGGAGGGGTGTGGTTCAAGGTAGGGTCTCACTCTAGCCCAAGCTGACCTAGAATTCACTATGAAGTCTCAGGCTGGCCTCAATCTCACAGTTTCCTCCTACCTCAGCCTTCTGAGTGCTAAAATTAAAGGCATATGCCACCACCTGGCCCCCACAGACATATTCTTGATCATGTTACACTAGGCTTAAAACCTGCTTCTTACTGCTTTCAAGGTAACATCCAAATCCTTAAGGCAGCTCCCAAGGCCCTGCATGATCTGGTACAGGCTCATACTTCCTTCCACAACTAGTGCCTCTCGCCACCTTGTTCCCTGTGCTCTGATTAAAATGGCTATCATGAGCTTCCTTCCCACTTCCTGCCATAGAGCCACATGTTTTTTTTTATTTGTTTGTTTGTTTTTTTTTGTTGTTTTTTTCGAGGCAGGGTCTCACTCTAGCTCAGGCTGAATTCACTATGTAGTCTCAGGGTGGCCTCGAACTCATGGCAATCCTCCTACCTCTGCATCCTGAATGCTGGGATTAAAGGCGTGTGCCACCACGCCCGGCGACACATGCTATTTTTTGATAGTTACCCTCACCATATGTTGCAGTCAGCTTCTTATTGTTAGGACAAACATCCAGCCAGACACAGGAAAGGGTTATGAAGGCTTCAGAGTCCAGGGAAACACCATCAATGGTAGAAGAAGCTGGCTCTCTTTCATATATCCAAGCAGAGAGAAACCGCTTGAGCAAGCAAACACCAACACCAGGAAGCAAGAACCACCAGAGCTCAATCTGCTCAGATCTGCCCAGTGTCACCTCTTCTCCAGTAGGGCTCCTCCCACTACAGCCTCAACAATTCAAGCCTGAGTCTGTGGGGCACACATTCAAACCACCACACCACCTTTTCCTGGAAACTTCTTTTTTTATATTTCAGATTTCTTCTGTAGTGCTAAGAAGCAAATTTAGGGCCTAATCCATAATAGGCAAGTTCTCTACCATTGAGCTACATCCCTAGGTTCCCCACCTTATAGATAGGATCTCACTCTGTAGCCAGGCTAGCCTTGAACACTTGCAGAAATCCTTCTACCTCAGTCTCCCAAATGCTAGGATCACAGGCACGTGCCATTGCCTTAGTTGCTTTTCTCACTGTTGGGACAAAATACCTGATAAAAGCAATTCAGGGAAAGAAGGGTTTATTTCTTTAAAAAGATTTTTTTAAGATTTTATTATTTTATTTATTTATTTATTTGAGACAGAGAGAGGGAGAGTGAGAATGGGTGCACCAGGGCCTCCAGCCACTGCAAACGAACTCCAGATGCTTGCGTCCCTTGTGCATCTGCCTTACATAGGACCTGGAGAATTGAACTGGGGTCCTTAAGCTTTGCAGGCATGTGCCTTAACCACTAAGCCATCTCTCCAGCCTGGGTTTATTTTGGTTCACAGTTTGAAGATACAGTCCATCATAGTGGGGAAGGTATGGTAGCAGGAGCATGAAGCAGATGGTCATACTGCATTAGCAGTTAGGAAGCAGAGAGATGATTGCTCTGCTCACTTCCTTTCTCCTTTTTATTTATTTATTTACTTATTTTTATTTTTCAGTTCAGGACTCCAGCTCATGCAATGGTATTACACAAATTTAGGGTGAGTCTTCCCTCTCTATTTAAGTTGTTTGGAAACACCCACATAGACATACCCAGAGTTGTGTTTCCATAGTAATTCTTTTTTGCCTGTTTTTTCAAAGTGGGGTCTCACTCTAGCCCAGGCTAACCTGTAGTTCAGGGTTAATCCTCCTACCTCAGCCTCCCAAGTACCTCCATTCCCATCCTCCATAGTAATTCTTTTTAATATATTATTTTATTTATTAGAGAAAGAGGAGAGAGAGAAAAAGAAACAGAGAGAGAGAGAAAGAATGGGCATGCCAGGGCCTCCAGCCACTGCAAATGAACTCAGACCCATGCGCTATCTTGTGCATCTGGCTTACATAGATCCTGCGGAATTGAACTTGGGTCCTTTGGCTTTGCAGGCAAGCACCTTAACCACTAAGCCATCTCTTCAGCCCTCCATAGTAATTCTAAATCCAGTCAAGTTGACAATGAAGATTAACTATCATGGCCACTATATTTGACCCCTATTCTTTTTATTATTTTATTTTTTAATATTTTTATGTGTTTATTTGAGAGAGATAGAGAAAGAGGGAGGAGCGAGAGAGAGAGAGTGTGTGGTAGTTTGAATAGATGGCTCCCAATATATTCAGTGTTTTATTAGTTTGTATTTTGCATCTGCAGCACCTTGCTGGAGGCAGTGTCTATGGGTGGATCTTAAGGTATGGTGGTGGGTTTAGGATTTCAATCTAAAGATATGCAAAGTGTGCCTAGTTGGAGTTCCTGAAGTGTGCTGTGCTGTGTGGCTTTTGGCTTGTGGCTTCTCTCTGTGTGTTTGGTCCTGTGAAACAGGCCAGCCTCTTCTGCCATTATGGAAATTCCCTTGGATCTGTAAGCTTCAATAAATATCCCTTCCTCCATAACCATGCCTGGTCTGAAAGTTCATCTCAGTGAACCTGAAGCTGTCTGCTACAGAGAGAGAGAGTGAAAAAATGGGTCTGCTAGGGCCTCCAGACACTGCACATGAACTCCAGATGTGCCACTTTGTGCATCTGGTTTACGTGGGTTCTGGGGAATTGAACCTGGGTCCTTTGGCTTTGCAGGCAAGTGCTTTAATCACTACATTATCTCTTCAGCCCTATTATTTTATTTTGTAACAGTATATCCCTAAGTTGTTCAGGTAGGCCTTCAATTTGTAACACTCCTGATTTAGCCTCCTGAGTGGTAAGTGAGATTATAAACTTGTGCTACCATGCATGGTTTGAATCTCAGTTCCTAAAGATACTGGGATTCTTTTTTTTTTTTGTTGTTTTTTGTTTTTTTTTTGTTTGTTTATTGAGGTAGGGTCTCACTCTAGCCCAGGCTGACCTGGAATTCACTATGCAGTCTCATGGCGGCCTTGAACTCATGGCGATCCTCCTACCTCTGCCTCCCGAGTGCTGAGATTAAAGGTGTATGCCACCACGCCCGGCTTCACAGTGATTCTTTTACCTCAGTCTCCAGAATGCTGACATTATAGGACTGAGCAACCATATCTGACCCAAGTCTTTTTCATTTTTAATATTTTTATTTGTTTATTTGCAAGCAGAGAGAGAAGAAAGAAAAACAGAGAAAATGGGCACACCAGGGTCTCTAGCCACTGCAAATGAACTCCAGATGTATGCGCTACATTTTACATCTGTCTTCACATGGGTACTAGGAATTGAACTCGGTCCTTGGGCTCTGAAGGCAAACTCCTTAACCACTGAACCATTTCTCCAGCACATTTTTTCATTTTTATATTCATAATGACCAGTCCTATTTCTAACACATAACATCCTGGTACATTTATTTATTTATTTTGGCAGAGGTTTTTTTTAAGTTTGCAAGCAGGAAAAGAAAGGGAGGGAGAGAATGGGTACACCAGGGCCTCTTACCACTGCAAATGAACTGCAGATTCATGTGAATTTTGGCTTTTTGAAAATATTTTTATTTGAGTTGGAGAGATGGCTCAACAATTAAGGCACTTGCCTGAGAAGCCTAAGGACCCAGGTTCAGTTCTCCAGGACCCACATAAGTCAGATGTACAACATGGTGCATGTGTCTGGAGTTTGTTTGCTGTGGCTAGAGGTCCTGGCACACCCATTCTCTATCTGACTCTCTCTCTTAAATAAATAATTTCTTTTTTGAGGTAGTGTCTCACTGTAGCCAGGCTGACCTGGAACTTACCATGCAGTCTCAGGGTGGCCTTGCGGCGATCCTCCTACCTCTGTCTCCCAAGTGCTGGGATTAAAGGCATGTGCCACCATGCCAGCTCTAAAAAATAAAAAATATTTTAAAAGCATATATAAAAATGTAAAATTAAAAAAATTTTTTTTATTTGCAAGAAGAAAGAGAGAATATGAATGGGTGCCACTGCAAACGAACTCCTGATATATGTGCCACCTTGTGCATCTGGCTTTACGTGTGCACTGGGGAAATGAATCCAGGTCATTAGGCTTTGCAGGCAAGCTCCTCAAGCACTGAGCCATTTCTCCAGCTCTAATTTTGGCTTTTTTGCTATTTTTTTTATGAGAGACAGAGAGAAAAAGAGGTGTGCCTTTTGTGCACTTGTGTAACCTTGTGCACTTGTGTCACCTTGTACATCTGGCTTACATGAGATCTTGAGAGTAGAACATGGGTCCTTAGGCTTTGTAAGCAAGTGCCTTAACCACTAAGCCATCTCTCCAGCCCAATTTTGGCTTTTTGTTGTTGTTGTTGCTTGTTGTTGTTTTTCGAGGTAGGGTCTCATTCTAGTCCAGGCTGACCTGGAATTCACTCTAGTCTCAGGCAGCCTCGAACTCACAGCAATCCTCCTACCTCTGCCTCCCAAATGCTGGGATTAAAGGTGTGTGCCAACATGCCCAGTCCAATTTTGGCTTTTTTAAAAGACAAGATTTCATGTAGCTCAGATTGACCATAGACTCATTATGTGGCTGAGGATGTCCTTGAACTCCTGATCTCCTGCCTCTACCTCTTAAGTACTGGAATAGGCATGTGCCATCAGACCTGATATGTATATATGTATTTCTTTTTTCAAGGTAAGGTCTCACTCTAGCCCAAGCTGACCTAAAATTCACTATGTAGTCTCAGGGTGGCCTCAGACTCATGGCACTCCTCCTACCTTTGCCTTCCAAGTGCTAGGATTAAAGGCATGTGCCACCACACCCAGATTTATGGTTTAAAAATAAAAGTTGGGCTGGAGAGATGGCTTAGCAGTTTAGGCACTTGCCTGCAAAGCCAAAGAATCCAAGTTCAATGCCCCAGGACCCACATAAGCCAGATGCACAAGTGGCACATGCATCTGGAGTTCATTTGCCGTGACTAGAGGCCCTTGTGCACCAATTCTCCCTCTCTCAAATAAATAAATAAATAAATAAATAAATAAATAAATAAATAAATAGATTTTCAAAAATAAAGAAAGTGCTAGACATGGTGGTGCATGCCTTTAATACCAGTACTTGAGAGGCAGAGGTAGAAGGATTTCTGTGAGATCTAGGCCAGCCTAGGACTACAGAGTGAGTTCCAGGTAAGCCTAGGCTACAGTGAGACCTATATTGAAAAATCACGCCTCCCCCTGCCCCCTAGCTGGAGAGATGGCTTAACGGTTAAGACACTTGCCTGCTAAGCCTAAGGACCCATGTTCGACCCCCCAGAGCTCACGTAGCCACACTCACAAGATGACACATGCATAAGTTTGCACATGCACACAAGGCAGTGCACATGTCTAGAGTTCGATTACAGTGGCTGAGGCTCTGGCATGTCAATTCTCTCTCTCTTGCTTTTGCTCTCTCTCATAACAAAAGGCCAGTCCGTTGGACTTGCCTCAAAAAAAAAAAAAAAAAAAGAAAGAAAGAAAGAAAGAAAGAAAGAGAAACAAGAAAAGGAAAAAAGGAAAGGAAAAAATATCCCCCAAAAGACATGTAGAGCATATATATATATATAAAATGAAGTGAAACAAGTGACAATAATAAACCCTTATATTTGTAAAGTGATTCACATTTAACCAAGTAGCATCACTCTTGTGTTTTTTTTTCCTTTTTGTGGTTTTTCTGAGGTAGGGTCTCACTCTAGCCCAGGCTGACCTGACATTCACTATGTACTCTCAGGCTGGCCTTGAACTCATGGCAATCCTCGTACCTCTGTCTCCCTGAATGCTGGGATTAAAGGTGTGCACCACCACGCTCGGCAAGTAGCATCACTCTTATTCCTCTCTTGGCCCTCATAGCTGTCCTACAAAAGGGGGAAATATTAACATCCCTGTTTTGTAAGGAGGACCTAAACTTCTAACTGATGAAATAACTAGGCAAAAGAACCAAAATAAAGTGAAATAAACCACATGTGGTGGCACATCTGTCATCCCAGTACTTGAGAGATGGAGGCAGGGGTATCAGAAGTTCAAAGTCAGCCCCAGCTCCAGAGAGAATTAAAAAAACAGCTGAGTTACATGAGAGAAAAAAAAAAAAAGCCAGGTTTGGTGGCTCTTGTCTCTATAATACCAGTACTAAGAAGGCTGGGTTCAAGGCCAGCCTGAGTTACAAAGTGAGTTCCAGAGAAGCCTGGATTAGAGTGAGTCCCTGCCTTGAAATAAACAAACAAACAAAAGGCTCAGAAAGTCAAACACTGCATGTTCTCTCTCACATGCGGATCCTAACTTCAAATGTTTAGATCTGTATGTGAGTTGGAGTGAAAGTCAATAGTAGAGGCCAGGAAGCTAGAAAGAGCCCATGAAGGAGGGAAGGGAAAGGAAGGTTTAATGGGAATGTATAGTAGGTAAGTAGAAGGGCAGAATACATGGGGTGAAATGCTTTAAGTGGGGTTAAGGGAGGGAATGGAGGAGAGGAAAGGTGAGAGGAGAGTTAATCAAAATAAAAGATGTTATGAATAAGTTATATGGAAACCAACTTCTTCGCTAGAAAAATAATGCATATGTTTTAAAAAGTTTGGAACCAGGCATGGTGGTGTACACTTTTAATCCCAGCACTTTGGAGGCAGAGGTAAGGGGATAAATCTGAATCTGAGGCCAGCCTGAGTCTACATAGTGAATTCCAGGTCAGCCTGGGCTAGAGCAAGACCCTTCCTTGGAAAAGAGAGTTTGATCAGAAGTACTCTGTGGAAGTGGATAATGTTGTGCTCAGAAGCCATAGATTGTTACAAGAAAATTTCAGTGCCCCTGATGCCCCCCCAAACATACAAGTTATTGACAAGGCTCCTGGTTACCCACCAGACTATATGGTAAGACCCTGCTGCTGAATCCTCCACGTGCTTGGGCTGTAGGTCATTGAGAAATCAAGCTGGAGCTGAGCTGGAAACCTCTTTGTGTTGAGTAGTTGACATGATGCTGGAAAGAGCTATGCAGCCTGTCGGGGAGAAAAGTCATCAATAGTATTAACCAACAGTGGGCCCTGAAAGTTTTATAGTTGGCCGGCCAGGACAAATGTGCCAACTGGTATAATGGTGGCATGTCTGTTATGGGGGAAACCAACTGCTCTCTGATTGGACTTGAGGCCCATCCCATGGGAGGGAATTCATGCCCGATACTGAAAACCTAATCAAAAACATATGACTTGGGGAGGTCATAAGCCTACTATTGTTGTCTGGCTAAATAGATATATTATGCCCACCAAACTACCCTCTAAATACTTCTGTTTATGCTCACATATTAATGCTACTCTCACTTTTGGTTAAAGAAGCTTTTCTTTTCTGATGGCAGTGACCACAAGGCAGACTCAAACCTCATCAAAGGACTAAGAAGAATGACAGTGGAGTGTTCAGTACTAAGTGAGACATCTCTATCACTTCCTCCAAGGCTCAGGGACCATTGCCAAAGAGGTGGCAGAAAGAATGTAAGAGCCAAAGGAAGATGAAGAGTGCTTTGCAATATTATCTTCCTTACACAAACCTACATCCTGACACAAAGTGGCCATGGTATTCATGACCACATATTGGCTGATGCTACCTACACAATAGGAGCGAAAAAATGGTGACATCAAAATAGAAGAGACAAGATGGGGCATGCCTTTAATCCCAGCACTCAGGAGACAGAGGTAGGAGGATCACTGTGAGTTCAAGGCCACCCTGAGTCTACATAGTGAATTCCAAGTCAGTCTGGGCTACAGTGAGAAACTACCTTGACCAAAAATAAAAAGTTAATAAAAAAAGAGAAGAGAGACTACTTGGAAAGAAGAAAGAATTCAGTATAGAGGGGATTTGGGAGGGGGACAAAGTAAGGTGGTGGGATCATGGCATATTGTCAATATGTACAGAGATCAATGAAAAATTAAAGACAAACACCATGCAAATAAAAATTAATAATAATAAAGGGCTGGAGAGATGGCTTAGTGGTTAAGGCACCTGCCTCCTAAGCCTAAGAACGCTGGCTCCAATCTCCAGCGGTTCCATCTCCAGGTCCCATGTTTAGCCAGATGCAGTGACACAAGGGCGCAATGCCACACTTGACCACAAGGGGGTGCACGCATCTGGATTTCGTTTGCAGCAGCTGAGAGGCTACAGCTGAGAGGCTGCTGGCCTGCCCATCTCTCTCTCTCCTCTTCCTTTAATCTCTGTCTCTCTCTGTGTTGTCTCCAAAAAATAAAATAAAATAATAAGAAGAAGTAGCTAAGTGTTGTGGCACACACCTTTAATCCTGGGCACCATACCTCAAAGGTGAAAAACAAACCATGGCTAAAAAAGGTGATTTTGATTTTTTTATTTTTATTGAGACTTTTTTGGTTTTTTTTCCAGGTTATCCTGGGCTAAAGTGAGACCATACCTCAAAGAACCAAAAACAAACCAACAAAAAAAGGTGATTTTTAAAAACACAGCCATGGGCTGGAGAGATGGCTCAGTGGTTAAGGCACTTGCCTCCAAAGCCTAAAGACCCAGGTCCGATTTCCCAGTACCCACATAAAGCCAGATACACAAGGTAGCACATGCATCTGGAGTTCATTTGCAGTGGCTGGAGGCCCTGGTGTGCCTCTCTCTCAAATAAATTAATTAATCTTTAAAAAAAAAACAGCCATGGGCTGGAGTGATGACTCAGTGGTTAAGGTACTTGCTGCAAAGCCTAAGAACCATTTTGATTCCCCAGCCTCCACATAAAGTCAGATGCACAAAGTGGTGCATGTATCTGGAGTTTGTTTGCAGTGGCTGGAGGCCCTGGTGTGTCCATTCTCCTCTCTCTCTCCCTCTTTCTCTCTCTTACTTTCTCTAAAAAAAAAAAGTATTTAAAAAACCCAGCCATGGGGTTGGGGAGATGGCTTAGTGGTTAAGGCACTTGCCTGCAAAGCCAAAGGACCTAGGTTCAATTCCCCAGTACCCACATAAGGCAGATACACAAGGTGGCACATGCATCTGGAATTCGTTTTCAGTGGCTGGAGGCCCTGGTGCACCCATTCTCTCTCTCTCTCATATAAATACATAAAAATTTAAAAATATCTTTAAAAATCCCAGCCACCAAGACTTCAACCCTGCTGTCCTGGTAGTCCTCCCCCCATGCCATGTGTTGAATTTCCATGGAGGTAAGTTGCAGATCAGCTACTTCCCAGTTCCAGTTTTAATGATGGCTTCATTGAGTACAGAGCCATCTTTGGTAATGAAAGTTTTTCTTACAATGTAGTCTTAGCCTCAAACTTTGGATCCTCCTGTTCTAGCTCCCCTTGCTAAGGTTACATATAGACAGTATGCATCACCACACCTGGCTTAATAATGCAAGTCCTTTCTTCTCCTATGGGTTCCCATACCAGCATCTTCTTCCAGTGAGGTCTCAGTGACAGTCACATTACCAGTAAACTAAGAAGACGAGGCTGGAAAGATGGCTCAGAAATTAAGGCACTTGCTTGCAAAGCTTGATGACCTGGATTTGATTCCCCAGTACCCACATAATACCATATGCACAAAGTGGTGCATGTATTTGGAGTTCATTTGCACTGGCAGGAGGCTCTAGCATGCCCCTCTCTCTCTCTCTCTCTCTCTCTCTCTCTCTCTCTCTCACACACACACACACACACACACTTTTCTTGAAAATAAATGAAAGGGTTTTTAAAATGTTTTATTTATTTATTTGAGAGAGAGAGAGACAGAAATAGGCAGGAAGAGAAAGAGAGAGAGAGAATGGGCACTCCAGGGCCTCCAGCCACTGCAAAGGAACTCCAGATGCATGCGCCCCCTTGTGCAGCTGGTTTACATGGGTCCTGAGGAATTGAAAATGGGTCCTTTGGCTTTGTAGGCAAGCGCCTTAACCGCTAAGCCATCTCTCCAGCCCCATGACAAGATTTTAAAGTAAGAAAACAGAAGATATTCATTCTGGGGCCTACAAGTTTCCCAAAGCAGTAATTCAGGATTTTGATTTACCCTGTAAAACTACATTTTTGCCAGCAGAGGGAGACATAATTGTGAAAAAAAATTATGGCTAAGATCCAAAATTCTGGGTTGTCAATCATTCTAAAATTATCTAATTCCGTCCTCCAATGTGTCCAAAACTAGATTTAAAAATTTTAATTATTTTAGGTGCTTTGGAACGATCCCATGGTTTCACCTCTGGGAAAATACCATGGAGCTAAAACATCCCCAGCTCTTAAGCCTAGAGTTTCTCTTTCCTCCTCTCTGTCTGAGACAAAGTCTCTCCACATAGCTCAGACTAGCCTGCAACTCACTATGTAGTTCAACCTGACATCAAACTCACAAGCAATCCCCCTGCTTCTGTCTCCATAGTGCTGGGATTAGAGGCATGGGCCACCACACCTGGCTCCCCAAGCCTAGATTTCTAATTGCTAGTCTTTGCCCTACTGCTCTCTTTCTCTTGTAATTTCTATTGAAATTTCTGGTGAACAGGATTTGTCAACAACCAATCCAGTGTTCCCCTTGCCTATAAAGACATCTGTCTTTTTCCTGTCTCAGTCTCTTCTTAGCTCTGCTCTGCCCTTGGTCTCCCACCAGGAATAGATGGTAAGACCCTATTGCTGAAGGTTCCACATACTTGGGCTGCAAGGTCACTGAGAAATCCTGCTGGACCTGAGCTGAAAGCCTCTTCCATGTGGACCAGCTGACAGAAAGCTGGAAAAAGCTACACTGCATGCAGTTCAATGGGAGAGAGAAAATACCAGTGAAGGTACTCAACAGTGAACACTGCAAGCTTTAAATTTGACCACCCAGGCCAAATGAGCCAACGGATACAATAGTGGCATGTGTGCTATGGGGGAAACCAACTGCTCTTTAATTGGACTGGAGGCCCACTCCATGGGAGGGAATACATCCCTGATACTGAAAACCTACAACAGGGGTAGTCATGAGCCCTAGGGGTGTAACATCTGCTGATGTCACACTAAATGTATACACTATGCTCACCAAACTGCCCAGTAAGCACTTCTCTTAATGTCCACACCCATATATTAATGCTACTCTCACTTTTGGTTAGAGAAGCTTCTCTTTTCAGATGATGGTGACCTTGGGATGACTCAGAAGGCACCATGATGCTGAGAAGAAGGGACAAAGGAGTGCTCAGCACTGAAACATCTCAAACACACCTTCCAAGGCTCAGGGTCCATTGCAGAAGAGGGGGAGGAAAGAATGTAAGAGCCAAAGGAAGAGTAGACTCCTTACAACGTGCTCCTCCAGACACAAAATGGCCTGGATATCCATGACCTCACAGTGCCTGACACTATCTACATAAGACCATTATAATAGGAGGAAAAGATGATGACATCAAACTGAAAAGAGAGACTGATTGAGAGGGGGAGGAGATATGATGGAGTGTGAAGTTTCAAAGGGGAAAGTGGGGGGAGGGAGGGAATTACTGTGGGATATTGTCTACAATTAAAGAAGTTGTCAATAAAAAAAAATAAAAATTGCCGGGCATGGTGGTGCACACCTTAATCCCAGCACCCTGAGACTACATAGTGAATTCCAGGTCAAGCTAGAGTGAGACCCTAGGAAAACCCAAATAAATAAATAAATGAATTTGAGGCCACCCTGAGACTACATAGAGGTAGTGAATTCCAGGTCAGCCTGAGCTAGAGTGAGACCCTGGACCTTGAGAAACCCAAAAAAAAAAATAAATAAATAAATAAATAAATTAAAAAAGAAAAGGCATGCACCATCATGCCAAAGTTAAAAATATGTATTATCATTTTGTTTTATTTTCATGTGTAGTTCAGAACTTAACTTGTAGCTGAACTCAGGGTACCACTGATGTCAGTTTATTATTCTTTTTTTGTTTGTTTTTGTTTTTGTTTTTTGAGGTAGGGTCTCACTCTGGCCAGGCTGACCTGGAATTAACTATGTAGTCTCAGGGTGGCCTTGAACTCAGGGCAATCCTCCTACCTCTGCCTCCCAAGTGCTGGGATTAAAGCTGTGCGCCACCATGCCCGGCCAGTTTATTTTTTATTATCTGTAATTTTTATTTATCTATTCATTCACTTTTGCTATGCTGGGAATCAAACCTAAGGCCTTGTGCATATTGGATATGCACTAAGCTATACCTGCAGCTTCTCACAATTTGAAAGAATAAAAAATTCTGAAAAAAAAATGGCTCTAGCCAGGCGTGGTGGCACACGCCTTTAATCGCAGCACTTGGGAGGCAAAGGTAAGAGGATTGCGGTGAGTTCAAGGGTACTCTGAGACTTCATAGTGAATTCCAGGTCAGCCTGGGCTACAGGAGATCCAGCTTTGAAAAACCAGTGGATAAGAGATGTTATATCTCATGTCACATTAACTCTGCGCAGCAGTGACAACACCAGGACTTGGGCCTAATTTCTAATTTCTCCCACTCCAAGGACCAGGTTTTTTCTCTACCACCTAGCACTGAGCACTGAGGCTCAGCTCTCAATTCACCCACTACCTGGAGTAACTAACTCTTCCTTCACCACCCATTACAGCCCCATTCTCAATAGAGACTGCTGTCTCTTTTAGGTCTCAGGGCCTCTTACTTTTGTTTCTTTTCTTTTCTTTTTTTTTCTTTTTTTTTTGGTTTTCGAGGTTTCGAGCTAGGATTTTGCTCTAGCCCAGGCTGGCCTGGGATTCACTATGTAGTTTCAGGGTGGCCTCTGGCCTCTTACTTTTCTTACCATCAGAGGTAATTTGTATTTCATGCAATTAACATCCTTTTTTTTAAACATGTGTGTGATATGTGTACGTATACATGTTTGTATGTGTGTGGCCACATGTGTGTGTGTGTGTATTCCTATGTGTGGAAGCCAGAGATCCACATTGTGTGTCTTCCTCAATTGTTTTCCACCTTTTATTTTATTTTGTTTTGTTTTGTTTTATTGTTTTTTGAGGGAGGGTTTCGCTCTAGCCCAGGCTAACATGGAATTCAATATGTAGTCTCAGGATGGCCTCATCCTCCTACCTCTTCCTCCTGAGTGCTAGGATTAAAGGCGTATTTTCATGTGTAGTTCAGAACTTAACTTGTAGCTGAACTCAGGGTACCACTGATGTCAGTTTATTATTCTTTTTTTGTTTGTTTTTGTTTTTGTTTTTCGAGGTAGGGTCTCACTCTGGCCAGGCTGACCTGGAATTAACTATGTAGTCTCAGGGTGGCCTTGAACTCACGGCGATCCTCCTACCTCTGCCTCCCAAGTGCTGGGATTAAAGTTGTGTGCCACCATGCCCAGCCAGTTTATTTTTTATTATCTGTAATTTTTATTTATCTATTCATTCACTTTTGCTATGCTGGGAATCAAACCTAAGGCCTTGTGCATATTGGATATGCACTAAGCTATACCTGCAGCTTCTCACAATTTGAAAGAATAAAAAATTCTGAAAAAAAAATGGCTCTAGCCAGGCATGGTGGCACACACCTTTAATCGCAGCACTTGGGAGGCAAAGGTAAGAGGATTGCGGTGAGTTCAAGGGTACTCTGAGACGTCATAGTGAATCCCAGGTCAGCCTGGGCTACAGGAGATCCAGCTTTGAAAAACCAGTGGATAAGAGATGTTATATCTCATGTCACATTAACTCTGCGCAGCAGTGACAACACCAGGACTTGGGCCTAATTTCTAATTTCTCCCACCCAAGGACCAGGTTTTTCTCTACCACCTAGCACTGAGCACTGAGGCTCAGCTCTCAATTCACCCACTACCTGGAGTAACTAACTCTTCCTTCACCACCCATTACAGCCCCATTCTCAATAGAGACTGCTGTCTCTTTTAGGTCTCAGGGCCTCTTACTTTTGTTTCTTTTCTTTTCTTTTTTTTTATTTTTTTTTTGGTTTTCGAGGTTTCGAGCTAGGATTTTGCTCTAGCCCAGGCTGGCCTGGGATTCACTATGTAGTTTCAGGGTGGCCTCTGGCCTCTTACTTTTCTTACCATCAGAGGTAATTTGTATTTCATGCAATTAACATCCTTTTTTTTAAACATGTGTGTGATATGTGTACGTATGCATGTTTGTATGTATGTGGCCACATGTGTGTGTGTGTGTATTCCTATGTGTGGAAGCCAGAGATCCACATTGTGTGTCTTCCTCAATTGTTTTCCACCTTTTATTTATTTTTTTTTTGTTTTGTTTTATTGTTTTTTGAGGAAGGGTTTCGCTCTAGCCCAGGCTAACATGGAATTCAATATGTAGTCTCAGGATGGCCTCATCCTCCTACCTCTTCCTCCTGAGTGCTAGGATTAAAGGCGTGCACTACCACTCATGGCCACCTTTTTTTTTTTGTTTTGTTTTGTTTTTGTTTTTGAGGTAGGGTCTTACTCTAGCCCAGACTGACCTGGAATTCACTATGGAGACACAGGTTGGTCTCCAACTCACAGACATCCTCCTACCTCTGCTTCCCGAGTGCTGGGATGAAAGGCATGCACCACCACACTCAGCTTTACCTTTAAAAAATTATTTATTGATTTTAAAAAAATATTTCATTTATGCCAGGCATGGTGGTGCACGCCTTTCATCCCAGCACTCGGGAGGCAGAGGTAGGAGGATCGCCAGTGAGTTTGAGGCCACCCTGAGACTACATAGCGAATTCCAGGTCAGCCTGGGCCAGAGTGGTGAGACCATACCTTGAAAACCCAAAAAAAAAAAAAAAAAAAAAAAAAAAATAAAATCATTTATTTATTTATTTCCTAAGATGGCAGATAGAGTGGGCATGTCAGGGCCTCTAGCCCTCCCAAAGTGATTGAACCCCAGGTAGGGTCTTACCCCACCTTACATGGAGCCTTTTGTAGATCCTGGGAAATGGAACCTGGGTCTTTTGGCTTTTAATCCCAGGTGCATTGAAGGCATGTAAGTCATTTCTCTGGCCCTCATTTTTGTTTTTGTTTTCTTAGCGTTTGTGTCCTGCATGCCAGAATTCCTTTGCAAAGGAAGGACCACCAGGCTCTTTCTTTCTTTGGGATTGCTTTCTTTAACCACTCCATTTCTTATCTTTTCTTTTTCTTTTTAATTTCTTTCTTTTTATTTCTTTTCTGAGAGAGGGTTTCATTCTAGTCCCAGTGCTGAGCCTGGAATTCACTATGATACATCTCCAGGGTGGCCTTGAACTCATGGCTACTGGGAAATCTCTGCCTCCTGAGTGCTTTGGATTAAAGTGCATGCAAACCATGCCTGGCTTTTTTTTTTTTTTTTTCTTCTTCTTGAGGCTGAATGTCTCATCTCAGAGTAGCCTGTAGGCTGACCTGGAACAAACTCTGTAATGCCTAGGCTGGGATTAAACTGCACACCATGTCCATGTCCAGCCCAAGATTTTTTTACATATGCCCATATCATTTTTTATAAGTTAGACTGGCTGTTAAAGGTGAATCTCCAGTCTTCACACCATGCTGGGTTTACAGGTCTTTAAAAGGTTTTTGTTTGTTTGTTTGTTTTTGTTTTTGAGGTAGGATCTCATTCTAGCTCAAGCTCAGGCTCAGGCTGACCTGGAATTCACAATGTAGTCTCAGGGTGGCCTTGAACTCATGGCAATCCTCCTACCTCTGCCTCCCGAGTGCTGAATTAAAGTCATGTGCCACCATGCCCGGCTTTTTAATTGATTTTTACAGTTGGGGGTTGGGGCTGGCTGGAAAGATGGCTTAGAGGTTAAGGTGGTCTTGCTCTAGCCCAGGCTGTTTGCCTGCAGGTCCCCATAAGCCAGTCTCAGGGAGACACAAGAAGGTCGCACACACAAGATCTTCACTTTCTGGAGTTCAATTGCTTCCCTAGTGGCCCTGGGATTAAATTCTGTGCTCACACACACACACACACACACACAAAAAAAAAAAAAAAGGCCACTTTTGGGCTTGCCTAAGAAAAATTTTTTTTATTTTTGATACCAGGAGTGGTGGCACATGTCTTTAATCCCAGAAAGAGGCAGAAGAGGTAGGAGAATTGGCATGAGTTCAAGACCATCCAGATTACTGCAAATCAACTCCAAACTGCATAGAGTGAGACCACCTTGTGCATCAAAAAAATTTATATATATACAGAGAAATCAAACCTGGGTCCTTATGGCTTTGGGGCTGGCAAGATCTTAATGGTTAAGGAACTTGCCTCCAGCCTAAAAGGGTGTATTCTTCATCCCTCATAAAGCCAGATGCACAAAGTAGGATCATCTTTTGTTCATTTTGACAAGAGGCTTTAATTGTCTTATTAATCCCATGGTTTTCCTCTCCCTCCCCTTTTTTTTTTTTTGGTTTTCAGTGGACTTATTGGCACAGTGACCTGGAAGCTTTTCCCACCCACACTGGTGTTTTTCCTAATCTTCCTCCAGTGAGTTCCCTGCCACCTTGGCAGGCAAGATAGGGATCTGATTTAGTGTTGCTTTCTCAAAAGATTCTGGATCTCTCTTTTATTTATTTATTTATTTGACAGAAAGAGTTAGAGAGAAAAAGAAAGAAATGGGTGTTAGAGAGAATGGGCATGCCAGGGTCTCCAGTCACTGCAAATGAACTCCAAATGCATGTGCCACCTTGTGCATCTGGTTTATGTGGGTCCTAGGAAATCAAACCTGGGTCCTTTGGCTTTGCAGGCAAGCATCTTAATGACTAAGCCATCTCTCCAGCCCTGGAAACTCTGTTATTTTTTATCCCCTTGGTTTTTCCCATTTTTTGTTGAGGATCTTCTTTTTTATTATTGACAATGTATTTAATTGTGGCCAATAAACCCATGGTATCCTCCTACCTCTCCCTCAATGCTGGAATCTTCTTCAGTGGACTTATTGGCACAGTGCTTTTGAGTGACCCCACCCACACCATCTCCTGGAGCTGGTTTTCAGGCCAGTGGTGAGAACAGTATTCCTGTCACCACTTCCTCTGCAATGATTTCTGGGCCTGGGCAGATGAGGTGGAGATGACCCATCTCATGGTGGACAGTCCGCTCTCTCTTCTCGATGTATTGATGTATCCTGGTTCTCCCCAGTATTCTCCACCATCTGCCCTTCCCTTTATTTTTTGTTGTTGTTTTTGTTTGCTTGGCTTTTTGCTTTTTTTTTTTTGAGGTAGGGTCTCACTCTAGCCCAGACTGACCTGGAATTAACTATGTAGTCACAAGGTGGCCTTGAACTCACAGTTATCCTCCTACCTCTGCCTCCTGAGGGCTGGGATTAAAAGGCGTGCGCCACCACACCCGGCTTCACCTTATTTTTTGAGACAAGGTCTTACTTACCATCTAGGCAACAGGCCCAAGGGTTCCTCCTGTCTCTGTATCCCCCTCCAAGTAGGACTATAAGTGAATGTCACCATGTCTGACTTTTTCAAACCTTTATTTGCAAACAAAGAGAGAGAAAGAAAGAGAGAGAGGGAGAGCACACCAGGCACTCTTGATATACACCACTGTGCATCTGGCTCTACGTGGGTACTGGGGAAAACCCAAGCCATCAAGTTTTGCAAGCAAGTCCCTTAAACCACTGAGGCATGTCTCCAGCCCTATGTCTGACTTTTTACATGGGTGTTAAGGGTCCCAACTTAGGTCCTCGTGCTCACACAGCAAGAATTTACCCTCTGAACTATCTCCCCAGCTCCAGCATCCATTAATTTTTTTCTCCATATTCATAAAGACTTAGAGATTTACCTAATTTTTAAATTTTGCTTTATTTTTCTTTTTGAAACAGGTCTCATAGAGCCTCAAACTGGTCTTCGACCCACTTCAACCTTGAACTTTTAAAAAATATTTTTGTTTATTTATTTGAGAGAGAATAGAAGCATGCAGGGCCTCCAGCCACTGTAAATGAACTCCAGACACATGTGCCACCTTGTACATCTGGCTTTATGTGTATACTTGGGAACTGAACTCTGGTCCTTAGGCTTTGCAGGTGAGCACCTTAACTGCTAAGCCATCTCTTCAGCCTTAACCTTGAACTTTTGATCCCCCTGTCTCCACTTCCTGGGCACTGGGATTACAGGCTTGTGCTACCATTCCAGGTTTTAAGTAGTTCTGGGATCAAACATAGGGCTTTGTGCATGCTCGGCAGGCACTCTGCCTACTCCTGAGCCATGTCCCTAGCCCAGCATCATTTTTTTTTTTTTGCAATGTATTCTGTGTCCTCTATAAGATTTTTTTTCCAGTTTGCTATGCTTGTTTCTTATTACCAAAATAATTTAAGAACATTTTTAAGGACTGTAGCTGTAGCTCCATTGGTAGAGTGGTTGCCTAGCACACATGAAGCCCTGGGTTTGATCCCCAGCACTGCATAAACTAGCTGTAATGGCACACACCAGTAACCCTACTACTAGGAAGGTAGAAGCAGGAGGATCAGAAATTCAAGGCCATCCTCAGCTACATATCAAGTTTGAGAACAGTTTGTGCTACATGAGAACCTGTTTCCAAAGCAACCAAAAGGCTGGACAGATGGCTTAGTGGTTAATGGTACTTGATTGACAGCCTCGGTTTGATTTCCCAGTACCCATGTAAGCCAGAGGCACAAAGTGGCACATGCATCTGGGGTTTATTTGCAGCAGCAAGAGACCTTGGTGTGCCCTTCCTTCCTTCCTTCCTTCCTTCCTTCCTTCCTTCCTTCCTTCCTTCCTTCCTTCCTTCCTTCTTCCCTCCTTCCCTCCCTCCCTTCTTTTCTTTCTTTTTCTCTCTGTCTGCTTGCAAATAAATTTAAAAAACTAAAAGCAACCAAAAACAAAGAAAAAGAGCTTTGGCCATACTATATATATTATTTTTCTTAATTTTCTTGTATTGTACATTTACTGACCCCTCTTCCTCTTAGCCCATAAGCAATGTGTCAACAAATTCTATTTGGGTTCTTCATACAAAATCTATTGATCTTGACCCCAAATCACTTTTGAACCACCATTGCCAGCCCCGTTGGTCAATGCCACATTCATCTCACACCTGCAACCTACAGGAGCGTTTTCAGAGACATTTTAACCCTCACCTCTTGCTCTCCCTCTGACACAGAACAAGCAGAGTTATCCTTGGAAACTGTATGTCAGATCATATGGCTTCCTGTTCTCGATCCTCCAGGAGCATCCCACCACCCTCGGAAGAATGTCTGAAGCCCTCGCTAGGGCACACAGGCCTTATGTGGTCCAGTCCCCGGTTATTTCTCCCATTTCATGCCTTCATGTTTTCTGCTTCCCTCACTGTGATCTAAAAACACGGGCCTCCCTGTTCCTCAGTCCTGCCAAGTACACTCCTGTAATGAGGCCTTTCCTCTTTCTGTGAGCTTCTCCATCACTGCACACTCCATTATAATGTGTTTTCAAATGTCATCTTCATAAACAACAACAAAAATGTCAAACCAGAAGCCAATCTCACAGTGATGTTTTTTGAACCACACTTCCTAAAGTATCCCTCACTCTGTATCAGTACTCTGATGTTTTACTTTATGATATTTATCATGGTATGATATCCTATGATTCTTTTATCTTCTCCTTGTCTTTTCAGTGCAGTTACTCTCATACTACTTGTGCATATGTGTGTATGGTGTATGTGTGTGTGGTGTATGTGCGCATGTGCTTATGGTGTATGTGTGTATGTGCATATATGTGTATGGTGTATGTGTGTATGTGCATATGTGTGTATGGTGTATGTGTGTATGTGTGTGTGTGTATGTGCATATGTGTGTATGGTGCATGTGTGTATGGTGTATGTGTGTATGTGTATATGGGCATGTGTGTGTATGGTGTATGTGCATGTGTGTGTGTGGCGTATGTGTGTATGTGCGTATGTGTGTGTGGTGTATGTGCATATGTGTGTATGTGTGTGTGTATGTGCATATGTGTGTATGTGTGTGTGGTGTATGTGTGTATGGTTTATTTGCATATGTGTGTATGGGATATGTGTATATGTGTGTGTGGTGTATGTGCATATGTGTGTGGTGTATGTGTGTATGTGTGTATGTGTGTGGTGTATGTGTGTATGTGTGTATATGTGTATGGTGTATGTGTATATGGGCATATGTGTGTATGGTGTATGTGCATGTGTGTGTGTGGTGTATGTGCATATGTGTGTGTGGTGTATGTGCATATGTGTGTGGTGTATGTGCGTATGTGTGTATATATGTATGGTGTATGTGTATATGGGCATGCACATACATTGGCATGTGTGGAGGTCAAAGAATAACCACAGGATACTTGTTATTGCTGCCCACCTTGTCTGACACAGTGTGTCTCTTGTTTGCTGCTGTGAATGCCAGATTAGTTGGTCCTCAAGCTTCAGGATTCAGGATTCCCCTTGCTCTGCCTCCCACTGCCTTAGGCATATTAGGTTTACAAATGTGTGCATTATTTGTATTTGGTTTGTGTAGGTTCTGGGGATGTTAACTCTGGTCATCAGGCTTGTGCAGTACGCATGTTTAACCACTGAGCTATCGCTACCATATTTATTATTTATTTGTTTTATTTTTTCAAGGTAGGGTCTCACTCTAGCCCAGGCTGACCTGGAATGCACTCTGTAGTCTCAGAGTGGCCTCAAACTCACTGCAATCCTTCTACGTTTGCCTCCCAAATTCTGGGATTGAAGGCATGCACCACGATACCTGGCCTCCACATTATTCCTTTTATTTTTTATTTTTATTTTTTTGGTTTATCGAGGTAGGGTCTCAGTCTAGCCCAGGCAGACCTGGAATTCACTATGTAGTCTCAGGGTGGCCTTGAACTCATGGCTATCCTCCTACCTCTGCCTCCCGAGTGCTGGGATTAAAGATGTGTGCTCCCAAACCTGGCTTCCACCTAATTTTTTTGAGAACAGAGTCTAGAGTTTAGCTAGATAAGATAGCCAATAGCCCCAGTGATCTGACTCCACAGCACTGGGCTTACAGGCATGTGTCATTATACCTGGCTTTTAAAAATTTATTTATTTATTTATTTATTTATTTATGAGATTGAAAGAGAATGAGCACACTAGGGCCTCCAGCCACTGCAAATGAACTCCAGAAGCATGTGCCACCTTGTGCATCTGGCTTCCATGGGTGGGTACTGGGGAATCAATCCTGAGCCTGAGTCCTTAGGCTTCACAGGCAAGGGCCTTAATCACTCTCCAGCCCTGGCTTTTTTCTGAGGACACTGGGAATTCAAACTCAGATTCTAATGCTTGTGCAGCTGAGCCATTTCCCTACCACTATTCCTTTTTTTTTTTTTTCTTTTTTCTTCTACCTCTCCCTCCTAATTATTCTTCCTCTTCTTCAACTGAATCTGAGTGTAGCCCAGGCTGGCCTTGAACTCAATATGTAGCTGAAGCTAACTATGACCTTTTTTTGTTTTGTTTTGTTTTTGTTTTGCTTTTTTCGAGGTAGGGTCTCACTCTAGCTCAGGCTGACCTGGAATTCACCATGTAGTCTCAGGGTGACTCAAACTCTTGATGATCCTCCTACCTTTGCCTCCCAAGTGCTGGGATTAAAGAAGTGAGCCACCATGTCCAGCAGTATGACCTTTTTAAAAAAATTATTTATTTGTTTATTAAAGAGGGGGCAGAGGAAGGGAAGGAGAAGCAGATAATGGGCACCCATGGCCTTTAGCCACTGCAAACAAACTCCAGACTCATGTGCCACCTTGTGCATCTGGCTTACATGGGTCCTGGGGAATTGAACCTGGGTCCTTTGGCTTTGCAGGCAAACCCCTTAACTGCCAAACCATCTCTCTAGCCCCCATCTTTTTTTTGTGGTAGGGTCTCAGTCTAGCCCAGGCAGACCTGGAATTCACTATGTAGTCTCAGGATGGCCTGGAACTCAGGGCAATCCTCCTACCTCTGCCTCCCAAGTGCTGGGATTAAAGGTGTGCACCACCACACCTGGCCCTGGCTTTTAACTCCTGATCCTTCTACTTCTACCTCTTGAGTATTGGGACTACATAAATACACTACCACATTGGTGCTATATGCTTCTTCTTCTTTTTTTTTTTTTTTTTTTTCTGAGGCAGGGTCCACTCAAGCCCAGGTTGACTTGTAACTCATACACTGTAGCTTCAGGTTGGTCTTGAACTCACAGTGATCCTCCTACTTCTGTCTCCCAAGTACTAGGACTTTTTTCTTTTTTTTTTTTTTTTTTCGAGCATCTCACTCTGGTCCAGGCTGACCTGGCTTAGATGTTTCAGGGTTTTCCTTTATTTTAGTATTTATTTTTTTGTTTTTTGATTTATTTATTTTTTCTGGAGTGCTGACACAGATATTTAGTATTTACAGTTTTAGATTTATTTTTTTGGAGAGAGACACAGATAGAGACAGAGAGAGGGGAGAGGAAGACAGAGGAAGCAGCCTCTCAGCTGCTGCCAATGAAATCCAGATGTGTGCGCCCCTTTGTGGTCAAGAGTGGCATTGCGCCCTTGCATCACTTTGCATCTGGCGAAACGTGGGACCTGGAGATTGGAACCGCTGGAGATTGGAACCAGCGTTCTTAGGCTTAGAAGGCAGGCACCTTAACTGCTAAGCCAACTCTCCAGCCCTTATTTTAGTTTTAATTGATTTATTTATTTAGGGCGTGTGTGTGTGTGTGTGTGTGTGTGTGTGTGTGTATGCATGTGTGCATGCCAGAACCTCTTGTCTCTCTACACAGAACACCAGACACTGCCAATTTTGGGTCTGCCTTTATGTGGGTGGCTGGGGAACTTAACCCAGGCCTGCAGGCTTTGTAAGCACAACAGGCTTTTAATTCTTTTTAAATTAATTTTTTTAATTTCTTTATTTATTTGAGAGAGAGAGAAATAGGCAGGGGAGAGAAAGAGAGAGAATGGGCATGCCATGGCCTCCAGCTGCTGCAAACAATCTCCAGATGTGTGCATCCCCTTGTGCATCTTGCCTACATGGGTTCTGAGGACTTGAACCTGGGTCCTTTGGCTTAGTAGGCAAGTGCCTTAAACACTAAGCCATTTCTCCAGCCCTTAATTCTTTTGTTTGTTTGTTTGTTTGTTTTTAAAATATTTTATTTATTATTATTTATTTGAGAGAGAGAGAGGAAGAAGCAAATAGAAAGAGAGAATGGGCATGCCAGGGCCTCTAGCCACTGCAAACGAACTTCAGACACATGCGCTCCCCTTGTGCATCTGGCTTATGTGGGTCCTGGGGAATCAAACCAGGGTCCTTAGGCTTCACAGGCAAACACCATAACTGCTAAGTCATTTCCTCAGCCCTTTTTTTGTTTTTTTTTTGAAGTAGGGTCTCACTCTAGCTCAGGCTAGCCCACACCTGGATCAGCAGGCTTTTAAACCACAGAGTCATTTCCTTAGCCCCTAGATATTTCTGGATAGGTCATAAGCCCTAGAGGAGAAACTATACTGTTGTCTGGATAAATGGACATTTTATGTCCACCAAACTGCCCTGTAAATACTTATGTTTGTGCCCACATATTAATGCTACTCTCACTTTTGGTTAGTGAAGCTTCTCATTTCAGATGACAGTGACCACCGGAGTGACTCAAAATGCACCATACTGCTGAAAAGAAGTTACAGTGGAGTGGTCAGCACTGAGACATCTCTGTCACATACTCCACTCAGGGACTATTATGGAAGAGGTGATGGGAAGAATGTAAGAGCCAAGGGAAGGGGAGGACTGTTTACAGTGCTGTCTTCCAAACACAAAGTGCCCTTAATATTCATGACCTTACAATGGCTGATGCTACGTACACAAAACCTTTAGAGTAAAAAATGATCACATCAAAAGAGAAGAGAAACTAATTGGAAAGAAGAAGGGATTCAATGGAGGGTGGATTTAGGAGGGGGACAATGGGGATGGTGGGAGGGAATTATCATGGATTTTGTCTATACTTACGGAAATTGTCAATAAAAAGCTTTAAAAAATAAAACAAAAAAGGAATATGCCTGGCTGGGTGTGGTGGCACATGCCTTTAATCACAGCACTTGGGAGGCAGAGGTGGGAAGATTGCTGTGAGTTTAAGACCAGCCTGAGACTACTGAGTGAATTCCAGGTCAGCTTGGGTTAGAGGGAGACCCTAATTCTAAATAAATAAATAAAAATAAATAAATAAATAAATAAATAAATAAATAAGCCTAACTCATAATGAACTTTAAAGAAACATGAATGAATAATGAGTAAATGGTAAATGCAACTATATATTTATTTTAAAGATTTTATTTTATTTATTACAGACAGAGAGAGAGTGAGAATGGGCACACCAAGGACTCTAGCCACTACAAACAAACTTTAGACGCATGCGCCACCACGTGCATATGGCTTACGTGGGACCTGGAGAATTGAACTAGGGTCCTTAGGCTTCGCAGGCATGTGCGTTAACCGCTAAGCCATCTCTCCAGCCCTGAGCTATTTATCAATAGTCTTCACAACTACCAGTTTGAAGGACTACTTAATGAATGTCAGTTATTTATTTATTTATTTTTAGAGAGAGAGAATTGGCACACCAGGGCCTCAGCCACTGCAATTGAACTCCAGACACTTGCACCACCTAGTAGGCATGTGCAACCTTGCTCTTGCCTCACCTTTGTGCGTCTGGCTTACATGGGATCTGGAGAGTCACACATGGGTCCCTAGACTTTACAGGCAAGCGCCTTAACCATTAAGCCATCTCTCCAGCCCTAAATTATTATTTTTGTTGTTGTGAAACAGCATCAGGTTGGATAATGATTGCTATTTAAAAATTTTATTTATTTATTTATTTGAGAGAGAGTGAATGGGCATGGCAGGGCCTCTAGCCACTGCAACAATGAACACCAGATGCATGTTCCACCCATTGTACATCTGGCTTTATGTGGGTACTGCGGAATCGAACAAGGGTCCTTAGGCTTTGCAAGCAAATGCCTCAACTGCTGAGATATCTCTCCAGCCCAAGGATTGCTATTTAAATGGGTATTTGCACTCTTACCTTCTTGAATAAAAGACACATTCAGGGCTTGGAAGATTGCTCAGTGGTTACAGATGCTTGTTTGCATACTCAGGTTCATTTCCCAAACACCCACATAAAGCCAGGTGCACAAAGCGGTACCTGCATCTGGAGTTCATTTGCAGTGGCAAGAGGTCTTGGCATGCCCATATTCTCTCTCTCTCTCTCTCCTCCTCCTTTTTTGCTCTCAAAATAAGTAAATATATATATTTTTTTGTTGTTTGTTTGTTTTCGAGATGGGGTCTCACTCTAGCCCAGGCTGACCTGGAATTCACTCTGTATTCTCAGGGTGGCCTTGAACTCATGGCAATCCTCCTACCTCTGCCTCCTGAATGCTGGGATTAAAGGCGTGCGCCACCACGTCTGGCTCAAAAATAAGTAAATATTTTTATAAGACATTCAGAAAGGTACTTGGCTCACCCAGATCAGGAATAGGACCCTCTGCAAGGATGCTTCCCTCTTTCTTTTCTAAAGGTAAGCACACCTTACCTGAATGAGGGTGTATCTAAGTGGTAGAGTATGCAAAAGACCCCAATATCAAATAAGAATAGAAAATAAGGGCTGGAGAGATGGCTTAGCAGTTAAGGTACTTGCCTGCAAAGCCAGAAGACCCAGGTTCAATTACCCAGGACCCACATAAACCAGGTGCACAAGGTGGCACATGAGTTTGCAGCAGCTAAAAGCCCTGGTGCACCCATCCTTTCTCTTTTTCTCTCTCTCTGCATCTTTCTCTCTCTCAAATAAATAAATAATAAATAAATGAATCATTTAAATTAATTTATTTATTTGACTGCACAAAGTGGCACATCCATCTGAGGTTTCTTTGCAGTGGCTAGAGGCCCTGGTGCACCCATTCTCTCTCGTCGGCTTCTTTCTCACTCTCAAATGAATAAATTATATAGATAGATAGATAGATAGATAGATAGATAGATTTTATTTTATTTTATTTTATTTATTAGAGACAGAGAGAGGAAGAGAGAGAGTGAGAATGGGCACGCCAGGGCCTCTAGCCACTGCAAGCAAACTCCAGATGCATGTGCCACCATGTGCATCTGGCTTACGTGGGACCTGGAGAATCAAACTGGGGTCCTTAGGCTTCGCAGGCATGTGCCTTAACAGCTAAGCTATCTCTCCAGCCCTTTTTTTTTTTTTTTTTTTTTTTAATCGCCATAAATTACTGGAAAGAGGTTTTTATTTTCTTCCCAGTCGTTTAATTCTGTCACACACAAGTCACCAAATGAATATCCTCATCTTGTTTGTCAAAGTCACTAAGAAGTTGATGGGTAAATCTCTGAGACAGTTGCCCATCATCACTGAAGCCTCCCACAGGGTGCACTTTCAGGCTTCCACACTGAGCGTGGTCAGTTTTGGTATGCGCTACATCACAACAACGTGTCTGGCATGTCGCCCCATTACCTGTGTGCCTCAGGACCACAATGTGACAAGTGGTGGCATCATCAGAAACCAGAACGGAGATGGCGCCATCCTTTGGGGAAGTCACCGCAAACTCTCTTTGCTGAACATACAGAATGCCCTGGGGTTCCCCCTTGTTGAACAGACTGACCTCTGAGAAGTGGCTCTTTCCTCTAGAGGCAGGTGCGCTCCAGCTCCGCACTCGCGGCCCCTCCCTGAGGGAGGTGGCGGCCTCCCCGGCCCTCCCCCGCCCCGCAGCCACAGCCCGGCCCCAAATTAAATATGTTTATTGCTCACTGCTCCGGAAGCTGACTTCCTTCACAGACTGTAACTTCTCATTGCATCTTCACATAACAGAAGGGACGAACAAGTGTAATCCCCTGAGCCTGGTGCTGGGGTACATGTCTGTAATCCCTGCACTTGGGAGGCAGAGACAGGGGTATCTCTGAGCTGGAGGCTAGAGTGATCTGCATAGTAATTATGTTTCAGAGCTACATAGTGAAACCCTGTCTCAAACAAAACAAACAAGCAAACAAAAAAATGTTAGCCCGGCGTGGTGGCACATGCCTTTAATCCCAGTGTGAGGTAGGAGGATCGCCATGAGATCGAGGCCACCCTGACAATACAGAGTGAATTCCAGGTCAGCCTGAGCTAGAGTGAAACCCTACCTCGAAAAACAAAACAAAAAAACAACAACAACAAAAAAAAAAAAAAAGTTAATCCCATTCATGAATGCCTTGGTCTCATGACCTGCCACCTCCCAAATCTCTTTCTCTCCTCACTCCCTCCAGGGATTTCTTATGTATTCTAGACTCCAAGAAATCCTCCTGCCTCAGCTTCCCCCCACCAAGTAGGGCCTCATTACAGTTCAAGTTGTCCTGGAACTCATTGTAGTCCCAGGCTGGCCTTGAACTCACATAATCCCCCTATCTCTGCTTTCCCAGTGCTGGGATCAAAGACATGTTCCAGCTACACAGGCTCTGCCTCAGCTTCTTGAGTGCTGGGGTAACAGGTACAAACAACTATGATCTGTTTTCATTTGTTTTGAAACTGCTTCCCAAGTGGCCTCCAACTCAAGCAACCCTTTTGCCTTATTCTGCAGAGTAGCTGAGACACAGGAGTGCACCTCTGACTTCTTCTTTTTTTTTTTTTTCCTGAGGTAGGGTCTCGCTCTAGCTCAGGCTGACCTGGAATTCACTATGTAGTCTCAGGATGGCCTCGAACTCATGGCGATCCTCCTACCTCTGCCTCCCAAGTGCTGGGATTAAAGGTGTGGCCACCACGCCTGGCTACCTCTGACTTCTTAATGCTATTGCCGAGGGGACTAGGATTTTGAACATATACACTTTCGGAGAATACACACATTCAGATCATATTAAGTATCAGCCATCATCAACAACTTGAGAGGAGTCAGCTTATAGTAGAAACTCAAAAGATGGGGTTTGGGGGTCAAACTCTGGCCTCCCAGACACTTAACCAGGACAAGAGAAGTACCTGAATCTTTCTACTTCATTTATATAAAACACAAACCCTGACTCTCCTGACCGAAAGCATTGTGCCCTGTTCTCTGACACACCATCGCTCAGCAATCAGACCAAGGGTCTGGCCCTGGCATCCTGGAATGTTGTAGCATGAATAGTCTGACACTGAGAAGGACTTGGGAGTTTGAGGGATACCTCCATCGTTAAGCCTTCTCAGAGCTTCCTAGTCCCCAGAGACGTTTATCTTTTTGAGGCAGAGGATCTCACATCTGGGGGGGTTCCCACCACCTTTTTAAAAAAAAAAATTCCTCCTTTTTAATTTTTTAATTTTTAATTTTTCCTCCTTTTTTTTGGAGGGAAGAGGAATTTTTCAAGGTAGGATTTCACTCTAGCCCAGGCTGCCCTGGAACTCACTCTGTAGTCCCAGGCTGGCCTCAAATTCACATTGATCCTCCTACCTCTGCTTCCTGAGTGCTGGGATTAAAGGTATGAGCTGCTGGGCTGGAGATATTGCTTAGTGGTTAAGGTGCTTGCATGCAAAGCCAAAGAATCCAGGTTCGATTCCCCAAGACCCATGTAAGCCAGATGCACAAGGTGGCATGTGCATCTGGAGTTCCTTTGCAGGGGCCAAAGCTCCTGGTGTGTCCATTCCCCCTCTCTAAAATAAATAAAAATAAAATAAATAAAATATAATTTGAAAGGCATGAGCCACCACTTCCAACCTTCTTCTCCTTTTTAAAAATGTTATTTATTTATGTGCAAGCAGAGAGAGAGAGAGAGAGAGAGAAAGAAAGAAAGAAAGAAAGAAAGAAAAAAAACACAGAGAGAATGGGTGTGCTAGGGCCTCTAGCCACTGCAAACTGGAAAATGGAATGTAAAAGGGCACAATAGACCTGGTCAAGCATCCTCCTGTGCAGCCCTTGCCTTTAGACACACATAATGGAGGCCACCACCCAAAGTTGATCTTCCTGACAGATAAAGGAGTTCCAGGAATTGTTATCACAGGCCTTATTGCAAAATGCAGGTGTTTACTGTTACCGCAAATGTACCATGACCTTCCTGTATCTCTTTTGTTTCTAAGTATCTTTGTGATTACATAGCATAAAATGTTTCTTGCCTCTATTCCACCTATGTGATCTATACAATGAATACCTTGTGACTTCTTGTAATAGTCCCCTCTCTTTAAGAGTAATTTTATGGTTTAACGCCCATTCTGTGTTTTCTATGACCATCATGTGATTATTTCCAGTAAAAGCTGACACTAGGAACAGTTCAATGCTACATTCTGGGAACCTGAACTCTGGGTGTGCAACAGCTTTTCTTCTTCTTCTTTTTTTTTTTTCCTTTTCTTTTTTTTCTTGCATATGTTTTTTAATTTATTTTTTATTTATGTTACTTACTTATTTATTATTTTTATTGACAACTTCTTTATTTGTAGAAAATATCCCATGGTACTTCCCTCCCTCCCCCCACTTTCCCCTTTGAAATTTCACTCTCCATAATATACCCTTCCCCTCTCAATCATTCTCTCTTTTCAGTTTGATGTCATGATCTTTTCCTCCTATTATGATGGTCTTGTGTAGGTAGTGTCAGGCACTGTGAGGGCATGGATATCCAGGCCATTTTGTATCTGGAGGAGCATGTTGTAAAGAGTCCTACCCTTCCTTTGGCTCTTACATTCTTTCTGCCCCCTCTTCCACAATGGACCCTGAGCCTTGGAGGTGGGTTTGAGATGTTTCAGTGCTGAGCACTCCTCTGTCCCTTCATCTCAGCACCATGGTGCCTTCTGAGTCATCATCCCAAGGTCACCACCATCTGAAAAGAGAAACTTCTCTAACCAAAAGTGAGAGTAGCATTAATATATTGGTGTAGACATTAAGAGAAGTTCTTACTGGGCAGTTTGGTGAGCATAGAATATACATTTAGCATGACATCAGCAAACGTTACACCCCTAGGGCTCATGACTACCCTGTTGTAGGTTTTCAGTATCAGAGATATATTCCCTCCCATGGAGAGGGCCTCCAGTCCAATTACAGAGTGGTTGGTTTCCCCCATAACAGACATGCCACTATTGCACCCATTGGCTCATTTGGCCTGGCTGGCCAAATTTAAAGCTTTCAGTGTTCACTGTTAAGTAACTTCACTGGTGTTTTTTCTCTCCCATTGAACTGCATGCAATGTAGCTTTTTCAAACTTTCTGTCAGGTGGTCCACATGGAGGAGGCTTTCATCTCAGCCCCAGCAGGATTTCTCAGTTACCTTGCTGCCCAAGTATGTGGAGTCTTCGGCAATAGGGTCTTACCATCTATTCCTGGTGGGAAACCAAGGGCCTCAGCAATGGCCTATAATGTTTTGGGGGTATCTGTACCCCCTGGCCAACAACTCACTGGAAGGTATCCCATCCCTGGCACTGAAAATTTTCTAGTAACAATCTATGGCTTCTGAGTGTTCCATTGTCCAGAATAGTAGGTTTCCATATGACTTTTTTATATCCTCTTAGATTTTTATTAGCCCTCCCTCCACCATTCCTTTACTCAATCTCTTCCCCTGACCTCACTTAGGCATTTTTACCACCATTAATTTGTTCTACTCACATATGTATAATACCACCCTATTAAGTCCCTGCCCTGACCCGTGGGGGTTCAACAAGGGCCCGAGAGGAGGTTAACCTGGATGAGAGAAAACAGACACAAAGAAGACCAAGCCGAATGTATGGTCAAGGTCTCAAATTTTATTTTTCACACAGAGGTTTATATAGGGGAGGCAGGAGGAAGGTAAACTAGAAACTGACCCAGGGTTACCAGATGTTCTGATTGATAAGGTTTGGGGGCAAGGGTCTCTTGAGTAATCGGGCCACAAGAATGTTTACAAGAATGTTCTTTTGTGTAAGCAAATTCCTGCCAGGGGTCACAGGAGGGTCTGTTGTTACATTCCAATAGGCAGATAAAGAAATTGCCTGCAGCCAGGGCTTGTAGCTGGGGCGACTCTGATACTAAGGCCTTTTGAGTCCGTAAGATGGCTTCTCATACAAAATGGCTGTTATGCTGCTCATGGTCTCTGGCAAGTCCCCCTTTCTATTCCCTTTGTACCCCCTTTCTAGCTTACTGGCTTCTGCTACTGACTTTTATTTTCACTCATATAGAAGTCAATCATTTGTAGCTAGGATTCACATATGAGAGAGAACATGTGACATTTGGCTTTCTGGGCCTGGGTTACCTCATGAAGTATAATCCTTCCCAGATCCATCCATTTTCCAGAAAATTTCATAACTTCAGTTTTCTTTACTGCTGAGTAAAACTATATTGTGTAAATGTACCACATCTTCATTATCCACTCATCAGTTGAGGGACATCTAAGCTGGTTCCATTTCCTAGCTATTGTGAATAGAGTGGCAATAAACATGGTCGAGCAAATATCTCCAAGGTAGTGAGACAAGCCCTTAGGATATATGCCTAGGAGTGGTATAGCTGGGTCATATGGTAGATCTATATTTAGCTGTCTCAGGAACCTCCACACTGATTTCCACAATGGCTATACCAGATTACATTCCCACCAGCAGTGTAGAAGGGTTCCTCTTTTTCTGCATCCTCACCAGCATTTATAGTCATTTGTTTTCATGATGGTAGCCAATCTGACAGGAGTGAGATGGAATTTCAATGTAGTTTTAATCTGCATTTCACTAATGACTAGGGATGTAAAACATTTTTTAGATGTGTATATACCATCTGAATTTCTTCTTCTGAGAACTCTCTATTTAGTTCTATAGCCCATTTTTTTCTTTTTTTTTATTGACAACTTCTATACTTACATACAAAAAACATATGATATTTCCCTCCCCTTCCCCATTCCCCTTTAGCACTCCAATCTCTGTCATGTCCCCTCCCTCTCTCCATTAGTCTCTCTTTTAATTTGATGTCATCATCTTCTATTATTAGGGTCTTGCGAAGGTATTGCTAGGCACTGCAAGGTCATGGATATTGAGGTCAATTTCTGTCTGGGCAGTTGCATTGTAAGGAGTCATACCCTTCCTTTGGCTCTTCCATTCTACCCTCCCCCTCTTCTGCAATGGTCCCTGAGCCTTGGAGGGTGTGACAGAGGTGTTTCAGTGCTGGGCACTCCTCTATCCCTTCTTCTCAGCACTATGTTGCTTTTGGGTCATCCCAGTGGTCATCACCATCTGAAAAAAGAAGCTTCTTATCCAGAAGTGAGAGTAATGTTAATATGTGAATATGAACATTAAGTGCAGTGCTTTCAGGGTAGCTTGGTGGGAATAATATATACATTTAACCAGACAAGCACAGGCTTTATACCCCTAAGGCTCATGACCTCCCCTGCCATGGGATCCAAGCCCTTCTGACTTTTAAAGTTTGTGTTGAGTGATCTGCTGTGATTCTGATGGGCTTGCTTTGTAGGTGACTTGCTTTTTCTCTCTAGCTGCTTTCAGTATATTTTCTTTGGTTTGTATGTTTGGTAGTTTAATTATAATATGGCTTTAGGTAAAACTTGTTGCTTTTATGCCAATTAGTTGGAAATAATCTGAAATACACTGGCTTTAGAAAATCTCAAAGAAAAAGAATTTCAGAGACAAACCACTAATAATTGGTTTCAATCTATGTTTAGTTGGTCTCCATGGCTAACTTCCTTTATCTCGTCTATTGCTGGCCCTCCAATACTACTGCTCTTAGGCTTTACCATAGGACCCTGCATTATTAATACTCTAGGTAGATATATAAAGAATAAAATAAATTCTGTTAAACTCATGGTATTGCACACACAATACACCCCCTTAGATGAAAATACCCTAGACACTGTTCTTCACCAGTCAAGGATTTGACTTAGTGTCCTATCAGAGGGGGTAAATGGAATCCTCCTGTGCAGCCCTTGTCTTTAGGTACACATAATAGAGGCCACCACCCAAAGTTGATCTTCCTGATAGATAAAGGAGAAGTTCCAGGAATCGTTAACATAGGCCTTATTGCAAAATGCAGGTGTTTACTGTTACCTAAGGAATGGGACAACCCCTCTGTACAAATATACCATGACCTTCCTGTATCTCTTTGTTTCTTTTTTTTTAAAATTTTTTTAATTTTTTAAAAATATATTTTTATTTATTTATTTGCAAGTAGAGACAGAGAGAGAGAAAGGAAAGTGAGAAAGAGAGAATGAATGCACCAGGGCTTCCAGTTTCTGCAAATGAACTCCACACACATGTGCCACTGGCTTTACTTGGGTACTAGGGCATTGAGCCCAGATTGTTCACCTTTGCAGGCAAGCCATCTCTCCAGCCCCGTATTTATTTATTTTGGTTTTCCTTTTTCTTTTCTTTTTTCTTTTCTTGGCTTTTTGAAGTAGGGTCTCACTACAGCTCAGGCTGACCTGGAACCCACTATGTAGTCTCAAAGAATGGCCTTGAACTCATGGTGATCCTCCTACCTCTGCCTCCCAAATGCTGGGATTAAAGGTGTGAGCCACCACCCCTGGCTTTATTTTTTTTTATTTATTTTCTAATTTTTTAATTATTATTTTTTATTGACTTTTATACTTACATACAAAAAAACCCACCTTATATTTCCCTTCCCTCCCCCCATTCCACTTTAGAACTCAAGTCTCCATCGTATCCCCTCCCTCTCTCCATTAGTCTCTCTTTTAATTCTATTTTGAGGGTTTTGCGAAGGTATTGCTAGGCACTGCAAGGTCATGGATATCGAGGCCAGTTTCTGTCTGGGCAGTTGCATTGTAAGGAGTCATACCCTTCCTTTGGCTCTTTCATTCTATCCGCCCCCTCTTCCGCAATGGTCCCTGAGCCTTGTAGGGTGTGACAGAGGTGTTTCAGTGCTGGGCACTCCTCCATCCCTTCTTCTCAGCACTATGTTGCCTTTTGGGTGATCCCAGTGGTCATCACCATCTGAAAAGAGAAGTGTCTCTAACCAGAAGTGAGAGTAGCATTAATATGTGAATATGAACATTAAGTGTAGTGCTTTCAGAGCAGCTTGGTGGGAATAATATATACATTTAGTCAGATAAGAGCAGGTTTATACCCCTAAGGCTCATGACCTCACCTACCATAGACTTTTACTTAGGTTCTTCAGTACCAGGTATGTATTCCCTCTCATAGAGAGGGCCTTCAGTCCAATTATGGAGCAGTTGGTTACCCCAAGAGTAGACATGCCACTATTGCACCCATTCAGTCATTGGGCCTGTCTGGCCAAGCTTGAATATTCAGCTTCCACTGTTTTCACTGTTGATGGCTTCTGTCTCCCATACGCTGCATGCAATGCAGCTTTTTCCAGCTTTCAGTTGGCTGGTCTATAAGGAGAAGGTATTCTGCTCCACACCACCTTGCTTTAACAGTGACCATGCTTCTCAGGCATGAGATGTCTTCAGCAATAGGGTCTTACTATCTGTTTCTCTAGGGAAACCAAGGGCTTTGGGAAAAACCTTTAATGTTTTGGAGGCTACCGGGACCTCCTTGGCCAACAACTCACTGGAAGGTATCCCATTCCAGGTACTGAAAATTTTCTAGTAACAGTCTACAGCTTCTAGATGTGCCCTTATTCAAAAAAGTAATTTTACATATGTCTTATTCATAATATCTTGAGTTTAGATTGACCCTTCCCCTGCCCTTCTTGTATGCATTCTCTTCCCATGGCCACACTTAGGCCATTCCCCTCCCTGTAATCAGTTCTTCTACTTACATATGTGCATTACCATACACTTAAGTCCTTCCCTTTCCTCCCTCCCTTATAGCCTTTTACCAGCTTACTGGTTTCTGGTACCTATTTTTGGTTCCAGTTCACACACAAGTCTATACATTGGTAGCTAGGATCCACATATGAGAGAGAACATGTGACGTTTGGCTTTCTGAGCCTGGGTTACCTCACTTAGTATAATCCTTTCCAGATCCATCCATTTCCCTGCAAATTTCATAATTTCATTTTTCTTTACTGCTGAATAGAACTCCATTGTGTAAATGTACCACATCTTTATTATCCACTCCTCTGTGGAGGGACATGTAGGCTGCTTCCATTTCCTAGCTATTGTGAATAGAGCAGCAATAAACATGGTTTTGCAAGTATCTCTAAGGTAGTGAGAAGCGTCCTCTGGATATATGCCTAGGAGTGCTATAGCTGGATCATATGGTAAATCTATCTCTAGCTGTCTCAAGAGCCTCCACACTGATTTCCACAATGGCTGGACCAGCTTACATTCGCACCAACAGTGTAGAAGTGTTCCTGTTTTTCCGCATCCATGCCAACACTTATTGTCATTTGTTTTCTTGATGGTAGCCATTCTGACAGGAGTGAAATGGAATCTCAGAGTGGTTTTATTTTGCATTTCCCTGATGGCTAAGGATGTGGAACATTTTTTCAGATGTTTATATGCCATCTGTATTTCATCTTCCGTGAATTCTCTATTTAGTTCCATAGCCCATTTTTTAACTGGGTTGTTTGAACTCTTATTATTCTGTTTTTTGAGTTCTTTGTATATTCTGGATATTAATCCTCTGTCAGATGTATAGCTGGCAAAGATTTTCTCCCATTCTGTAGGTTGTCTTTTTGCTCTATTCAGTGTCGTTTGCTGTACAAAAACTTTGTAATTTCATAAGGTCCCAGTGGTTGATTCCCTGAGCAATTGGAGTTATATTTAGAAAGTCCTTGCCTATTCCAATATGTTGAAGAGTTTCCACTACTTTTTCCTCTAGCAGTTTCAGAGTTTCAGGTCTGATATTAAGGTCTCTGATCCATTTGGAGTTGACTCTTGTGCATGGAGAGAGACAAGGATCTATGTTTATCCTTTTACATACAGATGTCCAATTTTCCCAGCACCACTTGTTAAAGAGGCTATCTTTTCTCCAATGAATATTTTTGGCATTTTTGTCAAAAATCAGGTGGCTGTAGCTGCTTGGATTAATATTTGGGTCTTCTATTCTGTTCCATTGATCTACCTGTCTGTCCTTGTGCCAGTACCATGCTGTTTTTGTTACTATGGCTTTGTAGTATAACTTAAAATCTGGTATGGTTATACCCCCTGCCTGATTTTTGTTGCGCAAAATTGTTTCATCTATTTGAGGTTTTTTGTGTTTCCAGATGAATTTTAGTATTGTTTTTTCTATTTCTGTGAAGAATGCTATTGGAATTTTAATGGGGATTGCATTAAATATGTAGATTGCTTTTGGTAAGATTGACATTTTCACAATATTGATTTTTCCAATCCAGGAGCATGGAATGTCTTTCCATTTCCTTGTGTCTTCTGCAATTTGTCGCTCGAGTTTTTTAAAGTTCTCATTGTAGAGATCCTTCACTTCCTTGGTTAAGTTTATTCCAAGGTTTTTTTTTTTTTTTGAGGCAATTGTGAATGGGAGAGATTCCCTGATTTCATCCTCTGCACATTTGTTGTTAGTGTATAGAAAAGCTACTGATTTCTGTGTGTTTATTTTGTATCCTGCTACATTGCTAAAAGTGTTTATCAGCTCTAACAGTTTGCTGGTAGAGTCTTTAGGGTCTGTTATGTATAGAATCATATCATCTGCAAATAATGATAATTTGATCTCTTCCCTTCTGATTTGTATCCCCTTTATGAGTGTCTCTTGCCTTATTGCTATGGCTAAGACTTCCAGTACTATATTAAATAGTAGAGGGGAAAGTGGACACCCTTGTCTTGTTCCTGAATTTAGAGGAAAAGCTTCAAGTTTTTCCCCATTTAGTATTATGTTGGCTGTAGGTTTGTCATAAATAGCTTTTATTATGTTGAGATATGTTCCTTCTATTCCAAGTTTCTGTAATACTTTCACCATGAAGGGGTGTTGGAATTTGTCAAATGCCTTTTCTGCATCTATTGAGATGATCATGTGATTTTTGTCCTTCAGACCATTTATATGGTGTATTACATTTATGAATTTGCATATGTTGAACCATCCCTGAATCTCTGGGATAAAGCCTACTTGGTCAGGGTGAATAATCTTTCTGATACATTCTTGTATTCTGTTTGCCAGTATTTTGTTGAGAATTTTCGCATCTATGTTCATGAGGGAGATTGGTCTATAATTTTCTTTTTTTGATCTGTCTTTGTCCGGTTTCGGTATCAGGGCGATGCTGGCTTCATAGAAAGATTTTGGTAGAATTCATTCCTTTTCTATTTAATGGAAAAGTTTGAGAAGCAATGGTGTTAGATCTTCCAGGAATGTCTGGTAAAATTCAGCAGTGAATCCATCTGGGCCTGGGCTTTTTTTAGTTGGGAGACTTTTTATGACTGCCTGGATCTCTGTGATTGTTATAGGTCTATTTAAATGGTTTATCTCATCTTGATTTAATTTTGGTAGGTCATATGAATCAAGGAAATCATCCATTTCTTTCAGGTTTTCAAACTTAGAGGCATATATATTCTTAAAGTATGTCCGTATGATTTTCTGAATTTCTTTGGTATCTGTTGTGATGTTGCCTTTTTCATCTCTAATCTTATCAATTTTTGTCTCTTCTCTCTTTCTTTTGGTCAGATTTGCTAAGGGTTTGTCAATCTTGTTTATCCTTTCAAAGAACCAACTCTTTGTTTCATTGATTTTTTTGATTGTTCTTTTGGTTTCCATTTCATTAATTTCTGCCCTAACCTTTATTATTTCTTCCCGTCTACTGATTTTTGGTTTGCCTTGTTCCTCTCTTTCCAAGGCCTTAAGGTGAAGCATTAAATTGTTTAGTTGTGAACTCTCTAATTTCTTAATATAGGCACTTAGAGCTATAAATTTCCCTCGTAGGACGGCCTTCATGGTGTCCCATAGGTTTTGGTATGTTGTATTCTCATCATCATTTGATTCTATGAATTTCTTGATTTCCTTTTTAATTTCTTCAATGACCCATACATCATTCAATAATGTACTGTTTAGTCTCCATGAATTTCTGTATGCTCTGTAGTTTTTCTTGTTGTTGATTTGCAGTTTAATCCCATTGTGGTCAGATAGCATACAAGGGATTATTTCAATTTTCCTGTATTTGTTAAGATTTGATTTGTGCCCTATCATATGGTCTATTTTAGAGAATGTCCCATGTGCTGCTGAGAAGAATGTATATTCTGCAGCATTTGGATGGAATGTTCTGTATATATCTGTTAGGTCCATTTGTTCCATGATATCATTTAATGCAGATGTCTCTCTGTTTATTTTTTGTTGGGTAGACCTGTCAAGTGATGAGAGCGGGATATTGAAGTCACCCACTACTATTGTGTTGGGAGTTATCTCTGACCTTAAGTCCAATAGTGTTTGTTTGATGAAATTGGGGCCCCCCGTGTTGGGAGCATATATGTTTAGGATTGTGATGTCCTCCTGTTGGAGTATTCCTTTAATCAGTATAAAGTGAACTGCTTTATCTTTCCTCACTAATGTTGGTTTGAAGTCTATCCTGTCAGACATTAGGATGGCAACCCCTGCTTGTTTTCTAGGTCCATTTGCTTGATATATCTTTTCCCAACCTTTCACCCTAAGAATGTTTCTATCTTTTAATGAGAGGTGAGTTTCCTGGAGGCAACAGATGGTAGGATCCTGCTTTTTAATCCAGTCTGCCAGTCTATGTCTTTTGGTTGGGGCATTGAGGCCATTGATATTAAGAGTTATTATTGAAAGATATGTATTTGATCTCTCTATTTTTCTTGTTTTGTAGTTCTTCCTGGTTTTTGTTTTACTCACTTGTTCTAACTGTTGAGTATGATTCCTTTTTTCCTATTTCCTGCTGTGTGTGTTTTGCTTTTTCTTCAGCATGAATGATTCCTGTAAGTATTTTCTGTAGAGCTGGTTTAGTTGCCATAAATTCCTTTAGCCTGTCTTTGTTGTGGAATGTCCTTATTTCTCCATCAATTTGGATAGAAAGCTTTGTAGGATAAAGTAATCTTGGTTGGCAGTTTTTATCTTTTAGAACTTGTAATACATCACTCCAGGCCCTTCTGGCTTTTAAGGTTTGTGTTGAGTAATCTGCTGTGATCCTGATGGGTTTCCCCTTGTAGGTCATTTGCTTTTTCTCTCTAACTGCTTTCAATATATTTTCTTTGGTTTGTGTATTTAGTAGTTTAATTATAACATGGCGAGAAGAGGATCTTTCTAGGTTTTGTCTGTTTGGTGTTCTAAATGCTTCTTGTATCTGCATTGCCATTTCTTTCCCAATTTGGGGAAATTTTTCTTCTATGATTTTGTGGAAAATACCTACTAAGCCTCTGGATTGAAATTCTTCCCCTTCTGCTATACCTTGAATTCTTATGTTTGATCTTTTCATAGTGTCCCGCATGTCTTGGAGTTCCCATTCATACCTTTCTATTAGCTTGTCTTTCTCTTTGTTGGACTGTGATAGGTCTGCCATCTGGTCTTCTAGTTTAGATATTCTGTCCTCTCCTTCATCCATTCTACTAGTGAGACTTTCCACAGAATTTTTTATTTCACTGACTGTATTCTTCAGAGCTAGGATTTCAACCTGGTTTTTCTTCAGTAGTTCTATTTCCTTATTCATGTCCTCTAATGACCTTTTTATTTCATTAAACTGTTTTTCTGTAATCTCTTTCAAGAGTTTGTTTTCTTCTTTAATACCTTTGTTTTCTTCTCATATTGCTTTCATTTCTTCTTTTATTTCTTTGAGTATAGATATCAACATTCCTTTAAAATCTTTGTCAGGAATTTCATCTAAAACAGTCTCATTGGTGAACAGTTCTGATGGATTTGTAATTTTTGGTGGGATTGCATTGTCTTGAATCTTTGTGTTTCTTGTATTATAATGTAGTGACTTTTGCATCCTGGATTGATTTAATGCTTAGGTTTTCTAGTTATCTGCAGTGTTCTTAGGTGTGGATATGGGTTTAAGGTGCCAAGTGTAGCACTTGTACCCAGGTCCACCTCAGAGGTAATCCTAGATGTTGGCTTTGCTTGGTAAGCAAGTATTGTAGTGGACTGGTGGAACAATTTAGTGGCAAGTTCTAAACGTCAATTGAGCCAAATATACATTCAATTAACATGAGCACAGAGTATACATGTGTGGGAATTGAAACAAAGAATCTTATAAGGTCAAAATCCCTAAGGATGTGTTTCTTCCACACCCTTAATCTTGTCAGCTAGGAATCAGACCCTGCCCCCAATAATGACAGAAGCAAAAGATAAAGGCCCTTTAAATCCAAAAGTATTACAGGCAGCAATATTCAACACCTCATATTCAGCTTATTTGAAAATGGTAAGGCCAACCACAAATGTGTAACCCATAACCTGCCCTGACCTGGAAAGAAAGGTTAGCTCTTCCAATGCAGGCCTTTGTTACCTTTTGGTGTGGCTTCCAAACTCACCAATGCTGAGTGCCCACCTCGTTCCCTGAGCTGTGGAGCTTGGCTCAGCTGTGCTGGGTCCGGTGTTGGTGATGTAGTACAGGCTGCTGCTAATGGCTGATTTCTGCCAATTCGCTGGGGATCTGATGGTTGAGGAATGGGCGAGTTCAGGAAGCCTGTAGTAGCTCACCGTGTTCTCCTGTAGGTCTTTCAGTAGCTCAGCAGTCTTTTCTTTGCTTTCTGGGCTCTGAGAGGAGACTGATGAGGTTGGAAAGTCCCCCGTTTATTTATTGTTTTTGTTGTTGTTGTTGTTTGTTTCGGCGGCGGCGGTGGCAGCGGCTGCAGGGGAAGCTCAGTGAGTCTCAGCTGATCTGAGCAGCAGTTTAGCACCAGGGATTGGGGCTGCTGCTCCAGCCACTGTGGAGCGGGTCGGGCCACAATCACCAAAGTGTTATTTCCGCTGTTTCCCGGAAAAAAAATATTCTGATCTTTTCCGAAGAAGAGTGTAGTTTTGTTTAAATCCCTCCCTGATCAGGTTTGGTGTGGCTCCTATGCTGCCATCTTACTTGGAAGACCTATCTCTTTGATTCTAAATCACTTTGTGATTACATAGCATAGAATGTTTCTTGCCTCTGTTCCACCTATGTGATCTATGTAACGAATACCTTGTGACTTCTTGTAATAGCTCCCTCTGTTTAATAGTAACTTTATGGTTTAATGCCCATCCTGTTTTTTCTATGAACATCATGTGGTTATTTCCAATAAAAGCTGTCACTCCAAACAGTTCAATGTTGCATCTTGGGAACCTGAACTCTGGGTGTAGCCCTGGTGTGAACCAGCTTTTCTTCTTTTTCTTTTCTTTCTTTTTTACCCAATAAAACTTTGCCTCACATTCCATGAGAAGATGGTCTTACTTGTGAGACACCAGACCCCATAAGAAAATTAACTCAAGACACATGTGCCACTTGTGCATCTGGCTTACATGGGTACTGGGGGATTGAACCAGGGTCCTTCAGCTTCACAGGCCCTCAATATTTCAGTGTCATATTAGTTTGTAGTTTGTACCTGCAGCCACCTGACTGGAGGCAGTGTCACTAGGCGGATCTTAAGGTGTGGTGGTGGGTTTGAGATTTCAATCTAAAAATATGTAAAGTGTGCCTAGCTGGAGTTCCTGAGGTGTGCTGTGCTGTGTTACTTTTGGCTTGTAGCTTTTCTCTGTATATTTGGTCCTGTGAAAATAGGCCAGCTTCTTCTGCCATTATGGAACTTCCTCTGGATCTGTAGGCTTCAATAAATATCCCTTCCTCCATAACTGTGCCTGCTCTGGTAGTTCATTTCAGCAAATCTGAAGCTGTCTGTTACAACCACTAAGCCATCTCTTCAGGCTCTTTCTCCTTCTTTTTAAAACTATTTTTATTTATTTGAGAGAGAGAGTGAGAGTCACCTTGTGCATCTGGCATGCATGGGTCTGGGGAAATCAAACCTGGATCCTTTGGCTTTGCAGGCAAACACCTTCAGTGCTAAGCCATCTCTTTAGCCCCTATCTTTCTTTCTTCTTTCCTTCCTTCCTGTTTTCTTTTTCTTTTTCCTTTTTTTCTTTTTCCTTTTTACTTTTTCTTTCTTTTTTTTGAGACAGGGTCTCATATATCTTAGGCTGGCCTCTAACTTTGTAGCCAAGGATAATCTTGAACTTCTGACTCTTCTGCCTCCACCTCCAGAGTGCTAGGATTTATGGAGGGGGCTACTATGTATGCTTTATTTGGGGCTGGGGAATAAAATCCAGGGCTTCTTGCATGCCTAGGCAGGCACTGTACCCACCCGACTGTTCCTAAGTCCACAAGATGTTGCTTTTCCAAGTATGGGCAATAGGGGATATGAGGGAATTTCTTTATCTAGATCTAACTGAGAGTGCTGGATACAGGTAACATCTAGTAGCTGTAAACTGAGCCATGACACAGTGTCTGTGAGATAAGTAGGTCTGTGCACAGTGAGATTAGAATTACACCTGCAAGGCACTCCTTCCTCTTGCCATGTGATGCTCTGTACTGTCTCAGGACTCTGCTAGCAAGAAGGTCTTCATCATGTAACCAGGACTATGAGAAAGAAAGCCATGCTCAGAGGCACATAACTCTAATCTCAGCTACTGGGGGAGCTGAGACAGGAGGACTGATGGTTCAAAACCAGCTGGTCTGCATAGTGAAGCCATGTTTCTAAAAGATAAAATATAAGCTAGACATAGACTAAACACATCTAATCCCAGCACTTGGGAGGTAAAGGCAGGAGGGTCAGAAGAAGTTCAAGGCCATCTTTAGCCATACAAAGAGTTCAAGGAAGGCCCAACTGTATTACATGATACCTGGTTTCAAAAAGCAAAAAAGCCATGTATGTTGGCTTATGACTTAAATCCTGGCTGAGGTAGGAGGAGTGCTGTGAAGTCAAGGCCAACTTGGCTATGGAGTGAGTTCCAGGTTAGCTTGGACAAGAGTGAGAACCCCACCTCAAACAAACAAACAAACAAACAAAAAGTAATAAATTTTGGGGGAAAAAGATGGTAGGGACAACTGGGAAGGCTCAAAATTTGTCAATGTGTTGAAAAGGAAGAAGAAGCTACAGAGAGAGCTCAGTGGTTAAGGCACCTGCCTGTAAATCCTGAGTACAATTCCCAGTACCCACATAAAGCCAGATGTACAGCATGGCGCATGCGTCTAGAGTCTATTGGTAGTGGCTAAGGCCCTGGCATGCCCATTCTGTCTATCTCTCTTCTCTCTCTGCTTGCAAATAAATAAATAAAAATACTTAGAAAAGAAAAGGGGAGGGCTAGAGAGATGGTTTAGTGGTTAAGTGCTTGCCTGTGAAGCCTAAGGACCCCAGTTTGAGGCTAGATTCCCCAGTACCCACATAAGCCAGATGCACAAGGTGGCACATACATCTGGAGTTTGTTTGCAGTATCTGGAGGCCCTGGTGTGCCCATTCTCTCTCACTCTCTATCTCTCTGTTGTTCTCAAATAAATAAATAAAAATAAACAAAAAATTTTAAAATAATATATTATGTGCATGTATGAAAATTGTCAATAAAAATTAAAAAAAAATAATGCTATTAGCTGTTTTAAAACAGGTGGTTTTTTTTTTTAAGTGCAGAAAGGAAAGTTTGAGTATGCCCTGTTTAAAGATGTTTTTTCTCCCCCTCCCCTTTTCTTTTTTTCTTTTTAAAATTTTGTTTGTTTATTTATTTATTTGAGAGTGACAGATAGAGGAAGAGGCAGATAGAGAATGGGCAAGCCAGGGCCTCCAGCCACTGCAAACGAACTCCAGATGCATGCAACCCCCTCGTGCATCTGGCTTATGTGGGTACTGGGGAATCGAGCCTTGAACCAGGGTCCTTAGGCTTCACAGGCAAGCAATTAACCACTAAGCCATCTCTCCAGCCCTCTCCTTTTCTTTTCTAAGTATTTTTATTTATTTATTTTCAAGCACAGACAGAGAAGAGAGATAGACAAAATGGGCATGTCAGGGCCTTAGCTGCTAATAGACTCTAGACACATGCGCCATGCTGTGCATCTGGCTTTACATGGGTACTGGGAATTGTACTCAGGCTTTGCAGGCAAGTGCCTTAACCACTGAGCTCTCTCTGTAGCCCTTTCTTCCCTTTCTTTTTTCTTTTCTTTTTTTTTCTTTTCTTTCTTTCTTTTTTTGAGGCAAGTCCAACAGACTGTCCTTTTTTTTTAATGAGAGAGAGGATTATGATAAGAATATATTATGGTGCATCAGGACCTCCAGCCACTGTAATTGAACTCCAGACACATGCGCCACCTAGTGTGCATGTGCGACCTTGCACATGTGTGTCACCTTGTGTCTGGCTTACATGGGACCTGAAGAGTCAAACATGGTCCTTACACTTTGTAGGCAAGTGCCTTAACTGCTAAGCCATGTCTCCAACCCTCTTTCTTTTTTTTAAATTTATTTATTTAAGAGAGAGAGAAAGAGGCAGATAGACACAGAGAAGAGACAGAGAATGGGCATGTCAGGGCCTCTAGCCACTGTAAACAAACTCCAGATGCATGCACCACCTTGTGCATTTGGCTTTACCTGGGTACTGGGGAATTGAACCTAGGTCCTTAGGCTATGCAGGCAAGCATCTTAACTGCTAAGCCATCTCTCCAGCATCCCCCTTTTTTTTTTTTCTTTTTTTGAGGCAAGATTTCATTCTAGTCAGACTGACCTGGAACTCTTTAGCTCCAGGCTGGCATTGAACTCATGGCAATCCTCCTAACTCAGCCTCCCAATTACTAGGATTAAAGGCATGGGCCACTACACCTGGCTCTAAGGCTGTTTTATTTGTTTGTTTTTTGTTTTTCAAAGCAGGGTCTCACTGTAGCTCAGGCTGACTTGGAATTCATGATGTAGTCTCAGGATGGCCTTGAACTCACAACAATCCTCCTAAATCTGCCCCCTGAGTGCTGGGATTAAAGGCGTGCACCACCACGCCTGGCTCTAAGGCCACCAGGGTCTCACTCTGTCCCAGGCTGACCTGGAAAACTCTGTTTTTAAAAAGACGATTTTATTTATTATTTATTTATTATTTATTTTCAAGCACAGAGAAAAAGAGAGAATGTTGGGCATTGCTAAAAATGGGCTGAGACTGTGAGAAGGCTGGCCTGAACTATTGGACATGGCTGGGGGACCTTGGGCTGAAGGGTTGCAGTTGGCTTTATCGTCTGGAACCCACCCTGGCAAGGGTGACTGGCCTTCCCTACCGTCGGTTGTAGGTTGTAGTGTACCCTGTCATCGCCCAGAGTGGGCAGAACTGGCAAGGCCCTCCCCCGGATCCCAAAAAGCTCAGACCAATTCCATAAGTCAGCTTTTGCCCCCCCGCCCCCCAGTTCTTGACCTTGTGGCTAGCTGCCCAAGAGACCCTTATGTGGCTGAAGTCACATAGCATTTCCTCCATCTCTCTCAGCTCCTCCCCCACAGCTTTGAAGTCACATAGCTTTCCACCATTTCCCTTATCTCTCTTGCAGCTCCTCCCCCACAGCTCTGAAGTCACAGTAGCTATCTCTCAGCTCCTTTCTCACAGCTTTGAAGTTACATAGTTCTTCTGCCACTTAGACAGCAACCCATAAACTATGTATCCAATCGCCATATAGTCTGCCAACTCAACCTTCCCCAAGTGTTTATGAACCCACTCCCCTTTTGAATAAACAAGTGTTGTCCATCAGATGGTCTCCCAGGTATTCATTACCCATCATCACACTCACCCACTGCTCCAGGATGGACCCTGCTGCCCGCCCCCAACTCCTGCACCCGGGATGTTGGTGGCCAATGACCCCAGGGAACGAGAACGATAAAGACCCACAAGAGAATGTGTGTGAGTATGGGCATTCCAGGGCCTCTTGCCACTGCAAACAAACTCTAGACACAATCAACAGTTTGTGCACTGGAGATTTGAACCCAGGCTGTCAGGCTTTGCAAGCAAGTACCTTTAACCATGGAGCCATCTCTCCAGCCCTAAGATTGTTTTTTTTTTTAATTTTTTTATTTTTGGAGAGAGACACAGAGAGAGACAGACAGAGAGAGAGGGAGAGGGAGACAGATAGACATGGGCGCACCAGCAGTCTCTCAGCTGCTGTGACCGAAATCCAGATGCATGCGCCCCCTTGTGGGCAAGTGCAGCATTGTGCCCTTGCATCACTTTGCATCTATCTGTCTTCCTCTCCCTCTCTATCTGTTTCTCTCTGTGTCTCTCTCCAAAAATAAATAAAATAATAAAATCACAGCTAGTGAAAGGCTTCCAAAACTGGTCAAAAATGAACACTTAAAGTTGTTGACTGACACTGTCCCAAGGAATTACAGCAAAGTCTGGACTAACTTCCATGTACTATGTGAAGCTGATTTTTAAAACTCAAGCTTGCCTCACTACCAAAGGCCCAAGTGTGCTCTGAAATAGCTTCACCCACTCAAAGACTATGCTGACAACTACAGGGAAGTTAATCTCCTCAGGAGATCTGTCTTACCTCCAAGGTCTAGGATCTCAAGAGAATAATAGCTGATAAGTATAGGGAGGTGGGAGTCAGGAAACCTGAGCTCAGGCCTGGCTCAGCCACCAATGTGCCCATGACCTGGGCCCGGTGGTGACTTCACCCCTTCTAGCCTGTGTCCTTATTTATCCAGCAAGGGGCAGCACTGCCCAGCTACCTACTCAGAGATGGTGTCAGAAGCAAATATACACCATATATTAAAAAGTACATGCAGCTGAACATGGTGGCACACACCTTTAATCCCAGCACTCTGGAGGCAGAGGTAGGAGGATCACTGTGAGTTTGAGGCCAGCCTTGGATTACAGCATGAGTTCCAGGTCAGCCTGGGCTAGAGCAAAACCCTACCTCAAAAAATAAAAACAAGAAGTACATGGAGAAGTTTAAAGTGCTATAATGAAATAATGTGTTATTGTAAGAGGAGCTAGGAGAGATGCAAGGCCAGACTTCTGACACTTATCAAAGCGATTTACTCAGAAGAGTGCTTAATAACTTATATGGGGGGTTGTCCTTTATCTCATATCAGCCTTGCAATAATTCAGCAAGGTGAACAGGGCAGGTTTTATAGTCCTTGATCACTGAACAGATGAGGAAAAGGAAGCTTAGAGAGGGACATTCATGGTTCTGTGGTCATAGAGCTGGGACTAGCCCTGGCCGTTTTTTCAATTCCCTGTGTTCCTTATGCTGGTGCTACCTCTGTTTTAGTTTTGCAACCCCATGGAGTAATTTCCCACAAGACCTATGGAAATGTCCCAGCAGGCCCCAGAACCTCAATATGGCTGGACTGGCAGGTAGGGTGGGGAAAATGGGTATGGTTATCCAATGAGCAATAGGAAGCTATCATAAGTTTCAAGGATTTCAGTGGATGACTCAGTGGGTAAGAGCACTTGCTGCACAAGCATGAGGACCTCAGAAGGTCTGGGTTTGATCTCTACCGCCCATGTAAAAAGTAGGGCACAGCCACACACACACCTATAACCCTAGTCCTGTGGAAAGTGGAGGCAGGAGAATTGCTAGGGCTCATGGGGCAGCCACTCTGACCATAAAAACAGCAGCTCCCATTTCATTAAGAGACTCTCTTTCGAGGGAACCACACAGGAAAACAATAGAAGATGATACTTGATGTTCTCCTCTAGCCTCTGCACATATGCACATAGGGCATGAGAGTGTGCATACATGTACATACACCAGACACACACACACATATGCCAAAATTTTTTATTTTATTTTGTTTTTTTCAACATAGGGTCTTGTTCTAACCCAGGCTAACCTGGAATTCACTATGTAGTCTCAGTCTGGCTTCAAACTCACAGTGATCTTCCTACCCTGCCCCCCAAGCACTGGGATCAAAGGTGTGTGCCACCATGTTTATCTTCTCTCTCTCTTTTTTCATTTATGTATGTATGTATTTATTTATTAAATTTTTTGTTATTTATTTATTTATTTATTTGAGAGTGACAGAGAGAGAGAGAGAGAGAGAGAGAGAGGTGCCAGGGGCTCCAGCCACTGTAAACAAACTCCAGATGCATGTGCCCTCTTGTGCATCTGGCTTATGTGGGTCCTGGGGAATCAAGCCTCAAACCAGGGTCCTTAGGCTTCACAGGCAAGCGCTTAACCACTAAGCAGTCTCTCCAGTCCCTATTTATTTATTTATTTATTTGAGAGCAACAGACAGAGAAAAAGAGGCAGATAGAGAATGGGCACGGCAGGGCCTTCAGCCACTGCAAATGAACTCCAGATGAATGTGCCCCCTTGTGCATCTGGCTTATGTGGGTCCTGGGGAATCAAGCCTGTAACTGGGGTCCTTTGGCTTCACAGGCAAGTGCTTAACTGCTAAGCCATCTCTCCAGGCCCCTTCTCTTTTTTTTTTTTTTTTTTTTTTTTTTTAGTTTTTTGAGGTAGACTCACTCTGGCCCAGGCTGACCTGGAATTAACTAGTAGTCTCAGGGTGGCCTTGAACTCATGGCAATCCTCCTAGATCTCAATTAAAGGCGTGAGCCACCACGCCCGGCTCCCTTCTTTTTTTTGAGACAGGGTCTTGCTAGTAGCCAAGACAGATCTCAAACTCATGATCCTGCTTTCTTAACTTTTTCAGTGCTGGGGTTTCATGCATGGCCTATGATTCCCAGATAGGAATACACTTTTCTTTCTTTTTAAATATTTTATTTGTTATTTGAGACACAGTGAGACAGAGAAATAGAGAGAGAGAGGGAGAGATTGAGAGAGGGAGGCAGAGCACGCCAGGGCCTTCAGCCACTGCAAACGAACTCTAGATGCATGTGCTACCTTGTGCATCTGGCTTTACATGGGTACTGGGGGATCAAACTCAGGTCCTTGGGCTTTGTAGGCAAGTGCCTTAACTGCTGAGCCATCTCTTCAGAATACATTTCTCTATTTTATTTTGCTTTTTTTTTTTCAAGGTAGGGTCTCACTCTAGCCCAGGCTGACCTGGAATTCACTCTGTATGCTAGGAGTGTTGGGATTAAAGGCATGGGCCACTGTGTCTGGCTTTTTTTGAGGTAGGGTCTCACTCTAGCCCAGGCTGACCTGGAATCCACTATGTAGTCTCAGGCAGGCCTCAAACTCACAGAAATACCCCTACTACTTCTGCTTCCCAAGTGCTGGGATTATGGCTAGGAATACATTTTTTTTCATCCAGGGGACTGGAAGGAAGGCAGAACTTGAATGTGACCGTCAGTATCCAGGAAAAAAAAAAAAAAAAAAACCCTGCCTTCTCGGATAGTGGATAGATAGCTCCTTCTTGCCCAACCATTGATTTTATTTTATTATTTTATTTTATTTTATTGGTTTTTCGAGGTAGGGTCTCACTCTAGCTCAGGCTGACCTGGAATTCACTATGTGAATTTTTTTTTGAGAGAGAGAGAGAGAGAGAGAGAGAGAGACTTTTACCAGGGCCTCCAGCCACTGAAATTGAACTTCAAACATGTGTACCACCTTGTGTGCGTGTGTGACTTTGTGCATGTGTTACCTTATGTATCTGGCTTACATAGGATCTAGGGAGTTGAACATGGGTCCTTAGCTTAGGCTTTGCAGGCAAATGCCTTAACTGCTAAGCCATCTCTCCAACCCTGGATACCTTTTTAAAAATTTTTTTTTATTTGAGAAGAAAGAGAAATAGGTGGGGAGGGGAGAGAAAGAAAGAGACAGACAAACAGAGAGAATGGGCGTGCTAGGGCCTTCAGCCACTGCAAATGAACTCCAGATGCATGTACCCCCTTGTGAATCTGGCTTACGTGGGTCCTGGGGAATCGAACCTGGGTCTTTTGGCTTTGTAGGAAAGCACCTTAACCACTAAGCCATTTCTACAGCCCCTCCCTTTTTTTAGGGTGTCACTCTAGCCCAGGCTGACCAGGAATTCACTATGTAGTCTCAGGGTGGCCTTGAACTCATGGCGATCCTCCTACCTCAGCCTCTCAAGAGCTGGGATTAAAGGTGTGTGCCACCATGCCTGGCCCTGGATGCTTTTTAAAAAAAATTTTAGGCAGGGTCTCATGTAGCCAAGGCTTGCTTTGAACTTGCTGTGTAGCCAAGGTTAGCCTAGAACTCCTGGTCCTGCCTCAAACTCCAGAGTGCTGGGATTACAGGAGTGCACCACCATTCCCAGTTCAGTGGATGCATTTCACAGACATATCTGTATGAACTTTCATGAAGGCTTAAAGACTAAAAGTGCCCCCTCCAAAGTCTTTACCAGAGGGACACCCTGCATTCCTGCAGGCTGGGAAGGGGGGCACACCTGGGAGCACTAGTATTTTCCTTTCACTTTCATGTGCTTTCAAAAGTCTCCGTGGTATCGCTTCTTGGCCTTTTGGCTAAGATCAAGTGTAGTATCTGTTCTTATCAGTTTAATATCTGATACGTCCTCTATCCGAGGACAATATATTAAATTGTTCAAACACTGCTTTCAGTTTAATAACTGGATTTTAATGGTGACCTAAAATGGTATTAAATCTTTCCACCTTACAAATCTTGATTTTTCACTAAGCAGAAAACTAAGCAGCTACCTTAGTTGTTTGTGGTTAAATAATGAGATTTTTGTTTGTTTGTTTTTTAAATCTTACATGGCTGGAGAATCTATTTTGAAAAAGTAAGATTTATACTGTTGCTTCAGTTGTTGAAAAGAATGTTTGGATATAGGTAGGTCATAATTGCAGAGTCAGGATAGCAAAACAAACATTAGGTGTGTTTACTAATACATTTAGTACTTGTACACCTAATATTTATTATCCCATATCTAAATTGATTGAAAACAATGCAGAAATCTGCTCTGGTATAAAACTGCTATGGCACTGATCTCAGTCTGTAGCATACAACTGTTTTGGTGTTTGAAAGTGTCATGATTAGGGACTTACAGCCTCAGGTTTCTCGAAAGAATGGCATACTGAATTAAATATTAATAATTATCAGTCACTTAGGAGGAAGGGAGAAACTATATAACATAAGAAAGCATAAGCAGAGTTGTTATGACCGACTCTTAATGTGAGCAGTAAACTTGCCAAATATGTATATATATATTTATATATTTTAAAAATAAACATTTTTTAAATGTTCAGAAGGCAACATTTACCTTGTTCCTCTCTGTCAGTCTAAAGCAACAACTTATTAGTTGCTGACATTGAATGAATACCAAGAGCAGTGGAAATTTTAGAACTTGAGGACTTGAACAACTGAAAGAGAAGAATTTATTCTCTATCAGGAAAAAATGGCTCAACATGGATTTTAATTCTTTGTGGTGCACGTTTCATCTTTTCTTGAAAATTGTTTTATATCTTTTTGATGTTAAGTACTTGTATGGTTTTGATGATAGTGGAAAATGGAGTGTGAAAACACATACAGTATTACATTATCGCAGCGTGCTTTTAAGAGCATTTGTGGAATTTGTCCCCAACCCCGAGAGCTTTGTGAGCTCGCTGCTGGAAACAAGGAAAGAATATTTAAGGTTTCGCTGATTATAGTCAAATATCTGCTCTGAAACTCATAGGAAATTGGAATTTTGTTTATAATTTAAATTTATACACTTTGGCGCTAAAGTGGCAATTATTAGAACAAATACTGTGAGTAATGAACATTGCTCATTATTTTCTCTAAGTAAATGTCTGCTATCAATGATACATTTGAAGTTTAGAAGAATTCTTTTAATAACTGGCCCTTCTATTTAACCAGTAGTCTGGTGTTTGGCATATTGTGTCTATCCCAACATAAGAATGCCAAAGGAAGAAACAATGGGAGGAAACTTACAGGTCATTTCTTAATGTTTAAGATTTGTTTTAAACCATATGTTTTTCTCAAAACTTCTTTGAGATTTCGTAATCTTTTTCGGTCATTTAAGAATGAGAGCCATGATGTTTTGATTTTTTAAAGGCAAATTTAATGCAAAGTGGGTAACACTAAGTCCATAGCAAAGTTTTCTATTAAATTTTTATAAATTTTTAATAGCTAATTATGTCCTAATTGTATTTTGGGAAATGAATAGCAGTAAATACTGTAAACTTAACAGATTCATCTTTTTTTTTTTTTTTTTTTTTTTGGTTTGGTTTGGTTTGGTTTTGGTACACTCTGGCCCAGGCTGACCTGGAATTACACTATGTAGTCTCAGGGTGGCCTCAAACTCACATCCTTCTACCTCTGCCTCCCAAGTGCTGGGATTAAAGGCATGCACACACACACACACAAAAGTTTAACAACTTTTCGTGTTTATCAAAACCATTTAGTTAACAAGGTGCCTATACCATTGTTGAAATTTTCTTTAAATATGTTTTGACAATAGATTTGCTAATTAAAAAAGAAGAATCTGAAAAACTTTTAGCAGGAATTTACTAAAGGTATAGTATCAGATTTTGTATTCTTCATCAGATCTCTTTTCTCCCTTGTGCACTTAAAATTAGTGTCATCAGAGCAGGGCTGAAACTGACTTAGTTCTGGAGAAAGAAAATCTGGCCCTGCCACCACCAAGCAAGCATTTTAAGGAGCAGCATGGCAGGAGTGGCCTCCGTGGTGGATTTACCTCTGCACACTGATCATCTAACATAGATGATCCATCTGAACATGTCACCTTCACTGCCACTTCATGGCCAGAGGAAGTAGACATGAAACAAAATTTACTGTGAAAATATAGAATACATGTGATACAGTTAGATAAATATTAGACTATCATTGTTTCAGTAATAAGGATCTTGAACTAAATTCTGAAGTCTTCCAATTTATATGTTTATTGGAAGGATCCCTGAGTTTGTCAACTTGTTTATTTAAATCTCTTGCTTATACTTTGTGTAGAAATGTCTTAAAATATCCAAAATTGAGATGCTACCATTCTTTTACTTTAAATTTAATATAAAATATCACCTTTATTTTGCATTATTTGTAGTAGGATACCATTAGCCCTGCTCCAAGGGCAGATTTAAAATTTTAAATTCGGATGAAAGATTTGCTAGTTTTACAGAAAGATTTACTAACATAAACTCAAGCTGGTTTTTCTATTTTCATTTAAATGACCGGGGTGCTGTCATAAATTCTTCCAAGGTCTTGGTTGAGCGCATTCGTGTCATCTACACTCTGGTCTGGAGTGTTGAGCACGTTTGAGTTCCTACAATGTAATGTGTCCTCTTGGTCTACACAACTTTGAGTGTGCACCACTACACACTGAAATGACAATGCTGTACAATCTGCAATGAGAGCAGTTTCTGTATGCTGTAGGCTGAAATATTTTGATGAACTGCTTAATTGTTGGATTTTATTTTTAAGTTGTATAATTTATTTTCTTGCAAAATAAAATGTAATATAAAAGCTTTCACCTATTCAGAAAATATTGATGTTCTATGATAAAATTTTTTTCTAATAGTTTAAAAAAAAAAAGTCTCCGTGGTGATGAACTCAGGGCTTAGGTAGATAAGGCGCAGCTTCCCATCCTTGTTTGAACAGTTTTCCCAGGCAGAGGAGGGTACTAAGGCTGTAGCCAAAAGAAGGCCAAAATAGAGGAAGGATAGGGTGCTGGTTCCTCCACTTGTTGAGAGCTAAGTTGTGTAGCAAGACAAGTCAGAACGTGCTCAGCACTTCTCCTTCCTCGCTTGGGTTTCACCTTAGGCCCAGTTCAGTGGTAGCCCTATTGGATGAGGGGGTGAGGGATTCAAAAGGAGGAAGCTTCCACAATCCCTCATTTGGTAAGGGAGGGTGAGGAGAGGGGAGGGAAGGGGTGGGGCTTCAGAACAACCTTCTGACAAAGTCTGAGTCAGTGCTATTGCTTCATATCTGGATGTGGCCTCTCCTGCTCCTTACCCTACTCACTGTGACTTCTAGTTGCATCAAAGTTCTTGTCATCCCTTACAATGACAGCATACCTGCTATGTGCTGGGTTGAAGACTTCACAATTCTAGGAGAGCCCATTCCCATAGACAAAGGAGTGAATGGTGAAGGTCTGGGGAGAAGGCTCAGTGTTTAATAGGTTTGCCCTACAACTCTGAGTACCTGAGTTTGGATCTCCAGACATCATGTAAAAGCCAGACACTGGCAGACTTCTGAAATACCAGTGGACCTAAGGCAAGAAAGGAAAGTGGAGACAGGAGAATTTCTTGGAAGCTCATGGAGTGGTGAACAATCATAGACCAGCCTTAAAAGAGCTAAAGATAAGGCTTGAAAGCTGCCCTCTGACTTCCATACGTGTCCCATGGCACATGTGTGCCCACACTCACACACATTCAACACATGTGTGCAATCAAACAAATAAATGAATAAATTTAAAAATAGCAGGAGTCGGGCATGGTCTCACACGCCTTTAATCCCAGCATTCAGGAGGCAGAGGTAGGAGGATCGCTGTGAGTTCGAGGCCACCCTGAGACTACAAAGTTAATTCCAGGTTAATTCCAGGTCAGCCTGGGCCAGAGTGGTGAGACCCTACCTCAAATAAATAAATAAATAAATAAATAAATAAATAAATAAATAAATAAACCAAAAAATAAAAATAGCAACTTCAAGAATTCTGCTCAATTGGACCAGGCAGCTATGAACCACTTTAAGGCTTCCTTTCCACACAGTGCTTCCTCTGCCACCAAGCCTTTGTTTGCCTTCTGGTACCTCTTTACCTAGTTGAATGTATCACATTCCCCTTTGAAATTCAGCTCCAGAAAAATGTTGGTGAATTCTATAGTTTGGATATGAAATATCCACTACAGGTCCATGTGTTGAATACTTGCCCTATCCCGTGGCTCTATTGGAGATTGCAGGTAAAACAGAGGTGGGCCTAGCTGAAAGTTAGGTTTTGAGGCTGGGGAGATGGCTCAGTTGGTAAAGTACTTTTTTCACAAACATGAGGACCTGAGTCTGATCCAGTACCCATACAGAATACCAGACATGATGGTGTGCTCCAATAATCCCAACACTGGGGAGGTGGAGATGAGCAGGTCTCTGATGTTCACTGGCTAAGTAGACTAGTCCAGTGGGTGAGCTTCAGGTCAATGAAAGACTCTCTCAAAGAGGGAGATGACATTTCTGAGGAACTGACACATGACCTTGTTTTCTGGACTTCACGTACATGCATACACACCTGTATGCCTATGCACATATGCAAGCCTTACACACACACACACACACACACACACAAATGGGACTGCTGGGCCTGGTGGCACATGCCTGTAATCTTGGTAGGTAGCGGCAGGACGATCAAATGTTCAAGGCCAGCCAAGGTCAGTCTGAGATACATGAGACCCTGTCTCACTACCTCCTCCCCATACACAAAGAAAGTAGGCATGATGGTTGATGCCTGTAATGCCAGCATGTAGGAGTCTGAGGCAGGAGGATTGCTATAAGTTTCAGCATAGTGAGTTTGAGGCCAGTCAGGCCTCTATAGCAAGATCCCCTCAATATAGAAACTAAAACCAAAAAGAGTAAAAGATTTTTTTAAAATTTTTTAATTTTTATTTTTTAAATCAAGGGCTCATATAGCCTAGGCTGGCCTTGAACTCACTCTGTAGCTAAGGATACCTTAGAGCTTTTTTTTTTTTTTTTTTGTGGTTTTTCGAGGTAGGGTCTCACTCTAGCCCAGACTGGCCTGGAATTCACTATGTAGTCTCAGGGTGTCCTCGAACTCATGGCGATCCTCCTACCTCTGCCTCCCAAGTTCTGGGATTAAAGGTGTGCACCATCATGCCTCACTTTTAACTTTGAGCTTAAAAAATATATATATATATTTTTTTTTTAATATTTTTTTTTTTTTTTATTTATTTTTTGAGAGAGTCTCACAGAAATAGGCCCAGACTGAGAGAGAATTCACTATGGGTCTCAGGGTGTCCTCGAACTCAGATGCATCCCCCTTGTGCATCTGCCTCCCAAGTTCCTGGGATTAAAGGTGTGAACCATCATGGCTTCACTTTTAACCGCTTGAGCCATCTTAAAAAAAAATATTTTTATTTATTTATTTTTAAATATTTTTTAAATTTTTATTTATTAATTTATTTATTTATTTATTTATTTAAGATAAGAGAAAGAGGAGGATGGGCACGCCAGGGCCTCGGCCACTGCAAACCAACTCCAGATGCATGTGCCACCATGTACATCTGACTTACATGGGACCTGGATAATTGAATAGGGATCCTTAGGCTTTGCAGACAAATGCCTTAACTACTAAGCCATCTCTCCAGCCCAAACTTTGAGCTTTCTAAAAAAATTTATTTATTGACAATTTCTATAATTACAGACAAAAAACCATGATATTTCCCTCCCCTCCCCCCATTCCCCTTCAGAACTCCATTCTCCATCATATCCCCTTCCTCTCTCCATTAGTCTCTCTTTTAATTTGATGTCATCATCTTTTTCTCCTATTATGAGGGTCTTGTGAAGGTATTGCTAGGTAACTTTGAGCTTTTGATCCTTGTGTCTCCCATGCTTGTACTGGGATTACAAGCATGCACCACTATGCCAGGTTTTATGAAGTGCTGGGAATTGAATGCAAGATAGGCAAGCACCCTATCAATTTAGCTATGTCTCCAGCCCTAAGGCAAAAGATTTGAACAAGCCCTTGTAAAAGAAGATAGATGAAGCCGGGCGTGGTGGCGCACACCTTTAATCCCAGCACTCGGGAGATAGTGGTAGGAGGATCGCCATGAGTTTGAGGCCATCGTGAGACTATGTAGTGAATTCTAGGCCAGCCTGGGCTAGAGTGAGACCCTAACTTGAAAAAAACAGAAAAACAAAACAAAACAAACAAAAAAGAAAACAAGAAGATAGATGTCCAAAATGCACAACAGAAGATACTCAACATCATTAAATATCAGGAAAATATAAATTAAGATGTCAGTGAGGTACCACCTACACATCTACTAGAAAGGTTAACATGGAAAAGACTGCCAGATGTGGGCAGGAATGTGGAACAACTCTCATTCTTTTTTGGTTGAAATATAAAAATGATACAATTCTTTTGAAAAACAGTTTCATGGTTTCTTACACAATTAATCATTTATTTACCTAAGAGAAAAGGAAAAACACATCTAACAGAAGCTTACATGTAGTTGAAAGCTCATAGGAACTTTATTCATAATAGACAAAACCCAGAAACAAACCAAAGTGTCATCAACTGATGACTAGATAAACAACTTGAAATATGTCTGATCAGTGAACTTCTACCCAGCAATGAAAAGGAAGAGAATATTGATTCATGTACTACGTGGATGAAGCATGTAGCCCAGGACACCTCATACTGCAACTGATGATGATCCTGGGTTCCTGATCCTTTCGAGTGCTGGGATTAGAGGTGTATGCCACCACACCCGACCAACATGGGTGAACTTGAAAAGCATTATGCTAAATGGAAAGAGACACAAAACTGCATGATACATGGGTCCATATAGATGAAATTCCAAGAAAGACAGAGCAACAGGGATAGAAAGCAGATGAGCAGTTGCTAAGGGTAGAAATGGAGGGTACTTCACAAACAGCTAGGAAGGAACTCTGGGTGGTAATGGAAATATTTTATGTAATGATTGTGGGATTGTGGTGGTGGTTGCAGATCTGCATACATTTGTCAGAAACTCATTGAATTAGATGGGCCTGGGGAAGTAGCTCAGTGGCAGGATGCATGCCTAGCATGTACAGGGCTCTTGGTTTGACCCCAGAGTGTAGGAAGAGGAAGAGAAGGAGGAGGAGGAGGAAGAGGAAGAAAAAGAAGAAGAAAAGGAACAGGAAGAGGAGGAAGAATCTATTTACCCCTAGATAGAGCATTAAGGACAGAAGAAGGGGGAGAAAAAGAAGGAACAGAGAAAGAAAATAACTCATTAAATTAAAAACTTAAAATTAGTACATTTTATTATGTGTAAATATAACTGAATGAAGATGACCAAAAAAAAAAACTTCTTTTATATGAGTAGGTTAACCACTTATCTCCTGTCTGTTTCTAGCACTAATAAGTTTGCCATCTCTTGCTAGTGCTTCTTGTTTTATTTTAAAATATTTATTTATTTGAGAGAGAGAGACAGAGGGCCTCCAGCCACTGCTAACGAACTCCATATGCATGCACCACCTTGTACATCTAGCTTATATGGGTACTGGGAATTGAACCTGGGTCCTTAGGCTTTGCAGGCAAGCACCATAACTGCTAAGCCACCTCTCCAGCCCACCTTTTGTTTTATTTTAAATTTTCTTTACTTATTTGCACGTGTGCGTGTTGTGTGTGTGTGTCTGTCAGGCATTATGTGGTTGGCTAGGGAATTGAAAGTGGACCAGCAGGCTTTGCAAGCAAGTGCCCCCTTATTAATGTTTAATGCTTTCAAAGATCTATAATATTGTTTATGTTATGTGTTATACTTGATGAAATTTGGAAATGTGAGAATTTGCATCTTAGAATTTTTCTTCTTGAAACCCAAAAGAAACAGAAGTTATACAACCTGCTAGGGTGAATGGGGAGGGGCAGAGTGTGGCATGGTGGTGCCCTTGCTTCAAATATGCTAAGCCTGGGATTTGATCCCTATCACCTCAAAAAAAAAAAAAAAAGATACAATACTATTGCTGGATATGGTAGTCCACACTTATCCCATCACTTGGGAATTGGAGGCAGGAGACCAGCCTCACCAGGCTCAACTACATGAGACCCTGTTTCAAAAGAAATAAATCCTAGTCTACATGAGACACTGTCTCAAAAGAAAGAAAGAAAGAAAGAAAGAAAAGAAAGAAAGAAAGAAAGAAAGAAAGAAAGAAAGAAAGAAAGAAAGAGAAAGAAAGAGAGAAAGAAGAGAGAAAGACAGAAAGAAGAGAGGGAGGAAGGGAGGGAGGGAGGGGCAACAAAGCCAGGCATGGTGGTGCACGCCTTTAATCCCAGCATTTGGGAGGCAGAGGTAGGAGGATCGCTGAGAGTTTAAGGTCAGCCTGAGCTAGAGTGAGACCCTACCTCAAAAAAAAAAAAAAAAAAGATACAACTTCTTCTAGTCAGAATTTTTTTCTTTTCTTTTTTCCTTCTGAAAATTGTGTTTATTAGGGGCTGGGAAGATAGCTCAGTTGATAAAGTGCTTGCCTCACAAACATGAGGACCTAAATTTAATCCTCAGTACCCATGTAAAATTCTGGGCATGGGGGCCAGCACCTGTAATCCCAGAGCTGAGGAGGTGGAGACAGGCTGATCCCTGGCAACTCACCGGTGCTTAGCCTACTTGTAAATCCAAGCCAGGAAGAGACCCAGTCTCAAAAGAGGTGTACAGCATTCCTGAGGATGACACCTGAGTTTGTCCTCTGGCTTCCATGTATGCGCCTAAACACATGCATGTGCACCCATGCACACACAAACCGGTACACACACATACACATACATGCATACATAAAAATTTTTATTAAAATGGAGGATTCTTTTCAAAGGCAAAGAAAGATGACTTTGTATTTTTACTAATATCAAATTTTCCCTATTGTGTTATTTTTCTTGCCACTGTAACAAATACCTGACACAGCAACTTAAGGAAACAGGATTGAGTTTGGCTGCAGCTGGAGAGGCGTCAGCTTATCATGGTGAAAAGCATGGTGGCAGATGGCTCTGCTGCAGTGGGCATGTATGGCAGCTAGGCACATTGCATTGACGGTCAGGAAGCAGAAAGCTCAGTTTTTCTTTGGTGTTTGGCTTTACCTGCCTTTTTTTTTTCCAGGGTAGGGTCTTGCTCTAGTCCAGGCTGACCTAAAATTCATTATGTAGTCTCAGGCTGGCCCCCAACTCACTGCAATTCTCCTACCTCTGCGTCCTAACCCCCAGTGCTGGGATTAATGGCGTGCACCACCTCGCCTGGCTTATCTGCCATTTTTAAATAAAGTTTGAACTGTTGCATTTATAAAAAGAGGGAAGTGGCCAGGTGGGTTATGCCTTTAATCCCAGAACTCGGGAGGCAGAGGTAGGAGGATCACCATGAGTCTGAAGCCAGCTTGGGACTATAGAGTGAGTTCCAGGTCAGCCGGGGTTACAACGAGATCCTACCTCGAAAAAAAAACAAAAAAGCTAATGTGGGGGCACGGTGGGGGGGAGAATGGTGTGCTGGGATTAGCTCAGTAGGTGTTTTCCTAGTGTGCGTGACACCAACACCTATGACCTAAAGAAAATATGAGGAGAGTCATATTCACATGCTGATTCCTCCACACACAACCCAGATGTCAGGGTGAGCCTACCACAATGATACTCTTCCCCAGCCTCCTAGGCAAACTGACTGTCATGGAGGGCTCTGGACTTTGGCCCTATAAGATCAGCTAGGGTGAATGAAAAGACTTCAGGTGTTATCATAGCACATGGCAGATGCCATGCTGGCTCCTCTTAAGTATCCCTACACAAGTTCCTAGATTCTACTTTCCACATGCCAGTAGCTTTACCCTAATTTCTGTTTAAAAACCTCAGTTTCTCTTAAGTCCTCAAGCTTGCAGCTCTACTCCAGTTTTTTTCCCTAAGACCTAAATTTTTCTTAAATAAATCCCACAATTTGTGATTTCCCCTCAATAAACTTAATAATTCATAATTTGTCCTTCTTGAGTCTGTCTCTATTAATTCCTTTTTGTTTTGTTTTGTTTTTGTTTTTCAAGGTAGGGTCTTGCTTTAGTCCAGGCTGACCTGGAATTTACTATGTACTCTCAGGGTGGCCTCGAACTCATGGCGATCCTCCTACTTTTGCCTCCTGAGTGCTGGGATTACAGGTGTGCACCACCACACCTAGCTTATTAATTCTTTATTAAAGGTAGGACAGAACCCAAAATTGGGGTTCTTAAATTCTGGAAGACCTCTCCTGAATCCCAGAATCCTGCATCAGCACCACTTTGTGCTTCTGGCTTTACATGAGTACTGGGAGAACAAACCCAGTCCTCGGGCTTTCCAAGGAAACACCTTTAGCCACTGAGCAAACTCTCGTATTTGTTTTGTTTTGTTTTTCAGGGTAGGGTCTCACTTTAGCCCAGGCTGACCTTGAATTCAGTATGTAGTCTCAGGGAGGCTTTAAATTTATAGCAATCCTCCTACCTCAGCCTCCCAAGTGCTGGGATTAAAGGCGTGCAACCACCATGCCTGGACCAGAGGGTCTCTCTCTCTCTCTCTCTCTCTTTCACTCTTTCTCTTTTGAGGTGGCATTTTTCTCTAGCCCAGGCTGACCTAAAATTCACCATGTACTTTCAGGCTGGCATTGAACTCAAAGCAGTCCTTCTATCTCTGCCTCCCGAATGCTGGGATTAAAGGCATGCACCACCATGCTGGGACAAACTCTCTTTTTTTAATGTGTGTGTATGTGTGTGTGTGTGTGAGAGAGAGAGAGAGAGAGAGAGAGAGAAAAGAAGAATTGGCGCACTAGGACCTCCAGCCACTGTAATCAAACTCCATGTGCCACCTTGTGCATATGTGCAACTTTGTGCACTTGTGTTACGGTGTGTGTCTGGCTTACATGGGATCTGGAGAGTTGAACATGGGTCCTTAGGCTTCGCAGGCATGTGCCTTGACCACTAAGCTATCTCCAGCCCCAAACTCTCTCTCTTTTCCTTTTTTTCAGGAAGTGTCTTGCTCTAGCCCAGGCTGACTTGGAATTCACTATGTAGTCTCAGGGTGGCCTCAAACTCATAGCAATCCTCCTATTTCTGCCTCCCAGGTGCTGGGATTAAATGCATGCACCACCACACCTGGATCTAAATCTTATATTTCATTTAACCCTCCTCCCACATCTTTCTTTCTTTTATTCCCTCCCCTTGGGTCATTCCCCCAGTAAGTATTCTGCCCCTCTACTTACATTTCTATTATAGCTTCTGTGTAAGCCCTTCCTTCCCTCCCTCAAAACCCCTTTATAGCTTCCTGGTCTCTACTGTTTTAGTTTGTTTGTTTTTTGAGGTAGGGTCTCTCTCTAGCCCAGGCTGACCTGGAATTCACTATGTAGTCTCAGGCTGGCCTCGTACTCCCGAGTGCTGGGACTAAAGGCATGTGCTGTCATGCCAGGCATGGACTTTACGTTTATTCCAACTTACATACAAGTCTAAACATTTTAATTTAGGATCCAGCATTTGACTTTCTGAGCCTGGGTTACCTCACAGTGTAATCTTTTCCAGATCCATCCATTTCCCTACAAATTTTATAATTTCATTTTTCTTTAGAGCTGAGTAAAACTCCATTGGGTAATTATACAACATCGTCATTATTCGTTCATCATCAATTGAAGGACATATAGGTTAGTTCCATTTCCTAGCTTGCTTGCTCTTCTTATTTGGGTTGGTGAGTATCTATCCTGAATGTTGCCTCCTCTAGTATGTGCCTTGTGCTCTCAGTCTGAATCCCTAAATCCTGAATAAGGAGCCTCAAATCCACCCCCCGCCCAGGTAAACCTCCATTCAGTCAAGTAGAAGCAAGAGAAGAGAGGCCAAATCTTTTTTCTTCCCACACTTTCTCAAATGCCAGTTATTTTAAAGAACAACTCCAGGCCTCCATGTCAACTTTCTGCAAAACACCATGAGACGGTGTGGGGAAGAGATGAGCATTCCTGCCTGGCTGCCTCCAACTCTGGCACCCTGGTCACATCATACAGGAAATAGAGCATCTTCAGTCTCTCACACCTGAACATTAGAAACTCCTCTCCCAGAATACCACACAAATCTGTCTTTGTTGTTCTCATTGGAGCTAACAAATAAAAAGAAACTTCTGCCTAGCTCAAGACCTTTCCCAGGATCTTCCTCTTCAACCTTATACTTGCTGGACCTTAAAAGAGGAACTGCATTCTCAGATTTTTTTGGGGGGGGCAGGTTTCGAGGTAGGGTTTCACTCTAGTCCAGGCTGACCTGGAATTCACTATGTAGTGTCAGGGTGGCCTTGACCTCATGGCCATCCTTCTACCTCTGCCTCACAAGTGCTGGGATTAAAGGTGTGTGCCACGGATGTCGGGCTAGAATTTTTTTAATATTTTGTTTTCGTTTATGAGAGAATGAATTGACCTAGGATCACTGCTGTGCAAATACACTTTGCACGCTTCTCTCCTATGACCTAGAATCTATACTGTGAAAACACACAGTGCATACTTCACTTCTGTGACCTAGGATCTCTCTGCTGTGTAAACCCACAGTGCCCACTTCTCCCCTGTGATTTAAGATCTCTACTGTACATACACAATGTCACACTTCTCTCCTATCAGATGCTTGAGCCCGACAACCAAAATGAGTGTCCCTTGGAGCTACAGAGATGGCTCAGTTTTTAAAGTGCTTCCTGCAAAGCTAAAGACATGGGTTCGATTCCTCTGTACTCACTTAATGCAGATGCACAAAGTTGCACATGCATCTGGAGTTCATTTGCGGTGGCTAGAGGCCTTGGTGCATCCATTCTCTCTCTCCCTTTTCTGTTTGTCTCTTTGTCAAGTAAATAAATAAATGATATACTTTTTTTTAAATGGGGGCTGGAGCAATGGCTTAGCAGTTAAGGCATTTGCCTGCAAAGTCAAAAGACCCAGGACCCATGTTAGCCAGATGCATAAGGTGGAGCATGTGCTGGAGTTCATTTGCAGTGGCTGGAGGCCCTGGTGTGCCCTTCATTCTCTCCCTCTTTCTCTCTGTTAAATAAATAAATAGAAATAAAATATTTTTTTAAAAATGGCTGGGCATGGTGGTGCATGCCTTTAATCCCAGCACTCAGAAGGCAGAGGTAGGAGTGCAAGTTCAAGGCCACCCTGAGACTACAGAGTGAATTCCAGGCTAGCCTGGGCTAGAGTGAGACCCTACTGCCCCCACCCCCAAAAAAAAAAAAGAAAAGAAAAAAAGAAAAGCTGGGTGTGGTGGCTCACGCTTTTAATCCCAGCACTTGGAAAGCAGAGGTTGGAGGATCGCCATGAGTTCAAGGCCACCCTGAGACTACATAGTGAATTGCAGATCAGCCTGAGCTAGAGTGAGACCCTACCTCGAAAAAGAAAGAAAAAAAGAAGAGACAAGAAAAGAAAAGGAAAGAAAAGAAAAGAAAAAAGAAAAACTAGCTAAGCTTGGTAGCCCATGCCTTTAATCTTAGCTTTTGGGAGGCAGAGGTAGGAGGATCACTGTGAGTTCAAGGCCAGCCTGAGACTACATAGTGATTTCCAGGTCAGCCTGTGCTAGAGTGAGACCATACCTTGAAAAACCAAAAAAAAAAAAAAAAAAAAAAAAAAAAAAAAAAGAAAGAAAGAAAGAAAGAAAGAAAGAAAGAAAAAATTATGTGTCTCTTTTGTAAACTGTGAACAGGAGCCATGTTTTATTTATTTCTGCACCCCCACCCTGATAAAATTCATAGCTCAGAAGAAGAGTTCAGACAGTGAAGTTATCAAGCCATGGTCACATCTTTCAAAACAAGATTGAAGTCCAAGGATTAGCCTGCTCTAGCAAGAAAAGTGTGTGTGTGTGTGTGTGTGTGTGTGTGTGTGTGTGTGTGCGACGTACTTGAATAGGCGTGTGCCTTAGGTTACTGAAACATAGTCTTTCTAGGATCAGGTCAGACCAGTTTGATGCTGAATCCTCTGCTATTGGTTACAACTTCTCTTTTCTTTCAGAGGTTGAATTTTGAGATAGAGTCTTGCTCTGTAGCCCAGGCTGGCCTCAAACTCTCAATCCTCCTACTTTAGCCTCCTGAATGCTAGGATTATAGGCATTCGACAGCATGTCAGTCATTCTACAACTTCTTAAACCTTCCTGGTGAGGTGGACATGGGAGGGTCTTACAACCAGGTACATAGCAGAACCTGTTCAAGAATTCAGCAACTGCAAGTAGGGACTAACACAGTTTAAAATGATTCCTTTTTATTTATTTATTTTATTTGAGAGAGACAGAGAGAGAGAGAAAAGGAACTCCAATACATGCGCCCCCTTGTGGGCTAGTGTGGCATTGCGCCCTTTCGGCACTTGCATCTGGCTAAATGTGGGACTTGGAGATTGGAACCTGTGTTCTTAGGCTTGGCAGGCAGGCGCCTTAACCACCAAGCCATCTCTCCAGCCCATAAAATGATCCCTTTTTTATTTTTTATTTTTTGGTTTTTTGAGGTAGGGTCTCACTCTGGTCCAGGCTGACCTGGAATTAACTATGTAGTCTCAGGGTGGCCTCGAACTCTTGGCGATCCTCCTACCTCTGCCTCCCGAGTGCTGGGATTAAAGGCGTGCGCCACTAAATGATCCCTTTTTTAATGTGCTGCCCTCTTGCCATTGTGTGCACTGTGAGGATGGATCTTCTTTAGGTTGAGAGGGCTCTGACCAATACGTGGCATGTAGATGGCACTCAAGAAATAAAGAAATACGCGGGGTTTTTTTTGTTTGGTTTGGTTTGGTTTGGTTTTTCGAGGTAGGGTCTCACTCTAGCCCAGGCTTACCTGGAATTCACTGGTAGTCTCAGGGTGGCCTTGAACTCATGACGATCCTCATACCTCTGCCTCTCGAGTGCTGGAAGAAATACCTGTTTTAATAAACTTACTCTAAATGGTACCCATAAGACAAAAAGCAGATACAGTGTTATTCATTCCTTTTGTAAATTATAATTGACAATAGGGCTGGAGAAACATGGGTCAGCATATTCTTTACTCTGTAGGAAGGCTACTTCAGAAGCCATGTATCATCCAAACAATGAGTGGCTTGGTAAATGTAGAGCTGGGTTCAAGGACTTGGAAGATCTCAAGAGATTGTGTCAGTGAGCTGTGACACCCAGATGAGTCATGCTTTCCCACAGGAGGACAGACATCCCTTGCCAAACAGGATCCTGCCTTGCCCAGCGCTGATATCTCTTCCCTGTTGCTTTAGGACAAACACTGAAGGTCTGTCTTCTCCCACTCCCCTTCTCAGGGTTCCTTATTGATTACAGAGCTTCAGACCTTTCAGGCTGACCTCAAGTTACAGTGTCCAGGATTATAGTGTTCCTCACTGGTTACAGTTTTTCACTGTGGTGTCTCATGATATTTTAGTCACAATTTTACATGTTGTGCTAAAGATAAACCATCCTAGACTGTTTCAGTAGCTGAGTTGCAAAGTCACTCCATCACTACTTATCTTAATTCCTCTCTTTAGAAAATGAAAAAAAAAAAAAAGAAAAGAAAAAGGAAAAAAGAAAGACCTGTCCTTCTATTTGTTAAAAGAAACCGAAGACTGAATATGAGCGGCTCTAACTAGGAGACATGGTGGCTCTAGGCTGTACTCCCAGCACTGAGAGGCAGAGGCATCAAGTTTCAGGCCAGCCTGGTTGATAAAAGGAGTTCTAGGTCAGCCAGGGCTTTATAAGGAGATCCTGTCTCAAAAACAAACAGAGGGGAATGGTGGCACACGCCTTTAATCCCAGCAATCCACTCAGGAGGCAGAGTTAGGAGTATCACCATGAGTACCAGGCCAGTCTGAGACTACATAGTGAATTCCAGGTCAGCCTGGACTAGAGTGAAACCCTACCACAAACCAAAAAAGAGAGAGAGAGAGAGAGAGAGAAAGAGAGAGAGAGAGAGAGAAAGAGAAAGAAAGAAAGAAAGAAAGAAAGAAAGAAAGAAAGAAAGAAAGAAAGAAAGAAAGGCAAACAACAAAATGAGTGGCTTGGAAATTGTAATTTAGTGTTGTTGGTGTGGCTCAGTGACAGAAGGCATCCTTAGTATACTTGAAGATCTGGGTTCAACTTGCAGGATGAAAAGGAAAAACTATGATATTTTTGTTTCTCTTTTCAAAGCAGGGTCTCACTTTAGTCCAGCATGACCTGGAATTCATTCTGTACTTCCAGGCTGGTGTTGAACTTACAGTGATCCTCCTACTTCAGCCTCCTGAATGCTGGGACTAAAAGTATATACCACTCTGCCTGGCTTGAAAAGTTTGGCTGGATGTGGTGGTGAATCCCTTTAATCCCAGAAGAGGCAGGAGGATCACTGAGAGTCTGAGACCAACCTCGGTCTGCAGATGAGTTCCAGGTCATTCTAGGCTAGAGTAAAACCTTACCTCAAAAAAAAAAAAAAAAAAAAAAAAAAAAGGAGGAGGGGGAGGGGGAGGGGAGGGACAGGGGGAGGAGGGGGGGAGGAGAAGGAGAAGCAGCGTGTGGCTGGAGAGCTGACTTAGGAGTTAAGGTGCTTTCCAGCAAAGCCAAAGGACCCAGGTTCGATTCCCCAGAACCCACATAAGCTAGGTGGTGTTTGCATGTACATGTATTTGTTTGCAGTGGTTGGAGGCCATGGCACACACATTTTTCTCCCTCCCCCCCCCCTGTCTCTCTCTCTCTCCCTCTTTCTCTCTCTCAAATAAATAAAAATAAAATACTTAGACGCATCTCCCGCTGTGTCGCGCGCCACTCGCCGGCTGTGGCCGGGAGGGGAGATGTCACTGCCGAATCCGGGAAGGTCTCTGTCCCAGGCTGCGGGCATCTCGGAAGCTAAAATGGCCCTTCAACGTCTATAATGGGAAGCGTCACAGTTCGATACTTCTGTTATAGGTACCTTTTTACATCTGCGACCTGGACACTTTTGCTTTTTGTTTATTTCAACTTCAGTGAAGTGACTCAGCCGCTTAAGAATGTGCCCATCAAGGGGTCCGGGCCCCACGGACCCTTTCCCAAAATTTCTACCCCCGTTTTACTCAAGGTCCAAGTCGACTGTTAGAACCTCATTTCAAAGGAAATAGAATCTATGAGGGTCCAGACACACATGCTGAAGATCCAGAGGGAGGCCTGAGATCCTCTGCCGAGCTTGATCAGGAGTTGAGAGACTTGGGCTATCAGAAACGTGCCTTCAATATGCTTATTAGTAACCGCTTGGGCTATCATAGAGACGTTCCAGATACCAGGAATGCCACTTGTAAAGAAAAGTCTTACCCCACTGACCTGCCAGCTGCTAGTGTTGTCATTTGCGTCTACAACGAGGCCTTCTCTGCCTTGTTGCGCACAGTGCACAGAGTGGTGGACCACACGCCAGCGCGCCTTCTTCATGGGGTCATCCTGGTGGACGATGACAGTGACTTTGATGATTTAAAAGGAGAGCTAGATGAAAATGTCCAAAGATAACTCCCTGGAAAAATCAAAATCATAAGGAATCCACAGCGAGAGGGACTGATTCGAGGAAGGATGATGGGAGCAGCCCGTGCTACAGGAGAAGTCCTGGTGTTTCTGGACAGTCACTGTGAGGTGAATGTGATGTGGCTGCAGCCCCTGCTGGCCGTCATCCGCAAGGACCCGCACACAGTGTGTCCCGTGATTGACATCATCAGTGCCGACGCGCTGGCGTACAGCTCTTTCCCGCTGGTGCGCACTGGGTTCAACTGGGGGCTGCACTTCAGGTTCAGCTTGTTCAGCTCGGAGCTGGGACGAGTGGATGGAGCCACGGCACCAATAAGGTCACCCACAATGGCTGGAGGCCTGTTTGCTATGAACAGACAGTACTTCAGCGAGCTCGGACAGTATGACAGCGGCATGGACATCTGGGGAGGGGAGAATCTGGAAATATCATTTTGGATCTGGATGTGTGGCTGCAAGCTCTTCATCATCCCTTGCTCCAGAGTAGGACACATTTTCTGCAAAAGGCGACCATATGGATCTCCCGAAGGAGACCCACAACTCCCTCCTGCTGGCCCACGTCTGGCTAGATGAATTCAAGGAGCAGTATTTTTCCTTAAGACCTGACCTGAAGAACAGAAGCTATGGGAACATCTGTGAGCGTGTTGAGCTGAGGAAGAGATTGGGCTGTCAATCATTCAAGTGGTATTTGGATAATATTTACCCACAGATGCAGATATCTGGGCCCAACGCCAAACCCCAGCAGTCCATTTTCATCAACAGAGGGCCCAAGCGGCCCCGAGTCCTTCAACGTGGATGGCTCTTTCACTTCCAGACCAAGTGTCTGGTGGCCCAGGGCCGTGCCAGCCAGAAGGGAGGCCTAGTGGTGCTGAAGGCCTGTGACTATGGGGACCCAACACAGATCTGGATTTATAATGAGGAGCACAAACTGATTTTAAACAACCTCCTTTGTCTTGATATGTCGGGAACTCGCTCGTCAGACCTGCCACGACTCATGAAGTGCCACAGCTCAGGAGGGTCCCAGCAGTGGACCTTTGCGGAAAACCATCGTTTGTACCGAGTATCTGTTGGGCAGTGCCTGAGAGTGGTGGACCAGTTGGGTCCAACAGGCTCTGTCTCCATGGCTATCTGCGATGGCTCCTCCTCTCAGCAGTGGCGCCTAGAAGGCTGAGGCAGACCCCTGGTTGGAGTGGGACTGGTGACTCAGTTGGCTCTGCCACGTCCACAGAGGATGGTGCTTCAGGAAGACTTGCTGGTGCGTGCGCTGCGGATAGCCAGAACCCCGGTGAAGCAACCCGGCCTGGGCGCCGGCTGTCTCCACATCAGGTCCTCTCTGAACTGCTGTGAGGAATCTGCTCACGGAGGAAACAGACACTCTGCTCGTAGTTGTTTGTATGCTTTATTCTTCCCAGAGATGGGCTGGTTCTGTGTGATCAGGAACTTGTCATGATTTCTTGTCAGAGTACTTCATAGAAAATAATTTATTTATTTATTTATTTATTATGTTTTAGAGAATTAAAAAAAAACTGGTTGAATGCATAATACTTTTAACTTCAGATGACATCATTTAAAATATTTAAGAGACATTTAACTTATAAATTATTTTGATGGCTTAGTATACTATCTACATTTAAATAAAGGATTTGATTATTTAACTAGGAAAAAATAATAAAATACTTTAAAGTGTGATTTAACTCATAAAGTTATATAACAGACTTACCACTAATATGATGTTAACTCATTCTGCCAGAGGTTTAGCCCAGTGTTTTGTTCTTAGTTCAGGAAACATTATTTTGCAGTGCTGGGGAGTGAACCCAGGATTTTTTGTGTGCTAGGCAAATGCTCTATCACTGAGCTATATCCTCAGATTTCTTTCATTTTTTGTGTGTGTAAGATGGTGAGGGACCCGAGCCAGAACAGCACCATGACAGGCTTCAGGGATGCTTGCAGGCCTAAGTTTCTGTTTCCTGGTAAAGATAAGGCAGTTACTGGAAAAGCCACAAACTGCCAAGCAAGGGCCTGAACTACCAATCAGGGCACACAAAGATGTTCAAATGTAACCCCTGCTTGCTGAGCCAAACACATTAGAAATTCCCCTAGACCTAGCCGCCAAAACCCTAAGACCAATCAGAAACCCAAAAGTACATTTACTGTTCAAATTAGCCAATCATGTAATTGCCAGGTTGGAAACCCCCCACCCCTTGCTCAAACCTCAATAAAAACCTCCCCTTGCTGCTCTTTGGGGCTCTCGGCCATATCCACTGTGTTGGTACAGTCTGGGAGCCCGAGCTTAAGCCCAAAATAAAGCTCTTTGCTGTTGTATATGCGATCGGCTCTTTGGTGGTCTTTGGGGAATATGCCATCTTGGCATAAGGGTCATCCAGGTGTGGTGGTACACCTTTAATAATAGTACTTGGGATGTGGAAGCAGGAAGATCAGGAGTTCAAAGCTAGCCTTGGTTACATAGAAAGTTTAAGGCCAGCCTGGGCTACATGAGACCCTATTATGAGAGAGGGAGAAATAGAGAGACAGAGAGACAAAGAAAGAGACTCACTGTCAAAGCTGGCCTTGAACTTAAAATCTTTTTGCCTCCCTAGCTGGGAATATAGCCTGGTCACTACACTCAGTAGAAATACTTATTATTAGCCAGGTGTGGCGGTACATGCTTTTAATCCCAGAATTCAGGAGGCAGAGGTAGGATGATCACTAGGAGTTCAAGGCCAGCCTGGGACTACAGAGTGAATTTTAGGTCAGCCTTGGCTGGACCCTACCTAGAAAAAAAAACAAAAAAGAAACAGGGGCTGGGGAGATGGCTTAGCAGTTAAGACACTTGCCTACAGAGCCTAAGGACCCAGGCTTAATTCCCCAGTACCCATATTAAACAGATGTACAGGTGGCTCATGTATCCGGAGTTCATTTGCAGTGGCTGGAGGCCCTGATGTGCCCATTCTCTCTGTCTGTCTGTCTCTTTCTCTCTCAAATAAATAAAGTGTTAAAAAAAAAACAAAAACAATACAAACATTCTTTTTTTTTAAATGTAAACTTTTTAATATATTTTTATTTATTTATTTGCAAGCAGAGAGAGATAGAAGAGAGGCAGACACAAAGAGAATGGGCACACCAGGGCCTCTAGCCACTGCAAACGAACTCCAGATGCACGTGCCCCTTGTGCATCTGGCTTACGTGGGTCCTGGAGAATCGAACTGGAATCCTGTGGCTTGGCAGGCAAACGCCTTAACCACTAAGCCATTTCTCCAGCCCAAAAACAATACAAACATTCTTATTACTGATAACGTTCTGTCACCATGGGACTAGTTGATACTTTCCCATGTTTCCAAGTGTTTTATAGCAAATTCCTGTGAATTGAAATATTCCCTTCTGGAGCGTTCAGCACTGAAACATCTCTATCATACCCTCCAAGGCTCAGGGTCCATTGTGGAAGAGGTGGCAGAAGAAATGTAAGAGCCAAAAGAAGGGTAGGATTGCTTACAATGCAACTGTCCAGACAGAAATTGACCTTGATATCCACAACCTTGCAGTGCCTAGCAGTACCTTCACAAGACCTTCATAATAGGAGGAAAAGACAATGACATCAAAATAAAAGAGAGACTAATGGAGAGAGGGAGGGGAGGGGATATGATGGAGAATGAAGCTGTGAAGGGGAAAGTGGGGGAGGGGAGGGAATTATCATGGTTTATTGTCTGTAAGTATAAAAGTTGTCAATAAAAAAAAGAAAGAAAAGAAAAGAAAGTGGGGCATGTTGGCCCATGCCTTTAATCCCAGCACTTGGGAGGCAGAGGTAGAAGGATCACTGTGTGTTCGAGGCCATCCTGAGACTACATAGTGAATTCCAGGCCTAGGTTAGAGTGGGACCCTACCTGGAAAAACCAAAAAAAGAAGGAAAGCAAGCAAGCAAGCAAGCAAGCAAGAAAGAAAGAAAGAAAGAAAGAGAGAGAAACATAAAGAAAAACAAAAAGAAAAAAAGTGGGGAGTGGTGGCGTATGCTTTTAATCCTAGCTTTTCGGAGGCAGAGGTAGGAGGATTGCCATGTGTTCGAGGCCACCCTGAGAATACATAGTGAATTCCAGGTCAGCCTGGGCTAGAGTGAGACCCTACCTCAAAAAAAAAAAAAAAAAAAGAAAAGAAAAGAAAAAAAATAAAGACAGAAAGGAAAGAAAGAAAGAAAAAGAAAGAAAGAAAGAAAGAAAGAAAGAAAGAAAGAAAGAACAGAAAATTTAAAAAAAGAAAGAAATATTCCCTCCTGGAAGGAGGAGATAGGAGATTAACAAATCTGGGAGAGCTAAAACTTAAAAGGTCACACAACCACTCCCAAGGTTATAGAACCAGCTGGCAACTGTTGAGTGGCAGAGTCTGACCAGTGCTGTGTAGTAATTTTCTAAAGTTAAAAGACCCATTCCTAAGGATATACAAAGGGCAAACAACTGCTTGGGAGCTGCCTGCAAGTCCTGCAGTAAGCTCAGAGATGCAGCTTCCGTGAGTGGTACCTTACGCTGGCTGCACTTTCTGGTGATGCAGCTGCCTTTGACTCATCCGCACTCCTGTACACAACTCTTCACCCTGCTCTGTAAGTAACCCCAATAAACTCATTGGTACACCAAAACCAGTTTTGATGCAGTTGTGCTTTTGTCTGTTATCTGTGTCCTATCTGGGGTGACACCAAGAAACATGCTTGAGGAAAAATAGATGGTTGCTTTTTTTTTTTTTTTTTTTTTTTTTTACTTTTCGAGGTAGGGTCTCACTCTAGTCCAGAATGACCTGGAATTCACTATGTCGTCTCAGGGTGGCCTTGAACTCACGGAGATCCTCCTACCTCTGCCTCCCAAGTGCTGGGATTAAAGGCATGCGCCACCACGCCCGGCTAGATGGTTGCTTTTGAGGAAACTATTTTTTGTTGAATGTTATATTTAAACTTGGGACCTGTAGCAGTTACCTTTTCATTGCAGGGACAAAATACATGACCAAAGCAGTTTAGCAGTTTATGGAAGAAAGTGTCTATTTCTGGCTTATAGTTTTTTTTTTTTCATTTTTTGGTTTTTCAAGGTAGGGTTTCACTCTAGCCCAGGCTGACCTGGAATTCACTATGTAGTCTCAGGGTGGCCTCAAACTCACAGTGATCCTCCTGCCTCTGCCTCCCTAGTGCTGGGATTAAAGGCATGTGCCACCATGCCTGGCTATTGGCTTATAGTTTTGAGAGGACATTTCATCATTGTGGGAAAGCAGGGCAAGAGCAGACAGCCAGGTGTCACATCTTCAAGACTGCAAGGTGATAGGGAGGAAGAGAGAGAGAGAGACATCAAACACCAAGTGGAGCTGGACTAATAAACTTCAAGGCCCACTCCCAGGGACACACCTCCTCCAGCAAGGCTCTGACTCCCAAAGGCTCTACCAGCTGGGGATTAAATATGAGATAATCACAAACATATGAGGCTGTAGGGGACCATAACTGAGTTGTTTGGCAACAAAGAGAATTTCGGAAATTAGGATGGTCCAACTTCATTTGGTTGCATGTGAATATCCAATTGTACCATTTGTTTAAAACATCAATTTTTCCCATCGATTGATAACATTATTTTTGTTTCATTTTCCCCTTCAGAATAAGAAGCAGTAGAGAAGAAAGTTAGCAAGAATAGCAAGGAAAAAACATTTGGAGGGTGAACAGATCTAGCTTGTCAAAGGAGGGATCTAATTAATTTTTGCTTTGTGGTATTAATGCAGGATTTTGGGTGCAGGGAGGGATTAAATTCCACAAAGATGCAAGAGGTCCCAAGCCTGTGTACCCCAACATTTGGGTCCTTATCTGAGTTAGCAAAGAATTGAAAACATGAACTCCAAGAAAGGTAAATTATAAATCATGAGGTTTATTTGAGAGTTAGACCAGAGGAAAGGCTAGTGGGAAGCCCAAGCCAAAAAGATTCTTCCCCTTCCCTGTATAGATCCCTCACATAGAGGAATCTTTAGGGAAGAAGCCTCTGGAGAAGACACGACACACACACACACATACACACACAGCAGGAGAGTGCAAACCACATAGGGGGTCAGAAAAAAAACTGATAGGAAGGGAACTTAAAGCTTAAAGAGAAATAATACATGAAGTGAAGCAAAGCAAGGAAACACCCACAAACAAGGCAGGACAGTGCATGGGCAAAAAGAAATCCTTCCCCTAACCAGCCTACCAAATGGAGGAAAGAGGAGCGCTTACCAAATGGAGACCTGGAAACAAAGCCCAGGAGAGTGAAGAGGGTTTTACACACATGTCAGGCTCTTCTACGGATTAAACATCCAGTTAAGATGAACCTCATCATCAGATTCAGGTGTGTAAGGGAGAGACCTGATTGGTTGGTGGGCTCAAGAGGCTGACTAAGGAGGGGCCAGCTCATCCAAATGTGCTGAGCTTGAAGAGACAGGAAGCTACTATTGGGGAGTATTGCTTGCAGCCATCTTGGGCGAGACTGGGTCAGTTATGGGTTCTATCTAGTCTTGTCTGGGAAGGCAAGTTGTCATCCTTGTCTTCCTTGGGCCTCTGTCCCTGGCTGACTACTTATTAAAAACAGCTATTTTGCTGCTTTTTTTCCCCTTCAGTATGTGATATGACCTTCTTTCTAATCTTGTCATGAAGGCTTTAGCACATCTCTTAGTCATGAATACTTTGGGATTCAAATGTATAGTATGGGGTGTGAGCAAGGTGCTCAGTCTGGCCTTGAGGTGCACACTGAGAGAGTGTGTGTAAAGACCAATGACTTTCTGGTCTAGAGCAAGAAAAAGGAGTAACCACAGGGCTCATGACAGGCTTGGCACAGAAGCAGAGTAAAAGTTTTGTCCCCATCTTGCCCTAACCTTGGCTCCTTCTGGTATTGAACCTAGAAGTAGACTCCATCCTGCTCGGAAGGAGAGGGGTTGCTTTTACACTTAATTCTGCTACTCTCCTAAAACAGATCTCAAAGGCATCCAGAAAAGGTTTTGGCCAGATGGCAGGAGATGGTGTGTCCAGCTCATCCCTGCTATCCAGGGACTATTTCTGGAGTTCTGCCTGTGTTTCTAACAACTTGGCAGTGATCTTTAGCTCCCTTCAGAGCTAAAGTCTCAAGCATGATGTTGCTGCTCTGGATAACATGGGTGGTCCAATGGTGGGAACGCCAGGGGAGATTCAGACAGCAAGTCTCTGCCTACTGAGCAGGATGCTGGAACAGGGCAGGGCAGGGTTGGCCCAACTTGTTCAGCCTAGCCAGGAAAGGGCAAGTCAGATCTGGCTCCCTGGGAGGATGGGGAGGGGTGTGGTGCTGACTCAGGGCCTGGCAGATCAGGTGACAATGCAAGGACAGCTGTTGCCTGGGTGTTTTTAGAAAACTATGGCTGCCAAATACTCCCTCACCGGCTGTGCCTGCACCTCCCCAAAGCAGGCAGAGAAAAAGAGCCTCTTCTTTACCTCAGCTCTGGGTGAGAAGTGTCACTACCTGGCTACACTGCATTGATACTTCCCATAATGAATCTAGAAAACAAGCAGAAAGTAATCAAGAGGCTTCAGAATCTCCTTGGACTTTTCTCAAAATCATTTGCCTCCTCTGTTTCCATCTTTTGGGGGACCTTACCAGAAATCCTGTGGAGAAATTAAAAGAACAAGCAGTAAAATTAGGGAAGCCAGGATTTAAAGCCCTATATAACTTAATAATTATATAGCTTTGTCCAGTGTGCTGGTTCACACCTTTAATCCCAGCACTTGGAAGACTGAAGTAGGAGAATAACTGTGCGTTTGAGGTCAATCTGGGCTATACAAGTGAGTTCCAGGTCAGCCTGGGCTAGAGTGAGACCCTACCTTGAAAAAAAACACACACACAAAGAAACAGGGCTGGAGAGAGGGTTTAGTGTTTGGAGCAGTTGTCTGTGAAGCCTAGGAATCCAGGTCCAATACCTTAGTGCCCATGTAGGCCAAATGCACAAGGTGGCACATGCATCTGCAGTTTGTATGCAGTGGCTAGAGGCCTTAGCGTGTCCATTCTCTATCTACCTCTCTCTTTCTCCCTCTCCCTCTCTCTCAAATAAATAAATAAAATGGTTTTTAAAAGAAACAAAAAATTATATAGGTTTGATAAAGTTATTTTTTTGTGGAGACAGACACACAGAGAGACAGAGAGAAAGGAAGAGGAAGACAGAGATGGGCACACCAGCAGCCTCTCAGCTGCTGCAAACGAAATCCAGATGCGTGCGCCCCCTTGTGGTCAAGTGCAGCATTGTGCCCTTGCATCACTTTGCATCTGGCTAAACGTTGGACCTGGAGATTGGAACCACTGGAGATTGGAACCAGCATTCTTAGGCTTAGCAGGCAGGCGCCTTAACTGCTAAGCCATCTCTCCAGCCCATGATAAAGTTAATTTTTTTGTAGTTCTGGAAATTGAACTCATGACCTCATGCATGCTACCTGTCATAGTTAGCTTCAGTTGCTGGGATGAACTTCCAGACCAGACAGCTTATAAGAGAAATGGAATTTATTGGAGCTTACAGAGGAGGTTCAATAATGGCAGAAGTTGTTCCCTTTCACAGGTCCAGGCAGAGACAGCAAAGTAACCACCACCAGCACAAGCAACCACACTCCAGGAACCCCAGGCAGAACTCTAGTACTTTGCATATCTCAGGCTGGAATTCAGATCTACCCCCTGTAACAAAAACCTTAAGGCTGGACCCCTGGATCTACCCAGATACCTCCTGCAGCCAGGGAGCTGAAAATCCAAGATGCTTTAATAAAACTCCTGAATCTGGGCTGGGGAAATGGCTTAGTGGTTATGGTATTTGCCTGCTAACCCTAAGTACCCTAGTTCAATTCCCCAGGACCCATGTAAGCCAGATGCACAAGGGGGGCACATGTGTCTGGAGTTCGTTTGCAGTGGCTAAAGGCCCTGGCATGCTCTTTCTCTGTATCTGCCTCTTCCTTTCTCTCTCACATAAGTAAATTATATACATATAATTTATATATATAAATATAATAATTTATATAAATATATAAAATATATATATATAAACTCCTGAATCTATTGGGGGATATCCATTAAAACTATCATAGTACTCAAGTCCTCTACTACTGAGCTACATCCCCAACCTTGAAAAACAATTTTTAAATGATTTATTTATTTTTATTTATTTATTTATTAGAGACAGAGAAAGGGGAGAGAGAGAGAGAGAATGGGTGCTCCAGGGCCCTTAGCCACTGCAAACAAACTCCAGACACATGCGCCACCACGTACATCTGGCTTACATGGGTACTGGGGAATCGAGCCTTGAACCTGGGTCCTTAGGCTTCACAGGCAAGTGCTTAATTGCTAAGCTATTTCTCCAGCCCCCAGGAAAACATTTTTAAATTATTTTTATTTATTTATTTGAAAGAGAGAAAGAGGAAGAGAGAGAGAGAACGGGCGTGAATCAGGGCCTCCAGCCACTGCAGATGAACTCCAGATGCATGTGCAATCTTGTGCATCTGGCTTATGTGGGTCCTGGGGAAATCGAACCAAGGTCCTTTGGCTTTTCAGGCAAGCGTCTTAACCACTAAGCCATCTCTCTAGCCCAAATAACAATTTAATTATGGAAGTGTTCCAAATCTATACAAATTATCCATATTAACATAGTGACCTTCTATGTACTCATTATGTACTTGGAACAAGTATCAACCCATGGCTGATCTTATTTCATCCATATTCTACTTTTAATCTTGGCTCTCAATATTTTTCCCTCTCAATATTTTTTAAATTATGTATTCAGGCACACACGCACACATGGGTATGCTAGAATCTCTTGCTGCTGCAATTGAATGCCTGTCCAGCTTTATGTAAGTGGCTGGGGAACTGAAACCAGACTGGTGGGCTTTGCAAGCAAGCACCTTTAATGGCGAACCATCTCCCCAGGCCCCTTCTTGATTATTTTGAAGGAGGTTCCAAGCATCATCTTATTTTATCCTTCTTATTTTTTTCCCTTAGTATTTTATTTATATATTTTTAAAAACTTTTGTTTTGTTTTGTTTTGTTTTGTTTTGTTTTGTTTTAGGCAGGGTTTCACTTTAGTCCAGGCTGACCTGAAACTCACGTTATAGCTCCAGGGTGGCCTCGAACTAATGGTGATCCTCCTACCTCTGCCTCCTGAGTGCTGGGGCTAAAAGTGTGCACCACCACACCTGGCTTTGAAAAACTTTTTACTGATAACTTCCATACATATAGACAATATACCATGATCGTAGTCCCCTCCCTAACCCCCTCCATTGAATCTCTTCTTCTTTCCTACTAGTCTTTTTTCTATTTTGATGTAATTGAGTCCCCCTCCCCGCTCCCATTATGCAAGTCTTGTATAGTAGAGTCAGCCACTATGAGGTCATGAATGTCAAGGCCACTTGAGTCAGGAAGACAGCATTTTAAGCAGTCCTCCCCTTCCTTTGGCTCTTACATTCTTTTGTGCCATCTCTTCTGCAATGGTTGCTGAGCCTTGGAGGGTGTGGTAGAGATGTCTGACTTAGTGCTGAACATGCCATTGTCACTTCTCAGCACTTTGGTGAGTTCTGAGTCATTCCAGTGATCACTGCCATCTGAAAAGAGAAGCTTCTCTAACCAAAAGTGACAGTAACATTGATATATGGGTTAATTATTTTTTTGAGACAGGGTCTTATGTAGCCCAGGCTGACCTTAAACTCAATATATAGCCAAGGATGACTTTGAACTTTTGATCTTGTGATTCTCTAGCCTCCACCCAGTTTATACAGTGCTAGGAACTGAACCCAGGGCTTTTTGCATGCTAGGCAAGCACTCTATCAACTGAGCTACATGATCAACCCCCTTCTTTTTCAGAATTTTTCTCACATGCCAGGTGAGTTTTCAAGGTAGAGTCTCACCCTAGCCCAGGCTGACTTGGAATTCACTATGGAGTCTCAGGGTGGCCTCAAACTCACGGCAAATGTCCTATCTCTGCCTCCCAAGTGCTGGGATTAAAGACATGTGCCACCATGCCTGGATTTTTTTTTTAATTATTTTATTTTGGGGCTGGAGAAATGGCTTAGAGGTTAAGGCACTTGCCTGTGAACCCTGAGTACCCAGGTTTGATTCCCCAGGACCCACGTAAGACAGATGCACAAGGTGGTGCACATGTCTGGAGTCTGTTTGCAGTGGCTAGAGGCCCTGGCGTGCCCATTCTTGCTCTCTCTCTCTCTCTCTTTATCTGCCCCTTCTCTCTCTCTCTGTCTCTCAATAAAATAATTTTAATCATTATTATAATATATAATAATTGATTATATTGTATTGTTTTATAATATTATTAATAATTTTCTAATTTTTAATTTTTATGATAGCATATAATAACTTATAATAATAATAATATGTTATTATTATTTATTTTATTTTATTATTTGAGAGACAGAGAAAGAGGCAGATAAAGAGAAAGAGCAAGAATAGGGACTTCCGGTAAGATGGCACCATAGGAACCAGGCTAGGGGAAAAAAAGCAAAAAAAAAAAAAAAAAAAAAAAACCTAGCAAAATACACTCTTCTACTAAAAAGTGAGGTGTATAGTAAATTATCAACCGCAGCAGAGAAGTAGGAGAGACCCAGAGCTTCTAGAGCCCACAGAAGCAGGCAGAAGCAGCTCCAGCAGTGGCAGCGAGTTCCATGTGGCTGAAGCCACCAGGCTCCTCCTGAGCTGCAGGACTTTAAAGCCAGGTGAGGGGATTTTCCAATCACACCATCCTCCTGGCAAACCCAAGAAACATGGGAGGAGGATGGCAGAGACCAATGGAGCAGTTTGTGAGGAAGAGGATCGCATGGACAAGCAGAGGGACTTTAGCCACCATCCACAGCCTCCCCTCCCCCACTGCCAGAGCAAGTGGCAAGCACCAGAGACCTGGGGAAGAAAGCTCACTTACCCAGCACCGAGCACGATTAGAGCAGTGACCTACAGATGCAGCCGGCCTTCCTGAGTCCACAACACAGCAAAGAAGGACCCAAGCAGCTATGCACCATACTGAGATCAAAGCTGTCCCAAAAGGTAACTTGGATTACACCAGGTTAGTACCCACCAAATAAGCCTGATGTATAGGCTTGCATTGGAAGGCCTAATTGCACCTTCCATGTCAGGGTAAATTATATGTTAAACCTGATGGATGGTCAGATCTGACATTCTTTTTTTTTTTTTTTTTAGATCTGACATTCTTAAATAAGCTATATTTTGGGCTGCTCATTTGTTGCTTCCTGATTTATAGTGCCTTTGTTTCCTCTTCTGACATTTGTTGGGGAAGGGTCCCACTTGGTCAGAAGCTGACCTTGGAACCCTCTACAGACCAGAAATCTTAGCCTCCCAGTTGACAGGATTAAGGGTGTGGGGCAACACACATCCTTAGGGACTGTGACAGTATTAAGGATCTGTTTGTCATAATACCTACTTTTGCACAAATACTCTGTGCTGTATTTCATTGAATGGGTACATTGTTTAGTTAAATTTTTAGAATTTGATTGTATTCTATTCCATTCAGCCTACCTGAATATTCTCATAAGCAGGCAAACCCAACACCTAGGGTCACTTTTGTGATTACTCTGAGAGTCTTAAGAGCCACACCTAGCACCTTAAGCTCCTATCCTGAAGATATATAACATCAGATTGATTGATACATCTAATATTACTGCAAAATAATTAGAAAACCCAAGAATTAAATTAATCCAAGATGCAAAAATCTCTACATTATAATACAAGAAACACAAAAAAATCAAGACAATATAAATCTACCAAAAAGTATTAATGTATCAGAAATGACATTCAGTGAGACTGAATTAGAGGAAATGCCTGAGAAAGATTTCAAGAGAATGATTATAAATATGTTCAAAGAACTCAAAGAGGAAATGAAAGGGTTCAAAGACCTCAAAGAGGAAATCAAAGGATTCAAAGAACACACAGGAAATAAGGAGGTCAATACTAGACATGAATAAGGAAATAGAAATAATAAAGAAAACCCAGTCAGAAATACTAGCAATAAAGAATTCAGTCAGTGAAATAAAAAACTCCGTAGAAAAACTCTCTAGTAGAATGAATGAAGGAGAGAACAGAATATCTAAACTAGAGGACCAGGTGGCAGATCTAATATAATCCAACAAAGAGAAAGACAAACTAATAGGAAGGTATGAATGGGAATTTCAAGATATTCGGGACACTATGAAAAGATCAAACATAAGAATTCAAGGTATAGTTGAAGGAGAAGAATTTCACTCCAAAGGCACAGTTGGTGTTTTCAACAAAATTATAGAAGAAAACTTTCCCCAAATTGGGAAATAGATGCCAATGCAGATACAGGAAGCCTTTAGAACAGGGACAGAGGAGTGCTCAGCACTGAAACATCTCAAACCTACCTTCCAAGGCTCAGGGTCCATTGCGGAAGATGGGGCAGAAAGAATGTAAGAGCCAAAGGAAGAGTAGGACTCCTTACAACATGCTCCTCCAGACACAAAGTGGCCTGGATATCCAGGACCTCAGAGTGCCTGACACTACCTTCATAAGACCACCATAATAGGAGGAAAAGATCAAGACATCAAACTAAAAGAGAGACTGATTGAGAGGGGGAGGGGATATGATGGAGAGTGAAGTTTCAAAGGGGAAAGTGGGGGGAGGGAAGGAAATAACATGGGATATTGTCTACAATTAAAGAAGTTGTTGGGCTGGAGAGATGGCTTAGTGATTAAGGCGCATGACTGCAGAGCCAAGGGACATCAGTTTGATTCCCCAGAACCCACGTAAGTCAGATGCACAAGGGGGCACATGCATCTGGAGTTCATTTGCAGTGGCTGGAAACCCTGGTGTCCCCATTATCTCTCTCTCTCTCTTTTTCTCTCAAATAAATAAATTTTTTAAAAAAAGAAGTTGTCAATAAAAAAAAAAAAAAAATGGGCATGCTAGGGCCTCTAGCAACTGTAAACAAAGTGTAGACATGTGTACCACCTTGTACATCTGGCTTACATGGGTCCTGGGGAATCAAACCTGGGTCCTTACACTTCACAAGCAAGTGCCTTAACCACTAAGCCATCTCTCCATTCCTAGATTTTTTTAAAAATGAGAACTTTAATATATGAGCATACTATAATTTGATCATATTTCATTATTCTACTTTGTCTCCTCTCCCCTGACCCCCATTCACTGAGGGCCTTCCTCTTTCAAGGTGATTCTTCCTCTGTATTTATTTATTTATTTTTTAAAGGGAGGGTCTTCCTGTAGCCCATGATGACCTAGAAATAACTGTGTAGTCCCAGGATGGCCTTCCTCTGCTTTGTCTCATTTCTTTTGTTCTGCTTATCTTCCACATCAAAATGTTGATGGTCTCAGAACTGTGCTGGTCTTGTAGCAGTATTGGTAACTGCTGTGGGGTCATGAATGCTCCAGTTGATTCATGTCAGGAGGCCAGTGCCCCAAAGTATTCCTTTCCACCCTGTGGCTCTTACATTCTTTCTGCCTCATCTTTTGCAATATTCCCTGAGCCTTGGACAGTGTGGTAGAAATCTACTTCAGTGTTGAACTCTTGACAGCTCTGCTTTGATGAGTTTTGAGTCTCCTCATTGTGTGCTGTCATCTCCATAGACAAGTGTCTCTGGCTGGCAGTGAGTTCAGCACTTAAAGAGTCATTCTGTCATTTCCTCTACAATGTTCCTAGAGCCCTGGCAGGTGAGATAGAGATGACTCCTCCAGCACTCAGCACTAGGCTTTCTCTTCTTGTCTTTTTGATGAGTCTTTATCCCTATCTGTAAAAAGAATGCTTTCAGCCTGCATGGTGGTGCAAGCCTTTAATCCAGCACTTGGGAGGTAGAGGTAGGAAGGATCATTGTGAATTAAAAGCCAGCCTGGAACTACAGAATGAGTTTCAGGTCAGCTTGGGCTAGAGTGAGACCCTACCTTGAAAAACAAACAAATAAACAAACAAACGAAAAAAGGCTTTCTAATGAAAAGTGAGAACAGCATTAATGAAAAGGCATAAATATATGCCTCTAGAAGGTTTTTTGATCTTCATTTAGCCAAAGAACAGTGAAAGTTTCACTCTAGGGTCTATGGTTTTCCAAGCCATACAAATCAAACATGAATTCCCTTCTACTGAGCAATGAATGCCAAGGAAGTAGGAGGATTGTTGGGAGTTTGAGGACACCCCGAGACTACATAGTAAATTCCAGGTCAGCCTGAGCTAGGAAAGAAAAAAAAGAAGAAAGAAAAAGAACACACCACATGCACAAATATTTCAGTCAGGAGTTGTGGTAGTTTGAATATATGTCCCCCAATATATTCAGTATTTTATTAGTTTATAGTTTGTTCACCTTTAGAGGCAAGGTCACTGGGGCAATGGGTTTGAACAGTAAAGATATGCAAATGTGCCTAGCAGGAGTTCCTGAAGTTTTATTCAATAAATAATATCCCTTCCTCCATAACTGTGCCTGGTCTGGAAGTTCATCTCAGCGAAACAGTAAAGTGGTACCAAGGAGTGTGGGGTGAGATGAACCTGACCATGTGGATATTCTTTTTGATTTTGTTTTGGAGTAATCAAACATGAATTCCCTTCTACTGAGCACATACCATGAGAGTTTGAAATCCAAAACAACTGTATTGAATGAGCCAAACACTGGAACTTTGTTGGAACTGGGCTCTACGTTTGGCCAAATGACTAAACTTAAATTTGTAATGCAATAGTGGCATGTCTGCTCTGGGGGAACCAACTGCTCTCTAATTGGATTGGAGGTCCTTTCTATGGAAGGAATTACATGCCTAGTACTGAAAACCTAATCAAAAGCCCATGGCAGGGGAGGTCATGAGCCTTAGTAGTATAAAGCCTGCTCTTGTCTGGCTAAATGCATATATTATTCTCACCAAACTGCCCTGAAAGCACTATACTTAATGTTCATATTCACATATTAATGCAACTCTCACTTTTGGTTAGAGAAGCTTCTCTTTTCAGATGGTAGTGACCACTGGGACGATCCAAAAGGCAACATAGTGCTGAGAAGAAGTGACAGAGGAGTGTCTAACACTGAAACATCTCCATCACACCCTCCAAGGCTCAGGGTTCATTGCAGAAGAGGTGGGGGAAAGAATGTGAGAGCCAAAGGAAGGGTACCACTCCTTACAATGCAACTGTCCAGACAGAAATTGGCCTTGATATCTATGACCTTGCAGTGCCTAGTGATACCTTCACAAGACCCTCATAATAGGAGAAAATGATGACATCAAATTAAAAGAGAGACTAATGAAGAGAGGGAGGGGATATGATGGAAAGTGGAGTTGTGAAGGGGAGTGGGCAAGGAGAGGGAATTATCATGGTTAATGTCTGTAAGTATAGAAGTTGTCAATAAATTTAAAAAAAAAAAAAGAAATAGCATCTCTGTATGGGCAGATTTTCCCCCATGGATATCAGGGCCCAAAGGCAGAGTAAATGTACTGGAATACTGAATGTGTAAGCATGGTCAGGGGCTTGGCCTTCTCTAGAGGTATTTAGGACAATAGAGATGGTCATTCCTTAGACATTATGGGACCATTGTGGAAGAGGTGGCAGACAGAATGGTAAAGCCAAGGAAGGGACGGAGTGCTTACAATGCTGTTTTCCAGACTCAAAGTGGCCTTGATATCCATGACCTCACTGTATCTGATGTTACCTACACAAGACCTGCATAATAGGAGGGGGGAAAATGATGGCATCAAACTAGGAGACTAGCTGGAAAGAAGGGATTCAGAGGAGGGGATATTTGGGAGGGGGCCTAGTACTGAAAACCTAATCAAAAGCCCATGGCAGGGGAGGTATGAGCCTTGGGTGGTATTATGATCATGATACACTAGTCTATATTTAGGGAAGTTGCAGTGACCACTGGGACGATCCAAAAGGCAACATTTAAAAACAGCCTCCATCATAGTGGTGCATGCCTTTAATCCCAGCAAGTAGGAGAAAATGATTTTAAAAGAGAGGGAGAGGTAGGAGGATTGCTGTGAGTTCGAGGCCACCCTGAGACTAAGACTATATAGTTAGTTCCAAGTCAGCCTGAGCTAGAAGGAGACCCTCCTTACCTTATGGGACCATTGTAGAAGAGGTGGCAGACAGAATGGCCAAGGAAGGGAAGGAGTGCTTACAATGCGTTTTCCAGGTGGCCTTGATATCCATGACCTCACTGTACGCCCTACACAAGACCTAAATAGGAGGGGAAAATCCCAGCACTGGAAAGAAGGGATTCAGAGGAGGGGATATTTGGGAGGGGGAAAGGGAAGTATTGGGTGGTATTATGATCATGATACATAGTCTATATTTAGGGAAGGGGGCATAGTGGTGCAGGCCCAGAGGAGAGGGAGAGGTAGGAGGATTGGAGGATCACTGAGAGTTTGAGGCCACCCTGAGACTACATAGTTAATTCCAGGTCGGCCTGGACCAGAGTGAAACCCTACCTTGGAAAAAAAAAAAAAAAAAAAAAAAAAAAAAAAAAGAAAAGAAATGGAACCAGCCTAGTTATCCCTCAACTGAGGAGTGGATAATGAAGATGTGGTACATCTATACAATGGAGTTCTATTCAGTGGTAAAGAAAACATGAAATTATGAAATTTGCAGGTACATTGATGGATCTGGAAAGGATTATACTTAGTGAGGTAACCCAGACCCAGAAAGCCAAATGTCACATGTTCTCTCTCATATGTGGATCCTAGCTACAAATGTTTGGACTTGTATGTGAGTTAGAATAAAACTCAGTAGCAGAGGCCAGTAAGCTGAAAAGGGGATATAAGGGAGAGAGGAGGGAGGACTTACGAGGATGATATTGTATATATTTAAGTAGAAGAACCAATTACTGGGGGTGGAAAGCCCTAAGTTAAGTCAGGGGAATAGACTGAGAAATGGGAAGGTGGGGGGAGTGTTAATCAAAATCTAAGAGGGCATGAATAAGTCATATGGAAATCTACCTTTTTAGACAATGGCACGCCTAGAAGCCATAGACAGTTACTAGAATATTTTCAGTGCCAGGGTTGGGGTACCTTCCAGTTAGTTGTTGGCCAGGGAGGTCCCTAATGTCCCCCAAACATTACAGGCCATTGCCAAGGCACTTGGTTTCCCACCAGGAATAGATGGTAAGACCCTATTATTGAAAACTCCACATGCTTGGGTTGTAAGATCACTGAGAAATCTTGCTGGAGCTGAGCTGAAAACCTCCTCCATGTGGACCGGGTGACAGAAAGCTAGAAAAAGCAATGCTGCCTGCAGCTCCATGGGAGAGAGAGAAGTCATTGGTGGAGATAAACAACAGTGGACGCTGCATGCCTTCAGTTTGACCAGGCAGGCCAAATGAGCCAACCGGTGCCATAGTGGCATGTCTGTTATGGGGGAAATTAACTGCTCTCTAATTGGACTGGAGGCCTACTCCACATCCCTGATACTGAAAACCTGTGATGGGGGAGGTCATGAACCCTAGGGTTGTAATGCCTGCTGGTATCTGACTAAATGCATATATTATGCTCACCAAACTGCCCAGTAAACACTTCTCTTAACATCCATACCCATATATTAATGCTACTGTCACTTTTGGTTAAAGAAGCTTCTCGTTTCAGATGGCCGTGACCTCTGGGATGACTCAAAGGGCACCACAGTGCTAAGAAGTGACTGAGGAGTTCTCAAACTTGAAACATCTCTACCACACCTTCCAAGGCTCGGGGTCCATTGGGGAAGAGGTGGTGGAAAGAATGTAAGAGCCAAAAGAAGGGTAGGATGCCTTACAATGCACTCTTCCAAACACAAAATGTCCTGGATATCCATGACCACACAGTACTTGGCACCTCCTACACAAGACCATCTTAATAAGAGGAAAAGATGATGACATCAAAATAAAAGAAACTGAAAACAGGAATGGTGGTGCACGCCTTTAATCCCAGCACTTGAGAGGCAGAGGTAGGAGGATCGCCATGAGTTTGAGGCCACCCTGAGAATACAGAGTGAATTCCAGGTCAGCCTGTGCTAGTGTGAGACTCTACCTTGAAAAAGGAAAAAAAAGAGAGAGAGAGACTGGTTGAGAGGGGGAGGGAATATGATAGAGAGTGGAGTTCAGAAGGGGAAATTGGGATGAGTTACCATGGTTTATTGTCTATAATTATGGAAGTTGTCAATAAAAATAAATGCAATCTTTTATATATGTATATATATATTTGCAAGTAGAGAGAGATAGATAAGAAACGGACAGAGAGAATGGGCATGCAAAGGCCTCCAGTAAACGGATTCCAGATGCATGTGCCACTTTGTGCATCTGCATCTGGCTTTATGTGGGTACTGAGAAGTCAAACTCAGGTCATTAGGTTCTGTAGGCAAGTGCCTTAACTGCAGAACCACCTCTCCAGCCACACCCCACCTTTTTCTTTATTTTGTTTATTTATTGTTTTGGCTTTTTGAGGTAGGTTCTCATTCTTGGCCAGGCAGACTTGGAATTCACTAGGTATTCTCAGGGTGGCCTGGAGCTCACAGTGATCCTCCTACCTCAGCCTCCAGAGTGTTGGGATTAAAGGGCTGTGCCACATGCTCGGCTACCTTTTTCTTTAATTTAGAAGTTTTTTTTATTGACAACTTCTATAATTATAGACAATGAACCATGATAATTCTCTCCCCTCTCCCACTTTCCCCTTCACAAATCCACTCTCCATCATATCCCCTCCCTCTCTCAATTAGTCTCTCTTTTATTTTGATTTCATCATCTTTTCCTCCTATTATGAGAGTCTTGTGTAGGTAGAGCCATGCCCTGCGAGGTCATGAATATCCAGGCCATTTTGTGTCTGGAAGATTGCATTGTAAGCAGTCCTACCCTTCCTTTGGCTCTTACATTCTTTCCACCATCTCTTCTGCAATGGACCCTGAGCCTTGTGATAGAGATGTTTCATTGCTGAGCACTTCTCAGCACTATGGTGCCTTTTGAGTCATCCCAGAGGTCACCACCATCTGAAAAGAGAAGCTTCTCTAACCAAAAGTGAGAATAGCATTAATATATGGGTATGAATGTTAAGAGAAGTGCTTACCAGGCACTTTTTTATTTTATTTGGGATAGGGTGGGTGTGGATTGATTTTTTTTGATACAGGATCTTATGTAGCCCAGGATAGCCTGCAACTTGCTATGTAGCTGAGGATTAGGTTGAACTTTTTTTCTTTCTAAAATTTATTTATGAGAGAGAGAGAGGGAAAGACAGAGAGGAAGAATGGGCACACCAGGGAAATGAACCCCACATGTATGCGCCCCCTTGTGTATCTGGCTTATGTGGATACTGAGAAATCAAACATAGGACTTTAGGCTTTTGGGCAAGCATCTTAACCACTGAGCCATCTCTCCAGCCCCTAGTCTGAACTTCTGTTCATCCTGTTTCTACCTTCCAAGTCTTTTTTTTCTTTTCTTCTCTGATGAGTAGATTGAACCCAGGACTTATGCATGTGATGGACTACTGAGCTTACCTTACTCCTAATATTTTGGTTTTCGAATACATTCAAGACACTGTTCTAAGTGATGTATAAAATAGTGACAGCCTTCAAGGAAATTTTAATTTGAGAAAATAAGACATGTACACAAGTTTCTTCCATGAAATGTAGAAAATGTGTTATATGAAATATCTAAGTCTGGGCTACAGAGATGGCTTAGTAGTGAAGGTGTTTGCCTGCAAAGTTTAAGGACCCAGTAAACCCCAGGCAAAAGGTGGCACATGTGTCTGAAATTCGTTTGTAGTGGCTGGAGGCCCTGGCCCATTCTGTTTCATATATAAAATACCTAAGTCTGGTATGGTGTTGTATACCTATAGTCCCAGCACTCAGTAGGCAGAGGAAGAAGGATCAGGAGTGCAAGGTTACCCTTGGCTACACAGTGAGTATAGTGAGTTTGAGGCCAGCCTAGGCTACATGAGACCCTGTTTCCAAAAAAAAAAAAAAAAAAACATGGGCTGGAGAGATGGCTTAGCAGTTTTTAAATGCTTGCCTATGAAGCCTAAGGACCCCGGTTCAAGGCTCGCTTCTCCAGGACCCACATAAGCCAGATGCACAAGGGGGTGTATGCATCTGGAGTTCGTTTGCAGTGGCTGGAGGCCCTGGTACACCCATTCTCTCTCTCTCTACCTGCCTATTTCTGTATCTCTCTCTCAAATAAATAAATAAATAATAAAATATTTTAAAAAAATAAATAAACACAAAGCAATGTTTAGATGGGGATATAACTTCTTGTTGGACCATATTTTGAGTTTATACTGAAGGGACCAAACTGACTCCATGACAGGCCTCAGTAAGGTGCTGCCCCGACTAGGCCCAAGTTTCCATTTCCAGGAGGGGCGAGCTCTGGGGACTGAGTATGTACAAACGTAACTGCTGCTTGCTTAGCCAATCACGTTAGGAGGTTATCTCCTCTGTCTGAAATTTCCTAGACCTGGCTGCCAAAACCTTAATACCAGTCAAAAAAACACAAGTACAGTTACTGTTCAAATTAGCCAATCATGCTAAAAGATTAAAAGCCGCCAACATTCCTTTAACTGTGCTTAAAAGGGAGCCTTCAAGCTCCTTGGGTCATACATAGTGAATTCCAGGTCAGCCTGGGCTAGAGTAAGACCCTTCCTTGAATAAACCAAAAAACCAAAAAAAAAAAAAAAAAAAAAAAAAAAGAACTATTGGGAAAACACTCTAGCAATCCTAACAAGTCAGGAGCATCAGGAGCTTGAGGCCATCGTGGTCTTGGTCTTGGAGTGCCACACCACCTTGGTCAAGAGTCGTGGTTGGGGGAAAGAAAGAGAGAGACAGTGTTTCAGAAAGCCAACCAACCATCAAACCAAACTAAAAGAAAAAACACAGCAAACAAAATAACAAAAACTGGGAAAAATATACATGCGGTTATTCATCAAATGCTAATAGTGATTCTCTTTAGGGATATATATATATTTAAGATTTTATTTTTTTAAATTTATTTATTACAGACAGAGAGGGAGAGAGAGAGAGAGAGAGGAGAGAGAGAGGGAGAGTGAGAATGGGCATGCCAGGGCTTCTAGCCACTGAAAACGAACTCAAGAAGCATGCACCACCATGTGCATCTGGCTTACATGGGACATGGAGATTCGAACCGGGCTCCTTAGGCTTCACAGGCATGTGCCTTAACCGTTAAGCCATCTCTCCAGCCCTAGGGATATAATTTTTTTTTCAGTGTGTGCGTTGATGTGAAGAATTGTGGGCACATTAGTGGTGGTCAGAGGACAACTTTCCAGGGTTGGCCCTCACTTTCCAACTCATTGAGGCAGGGTCCCTGGTTCTTGTTCACAGTGATTCATTCACAAAGCTAGCTGTCTCAAGAGCTTTTAGTTAATTATCTTGTCTGTGCCTCTCATCTCACCATCAGTGTACTGGTATTACAAAAGCCTGCCATAACTTCCAGCTTTTACATGGAGTCTGGGATTCTGAACTCAGGTTTGCACTGCAAGTACGTTGAGCCATCTCCCTAGACTGGAGATACATTTTTTTTTTTTTTTGAGAGAGAGAGAGAGAGAGAGAGAGAGAGGAGAGGAAGAGGAAGACAGATAGAGATGGGCGTGCCAGGGGCCTCTCAGCTGCTGCAAACGAAATCCAGATGTGTGTGCCCCCTTGTGGTCAAGTGTGGCATTGCACTCTTGCATCATTTTGCATCTAGCTAAACGTGGGACCTGGAGATTGGAACCAGCATTCTTAGGATTAGGAGGCAGGCGCCTTAACCACTAATCCATCTCTCCAGCCCATAATTTTTAAAACTTTTTATTTTTTATTTTTTATTATTTTTTTGGAGAGAGAGACACAGAGAGAGAAAGGAGAGGGAGAGGAAGACAGAGATGGGCACGCCAGCAGTGTCTCAGCTGCTGTGAACGAAAGCCAGATGTGTGCGCCCCCTTGTGGTCAAGTGCGGCATTGCACCCTTGCGTCACTTTGCATCTGGCTAAACGTGGGACCTGGAGATCGGAACCGCTGGAGATTGGAACCAGTGTTCTTAGGCTTAGGAGGCAAGCGCCTTAAACCCTAAGCCATCTCTCCAGCCCTCCAGCCCATAATTTTTAATAATTTAAATTTTTGTTTATCTGCAATTTATTTGATTATTAATTTTTTTCTTTTTTGGTTTTTCAGTTTTTCAAGTTAGGGGTTCACTCTAGCCCAGGCTGATCTTGAATTCATTATGTAGTCTCAGGGTGACCTTGAACTCAAAGTGATTCTCCTACCTCTGCCTCCTCCTGAGTGCTGGGATTAAAGGTGTGCACCACCATGCTCACCTTTTCTTTTGTAAGGTAGGGTCTCACTCTGGCCCAGGCTGACCTGGAATTAACTATGTAGTCTAAGGGTGGCCTTGAGCTCACAGCAATCCTCCTACCCCTACCTCTGGTGTGCTGGGTTATTGGTTTATTTAAGACAATGTCTTATGTAGCCCAGCCTGGCCTCAAACTTGCATTGAGGCTGGCCTTGAACTCCTGATTTTCCTGCCTCTACTTTCTCAGTGCTGGGATTACAGGAACACACCACCATGTCTAGATTAGTATATCTTTCTAAAATATTACTTTATTACTTGTGGGCTGGAGAAATGGCTTAGCAGTTAAGGTGCTTGCCTGCAAAGCCAAAGGACCCAGGTTCAATTCCCAGGACCCATGTTAGCCAGATGCACAAGGTGGAGCATGCATCTGGAGTGCGTTTACAGTGGCTGGAGGCCCTGGTATGCCCATTCTCTCTCTCTCTCTTTCTCAAATAAATAAAAATTAAAAAAATAAAATATTATGGGCTGAGAGATGGCTTAGCAGTTAAGGCGTTTGACTGCAAAGCCAAAGGATCCTGGTTCAACTCTCCAGTACCCACGTAAGCCAGATGCACAAGGGGGTGCGTGCATCTAGAGTTTGTTTGCAGTGGCTGGAGGCCCTGGAGCACCCATTCTCTCTTCCTCTGTGTGTGTGTGCCTCTTTCTCTTAAATAAATGAATTAAATATAAAATAGTTTTAAAAAATAAAATATTACTTATGAAATAAAAGGGGGCATATAATTGATTTTTTTTTTCGAGGTAGGGTTTCACTCTGGTCCAGGCTGACCTGGAATTAACTATGTAGTCTCAAGGTGGCCTCAAACTCATGGCGATCCTCCTACCTCTGCCTCCCGAGTGCTAGGATTAAAGGCGTGTGCCACCACACCCAGCTTTCATTGTTGTTTTGAGGCAGAGTCTTGCTTTGTAGTTCTGGCTGGCCTTGAACTTGCCACAATTCTCTTGGATCTTTCTCTCTTCAACTGCTGAGATTACAAGCATGTACCACAATTTAAAAAAAAATCAAGAAATCAGGTACAGAGGTTGGGGAATGTAATTAAGTAAAAGAGTGACTGTCTAGTATGTACAAGGTCTTGAGTCCAATTCACAACAGGACCAGAGTCAATATCCTTCTGTTTTTGCAGGGAAGGATGGGAGTTTAGACAAAGTTTCATGTACCTGTGGCTGGGCTTGAGTACCTGATCTTCCTGTTTCAGCTTCCCAAGTACTAAAATTACAGGCAGGTAAACCACACTCAACCAAATAATGATTTCAAAGATAGGATAGCTCTAACATGATCCTGACCCAGTAATTAAAAAAAGTGCTATTTAGCCAGACATAATGGTGCATGCCTTTAATCCTAGGACTCGGGAGGCAGAGGTAGGAGTTCACCCTACTTCGAAAAACCAAAAAAAAAAAAAAAAAAAAAAATAAATGTAATCAAATAATTGCCAAAGTTTCAGAATATGGATCTGTGGGGAAAATGTTGTTATTGGTAATACTGTTGGTGCTGGAGTGATAGTTTAGCACTTACCTGTGAATTCTCCAGAACCCACATAAGTCAGATGCACAAGGTGGCCCATGCATCTGGAGTTCATTTGCAGTGGCTGGAGGCTCTGGAGTGCCCATTCTCTCCATCTCTCTTCTCTCTCTCTTTTGTTTGCAAACAAATAAATAAAAATATTTTTTAAGGGGCTAGAGAGATGGCTTAGCAGTTAAGGCATTTGCCTGCAAAGCCAAAGGACCCTGGTTCAATTCTCCAGGACCTATGTAAGCCAAATGCTCAAGAGGGCGCATGCATCTGGAGTTTGTTTGCAATGTCTGGATGCTCTGGCACACCCATTGTTCTCTCCCTCTCTGTCTCTTTCTCTCTCTCTCAAATAAATAAATAAAATATATTTAAAAATATTTTTAAAAAAACTATTGGAAACTGGAAATAAGAATAAAGCTAATTTTATTTTCAAGGCAGAAAAAATTCTTAATTTTAGCTCATTATATAATTGTCCTGGCAGAAAAGATATTCTAAAAAGGGACATTTGCACTCCTCTCTTTGTCTATCAGACTATTGAACAAACAGATCCCAGGCATAATCCTAGCACTTGGGAGGCTGAGGTAGAAGAATCGTAAGTTCAAGGCCAGCCTGAGACTAACTCAAGGTCAGCCTGGGCTATAGTGAGACCCTACCTTGAAAAGCCAAAAAAAAAAAAAAAAGTAAAAAAAGAAAAGAAAAGGAAAAGGCTAAAGCCCTGGTGTTAGCCAGAGGAACTAGCCTCCTATGAAGAGATTTCACATAACTCTGACAACTCATTTTTCCCCATCTTCCTTCCCTTCCCTTCCCTTCCCTTCCCCTTCCTCCTTTCCTTCTTTCCTTCCTTCCTTCCTTCCTTCCTTCCTTCCTTTTTTTCTTTTCTTTTCTTTTCTTTTTTTGGTTTTTCGAGGTAGGGTCTCACTGTAGCCCAGGCTGACCTGGAACTCACTATATAGTCTCAGGGTGGCCTAGAACTCACTGTGATCCTCCTACCTCTGCCTCCCAAGTGCTGGGATTAAAAGCATGCACCACCACACCGGGCTTTTAAAAAATTTTTATTAATGACAACTTCCTTAACTGTAGATAATATCACATGGTACTTACCTCCCTCCCCCCACTTTCCCCTTTGAAACTCCACTCTCCATCCTATCCCCTCCCCTCTCAATCAGTCTCTCTTTTAATTTTGATGTCATCATCTTTTCCTCCTATGACAATGGTCTTGTGTAGGTTGTTTCAGGCACTGTGAGGTCATGGATATCCAGGCCATTTTGTGTCTGGGAGAGCACATTGCAAGGAGTCCTACCCTTTCTTTGGCTCTTACAGTCTTTCCACCACCTCTTCCTGAGCCTGGAAGGTGTGTTAGAGATGTTTCAGTGCTGAGCACTCCTCTGTCCCTTCTTCTCAGTACCATGGTGCCTTCTGAGTCATCCCAAGGTCACCACCATCTGAAAAGAGAAGCTTCTCTAACCAAAAGTGAGAGTCGCGTTAATATATGGATATGAACATTAAGAGAAGTGCTTACTGGGCAGTTTGGTGAGCATAGAACATACATTTAGCCAGGCACCAGCAGATGTTACACCCCTAGGGCTCATGACTACCCCTGTTGTAGGTTTTCAGTATCAGGGATGTATTCCCTCCCATGGAGTGGGCCTCCAGTCCAATTAGAGAGCGGTTGGTTTCCCCCGATAACAGACATGCCACTATTGCACCTGTTGGTTCATTTGGCCTGGCTGGCCCAATTTAGAGCTTTCAGTGTTCACTGTTGAGTACCTTCACTGGTGTTTTCTCCCCCATTGAACTGCATGTAGTGTAGCTTTTCCCAGCATTCTGTCAGCTGGTCCAGCAGGATTTCTTAGTGACCTTGCCACCCAAGTATGTGGAGTCTTCAGCAATAGGTGTGGAGTCTTCAGCAATAGGTTCTTACCATGTATTCCTGGTGGGAAACCAAGGGCCTCAGCAATGGTCTGTAAGTTTTGGGGGTATCTGTGACCTCCCTGGCCAACAACTCACTAGAAGGTATCCCATCCCTGGCACTGAAAATTTTCTAGTAACAATTTATGGCTTCTGAGTGTTCCATTGTCCAGAAAAATAGGTTTCCATATGACTTATTTATATCCTTTTAGATTTTGATTAGCCTTCCCTCCACCTTTCCTTTTCTCAATCTGGCTCTTTTATTATCTTAACAAAAACTATCTTGTGCCAGGTGTAGTGGTGCATGCTTTTAATCCCAACACTAGGCAGGCAGAGGTAGGAAGGTCACTGCGAATTGAAGGCCATCCTAGGACTACAAAATGAGTGCCAGGTCAGCCTGGACTAGAGTGAGTCCTTATCTTGAACCCTCCCCCCAAAATTATATTGTGTGTTGCAGCCAGTGTGCCATGGTGCACATGTGGAGGCAGGATGATAAGATCCTCCACCTTGTTTTGAGGCAGAATCTCTTGCTATTTACCTCTGCTATTACTAATGCCAGGCTGGCTGCCCAGGTGTTTCTGGAATTCTCCTGTCTTCACCTCAGGAAAACTGAGATTACAGATGCTTGTTACTGTGTCTGAATTTATGTGATAGGGATCTGAACTCTGGTCATCAAGCTTTTGTGACTCATGGAACCATTTTACCAGTCCTTATTAAGCCATTCTGCAGGACAGACCAGAGCCAAGGCAATGATGAATCAATGATGGGCAAGACCACATCTTTTCTTTTTAACTTTTTATTGACAGCTTCCCTAATTATAGACAATAAACCATGATAATTCCCTCCCCCGACTTTCCCCCTCACAAATACACTCTTCATCATATTCCCTCCCCCCTCAATTAGGCACTGTGAGGTCATGGATATCCAGGCCATTTTGTGTCTGGATGATTGCATTGTAAGCAGTCCTACCCTTCCTTTGGCTCTTACATTCTTCCCGCTACCTCATCCCCAGTGGGCCCTGAGCCTTGGAAGGTGTGATAGAGATAGATGTCTCAGTGCTGAACACTAAACTGTCAGCCCTCAGCATTATGGTGACTTTTGAGTCATCCCACTGAAGACCATATCTTGATGGGGACTGCTTAACTCTGCATACTTTTTGTCCTCTATTTAAACCTAAATCTCATGTCAGTAATCTGAAGATGGACTTGGTGTGTGTATGTAAGAAGGGGTGGGTCACTGCACCTTATTGTTTGCTCATTTTCCCAATGTGGGCACATTGGATAAATCTTTCAGTATTTCACTATTTGTTGGCATATTAGGGATGGGAGACTGAGCCCAGCTTGGTGGGACTGTCAGAACCCAAACTCCAGTAATATTTACTTCCCAAATTTTTGTAGTGATACTACTCTCCAAGTTAAGCTTCTGTCAGTGGATAAGTTTTAAGTGATAAGATTAAGAATAACTATCAAGGGCTGGAGAGATGGCTCAGCAGTTAAAGGGGCTTGCTTTCAAAACCTGACTGTCTGGGTGTGATTCTCTAGTACCCATGTAAAGTTAGATGCCCATGCATTTGGAGCTCATTTTGCAGCAGCAGTAGGAGGCCCTGGTGTGCCCATTTTCTCTCTCCCTCAAACAAATAAATTTTTACAAAGAAAACAAAGGTAGGGCAATTAAACTGAAGAGGGAGAGGCAAGCCTGTTTTCTACTCCCTCCCTTTCTCTTTCTCTCTCTTTTTGAGGTTTTTCGAGGTAGGGTCTTGCTCTTGCCCACATTGTTCTGGAAATCACTTTGTAGTCTCAGGGGTAGCCTCCAACTCAGGGTGATTCTCCTATGTAGGCCTCTGGAGTGCTGGGATTAAATGCAGGTGTCACACATGGCTCTCCTTTTCTTTGTCTTCTCTTTCTTGGCAGGGTCTCAATCTATCCTGGGTTGATGTGGAACTCACAGACTGGCCTCAAAATCACAGCCATCATCTTCTCAGCATTCTGAATGGTAGGATTACAGGTATAAGCGTCACCCCCCCCCCTTTTAAACAGGGTCTCATATAGTCTTGGTTGTTTTGGAATTTACTATGTAGCTTGAACTTCTGATCCTCCTGCCTCATGCTGAGACTAAGACATGGCCTACCATGCCCGGTATTGTCCAGTACAGAGGATTGGACCCAAAGCTTCATGCATGCGAAGCAAGCCCTAACAAGAATCTTCAGTAAGGAAGCTTTAGAAGTGTTTGGGAGTGAAAATGAATGTAAAACGAGTCTTTAAAGAACGTGAGGCGGAAACATGACCAAAATAGCCTCAAAGACTCGTTTTAATTACATATCAAATACACAACATTTCGGTGATGGCGTGACTTTTTTACTTCTTTCTTAATCTATCGCTTTCCAGATGTCCCAGCATTTTCTACTCTTTCAATCTGAATCAGCTCACCAAATTCAAACACCTGCCATCACATCCTACCTGTGCAGCAGTAATAGAGCATATTGTGAAGGGTAGGTCAGAAGCATTGGTATTTCAACTACAGAAGGGAAGAGGAAAGGGAAGTGTAAATAAGAGTGATGGAGAGAGAGGAAGGATGGGGGAAGGCGACTGAAGAATACAAGAGCCCGATGTGGTGGCGCCTGTCAGCAATCACATCATTCGGGAGGATCGTGAATTGAAGCCAGCCTGGACTATATGGCGCAGACCCTGCATTAAAGAAAAATCACGTAAAAAGTAATTAAGAGGCCAGTGAGTTGGGGCAAGGTTCACCACCTTTCGATTTTCCACGGCAAGGAGAGAGCCTCGCTTTTCACAGAGTTCCACTTGGGTCTGGAGCAAGTTTTGCGCCCTCAAAGCTTCAATTCTGGGAGGTTCTCAGCTCCGGGGGTGCTTCAGTCTTTTCGCCCGGGAAGGCTGATGACATCATCCCAATCAGAGGAGCCAGGCCAGCTCTTCCACTTGGAACTCGAGCGCTCGCTCCCCCACTCCCCCCAACGTAGCTAAGTCTTGCTCCTTAAGGAGACCGGGATGGAGCACCAGCGTTCCCGGGTCAGGCAGGCGCTCCAGGAGGCTTCAGGTTGTAGCCTCAGGCTCCTGAATGGCCCAGGGAACTACTTCTCGAGTCTGCGAGCTACACCTACACAGGCACACGTGACCACCCACGCCCGTCGCTGTGCCCAGATCCTCAGCTGCACACCCCCTAACAAGGCGGGTGCGGAGGAGTCCAGCACAGTCAGCAGGGCCCCCAGGGCCACGCATGGGAAGGCGTCTGGCCGTGGTGCGCCTGCGCAGTGCTCAGGCAGCGCCTCCCGCGGGCGCGCTCGTACTCCGCGCACCCTATCAGGCGGCCCCAGGGAGCGCGCCCGCGGCCTCGCCCTCTCTGGCCCCGCCCTCGCCCCTCTCCGTCGGGCCCGACTGAGGCCCCGCGCTCCCGTCTCCGCCTCCGCCCGCACCCCCCGCGCGCCTGCGCAGAGGCGGACCGCAGGGCGAGGCGAGGGCTCTCGAGAAGGGCGGGCGTACGTCCTTGCGTGCGTCTCGGGCAGCGCGCACGCCGGCGTGAGAGGGCACGGGGAAAAGGTGGCTCTGGCCCGGGAGGCTCGGCTTCTTGAGGCTATGTAGCCAGGTTCCTCGGTTCGCGCTCTTCCTCCGCCGCCCTCGCCGCGTGCCAGCGCGGAGCGTCTGCTCGGGAGGAGCTGTCTTCGCGCCTGCCCCGCGCCCTCGACGGTAAAGCCCGCCCGCCCGCCCGTGGGAGCGTCCCGGCCGAGCAGCCCTGAGGGGGAGGGGAGGCCATCTTGTCCCGACCGACTCCCCGGAACCGGGCGGAGCGGCTGGGAGAGGCTGCGGACTCGCGGTCGCCGCCCCTCGGAGGCACGGACGCCGCCACCGTCGGGGCCCGCCCGCCCGCCGGCCGAGGCCGTTCCGGGTCTCCCGCTCCGTCTCGACATCTCCTCCCCCCGCTTCCCGGCTTCTCCAGCCCCAAATCGCCCGGTGAGGAGTTGGCCGTCGTGAGAAGGACCGATCCCTTGGGGCCGCCGGCGGCGAGAGCCAGAGCCGCTCCTCCCAATGGCGAAGAAGACGTACGACCTGCTTTTCAAGCTGCTCCTGATTGGGGACTCGGGAGTGGGGAAGACCTGCGTCCTTTTTCGTTTTTCGGATGATGCCTTCAATACCACCTTTATCTCCACCATAGGTAAGACCTGTGGGAGGATGATGTACGGGCGCCGGAGCCGCCAGCCGATCTCTTTATTCCAGACATCTTGCTTCCCGTAATATACGCCTTTGTTTCAGTGATTCCTCTCCAGACGACAGGCTTAAGTTACTGTTCGAATCCGTCTAGCGCTCACTGGGGTGGGGTCTTCTTCCCTTGCTTTCCATCCGCTCTTTTGCTTTCAAGTCTCCCTCTGCTCCGTGCCTGCTGGTACAAAACCTGCAGCATTTAACAGTGATCCACAGTCCTGTTTCTTTAAGTGACTTGACTGTTTTTCCTCCCGTTTTTGTGTGGAGTTACTAGATGTGTAATATTTGTAATGGACATATTTTAGTGGTTGGAATTTAAGCAGCACTAGCTATGTTGTAAAGGCCTTAATTTCTCCTTGGGGGTCAAAGAGAATTTTCCATATGGTCATAACTTAGAGTAAACTTAAGAGTCGAAGATTGATGAAGGAAAAAGAGGGGAAAAATGAGTTGGCCGTCTTGACTAAACCATTGATGTGTCAAACAATCGGAGGCTCTTGGTGCTTGGGGTGGGAATCTCACATGTTTGCCTCACTGCTTTTCCAGACATCAACTGAAGCAGTAATCTGAGCAAGATGATCAGTTTCTGTCCTCTACCCGTCGGAATGAAGTCACGTTCTCCTATTTTACTTGAGGCTAGAATTTACAGGAAAGTATTTTGCCAGTCATAGTTCTAAGGACTTTAAATGTACTTACACCACATGTTTCAGAATTACTTGGTGTGGAAGTAAGAGTTAACGATTGCCCTTTTGAATTGGTTTCTCGTTTTGGAAAAAGAAAGGTTCTAAGAAGTCCTTTGGACTCTAGCACTAACATTAATTTTGTTAATTGTACATGAAAGCTACTCTCCCCTTCCCCTACATACACACAAATTCTTTAAAGGACACCTAGTTGCCTTGTCATTTGGAGCCCAGCTCCAGCATTGGGACAGTATGGTAAATCTTGTGTTAAATGTAGCTAATTTCATGATGAGACTATTGAGGCAACCGCATCCTCTTTAAATTCTGGAAATTGTGAAAAATAAGCTGATTTTACAGAAGTCATTGGTTTGGATTTATATCTCTCAACAACTTAACTCGTTCCCATAAACAGGTTATATTGAAATTAAATTAGACAAGTAATTGTTTAAAAAAGGTTATTATTTTACTTACTTTGTGGGGTTATCATCACCATTATTTCCTGAGCATTATACTATTTTCTGGGACTATCATAAATTTCATGAAGCTTGGAACTTTAATCTGCCTTGTGAGTTAGCACTACCTAGCACTAAGTTTGCTTTTAGCTGTAGCTAGGTGAGTCAGGTGGTTAGCTTGGTTAGCAAATATTTATTGAGCATCTAATGCTAGGTACTGTTACAGGCACTGAGAGTAAGTGGTGGACAGACAATACACTTCTTGGGCATTCCGGCAATGCACAATGGTGTTGAAAGTACTACAGTAGTAAGCACAGAGAGGAAGGAACTAGCCTAAATTGTGGAAATGTGAATACCTTTGTATGGACATGATGTTTAAAATGAAATCTGAAGAATTGCGTGGGAAGGCGATGAGATACAGCCTTTCTGAAAGGGAGGATATATTTTATTTGGTCAGTTTTAATCTGCCATTGAGAAGACTACTGGAAAGTAGGAAGCATAACATTAGTCTACCCCTGTCTTGGTGAATGGTACAATTACCTCTTCCCCTCTTATTAGGTATTGAACCTATGGTCTCCTGCTTGCTAGACAAGCACTCTTATCACGGACCTGCATTCCCAGTTCTTCCTGATGGTGTAATCTTTGTGGGTAGTCCTTTTACTCATGAAAATGGGTGGTGATGTCACACCAAGCCTGGGTTGGAATCCTGACAGCAACTTTGGCAAGTTGTTTACTTTCCATTGCTTCAGTTTCTGCTTAAAATAGTGTTGGACAAATACTATAGAATTATCTACTACATAAAGTAGTTGTGAAGATTTTACAGGTCATTGAGAGTAAAGCATGGTGCCACTCACTTTGTAGGAGCATGGTGAACATTAGCTATGTATATTATATTCCCTTTTGCTACAGATGTGAGACAGAATATGTTTTATGGATTAAAAGTGTCCTGCACACATGGCCACGCAGATGTGTGTTGGTGTTCTGCTAAATAGTTTCAGTTTGGTCTGTGATGCAAATGTTATTTACTTATATATTTATTTGCAGTTGTGGAGGAGAATGAGAGAATTTGCAACTGCAAACGAACTCCAGATGCATGCACTACTATGTGCATCTGGGGAGTTGGACCTGGGGCCAAGAGACTTTGTAAGCAAGCATCTTTAATATTTGAGCCATCTCCCAGTCCCTTCCCCTCACTTACATTTTTGATATTTTGATAAATATTTATATATATATATACTTTTTTTTTCCTGAGGTAATACTCTAGCCCAGGTTGACCTGGAATTCACTATGTAGTCTCAGGCTGGCTTCGAACTCATGACAGTCCTCCTACTTCTTCCTCCCTGGTGCTGGGATTGAAGGTGTGCACCACCATGCCTGACTGTGTTGTCAGCTTTAAATAATTGAAGTATTTCACATAACTTTAGTGTGTGAACTCTACTGATAGTTCTTCTCAATAAGGCATACTTCTTTCTTTTTTGGGGAGTGGGGGAGGGAGTTGTATTTCAAGTGCTCAGTAACCACGTGGCTAGTGGCTACCATTTTGAACAGTGCATGTCTAAGCAGATAATTAAAAATATTTTGAATGTGTACTTTTTTTTTTTTGACAAAGGGTCTCACTTCAGCTCAGGCTGACCTGAAACCCACTATGTATTCTCAGGATGGCCTCGAACGCATGGTAGTCCTCCTGCCTCTGCCTCCCAAGTGCTGAGATTAAAGGCGTGAGCCACCACGCCCGGCGTTGAATGTGTACTTTTTAAAGGCACTTCATTTTTTTATTTATTTATAGACAGGGTTTCATGTAACCTAGGCTGGTGTCAAACTAGCTACTTGGTCTGTAGCAGAGGATGCCCTTCTGATCCATGCTGGAGATTACAAGTGTGTACCTAAATATTCAATATTGTCATTTGACTAGAGTCCCATTTCATCCTTTCCTTGGTAGATGTTTTACCACTGAACCTCACTCCGTGCTCCAACATTTGAGATTTCATTTTTTTTTTTATTGACAACTTTCTTAATTGTAGACAATATCCCATGGTACTTCCCTGCCTCCCCCAACTTTCCCCTTTGAAACTCCACTCTCCATCATATCCCCTACATTTGAGGTTTCTTTAGAAGTAGTTATCTTAAATGTTCTGAAGAACCAGGCTCAAAAAGTAGGACAGGGCCTCATTATATTTCAGGCACAGTCATTTTAATTTCTTACTGAGTATTGACTCTGAAGAAAGAAATTTTATGGATTTATGGTACTTGTAGTGCTCACCAGGGCTGCTGTTTTTGTTTTTCTGTATACTTTGAATTCTCACACATCCATATTAGAAGTTATGTAAGATTTTTATGGTCAGATTTCTTGGACACAGTCGCTAAGAGAAATTACTGGTATGTTCCACATTTAACCATTCTCAAACTGAATCGAAAGTATAGCCAGGTGTGGTGGCTTATGCCTATAAATCCAACACTTAGGAAAATGAAGCAGTAGAGTCACAGGTGTGGGGCCAGCTTGGGCTGCATAGCAAGAAGAATCACAAATAAATAAATAAAACAATAGCAAAAAAGTGAATCTAAGCCCACTAGAACAATAAGTTACATAAGGACAAAGATCTTTGCTTTTTTGCTTTGAGTGCTAATCACCTTGAAGAGTCTCTCCATTTAATGGGTGGGTGATATATAATAAAGGTAGACAGGAAGGGAGTAAGAATACTCTTTATGCAAAACCTACAAGATTGGCTAGCTTTTAATATTTCCCTTTTTATCTGCTTTCTGACTGTCATGAAGTAAATTGGGGTTAGATTTTATTTAAGAACATTAGCTATTTGGCTGAGTGACATATATATCTATATAATTTTTTTTTTTTTGGAGGAAGGGTCTTGCTCTAGCCCAGGCTAACCTGGAATTCACTGTGTAGTCTCAGGGTGGCCTTAAACTCATGGTACTCCACCTCCTCTGCCTCCCAAGTGCTGGGATTAAGGGTGTGTGCCACATCCAGGTAATTGAATGATTTTTAAGATGAATGCCTCTTAAAAATCCAGTAATTGTTTGGAAAAGAGTTAAGGAAGTTACTGGTTTTCGTTGTACAAATTTCAGTGGTTGATTTGACCATCTCTTTTTTGGAAGAATGAGTTTTACAGTTTGTCCTTCAATCACAAGCTCTCAGTGGGCTGTTTCTCCTTGATGTGTTGTCATTTGATGTCAGTGATCTACTCTTTACTACCAGATTTATTGTTTTTCCAAAGGGTGTGTCTTCGATTGAGAAATGGAGTTTCTGGTCTTCTTGAAAGAAATTAAATAAATAAATGCTCTTGCCTTTGGGAAAAATATCTGCATTCTTTTTATTATCGAGTGCTTTAGTTAAGCTTTGGAAGAGTAGATTACACTAACCTGTATTTAAGCACTAGTTGGGGCTGGAGAGATGGCTCAGCACTTAAGGTGCATGCCTGCAAAGCCTAATGACCAGAATTCAATTCCCTAGAACCCATGTAAAGCCAGCTGCTGCAGTGTGCATGCATCTGAAGTTAGTTTACAGCAGCTATAGTCCCTACTTACCTATTTATTCTCATTCATATTCTCTCTCAGTCTCTCTTTCTCTGCTTGCAAATAAATAAAACATTTTTTAAAAGGCTCTAGTTGATTGATCTGGATGTGGTAGAGCCTCCCAGCACTGAGGAGGCAGAGGTAGGGGGGGGATTGTTACAATTTCAAGGTCAGCCTGGGTTTCATAGTGTGTTCCAGGCCATTCAGGGATATAGACCTTATGTCAAAAGCTGGGTATGGTGGCACACCCAATCCTAGCACTCAAGAGATATATGTAAGAAATCATTGCAAGTTTGAGGCCAGCCTGGTCTACATAATGCCAGGCTGGCTAGCGCCACATGCTGAGAGATCCTATTTCAGAAACAATAAAAAGAAAAAAAAATCCACCAGCTGATAATATTGAACTGAGACCGTCAGAGCATCTATGTTTTAGAGAAATGAGCCAAACCTTTGTCACATAAAGTGTGTGTGGGCTGGACAGTGATACATGTTACAAGAATTCCAGAGTGCCTAAGGGATTTTTCTCATTGAACCCCGTGCTTTTAAGATTGACTAAAATTAGGCACTGTCCATTCAGGACCCCTTTCATTTTATAAGAACTCTGCTTGCCTGCTTGCTTGCTTGCTTGCTCCTCTCTCTCTCTCTCTCTCTCTCTCTCTCTCTCTCTCTTGTTTTTCTTTGAGGTAGGTCTCATTCTAGGTCAGGATGACCTGGAATTCACTATGTAGTCTCAGAGTGGCCTTGAACTCATGGTGATCCTCCTACCTCTGCCTCCCGAGTGCTGGGATTAAAGGTATGTGCCACCACACCCAGCTCCTTCTCTTAAGCTTTGAATAAATTTGTACTCTGCTTGACTTTCAAAATAAAAAATTGATTTAAACTGCATAAACTTTACTTCAGAAATCATATACAAATGGCCAATAAGCACATGACAAGATTCACAGTATCACTAATAATTAGGGATATGCAAATCAAAGCTACAGTATGTCTTGTTATACCTGTTAGATTGGCTCTTCTCCAGTGTTGCAGGCCTGTAATCCTAGCTACTTGGTACTTGGGAGGTTGAAGTTGAGATTGAGGCTCACACACCTGCATACCCACATATACACACCACACAATACATAGCCCCCCACCCCAAGAATCCCACCACTTTTGTTTGTCTTTACTTGGGCTTCCCCCCCCTTCCCAGGGTCTCTAGCCCAGGCTGACCTGGAATTCACTATGTAATCTCAGGCTGGCCTGGAACTCAGAGCCATCCTCCTACTAAAGCCTAAGCCTTCTGAGTGCTGTGTTTAAAAGCAAGTACCACTATGCCCAACAGAGAGAGGGGGGAGAGGGAGAATGAGAGAGGTCTCTAGCTACTTCATAGGAACTCCAGATACATGTGCCACTTTGTGCATCTGGCTTTATGTGGGTACTGGTAGTTCAGTCATTGTAACCAAATACCCAAGATAATGAACTAATAAGGAGGGAAGATTTATTTATTTATTTGTTTATTTATTTATTTTTTTGGTTTCTTAAGGTAGGGTCTACACCCTAGCTCAGCTCAGGCTGACCTGGAATTCACTATGTATTCTCAGGGTGCCCTTGACCTCACTGCACTCCTCCTGCCTCTGCCTTCCAAGTGCTGGGATTAAAGGCATATGCCACTACCATGCCTGGCTATTATTATTATTATTATTTTTTGGTTTTTCAAGGTAGGGTCTCACTCTGGTCCAGGCTGACCTGGAATTAGCTATGTAGTCTCAGGGTGGCCTCGAACTCAGGGCAATCCTCCTACCCCTGCCTCCCAAGTGCTGGGATTAAGCATTTCATTGTAATTAACCATGCCCGGCTATTTTTTTTTTTTTTTTTTTAGTTCAAGCTTACAGAGGTTTCAGTCCTTGGTTTCTTGGCCCTGTTGCTTTAGGCCTGTGGCAACACAGTAGATCATGGTAGGAGCCCAAGGTAGAGCTTCATTTACTTCATTGAGGCCAGAAAGCAGAGAAAGGGATTGAGGTCCCATTATCCCCTTTAAAGGCCTACCCCTAGTAACCTACCCCAGTTCTTTCCCACTTGGCTTCACTCTTCAAAGGTTCCACCACCTTTAAAATAGGGCCACAGGCTGAGGTGCATGCCTTCAACATAGGCGCCTTTTGTGGAAATTCATGACACAAACTTTGCATGTATCTATTGTCCAATACAATTTTATCACTTGAGTAAGTTCATGTATCCATTAGTCAAGATATTGAACTTATTGGCAGGAACAAGTATCCTTCGTGTTCTGTTAAGACTTTACTTCCCCCAGGTCTCTTCCAAATGCAAATGTTACTATGAATCTGTCCACTATATCTAAAATTTTGTTATTTTACATGTCACAGAATTGTATATAGTATAACCTTTCATGGTTGATGTGTTTCCCCTTACCAAATACAATTCCATAGAGATTTGTCTAAAAGTTTGTGTGTGTGTGTGTGTAGCATTTCATTGTAATTCACGTACCATAGTGTAACTAGTATTTTACCAGTTGAGGAACTTCTGGGTTGATTTAAATTTTGCTTTTTTTTGTTTTTCAAGTTAGGGGCTCACTCTAGCCCAGCCTGACCTGGAGAATTCACTATGTAGTCTCAGGGTGGCCTTGAACTTACAGTGATTCCACTACCTCTGCCTCCTGAATTCTGGCATTAAAGGTGTGCACCACCATGCCTGGCTTCGTTTTGGCTTTATATATATATGAGAGAGAGAGAGAGAATAGGCATGCTAGGGCCTCTAGCCACTGCAAACGAACTCCGTATGTATGTGCCTCCTTGTGCAACTGGCTTATGTAGGTCCTGGGGAATTGGACCAGGGTCCTTTCACTTTGCAGGCAAACACCTAGCCACTAAGCCATCTTCTCCAGCTCTCTTTTTTAAAATCAACAATTTAATTCCATGTATGTTTATGATAATATTTCGAGAAAATTTAAAAATATAAATATCTGTTTAGTAGGTGTACTTTATACATGTATATATACACGTGTGTGTGTGTGTATGTATGTATGTTTGAGACAGAATCTTATGTATCCAGGTTGGCCTCAAACTTTTTTCTTTTTTTAATTTTTTTTTTTTTTGCTTCAGGCTACTGAGCCTGGAAGCGATGCAAGCGGAGGTGACCCGGGGTGGAGAGAGAGCCTTTTCTTTTTTTAAAGATATTTTTATTTAGTTATTTGCAGAGACACACAGAGAATATAGGTATACCAGGTTCTTTTGCTGCTGCAAATAAATTCCTGATGCATGTGCCACTTTGTGCATCTGGCTTTATGTAGGTACTGGGGAATTGAACCCAGGCTGTCAGGCTTTGCAATCAAATGCCTAACTGCTGAGCCATCTCTCCAGCTCTCTTTTTTGTGTATAGGTGTGTTCATATGTGTGTGAGCATGTGGGGGGAGGTAGTTGTTCTTCGCCTTATTTTTTAAAATTTTATTTTATTTTGTTTTGTTTTTTCAAGGTAGGGTCTCGCTCTAGTCCAGGCTGACCTGGAATTAACTATGTAGTCTCAGGGTGGCCTCGAACTCAAGGTGATCCTCCTACCTCTGCCTCCCGAGTGCTGGGATTAAAGGCGTGTGCCTCCACACCCGGCTTTAAATTTTATTTTATATGTATTATAACAGGATATATGCTTATATCCTCTTGCCCCAGCTCCCATTACCCTGGTGGCCCACCTCTGTGGGGTTATAGTATTCACTGTGGGATCATGAAGGCCTCAGTCCCTGTGGAGTAGGTGGGGGGACTGTGCCTCAGGGTATTCCTTCCCATTCTGTGACTCTTAAAATTTTTCTGAGCTCCTTCTTCAATGTTCCCTGAGCTGTGGCAGGCCTTTTGGCAGTCTGATTCAGTGTTGAGTTCTTGTTTTACAATTTTTTTTAATTTTATTTGTTTGCAAGCAGAGAAAGAGAATATGAATGAATGAATGAGAATGAGTGGGTGTCGAACTCCAGATATATATACCACTTTGTATATCTGGCTTTATGTGGTACTAGGGAATTGAGCGCAGGTCAATAGGTTTTACAGGCAAGTCCCTTAACTGCTGAGCCATCTCTCCAGCCCTAGTGTCGAGTTCTTGGTAGCCTCTGGATTTCTGCTTTGATAATTTTTGATTGAAAATGATGTCTGTCACCATCACCTTGGAGCTGGTTTCAGGCTAGCTTGTGAGCAGTATTCATGTTGCTGCTTCTTCAGCAATTTCTCCTGGGGCCTGGCAGATACGATAAAGGTGGCAAGTTTCATGTGGGTAGGGACCTATCTTCTTGATGCATTTCAGCTCTCTGTTTTCTCTGTCATCTGTAAAATAGATTCTCTAATCTAGAGTGAGAGCAGCTTGGGTTAAAGGGGGTATACAAAGTTATTTGAGAAATTTTTGGTATGCAAGCCCACTCTTCTCCAGAGAGCAGTGTGGACTTCTCACTGAAGTCTGCGTTTCCTGACCATGGGATTCTGACTTGGTTTCCATTACCAGGTATGAGTTCTCTCGCACTGAGCAGGCCTCATACCCAGTCAGGGAACAGTTGGTTACCCACAGAAGCTGCGAGCCACTATTGCACAAGTGTGTGTGTGTGTGTGTGTGTGTGTGTGTCTCTGTTGGTGAATTTCATAGTATGCAGGGTCCCCTGCTTATCCATGCTGTTGGTTGCGTTTGTGTTCTGGCAGCTCCCATAGGGCTGTTGAGGGAAGTTAGTTTCCCTTTCTGTTTCAACATTGTATTCCAATGTCCTGTGACCACAGCCTGTGGTGTCTTTAGCAGTACCTCTTAGCTCTGGAGGTAATCAAGTGTTTGGCAAGGACCTATGTTGTTTTGGGGATCTCATGGGTTTCCCTGGCCAACGGGTTATTGTGGAGGGGAGTAACCCAGTTTTGGGCCTGGGAATTAGTGGCCAATGTCTGTTTTTTTTTTTTTTTAATGTTTATTATTTCTAACAAGATGTTTTGTATGGATACATCATGTGTTGGTACCCACTGTTGCCTCATCCCTGCCTCCATTTCCTTGGGGACATTCCTCAGTAGGGTTGCAGGTATTTTCCATAGGGTTGTAATTTATGTGTTGTGGGAGCAGCAGTCAGTTTTTTTTGGCGGGGGGGAATGTCTTGAGGCATAATGTCTCAACCTGTGGCTCTTAAAAATCTTTCTGTACCCTCTTCCACAAAATTCCCTGAGCTGTGGTGGGTGAGTTTTAGTCTACTTCAGTGATGAGCTCTTAGGAGCCTCCGGATCTCTCCTTTGGTAGGTGCAGTCAGGTTCGTATTGCTGGCAGTAGTAACCCGACTAGGGCTGGAGAGATGGCTTAGTGGTTAAGGCGCCTGCCTGCGAAGCCTAAGAATGTCTGTTCGAATCTCCAGTTCCCATGTTTAGCCAGACGCAAAAGTGATGCAAGCACACAATGTTGCACATACGCACAAGGGGGCGCACGTGTCTAGAGTTTATTCACAGGTGCTGAGAGGCTGCTGGTGCGCCCATTCTCTCTCTCTCTCTCTTTCGGTCTCTCTCAAATTAAAAAAAATTAAATTAAAAAAGAAATCACCCGACTAAAAGCAGCTTTTGGGGAAAAAGGATTTATTTTGGCTTACAGATTCAAAGGGAAGCTTCCATGATGGCAGGAAAAATGATGGCATGAGCAGAGGGTGGACATCACCCCCTGGCCAACATAAGGTGGACAATAGCAACAGGAAAGTGTGCCAAACACTAGCAAGGGGGAGCTGGCTATAACACCCATAAGCCCACCCCCAACAATACACTACCTCCAAGAGGTGTTAATTCCTAAATCTCTATCAGCTGGGAACCTAGCATTCAGAACACCTAAGTTGGGCTGGAGAGATGGCTTAGCAGTTAAAGCATTTGCCTGCAAAGCCAAAGGACTCTGGTTCTATACTCCAGGACCCACGTAAGCCAGATACACAAGGGGGCACATGCATCTGGAATTTGTTTGCAGTGGCTGGATGCCCTGAGGTGCCCATTCTCTCTCTCTCTCTCAGATAAATAAAATATATTGGGCTGGAGAAATGGCTTAGTGGTTAAGGCATTTGCCTGCGAAGCTAAAGGATCCCAGTTTGGTTATCCAGGACCTGTGTAAGCCAAATGTACAAGGGGCATGCACATCTGGAGTTTGTTTGCAGTGGCTAGAGGCCCTGGTGTGCCCATTCTTTCTGCTTGCAAATAGATTACAAATTTAAAATACATACATGCATATATATATATATATATATATATATATATATATATATATATATATATATATATACAGAACACCTAAGTTTATGGGGGACACCTGAATCAAACCACCACAGTAAGTGTTGAGTATCCTCAAGGTCTGTCTCCTGCACCCTGGTGCTGATTATCAGGTACAGCATGGAAGCAGCACTCTTACTCATCTCCCCATTCCTCTGTGCATTCAGCTATGGCTTGGCTGAAGTGCGAGGAGTAATTTATCTCCTCTATTCTCACTACCTTCTGAAAAAGAAGAACAGATTCTCCAGTGGAGAATGAAGTCAGCAAAGTTTAAATGGGATAAGCATTATTAACTTAGGGAAAATTTGATGTATGTAACCCCTCTTTTACCCAAAGACTAGTGAGAGCTTGACACTGGAGAACATAATCTTTGTCTCCATAGATTTTGATTTGGTTCCCAATTCCAGATATGAGTTCCTTTATATTGAGCCGATCTCTTAGCCAATCAGAAAGCTATTGGTTACCCACCAAGGCTGTGTGCCACTTTTGCACTGGTGTGTGCATTGTGTCAGGGTGTTTGCTTCTGAGTTGCTCAGACCATTGTTGGCCATTTCCCCCCAGTAGCTCATGTAGAGCTTTCCAGTGCTAGACAGGCTCTGTCTGGGGACTGGCTTTCTTCTGAATTCTAGCCAGGTCTCTCTGTGCTCTGTGTTAGCAGCATATGGTGTCTTCAGCAATAGGGTCTTAGCTTTTTTTTTTTTTTTTTTTTTATTTTTATTTTTTTTAGTTTTTCAAGGTAGGGTCTCACTCTAGTCCAGGCTGACCTGGAATTCACTCTGAATTCTCAAGTGCTTTGATAGAAATTTGTCTTGATTTCAGGACCTCTTAGTTCTCTCCAATCAACAGCTCAATGTGGGCAGCAACCAATCTCTGGTACTGGGAGTTACAGGCCATCCCACCCTCACCAGAGACCTACTTTTCAGGTGCTCCCTCCCTTACTCCTCTTGAGGGTTGCTTTTTGTTTTTTGAGGTAGGGTTTTGTTCTAGCCCAGGCTGACGTGGAATTCACTATGTAGTCTGGTAGCCTTGAACTCCACGGTGATCCTCTTACCTCTGCCTCCCAAGTACTGGGGTTAAAGGCATGTGCCTCACGCTCAGCTAGAGTCCTGTGTGTGTGTTTTTTTTTTTTAAATTTTTGTTTATTTATTTATTTGAGAATGACAGACAGAGAGAGAAAGAATGGGCGCACCAGGGCTCCAGCCACTGCAAATGAACTCCAGATACATGCACCACCTTGTGTTTATGTGGGTCCTGGGAAATCGAGCCTTGAATCAGGGTCCTCAGGCTTTACAGGCAAGTGCTTAACTGCTAAGCCATCTCTCCAGCCCCAAGTCCCATATATATATATTGGAGAGAGACAGAGAGAGAGGGAGAGGAAGAAAGGTAGAGATGGGCATGCCAGCAGCCTCTCAGCTGCTGCGAACAAAATCCAGATGCATGCGCCCCTTTTGGTCAAGTGCAGCATTGTGCCCTTGTGTCACTTTGCATCTGGCTAAACGTGGGACCTGGAGATTGGAACCAGCGTTCTTAGGCTTAGCAGGCAGGCGCCTTAACCGCTAAGCCATCTCTCCAGCCCAAGTCCCATATTTTTAAAGTTAGGCTTTTTTCACCTTCTGTCTGGACTGTCCCCCTCCCCCTTTATTGGTGGTTTTTCTTGTAGAGTGCTAGCCAGAATAAATTTTTATGGAAGTGATTCATGTTTTTCTGTAATTCTTTCCCCACTCTCACTACCTCCAAGCTCTCCCACCCCCTGTATCCTGTCCTTTTCCTTATCTGTTAGGGAATTCCTCCTCTCTCCTCTCCTCTCCTCTCCTCTCCTCTCCTCTCCTCTCCTCTCCTCTCCTCTCCTCTCCATTGGTCTCATTCTGGTTTTCTGTAGTTTTGGCTATTTTTTTTTTAAATTATTTTTTTATTTTTATTTTTTTTATTTTTGGAGAGAGACACAGAGAGAGACAGAGGGAGAGGGAGACAGAGAATTGGCGCACCAGCAGTCTCTCATTTTTGATTTTTTTATTTTTGGAGAGGGACCTGACACAGGCAGAACTGAAGCCATCTCTCCAGCCCAGTTTTGGCTATTTTTAATAAAGTTGCTACAAGCATTTGTGTACAGTTTGAGTATATGTGTGTGTGTTATCAGTTTTTATTTCTCTAGAATAAATTCCCAAGAGGACGAGGGAGAAGGCTTAAGTTAAGGCAGTTAAAAGAAGGCTCTCACTCTTACTCAGACTGAGTGTGTGTGCACATGCCAGGGCCTCTTGCTGCTGTAAACGAACACTAGATGCCTGTGTCACTTTTTCTATCTGACTTACATGGGTGGCTTGGGAATTGAACCTGGGCTGGCAGATTTCAGCCTCCCCTTCCCCATCACCCTGCTTTGTTTTGAGACAAGGTCTCCTTTGTTTTTGCTGCTGCTGTGTGTTTGCACCAGTCTAGATGGCCAGTGATCTTATGGATTCTCCTTGTTCCACCTTCCATTGCTGTGGGTATGATGGGATTGTGGATGAGTATGCCACTTTGTATCTGGCTTTAATGTGAGTGCAGGAAAATTGAATCCTGTGCTGGCAGGCTTTGCAAGCAAGTGCCTTTAACCGATGAGCTATCTCTCCAGCCCCTCCCCCTTTTTGATGTATTGTTTTTATTTTACTGTTTAACTTAAGCTGGCAAAGTGGAAGGTATGTTTCTTTTTGATTTTGAGAAACCGCTTTACTGTTGAGCTCAGGATGGCCTCAAATTCTCTGTCCTTCTGAGTTCTGGAATTACAGGTATAAGCCACCATGTCTTGTCCTACATGTTTCTTTATAGGTAAAATTCGGGGGACTTGAAGAGATGACTCAGTGTGTAGGAGTGCTTACTGTGCAAGCACGAGGACTTAAATTTGATTCCCCAGCACCCATGTAAGAAGACAGGCATAGTCACCACATGTCTAATAACTTCAGCATTCAGACTGACTGATCAGTCCAGTCTGAGAAATGATGTGAGTTCTGGATTCAGGGAGAGATCCTGTCTTAAGGAAATAAGACAGAACAATAGAGAACACCCTCCACACTTTTGCACACGGGTTGCCTCTGCACAAACACATGCATACATCACAAGTGTATACTACCCATATTACACACACCAAAAGAACTTACTGGGGCTGGAGAGATCACTCAGCAGTTAAGGTGCTTGCCTGCAAAGCCTTTTAATTCCCAGACCCACCTTGGGAAAAGGCCACATGCACTTTTTGAAATTTGTTTGCAGTGGCTGGAGGCCCTGGAATACCCATATTCTCTCTCTCTCTCTCTGTCTTTTCTCTCTCTCTGCTTGCAAATAAATAAAAATATTTTTTTAAAAATCTGCTCACTATTTGGAATATGAATGATGGTTTAAAAAGATCTTTTAAGGGATATTTGGTTTATTCAGTAAATGCCATTTAACACATTGTATATGAGACATGATAGTTTACATAGAACTAAAAGGAACATTTTCCTTCCATAGACCTCACAATTTACCAATTGTTCAGTAAGATGTTCTATGGGAAGCATAGGGGAGGAGCTGGTAAGCTCCAATTGAGAAGGGAATTGTTACAGAATAGCCTGCCTTTAATCCCAGCACTGCAGAGATAGGAGGATTGAGAGTTTGAGGCCATCCTGAGACTACAAAAAAAAAAAAAAAAAATGATGAATGAAGTTCTGGGAGGTTGAGGGAAATTTTGAGCTAAGGGAAAGTGCCTAAAAATGGAGTCATTAGTACATGATGGAGACTGTAGGTAGTACAGTGCGATTAGAATGGGATATTTGGGAAGCAAGCTGGCAAAGAGATTGTAGAATGTTAAGAAAAATGTTAAGGAGTTTGGAGTTTCTAAGAAATCTGTCTGGAGTCTTGAAGTAGAAGGAAGAGTAACTTCAGGTCAAAATGTTGCCATCAAGCCGAGTGTGGTGTGCACGCTTTTAATCCCAGCACTTGGGAGGCATGTGCATGGTGGCACATGCCTTTAATCCCAGCACTCGGGAGGCAGAGGTAGGAGGATTGCTGTGAGTTCGAGGCCAGCCTGAGACTATATAGTGAGTTCCAGGTCAGCCTGGGCTAGAAGTGAGACCTTACTTCAAAAAAAAAAAAAGAAAAGAAAAGAAAAGAAAAGAAAAAGTGTTGCCATCAGAGCTAGAAAGGTGAGAATTAAGAATAAAGACAAGAGGGCTGGAGAGATGGCTTAGTGGTTAAGGCACCTGCCTGCTAAGCCTAAAAACCCAGTTCCAATCTCCAGGTCCCGCGTTTAGCCAGATGCAAAGTGACGCAAGGGCACAATGCCACACTTGACCACAAGGGGGCGCACACATCTGGATTTCGTTCACAGCAGCTGAGAGACTACTGGCGCGCCCATTCTCTATCTGTCTCCCTCTCCTCTCTCTCTCTCTCTGTCTGTCTCTCCAAAAATAAAAAATAAAAATAAAGACAACCAGTGGATTGGAGAGAAGGTTTAGCAGTTAAGGCGTTTGCTTGTAAAGCCAAAGGACCCAGGTTCATGCATCTGGAGTGTTTGTAGCTGCTGAAGGCCTTGACACTGCTCATTCTGTCTCTCAAATAAATAAAAATATTAAAAATAAAGACAACCAAGGTACACTTGATTTGTGTGATTAAGTATTGTGTGTGTGGGAAAATTGTGGAGAACAAGAAAGTTAGCTTCCCAGTTTGGGCAAGTAGCGACAATTTTATAGTTCACTTGTGTGTGTTTGTCTGTTTGTTTGTTTCTTTCTTTTTTTAAAGACTTGTTATTTTTTAAAATATATCTTATATATTTATTTATTTGAGAGAAAGAAAGAGAGAGAGAGAGAAAGGTAGAGAATGGGCACACCAGGGCCTCCAGCCACTGCAAACGAACTCCAGATGCATGCACCCCTTGTGCATCTGGCTTATGTGGGTCCTGAAGAATTGAACCAGGATCCTTTGGCTTTGCAGGCAAACACCTTAACTATTAAGCCATCTCTCCAGCCCACTTGTGTATATTTCTACATAGACATTTAAACATATAAACTATGTTTTTCGTTTGGTAGAATGTTATAGCCTTTTTTTTTTTTTTTTTTTTTTTTTGGTTTTTCGAGGTAGGGTCTCACTCTGGTCCAGGCTGACCTGGAATTCACTATGTAGTCTCAGGGTGGCCTCGAACTCCCGGCAATATAGCCTTTTTTGCATGTAATTATGAACATTGTATTCCACAATAATTCTACCTGTATTTTTATTCCATAATTTAAAAATATAGCTTAGTGGAAATAATCTTTTAAACCATGACAATGTACTTAACAGAATCTGTAGTCCCATCATCTCTAGAGCAAAAACTGTCTTCAGAATTTTTTATTTTTAACTAAGGCAAAGAGAAGAGAAAGAACATTGTAGACAGATACAGTTATGTAAAGTTCTTAGTAAAGAAGCTTATCCATTTCAAAGAATTGAAATATTGTTGCAGACTCAACTGCAATGAAGTAAGCAAAAGCAGTAGATGTTGAAGAAGCTTGTGTGGGCTAGATTATGTAGAACCTGGTAACCCATGCTAAGGATTTGAATTCCATCAAAGATTTGAACAGGAATGTGACAAACATGGTAGCTAGATTCGAATTTCTGTTTTTTTTTTTTTTCCCTTTTTTATTTTTGAGGCAAAGTCTCACACCAACCAGCTCAGGTTGGACTGGAACTCATGGCAATCCTCCTTCTGCAGCCCCTGCCCCCAAATGCTAACCATATGTGGTTAGGTTCAATTTACAAAGGATAGTTAGTGGCCTCAGATATGGTGCAGAATGGATTAGAGTTGGAGTTTTCTGTTGTGGTTTTGTTTTGTTTTTTTGGAAAGTAGGGTCTCATTCTAGCCCAGACTGACCTGGAATTCACTATGCAGTCTCAGGGTGGGCTTGAACTCTTAGCGATCCTTCTACCTCTGCCTTCTGAGTGCTGGGACTAAAAGCGTGCATCTGGGGCTGAAGAGGTGGCTTAGCGGTTAAGGCACCTGCCTCCTAAGCCTAAGAACGCTGGTTCCAATCTCCAGGTCCCACGTTTAGCCAGGTGCAAAGTGACGTAAGGGCGTAATGCCGCACTTGACCACGAGGGGGTGCACATTTCTGTTTTGTTCTTAGCAGCTGAGAGGCTGTTGGTGTGCCCATCTCTGTCTTCCTCTTCCTCTCTCTCTGTCTCTCTCCAAAAAAAAAAAAAAAGTGCATCTGCACACCCAGATAAGGAGACAGACACCCCCCCACCCAAGGTAGGGTCTTTCTCTAGCCCAGGCTGACCTGGAATTCACTTTGTAGTCTCAGGGTGGTTTTGAACTCACAGTGATCCTATCTCTGCCTCCCAAGTGCTGGGATTAAAGGTATGCGCCCCCACACCCAGCAGGACAGAGTTTTAATTATAGTTAATTTAATTTGTTTTTGAGCTTAATCAAGTCATTTAAGCTCTGGGCCTCTTTATCTGTAAATTGGGCATTTAAGAAACATATTTAACCTTAGTTGTGTTCCTTGCTTAACTCTAGGTCACATATTGGCTGAGTCTTGAGTCATTTTTTTCAGACTATGTGGGTGAGCCTTAATTAAAACCAGCTAAACAGATTTAATAACACATCATACCTCTTCTATGAAATTTAGAGTAAAGAATTATTTTGTGGATGTGTCATTCATTGCCCCTTTCAGCATATTAAAAAATATTTTTATTTATTTGTTTTCAAGAAGATGGGTGGGGGAGAGAGGAAATGGCCTCTTGCTACTGCAAACAAATTGTAGATGCACGCACCACTTTGTATAACTGGCTTTATGTGGATACTGGGGAATCAAACCCTGGGCCATTAGACTTTCCTAGCAAGTGCCGTTAGCCACTGAGCAAGCTCTCCAGCCTCCCGTCAGGCTTTTAAAAGACAGGATCTTATTTTGTAGCCCAGGCTAGTTTGGAACATGTGATCCTCCTGCCTCAGATTCCTGAGTGCTTTTAATTTCTTCGATTGAATCATGATTGAGGCTAGTGATCTTTTTAACAGTAGCAGGCTCCCAGCTAGTTGCATCAATAAAAATGTGTCTTTGGCAAAGGTGGTAGGATCACTGTGAGTTCGAGGTCACCCTGAGACTACATAGTAAATTCCAGTGAGACCCTACCTTGAAAAATAAAAACATACAAAGAAACAACAACAACAAAACAAAAAAACAAGGGGGGTGCTGGAGAGATGGCTTAGTGTATAAAGGCACTTGCTTGCAAAGCCTGCTGCCCAGGTTCAATTCCCCATATAAAGTACCCATGTAAAGCCAGATGCACAAAGTAGTTCATGCGTCTGGAGTTCACTTACTTGCAGCTGCAGGAGGCCCATTTTCTCTCACACACACATTCTTTATTTCATGCATGCATGTGTGCTAATAAATACTTTTTTTTTTTTTTTTTTTTTGGGTTTTTCGAGGTGGAGTTTTGCTCTAACCCAGGCTGACCTGGAATTTACTCAGGCTAGTCTTGAACTCACAGTGATCCTCCTAGCTCTGTCTCTCCAGTGCTGGGATTGAAGGCATGTGCCACCATACCTAGCAGAGGTGGGGGGGAGGGGAGGGAGAGAACAAACAAAAATCAAATAATAGCAATGAATTGTAGAATGGACCTCAGGATTTAGTGCAAAAACCATCCAGTACAGAAAAGTTTCAGGCTTCTAGTTTTACTGAAGCCAGTATTAGACATGCTTCCTTGTTCCTTAGCTTCCTCCAAGGTCATTTCATGTTCTAATACCTGCTGAAGATTGGTATACATGGCCTCTGACCTGTGCTGGTAAGCTGGGATCTAAAGCCCTGAAATGTATTGCAGTCTTTACTCTTGCAGTGTGGCCTCATTTTCAGCCAGTATAGTAAAGTGAGGCCTCTTGCAGGATCTCTTCCTGCCCTTTTTAAAAATTATTTATTTATTTACTTGAGAGAGAGAAAGAGGCAGATAGAGGCAGTGGGTGCGCCAGGGCCTCCAGCCACTGTAAAAGAACTCCAGACATATGCACTACCTTGTGTATCTGGCTTACGTGGGTACTAGGGAATCAAACCTGGGCTTCCCAGGCAAGTGCCTTAACTATTCTGCCTTTTTTTTTTTTAAGAGAGAGACACAGAGAGAGATAGAGGGAGAGGGAGACAGAGATGAGCGCACCAGCAGCCTCTCAGCTGCTGCGAACGAAATCCAGATGCGTGCGCCCTTGTATAACTTTGCATCTGCCTCCGCCTGCTTTTTAAAGGCATAATTTTCACCATCTTCAGCTTTTATTCTTTCAGCCCTTTCTTGTTGTTTTGCTTCTTTTTCAAAGCTCACCCTTTCTTCCCTTTTTAAAAAAATTATTTGAGAGAGCAAATGAGTTAGTATGAGCATACCAGGGCCTCCTGCTGCTGCAAAGGAAGTCCAATTGCGTGTTCCACTTTGTGCATCTGACTTTATGTGGGTACTGGGGAATTGAACCTGGGCCTTCAGGTTTTATAAGCAAGTGCCTTTAATCACTGAGCCATCTCACTAGCCCCATCACCTTTTCTTTGACCAACTGTGTCGCCCTGCTGGTCTTGATCTTGATCTGTCTTCCATGAGGATCTGCTATGGTCTCTTGAGTGTCATGGGAAGGTGGGCTAATTGTTAAAAAAAAATTAAAACCTCTGGACACCCCCCTCACACCTCCAACAATACAAGTTAAATACACATATACAACCACCACTACCACCGCCACCACCACTAAAACCCATAACTAGACAGGTATAGTGGTAGACACCTGTAATCTAAGCTACTTGAGAGACTGAGGCAAGCAGGTCACAAGTTCAAGGGATGCTTGGAACAATGTGTTAAAACAAAAGCACTAAAATGGGGTGGAGATGTAGCTTAATGGTAGAGTACTTGCCTAGCATGTGTGTGACCCCAGGTTCAATTCCCAATATGGCAAAACCAACTAAACTGCTCAGCTTTATTTATTATTTTTTTAAGACAGAATCTCCTAGTGCCTAGATTGGCCTCAAACTCACTTTGTTGCTGAGGTTGTTCTTAAACACTGATCCCCTACCTTTGAAGTGTTTGGATTACAGGCATGAACTAGCATTTTTTTTTTTTTTTTTAGGTAGGGTCTCAGTCTAGCGCAGGCTGACCTGGAATTCACTATGTAGTCTCAGGATGACCTCAAACTCTCTGCGATCCTCCTATTTCTGAAGGCATGTGCAACCACACTCGGCTAGATGTTTTTGATAAGTCTTGGTTTCATGAAACTGTGCTTTTGTATGTGTCAGGCTTAGGTTTACCTTTGCATTGTACTATCTATTCCTTTTGAGTTATAATGAATGCTAAATTTTTCTAGAACTTGTTGGATTTGGAGTTATGTATCCTTGGCTTTATTGTGGGATTCAGCCTTCTTGGCTTAAAGCTTCTGTTTCTTCAGGTTTAGCTTCCTGGATTTTTAAAAATATTTTTATTATGAAACAGAGTATGAGAAGAGAGTAAGTGAGGGCATGTCAGGGCCTCCTGCCGCTGCAAATGAATTTCAGATCCATGCTCTACTTTGTACATCTGGCTTTACGTAGGTATTGGGGAATTGAACCTAGGCTGTCAGGCTTTGCAAACGAGCTGAGCTGGATATTTTTGTGTGTGTGTCTTTTTAAAAAAATTTAAAAATATTTTACTTTTTTATTTGAGAGAAAGAAAGAGGCAGATAGAGAGAAAGAGAGAGAATGTGTGCCCTAGGTCCTCCAGACACATGTGCCACCTTGTGCATGTGGCTTACATGGGTCCTGGGGAATCAAACCTGGGTCCCTAGGCTTTATAAACAAGCGCCTTAACTGCTAAGACATCTCTCCAGCCCCTTTTGTTTGTCAGTTTTTTTTGTTGTTGTTTTGTTTTTCAAGGTAGGGTTTTAGTCTAGTCCAGGCTGGACCTAGAACTCACTATGTAGTCACAGGGTGGCCTCAAACTCACCTCACGGTGATCCTCCTACCTCTGCCTCCCTAGTGCTGGGATTAAAGGCATGCGCCACCACACCCAGCTTTTTGTTTTGTTTTGTTTTTTGAGGTAGGGTTTCACTGTAGCCCAGGCTGATCTGACATTTACTATGTAGTCTCAGGATGGCCTTGAACTCATGGCGATCCTCTTGCCTCTGCCTCCCAAAAGCTGGGATTAAAGGCAGGCATCACTATGCCCGGTTTGTTAGTGGTTTTTTTTTTTTTTTTTTTTTTTTTTTTTTTTGGTTTTCTGAGGTAGGGTCTCACTCTAGCTCAGGCTAACCTGGAATTCACTCTGTAGTCTCAGGGTGGCCTCAAACTCATGGCGATCCTCCTACCTGTGCCTCCTTAGTGCTGGGATTAAAGCAGTGAGCCACCACATCAGCTTGTTAGTGTTTTTAAGACAAGGACTTAACTATTTACTTATTTTAACTATTTACTTATTACCATCATTACTATTATTTTGAGGCAGGGTCTTACTGTAGCCCAGGCTAGAGTAAGGATGATAGTGATTATTTTTCCTTTGTTTTGAGGCAGAGTCTCACTCTAGCCCAGGCTGACTTCAAACTCATGGCTATTCACCTATCTCATCTTCCAGAGTATGTTGAAGTAAAAAGTATATGCCGTCATATCCTGGTTTCTCTCTCTCTCTCTCTCAAATATTTTTATTTATTTAGAGCAGAAAGAGAGGGAGAGAGGGAGGAAAGAGGTAGAGAGAGAGAAAGATAGGTAGGTAGGTAGGCAAACCAGTCACTGCAAACAAACTCCAGATGCATGAGCCACCTGTGCATCTGGCTTTACATGGATCCTGGGGAATCTAACTGGGATTATTAGGCTTTGCAGTTAAGCATCTTAACTGCTGAGCCATCTCTCCACCCCTGCTTCTCACTCATTTAAAAAAAAAATTCTGGGCTGGAGAGATGGCTTGGCAGTTGAAGGTGCTTGCTGGCAAAGTTTGCTGGTTCGGTTTCAATTCCCCAGAATACCCATGTGTATTAGTCAGGGTTCTCTAGAGGAACAGAACCGATAGAATGAATTATATTAAAAGGGAATTTATTGGATTAATTTACTGCAGTCCAACAATACCAGTTTGCAGGTCCGAGAGTCAAGGAACTTGGTAGCTGCTCAGTCCATGAGGCTGGATGCCTCAGTAGTTTCAATCCAGCACTGAAGGCCGAGCCTTCCTGGAGAGCCGTTTGTCTTCAGTCCACGCTGGACTTCAGTCCACACTGGCAGACAGCAAGCAGCACTGCAGCCAGGTGGGAGGAAGGGATTCTTTTCTCCCAGAGCTTCCTTAGATTAAAGCCCTCCTCCCAGAGGGGCCATGCACTCATATCAAGTTGACAACAAAACTTAACCATCACATCACATAAAGTCAGATGCACAAAGTAGTACAATCATCTGGAGTTGGTTTGCCAGTGGCCTGCTGTGTCCATTCTCTCTCAAAATAAATAAAAATATTAAAAAATTGTTTATGTGTATGTGTGCATGTATTGATGTGTCAGGGCTTCTTAACACTGCAAATGGAATGTCAGCTGCTTTATGACCCTTTTTAGGTTCAGCGTTATGTGAATGGCTGAGAAATTGAACCCTGACCATAAGCTTCAGCCAAAGTAGTATATTGTAGCAAACCTGATGCAGAAACACACATAACTCACCATTGTCTATGAAGATAAACAGTAAAGTTACAAAACTAAAAAGTCATGCCACTTTTCACCAAATTCATTTTGTTTTGGAAAGTGCTTAGTAGGTTCTAGGCCCACCAGGGTTAAATAGTAAGACCCTAGCTAAAAAAAAAAAAAAAAAAAAAGAACGGAAGAAAGGAGTTACTAGTAGAATTGTTTCAAAAGTGGAAAGAGAAGGATCGGAGGAACAAATGGGAGAAGTAGCTGTTCACACCTCAGGAAACTACTACTTTCTCTGTGCTAGAGCCCCTAAACCTGTACTTTTCTGCATGCTAAGCTGCTAGAGGTCATCCCTTCTGCTGGTTAAGCAAGAACTGTTCAGCAAGGCATGGTGGCACATGCCTGTCCGCTGAAGTGGGAAAAATCACTTGAGCTTATGAGTTCATGACCACCCTGGGTAACATCTCAACACAAACCCAAACAGAAAACATAACAAAACAAAACAAAACACACACAAAAAAACTGTTCTCATTACCACTACCGGTGAACTATATTACAGGATTAACACCACTGTTCTGGGTTGTCCGCTACTGCCTGTGAGCTCAGGACAGAGTAACTGATTTCAGTTGTAGCTACACCAGAATCAGGAAAAGATGGCTTTCCTTTGTTCCCCACTTTTTGAATTTCCTGTTACTGCCTTTCATTGGAGAGCCTTTCCAGTCTGGGAATTGTAGTTTGTAAACTTAAGCTTGGCAGTATAGATGAGTAATCAGGACACAGTTTAAGTAAGAGCAGACTCCAAAGCTGGGTGTGGTGGCGCATACCATTAATCCCAGCACTTGAGAGGCAGAGATAGGAGGATCACTGTGAGTTTAAGGCCTCCCTGAGACTACATAGTGAATTCCAGGTCAGCCTGGGCTACAGTGAGACCCTACCTCAAAAAACCCAGAAAGAAAAAGAAAAAAAAAGTCAGTGCCACAACATAGTTGAGAGTTGATCTAAATATCTGCAATGGTGACTTCAATCTCCACTTCTAGTAAGTGTTTTTCTTGTAGTAATTCTCTTTTGGAGGGCATGTGAATTGACCCTTTCACTTTAATTTTTCTGTGTGTGTCTGATCATGTGAGTACACACCTTCTCCAGAAACTTGTGGCTGCTAAGGGTATTTTTTTTTTTTTAAATAGTAAGGGTAATTCTTATTTGGTGAATCACTGCCTCTGGTTCTGTGAGTGTCATTTGCTTTATCTTTAAAAGTAATGACTGCAGCATGTTTTCCTGACTTATTCCTTGTTGAGAGCAAACAGGAATGCCAGGCACAGGAGCTGACAGAACACAGCTCCCTGCACTTCCAGTCAGCTTCTCAGAAGCCTAGCTGTATATGCTTTTAATTCTAGCATTCAGAAGGCCAAAGTAAGAGGATCACCTGGGCTTAGGGAGTGAGACCTTACCTTAAGGTGGGGAGAGACAACAAAGAAAACCTGGTTGCTATATTACACTGTGCAAAAGTGAGGAGGAAAGTGTAGATGGGAAAGATTAGAGGTAGACTATTATGAAGGAAGCTAAAAATAGTGGTAGATTATTATCAGAACCTTAAGTTTTCCTTGGGTGGAAAGAATTAGGGAGAGCTTTCCAGACAGAGGAACATTATGAATAAAGCAAAATTATAATGATTATATTGATTAGAATGTAGGGGACATACTCTATTTTATGAGTAATAAAAAGTTGATTTATTAAAAATACTTATTTGCAAGCAGGGAATGAGAGAGAGAGAGAGAAAGGAGAGAGGGAAAGAAAATGGTAATACCAGGACCTCCCACCACTGCAAACAAACTCCAGACACATGCATCACCCTGTGCATCTGATTTTATGTGGGTATTAGGCCAGGCCGCCAGGCTTTGCAAGCAAGTGCCTTTAATTGCTGAGCCCAAATAAAGTTGAATTGAATATGCAGACCAGGAGAGAGCTATAAAAAACTGGCAGACAATGCCGCACTTGCCCATAAGGGGGGCGCATGCATCTGGATTTTGTTCGCAGTGGCTGAGAGGCTGCTGGCACGCCGATTCTCTGTCTGTCTTCCTCTCCCTCTCTCTCTGTGTCTGTCTCAAAAAACAAAATAGCTGGCAGAGGAACTTGAACTTTGGTCATAGCTTAGTATAGTAAGAGAGACGTGATCAAACAGATCATGCAGTAATGGGAAGATCAGATTGGGGGAGAATGTAGGCTGTAGAGAGAATACTAGGAAGACTGCTTTGGAGGTCATTAATAGTCTAAATCATGAGATAATGTCATGGTAGTAAAGAAGACTGTTATAAGGTATATTTTTAATGAAATAGTGAAGACTGCTTGAATTGTGAATAGGGGATTGAAAGCAAATCATAAAACGTTTTACATTGCTCATCTGTAATCAAATCATATACTTTGGATTGGAAGCAAATTCAATCAGATTGAAATAGAGGACCTAGAAAAGGTGACATATGGGTTTCGTTGAATAAGATGGAAAAACTTAATGACAAGGCTTAACATAATTTTTATTAATTTATTTGTTTTTTGAGGTAGAGTCTTGCTCTAGCTAGCTCAGGCTGACCTGGAATTCACTATGTAGCCTCAGGGTGGCCTCCAACTCAGCGATCCTCCTACCTCTGCCTCCCAAGTGCTGGGATTAAAGGCATGCACCACCATGCCTGGCTTCACAGTTTTTATTTATTGAGGATGTGGCAGAGCCAGAGTTCATGTTTGCTTCTGTTTTTATTTATTTGCAAGCAGAGAGAGAGATAGAAGAGAGGCAGACAGAGAGAGAATGGGCACACCCGGGCCTCCAGCCACTGCAAATGAACTCCAGATGCTTGTGCCTCTTGTGCATCTGACTTATGTGGGTCCTGGAGAATCGAACTAGGATCCTTTGGCTTCGCAGGCAAATGCCTTAACCACTAAGCCATTTCTCCAGCCCTGCTTCCTGTTTTTTTTTTTTATTTATTTATTTATTTGAGAGAGAGAGAAACAGAGAATAAGTGTGCCAGGGCCTCCAGCCATTGCAAACGAACTCCACATGCATGCACCCCCTTGTGCATCTGGCTTACATGGGTCCTGAGGAATTGAACCTGGGTCCTTTGGCTTTGCAGGCAAGTGCCTGAACCTCTAAGCCATCTCTCTAACCCTGCGTCTTGTTTTTAAATGTATGTATGTATGTATGTATGTATGTATGTATGTATGTATGTATGTATGTAAGTAAGTAAGTAAGTGATGGAGAGGAGAAAGAGAGAGAGAATATGAATGGGTGCACTAGGGTCTCCAGCCACTGCAGACAAACTCCAGACCCGTGCATCCCCTTGTGCATCTGGCTAACTAATGTGGGTCCTGGGGAATCAAACCTGGTCCTTTGGCTTTTCAGGCAAACGCCTTAACTATAAAGCCATCCCTCCAGCCCCTGCTTCTTGTTTTTTAAAAAATATTTTTTTTAGTCATTCATGAGAGAGAGAGACAGAATGGGTGCACCAGGGCCTGCAGCTATTGTAAACGAACTTCACCTTGTGCATCTGCCTTTCCATGGATACTGGGGAATTGAACCTGGGTGCTTAGGCTTTGCAGACAAACACCTTAACTGATAAACCATTTCTCCAGCCCTGCTTGAATCTTCTTTATATTGTCCTTTTTCATTTCTAGAGTGAATTTACTGTCAGTATTAGACTTACTTGCGTATTGATGTATAGATTATAATTTAACAGATTCAGAATTACCTTGGAATAGCTCTGTAGGAATCAGTAAATTAATTGAAATTAAGGCTGGGGAGATGCCAGTGGTTAAGGGTGCTTGCTTGCAAAGCCTGCTGTCTGGGTTCACTTCCCCAGTACCCATGTACAACCAGATGTACTAACTGACACATGTGTCTGGAGTTTGTAGTGACAGAGGCCCTGGTGTGCCCATTCTTACTCTCTGTTTATTTGAGAGAGAGAGAGCGCAAGTGAGAGAGAGAGAGAGAGAGAGTGTGTGTGTGTGTGTGTGTGTGTGTGTGTATGTATGTATGTGTGTATGCCAGGGCCTTTGGCTTCTGCATATGAACTCCAGACACATAGGCCACTTTATGCATCTGGCTTTAATGTTGGTGCAGGGGACTTAAACCTGGACTATCAGGCTTTGTCAGGCTTTCCAAATAAGGAATAAAATACTGCCATGATCTAGAAAACACTTCCTTCTTTTTTTTCCGAGGTAGGGTTTCACTCTAGTCCAGACTGACCTGTAATTCACTATGTAGTCTCAGGGTGGCCTCAAACTCATGACGATCCTCCTATCTCTGCCTCCTGGGTGTTGGGATTAAAGGCATGTGCCACCACACTTGGCAACACTTCCCTCTTGAATGTGTTTCTAAACCTTTAAAAATTTTGAGGGGCTGGAGAGATGGCTCAATGGTTAAAGGCATTTGGTTGCAAAACCTGAAAACCCAGGTTCAGTTCCCCAGTGCCCATGTGAAGCCAGTTGTACAAAGTGGCACATGCATTTGCAATTCGCTTGCAGTGGCAAGAGGCATCCATGTGTCCATTCCACCTCCCCTTTCTTTTAAGTATATATATTTTTTGAGGTAGGGTCTCACTGTAGCCCAGGCTGACCTGGAACTCATAGCAGTCCTCCTACCTCTGCCTCCCAAGAGCTGGGATTAAAGGTGTGTGCCACAATACCCAACTCAAATAAATATATTTTAAAAAGTAAAATAAAAAAATTTGGGAGAGCGGCACATGGTGGACAAGGAGAAGAAGAAGGGGAGCATCTTGGGTCTCTCTAAGTACATCGACAAGACAATCCAGGTCAAGTTTCAGGGAGGCTGAGAAGCCAGTTGCATCCTGAAAGGCTTTGACCTTCAAGTACATGTGAGATCCAGATGACCAGTACAAGCTGAGGAGGACATGTGCCAGCTAGGGCTCGTGGTATGTCGCAGTAGGTCAGTGGTGTCCATCTGCTCACAGGATGGCATGGAGGTCATCACTGATCCTTTTGTATAGCAACAGGATGCCTAGCCTAGGTCAGGCCAGCTTGGGCTGGTTCCTTGCCTCACGTGCCACCACTGGCTCTCGGAGGGGGAAAAATGTGTGTGTGTGTGCGTGCACATGCGCGCACACGCTCACGTGTGCTTGGAGGTCAGAGGACTGTATCAGGTGTTTTGGAGCTTGCTGTTTTTCAGTTACACTGGCAGACCAAGAAGTCCTAGTGATCTTCCTGTCTCTACTCCTCTTAGTGTTGGGGTTACAGGGGTACATAGACATGTCTGGCTTTTCATATGGGTGCTGGTGATCAAATTCAGTTCCTCACACTTGCAACAAGTGCTCTTACCCACTGAACCATCTTTCTTGCAGTGCTAAAATAAAATTTTTTTTCCTGTTTTTTGATTTTTTGAGGTAGAGTCTTACTCTAGTCCAAGCTGACCTGGAATTCACTGTGTAGTCTCAGTCTGGCCTTGAACTCAGTCCTCCTACCTCTGCTTTTCAAGTGTTGGGATTAAAGGTGTGGACCACTATGCCTGGCCTAAAATAAATTTTTTACTGGAGGTTTTAGAGACCGAACCCAGGGTCTTATTCAGGCTATGTACCTGCTATAAACCCAACTTCCTAACATTGTCAATAGTGGAAATGACAGCAAAATTAGGTCTTACCACAGAATTTACTTACTGGGTTCTTTTTTTTTTTTTTGAGGGGGTTCCTTGGTAAGTTTTCACTCTAGTCCAGGCTGATCTAGAACTCACTATATACTCGCATGGTGGCAAACCTTTAAAAATTTTGAGGGGCTGGAGAGATGGCTCAATGGTTAAAGGCATTTGGTTGCAAAACCTGAAAACCCAGGTTCAGTTTCCCAGTGCCCATGTGAAGCCAGTTGTACAAAGTGGCACATGCATTTGCAATTAAGCTTGCAGTGGCAAGAGGCATCCATGTGTCCATTCCACCTCCCCTTTCTTTTAAGTATATATATTTTTTGAGGTAGGGTCTCACTGTAGCCCAGGCTGACCTGGAACTCATAGCAGTCCTCCTACCTCTGCCTCCCAAGAGCTGGGATTAAAGGTGTGTGCCACAATACCCAACTCAAATAAATATATTTTAAAAAAGTAAAATAAAAAAATTTGGGAGAGCGGCACATGGTGGACAAGGAGAAGAAGAAGGGGAGCATCTTGGGTCTCTCTAAGTACATCGACAAGACAATCCAGGTCAAGTTTCAGGGAGGCTGAGAAGCCAGTTGCATCCTGAAAGGCTTTGACCTTCAAGTACATGTGAGATCCAGATGACCAGTACAAGCTGAGGAGGACATGTGCCAGCTAGGGCTCGTGGTATGTCGCAGTAGGTCAGTGGTGTCCATCTGCTCACAGGATGGCATGGAGGTCATCACTGATCCTTTTGTATAGCAACAGGATGCCTAGCCTAGGTCAGGCCAGCTTGGGCTGGTTCCTTGCCTCACATGCCACCACTGGCTCTCGGAGGGGGAAAAATGTGTGTGTGTGTGTGTGTGTGTGTGCGCGCGCTTGGAGGTCAGAGGACTGTATCAGGTGTTTTGGAGCTTGCTGTTTTTCAGTTACACTGGCAGACCAAGAAGTCCTAGTGATCTTCCTGTCTCTACTCCTCTTAGTGTTGGGGCTACAGGGGTACATAGACATGTCTGGCTTTTCATATGGGTGCTGGTGATCAAATTCAGTTCCTCACACTTGCAGCAAGTGCTCTTACCCACTGAACCATCTTTCTTGCAGTGCTAAAATAAATTTTTTTTTCCTGTTTTTTGATTTTTTGAGGTAGAGTCTTACTCTAGTCCAAGCTGACCTGGAATTCACTGTGTAGTCTCAGTCTGGCCTTGAACTCAGTCCTCCTACTTCTGCTTTTCAAGTGTTGGGATTAAAGGTGTGGACCACTATGCCTGGCCTAAAATAAATTTTTTACTGGAGGTTTTAGAGACTGAACCCAGGGTCTTATTCAGGCTAAGTACCTGCTATAAACCCAACTTCCCAACATTGTCATTAGTGGAAATGACAGCAAAATTAGGTCTTACCACAGAATTTACTTACTGGGTTCTTTTTTTTGGGAGGGGGGTTCCTTGGTAAGTTTTCACTCTAGTCCAGGCTGATCTAGAACTCACTATATACTCGCATGGTGGCCTTAAACTCATGGTGATTCTCCTACTTCTGTCTCTCCAGTGCTGGGATTAAAGGCATGTGCCACCACGCCTGGCTTACTTGGTTCTTTTTTAAAAGATTTTTCTCTTGAGGATGGAGTGATGGCTTAGCAGATAAGGTGTTTGCCTGCAAAGCCAGAGGCCCCTGGTTTGATTTTCCAGGACCCATGTAAGCCAGATGCACAAGGGGGCACATGCATCTGGAGTTCGTTTGCAGTGGCTGGATGCCCTAGTGTATTTATTCTCTCTCTCTCTCTCTCTCCCTCTTTCTCTCTCTCAAATAAACAGATAAATAAAATATATAAAAATTTTTTTTCTCCTTATAGAAAACTACTGAGAGGAGCATATAAAGAGAGACCAGGAATACAAGGAGGTGGTAAAAATTTAGTAGAAACTCAAGAAATTGTCTATGCATGCCAAACTCCAAATAATTCTATGACTAGTGAAATAAAAAGATTTGCAAAATAAAGCTGCATTTTTTGTTACCTGATTTTGAATTTAAAGTAATTTAAAAAATAGTGTAAATAATGTTTTTCTTTTTCAGTCTTGGGATTTTTCAAAACTTTTTGTGAAGAAATCTAAAGCTTTTTTTTTTTTTTTAAGGTAGGATCTCATTCTAGCTCAGGCTGACCTGGAATTCACTATGTTCAAGGGTGGCCTTGAACTCACGGTGATTCTCTTTCCTCTGCTTCCCAAGTGCTGGGATTCAAGGCATGTGCCACAATGCCTGGCTTAAATATTTAATTAAAAAAATTATTTTATTTATTTTTGGAGAGAGACATAGAGAGGACAGAGAGGGAGGAGACAGAATGGGCATGCCAGCAGTCTCTCAGCTGCTGTGAATGAAATACAGATGTGTGCGCCCCTTGTGGGCAAGCGCGGCATTGTGCCCTTGCGTCACTTTGCATCTGGCTAAACGTGGGATCTGGAGATTGGAACCGGGTTCTTAGGTTTAGCAGGCAGGCGCCTTAACCACTAAGCCATCTCTCCAGGCTAAATATTTAATTTTTCAACTGTTATTTTAAGCATGTATGTATATGTGTGTGTTTATTTGTATGAGTATGGGCACTCATGTGCCATAATACATAAGTGGAGCTCAGAGTAGGTCCTCTACTTTTAACCTGTTTGAGGCAGGATTTGTCTCCGTGTTGTTTGCCACTCTGTTAGCCAGGCTAGCTTGCCTACAAGCTTCCAGAAAATTCTTCTGTCTCTCCCTCCCATCTTGCCATGCTAGGAATGTAAAAGCCACCATAGCTTCTAGCTTTTACATAGGATCTGAAGATCTGAATGTAGATACTCAAGCTTGTACAACAAGTACTTTATCCATTATGGTGGTTTGAATTTGTTGTCCCCCATAAATTCATGTATTTTGAATGCTTGATCCCTAGGTAATGCTAATATGGGAGGTGGAGCCTTGTTGAAAGAGGTATGTTGCTAGGGTTGGACCTTGAGGTTTCTTAGCTCCTAGCTTGCCAGTGTTAGCCAACTCACTCGCCTGCTTCTGTTTACTACCTTCTGTGGAACAGAGCTGTTCTTCCATATTTTCCCTGTCAATATGAAGTTTCTGCTCAAGACTGTAAGCCAAAATAAATCCTTTCCTTCTATCAGTTGCTCTTGGTCGGTTGTTTTATCCCAACAACAAGAAAACTGGTACCAGAAGTGGGGTTGTTATTACTATATTTTATTTATTTTTATTTATTTATTTTTTTGGAGAGAGAGAGATAGCTGGAGAGTGGGTGTGCCAGCAGCCTCTCAGCTGCTGTGAATGAACTCCAGACGTGTGCACCCCCTTGTGGGCAACTTGGCATTGCGCCCTTTGTGTCACTTTCCATCTGGCTAAATATGGGACCTGGAGAATCGATCAGGCGTTCTTAGGCTTAGCAGGCAGGCACTTTAACCACTAAGTCATCTCTCCAGCCCTAGTTATTACTATAAAACTGACTGTGGATTTGGGCATTTTGGAACTGATTTGTGGGAAGAATGTGGAAGGATATGAAACAGTGGCTTCAAACACATTTTGCAGTGCTGTAAGTTTGATGGACTATTCTGGTCAGAGTTGAGAGACCTATGTGCAGTAAGAACTGTGGAATGTGAGTCTTGGCTTATGACAGGAAGAAAGAGCTTTAGCTGGACTGGACTGGGCTAGAAGCAGTTTGTGTGAGAGGCTTACTTACACAGGAGTTCCACCTGTGCTCTGAAAACCTGTGCAGGGCTGAATTTAGAAGAAATGGACTGGTGTGACCAGATGGATATGGCACAGAAAAAACGTTGGGCAGGAGACAGTAGCCTGCTTCAGCTGCAGTTGTTTGAAAGATTACCACCATTGAGATTGGGCCAGCTGTTCTGCGTTGGGACAGCAGAAAGAATGCTGACTCTTTTGAAAGTAGGGGAACTGAATGGTGAAGGGGAGTCCTGCTCTTCAAAGTCAGCTTTATTGCCCCCTGGGTTAACAAATATGGTAGCCCACCTAATGCTATGGGAGCAGCTGCAGGAAAGAGGGCCACTGGATTTGCAATATGGTTTGTCTTTTGGAAATGGCCACTGGGCAGGGTGAAGCAGGCTTGTTTGGCCCCTGTGTGGAGGCCCATGGGACTTTTATTGAGATGTCAGGACTGTGGGACAGCTGCCAAGGAGAGCTGCTGGCTCAGGATAGATTGTTTTCCAGGCTGTAAGCAGCCCAGCTGAAGGGGCAGAATTGGAACCCCAGGACTTTGTCACTGGTGGTTATAGATGTTGGACTTGGGAGCTACAGGACTTGATGTTTGCCCTGTTGGTTTTAGATCTTGCGTTAGTTCAGTCTTTACTTGCAGTGCCCACTGCCATCTGGTGCAGTGTGAATGTTTACTCTTTGCTTTGCTTTTGATATTACAGGCTAACAGCTAAGAGACCTTTAAAAAGGGGCTTGTGTGAACAGTACTGAGATTGAGAAAACTATGGGGACTTTAAAAAGTTGGACTGAATGCATCGCATTGTACGTCATTGATGGTTGTAAGATTATAGAGACTGGGGGCATAATGCATTGTTTTGAATCAGATGTCCCCCATAAACTCATGTGTTCTGAATGCTTGGACCCCACCTGGTGGCAATTTGGGAGGTGGGGCCTTGTTGGAGGAGATGTGTTGCTGGGTGTGGACGTTAGGGTTTATTAGCCCTTCACATGCCAGTGTTAATCTGCTCATTCTCTTGCTGTGTTAGAAGTGATGTCCAACCTCTGCTCGTGCCATGGTTTCCCTTTCCACCATGAAGCTTCTTCTTGCATTTATAAGCCCAAACAAATCCTTTCTTCCTATGAATTGCTTTTGGCCTGGTGCTTTGGCCTAGCAACATGAAAGTAATTGGAACATCCACCAAGCCATATCCCTAGCCCAAGCAAATTATTTTTAAAATGCCATGTATTAGCTAGGCATGAAGAGGCACACTTACAATCCAAGGAGTTGAGAGGCTGAGGCAGGAGGATCATAAATTTCAGGTCAGCCTGGGCTACATAGTGAACCCTCCCCTCAACCCCCTAAGATACATGTTCCAGGCTGGCCTGACACTTAAAATGATCTTTATATTTTGCTACCTCTGAAGTCCTTGAATTGCAGAATGCTCCACCATGCTCAGCTTTGTTGGTTTATTTCTGATATGCTTTATTCTTTACCTGTTGACCATCCTCTCTTTCCCTCTTTTATATAAATTTACTTTGTATTCTCTATCTGGTAATTACAGTACTAAATTCTATGGCATCTTAAAAATAAGTATTTGAGCTGGGCATGGTGGCGCATTCCTTTAATCCCAGTCCTCAGGAGGTAGAAGTAGGAGGATCACTGTGAGTTTGAGGCCAGCCTGAGACTACATAGTGAATTCCAGGTCAGTCTGGACTAGAGGGCGACCCTACCTTGAACAACAACAACAACAACAAATAAAATAAAACAAAAGTATTTGTAGATGGGGTGGAGATAGGTGATACCTTTATATAGCCTAGTACTTAAAATGTAGGTAGGATACAAGAGCAATGTACAAAAATCAGTTGCATTCCTGTAAAAATATATTTAGGGGGCTGGAGAAATGGCTTAGCGGTTAAGGCGTTTGCCTGCAAAGCCAAAGGATCCCAGTTCGATTCTCCAGGAAGGATCCCGGTTCGATTCTCCAGGACCCGTGTAAGCCTGATGCACAAGGGGCATATGCATCTGGAGTTCATTTGCAGTGGTTGGCTGCCCTGGTTTGCCCATTCTCTCTCTGTCTGCCTTTTTCTCTCTCTCTCTCTCTTTGCTTGCAAATAAATAAATGTTTACTTCTTTATTTATATGCAGAGAAAGATAGAAGAGACAAAGTAAAAGTAAGAAAGGCAGAGAGAGATGGAGAGAATGGGCACACCAGGGCCTCTAAACCATTGCAAATGAACTCTAAACATGCCACCTTGTGCATCTGGCTTATTTGGGTACTGGGGAATTGAGCTGGCTCCTTAGGCTTTGCACACAACCACCTTCACTGCTGAGCCATCTCTCTAGCCCCCTTTTTTTTTTTTTTTTTTTTTTTTTGAGTCTAGCTCTAACCCAAGAAGATGGCCTGGCATTCACTATTCACTATGTAATCTGTAATCTCAGGCTGGCCTAGAGCTCACTGCGATCCACTTCCTTCTGCCTCCTGAGTGGTGGGATTAAAGGAATGCACCATCATGCCTGGCTAAATTTTTTTGTGTTTTGATTTTCCTTTTTTGGGGAGGGGGTTGAGGTAGGGTCTTGCTCTAGCCCAGGCTGACCTGGAATTCACTCTGTAGTCTCAGGAGGCCTCGAACTCACAGCAGATCTCCTGCCTCTGCCTCCCAAGTACTGGGAATAAAGGCAAGCATCACCACACCCCAGCTTACTTTTTTTTTTTTTAATCTTTGTGTGTGTTTATGTGTATGAGTGTGGGCATGAAAGTGGAGGTCAGAGGACAGCTTTGGGTGTTTGTCCTCATCTTCGCCTTGTTTGAAGCAGGATTTGTTTGTTTTTCACTACTGTGTAAGCCAGCAATTGAGCTGGCCTGTGAGCTTCTGGGATTTTTCTGTCTCCTCCTCCCATTTCATTATAGCATGAATTGGGGTTACAGATGCTGCAACTGCATCTGGCTTTTCCTTTGGCTAGAACGAGATGCTTCTGCGAAAAATCAAAAACCCAAAACCAAGGCATGGTGACACACACCATTAGTTCCAACACTTGGGAGGCAGAGGTAGGAGGATCACCATGAGTTTGAGGCCAGCCCAAGACTACATAGTGAAATCAAGGTCAGCCTAGGCTAGAGTGAGTCCCTAATCTTAAATAGACAAAAACAAACAAACAACAATAATAACAGAAATCCAACAGAATAAAACCAACTCAAGTACTCACACTTCAGCAGCAAATGCTTTTACTTACTAAGCCATCCCAGCAGCCCAATGTTTTTATAATTATATAATGAACAAGTAGTAGGAAACAATTCAGGTATCAAAATGCTAGTATAGGGCTGGAGAGATGGCTTAGCGGTTAAGGCGCCTGCCTGCTCAGCCTAAGAACCCTGTTCCAATCTCTCCAGGTCCCACGTTTAACCAGATGCAAAGTGACGCAAGGGCGCAATGCCGCACTTGCCCACAAGGGGGCGCACACATCTGGATTTCCTTCACAGCAGCTGGGAGACTGCTGGCGTGCCCATTCTGTCTCCCTCTTCCTCTTTCTCTGTCTGTCTCTCTCTGTCTCTCTCTCAAAAAAAAAAAAAAAAAAAAAAAAAAAAAGGCTACTACATAGTGAGCTTGAGGCCAGCCTGATCTGCATGAAGATCACCTGTCTGAAAATAAAATATTGGGATATGTGACATGCTGCTTCCCCCTGGGTACTTTTTAAAATTTAACTCTTTACTGTATTCTTTCTTTATAAATTATTTGAGAGCGAGAGAAAGAGTCAGAGTGAAAGAATGGGTATGCCAGGGCCTCTAGCAACTGCAAATACACTCCATACGCATGTGCCACTTTATGTATCTGGTTTATGAGGGTGCTGGGGAATCGAACCTGTGTCCTTAGGCTTCTCAGACAAGTGCTCTAACAGCTATGCCATCTCTCCAGCCCTGTACTGTATTCTTATAATAATGAAAACATATCTTTTTTTTAAGTACTTTCATTTTAGCTGGAGCAAATATCAGTAAATAAAAATTATCACTATGTAGTCTCAGGATGGCCTCGAACTCACTGCAATGCTACAACCTCTGCCTCCTGAGTGCTGGGATTCAAGGTGTGCACCAACATGCCTGGCACTGCAGCTCTTTAAAAAAAAAGTTATTTTTGATTATTTATTTGAGAGAGAGGCATATTAGAGAGATGATTAAAAATTATTTTACCCACTATCTACTTCTGTTTTCAGATGTGTACTGTAATGTTATCTTCAGATGTATGGTTAAACTGTGTGTGTGGTGGCATACACTTGTAATCCAATTATTCCGGAGGCTGAGACAAGAAGAGAGTTTGAGACTATCCTGGGATACAGAGCAAAGACCTACTCCAAATAAATAATAAACAACCCAAAAAATTATCTTTAAAAACCTTAAAAGAGGGCTGGAGGGATGACTTAGTGGTTAAGGCATTTGCCTGCAAAGCCAAAGGACCCTGGTTCGGTTCCCTAGGACCCACATAAGCCAGATGCACAAGGTGGTACATGTGTCTGGGGTTCATTTGCAGTGGCTGGAGGCCCTGGTGTGCCCATTCTCTGTCTGCCTCTTTCTCTCTCTGTTGCACTCAAATAAATAAATAAAAATAAACAAAAAAAATTTTAAAACAACAACAACAACAAAAAAAAGCCATTAGAATTTGTAGAGCTGGCTTACCGTAGATTTACCCAAGAAAATCTCACATGGGCTGGGGAGGTTGGTGAGTGGTTAAAGGCACTTGCTTGCAAAGCCTCCTGGCCTAGGTTCAGTTCCCCAGTATCCACGTAAAGCAAGATGCACAGTGGAGTATGGAGTTTGTTAGCAGTGGTAGGAGACCCTGGTGTACCCATTCTTTATATATATATATATATACATATATATATACACATACATACATATATATATATATATATACACACACATATATACATACATACATACATATACACACACACACATATATGTATCACAGTGAGATTTAGAAACTTGTAGAAGAGTTCTTTTAGGCTTGGCTGACACTGGGTGATGTTTCATGAAACTACAAGGAACCTGGGGGAAGTGAAACTCAAGTTGAGAGAAAGTCTTGACTAGAAGGGAGAAATCTCATTAAATATGGTGTCCTTCAAAGGAAATGATGCTTAGCATTAGGACTGAAGTAACTAAAGAAAAGACCATTTTAGTCCAACCCTAAATATAGAGGCAGAGAAGAAAAGGAAAAGGAAAAAAATTAAGTCAGGACCAGAAGGTGTACCTCAATCCGTGATAGAACACTTGCATACCATTCACGAGACCCTGAGTTCTGTACCTAGCACCACAACAGTAACAAAAAGATTAAGCTGATTCTCAATTAATTCAGCTGCCACAGGAACAAAATTTCAGCATTAAATCCATGTACCAGTTTAGCCAGGTGTACAGGTACACACTTGTAATCCCAGCACTGGAGAGGCTGAGACAGGAGAATCTTGAGCTCAAGGCTAACCTTGGCTACCTTGTGAATTTGAGGCCAGCCTGAATAGTTGAGACCCTTTCTCAAAACAAAAACATACATATTCATCAACAAAGTATATTTAATGTTAAGTATACAATTCCAAATCACTCAATATATGAAAAGATGCAAAAATGTCTCCTTTAACCAGGAGAAGACTTCTTAGTTAATAGATCCAGAAGTGACAGAGATGATGAATTTAGAGGCAGGAATACATCAAAGTACTTAAGGAAAGGATGATCATGAACAGACAAATGTAAGAAGTTTTTTTAAAAACACACAGTGAAACTTCTAGAACTAAAAAATGACAGGACCTGAACTGAAAAATTCAATGGGCTGAACCTCAAATTAGACATTGTAGAAGAAAGATCTGTGTTAGGCTAATAGAATCTCTGAATACTGAAGCACAAGGAAAAAGGCTGACAGGCACTTGAGCCTCAGTGGTAAGTGGGACAATATCACTTGGTTTAATAGCTTTGTAACTGGAGTCCAGGAAATTGATTTGGTTTGTAGAAAAAAGTATTTGAAGAAATAATCACTGAAGAATTTCCACATACAATAAAAGCTGTAGGCTCTAATGAACCTTGGTAGGCTAGATAACTAAATAACACTGAAGCACATCCTACTTACATAAAAAGAAATAGGAGCTGGGTGCGGTGGCGCAACCTTTAATCCCAACACTTTGAGAGGCAGAGGTAGGAGGATCACCTTGAGTTTGAGGCCACCTTGAGACTATGTAGTAAATTCTAGGTCAGCTAGAGCTAGAGTGAGACCCTACCTTGAGAAACCAAAAAAAAAAAGGAAATAGGGTTTGGGTAGTAGTAGCTCAGAGGTAGAATGTGAGACCTTAGGTTTGATCTGCTAGCACTGAGGGTAAAAGAAAAAAAAAAAAAAAACCAAACATAAGCAGACCTTCTAATAGTAGAAATGGACTTACGTGTGGTGGCGCACACCTTTAATCCCAGCACTTGGGAGGCAGAGGTAGGTGGATTGCTGTGAGTTTGAGGCTACTCTGAGACTACATAGTGAATTCCAGGTCAGCCTGGATAGAGTGAGACCCTACCTCGAAAAAAAGGAAGGAAGGGAGGGAGGGAAGGAAGGAAGCAAGCAAGCAAGCTATAGGCTAAGGGCATATATTGTAAGAATCAGACATTGAATTGAATTTGAATCTTAAGTTCTGTCACCTAATCAGCCTGTAATATTAGGTAAATTATCTCTAATTTTCTGTTTTATAAAGGAGGTGTATCAGTAGTATGTCAGGGTTTTTTTGATGAAATGAGGTGGTGTGTATGAAGTATGTAGCATACTCAGTAATTGCTTAGTAAATGTTAGTGTTACTGCTATTATTGTTGCTGTTGATTTGTCTTCCCTTCCTCCCTCCTCTCCCTCTTCCCCTTTGTTTTGTGGTAGAACTGAACCAAGGACTTACACACAAGGCATGTATCCTGCCACTGTGCTACACCCCCAACTTAATTCCTCATTTGTGGAATGGAAATAGTATAGGAATAGAATCATTTGGAGCTTGTAAAGAGCTTCTGTGAACAGTGCCAAGCACATTTTGAAATGTAAACTGAGTTATTATATGAAAGGATCCTTAAATGGCATTTTTTCACATATGCATACAGATAAAGAAATTTGTGGGCTAGAGAGATGGATGGCTTAGAGGTTACAGTGTTTGCCTACAAAGCCAATTGACCCAGTTTCAATTCCCCAGGACTCACATAAGCCAGATGCACAAGGTGGTGCATGTGTTTGGAGTTTGTTTGCAGCAGCTGAAGGCCCTGGTGTGCCTATTTTCTCAAATAAATAAATAAAAATAAATTTTTTTTCGAGGTAGGGTTTCACTCTAGTCCAGGTTGACTTGGAACTCACTATGTAATCACAGGGTGCCCCTACCTCTGTCCCCTGAGTGCTGGGATTAAAGGCGTGTGCCACCACGCCCGGCTAAGAAAAAAAAAATTTTTTTAAAGGAGTGGGCTGGAGAGATGGCTTAGCAGTTAAGGCACCTGCCTGTAAAGCCACCTGCTTGTTAAGCCTAAGAACACCTGTTCGATTCTCCAGGTCCCACGTTTAACCAGACGCAAAGTGACACACTTTGCCACGCATCTGGAGTTTCTTCACAGTGGCTGAGAGGCTGCTGGCACGCCCATTATTTGTCTCTCTCCAAAAAAAAAAAAAGAAGAAGAAGAAGAAGAAGCATGGCGGCACATGCCTTTAATCCCAGCACTCACTCGGGAGTTCGGGGCTACCCTGAGTCTCCATGGTGAATTCCAGGTCAGCCTGGGCCAGAATGAGACCCTACCTCGAAAAACAACAACAACAAAAAACAAACAAACAAAAAATGAAATTTGGGGCTTGGTAGATGGCTCTGGGTAAAGTCCTTGCTGCACAGTATGAGGATCTGAGTTTGGATCCTTAGAACCCATGTAAAGCTAAATGCAGTAGTATGCCTATCCTCCCCATAATCTGTGGGCCAGCTAGCATTTTCAGTGTCCAAGAGACCCTACCACTCAAGGTTGTCCTCTCACCTTCCTCCAGAGGTGTTCTGTGGTACATGTGACTGACACACACACAGAAAAATCTTAATGTCAGCAGGACATGGTGATGCTCACCCTTAATCCTAGAGCTTGGGAGGCAGAGGTAGAAGAATCACCATGAGTTCAAGGCCATTCTGGGACTACAGAGTGAGTTCTAGACCAGCCTGGCCAAGAGTGAGGCCTAGAGTGAGACCCTTCCTTGGAAAAACAAAACAAAAAAACCCCAAACAATAAATAAAAACCCCTTAATGTCCATGTTGGAAAAGGATCTTTTTTTTTTTTTTTTAAAAGTTTTATTTTTTTATTTATTTGAGAGAGTCAGAGAGAGAGAGAGAGAGAGAGAGAGAGAGAAGGAGACAGAGAGAATGGGTGCACCAGGGCCTCCAGCCACTGCAGACGAACTCCAGGCACATGCGTCACCTTGTGCATCTAGCTTACGTGGGTCCTGGGGAATCAAACCTGGGTTCTTTGGCTTTGCAGGCAAATGTCTTAACTGCTAAGCCAGCCCTCCAATCCATAAAAGAATCTTTTTGATATTTTTCCTTTTAGTGACAATGCTGAGAATATAACCTGGTTTCTTAAATTCCAGACTAAAGGATACTCAAAAGATGAATGCATATAACTCTCAATTCTCAGAGACACTCAAGCTTCACTTGATAAAAACATTAGGTATTGATACTTTATATATAAATTGATAAACTTTGGTTGTGTGGTATTTCTGTCTACATTAATTAGTATGTATTCATGATCAGAAGTCAAGCTTTGCAAAATTCATTTATAGTTAATGGTTACAGTTCTTCTTGCCACTGGATGGTGCTTGTGCAACATTAAGTCGAGTGTTTGTGTGTATAGCAAGGTCTTGCTATGTAGATACCTGGTTGGCCATGAACTTGTAGTGATCCTCATGCCTCTGCCTCTCGAGTTCTGTGATTACTATAACTGGCCAAATATGTTTTCTGATACTGGTTATTTATTTATTTAAGCAGGGAGAAATAGAAGAGAGAGAGAATGGGTGCCCCAGGGCCTCCAGCTGCTAAAAATGAGTTCCAGATGCATGTGCCACTTTTTGCATCTGGTTTTACATGGGCACTGGGGAATTGAACCCAGGTTGGTAGTCTCTGCAGGCAAGCACCTTAATAACTGAGCCATCTCTTCAGCCTCTGGTTCTGTCTTGAGCAGCTGAACTTGGTAAAATAAGTTTATTGCAGTAAATTTTTTTTTTCTGAAATAGGGTCTCACTCTAGTCCAGGCTGACCTGGAATTCACTCTATAGTCTCAGGGTGGCCTTGAACTCACAGCAATCCACCTACCTCTGCCTCCCAAGTGCTGGGATTAAAGGCGTGCGCCACCACACCCGGCATATTGCAGTAAATTTTTTTTCTTGTTGTTGTTGTTCTTGAGGTAGGGGCTCACTCTATTCTTGGCTGACCTGGAATTCACTCTTTATTTTCAGGGTGGCCTCGAACTCACAGCAGTCTTCCTACCTCTGCCTCCCGAGTGCTGGGATTAAAGGCATGTGCTACCATGCCCGGCTTTGCAGTAAAGTTTTACATATATTTTATTATTTATTAGCAGAGATGGAGTGAGGGGGAGAGAGAATGAGAATGAGCAGGCTGGAACCTTTTACTACTGTAAATGAACTCCAGATACATGCACCACTTTGTGGATCTGGCTTTACCTGGGTATTGGGGAATTGAACCCAGGCCATCAGGCTTTGCAAGCAACCACCTTTAACTGCTGAGTCATCTCTCCAGCCCTAAGTTGCAGTAAATTGAAATGTTCCTTGAAACGGAGCCCGAAGAAACCATTAAAAGTAGGAATTTATTTAGCGTCTTTTGTATAAGCAAAACCTGAAAAAACTACCATTGATTGGATCAAATCCTTTTTTTTTAAGATGTTATTTTTAAAATTTATTCATTAGACAGAGTGAGTGAAAATGGGCACACCAGGGCCTCTAGCCACTGCAAACAAATTCCAGATGCATGTGCCACCATGTGCATCTGGCTTACATGGGACCTGGAGAATCGAACCTGGGTCCTTAGGCTTCACAGACATGCACCTTAACTGCTAAGCTATCTCTCCAGCCCCAAATCCTGCTTTTTCTCTTGGTAATTTAGCAAATGACAAGGCTGTAGGAGGATCTGGTGATTGTCCCTCCTGGAAGAGTCTTAAAGGGTGTTATGTTTTCATACCTTCTCTTGGCAGCTGAGCTATTGTTTTTTCTGATCCTTAAATCTTGCATAAATATATTTTTAAAAATTTATTTATTTATTTATTTATTTATTTATTTATTTATTGGTGCACCAGGGCTTCTAACCACTGCAGACGAACTCCAGAAGCATGCACCACCTGTGCATCTGGCTTATGTGGGTCCTGGAGAATCAAACTGGGGTCTTTAGGCTTTGCAGGCAAACGCCTTAATCACTAAGCCATCTCTCCATCCCACTGATCCCTAAATCTTATCCATAAGCTTTTCTATTTTATTGTAATTACAAAATTTTCCATGCTTAGGTGTATGTAGGAACATAGGAAAAAGTGAAGAGCTGTAAATTGGGTATGGTGGCACACACCTATAATCCAAGCCCTTGGAAGAAGATGAAGAGATTGAGTCCACACATAACTAGTCCCTGTTTTTTGTTTCAAAACAACAACAAAAAGTTGTGTTTATGACTACAGGAGAACTGGAGAGGTGGGCCATCCTAAGAAACCAAAGTAGCTTTTTTAAAAAAGTCTTTTTTATTGACAACCTCCAGATCATGATTATATCCCCTCCCCACTGCTGAATTTCCCCTACGCTGTATCTGTTCTTTTTTCCAGTGACTCTCCTGTTTTGATGTCATCATTTCCACCTCCCCTCTTATTAACAGGCCTTGTACAAGTAGTGTGAGGTCATGACTACTATGGTCACTTTGTGTCCTTTGGCTCCTACATTCTTTCTACAACCTTCTTCCACAATGGCCTCTGAGCCTTGGAGGGTGTGATAGAGATGTCTCAGTGATGAACACATTCCACTGTCACCTTTCCTCAACACTTTGGTGATTTTTTTGTTTTGTTTTGTTTTGTTTTGTTTTGTTTTGTTTTGTTTTTGGTTTTTCAAGGTAGGGTCTCACTCTAGTCCAGGCTGACCTGGAATTCATTATGTAGTCTCAAGGTGGCCTCAAACTCACGGAGGTCCACCTACCTCTGCCTCCCAAGTGCTGGAATTAAAGGCATGCGCCACCATGCCTGACCCCACTTTGGTGAGTTTTAAAACAGTTTTTATTTATTTATTTATTTGCATGGAGGGGGAGAGAGAGAATATGAACATGAGAATATGAGTGAGTGGGCATGTCAGGGTCTCTTGCCACTTCAAATGAACTCCAGATGTCTGTGCCACTTGGTGTATCTGGCTTTACAACATGGGTGCTGGGAATTGAACCCAGGCCAGCAGATTTTGTAAGCAAGCGCATTTAACTGCTAAGCCATCACCCCAGCACTTTGGTGAGTTTTGATTCACTTCAGTGGTCTCTACCATCTGAAAAGAGAAGCTTCTCTAACCAAGAGTGAGAGTAGCATTAATATATGGGCATAAACCCAAGTATTTAGAGGACAGTTTAGTGGGCATAATATATCCATATAGCCAGATTTTGTAGTAGTTTTCCCACTAGGGTTTATGATCTCCCCAGCCATATGCTTTTGATCAGGTTTTCAGTACCACACATGAATTCCCTCCCATGGAGTGGGCCTCAAATCCAATCAGATTGCAGATGGTCTCCTCCACAACAGACAGGAAACTGAAATGGGAGTTTGGAGGTTCCTTGTCAATACTCCAGTATGCCCCTGCACCAGTAAATTTATGATATTCTCTGATCCTTGTTTTATGGATTTAAATCCATAGACCAGAGGGTAAGATTAAGAGAAGAAAAGAAGAGAAAGTACAGAGAGCTCCTGCCATGTGGAAAGCAGGAGGGGGCAGAGTGCCCACGTGGAAGTAGGGATTTCCTCCCCCAGCCCAGCCCAACCTAGGGGAAGTTCAGGAAAGGTGAAAAGCCAAAAAGAGGTCTGCCCACCTGGTAAGCATCTGTTTATAATTTTATTGTGGTGGGCCCTACCCTCAGACTCAGGTGAGCCTGAGAGAGAGTTGATTGGTCTGAGCTCAGGGGGCTGGTTCAGAAGAGTTCAGCATACCTCGGTAGAAAGCAGAGAGAGCTGATTGGATGAGATTGGATCAGATATTGATTCTGGTTCCTTGAAGCAGGTAGGCAGTGTTGTTACATCTTTTTGTTTCCCCCTAACTGACTAACTATTTACCTCTAAAAGCCATTATACCAGTTGGTACATTTGCGCCTGGCTGGCCAGCTATAAAGCTTGTAGGAACCACTGCTGATTTAGACTGTTTACTTTTCTTCCTCAACAGGCTGCATAGGTCTTTCCAGCATCATGGCAGCTAATCAACAAGTAGGAAACTTCAGCTTGATTTCTCAGTGACCTGCAGCCCAGGCATGTGGAGTCTTCAGCAGTAGGGTTTTAACATGTAGTTCTGGTGGACAACCAAGAATGTTGGCACTAGCCTATAATGTGTTGGGGGCATCAGTGGTCTCCCTGGTCAACAGCTTGTTGGAAGGAAAAATCTAAGTATATTTATTGATGATGATGCAATTGACATGTTAAAGAGGTACTCATAAACATGACTCTTTCTTTGCTAAGCTAAATTTTGTTAGTGGAATTGCTACAGAACTTTAGAAGTCAGGTAGTACTTTAAAATTGTGACAAGAGCAAATGCTGCAACAACAAATCCTTGCCCGTTCCCACCTGTTTCACTTTTCCTACACATTTTTTTGGCCTTTTCTTCTGTTACTCTACTTTGTATTCCTTAGTCGTATGTCTGAGTCTTTGGCATCTTCTCTTACTGTTGTACAATCAATATTACTGGATGTTCCTGGTACCTCTTCTTTCCTCTTTTCATGTAGCAACAACATATGTTTGGTTAAGAACTAAACCAAGTAATACACTATAATACTCCTTTCTTGGATAACCTTTAGTTTGTAGTTTCTTCATTTGCCTAGATGTCCAGGCATCTCTCTCCTTTAACACAAACAGAATCATCAGATCCTGTCCCCCCCTCTTTTGAGGTACAATCTAGCCCATGCTGACTTGGAATTCACTGTGTAGTCTTCAGGGTGGCCTCAAACTCACAGCAGTTCTCCTATCTTTGCCTCCCAAGAGCTGGGATTGAAGGTGTGCACTACAGTGACTGGCCAGATCCAATTTTTCTTATAGTCTATTTCCTTTTCCATAACCCATCCTAAAGCTCATCTCTTTGGGTGTTTAGTTTTAATTTTTAGATCAAGTATTAATGAAGACTAGGCCGGCCTGGAATTTGCTGTGTAGCTGAGTCTGGCCCTGAACTACTGATCCCTTCTGCTTCCATTTCCCAAGTGCTGGGATTATAGATGTGCCCTCTTGGAAATAACTTCTCCTTGTTTTCCAGGCCAATTGGACTTACCTTTTCTATCACTCTGCTTGATGGATTTCATATCTTATGCTTTCTTGATGTAGCAGACAGCTTCAGGTTTGCTGAGATGAACTTCCAGACCAGGCATAGTTATGGAGGAAGGGATTTATTGAAGCTTACAGATCTAGGGAAAGTTCCATAATGGCTGAAGAAGCTGGCCTGCTTTCACAGGTCCAAACAGAGAGAAGCACAAGTCAAAAAAACTACATAGCACAGCACACCTCAGGAACTCCAGCTAGGCACTTTGCATATCTTTATATTGAAATTGTACACCCACCACCACACCTTAAGATTCACCCAGTGACACTGCCTCCAGCCAGGTGGCTGCAGATGCAAACGATAAACTAATAAAACACTGAATATATTGGGGCCATCTATTCAAACTACCACACTTGGTTTGATCAAATAAGGTTGAACTTACAGAGCAATTCACTTTCAGACTATTTAGTAATTGAGTCTATAGAAGGTAAGCCCACAGATTAACAGTAGAAAAGGCATGAAGATTAATGTGCATGTGTGGAAGAGCAGGATATAAAACTTGAAGAAAGGCACTCAGATGGTTATGGTTTAAATGCCCTTTAAAGAAGGGAGAAGGAAGTGGGGGAGAAATTTAGGCAATGTAAGAGGGTTAGAAAAAGATTTTTAGGATAAATCAATAGGCCTGGAGAAGAGACAGTAACTTGAGACAGGGTTCCTTTCTGTGGTAGATGAGGACAAAGTCAGGGAAAGTGAGGGTAAAACTGCTTTGCAAACAATGGCTGTCTTGAAATGCAAATAAAGTCATCTTTAGGAGTTGCCTTCAAAAGCTCAAGTGAAAAGTCTGTCTGAGGAGGAGATCTTTTCTTTTCCTGACTGACCAGGTTTATATAACATGGGAGTAAGCTCAAGAGAGTTTAACTTCTTCTGAATTAGTTGCTTCAGTCCAATTATTTTGAGATCTGTCATGTCTGAAAATGGCTTTCATTTGAAAATACTTATGTTTTTTCTTTGAAGGTAGGGTCTCACTCTAGCCCAGGCTGACCTGAAAGTCACTATGTAGTCTCAAGATGGCCTGGAACTCATTGATCCTTCTACGTCTAGAAAATGCTTTTGTTTTATTTTATTTTATTTTATTTTATTTTATTTTATTTTATTTTATTTTATTTTATTTTATTTATTTTGGGAGAGATAGAAAGAGGTAGAGAGAATGGGCTTGTCAGGGCCTTCAGCCACTATAAATGAACTCCAGACACATGCACCACCTTATGCATCTGGCTTATGTGGGTCCTGAGGAATCAGACCTAGGTCCTTTGGCTTCACAGGCAAATGCCTTAACCACTAAGCCATCTCTCCAGCCCCTAGAAAATACTTTTCTAATGTTGCTTTTGAGGTGTTGGGAGTTGTCCTTTAATGTAGCCTATGCTGTTTCTCTGCAAGTATTTTATAAACTTTTCCCCTAGTGTTTTGAAATTTCTCAGTGATGATGTAAAATAAGCTTTGGTTTATTCATGCTAGGTAGTTGATAGGTCTTTCAGTCCAAAAATAGATTACTTTGAATCTGTTTAGTTCTTGCATCACTTCTTTAATTATTTTACCTATGTTATTTTCTCTGTTCTTCAAATATCTTTCAGATCTCAGTATTAAAGGTGCATATATGAGTTTGGGAGTTGGTTGCTGAGATTTTCAGGTTCTTGTGTGTCCCTGGTCTAAGAATTGGACCAGAGTCCAGCCGTGGTGGTCCATGCCTTTAATCCCAGCACTTGGGAGGCAGAGGTAGGAGGATCACTGTGAGTTTGAGGCCAGGTCAGCCTGGACTAGAGTGAGACCCTACCTCAAAAAACAAACAAAAAACAACCCCAACAAAATAAGAAGTTTTTTTTTTTTTTTTTTTTTTTTTTTTTTTTTTTTTTTAAATTAGACCAGGGACAAATGGTTAATAATAGAACTAGAAAGGTGATCATAAGAATGAAAGTGGGCTGTGAAGCTGAGGCTGGACCCAGTCTCAAAAGCATAGTTCCAAGGAGAGCCCTGCCCCTTTATAGGTCATTTACATAGTATCCAGCTTTTGCAGCCTGGTATTGGGAGATTCTTCTCCATATGCTCTGTTAACACATAGTCCAGGTGAGAAAGGCTTTCCAGTCCTCTTCCAGCTGGCTTTTTTTCATATGTTAATTTTGATGTGTCTGGAATCTGTTCTCTTATCTTACTGGTTTGTTCTCATTTATCTCACATATTCCTTGTAATTTAGTCATGTTTTCTGGGAGATCTGTTTTTTTTTTTTTTCCTTAAAATCTGTCTGTTGAATATATTATTTTTTGCATCCAAATTAGTTTAAAAATTTTTTTATTATTATTATTATTTGCAAGCAGAGAGAGAGAGGGAGATAGAAGACAGACAGAAGGAGAATGGGCACACCAGGGCACTCCAGCCTCTGCAAACGAACTCCAGACATATGTGCCCCCTTGTGCATCTGGCTTACATGGATACTGGGGAGTCGAACTTTGGTCTTTTGGCTTCGTAGGCAAGTACCTTAACCACTAAGCCATCTCTCCAGGCCCCCCAAATTTGTTTTTATAAAAAGTTTTTTTGGGGGGCATATCTCAGTGGTAGAGCATTTGACTGCAAAAAGTTTTGGTGAGCTGGAGTGATAGCTTAGCAGTTAGGCGCTGCCTGTGAAGCCTAAGGACCCTGGTTCGAAGTTTGATTTCCCAGGACCAGACGCATAAGGTGGTCGTGTATGCACCTGGAGTTTGTTTGCAGTGGCTAGAGGCCCTGGGTACACCCTACCATTTTCTCTCTGCCTCTTTCTCTGTCTGTTGCTAATAAATAAATAAAAATAAACAAAAATTTTTTTAAATTAAAAAGTTTTTTGGTGCTGATGAAATGGCTCAGTAGCCTATATATGTGAATACCCGAGTTGGGATCTTCAGCACTTATGTATAGCTGATGTTTGTAATCCTAGTAAAACCTACAAAAAGGAGGCAGAAACAGGAGAAGCTCTCTGAAGCTAGCCTCAAACAAGGTAGAAGGCAAGAACCAGTACCTGAAGGTTGTTCTCTTATCTCCACACATGTTTTGCCCTCACACACATGAACACTCACAAACATTCATCATCACCATCCAGCAGTTCCTGCAGCCTGCTCCTCCCTTAATTGGTGCTAGAACATTATAGAGTGTTTTTAGGGCTAGAGAGAAGGCTCAATGGTTAAGGCAGTAGCTTGCAAAGTGGCACATGCATTTGGAGTTCCTTTGCAGTGGCTGGAAACCCTGGCCTGCCCATTCTCTCTATCTGCCCCATCCTTTGTCCCTCTCTCTTTCTTAAATAAATAAATAAACAAATAAATAATATTTTTTTAAAAAGTTTTTTAGGGATGGGGAGTTTGCTCAGTAGTTAAAGGCACTTGCTTGCATAGCTTGCCAGACTAAATTCAATTCTCTAGGACCCACATAAAGCCAGATGCAAAGTGTTACATGCACCTGTGCACCTCAGGTGCCTAGGACAATGGGAGGCTGGGCCAGGGGCATCTGAAGCTCAAAGATGTTGGTTTGTAGTCTGGCAGTTTGCTTGCAACAGGAAGAGACCTGTCTCAAAGAACCAGGAGCAGACACCTCTACAAGTGCATCATCCTCCCCCAAATAACTAATTAAGAAAAAATTTTAGAAGACTTTTCTGGTACAACTTAACTGTTCTGATATTGTATTGGAGCCCTTAGCCCAATGTTCTAAAAAGATAATTGAATGCAAAGTGAATAAGGACACTTGTGAAATTGATTTTAAAAACCTTTTTTATTGTTTTCCCCTCAGGGACCTGTTTTCTCCAGAAAATATTATTTATTTAGTTAAAAAATTTTGGAGAGGGTGCTAGGGAAATGGTTCAGTCAGTAAAGTGATTTCTGTACAAGCAAGAGTACTTGAGTTGGTTTGGATCCCTAGAGCCCACATAAAACCAGATGCAGTAGAGCATCTGTAATCCCATTGTGCCTGAGGCAGGATGGGACAAAGTTCACAGACCAAGAGACTATCTCAAGGTGGAAGATGAGGTTGTCCTGTGACCTCCACATGCATGTTGTGGTACATATGCACCCACATCATAAGTTTGAATACCTGCTATAATTAAATTAATTAAATAAATTAAAATCTCTAACACTGAGTTGGGCGTGGTAGCACATAACCTTTCATCCCAGCACTTGGAAAGCAGAGGTAGGAAGATGGATGGCCATGAGTTTGAGGCCACCCTGAGACTACATAATGACTTCCAATTCCAGCACAGCCTACCTCGAAAAAACAAAACAAAACAAAACAAAACAAAACCCCAAAAACTGGGAATAATGTTGCACGCCTTTAATCCCAGTACTCAGGAGGCAGAGGTAGGAGGATCACCATGCATTCAAGGCCTGCTTGAGACTCCAGGTCAGCCTGGACTAGAGTGAAACCCTACCTCCAAAAACAAACAAACAAAAACTGTGTTGGGGAAAATATGGAAATGAATAGAAATTGCAAGTTGAAGTAGGTATGAGTAGGAAAAATATGGGAAAGTTGTTTTTCCTTTTATATAGTATGGTGGTTGAATGTAAAATGCCCTCCTACAGGCTCATATGTTTAAGTACTTCCTAGCTTGGTGCCTCTGTTCAGGAAGTTGTAGAATTGTTAAGAGATGGGACCTTGCTGGAGATAGTATATCACTGAGTTCGGGCAGCCTTGAAGCCCCGTTTGTTCTGTGTTTCCTGACTCCGTGCCTTCCCTGCCATGATGAAACTACATCAAATTAAACCCTTTTCCTTCCATAAACTGCTTCAGGTCGGGTATTTTGTTCCAGCAAACTATATGATTGTTTTCTATCCACATTTTAAAAATAAGTTAAGAAATGAGTGTTAACTTTTTTAAAATGCTTACTTATTTCCTCATTTGTGATAACTCTATGTAGCTGTTTTTCCTTTTATTCTGCATATTGCTTATGTGTGGACATATTCTTTAAGTGAATATCCAGAAGCAGCTAACCAGATATGTTTAAAAAGTGTATGTATTTTCACTTGGATAAATTTTACTATTGCCAAGCACAAAGTTACCATTTACTTTTTTTCTATGTTATAGGAATAGACTTTAAGATCAAAACAGTTGAGTTACAAGGAAAGAAAATCAAGCTGCAGATATGGTAAGTGATGCTAATTTATTTACTTTATAAATCAGAATGCCAAATTACTTAAAGCTTGATAGTGACATTCTTCCTTGTCACCTGTTTAGGTTCTTTCAAACTTGCTTTCAAACTAAAGCAAGCAATCAGGTAAAGTTTTAGTGAAGTAAAAAATTCATGGCCAGGCTGGGGAAATGGCTTAGCAGTTAAGCTGTTTGCCTGTAAAGCCTAAGGACCCAGGTTCGATTCCCCAGGACCCACGTAAGCCATAGATGCACAAGGGGGCACATGCGTCTGGAGTTCATTTGTCATGGCTAGAGACCCTAGCATGCCCATTCTCTCTTTCTATTTGCCTCTTCTCTCATAAATAAATAAATAAATAAATACAAAGACCCTGTCTTAAAACAACAAACTCGTTAATTAAAAAAAAATAGAAAAAAAAAATCATTACCATTGACTTTGGAGTCCTAGACTAAAAATAACTATCAAAATAGCAAGCAGAGTGTGCAGCTTCCTTGACCTCACATACTGATCTGACAGTTTAGAAAATGAGCTTTATAATTTCTTATTCCTTTAAAAATAATAAATCATTGGAAAAAATAGTATTTGTATGTGTATGTATATGAAGACCTAAAAATAATTTTATCAATGAATATGCAACTGTGGCTATATTTAGCCTTGAGCAAAAGGTTATTAGTTAGTCTAGAGGTAGTGAAGTAAGGATCTTGTTTTCTGGTCTGAAATAATTTGCTATTTCAACTTGATAGGTATAGGTGAAGGTATAATAAGAATCCAGATGTGGTGGCGTACACATTTAATCCCAGCATTTGGGAGGTAGAAGTAGGATGATCACTGTGAGTTTGAGGCCAGCCTGGGACTACAGAGTGAGTTCGAGGTCACCCTGGGTTAGACAGAGACCTTACCTTGAAAGAACAAACAAACCAAAAAACAAACAAAGAATCCAAGTGCAGGGGCTGGAGAGATGGCTCAGCAGTCAAAGACACTTGCAAGCAAAGCCTAATGGTCTGGGTTCAATTCTCTAGTACCCATGTAAAGCCAGATGCACAAGTGTATGCATCTGGAATTTGTTTATAGTAGCAGGAGGCCCTAGCATGCCCTCATTCCACCCCCTCACTCAAATAAAATAAATAATTTTTTAAAAATATTTTATATTTATTTATTTATTTATTTGACAGAGAGAGGGGGAGAGAGAGAAATAATGGGTGCACCAGGGCCTCCAGCCACTGCAAACAAATTCCAGATTCATGTGCCCTCTTGTGCATCTGGCTTACATGGGTCCTGGAGAGTTGAACTGGGATCCTTTGGCTGTGCAGGTAAATGCCTTAACCGGTAAGCCATCTCTCCAGTCCAAAATAAATCTAAAAAAGAATCTAGGGGTAGGACTCAGGAAAAGAATAATTTGAGGAGCCCAGCTCAGTCTTAGCATGGTGGCATATGCCTGCCTGTATAATGCTAGTACTTAGGACGTAGAGGCAGGAAGATCAGGAGTTCCCAGATACATAGGAAATCCCAGGCCAGCCTAGACGGACTACATGTCAGGAAAGTATCCAGGTAATTTTGTAGAGTAGATAAAGTCATGTGGAAGAATATAAATATATTAAATACACAAATTAAAATGGGATATAGTAAGCCAAAGAACAGTTTAACTTAGGTGTTTGTACAAAAAGGAAGATAATTGTATTTAGAAAAATCTGAAGATAAAGCAGACAAAAAGCAAAGAACAGAGGGAATGGGATGCTGTTGATCAGAACAGAACAAACTTCTGAGCACAAAATAGTGTTTATCCTTCTTTTCAAAAGGGGACTGATTGATTTTTTTTTTTTTTTTTTTTTTTTTTTTTTTGGTTTTCAAGGTAGGGTCTCACTCTAGCTCAGGATTACCTAGAATTCACTATGTATTCTCAGGGGGGGGGCCTCGAACTCATGGTGATTCTTCTACCTCTGCCTCCCAAGTGCTGGGATTAAAGATGTGTGCCACCACATCTGGCTGACATTGATATTTTAATTAAATCTTTCCTGTTGGTGTTTCATAATTTGTAGTTACTTTGTCATTGCTGCAACAAAGCAACTTATGGGAGGAAAGTTTGTTTATTTTGACTTAGGCTTTTCAAGGAGAAGGTTCAAAATTACCTGGGAAGGAGGCTGAGAGATGGCTGAATGGTTAAAGTGTTTGCTTGAAAAACTTGAGGGTTTGGGTTCAGTTCCCAAGTACTCACCTAAAGCCAGATGCACAAAGTGGACCATACATCTAGAGTTTGTTTGCAATGGCAAGAGGCACTGACCTGTCTGCTTGATCTGTCTCTCTCTTTTTCTCTCAAACAAATAAAAATTTGGTGGTGGTGGCGGGGGAAGATTGCATGGGAAAGCGTGGCACGAACAGAGGCTGGACATCACTTCTAACATAGCATGTGGCAAACAGCAGCAGGAGAATGAGCAGATTAACACTGGCATGTGAAGTACTAATAAACACTAACGTCCACACCCAGCAACACATCTCCTCCAACAAGGCCCCACCTCCCAAATTGCCACCAGGTGGGGTCCAAGCGTTCAGAACACATGAGTTTATGGGGGACATCTGATTCAAAACAATGCATTATGCCCCCAGTCTCTATAATCTTACAACCATCAATGACGTACAATGCGATGCATTCAGTCCAACTTTTTAAAGTCCCCATAGTTTTCTCAATCTCAGTACTGTTCACACAAGCCCCTTTTTAAAGGTCTCTTAGCTGTTAGCCTATAATATCAAAAGCAAAGCAAAGAGTAAACATTCACACTGCACCAGATGGCAGTGGGCATTGCAAGTAAAGACTGAACTAACGCAAGATCTAAAACCAACAGGGCAAACATCAAGTCCTGTAGCTCCCAAGTCCAACATCTATAACCACCAGTGACAAAGTCCTGGGGTTCCAATTCTGCCCCTTCAGCTGGGCTGCTTACAGCCTGGAAAACAATCTATCCTGAGCCAGCAGCTCTCCTTGGCAGCTGTCCCACAGTCCTGACATCTCAATAAAAGTCCCATGGGCCTCCACACAGGGGCCAAACAAGCCTGCTTCACCCTGCCCAGTGGCCATTTCCAAAAGACAAACCATATTGCAAATCCAGTGGCCCTCTTTCCTGCAGCCGCTCCCATAGCATTAGGTGGGCTACCATATTTGTTAACTCAGGGGGCAATAAAGCTGACTTTGAAGAGCAGGACTCCCCTTCACCATTCAGTTCCCCTACTTTCAAAAGAGTCAGCATTCTTTCTGCTGTCCCAACGCAGAACAGCTGGCCCAATCTCAATGGTGGTAATCTTTCAAACAACTGCAGCTGAAGCAGGCTACTGTCTCCTGCCCAACGTTTTTTCTGTGCCATATCCATCTGGTCACACCAGTCCATTTCTTCTAAATTCAGCCCTGCACAGGTTTTCAGAGCACAGGTGGAACTCCTGTGTAAGTAAGCCTCTCACACAAACTGCTTCTAGCCCAGTCCAGTCCAGCTAAAGCTCTTTCTTCCTGTCATAAGCCAAGACTCACATTCCACAGTTCTTACTGCACATAGATCTCTCAACTCTGACCAGAATAGTCCATCAAACTTACAGCACTGCAAAATGTGTTTGAAGCCACCATTTCATATCTTTCCACATTCTTCCTACAAATCAGTTCCAAAATGCCAAAATCCACACAGTCACTTTTATAGTAATAACAACCCCACTTCTGGTACCTGTTTTCTTGTTGCTGGGATAAAACAACTGACCAATAGCAACTGATAGAAGGAAAGGATTTATTTTGACTTACTGTCTTGAATAGAAACTTCATGATGTATAGAAAGATGGAAGAGCAGCCCTCTTCCACAGCAGATGGAAAACAGCAGCAGGAGAGTAACCTAAGAGCAGGGTGTAGTAGTGTAAGCCTTTAATCCCAGCAATCAGGAGGCAAAGGTTGGAGGGTCACCATGAGTTTGAGGCTAGTCTTGGACCAACAGGGTTCCAGGTCAGCCTGGGCTACATTGAGTCCCTACCTCACCCCTCCAAAAAAGAACCCAAATGTGCCCCAACGCTGGCAAGCTAGGGGCTAATATACCTCAAGGACCACCTCTAGGTCCACTAGCTGGGGCCAAGTATTGAGAGCACATGAGTTGATGGTGGACATCTGATTCAAACCAACACAGTAACTAATCACCATTGTAATACAGAACACTTTCTCTAGAACCTAGTGATGTAGGCTTAGCAAATGTGTTTTTTCTTAGTGTAAAATTAGTCATAGATTTGACACTGAAATATGTATATATAATTTCCTGCTTGTATAATATGAATGAATGGGAGAAAGGGAGCATGTAATAGCTAGGAAATGTTGGGATGGTATTCTTAGCAGATTGCTGTGGAACATCTCTTTAAACAGTTGTTTGGACAAAATTGGAAGTTTCTTATGTCTTTATACCATAGTTGTTAAACACTGACAGAAACACAAGTCCTGCATACTCGTTTTAGAAACATTTCTGTAAAGAAATAGAATTGGGGTTGGATAGATGGCTTAGAGGTTAAGGCGCTTGCCTTGTGAAGCCTAAGGTCTGAGGTTCAATCTCCAGGTCCCACGTAAGCCAGATGCGCAAGGTGATGCATGCATCTGAAGTTTGTTTGCAGTAGCTAGAGGCTCTGGTGCACCCTCCCTCACTCTCTCTGTCTCTAATAAATATAAATATAAAAAAAGAAATAGAATTATTGGTTAGTGCTTTTTTTTTTTTTTTGCCAGCTCCAAAAAAACTTTAAGCTGTTTTTATGGTGATAAGAAAGACTTGACTGTTTTGTTACTGTTTTCTCATCAAAACAAGGGCCATGCACATCCTAGGCAAGTGTTCTTTCACAGAACTACTCCATTCCCCTAGCTCCACACTCATTTGTTTGGGTTTTTCTTTATACTTTGGGGGGTAGGGTCTCACTCTAGTCCCAGATGACCTGGAATTCACAATGTAGTCTCAGGCTGGCCTTGAACTCAAAACAATCCTTCTACCTCTGCCTCTTTTTTTTTCCCCACCATTTGAGGTTACTTTGAGATAAGGTCACTATGTAACCCAGAACTCAACTTAGGCATATGAAGCATGGACCACCATTCCCAGTGTATACCATTGGCTTTGTTTGTTTGTTTGTTTTGTTTTTTTGAGATAGGGTCTTACTCTAGTTCAGGCTGACCTGGAATTTACTATGTGGTCTCAGCATGGCCTCCAACTCACAGTGATCCTCCTACCTCTGCCTCCCAAGTGCTAGATTAAAGGCATGTGCTACCATCCCTAGAGCATTGGCTTTTAAAAACAATATTTATTTGAGCGAGAGAATGGGTGCACCAGGGCATCCAGCCACTACAAGCGAACTCCAGATGCATGTGCCACCTTGTGCATCTGGCTTATGTGGGTACTGGGGAATCAAACCTGGTTCCTTAGGTTTTGCATGCAGGTGCCTTAACCTGCTAAGCCATCCCTCCAGCCCCTGTTGTTTTTTAAAATGGAAGCATTTATAACTACACTTGATTTGAGGCACTTTATTGACTAAATTCTTGAGTTTAATAATAGGTCACTAGGACTAGAAATGAGAAAGACTGAGCAGGTTAATATATAATTCATATGCTTACTTTAATTTGTTAAACATAATTGTAAATCTCTTGGCAGCCAAGGCAGGGAGAGCAGTATAGGACCATATATGACAAATTACATATTCTTTTCAGAACGTTAGGTCAGATTAATATATTTCATAAAGCCACTTCTTATAAAGATTACTAATAAGTAGATATAATGTTGATGGTGATAAATTGTCTGATGATATAAGCAAATATATAACATTTTTCAAGGTAGGGTTTCACTCCAGCCCAGGCTGTCCTGGAATTCACTATGTAGTCTCAGGGTGGCCTCGAACTCACGGCGATCTTCCTAACTCTGCCTGCCAAGTGCTGGGATTAAAGGTGTGCGCCACCAAGCCCAGCCTTTTTATGGGGGGGGGGTTCTTTCAAGATAGGGTTTCACTCCAGTCCAGGCTGACCTGGAATTAACCATGTAGTCTCAGGGTGGTCTCGAACTCATGGCGATCCTCCAACCTCTGCCTCCTGAGTGCTGGGATTAAAGGCGTGTGCCACCATGCCCGGCTTGTAATTTGTTTTTTTAATATTTATTTATTTATTTATTTATTTAAGAGACAGAAAATGGAAGGGGGGAGAGAAGGAAGGGGAGAGAGAGAATGGGCACACTAGGGCCTCCAGCCAACACTGCAAAGGAACTCAGATGCTTGCACCACTTGGTGCATCTGGCTTATGTGTGTACTGGGGAATCAAACCTAGGTCTTAAGCTTCACAGGCAATTACCTTAGCCACTAAGCTATCACTCCAGTCCCTAATTTGTTTTATATTTTTGAATTATAAAAATAATTTCACTTAGTTATTTGCAAGCAGCTGGGAGTAGGAGAGAGGGAGAAACTGTCCTCAAATTGTGATTTGTCTGCCTCAGCTTCTCAGGTGCTGGGATTGTAAGTATGTTGCTGCCTCTTAGTAATTAACATGATTTAAGGGTCAAAGGTAGAAGAACTGACATTATTCCTCTTGAGATGTTAATTTCTCGAAATGACATGTTTATTGGCAGTTTTTGTGTGTGTGTAAGCACTCTGCAGTGCCTCCTATTTCTATATGTGTGCCTCATGGCATACATGCTACAGAATTGCCATCTGCAGTGCCTCCTATTTCTATAGAGGTAGGAGGATGTGCCTCACCCTGGCATACATGCCTGGGCCAGAGTGCCATTTTAAAACCAAAAAAAAAAAAAAAAAATTTTATAAATATTTTATTTATATGAGAATAAAAACAGCAGGGCTTCCTGTCCCTACAAATGAACCCTAGACTCATGTTCTACTTTGTGAATGTGGCGTTATTTAACTTTTGGGGAATTGAACATGGGTTATTAGACTTTGCATCCTTAACTGCTATACCATCTCCCCAGCCCCAGAATTTGTGTGCACGCATGCATCAGAGCAAACAAAACACCAGACACTTGTGCCACCTTTTTTTTTTTTTTTTTTTTTAGGTAAGGTCTCACTCTAGCCCAGGCTGACCTGGAACTCACTATGTAGTCATGTAGTCTCAGGGTGGCCTCGAACTCATGGTCATCCTCCTACCTCTGCCTCCCAAGTGCTGAGATTAAAGGCATGAGCCACCACAGGCAAGCCCAACAGACTAGCCTTTTTTTTTAATGTGTGTGTGAGAGAGAGGAATTGGTGCCGCAGAGCCTCTAACCACTATAAGCGAACTCCACACGTGTGCCACCTTATGCATTTGCATCATTCTGTGCATCTGGCTTATATGGGACCTGGAGAGTGTAACGTGGGTCCTTAGGTTATGCAGGCAAGCACCTTAACCACTAAGCCTGTTTTTGTGTTTTTTTTTTTTCTGATGTAGGGTCTCACTGTAGTCCAGGCTGATGTGGAATTCACTATGTAGTCTCAGGGTGGTCTTGAACTCATAGCAATCCTCTTACCTCTGCCTCCCAAGTGCTGGGATTAAAGGCGTGTGCCACCACACCGGCCTTTACTTTTTTTTTTTTTTTTTTTTTTTTTTTGTTTTTCGAGTTAGGGTCTCACTCTGGCTCAGGTTGACCTGCAATTCACTATGTAGTCTCAGGGTGGCCTCGAACTCTCGGCGATCTTCCTACCTCTGCCTCCCGAGTGCTGGGATTAAAGGCGTGCGCCACCACGCCCGGCTCTGGCCTTTACTTTTTAAAAAATATTTTATTTTTATTTATTTATTTATTTGAAAGAATGAGGCAGAGGAAGAGAGAGGGAGAGAGAGAGAGAGAGAGAGAGCACGCAAAGAATGGGTGCACTAGGTTCTCCAGCCACTACAAACGAACTCCAGATGCATGTGCCACCTTGTGCATCTGGCTTATTTGAGTCGTGGAGAATCAAACCGAGGTACTTTGGCTTTTCAGGCACACGCCTTAACCACTAAGCCATCTCTTCAGCCCCCTATGTGCCACTTTATGTCCTGTTTCCTTTTGTGGCTTGGGAGTTAAACCCAGGCCCAGCCTGCTTTGCAACCAAGCACCTTTAACCACTGAGCCATCTCCTCAGCCCCAGCAGAATTGTTATCTATCCCAGATTGCATTATTTTTTTTTTCAATACTCCTGATAGATTGCCCATTTCACTCAGCACATAAAAGCACTTGCTTGTAGAGCCTGCTGGCCCTGGTTTCAATTCCCTAGCCTCCCACATAAAGTTGGAACTATGTGCATTTGCAGGGGCAAGAGAAACTGGCATGCCCATATACATACATACACATGCAGTCACCTGCATTTTACTCATGTAAAATGAAAAATATAATAAAATAAAATTGAACTTATTTCACACCTAATATCAGCTTCTGCTTTTTTTCTCCTGTCTCTGACAGGTCTAATTAATTCACTTTTTAAAATATTTTATTTACTTATTTATTGGAGATAGAAATGGGGGGTGGGGATGGGCATGCCAGGGCCTCTAGCCATTGCAAATGAACTCCAGACACATGTGTCACTTGTCCTTTGACTTTGCATGCAAGTGCCTTAATTGCTGAGCCATCTCTCCAGCCCTAAATCACTTTTTTGCTTTATTTTATTCATTTATTTGAGAAAGAGAAAGAAGCACAGAGGAGAATGTGTACACCAGGGCCTTCAGCCACTGCAAATAAACTCCATACACATGTGCCACCTTGTGCATCTGGCATATATGAATACTGGGGAATTGAACCTGGGTCCTTAGGCTTCATAGGCAAATGCCTTAGCTACTAAGCTATCTCTCCAGCTCCATAATACACTTTTTATTTTTTTAAAACTTTTTAAACAAATATTTTGTTTGTTTGTTTGTTTGCTTGCTTGCTTGCTTATTTATTTAACAGAGAGAAAGGGATGGGGATGGCCGCACCAGGGCCTCCAGCCACCGCAAACAAGACTCCAGACGTGTGTGCCTCCTTGTGCATCTGGCTAATGTGGGTCGTGGGGATTTGAACCTGTCCTTTGGCTTTGCAGGCAAACACCTTAACTGTTAAGCCATCCTTCCAGCCCTATTTTTTTAAAACTTTTTATTGACATCTTCCATAATAGACAATGTACCATGATCATAATCCATTTCCCACCACCCTTCCCTTTTTCCATGTTAATTCCCCACTCCACTTAATCCCTTTTTTGTGTGTGTGTGTGTGTGTGTGTGTGTGTGTGTGTGTGTGTGTGTTTTGCGAGGTAGGGTCTCACTGTGGTCCAGGCTGACCTGGAATTAACTATGTAGTCTCAGGGTGGCCTCAAACTCTCGGCGATCCTCCTACCTCTGCCTCCCGAGTGCTAGGATTAAAGGCGTGCACCACCACTCCCGGCTTAATCCCTTTTTTTAAGGTAGGGTTTTTCTTTAGCCCAGGCTGACCTGGAATTCACTATGTAGTTTCAGGCTGGCCTTGAACTCAGTGATCCTCCTACCTTGGCCTCCCGAGTGCCAGGATTAAAGGTATGTGCCACCATGCCTAGACGACGACAAACTCCTCCTCCTCTCCCCCCCCCTTTTTTTTGAGGTAGGGTTTTTCTTTAGCCCAGGCTGACCTGGAATTCACTATGGTAGTCTCAGGGTGGCCTTGAAGTCTCAGCAATCCTCCTACCTCTGCCTCCTGAGTGCTGGGATTAAAGGCGTGCACCACCATGCCTGGCCCTAGACCTTATTTTAAAAAACAATTTTAATTTATTTGCAAGTAGAGAGAGAGAGAGAGAGATTGATTGTGAATGGGTGTTTCAGGGCCTCCAGCTGCTGCAGGTGAACTCCAGATGCACCTTCCCCTTTTGTGCATCTGCCTTTATGTGGATGCTGGGGAATCTGACTTGGGTTGTTAGGTTTTGCAGGCAAGAGCCTTAACCACTGACCCCATCTTTCCAGTCTTGAATCCCTTATTTCCAACTAGTTTCTCTTCTATTTTTATGTCATTTTATCATTTTTCCACTCCTGTTATACAGGTCTTGTGTAGGTAACATCATCCTCTGTGAGGTCATAAATATCATTGTATCTAGGAGACAATAATGCAAGCACTCCTCCCCCTATTTTGGCTCTTCCATTCTTTCTGCCACCTCTTCTGCAATGGTCCCTGAGTCTTGGAGGAATGATAGAGATGTCTCATTTAGTGCTAAACACCCCACTGTCACTTTCTCAGCACTTTGATAAGTTTGGAGTTACCACAGTAATCACCATCTGAAAAGAGAAACTTCTCAAATCCAAAGTGAGAGTAGCATTAATATATGGGCATAAACCTAAGTATTTGGAGGGCAGTTTGGTGGGCATAATAATATATTCATTTAGCCAGACAACAGTAGTAGTTTTCCCACTAGGGCTTATGACCTCTCAGTCCTTTTTGGTTTTTCAAGGTAGGGTTTCACTCTAGCTCAGGCTGACCTGGAATTCATTATGTAGTCTCAGGGTGGCCTCGAACTCATGGCGATCCTCCTACCTCTGCCTCCCGAGTGCTGGGATTAAAGGCGTGCGCCACCACGCCCGGCTAGGCCTTTTCTTTTGACTAGATTTTTGGGTACATCTGAAGCTTCCCTGCCCAAAAAACTGGTTGGAAGATATCCTCCCCTGGCACTAAAAAAAAAAAAAAAAAAAAGATTTTTTTGAGGCATTCCCCAACTGACTGGCTTTTTTTATGCAAGGGAGAGAAATGGTGCACCAGGGCCTCCAGTCACTGTAATCGAACTGCAAATGCATGCGCCATCTTGTGCACTTGTGTCACCTTGTGTGTCTGGCTTATGTGGGATCTGAAAAGTTGAACATGAATCCTTGGGCTTTTCAAGCAAGCGCCTTAACCACTAAGCCACTTCTCCAGCCCTGAAATGTTTTTAATAACATCTGTGGCTTCTGGGCACAGCATTACCCACTTCCAGAAGATACTTCTACCCAAACTCTCTTTTTTAAAGAAGTATACTATTAGCTAGCAAAGAAGTAGGTTTCCATATGGCTTATTCATAAATCTTAAATTTTATTTTATTTTTGATTTTTTTTTTAATTTCTTGAGGTAGAGTCTCACTCTAACCCAGACTAACCTGGAATTCACTATGTAGTCCCTGGCTGACCTTGAACTCACAGCAGTCCTCCTACCTCTGTCTCCTGAGTCCTGGGATAAAAGGTGTGTGAGATAGATGTATGCCCGGCATAAATCTTAAGTTTTAACTAACCCTCTTCCCACTGCTTCTTATAAATAACCTCCTTTTAGATGATTCTCCTCTTCCCCTTTATTTTACTCCTCTACTTATTTATCTACTACACTCTTTTCTTAAGAACTCCCCTCTCTTCCGTCCCTCATAGAGCCTTTCTGGTCTGTACTATAGCTTTTTATTCCAACTTACATACAATTCTGAACATTTGAAGCCAAGCTCCACATATGAGAAAGAACATTTAGCATTTGACTTTCTTAGCTTGGGGTTCCTTCACTTAGTGTAATCTTTCCCAGATCCATCCATTTCCCTGAAAACTTCCTAATTTCATTCCTTTTTGCAGCTGAATAAAACTCCATTTTATAAATATACAACATATTCATTATTGATTCATCAGTTGTAGGGCATGTAGGCTGGTTCCATTTCCTAGCTGTTGTGAATGGAGCAACATTATACATGGATGAGCAAGTAGGTGTAATAATGTGATGGGGTGATCAGGGTCCAGGAAAGTCCTTGAACCCCAAACCTTAGGTTTATTTGTAATTTTAATCAAAGAATTGAATAAAAAAAGACTGAGAGGATAATTATTAAATTACTATATTTATTGAGGGAAGTACAGTGCCAAGGAAAGGCACCCACATGGCTAGAGATCCCATGTGGAAGGCCTGGAAAGAAAAGAGAAAAGAAAGCTCAAGGAGCTCCTGCCATGTGGGGAGCTGGAGGGGATAAAGAACCCATTTGGAGAGTAAGGGATAGCGCCCCCCCAAGCTCATCACAGCTGGAAGTTCTGTAGTAGTCAGAGAGCCTGCCCTCCCCTTGCATGGGTATTTATAACCTTGTAGTGGGCTGTCTTCAGCTCAGGTGAACCAGGTCGGCAGCTGATTGGTTAGAGCTAAGTGCTGTCTCAGGTAGAGGCTAGCCCAAGTACCAAGTTCAGGGGATGAGCTTGATCAACTGTAATGTTTAAATCCTATGAAAGACCTCCCTCCTGGGAGGGGTCCTGATTGTTTGTGGAAAAACAGGTCTAGGCAAGATAAAAGAAGTAAGATCATCTTTAATTTCAAGCAAGTGCAGAGTTTCCTGCCTTTTTCTTACTAACTGTACCCCTCCCCTCTCAGTAATGAGTAGAGTCCTTAGGGTACATGCTAAGGAGTGGTATAGCTGGGTCACCTGGCAAATCAATTTTTAGCTGTCTCAGGAACCTCCCTAGGATTTCAACAATGGCTGTACCAGGTTACCTTCACACCAACAGTTTAGAAGGGTTCCTCTTTTTCCACACCCTTGCCAGTATTTTTTGTCATTTGTTCCGTTTGTTTCCTTCCTTCCTTCCTTTCTCCCTCCCTCCCTCCCTCCCTCCCTCCCTCCCTTCCTTCCTTCCTTCCTTTCTTTTGGTTTTTCGTTTTTTGAGGTAGGGTCTCATTCTAGCCCAGGCTACCTGGAATTTACTATATAGCCTCAGGGTGGCCTTGAACTAACTCACGGCGATCCTCCCACCTCTGCCTCCCGGGTGCTGGGATTAAAGGCATGCAACACCATGCCCGGCTTCTTTTTTTTTGTTTTGTTTTGTTTTTTTGTTTTTTGAGGTAGGGTCTCACTCTAGCCCAGACTGACTTGGAACTCACTATGTAGTCTTAGGGCGGCCTTGAACTCATGGAGTCCTCCTACCTCTGCCTCCTGAGTGCTGGGATTAAAGGTGTGCGCCACCACTCTGGGCAGTCATTTGTTTTCTTGATGACAGCCATTCTGACAGGAGTGAGATGGCATCTCAAAGTAGTTTTAATTTGCATTTCCCTGATGGCTAAGGACGTAGAACATGTTTTTAGATGTTTATTGGCCATTTGTAGTTCTTTTGTGAACTCTATTCAGTTCTATAGCCCATTTTTAAAAAATACTAGTGTTTTTAAAATTTTTCTTTATTTGAGAGAGAGAAATAGGTGGGGAAGCAGGGAGAGAATGGGCCTTCAGTCCCTGCAAATGAACTCCAGATGCGTGCCCCCCTTGTGCATCTGTCTTATGCGGGTCCTGAGGAATCCAACCTGGGTCCTTTGGCTTTGTAGGCAAGTGCCATAACCATTAAGCCATTTCTCTAGTCCCAGTTCTATAGCCCATTTTTTGTTTGGGTTGTTAGATTTTTTAGTTTTTTTTTTTTTTTGGTTTTTCGAGGTAGGATCTCACTCTAGCCCAGGCTGACCTGGAATTCACTCTGTAGTCTCAGGCTGCCCTAGTTAGTACTCATGACGATCCACTTACCTCTGCCTCCTCAGTGCTGGAATTAAAGACGTGCACCACCACGCCTGGCTAGTTTTTTTAAATTATTTGTAGATCTTAGATATTAATCCTCTGTCAGATGTATAGCTGGCAAAGATTTTATCACATTCTGTAGGTTGCCTCTTTGTTTGATTCATAGTGTCCTTTGTTGGGCAAATGCCTTTTAATTACATGAGGTCTTAGTGGTTATTTAATTGTCCTACTCCCTGAGCAGTTTAGGTTCTCTTTAGAAAGTCCTTTCCTATGCCTGTATGTTGAAGTGTTTCCCCTACTTTTTCCTCTAGCACTTTCAAGAGTTTCAGGTCTGCTGTTAAAGTCTTTGGATTTGATCCTTGTTTATGGAGAGAGATATAGATCTGTTTTCATCTTTCTACATATTGGTATCATTTGCACCATTTCTCCAGTGAGTGTTTTTGGCATTTTGTCAAAAATCAGATGGCTGTAGCTACCTGGATTTATATCTGGGTCCTCCATTTTGTTCCATTGATCTACATGACTGGTTTTGTGCCAATACCATGCTGTATTTGTTAGTAGGACTCTATAACATACCTTAAAATCAGGTATGGTGGTACCACCAGCCTTATTTTTTGTTGCTCAGAATTGCTTTGGCTATCAGTTTTTCTGTGCTTCCAAACAATTTTAGGATTGTTTTTCCTATTTCAGTGACAAATGGCATTGGAATTTTCATGGGGATTGCATCAAATCTGTAGATTTCCTTTGGTAAGATAAATGTTTTCACAATTGGTCTCCCCCCCCCCGTCCATGATCATAGGGCGTCTCTCTTTTTTCTAGTGTCTTCTGCAATTTCTCTCTTGAGTGTTTTAAAGTTTTTGTTGCAGAGATCCTTCACTTCCTTGGTTATGTTTATTCCAAGGTACTGTGTGTGTGTGTGTGTGTGTGTGTGTGTGTGTTTGGGTTTTTCAAGGTAGGGTCTCACTCTGGTCCAGGCTGACCTGGAATTAATTATGTAGTCTCAGGGTGGCCTCGAACTCTCGGCGATCCTCCTACCTCTGCCTCTCGAGTGCTGGGATTAAAGGCATGCGCCACCACGCCCGGCTACTTTTTTTTTTTTTTGAGGCAATCGTGAATGGGAATGTTTCCCTTATTTCATCCTCAGCACAATTGTTATTGGTATATAGGAAGGCTATTGATTTCTATGTATTAATTTTCTTTAGGGTCCCTTATGTGTAGAATCATATCACCTGCAAATAATGATAATTTGACTTCTTTCCTGTTTGTAATCCTTTTATTTTTTTTGTAATCCTCTTGTCTTGCTGTTTTTGCTACGACTTCTAGTTCTATATTAAATAAAGGCGGACATCCTTTCCTTGTTCCTGATTTCAGTGAAAATGCTTCAAGTTTTTCTCCATTTAGTATAATGTTGCCATAGGTTTGTCATAGTAGACTTTATTATGTTGAGATATGTCCTGTTTCTTTAGGTCTTTTATCATGAAGGGATGTTGGATTGTGTCAAATGCCTTCTCTGCATCTGTTGAGATGATCATGTAATTATTGACCTTGAGTCCATTTATACAGTATATTGCATTATTTATTTGCATATGTTGAATCATCCCTGCATCTCTGGAATAAAATCCACTCAATCAATATGAATGATCTTTTTGATGTGGCCAGTGTTTGGTTTGGTAGTATTTTGTTGAGAATTTTTGCATTTATTTTCATGAGGGGTTGGTGTGTAGTTTCCTTCCTCCCTCCCTCCTTTCATCCCTCCCTCTTTCTTCTTCTTTGTCTTCTTCTTTTTTTTTTTTTTCCTGAGGTAGAGTCTCACTCTATCCCAGGCTGACCTAGAATTCACTATGTAGTCTCAGGGTGGTCTTGACCTCATGGTGATCCTCCTACCTCTGCTGCCCAAGTGCTGGGATTAAAGATGTGCACCACCACACCTGGCTAGTTTTCATTTTGTGGTTCCTTTTTTTTTCTTTTCAAGAAATACTCTTAAATATTTTTATTTATTTATTTGAGAGCGCATGAGAGGGAAAGAGGCAGACACACACACACACACACACACACACACACACACACACACGGGACAGGGGAGGGAGAGAATGGGCACTCCAGGGCCTCCAGCCACTGCAAGTGAACTCCAGATGTATGTGCCATCTTGTGCTTATGTGGGTCCTGGGGAATTTAACTGAGGTCCTTTGGCTTTGTAGGCAAACGCCTTAACCACGAAGCCATCTCTCCAGCCCCTGTGTTTCCTTTTTATCCAGTTTTGCTATCATGGTAATTGTTGGCCTCTGAAAAGGAGTTTGCTATGGATCCTTCCTTTTCTATTTAATGGGGTAGTTTGAGAAGCACTGGTTTTAGTTCTTCTGTGAAGGTATGATAAAGTTCACCAATTAATCCATCCGGTGTGGACTTTTTTGGTTGGGAAATTTTTATTTATTTGAGAGAGAATATATGAGAATGGGCATGCCCAGGGCCTGTAGCCACTGCAAATGAACTACAGACACATTTGTCACCATATGCATGTGGTTTATGTGGGTACTGGGGAATAGAACCTGGGTCAAATGGTGCCTTAACTGCTAAGCCATCTCTCCAGCCCCTAGTTGGGAAATTGTTAGTAACTGCTTTGACCTCTTGTTATAAATCCATTTAACTGATTTATCTCATCTTGATTCTCCTTTCTAGATCATAAAAATCTAGAAATTCATCCATTTCTTTAGATTTTCCAATTTAGTGGAGTATGTATTCTTAAGTATATCCTTATGATTTAATGAATTGCATTGGTATCTGTTGTAATGGTGCCCTTGTTATCTCTAAATTTTATTGATTTGAGTCTCTTTCTCTCTTTTGATAAGTTTCCTTTAGGCCTATCAATGTTGTTTATCCTTTTTCTTTCTTTTTTTGTTAATTAATTTATTTTATTGACAACTTCTTTAATTGTAGACAATATCCCATGTTATTTTCCTCCCTCCCCCCACTTTCCCCTTTGAAACTTCACTCTCCATCATATCCCGTCCCCCTCTCAATCAGTCTCTCTCTTCAGTTTGATGTCATGATCTTTTCCTCCTATAATGATGGTCTTAAGTAGGTAGTGTCAGGCACTGTGAGGTCATGGGCATCCAGGCCATTTTGTGTCTGGAGGAGCATGTTGTAAGGAGTACTACTCTTCCTTTGGCTCTTACATTCTTTCTGCCCCCTCTTCCACAATGGACCCTGAGCCTTGGAGGGTAGGTTTGAGACATATCAGGGCTGAGAACTCCTCGGTCACTTCTTCTCAGAACCATGGTGCCTTCTGAATCATCCCAAGGTTGCCACCATCTGAAAAGAGAAGCTTCTCTAACCCAAAGTGAGAGTAGCTTTAATATATGGGTGTGGACATTAAGTGCTTACTTGTTGGGCCCTGCCCGGTGTGAGGCCTAGTGCTTCTGAGCCCAGCCAGAGTTTCCCGCTTGTGAGGCCTAGTGGAGCCTGACTAGAGTTTTGTGACCTGTCCTTGGAGTGACTCAGCACCTGAGCTGAAACTGCCTCTGCCCAGCTACTGCTGACGTGGTGAAATACTATTGGCCCTTACACCTTTATCTCATCCTTTTTTCCACCTTCTTTCTCAAAATATATAAACACCTTCCCATGACAATAAACAGAGAGATTTTCCGCCAGATGGACTTCCGACTCAATGTGGTTTTCTTTTCCCCGGTGGCTTGGGGAGGTTTTTTGAGTCGCCGACACCTGCCTTCCCGCTCAGCCTCGAGAGAGAAGCGGCTGGCCCGGCTCTCTCTCTTCCCCTCTACCTGCCGGTGGTGGAGGAAAAGAACCGGCAACTGGTGCCCCATGTGGAAACCCACACTTACTGGGCAGTTTGGTGAGCATAGTATATACATTTAGTGAGACACCAGCAGACATTACACCCTTAGGGCTCATGAGTACCCCTGTTGTACGTTTTCAGTATCAGGGATGTATTCCCTCCCAAGGAGCCGGCCTCCAGTACAATTACAGAGCAGTTGGTTTCCCCCATAACAGACATGCCACTATTGCACCCATTGACTCATTTGGCCTGACTGGTGTTATATTCAGAAAGTCTTTGCCAAGACCAATATGTTGAAGGATTTTCCCTACTTTTTCCTCTAGTAGTTTCAGAGTTTCAGGTCTGATATTAAGGTCTTTGATCCATTTGGACTTGATTCTTGTGCATGGAGAGAGATAAGGATCTATTTTCATCCTTCTACAGATGCATATCCAGTTTTCCCAGCACCATTTGCTGAAGAGGCTGTCTTTTCTCCAATGAGTATTATTGGCATTTTTGTCAAAGATGAGGTGGCTATCGCTGTCCAGACTTATATCAGGGTCCTCTATTCTGTTCCATTGATCTACATGTCTGTTTTTGTGCCAGTACCATGCTGTTTTTGTTTCTATAGCTCTGTAATATAGGTTAAAATCAGGTATGGTGATACAACCAGCCTTATTTTTGTTGTTCAAAATTATTTTAGATATCTGAGATTTTTGTGCTTCCAAATGAATTTTTGGATTGTTTTTTTTTTCTATTTCCGTGAAAAATACCGTTGGAATTTTGATGGGGATTGCATTAAATGTGTAGATTGCTTTTGGTAGGATTGTCATTTTCACAATATTGATTATTCCGATCCAAGAACAGGGGATGTCTTTCCTGTGACCTTTCTAATTTCTTAACATAAGCACTTAAAGCTATAAATTTCCCTCTTAGGACTGCCTTCATTGTGTCCCAAAGGTTTTGGTATTTTGAGTGTTCTTATTATCTTTTGACTCTATGAATTTTTTGATTTCCTTCTTGATTTTTTCGTTGACCCATTCATCATTTAGTAGTGTATTATTTAGTTTCCATGAATTTGTGTATGCTCTGTAGCTTTTCTTGTTGTTGATTTGTAGTTTGATCCCATTGTGATCCGATAGAGTGCAAGAAATTATTTCAATTTTCCTATATTTGTTAAGATTTGCTTTGTGTCCTAATATATGTTCTATTTTAGAGAATGTTCCATGTGCTGCTGAAAAGAATGTATATTCTTCAGCATTTGGATGAAATGTACTATATATATCTCTTAAATCCATTTGTTCCATGACCTTCTTTAATCTAGAAGCATCTCTGTTTATTTTTTGCCGGGATGATCTGTCAATTGTGAGAGTGGGGTGTTGATGTCACCCACTTCAAGTGTATTTGTTGTTATCTGTGACCTTAGTTCTAATAACGTTTGTTTGATGAAATTGGGAGCCCCCATGTTCAGTGCATGCATGTTTAGGATTATAATGTCCTCCTGTTCAAGCATTCCTTTAATTAATATAAAGTGACCTTCCTTATCTTTCCTAATTACTGTTGGTCTGAAGTGTACCCTGTCAGATATTAGGATAGCGACCCCTGCCTGTTTTCTAGGCCCATTTGTTTGAAACACCGTTTTCCAGCCTTTCACCCTAAGATAGTATCCATCCTTTGTAGAAAGGTGAGTTTCTTGGAGGCAACAAATTGAAGGATCCTGCTTTTTAACCCAGTCTGCAAACCTATGTCTTTTGGTTAGGGCATTCAGGCCATTGGTATTAAGAGTTATTATTGAATGGTGTGTATTTATTTTTGCCATTTTTCTTGTTTTGTAGTTCTTCCGGTTTTACCTTTGCTCTCTTGTATTAACTAGTATTGGAGTATGGTTTGTTTTTTCCAGGTTCCTTATATGTGTGCTTTTCTTTCTCTTCAGCCTGGAGGATCCTTTCAAGTATTTTCTGTAGACCTGATTTTGTCTTCAAATATTCCTTAGCCTGCTTTTGTTGTGGAATATCCTTATATCTCCATCTTTTTGAATGGATAGCTTTGCAGGATAAAGTAACCTTGGTTGACAGTTGTTATCTATCAGAACTTGGAATACATCACTCCAAGCCCTTCTGACTTTTAAAGTTTGTGTTGAGTAATCTGCTGTGGTTCTGATGGGCTTGCCTTTGTAGGTGACTTCCTTTTTCTCTCTAGCTGATTTCAATATATTTTCTTTGGTTTGTATGTATGGTAGTTTAATTACAATAAGTGGGGAGAGGTTCTTTCCAGGTTTTGTCTGATTGGTGTTCTAAAGGCTTCCTGTATCTGCATTGGCATCTTTTTCCCAGGTTGGGGAAGTTTTCTTGTATGATTTTGTTGAAAACACCTACTATGCCTTTGGAGTGATATTCTTCTCCTTCTACTATACCTTGAATTCTTATGTTTGATCTTTTCATAGTGTCCTGAATATCTTGAAATTCCCATTCATACCTTCCTATTAGTTTGTCTTTCCCTTTGTTGGACTGTATTAGATCTGATACCTGGTCTTCTAGTTTAGATATTCTGTTCTCTCCATGATCCATTCTACTAGAGAGATGTTCTACAGTTTTTTATTTCACTGACTGTGTTCTTTATTGCAGGTATTTCTGACTGGGTTTTCTTTATTATTTCTATTTCCTTATTCATGTCTAGTATTGACCTCCTTATTTCATTAAATTGGTTTTCTGTGTTTTCTTTGAATCCTTTCATTTCCTCTGAGTTCTTTGAACATATTTATAAACATTCTTTTGAAATCTTTCTCAGGCATTTCCTCCTATTCAGTCTCACTGAAGGTCATTTCTGATACATTAATACTTTGTGGGATTTATATTGATTTTTTGTGTTTCTTGTATTATAAGGTAGAGATTTTTGCATCTTGGATTAATATAATGTTTGGGTTTTCTAATTATCTGCAGTAATATTAGATGTATCAATCTATCTGATATTATATATCTTCAGGGTAGGAGGTTAAGGTGCTAGGTATGGCTCTTAAGACTCTCAGAGTAATCACAAAAGTGACCCTAGGTGTTGGGTTTACCTGCTATGAGAGTATTCAAGTGGGCTGAATGGAACAGAATACAGTCAAATTCTAAAAATTTAACTAAACAATGTACCCATTCAATGAAATACAGCACAGAGTATTTGTGCAAAAGTAGGTGTCATGACAAACAGATCCTTAAAACCTTTCACAGTCCCTAAGGATGTGTGTTGCCCCACACCCTTAATCCTGTCAACTGGGAGGCTAAGATTTCTGGTCTGTAGATGGTTCCAAGGTCAGCTTGTGACCAAGTGAGACCCTTTCCCAATGATTGACAGAAGAGGAAACAAAGGCACTATAAATCAGGAAGCAACAAATGAGCAGCCCAAAATATAGCTTATTTGCAAATGTCAGATCTGACCATCCATCAGGTTTAACATATAATTTACCCTGACATGGAAGGTGCAATTAGCCCTTCCAATGCAAGCCTATACATCAGGCTTATTTGGTGGGCACTAACCTGGTATAATCCAAGTTACCTTTTGGGACGGTTTTGGTCTCAGCTATGGTGTACGGCTGCTTGGGTCCTTCTTTGCTTTCTTTTGGGCTCAGGAAGGCCAGCTGTGTCTCTGGGTCACTACTGTGATCGTGCCAGATGCTGGGTAGGTGAGCTTTCTTCCCCAGGTCTCTGGTGCTTGCCAGCACTTCTGCTGGTGGTGGGGGAGGGGAGGCTGTGGATGGTGGCTGAATTCTGTCTGCTTGTTCACGAGAACTTCTTCCTCAAAAGCTGCTCCATTGGTCTCTGCCGTCCTCCTTCCACATTTCTTGAGTTTGTGAGGAGGCCGGTGTGAGTGGAAAATCCCCTCACCTGGCTTTAAAATCCTGCGGCTCAGGCGGAGCCTGGCGGCTGCCGCCACATGAAACTCACCACCGCTGCTGCTGCTGCTGCTGCCCGCTTCTGTGGGCTCTAGATGCTCTGGATCTGACCTACTTCTCTGCTGCGGTTTGTAATTTACTATACACCTCACTTTTTAGTAAAAGAGTGTATTTTTTTGTTGTTGTTGTTGTTGTTGTTGTTGTTGCCGCCTTTTTCCCTAGCCTGTTTTGGCGTGGTTCCTATGCTGCCATCTTAATTGGAAGTCCCAGTTACCTTTGGGATGGCTTTGATCTCAGCTATGGTGCGGCTGCTTGAGTCCTTCTTTGCTGTTTTGTGGGCTCAGGAAGGCCAGCTGCATCTGTGGGTCACTGCTCTGATTGTGCCAGGTGCTGGGTAGGTGAGCTTTCTTCCCCAGGTCTCTGGTGCTTGCTGGCGCTTGTGTTGGTGGTGGGGGAGGGGAGGCTGTGGATGGTGGCTGAAGTCTGTCTGCTTGTTCACACAATCCTCTTCCTCACAAGCTACTCTGTTGGTCTCTGTCATCCTCCTTCCACTTTTCTTGAATATGCAAGGAGGCTGGTGTGAGTGGAAAATCCCCTCACCTGGCTTTAAAATCCTGCGGCTCAGGTGGAGCCTGGCGGCTGCAGCCACGTGAAACTCGCTGCCACTGCTGGAGCCGCTTCTGCCTGCTTCTGTGGGCCCTAGACGTTCTGGGTCTCTCCTACTTCTCTGCTGTGGTTGATAATTTACTATACACCATGGTGCTTTCTGAGTCATCCCAAGGTTGCCACCATCTGGAAAGAGAGCTTCTCTAACCAAAACTGAGAGTAGCATTAATATATGGGTGTGGACATTAAGAGAATTGCTTACTGGGCAGTTTGGTGAGCATAGTATATACATTTAGCCAGACACCAGCAGACGTTATGCCCCTAGGGCTCATGACTTCCCCTGTCATAGGTTTTCAGTATGAGGGATGCATTCCCTCCCATGGAGCGGGCCTCCAGTCCAATTAGAGAGCGGTTGGTTTCCCCCATAACAGACATGCCACTATTGCACCTGTTGGCTCATTTGGCCTGGCTGGCAAAATTTAAAGCTTGCAGTGGTCACTGTTGAGTACCTTCACTGGTGTTTTTCTCTCTCCCATTGAACCTCATGCAGTGTAGCTTTTTCCAGCTTTCTGTCAGGTGGTCCACATGGAGGAGAATTTCAGCTCAGCCCCAGCAGGATTTCTCAGTAAACTTGCCACCCAAGTATGTGGAGTCTTCAGCAATAGGGTCTTACCATATATTCCTAGTGGGAAACCAAGGGCCTCAGCAATGGCCTATAATGTTTTGGGGGTATCTGTGACCTCACTGGAAGGTATCCCATCCCTGGCACTGAAAATTTTCTACTAACAATCTATGGCTTCTGAGTGTTCCATAGTCCAGAAAAGTAGGTTTCCATATGACTTTTTTATATCTTCTTAGATTTTGATTACCCCTCTCTCCACCTTTCCTTTACTCAGTCTCTTCTCCTGACCTCACTTAGGCCTTTTCACCTGCAGTAATCTGTTCTTCTACTTACATATATACAATACCATCCTATTAAGTGCCTTCTGCCTCCCTTTCTATTCCCTTTATATCCCCTTTCTAGCTTACTGGCTTCTGCTACTGAGTTTTATTTTTGCTCACATAGATGTCCAATCATTTGTTGCTAGGATCCACATATGAAAGAGAACATGTGATGTTTGACTTTCTGGGCCTGGGTTACCTCATGAAGTATAATTCTTTACAGATCCATCCATTTTCAAGCAAATTTCTTAACTTCATTTTTCTTTACTGCTGAGTAGAACTCCATTGTGTAAATATGTCACATCTTCATTATCCACTCATTAGTTGAGGGACATCTAGTCTGGTTCCATTTCTTAGCTATTGTGAATAGAGCGGCAATAAACATGGATGAGCAAGTATCTCTAAGGTAGTGAGACAAGTCCTTAGGATATATGCCTAGGAGTGGTATAGCTGGGTCATATGGTAGATCTATATTTAGCTGTCTCAGGAACCTCCGCACCGATATCCACAATGGCTGGACCCGATTGCATTCCCACCAACAGTGTAGAAGGGTTCCTCTTTTTCCGCATCCTCACCAGCCTTTATAGTCATTTGTTTTCATGATGGTAGCCAATCTGACAGGAGTGAGATGGAATCTCAAGGTAGTTTTAATCTGCATTTTCCTGATGACTAGGGAGATAGAACATTTTTTTAGATGTTTATATGCCATCTGTATTTCTTCTTCTGAGAACTCTATTTAGTTCCATAGCCCATTTTTTATTGGGTTGTTTGATTTCTTATTATTTAATTTTGAGTTAGTTATTATTGATTATTTTTGCCATTTTTCTTGTTTTGTAGTTCTTCTGGTTTTAGTTTTGAGTATGGTTTGTTTTTTCCAGGTTCTTTATATGTGTGCTTTTCTTTCTCTTCAGCATGGAAGATCCTTTCATGTATTTTCTGTAGTGCTGGTTTTGTCTTCAAATATTCTTTTAGCCTGATTTTGTTGTGGAATGTCCTTATTTCTCAGTCTATCCAGCTTTGCAGGATAAAGTAACCTTGGTTGACAGTTGTTATCTTTCAGAACTTGGAATACATCACTCCAAGCCCTTCTGACTTTTAAAGTTTGTGTTGAGTAATCTGCTGTGGTTCTGATGGGCTTTGCCTTTGTAGGTGACTTGCTTTTTCTCTCTAGCTGATTTCAATATATTTTCTTTGGTTTGAATATTTGGTAGTTTAATTATAATATGGTGATGCGAGGTTCTTTCCAGGTCTTGTCTGTTTGATGTTCTAACGGCTTCCTATATCTGCATTGGCATCTCTTTCCCAATTTGGGGGAAGTTTTCTTGTATGATTTTGTTGAAAACACATTCTATGCCTTTGGCGTTAAATTCTTGTCCTTCTGCTATACCCTGAATTCTTATGTTTGATCTTTTCATAGTGTCCCGAATATCTTGAAATTCCCATTCATACCTTCCTATTAGTTTGTCTTTCTCTTTGTTGCACTATATTAAATTTGCAACCTGGTCTTCTAGTTCAGATATTCTGTTCTCTCCTTCATCCATCCTACTGGAGAGATTTTCTCCAGAGTTTTTTATTTCACTGACTGTGTTCTTCATTGCTAGTACTTCTGACTGGGTTTTCTTTATTGTTTCTATTTCCTTATTCATGTCTTGTATTTACCTCTTTATTTCATTAATTTGGTTTCCTGTGTGTTCTTTGATTTCCTCCTTCATGTCTTGTATTGGCCTCCTTATTTTATTAAATTGTTGTCCTGTGTGTTCTTTGAGTTCTTTGAACAAATTTATAATCGTTGTTTTGAAATTTTTTCAGTCATTTCCTCTAAGTCATTCTCACTGAAGGTCATTTCTGGTGCATTAATACTTTTTGTTGGATTTAGTTTGTCTTGATTTTTTTGTGTTTCTTGTATTATAATGTAGAGATTTTTGCATCTTGGATTAATATAATGCTTGGGTTTTCTAATTATCTGCAGTAATATTAAATGTATCAATCAATCTGATGTTATATATCTTTAATGTAGTAGCTTAAGGTGCTAGGTGTGGCTCTTAATACTCTCAGAGTAACCAGAAAAGTGATCCTAGGTGTTGGGTTTGCCTGCTATGAGAGTATTCAAGTATGCTGAGTACAGACAAATTCTAAAAAGTTAACTAAACAATGTACACATTCAATGAAAAATAGCACAGAGTATTTATACAAAAGTAGGCATTATGACAAACAGATCCTCTAACAAAGTCACAGTCCCTAAGGATGTGTGTTGCTGCACACCCTTAATTCTGTCAACTGTGAGGCTAAGATTTCTGGTCTATAGAGAGTTCCAAGGTCAACTTGTGACTAAGTGAGATCCTTCCCCAAGGAATGACTAGAGAGGAAACAAAGGCACTATAATGCAGGAAGCAACAAGTGAGCAGCCCAAAATATAGCTTATTTTAGAATGTTAAATCTGACCATCCATCAAATTTAACATATAATTTACCCTGACATTGATGGTACAATTAGCCCTTCCGATGCAAGCCTATCTACCAGGTTTATATGGCGGGTACTGACCTGTTGCAATCCCAGTTACCTTTTGGGACGGCTTTGATCTCAGCTGTGTTGCATGGCTGTTTGGGTCCCTCTTTGCTGTGCTGTGGGCTCAGCAAGGCTGGCTGGGTCTGTGGGTCACTGCTGTGATCACTTGTGCTGGTGGTGTGGGAGGGGAGACTGTCGATGGAGGCTGAAATCCACCCACTGGTCCATGTGATCCTCTTCCTCACAAGCCACTCCTTTGGTCTCTACCATCCTGCTTCCATGTTACTTCAGTTTGTGAGGAGGCCGGTGTGAGTGGAAAATCCCCTCACCTGGCTTTAAAATCTTGCATCTCAGGCGGAGCCTGGTGGCTGCAGCCGCGTGGAACTTGTCACCACTTCTGCCTGCTTCTGTGGGCTCTAGACACTCTGGATCTCTCCTGCTTCTCTGCTGTGGTTAATAATTTACTAAACACCTCTCTTTTTAGTAGAAGAGTGTATTTTGCTGGGTTTTGTTGGCTTTTTCTCCACTAGGCTGTTTTGGCGTGGTTCCTATACCACCGTCTTAACCAGAAGTCCTCCCCTTTGCTTGTTTTTAAATTTGCTCTCATTGCCCTTTTGTTGTTGAATTTTAAGAATTCTTTTGAAATTCTTGTTTGCAATTTTTTTTCCATTTTATGTTGTTATAATTGTCTTTGTGTCTCTGGGGACAAAACACCTGACCAAAAGCAGCTGATGGATGGAAAGGGCTTCTTTTGGCTTACAGTCTCAAGGGGAAATTTTATAATGGCAAGAAAAAAAGATGTTAGAGCAGAGGCTGAACATCACTTCTTGCTATAAAAGGTAGAAAATAGCAGCAAAAGAGTGAGTTGAGCTCTGGCAAGGGAAGGCTGGCTATAACCCCCAAGCCTGCCCCCCAGCATCATACCTTCATCAAGGTTCCACTTCTCCAGTTGCCACCAGCTGGGGACCAAGCATTCAAAACATGAGTTTAGGAGGAACATCTGATTCAACCACCACATGGGTTGTTGTCACTTTCTTTAAAAAAAACTAACTAATTAATTAATTAATTTGCAAGCAGAGAGAGAGAGAAGAGAAAAAGTCACAGAGAGTGGGCTTGTCAGGGACTCCAACTGTTGTAAATGACTCTGGATGCCTGTGCCTCCTTGTGCATCTGTTTTTACGTGGGTACTGGGGAATCAAACTCAGGTTGTTAGGCTTTGCAGGCAAGTGCCTTAACTATTGAGCCATCTCTTTGTCTTTACTTTCTTAATAGTGCCCATTGAAAATAAAATTGAGCCTGGTGACATACCTCTGTAATTCCAGAATTCAGAGCTGAGGCAGGAGGCTTGTGAGTTCAGGGCCAGCCTGGGCTACATAGTAAGACTGTCTCGAAGGAGGAAAAGCAAAATCTGGGTAGGTGGCATAGTGGTAAAGTCCTTGCCTTACTGTAGGGCTCTGAGTTTCATTTTAGCACCATCAAATGAATAAACAAAAAAGAAACCAGAAAAATGTTTTCTTTTTTATGAAGTCTAGTTCATTGTTGGTTGCTTATGTTTTGGTGACATTAAAAAAATTAAGAAGATGGGCTGGAGAGATGGCTTAGCGGTTAAGGCACATGCCTGTGAAGCCTAAGGATCCCGGTTCGATTCTCCAGGTCCCACATAAGCCAGATGCACAAGGGGGCGCATGCATCTGGAATTTGTTTGCAGTAGCTAGAGGCCCTGGCATGCCCATTATCTCTCTCCCTCTCTCTCTTTCCCTCTCTCTGTATCTAATAAATAAATAAATAAAAATAAAATCTTTTTAAAAATTAAGAAGATATATCCTTCCTTCCTCCCTCCCTCCTCTCTCTTCTTCTTCCCTCCTCCCTCTTCCCCTCTCCCCCTGCCACAACCTCATCTTTTTTTGGCAGGGCCTTGGCTAAGCTGATCCTTTTAGTTAAGGCTCCAGAGTGCTTAAAGGAATGTTCGGCCATGTCCGGCTTATTTTCAGTTTTATTTTGTAGTGCTGGAGGTTGAGTCAAGGGTCTCTTATCTATTGGGCAAATGTCCTATTGCTGAACTGCCTGTATTCTCCCAGTCTTTCTAAGAGTTTTTTTGTTGTTGTTGTTTTTGTTTTTGTTAAAGGTTTTTCAAGGTCTCACTCTAGTCTAGGCTGACCTGGAATTCACTATGTAGTCTCAGGTTGGCCTGAAATTCACAGTGATCCTCCTACCTCTGTCTCTCAAGTGCTGGTATTAAAGTCGTACACCACCATGCCTGGCTTCTAAGCGTTTTTGTACTGTTAGTTCTTACTATATTTCAATCTTAGATCTGTTTTTAGTTAAGTTTTACATGTATTGGGTAGGAGGAGTCCAACTTCACTTTTTTGCTTGGGAATATTAATCCAACACTATTGATGAAAAGTGAGTTCCAGGTCAGCCTGGGCTACAGTAAGACCCTACCTTGGGGGAAAAAAAAGAAGAAGAAAAGATGATCACTTTTCAGTGTACTAGAGAAATGATTCAGTGGTTAAAGGCACTTGTTGGCAAAGCCAGATGCACAGAGTAGCGTATGTGTCTGGACTTTGTTTGCAGCAGCAGGAGGCTCTGGCATGCCCATTCTCTCTTCTCAAATAATCTTTTTTTCTTTTGAGATAAGAGTCTCGCTGTAGCCCAGACTGACCTGGATTTCACTATATAGTCTCAGGCAGGCCTCAAACTCACAGTAGTTCTCTTACTTCTGCTTCCCGAGTGCTGGGATTGGGGGGCAGAGAGAGAGAGAGGGAGAGAGGGAGGGAGGGAGGGGGAATATATATAACACACAGTAACTCCAGATGCACATAAGCCAGATAGATGCACAAGGTGACACATGCATCTGGAGTTGGTTTGCTGTGGTGTGCCCATCCTCCCACCCTCTCTTTCTCACTTAAATAAGTCAATAAAATATTTTTTAAAAGTAAAAAAAAAAGAAGATAAATGAGTGCCTGTTCAGTTTTACTTTGTGGTAAACAGTGGATTTGGGGACTAGGGAGTTGGCTCAGTGGATAAAAGTGCTAGCTTGCAAAGGCTGCCAGCCCAGATTCAATTCCCCATCCACCCATGCAAAGTTGGATAGGTATTCATTTGCAGGGTAAGAGAACCTGCTGTGCTTGTGTGCACATGTGCACCACACCCTCCATAAATAAATATTTTTAAATTTGCATTTTAATGTTTTGGCATATCTTTTATTTTGTCCTTTAACTGGAATGTATCTATATTAAATGTTTAATATAATTATTGGCTATTTATTTCAGGGACACAGCAGGTCAGGAGCGATTTCACACCATCACAACCTCCTACTACAGAGGAGCAATGGGTATCATGCTAGTATATGACATCACCAATGGGAAAAGTTTTGAAAACATCAGCAAGTGGCTTAGAAACATAGATGAGGTAAGATCTAGAAATTGTATAAGTTCTTCCTTAAACTTTTGAGCTGACTTTCTAAATGCCCCATAACTGTAGTTACTTTTATTATGTTGGGAATTACCAGTGGTTTTTATGATGTTTCTAGAGCATCTCGAACTTTTATTCAGTGACTGAGTGAAATTTTCCATAGTAATTTAAAAATGTATCATGTTATAGAAATGTTGCTTCTAGCTATTTTGAAATACATAAGTATTAATATTTCAAAAAATCTAGTTGGGCATGGTGGCATACACACACCTTTAATCCCAGCACTCAGGAGGCAGAGGTAATAGAGTTTGAGGCCAGCCTGAGACTACATAGTGCATTCCGGGTCAGCCTGGGCTAGACCAAGACCCTACCTCGGCGGGGGGGGAACATGAGAAAATAATACCATGTGCATGTGAAGATACCAGTTTTATGCTTTTTTTAATTTATAAGTAGGGAGAGAATGGGCACACCAGTGCCTCTAACCACTGTAAACGAACTCTAGACACATACACTACTTTGTGCATTTGACTTTATATGAGTACTGGGGAATTGAACGTGGGTCGTTAGGCTTTGCAGGCAAATGCCTTAGCCACTAAGCCATCATCTCTCCAGCAAGGTACCAGTTTTTATAAGCTTAAGTTGTGTATCAAAGTATTTCTAAGCTGGGCATAGGGGTGCATGTCTTTAATCCCAGCACTTCGGAGGCTGAGGTAGGAGTATCTCCATGAATTTGAGGCCACTCTAAGACTACATAGTGAATTCCAGGTCAGCCTGGGCTAGAGTGAGACCCTACCTAAAAAAAATTTTTTTTTAATTTTTTAAAAGTGGGGCTGGAGAGATAGCTTAGTGGTTAATGTGCTTGCCTATGAAGCCTAAGGACCCAGGTTTGATTCTCCAGGTCCCACATAAGCCAGATGCACATGGTGGTGCATGCATCTGGAGTTCGTTTGCAGAAGCTAGCAGCCCTGGTGTGCCCATTCTCTCTTTCTCTGTCTCTAATAAATAATAATAAATAAATAAGCTGGGCGTGGTGGCATGTACCTTAAAAAAGTGTTTCTATTTCTGTATTAAAGCTTTGGGGCTTCTTGTTGGAATAATAATTATTTTTTTAAAGATTTTTATTATCTATTTATTTGAGGGAAAGAGGCAGATAGGGTGAATGGGTTCTCCAGGGCCTCCAGCCACTGCAAACGAACTCCAGATGCATGCATTCACCTTGTATATCTGGCTTACATGGGTCCTGGGGAATCGAACTTGCGTCTTTTGGCTTTTCAGGCAAGCGACTTAACCGCTAAGCCATTCCTTCAGCCCTGGAATTATTATTCATGCCATATTGCTACCTTCTAACCTTTGGTCTTCAAAAATACTCTAAAGCAAGTTTTGACTAGATACACAAATAGTAAACATAACTACATAGCTATAGGGAGATTCTAGGAAAGGCACTTTGGACCCAAGATGTTAGTTAACTTTAGTCATGCTCCTAGGAAGCTTAGTCTCATATTCTTTCTCTAAGTTTGACTATGATCTGCTTTAAAAAAAATTAACAGATTCTCTTGTAAGTATTTGCATTTCAGAACAATGTTAAATCTCATGTTAGTAAAGCACAAGGTGCTTTCTGAATGTGGTCTTGATTGATTATTGAACTTAAATGTCTTTTGGAGTATTGGAGTATTTAATGATTTAATGATAGACAGAGGTCTCTATTTAAACTAGTGGTTCTCAATTAGGGGCAGTATTACTTCTGAAATAACTTTTGGCAATGTGTGGGGTGGTTTTTAGTTGGGGCAAAAGGAAAATACCTATTTGAATCAAGTAAGTGGAAGACAGGGATATTGCTAAACATCTTAGGATGGACAGGGCAATCTCCTAGAAGTATCTGACCCAAAATGTCAATGTACAGAAGGTGGGAAACCTCATCTTTTTATATTAGTACCTTGGTAAATTAACCAATTTTTAAAAAATTATTTAAGGGCTGGAGAAATGGCTTAGCGGTTAAGGCATTTGCCTGCAAAGCCAAAGGATCCCAGTTCAATTCTCCCACATAAGCCAGATGCACAAGGGGGCACAGTTCATTTGCAGTAGCTAGAGGCGCTGGCGTGCCCATTCTCTCTCTCTCTCTCTCTCTCTACATCTTTCTCTTTCTCAAATAAATAAAATACATTTAAGATTAGTGTGTCTTAGACAGAATCACCTACAGGGCTCCCCCTTAAAAATTATTTATTTGAGAGCTGGAGAGATGGCTTAGCGATTAAGGTGCCTGCTTGCTAAGCCTAAGAACGTCAGTTCCAATCTCCAGGTCCCACGTTTAGCCAGATGCAGTGACGCGAGGGCACAATGCCACACTGGCCCACAAGGGGGCGCACATGAAGTTCGTTCACAGCAACTGAGAGACTACTGGCATGCCCATTCTCCCTCCCTCCCTCCCTCCCTCCCCCCCCCCTCCCTCTCTCTCTCTCTCTCTCTCTCTCTCTCTCTGCCTCTCCCCCTCTCTCTGTCTCTCTCTCTCAAAAAAAATTATTTATTAGAGAGAGAGAGAGAAATAGAGAGTGTGTGTGCTTACATGTGCATGCATGCCAGGGCCTCTAGCCACTGCAAACAAACTCCAGGTGAATGTGCCACTCTGTGCATCTGGCTTACATGGGTACTGGGGAATCAAACCTGGATCCTTAGTCTTTGCAGGCAAGGGTCTTAACTCCTAAGCCATCTCTCAGATTAACCAATTCTTAAGCTAGTTACAGTCTGGGTATCATTTATATATATAGAGTTATATGGGTTCCTTCATAAACATGTCTCTTTGGGGATTTATCTATGTGGTGTCCATTTTTGTGTGGTTTTGCCTATGGTTGTAAATACAACTACTGTATATCCAAGTGAAAAAGTGTAGCATACATGTTGGAATGAAAAAAAATGTATGAAGGATGTGGCATGATAGTACACACCTGTAATTCCGGGACTTGGAGGCAGGCACAGGAGGATTTCAGCAAATTGGAATTGAAGCCAATTTGGTCTATATAGAAAGATCCAGGCTGGCTAGGTAACATAGTGAAACCCTGTTTCAAAAAATAAAATGTATGAGAGAAGCTCTTGTTTGTTCTGAATCAAGTATATGATTTTCAAATATTTTCCAATTTTTGGTTGGCTCTTTTACTCTTACGGAGCTAGGGTCTCATGGGCCCCAGGCTGGCCTCAAACTTGCCGAGGATAAACTTGAATTCTGCCTCCACTTCCTTAGTGCTGGGATTGGAGGTATGCACCACCATGCTAGTATATGGAATCCAGGGCTTCATGCATGCTAAGCAAGCACTTTACTAACTAAACTATACCCCTAGTACTTCTTACTCTTTAAAATTTTTTTTACAAATATATATATATAATGTGTTTTTATTATGTTCACCCTATTACCTTCTTTTATCCCCCTCCTCCACCTGCTAAACCCTTTTCTCTTCCCAACCTTTTTGTTCTTTTGATAGCATACTTTTTAAATTTTTTTGGTGATTCCCTCTCTGTCAAATATTTTCTAAATTTTTATTTATTTAATTGAGAGGTAGAGAATGGGCACACCAGGGGCCTCTAGTCACTGCAAACAAATTCCAGACACATGTGCCACTATGAGCATCTGGCTCACGTGGATACTGGGGAATCAAATCTGGGTCCTTAGGCTTTGCAAGCAAGCACCTTAACCACTAAGCCATTTCTGCAGCACATATATATATATCCCTCCAACTCTACTTTGAAGCCTGGCATGGTGGTACACACCTTTAATATTTTATTTTTATTTATTTGTTTGACAAAGAAGGAGAGAGGGAAAATGGGTGCACCAGGGCCTCTAGCCACTGCAGACGTACTCCAGACATGTGCACCCCCTTGTGCATCTGACTAATGTGGGTCCTGGGGAGTCGAACCTGGGTCCTTTGGCTTTGCAGGCAAACGCCTTAACTACTATGCCATCCCTCCAGCCCTCCAACTGTACTTTGTACTGACTCATTCGTTTCTGCGGCAAAGCCAAGGATCTGGTTTTGTCATTATAATATCCAAATCGTGATCCTGCTTGGATTCAGATATTTCACCTATATCTATCTATCTATCTATCTATCTATCTTCCTTTCTTTCTTTCTTTCTTTCTTTCTTTCTTTCTTTCTTCTTTCTCTTTCTTTCTCTCTTTCTTTCCTTCCCCTCCTCCTTTCTTTCTTTCTAGAATATATCTAACATATTTTAACATTTTTTAAATTTTTATTTATTGGGATGGGAAAGAGAATGGGTGCACCAGGGCCTTTAGTGACTGCAAATGAACTCCAGATACATGTGCATCTGGCTTACGTGGTGTAGCAGACAGCTTCAGGATCACTGAGATGAACTTCCAGACCAGGTACAGTTATGGAGGAAGGGATATTTATTGAATCTTATAGATCCAGGGGCAGTTCCATAATGGCAGAAGAAGCTGGCCTGCCTTCACAGGATCAAACACAGAGCAAAAGCTACAAGCCAAAAGCCAAAAACACAGCATACTTCAGGAGCTCCAGCTAGGCACACTTTGTATATCTTTAGATTGAAATCTTAAACCCACCACACCTTGAGATCCACCCAGAGACACTGCTTCCATCAAGGTGGCTGCAGATGCAAACTACAAACTAATAAAGCACTGAATATATTGGGGCCATCTATTCAAACTACCACTCATGGGTTCTGGGGAATTGAACCTGGGTCCTTAGGCTTTGCAGGCAAATGCCTTAACCACTAAGCCATCTCTCCAGCCTGAGAATACATTTAGAAAGTAGACAGCTCCTTCTAGAAGAGAAATAACATTTGATGTGGATGCCTTAGGAATTGTATGTCCTTTGCTGGGTAGTTAGAAGAATCTCTATAGGCTTTAGGGTACTGCTTTAAGACTTTTAAGCTATGAGGCTTGCTTGGTGTGGTGGCTCTCGCCTTGAATCCCAGCACTTGGGAGGCAGAGGTAGGAGGATTGCTCAGTTCTTGGCCAGCTTTGGCTAGAGTGAGACCCTACCTCCAAAAAAAGAAGAAAGAAAAACCTATGATGCTAGACAGATAGCTCAGCAGTTAAAGGCACTTGCTTGGAAAGTCTGATGTCCCAGGTTTGATTCCCCAGTACCTGTGTAAAGTAAGATGCATCAAGTTGCTCATGTTTCTGGAGTGCATTTTCAGCAGCAGAATCTGGTGTGCCCCATCCTCGCAACATAAATAAATACTTAAAAAAATAAAGTAGGGGTGGAGAGATGGCTTAGCGGTTAAGGCACTTTTCTGCAAAGTGATTTTGCAAAAGTGGGTTTGATTCTCCAGGACCTACATAAGCCAGATGCACACGGGGGCATGTAAATCTGGAGTTTGCAGCGGCCCTCGCGTGGCTATTCTCTCTCTCTCTCTCTCTCTCTCTCTCTCTCTGCCTCTTTCTCTCAAATAAATAAATAAAAATAAAACTATTTTTTAGAAAATAAGATAGAAAAAATGTCAAAACTTTATAAAATGTTTAAGCCATGAAAATGGCATTAATTTAAGAAAAAGACAGTCATGTTTAGGAAATATTAAGCCATAATTCATGTTAGTGTACTAAAGTAAAATCTTATTTCATTTTAGCATGCCAATGAAGATGTGGAAAGAATGTTACTAGGAAACAAGTGTGATATGGATGATAAAAGAGTTGTACCTAAAAGCAAAGGCGAACAGGTAAGAATCTCTGAAAGTGATGTATTGACCTTTCTTTGTGGAGGTAATAACTGTCTTTTGTTGTTTTAGTAGTGTGGTAGAGGAATACACTAGGCTAGTCATGCCATTTTTAAATGCTTGTTGGAAACAGTAGCTTATCATTTGAGTGAATACTTGACATGTATAGAAGGGTCAGATTTGTACCTATAGCAGTTTTGGCCTTACTGAAGCTATACAGAGATAAAAAAAGAAATCAGTGATTCTTTTTCTTACCCTAGGACTTTAAAGAAATATATTGATTAGTATGATTTCAAAGTTTGATAACTAGAAGGCTGAGGCAAGCAATAATAAGATATATCACATTGAGTTTCTAATTTAGGAGCAAAACATTTGATTTAGAATATCTGGAATAAATTATTGGGGTAGAAAGCGAATTCTTTGTTTTGATTTCTTCTATTCTAGTTTTTGTCTTACTGAAAAATCTTGACTTGTTAAAATAGTCTGTGTAGAGCTGGATGTGGTGGTGCACGCCTTTAGTCCCAGCACTCGGGAGGCAGAGGTAGGAAGATCGCCATGAGTTCGATCCTGAGACTACATAGCAAGTTTCAGGTCAGCCTGAGCTATAGTGAGACCCTACCTTGAAAAACCAAAAAGTAAATAAATAAATAAAATAAAATGTCTATGTTATATCTACTACTCTTCTATCATCAGTTGGCAACCCAGACTTGCTAATTTTAAAATGCTGTCTGCTTCTATTTTAGATTGCAAAGGAGCATGGTATTAGATTTTTTGAGACTAGTGCAAAAGCAAATATAAACATCGAAAAAGCATTTCTCACATTAGCTGAAGATATCCTTCGAAAGGTAAATTTCTGTTTTTTTTTAATTTTATGCAAAGGTATCTTGGTTGAATGTCCTTTGTGTGTGTGTGTGTGTGTGTGTGTGTGTGTGTGTGTGTTTGTTTGTTTGTTTGTTTGTTTGTTTGTTTGTTGTGTCAGGCAAGGTCTTACTAGGAGGCCCAGGCTGGTCTTGAAATGTTGCTTTTCCTTTCTCAACCTCCTGCATCCTGGGATTAACAGTGGCTTGCATCACCCTATCCCATTTCTTGTCTCTTCTTAAATATTGGATCCATGTACAAAATTTGAATTTGTGAGGTATTATTTTTAAAAAAGTAACCCATGCATGAACAATATCTGATGTACCAGAATTAAAGAATTTGTAGCTAGTTGGCTAGAAATCGTGTAACAAACTGAAGGATCTAGTCAGTGGTTACAATTGGTATGTTTAACTCTCTAGTCCTCAGCGCCACATTACCTTTTCTACCCCTCCCTCCTCGTGTGTGTGTCTCTAAGGATCAAACGTAGAGTTATGCTAGGTAAGTAACTGAACTATAGTTCCTGCCCCTTGTTTCAGCCTTTTCACTCTTGGATTCATTTCTCTCTCTCTCTCTCCCTCCCTCCCACCCTCTCTCCCCTCTCTCTCTCCCTCCCTCCCACCCTCCTCCCCCCTCTCTCCCTCCCACCCCCTCTCTCCCACCCTCCCCCTCTATCGGTAGGGTCTCACTGTAGCTCAGGCTGACCTGGAATTCACAATATACTTTCAGGGCGGCCTCCAACTCACAGCGATCCTCCTACCTCTGCCTCCCAAGTGCTGGGATTAAAGGCGTGCGCCACCACACCCAGCTACCGTAGTGCCTTTTTTTAATTGGTGTAAATACTTGTATTTTAGAGATGATGGGTCAAGAAGAACATTCATTGCATGTGTTCACAGACTAGTTAAAAAAAGATGAAAGAGGGGCTGGAGAGATGGTTTAGCAGTTAAGGCACTTGCCTGCAAAGCCAAGGGATCCCGGTTCCATTCTCCAGGACCCACATAGGCCAAATGCACAAGGGGGTGCATGCATCTGGAATTCGTTTGCAGTGGCTGGAGGCCCTGGCGCACCCATTCTCTCTCTCTCTCTCTCTTTCTCTCTCTCAAATAAATAAAATATATTTTTTAAAAAAGATGAAAGAGTCTGGAGAAATGGCTTAGTGGTTAAAGCATTTGCCTGTGAAGCCTAAGAACCCAGGTTTGATCCCCAGTATTCACATAAGCCAGATGTACAAGGTGGCATATGGAGTTCATTTGCTGTGGCTGGAGGCCCTGAGGTGCCCATTCTCTCTATCTGCCTTTTCTTCTCTCTTTCTCTCCCTCTGTCTCTCGTTCTTTCTCTCTCTCAAATAAAAATAAATTTTTTTAAAAAGTAGAAGGCAGGATATCATTAGAACTCATCACTAGTTTTACTGAAACAGAACTAGGAATTTATTACTGGCTGAGCATTCGCTTGACATGTGCAATGCCATGGGTCCAGTCCCTAACACCACAAACAAACAAGTTACTGAAGTACCTTTGTTTTGGGGCTTTTGGTCTTCTCTGCCATTTCTGATTTCTTTCTATCTGTACTATGTCATTTGACTTTCTTACCAGTTTTGACTTGTGTATATAATGAGTACATGTGTGTGCGTCAGGTGTGCATGTTTATGTGTGCACATGCATGTGGAAGACAGAGGTCAACATTAGATGTCTTGCTTGATCACTCTTTGCTTTACTTGAGACAAGCTCTCTCATTGAACCCAGCGCTTACTCATTAGGCTACACAAACTAGCCACCAAGCACTGGAAATTCTGTCTCCACCTGCCTAGTGCTGGGATTACAGGTGTGTACTGCCACATCTGTCATTTTATCTAAACTCATGTCCTCATGCTTGCATTGCAAGACCTTTACCCAACACTACATCTCCTCAGCCCTAGACATTTTAAAAAATAATCTATATAGTCATTCTATAATTTGGATTAGAATTTTCTTACTATCATATAGAATATGGATGTACCAATAAATCAAAATCTCAGTCTTGGGCTGGGGAGATTGCTCAGTGGTTAAAGCGCTTGCTTGCAAAACCTGGCAGCCCAGGTTCAGTTCCTCAGTACCCACACAAATCCAGATCCACAGAGTGGTACATGTGTTTGGAATTTGTTTGCAGTGGCAACAGGTCCTGGCATCCCCACTCTCATCTTTCTCTCCTTGCAAATAAATAAATGAATGAATAATTTTTTAAAAAAAGATTTCAGTCTAAACCTAGGCATAGCAAAATATTGCCTCAAAAAGCAAAAACGAGTGAGTTGAGGGTTGGAGAGATGGCTTAGCGATTAAGGTGCTTATCTGCAAAGCCAAAGGACCCAGGTTCAATTTTCCCAGGCCCCACATAAGCCAGATGCACAAGGTGGCACATGTCTAGAGTTCATTTGCAGCGGTTGAAGGCCCTAGTGCACCTTTCTCTCCCTTTCTCTCTCCCTCCTTCTCTCTCTTTCTTTCTCTTTCTCTCTCTCTCTCTCTCTCTCTCTCTCTAATTAATTAATTTTTTTTTTGGGTAGGGTCTCTCACTTTGGCTCAGACTGACCTGGAATTCACTCTGTATTCTCAGGGTGGTCTTGAACTCACGGTGATCTTTCTACCTCTTCCTCCCAAGTGCTGGGATTAAAGGCATGCACCACCATGCCCAGCTCAAATAAATTTGGGGGGGGGGGCTGGAGAGATGACTTAGCAGTAAGGCATTTGCCTGTGAAGCCTAAGTACCCCGATTCAATTCTCCGGGTCCCATATAAGCCTGATGCACATGGTGGCGCATGTGTCGGGAGTTCGTTTGCAGTGGCTAGAAGCACTGGCACGCCCATTCTCTCTCATTCTCTTTTTCTCTCTACCCCTCTCTCTGTTGCAAATAAATAAAAAAAAAATGTTTGATAAAATTATTTTTTTAAAAAATTTTTTTAAAAGAGTGAGTTAGCCGGGCGTGGTGGCACACGCCTTTAATCCCAGCACTTGGAAGGCAGAGGTAGGAGGATCGCCGTGAGTTCCAGGCCACCCTGAGACTACATAGTTAATTTCAGGTCAGCCTGGACCAGAGTGAGACCCTCCCTACCTTGAAAAACCAAAAAAAAAAAAAAGAGTGAGTTGAAGGTGTAGCTCACTAGCAAATTGTTGGCATGCTGCATGAAAACACAAGTTCAAAAGGTAGAGTAAAAATTAATGTACCAATGTAATTATTTCTTAATTATTACTGCAAGTAATTGAATCCAGGACCTTGCACCTGCTAGGCTCACATTCTACCATTGAGCACACCCTAGTTCAGGAATATACTATTGCGCTGTTTATTATTACCTTGCCTTTCTCACTTACTATAAGTAGAATAAATAATTATTTTTTATTTGAGAGAGACAGAGAGGCGGGGGCGGAAGAGGCAAAGAGAGAATGGGCTTGCCAGGGTCTTTCAGCTGCTGTGAATGAACTCCAGATGCATGCACCCCCCCCCTTGTGCACATGTGCAACATTTCACGCTTGTGTCACTTTTGCGGCTGCCTATACGTGGGACCTGGAGATTTGAACAAGCATTCTTGAGCTTTGCAGGCAGGCTCCTTAACTGTTAAGCCATCTCTCCAGCCCAAATAAATACTTTTTAAGTAATTTCTTTGAATGACTATCATGATCAATGAAGTTTCCCAGTAAGGGATGTTTAAATTCTCAACCTTTAACTATATTGTACATAATTATTTTGTATGTGGCCAAAGAGCATACAGGTGCATTTATAATTTTTCGTTTTTATTTTTTGAGATAGGGTCTCACTCTAGCCCAGGCTGACTTGGAAATCACTATGTAGTCTGAGGGTGACCTCAAACTCAAGGTGCTTCTCCTACCTCTGCCTCCTGAGTGCACCATCATGCCCAGCCTATTTGGGTTTTAAAACAAAACAACTATTATTTATTTGCATGGCGAGAGAGACAAAGAGTGGTGGGTACACCAAAGCCTTTTGCCATTGCAAATGAACTTCAAATGCATGCACCACTTTGTGCATTGAACTCAGGCCTTTAGTCTTACTCAAGCAAGTGCCTTTAGCCTCTACAGCCCTATAATTAAAAAACAATTATTAATTTGCAGTGGAAGAAGAGGGGGGTGGATATTAGTGCACCAGGATCTCCTGCCACTGCAAACAAACTCCAAATGTATGCACAACTTTGTGTATCTGTATCTATGTGAAAACTAGGGAAATGAACCTGGGCCAGCAGGCTTTGCATGCAAGTGCCTTTTAACCTCTGAGCTATCTCCCCAGTCCTTATTTGTAATTTTGATAGCTGTTATCCCATCCTATCCTGTCTTAAGGACTGGAAATGTAGGTCACTGATAAAACTCTTGCCTAGAATGTGTAAGACCCTAACTTCAGCTCCCTTTAGAGTGGTACTGACTTACACTACTTTAGTAGTGTGGTAAGAATCTGTGTTTACTCTGCCCTGGACAGCATAGCAAACTGTGAAACACAGGTCTTTCTCAGTCTGACAGATTAACCAAATGTAAATTTAGTTTGTGGCTTTGGAGCTGGATGTGATGTTGTACGCCTGTAATCCCATCACTCAGGAGGCAGAGGTAGGTGGGTCATTGCCAGTTTAAGGTCAATCTGGTCTGCATAGCAAGTTCCAGGTCAGCCAAGGCTATATAGTGAGAGAGACTATCTCAAAAAATACAAACAAGAAAACTGTTGTGCCTGTCTTATTAGTAAGGCCTTTTAAGGATTTTTAAGAATATGTGTATGTTGTGGGTGGGTGTGTTTCAGAAGACAACTTTCTGGTTGGTCCTCACCTATCCACCTCATTTGAAACAAGGTTTCTTGTTTTGCTGTTACTTTGCTGGCCTTGTCTAAAGCTTCTGTGAAAATTCTCCTGTCTCCACCCCATCTCACTGTTAGTGTCAGTATGCTGGCATTACCGAAGCCTGCCATAGCTTCCAGCCTTTTATGTGGGGTCTGGGGATTGAATTTAGGTTCTCTAGCTTGAGCAGTGAGCACTTTATCCACTAAGCCATCTCCCCAGCCCTTTGAGAATATTTTGAAGTGTGACGACACACACTTTTAAACTCAGCAATGGGATGGCCAAGGCAAGAGTTCAAGACTAGCTTAGATGACATACCAAGGCTATTGTAATCCCCCTCCACACACAAAAATACCAAATTCCCTTTGTATTTTCTTTCCGTGGTTTAAAAAAAAATCCTTTATCTAGGTTAAGGCACTTTCCTGCAAAGCCAAAGGACCCACATATGCCAGAAAAATAAAAATTAAAAAAACATTTCCTTTATCTAGTTTTTCTGTTCAGTTATTGGCCTTACTCTTGGCTAGGAGCCAGCTTAAAGTTCTATTTCATCAACTTGAATTTCTATTAAAAATTTTTTTGTTAAACCAGGCATGGTGGTATATGCCTTTAACCCCAGCACTTGGGAGGCTGAGGTAGGAGTGTCACTGTGAGTTCAAGGCCAGCCTGAGACTACATGGTAAATTCCAGGTAGCCTGGGTTAGAGCATGACCCTACCTCAGGAAAAAAAAAAAAAAAAAAAAAAATGTTTTCCAGAGAAGAAATACCTCCTTTTAAAAAATGTTTATTTCAGGCTGGAGAGATGGCTTAGCCATTAAGGCGCATGCCTGTGAAACCTATAATGACCTAGGTTCGATTCTCCAGGCCCCACATAAGCCAGATGCACATGGTAGCACATGCATCTGGAGTTCGGTTGCAGTGGCTAGAACCCTGGCGTGCCCATTCTCTCTCTCTCCCCGCTCTGTCTCTAATAAATAAATAAAACTGAAAATAAAATCTTTTTTAAAAAAGTTTATTTCAAGGATCTCAGGTAAATTATACGAAGATGAATATAAGTTACTAAGTAAGTGTAGTGGCCTCCCTAGCTATAAGCACCCACATATCTTGAAGCCAAACCATATCCAGAAGTTCCCACAGAAAGTAAAATTTCTTTGCAAGTACATTTTCTTATTGCTGATGGAGTGCTGAGCCACCTTTTTACTTTCTCCTGGATATTTTTCTCAAAGATCTGAATTTGGAGCAAAATTGCTTATTCAGGAAAGCTTACAAAGGTGTGTTTAGGACTTTTTTCATTTATAACTTTCTACTTTAATTGCAGGAGAAGAATCTGTCTTATGAGGCAGTTGAGTGGGCAAGAGGGCTTGAGGGCAAAATAGGAATTTCAGGGCTGGAGAGATGGCTTAGCGGTTAAGGCATTTGCCTGCAAAGCCAAAGGATCCTGTTTTGATTCTACAGGATCCACGTAAGCCAGATGTACAAGGGATGCATCTGGATTTGGTTTGCAGTGGCTGGAGGCCCTAGTGTGCCCATTCTCACCCCCACACACACACCTCTTTCTCTCTCTCAAATAAATAAATACATAAAATATATAACAAAAGCTCTTTAAAAATAGGAATTTTACTTTAAGTTCTGTAGGCTTCCCTTTAGGACTACCTAGGTTTTTAGAATATTTTAATTTTTCCCCTTGTGCTATGCAAGACTTAACTTTTATGTTGTTTTCATGAAAGAGTAAAATCTCAGGCATATCCTAATTTCTAAGTTCTATTTATGATGTTATACTCTTTTTAAAAATGTTACTTAAGAGCTGGGCATGGTGGCGCACGCCTTTAATCCCAGCATTCGGGAGGCAGAGGTAGGAGGATTGCCACGAGTTCGAGGCCACCCTGAGACTACATAGTTAATTCCAGGTCAGCCTGGGCCGGAGTGAGACCCTACCTCGAAAAACAAAAAAAAAAAAAAAAAAAAAAAGTTATTTAATGGTATGTGTGGCATACATATGCATATTTGTTTGTTAACAGGCATATGTAGAGGCCAGAAGTCTATGTCAGGTATCTTCCACTTTCAACCTTGTTTCTTTTGAGGACAGGATTGTTCACTGAACCTAGAGGTCATTGATTGGGCTAGACAAAGTAGCTAGCAGCAAACCCTGGAAATCTTCTCTTCAACTCCCCAACAGTAAGGTTGTAGGTCTGAACTACCACACTTGGATTTTAAGTGAAGATTTGAACTTAGGCCCTTCTCCCAATCCTATGATGTACTCTTGTGAATAATATTTAGAATTTGGGGGAAATATGGAATGATAAGAACAAAAAAATAAAATTACCTCAAACCTACCACCTAAAAGTTATAGCTAACATTTTTGGTATATGCCCTATGAGCCTTTTCTTTTTTTCTTACCTTTTAATATTTTATTTAATTTATTTGAGAGAGAGAAAGAGAAAAAATGACCACACCAGGGCCTTCCACCACTGCAAATGAACTTCAGACACATGTGCCACCTTGTGCATCTGGCTTACATGGGTCCTGGTGAATCAAACCTGGGTCCTTTGGCTTCACAAACAAGCGCCTTAACCTCTAAGCCATCTCTTTAGCCCACTTTTTAATATTTTTATTCATTTATTTGCACAGGGAGAGAGAAAATATGGATGAGAGGGAGGAGATAAATGTGCCAGGGCTTTTTGCCACTGTAAATGAACTCCAAATGCATGTGCCTCTTTGTTCATCTGGTTTTACTATGTACTATGGAATTGAACCTGAGCTGTCAGGCTTTGCTAGCAAGTGCCTTCACCTTCTGAGCCATCTCTCCAGTCCAGGCTGGCCGCAAACTCACAGCAGTCCTCCTACTTCTGCCTCCCGAGTGCTGAGACTAAAGGTGTACACCACCACACCTGGGCTCTTTTTCTAAATTCTTTTTCCCCACATGAATTATTTAACTAAATTTTGTTCCACCCCTTTTCACTTAATCATAATTGAGATCACCTATTTAAAGTACTAACAGTAACACAAGGCAAGTAAGTAAATAGAAAAGAGCTATTGTAGAGTTACTTGATAATTTATTTTAAAAAAATAATTTTACTCCTTTAATCCCAGCACTTAGAAGACAGAGGTAGGAGGATCGCTGTGAGTTTGAGGCCCCGCTAAGTTTACATAGTGAATTCCAGGTCAGCCTGGGCTAGTGTGAAACCTTGCCTTGAAAAATGGAGGGAAAAAAAGCATATATTTTTACTTATTTATTGCAAGGAGAGAGAAAGAGAGGGAGAGGAAGAGGGAGAGAATGGGCACATCAGGACCTCTTGCCACTATAAACGAACTCCAGGTGCATGCACCACATTGTGCATCTGGCTTCATTATGGGTAATGGGGAATTGAACCCTGGTCATTAAGCTTTGCAGGCAAGTGCCTTAACCACAGAGCCATCTCTCCAGCCCTTTATGCTAGGTGTTTTTTTGGGGGAGGCGGGGATTGAGGTAGGGTTTCACTCTAGCCCAGGCTGACCTGGAATTCACTGTTTAGTCTCAGGGTGGCCTTGAACTCCAAATGAGCCTCCTACCTCTGCCTCCCAAGTGCTAGGATTAAGGTGTGAGCCCTTTATGTTCCATTATTATTATTATTTTGAGAGAGAGAAACACAGGGGGGAGAGGAAGACAGAGATGGATACACCAGCAGCCTCTCAGCTGCTGCGAACAAAATCCAGATGCGTTCGCCCCCTTGTGGTCAAGCGCAGCATTGCGCCCTTGCGTCACTTTGCATCTGGCTAAACGTGGGACCTGGAGATTGGAACCAGTGTTCTTAGGCTTAGGAGGCAGGTGCTTTAACCACTAAGCCATCTCTCCAGCCCCATTATTATTATTATTATTATTATTATTATTATTATTATTATTATTATTATTTTGAGAGGGAGAGAGGGAGAACGAGGCAGAGAGAGAGATAATGGGTGTGCCAGGGCCTTTAGACACTGCGAACAAACTTCAGATGTGTGCACCCCTTGTGTGTATGTGCAACAGTGCATGCTTTACATCATTGTGCATCTGGCTATGTGGGACCTGGAGATTCAAACATGAGTCCTTAGGCTTCACAGGCAAGCACCTTAACTGCTAAGCCATCTCTCCAGCCCCTTTATGTTCTTTTTGAACAAGGTCTTGCAGGGTATATTGAAACTTTCCAGCTTCTTCAGCCTTTCTGAATTCTGGCATTATAAGCATGTGCTATCATAGTTGGTTTAATAATGCTTTTTAAGTACTGAATGAATTCAGAGGTCAGAGCTAGGAGCTAACAAAACCTATTCAGAATAGTTAGTCAGAGATGATCTCAGAAGCTTTAAGGAACTATCTCACATTTCATAGCTTATAGGCCACTGAAAATGAGGATGAGACCCAAAGTTTCTGAATCTTGACTTTGCATGGGTTGGGGAGCAACCTGTCCTAACTGTGAATACCTTTTGGTGTATACATTGATATTGATGAGACTGTTATCTATGACAGTGTTTTCTCAATTTCCTTGTGTGTTCCAGACCCCCGTAAAAGAGCCCAACAGTGAAAATGTAGATATCAGCAGTGGAGGAGGCGTGACAGGCTGGAAGAGCAAGTGTTGCTGAGCATTCTCCTGTTTCATCCGTTGCCATCTACCACCCGTTTCTCTTCTTGCTGCAAACTAAAACACTCTGTCCATTTTTAACTCTAAACAGATATTTTTGTTCCTCATCTAAACTATTCAATCCACCTATTTTGTTTGTTCTTTCATCTGTGACTGCTTGCAGACTATTATAATTTTCTTCAAACAAAAAATGTATAGAAAAATCATGTCTGTGACTTTATTTTTAAATGTACTTGCTCAACTCACCGCTGCATTTCAGTTGTATTATAGTCAAGTTCTTATCAACGTTTAAACCTATAGCAATCATTTCAATTCTATTCTGCAAATTGTATAAGAATAAAAGTTAGAATTAACAATTTTATTTTGTACAACAGTGGAATTTCCTGTCATGAATAATATGCTTGAGTCCCTATAATCTACAAACATGATAGCAAAAGAAACAAACAAAAGCCAGGAAAACACTCATTTTCGCCTTGAATATGTTAAGTGGGTTAATTTTGTTCTGTGCCTTATGTGGAAAGGAACTTTGATTTTTTTCCTTTTGTTCTGGTGGAAGCATGTGCAGGAAACCTATCATCCAAACATAAACCATTAAAATATTTGTGGTTTGCGTTGGCTGTAATTTTCAAAGTAGTTAATTGAGAGAAAAGGGTAATGCAGAAATGATAGCTTTGGTTTGCCAAGTCTCATTTCAGTGGCCTTGATATGTAAACTGTCCTTGCCACCAGTTCTCCTTGGCCATTTTCTCCTTGAGTCTCATCTTCCTGCATGCTGCTTTATTTGCTTCTCCTCCCCACCACTCATGGTGAGTTACTTAAACATGAAAGGGGCAAACCAGTAGGTTTGTCAAGTTGAACATAAAGCACTGGTTTAACTAGCTAAGTAAACTGAAAGAGAAATTCTAACTGCCTATCAGGTGTCAGTTAATTGGTGTCTTTCCCTCATTTACTCTCTTCCTCTAAAAGCTGTCCTGCTGTTTGACTTCCATGTTCCTTTTCTCCTTCCCCTTGTTCCCTTCTTGTATAACCATTGAGTTTATGAAATGGAAGAGTTAATTGCATGCACTAGTATTTGGAGGGTGTTGTGGTTTGTCTTTCTAATTAGGTGTGTATCCTATTCACTTTTCCTAGAATAACTCTCTTAACCTGAGTTTGAATAGTCTCCATTTTGGCAACTCCTCTGGCAGTTTGGTAGCCCAGTAAGAACTTTAAAAAACAAAACAAAAAAAAAAAAAAAAACACCAAAACAGTAGGAGGAGTGAATTTTATGAACATATTTGCCAAATGTATTGAGATTTGGCCCCTGAAGAACACTTCCAGTGTTGTCTCTAAGGTATACTTTATAATATTAATTTTAAATTCTATCTTCACATCCTCCTGGAAAACTTACTATATTACCATGGATTTAGAAAAAGAACAACAAGCTTCTTGTATAAAGATAAGACCTCTAGCTCTCTCTAACCCTGTCCTTCGTTGCATCTTTCTAGTTTGTTTCATTGCTTCTTATTAGGACAGGGTGGGTTAAGTTTGCTATGCTGCTAGCATCCTAAGATGATACCTTTATTGAAATAATTGTGAATAGCATGATTCATTTCAAGCAGAGGCTGAGTTTAGGACAGCAGCTTCCATTCAAAAGATTTCTGTGACATGATAAGCATTTTAATGATCTCTTGGCTCACATAAACAATAACATAGGGACATATCTGCTATGATAAACTGAATTTTCCAAGTAGTGCCCTGAAGACAATTTTATATGCCTCACTGGTGGTTTAGGTTTTTTCCCTCACTTGACTCTGTTTACTAGTACATTGTTTACTAGTACAAAGCAGCCTTGCCAAATAATCCCTAGTTTTCCACTAAAAGAATAATAATGAAATGATGTTAAAGTTTTTTGAAAAGTTTTGGTTAAACCTGCTGTTGTTAGATCAATTTTAATGTATTTGTTGCTTCCCTGTATTTGGAATATGGCAGTAGCTTTTTCCCTTTTAACCCTCTTTAATCCTTATTCAATTAAGTGACTTAAGGTTTGAGAGCTAAACACTGGACTTCATGGCTAACAGACTGACGGTTTTGTTGTTACTAATTCTAATTGGCATTGTACATAGGAAGGGTATGGCTACCTTTTGTTAAATCTGCACTTTCTAAATCTCAAAAAAAGGGAAAAATGGAGTATAAATCAACTTTTGTATAATCTGTTTGAAACATGAGTTTTATTTGCTTAATATTAGGGCTTTGCCCCTTTTCTGTAAGTCTCTTGGGATCCTATGTAGAAGTTGTTCTCATTAAACACCAACAGTTAAGTCCATTCTCTGGTACTAGCTACAAATTCGGGTTCATATTCTACTTAACAATTTAAATAAACTGAAAGATTTCTAGATGGTCTACTTCTGTTCATATAAAAAGAAAACATGATTTCCAACTGTGTGGTTTGGATTTATTTTTCGAGATGGAGATGGAGAACATCTTCTGAACACAATGCAGAGTAGCCCACTATGAAGAGTATCAAAAATAAAGGGGAAATCATTTTCTCAGCGTGTAGAAAAATGGGAAGGGAATTTCAAGAATTGTCTTTTATAATAAACTATAAAACACACACACACACACAAAACATTATCTCTAGACACCAAACCAAAATTGTCCTGATATAAAATAGGAAGTGCCATGGTCCAGCTAGCACTAGTTGAACGTGCCAAAGGCCAAGTGAAGTCAGCTGAAGACGCAGGATGAGCATTGGTAGGCTCACCATACTGGAGGGTGCCTCCTTGCTTGGGCAGTAACTGTCCTTTTTACTTGCAAACACAGTATTTCCTACTTCATGAGCCACAGCTTTGCCTTACAGTATTGGCAAACAGTACTTAACCTTATCGGTTAGTTGGTTACTCTGCTGCAGGATGATGCACAGAGCAGTTTGTAAGAATCACTGGGAGTGTTTTCAGTGCTATCCCTCCCTTTGTCCCTGACTTTAGTAAAAGCCTATATATGCTAGCGTGATACCCTTGAGATTGGCATAAGAAAGAGGTGTGCCTTTATGATTTGTGCCTGTAAAATTTATTATCTGTCTTACTTAGCGAAAGTAAACAGTTGGGCATGGTAGTGTAAGACTGTAACCCAGCATTTGGGAGGTAAAGGCATGAGAATAAGTTCAAAGCAATCTGACTATATAGTACTCTGTCAAAACAAACATGTATGAAAGGAAGTACATGAGTTGGGTCTTACATGTGCAGATGGACAGGCTGGCACAGAGGAGTTACATCAAACAGAACACAGGCTTGGCTTTTATAAGAATCCAGAAGTCCAACCAAATGGTGTGATAGATAATGGGGAGTTAGGGTAAGCTTGAGTGGTGAGAGTAATGTGTTAGGAAAGCACATCCAGCCCCAGGAGTAGGGAGGTAAGAGGATCTTGAGTAGTGATAGCTTGTCTCAAAAAGAAAAAGAACTCAAACTCCACCTGGTTTGAAAGAGAAGAAAGGATTGCACAGGTCACAGAGCATTGAATGCAACCTGCCTAAAGTGCTGGCAGAGGAGAACAGATCAGTGAAGGTGAGTCATGTGAGTCTTGCTAGGTATCTGAACCTCTAGTGCCTCTTACCCAGTTTCACTGCATTTTGTCCTAGTCAAAATGTCTTTTGGCTGAAAGTAAACCAGGTGGTGCATCATTATTTAAAATATATATTTATTTATTTGTAACTAGAGAGAGAGAATGGGCATGTCAGGGTCTCCAGCTGCTGCAAATGAGTTCCAGATGCATGCACCACTGTGCAATCTGGCTTTACATGGGTACTGGTGAATTTAACTGTGGCTGTTAGGCTTTGTGGGCAAGCAGCGCCTTACCCACTGAACCATCTTTCCAGCCTTCATTATTATTATTTAAAAAAAAAAAAAAAAAGCTTTTATTTGTGAGCAGCAAACTCAGGCGCATGTGCCACTTTGTGCATTTGGCTTTATGTTGGTACTGGGGAATTGAACCCAGGCCAGCAGGCTTTGCAAGCAAGTACCCTTAACCACTGAGCCATCTCCCCAACCCTCATTTTTCTTGTAATTGGCTTTCTGAAGCTGTCCTAGAGAGAGTTGTCTGATGTCAGGACAATATTACTGGTAAAAATAACTCAAGATCGAGGTGAGGAGAAAGAAGGCAATTGTGGACTGGGAAGATGGCTCAGCAGTTAAAGGCAGTTTTTTGTTGTTGTTGTTGTTGTTGTTTGGGTTTTTGTTTTTTTTTTTTTTTTTTTTTTTTTTTTTTTTTTTTTGGTTTTCAAGATAGGGTCTCACTCGCTCTCAGGCTGATCTGGAATTCACTGTGTATTCTCAGGGTAGCCTCAAACTCATGGCAGTCCTACCTCTGCTTCCCAAGTGCTGGGATTAAAGGTGTGTGCCACCATGCCCGGCTAAAGGCAGTTTCTTATAAAACCTAATGACCTGAGTTCAATTCCCCAGTACCCATGTAAAGATGCCAGTCTGGATGTTGGCACAGTTCTGGGTTTGTTGGCTAATTCACTCTGTGGCAGGGGTGGCCTTGAACTCATGGCAATCCTCCTACCTCTGCCTCCCAAGTGCTGGGATTAAAGGCATGCGCCACCATGCCCGGCTCCTTCTCTTTTTGGCCTCCCATACACAGTTTTTTTTTTTGGGAGGCAGAGGTTTGCTAATTCACATAGTGACCTGGAATTTCTTATCTCTAAAAATCAACCCCCACCCCCAAAAAAAGCAATTGGATGTAGTCTGTGCCAGCTTTCTGGGTTCCTGGGTGGGTGGAGATCATAGTAAAGATGACTATACAGGAAGACTTGAATGAGATGAGCTTAGCAGGGGAGTGAGGGATGCAAAAGTGCTTTCCTGGAGTGCTGATGAATGGTGAGATTGCTAGCGTGCATGGTGATCTATTAAGGGTCACTGAGCTACAATATGATAATGTCCCCAACACACCTTGTTTGTGTGCTACTATCAATTGTCAGAAACCAGTGTGGCACAGGAATAAATAGTAATTGGTGACATTTCTGCAGGGAGCTAAAGGGAAGTTTATGTTTGTAGGGTTATGATGACAGAACTGATTAAAGTATGATTAGCATTCTCATTAGATTCTGAAATGTTTGCAGTTTTTGTGTTTGGAGACATGTTCTCATGTAGTCTAGACTGGCCTGGAACTGGCCTGCTTCTACATCCTGAGTGCTGGAATTTTTACTTTTTCTTTTTGAAGTAGAGTCTTTTCCTCAAACTCACAGGCCTCCATCTCAGCCTCCTGAGTGCTAGGATTAAAGGTGTGTGCCACCTTGCCCTGCATTATAATAAATTTTGATTATATTCCTTCCCATTACCTTCTCTTGTCTCTCTATCCCTCCTGCTGAATATTTTTAGTTAGGGTTGCTTGCATGAGCATGGATGGGGATTATTTTCTGGAATATGAGCAGTAATCTGCAGTGTCTCCTGAGCTTTGGAGGAGGTGATATAGTTGAACCATTTAGGGCTGTGCACTCAACAGTCACTTAATTCTCAACACTTTGATAGGGTTTGAGGAACTGCTATCCGCTGCAAAAAGCATTTCTGACCTAAATTAAAGGTGGCACTGATCTAGGGGCATAAACATGAATATTTAGAAAGCAGTTTGATGGGCACAGCATCATTTAGCCAAACAACTTCCTTCATAGGGCTTATGACCTTCCCAGACACAGGCTTTTGAAAAACTAGGTTTTCAGTGAATTTCCTCTTCTGTAGCAGGCCTCAAATCAAATCAGAAAGCAGTTAGTTACCCCTATAATAGTCATGCCACTGTTGCACAAGTGAGCACTTCTTGCCCAATTAATTAGCAGTGTAGCATGCAGTAGTTATTTTAAAATTTTATTTGCAAAGCTGGGCATGGTGGCACATGCCTTTAATCCCAGCACTCGGGAGGGGGACGTAGAAGGATCACTGAGTTCAAGACTATCCTGTGACTACATAGTGAATTCCAGGTCAGCCTGGACTAGAGTGAGACCCTACCTTGAAAAAACAAAAGAAAACAAAAACAAATCTATTTGGAGAGCTGAGCATGGTGGCGCATACCTTTAATCCCAGCACTCAGGAGGCAGAGGTAGGAGGATCACTGTGAGTTTGAAGCCACCCTGAGACTACATAGTGAATTCCAGGTCAGCCTGAGCTAGAGCGAAACCCTACCTTGAAACCAAAAACACCAGACAGAATTTATTTGTAAGGAGAAAGTGGATGTGCCAGGGCCTATTGCCACTGCAAAGGAACTTCAGACTCATCTGCCACTTTTTGCATGAGTACTAGGAATTAAACCTGAGACTATCAGGCTTTGCAAGCAGACACCTTTAACTGTTGCTGACTCATCCAGCCCCAGCATTTTTTTTTTTTTTTGGCTTGTTTCCTAGTTACAGTGTTACTGTAGCCCAGGCTGACCTGGAACTCACAGCAATCCTACCTTAGCCTTAAATCCCAGAGTGCCGGGATTAAAATTGTATGCCATCACACCAGCATTTTTTTAATATATTTTACTTATTTGAGAGAGAGAGAGAAGAGAGCACAGAGAGAGAATGGGCACACCAGGGCCTCCAGCCACTGCAAACCAACTCCAGATGCATGCGCCCCCTTGTGCATCTGGCTTACATGGGTGCTAGAGAATCAAACCGGAATCCTTTGGCTTTGCAGGTAAACGCCTTACCTCTAAGCCATCTTTGCAGCCCCAGCATTTGGTTTTTTGACTGGAGCAAAACAGTAGTCAATTTGAAAGTCAGTGCTCTAATGAGTTCTTACCCCCCACCTGAGCTGGCCCTCACTGTGTAGTTCCAGGCTGGCCTCAAACTCAAGGTGATCCTCCTGCCTCTGTCTCCTGAGTTCTCTGATTAAAGGTAAGGAATTCTTTTTGATATTTTTTATTTATGAGAAAGAGAGTATTGGTGCACCAAGCCACTTCAGTTGAACTCCAGAGAGTGTGCACCATCTTGTGTGCATGCATCACCTTCTGCATGTGGCTTATGTGGGTTCTGGGGAGTCAAACCTGGGTCCTTAGGTTTTGCAGGCAAGTGCCTTAAACACTAACCTATCTCTCCTAGTCAGGAGTTCTTTTTCAAAAAAATATAAATAATATTTTTAAAAACTATCTTGAGGGCTAGAGAGATGGCTCAGTGGTTAAAGGTGCTTGTTTAACAAAGCCTAATGGCCCAAGTTCAAATCCCCAGTATCCACAAAAAGCCAGATGCATAAAATGGCACATGCATCTGGAGTTTGCAGTGGCAAGAGGCACTGGTGTGCCCATTCGTTCTCTCTCTCTCTGCTTGAAATTAATTATTTTTTTGAGAGAATGAGAATGAAAGTGGTCCATTTGCTTTATAAACACCGTATGTGCAAGTAGCAGAGATGATGTTTTGAAAATGGTATGTCTCAAAAGATAAGATTGCCTGAAGCGTTTCTTTAAAGCCAAATGTGCTGTGAATTACATAAGTTATGTAGCCCTGGAAAACTTGAGGATGAAACTCCTTGTGGTGAGATTGCTAACTGAGCAGTAAGTAGGCCTTCCAGGTGAGTACCATTTCTGGTTAAGAGAGAAATCTGAAGTCATTCTGGATACAGCCTGTCTCCTGTGGCCCATATTTACACTGGGACATGGACTATTCACTTACCCTAATATAAGTTTTGTACCCTGCTTTTTCCCTCTCATAGGCCACTGAACTGTCATTCAGGAAACAAATATTTGGTAAGAGTTGCTTATTGTACCTGTATATTAGGAGGGAAAAAATGAGGACATCAAAATAGAAGAGAGACTAGTTGTAAAGAAGGGAATCAGTGGAGATGAAAGGGAGGAAAAAGGTTGGTGGTGAGATTATGATCATAGTATATTGCTATATGTATGGAAGTTGTCATTAAAAAGTTTAAAAATAGGAGCTAGAGAGATGGCTTAGTGGCTAAGGCACTTGCCTGCGAAGCCTAAGGACTTAGGTTCAATTCCCCAGTACTCATGTGAGCCAGATAGATACACAAGGGGGTGCAAATATCTCTCTCTCAAATAAATATAAATAAAATTAAGTTTTATTTTATTTGAGAGAAAGAAGCAGATAGAGAAAGAGAGAATGGATGCACCAGGGCCTCTAGCCACTGCAAACAAACTCCAGATGTTTGCGTACTTTTGTGCATCTGGCTTACGTGGGTACTGGGGAATTGAACCTAGGTCCTTTGGCTTCGCAGGCAAACACTTTAACCGCTAAGTCATCTCTCCAACCCTAAAATATTTTTTAAGTTAAAAAATAATATATAACAAAAAAGAATTGCTTATCACTTTAGGGAATACATCCCTAAGAAATCATTTTCAGCATAAACTAGGTTGTTCATATAGGAAGCTACCTTTGCTTTCATCACTGTCATTGTGGTGGTTTGAATTTGTCCCCCAATAGACTCAAATGTTTATACTTGGATTTCTAGCTGGAAGAGGTGTCACTGTGGGCAGATCCTGAGGTCCAGGCCTAAGGTGTTAATGGAGGCCAGATCTGAATTCCAGCCTAAGGTGTGCGGAGTGAGCTCTGCCTAGGTTCCTTGCAGTTTGGCTGCAGTTTTTTTGCCTCTTGGTTTTGTTGCTGCTGCGAGTGGTTTTTCTCTTCTTTGAAAGGGGGCCAGCTTCTTCTGCCATTATGGAACTTCCCCTGTATCTGTAAGCTGAAATAAATCCCTTCCATAAACTGTGGCTGATTTGGAGTTCATCCTAGCAACATCAAGCTGAGTACAAATCATCTCTTTTTGTTTGTTTGTTTTGTTTTGTGACAGCCTTGTATGTAGTTCCTGCTGGCTTGGTAGTCATTACATAGCTCAGGTTGGCTTCAAACTCCCAGCAATCCCTGTGCCTCTGCCTCCTGAGTGCTGGCATTATAGGTGTCCATCACCATTCTGAGTTACTCATTTCTGTTTTTTGTTTTTATTTTTTTTATTTTTTTGAGGCAGGGTCTCACTCTAGTTCAGGCTGACCTGAAATTCACTCTAGGTCCAGGCTGGCCTTGAACTCATGATGATTCTCTAACCTCAGCCTTCCAAGAGTTGGGATCAAAGGTATGTGCCACCTTGCCAAGCGAGTTACTCATCTTTGATAATCTAGATTTGAGGGCTCTGCTGCTGCTGAGTCCTGCCCTCAGTTATGTCATTATGTTGCATTTCCATACAATTAGCTTGGGGCTTTATTTCCCATCTCTGATCTGACAGTTTGGTGCTTGTCCTTTCTTCTGGGTCACTGTGGGAAGTTTCTAACTGATCCCCTGCAGTTGATCTCCCTCATACCCAACATGGAGTCCATCTTGCACTGATCTTTTATCTTTCTAGTTCCCCTTCTTTCCCCAAGTCTGCAGTGGTCCTGTTGTTTACAGCAAGGATCTGTCATACTTTGTTATTTTCCATTCTTGGCCAGGAAATACAGCAGTCACTTAATCACTATGCAGTAGGACAGTACAGCACACCATGATGTGGGGGCACTTAGGTTCACCATTATTGGAGATCACTGCAGTTCATGGACTAGGACAGAGAGGTTCTCCAGCAAGTGAAGGCAAGTAGGTCCACCGTGACTGCAATTCATGCATTAGAACAGTACAGTACATCAGCAAGCTAGAGGGTTGTAAGTCCACCATAAGTGGAGTCCACTGCAGTCTTTGCAATAGGACAGTATGGCCAAAAGCAAGTGAGAGTTGTAGGTTCACCATAACTGTGGGTCATTGCAGTATATATACTAGGACAGTATGGTCCACCAGCCAGTGAGGAGAGTAGGTCTACTGTAACTGGAAGTCACTGCAGTCCAGGCATTAGGACAGAACAGCCTACCAGCAAGTGGAAGAGTAAATCCTTCATAACTCGAGGTCACTGCAGTCCTTGCACTAGGATGGCTCGTTCGTTGGTCAATAATAACTGGAGGGCACTATAGTCCATGCACTAGGACACTGTGGTCCACCAGCAGGTGAGGGCAGTAGGTACAACATAACTGGTGGCCACTTCATACAGTAAGACAGTATGGCCTATCATCAAGTGGGGACAGTAGGTCCACTATAACTGGAGGCCGCTGCAGTCCATGCACCCGGACAGTATAGTCCACCTGAAAAGAAGAGCAGTAGGCTCACCATAACTGGATACTACTTCAGGCCATGCACTAGGACAGTACAGTCCACTAGCAAGTGAAAGTAGTAGGTCCATCATAACTGGGGGCCACTAAAGTTCTTTTACTAGTATATTACAGTTAACCAACAAGTGAGGGCAGTAGGACCATCATAGCTGGTGGTCACTGCAGTACATGCACTTGGAAAGTACAAACCACCAGCAAGTGGGGGCAGTAAGTCCAACATAAGTGGTGATCATGGCAGTCCATGCAGTAGGATAGTCCACCAGCAAGTAAAGGCTGTAGGTTCTCCATAACTGCAGGTCACTGCATCCTATGCACTAGGACAATGCAGTCAAACAACAAGTGAGGGCAGTAGGTCCATCATACCTGGAGGCCACTGTAGTCCATTCACTAGGACAGTATGGTCACCACCATGTGGGGACATTAGATCCAACATAACTCATGGTCACTACAGTCCATACAGTAGGAAAGTTTTATCCACCAGCAAGTAAGTGCAGAAGGTCCTCTATAATTGCAGGTCACTGCATTCCGTGCACTGGGACAGTATGGTCCACCAGCCTGTGAGGGCAGAAGGACCGCCATAACTGGAGGGCTATGTGGTCCAAGCACTAGGAGCATACAGTCAACCAGGAAATGGAGGCAGTAGGCCCATCAATCAATGGAGGTCACTGTGATCCATGTACTAGGACAGATAGGTCCATCAGCGAGTGACTGCAGTACTTCTGCAATGACTGCAGGTCAGTGCAGCCCATGAACTAGGACAATATGGTACAACTTCAAATGAGGGAAGTAGGTCCACCATAACTGGAGTCCAGTGCATTCCATGCACTAGGATAGTATGATCCACAGGCAATGAGGGAAATAGGTCCACCACAACTGGAGGCCAAGGCAGTCCATGCACTAGGATAATATGGTTCTCCAGCAACTGAGAGAAGTAGGTCCACCATAACTAGAGGGATCTACAGTTCATGCACTAGAACAGTTAGGTCTGCCAGCAAGTGAAAGCATTTTGTCCATTATTAATAGAGGCCACTACAGTCCTTGCACTAGGACAGTTTGGTCCACCAGCAAATGGGGGCAGTAGATCCACCATAACATGAGACCACTGCAGTCCATGTACTAGGACAGTATGGTCCACCAGCAAGTGAGGGCAGTTGGTCATCCATAAATGCAAGCCACTATAGGTGATGAAAGTACTTCAAGAAAGGAGGCCACTGCAATTCATTCACTAAGACAGTATGGCCCACTAGCAAGTGTGGACATTATGTCCACTATAACTGGAGACCACTGCAGTAAATGCACTTGGGCAGTACAGTCCATCATAAATGGAGGCCACTGATGTTCATGCACTAGGACTGTACTGTCCACCAGAAAGTGAGAATAGTAGCTCCACCATAACTGGAGGCCACTGGAGTCCTTTTACTACTATATTACAGTTAACGAGCAAGTGAGCGCACTATGTCCACCATAACTAGAGGCCACTGCAGTATTCACACTAGAACAGTATGGCAGTAGGTCCACCATGATTGGGGTCCGCCACAGTCCAATAAGTAGGACAATATGGTCAAACAGCAAGTGAGGGAAATAGATACACCATAACTGGAAGCTACTGCAGTTCACGCACTAGGACAGTACTGCCAACAGCAAGTGGGGACAGTGGGTCCATCATAACTAGAGACCACCTCATTCCATACACTAAGACAATACAGTCCATCAGCAAGTGAAGGCTATAGGTCCACCATAACTTGAGGCCCCTGCAGTCAAAGCACTAGGAGAGAGAGTTAAGTCCACCAACAGGAGAGGGCAGAAGGTCCACCATAACTGTATCTTACTGTACTCCATGCAGTAGGACAATACGGTCCACCAGCAAGTGAAAGCAATAAGTCTACCATAACTAGAGGTCAGTGCAGCTCATGCACAAGGATAGTATGGGTTCACCACCATGTGAGTGCAGTAGGTACTCCATAACAGGAGGGCACAGCATTCCATGAGCTAGGACAGTATGGTCCTCCAGCAAGTGAAGGCAGTACTATAACTGAAAGGCACTTGGACAGTGCTGGCCACGAGCAAATGAGGGTAGTAAGTTCACCATAACTGCAGGTCACTGCAGTCCAAGCACAAGTCCTTGAAGTCTGGGCAATTGATCCACCAGACCTGGATACCACTGCAGTACATATGCTTGGACTCAACAGCAATTAAGGGCCTTTGGTCCAACGTAAATGGAGGCCACTGCAATCCATGCACAAGGACAATACTTCCAACAGCAAGTGGGGACAGTGGTCTCATAACTAGAGGTCACCTCATTCCATGTACTAGGACGATATGGTTCACCAGCAAGTGAGGGAAGTACGTCCATTATAACATGAGGCCACTTCAGTCCATGAACTAGAATAGTATGGTTCACCAAGTGAGGGCACTTTGTCCACCATAAATTGAGGTCACTGCAGGTGATGCTCTAGGGCAGCATGGTCCACCAGCAAGAGGGGCAGTAGGTCCACCATAACTGCAGGTCACTGCAGTCCAAGCACTATGACAGTACAGTACAACAGCAAATGAAGGCTGTCAGTCCTCTATAACTGGAGACCATTGCAATCTTTGCAGCAGGACAGTATAATCCACCCGTAAGTGAGGGTAACAGGTTCACCATAACTAGAGGACATTGCAGTTTATGCAGTAAACAGTACAAACAAGAGAGGACAGTAGGTCCACTGTAACTGCAAGTCACTGCAGTCCATGCACTAGGACAGTATGTTCCACAAGCAAGTGGGGGCTGTAGGGCCACCATGACTAGAGGTCATTTCGGTCCATGCACTAGGATGGTACAGTCTACCAGCATGTGGGGACTATAGATATACCATAATTTGTGGTCACTGCAGTCCATAAAATAGGACAGTTTGATCCATCAACAAGTAAGTGCAATAGGTCCTACATAAGTGCAGGCCACTGAATTCTATGCACTAGGACCATACGTTCCACTAGTTAGTGAGGGCAGAAGGGCCAAAATAACTGGAGGCCACTGTAATCCATGCACTAGGAAGTCCCCTTACCTCACTAGTAGAAACCAGAAATGAACCCTTTCAGGTGCAGCACAAGTAGAATCTCAGCATTAAGCAGACTGATGAAGGAGGGTTGTGAGGTTCGTTTATTTATTTATTTATTTATTTATTTATTTATTTATTTATTTATTTATTTTTTATGTTTGTAGGGTCTCACTCTAGCCCAGGCTGACCTGGAATTCACTATGTATTCTCAGGGTGGCCTTGAACTCACAGCAATCCTCCTGCCTCTGCCTCCCGAGTGCTGGGATTAAAGGCATGCACCACTATGCCCGGCGGTTTATGAGTTTTAAACCACTCTCGGCTGCTTAGGATGACTTTGTCTCCAGGAAAAATACCAAAAAAAGTAGGGCTGCTTGAAATGGCAGGTTTCCTCAGGATAATAGGCCTGAATGAACTTGTCATTATTCAAATGACAAAGAAACTCAGATTCTAAGGATATGTTCATAGGGAAATTAACATAAAGAATACACCTCAGGGATGGCTTAGTTGTTACGGCGTTTGCCTGCAAAGCCAAAGGACTTAGGTTAGATTCCCCAGGACCCACGTTAGTCAATTGCATGCAAAGTGTTTGCAGTGGCTGGATGCATCTGGAGTTTGTTTAATTTTTTTTTTTTTTTTTTTTTGGTTTTTGTGGCTGGCCCAGACTCTGTCTCAGGGTGGCCTCGACCCATTCTCTCTCTTCCTCTTTCTCTCTGTCAGATAATTTTTTAAAAATAAAAATAAAACAAAGGATACACTTCCTGCCAAATATGGGATGGTTTGAACCCATCAACTAGATGTAAGGCCATGAGTTCATAGTGCAGTGAGGCTACCCTGAGACTACATAGTGAATTCCAGGTCAGCCTGAGCTAGAGTGAGACCCTACCTCGAAAAACCAAAAAAAAAAAAAAAAAAAAAAAAAAATGAAGAGTTGAGCCTTCCCTGGCAGCCTGGGAGGGCAAAAACCAACAAAAGAGAAGCTGGGAGCAGGGCCAGGCTGCATGCCATTGTGAGAAGACTGGGCTGAGCTGGCGGGGCTGAGAGGTGAAAGAGGGTACTGCCAAGGGTAGAGCTATCCCTCAGCTAATTCCTGGGAGGGCAAAACCAGTGGAAGAACAGCTGAAAACAGCCAACAAACTTCTCACACTCATCTTCCAACTCACCCCTCCCCCAAAAAAGCTATCTGAAGAAGGCTGAAGTAGAAGGCAACTGTGTGCCAACCTCAGCCCCCAGGAGAAGCTTAGAGCTGATCTCACTCCAAAAAGCCACACAGTGAGGAAGACTGGATGGAAAGCGCCCAGCTGAGATACTAAGAAAGCCATGTCTCACAACATCTTACACAGATTTTCCCAGAGGAGCCACAGTCAAAGACCCTGTTGAGGCTCATGTGCACCCATCCCAATCCAGTGGATAGTCTTCAATCCCACATCCACCTTGATCAGTTTAGACTGGACTACCCAAATCAGGCTATACAAGAACTGCTATTGCTGCATCCTTAGTGAGACAACTGAACTCAAGATGAGCAGCCCCCAATGCAAATCAAACAAACAACGCCCAACAAGGGAATCCCCACCAAGGCTACTTACTCCCACAATAGAAGCCTGCAATGAAAACTTAGAGAAAACCCAAGACATAGAAGCCCAGAATAAAATCGCATTAAGCATTTTAAATGAACTTAACAAAATGATGAACAAATGGCTTGTTGAATGGAAAAAAAAATGGGACAAAGAGTAATCAAACAAATCTCCAAGAATGGCTGAAGGTAATGCAAGAATATCAGTAAAAAAAGAATTCAAATTACAAATCAAAGGTTAGCTTAATGAATTAGAAGAAAGACAACATAGAACCCAAAGGAAGAAAATGGAAGATAGTTAACAAGAACATCTCAATAGATGGTGGAAGGAAAAGTACTCCATAGATGACTTAATGAAATCAAAATCAAAAAGAGATGAACAGGGCTGGGCGCAGTGGTGCATGCCTTTAATCCCAGCACTTGGGAGGCAGAGGTAGGAGGATCGCCAAGAGTTCGAGGCCACCCTGAGACTACATAGTTAATTCCAGGTCAGCCTGGACCAGAGTGAAACCCTACCTTGCAAACCCCCAAGCCCCCAAAAAAAGAGAGAGATGAACAGAAGGCTAAAGGAATTTGAAGAGAACCAACAAATAAATGAGCTCATGGGCCAATGGAACCAGCTCAACAGAGACATAGGCAAATGCAGGAATGAACTCCAAGAGACAATAAAAAGACCAAATCAAGAAGTGAAAATGCAGGCTAGAGAGATGGCTTAGCAGTTAAGGAACATGCCTGCAAAGTCTAAGGACCTAGGTTTGATTCCCTAGTACCCACATAAGCCAGATGGTCAAGGTGGTACATGCATCTGGAGTTCCTTTGCCATGGTACGCCATTCTCTATTTGCTTCTCTCTCTCAAATAAAATAAACTTTAAAAATGAATTAAAAAAAGAAATGAAAATGGAATTCAAGCAAGAGATGGAAATGCTAAAGAAAAACACAACAGAAATACAATAACCCTCTTTGAAGGCTCCTAAGAAAGCCTTCCCAACAGAATAGACCACATGGAAGACAAATTTTTGGAACTCGAGGACAAGACATAAAAATTAGAATGGGCCAGGTGTGGTGGTGCATTCCTTTAATCCCAGCACTTGGGAAGCAGAGACAGGAGGATCACTATTAGTTCAACACCACTTGAGAATACATAGTGAATTCCAGGTCAGGCTGGACTAGAGTGAAACCCTACCTCGAAAAACAAACAAACAAGAAAATAATTAGAATGGGACTCCAAAAACATTTTCAAGTTCCAAAAAAAATATGTGAACAGGTGCTGGAGAGATGGCCTAGAAGTTAAGGTGCTTGCCTGCAAAGCCTAAGGACCCATGTTCAACTCTCCAGATCCCATGTTAGCCAGACACATAAAGGTGAGGCAAATGCAAGGTCGCACATGCCCACTAGATGGTGCAAACACCTGGAGTTTGATTGCAGTGGCTGAGGCCCTGGCATGCCAGTTCTCTACCTGTCTTTTCTGTCTGTCTCACTCTCCCTAAAGTAAAAAAAAAAAAAAAAAAAAAAAGAAAGAAAAAGAAATGAAATAATAAAAATAAATAAATAAATGTGTGAACAGAACATGAGGGAACTTTGGAACACCTTAAAACAAGCAAGCAAAGCATAGCAGCAACTGGAAGAGCATAGAAGATGAAATAGATTTTCTTTTTGTGTAATATTAAAAGGTCCAATCCAGTAAGAAAGACATATGAATGGGGAGTACAAAGGTGAATTGGTCCAGTGTGGTAGCAATAGAAAGTAAGAAAAGAGACTTTTTTTACTTTTGTGAATTTACTTTCCCACATTGAATAATTTTAAAAAGGCAGAGCCAAGTCACCAAATAAAGGTTTGTGGTGATCCTTTTCCTAAAAATGGTTGGGGGCTGTATAGCCTCTTTCTCCCCATATAATAGGGTCAATGTTATATACCGTTAAACCACTGATCGAAGTATAGACAGACAAGAAATGGTTATATTTACCATGAATCCAATCTTTTGGGCCCCAATCAATAGTAGAATAATTTCCCCATCTGATAACATGTCCTATAAGACATATTTCCAATGGGATGTTTTGATACTCAGGATGAGGGTCCATTTGACAGAGCAGCAGGATGTGGGAGACTGAAACAAATTGTTTCTTTGTTATTTGTATAACTACCCACAACCAAAAATTTAGCTTGGCTGTTTTTCTAAAATATACTTTATTTATTTATTTGAGAGAGAGAGGGAGAGAATGGGTGTGCCAGGGCCTCCATTGGCTGGTTTTTAAGTGGAGCTAAGCCTGTAGCTTGGGTGTAAGGCAGAAATCATTAGAACTCATGCAAATTGACAAATGAGTGAGCCAATAATTGATTTCTGAGTGTGAAATATAGGTAAGATTAAACTGGTTATTAATTTCAGGAGACTGTATGCCTCCTAGCCGAGAAGTGACATTATTGAAAATAGGGAAAGATGGATCCATCCATGTAATAGGTTCCCAAAAAGGGAGGACAGCAATGAAAGCACAATAGACATTCCCTTTTACCCAGGTAAATACATTACCACATAGGAGATGACTGCCATCATGTCCACAAGCATAGTAGTTGGACTTTAGATTGTCCTGACATAGTCAGAACCACCTCAGCCTGATGGGAAAGATCCTTCAGGCTCCATCAGGTCACAATAGAGTCTTCTTGGTCTGCAGCAAGAGCAGAGGGCTGGCCAGGATTGATTTAGGTTGCTCCTAGTTTGAGCAGCCATGACACCATCTTTTAAAAAAAATTTAGGTCTGGAGAGATGGCTTAGCAGTAAAGGCACCTGCCTCCTAAGCCTAAAGAACGCTGGTTCCAATCTCCGGTGGCTCCAATCTCCAGGTCCCACGTTTAGCTAGATGCAAAATGACGCAAGGGTGCAATGCCGCACTTAACCACAAGGGGGCACACACATCTGGATTTCGTTCATAGCAGCTGAGAGGCTGCTGGCACGCCCATCTCTATCTGTCTTCCTCTCCCTCTCTGTCTGTCTGTCTGTCTCTGTGTCTCTCTCAAAAAAATTAAATAAATTTAATATTTAAAAATATTTTTTTTATTTATTTGAGAGAGACAGAAAGAATGGGCATGCCAGGGCTTTCAGGAACTTCAAACGAACTCCAGGCACATGTGCCACCTTGAGCATCTGGCTTACGTAGGTCCTGGGGAATTGAATCGAGGTCCTTTGGTCTTACAGGTAAACACCTTAACCACTATGCCATCTCTCCAGCCCAAGACAATCTTTTTGAACACTGAAAAAATTAAAATGATAGTAGCATATAGTTTAGTCATGGGTGACTTTGGCCTTATCTCTTATTCCCCCTTCTTTTTGTTTAAATGTGTTTTTTTAATATTTTTTACTTATTTATTTGAGAGAGAGAGAGAAAAAGAATGAATATGCAAGGACCTCCAGCCACTGTAAACGAACTTCAGACATTTGCATCATCTGTGCAGCTGGCTTACATGGGTTCTAGGGAGTTGAACCTGGGTCCTTTGGGTTTGCAGGCAAATGCCTTAACTGCTAAGCCATCTCTCCAGCCCTAAATGTTTTTTTTATATACCATGTGTCCTTTTTGATCTAAAACATGTATTTTTGTTTTCAAGGTAGGGTTTCCCTCTAGCCCAGGCTAACCTGGAATTCATTATGTAGTCTCACGGTGGCCTCAAATTCACGGTGATCCTCCTACCTCTGCCTCCCAAGTGCTGGGATTAAAGATGTGTGCCACCACGCCTGGCTAAAACATGTCGTTCTAAATTGAAAACATACCTTATATTTGCAATTTTATCACTTTATATTGAATATTCTCTTTATTATTATTTTTATTATCATTATTATTGTTATAATTTAGAAATTAAAATGAAAACCAAGAAAGCTATATTTAAAGAAAGTACAGAAATTATAAATATAGACAAATCCAAATTAACTAATTTGTTAAAGATTTAAGTATTTTTTTAAAATATTTTATTTATTTATTTACTAGAGCAGGGAGAGGCAGTGAGAAAGAGAGAATGGGCACACCAGGGCTTCCCTCCACTGCAAATGGACTCCAGACACATGTGCCCCCTTGTGCATCTGGCTTACATGGGTCCTGAGGAATCAAACCCAGGTCCTTAGGCTTCACAGGCAAACGCATTAACCACTAAGCCATTTCCCCAACCTTAAGTCTTAATATATATTTAGAAGGTAACTTTAAAATTGTTATAGTAAGCATGAACAAGCATTAAGGCAAAAGCTTAGAGATGAATTATTTTAAACATATTATAAGCCTGATTGTAACAATTTAGTATTATTTTAATGTTTATCCATGTACTTTTTAACATTTACTGGACATAAATTTAGTTACACATAAAGACAAACTACATGAAACATAAACAGAACAGCATTAACAAGTGACTGATGACAAAGAACCTTTAATTTATGTGAGTACTAAGTCAATGTTACCATGTATATAGTATAGATAATATACATCACCCTTAACAACAAAGACCACTATAAAGGCCACATAAATTCTGTAGTTTTAAAATTTGTCATTAGTCAGTTTTAAAATAAAATAATTATTTTAATTATTATTACTATATTTATAGCACTCCGTAAACTTAAAGATAGGGCATCAGCTATGAGAAGTTAGAAATCTTTGGGAAAATGCTGACACTGAGGGAGGGCAAATGGGAGGGAACAATTGTAACTCAGGTGAGGGTTTTGTGATCCTCACTTTCTCCATCCATTATGGAGTTGTCAATAGTTCTATTACCATTACTATAAACCTTTACCACTGTATTGTTTTATGTTAAAGTTCTTCTAGCTACCTGGCCAAGATATATATATATTTTCTACCTCAAGATGTCTTTATGTTATGTCTAGAGAAAAAAATAAAATGTCATGCAATATCCCCAAGTGAGGGCATTTGTCTATGAGGGAGAGAATAAAATATTGAAGCAGAAACCATCATGTTTTGAGGGCCAGTCTAAGCAACAAAGAATTTTTGTGAAATTAGAATTGAGATAGTAACTTATTGAATAAATTCTGGATTAATTACCCTTGCATTTAAATTTTTTTATTTACTTATTTTTATTTATTTATTTATTAGACAGAGAGAGGGAGAGAGAGTGAGAATGGGCGCACCAGGGCCTCTAGCCACTGCAAACAAACTCCAGATGCATGTGCCACCATGTTCATCTGGCTTACGGGGGATCTGGAGAATCAAACTGGGGTCCTTACACTTTGCAAGCATGAGTCTTAACTGCTAAGCCATCTCTCTAACCCTCCTAAAAATTTAATTGTATTGTGTTTTAAAAGGAATTTTAATCAAATTAACATCTTTATCTATGACTCTTTACTTCAAAAATAAACAATAAATCATACTGCCCGAGTATATAACTCTTGTTATTAGACAAGAGTTTAAGCTGGACATGGTGATGCATGCCTTTAATCCCAGCACTCAGGAGGTGGTGAGTTCAAGGCCACCCTGAAACTACATAATGAAGTCCAGGTTGTTAGGTCAGACCAGGTCCCAAGATGGAATCACTTCGGATGACAAAATGACGAGGAGATGAGAAGCAGCCTATGGGAAAATACAATAACCAAGCTGACTGTAGTATTTCTCAGAAACCACTTGACCCTTTGTTTCCCCTTGTCCCTAGGCCACAGTTTCCTGTTTACCTTATCTCAAGAGATACATGACCTCTATTTTGTTTACACACCCTAACTGCCTGAAGATAATCTTGTGATTAACAGAACAATTCTCCTGAATTTTTCTCCCCTAATTTCACAAACAAGCCCCCCATTTCGCTATCCCCCACCCAACAGAAGGGCCTTATAAAACTTAACCTTTGCAAACTCAGGGGTGCTGTGCTCTTCTCTCACAAGACAGCCTGGCAGCTTGTGTCTTTGCCAAATAAAACTTTTACTTTACTTCAGAGTGGTCTTGCCTGGTCTGGTCATTCATGAACCTTACATCTGGTGCTGTGACTTGAATTGGAGGCTCCCAGTTGCCCTCTTGGGTGGCCAGACTTCCTTTTCCCAACCAGGTCACTGAGCTGCCACTGACCCTCTGAAGGCCTCGGACCACCTCTGCCTGCTACCGGCTATCCCACCCACCACAATCCGGCCTTGCTCTTCTTCCGTTCTTCATCTCCTCCCTTCTTCTCGGTAAGTGTCCCTCATGGGTTGGCCTGTTCTAGGGTTTATCCGCTTCTTGTCTAGGCCATGGTAATATGCCAGGCTACACCCCTTGCCCACTTCTGGGCACCCCAGGTTTTGATAAAGATGCACTCTTGACCCCCTCAGGTCTCTCTCCAGACTACTGAGCCCTAAGGGGTGCCTTGCAGCTTGGTTTGCTGGATTCAGGACACTTTCCTCCTTCCTTCTCTGCTTCTTTCTTTCCCTGTCTGCTTTCCTCCCTTGCTATCTTCTCGGTGTCTGCACCTTCTCCCTCTCACCCGAGATGGAAAACAAAGTCTCTAAATAGGTCCCCATCACCCCTTTGGCTTTTCTCATTAAGAGCTTAAAACCAGGCTGAAGAGATGGCTTAGCGGTTAAGGCGCCTGCCTGCTAAGCCTAAGAACCTGGTTCCAATCTCCAGGTCCCACATTTAGCCAGATGCAAAGTGACGCAAGGGCGCTATGCCACACTTGCCCACAAGGGGGCGCACACATCTGGATTTTGTTCGCAGCAGCAGAGACTGCTGGCGCGCCCATTCTTTGTTTCCTTCTCTCTCAAAAATAAATTAAAAAATAATTTTAAAAAAAAAAAAAGAGCTTAAAACCACTGAGACTACAGGATGACATTAAACCTTGCGGCCTAATTTTTTTAATTTTTTTTATTTTTGGAGAGAGACAGAGAGAGAGAGACAGACAGAGGGAGAGGGAGGAGACAGATAGAGAATGGGCACGCCAGCAGTCTCTCAGCTGCTATGAACGAAATCCAGATGCGTGTGCCCCCTTGCGGGCAAGTGCGGCATTGCGCCCTTGCATCACTTTGCACTACACGTGGGACCTGGAGATTGGAACCGGGTTCTTAGGCTTAGCAGGCAGGTGCCTTAACCGCTAAGCCATCTCTCCAGCCCACTGCCTAATTTTTTACTGTAATATGGTTTGGCCACAATATAAATTGGACAATGGGTCTATATGGCCTGAAAATGGTACTTCTGATTTCCAAATTCTTATTGATTTAGATAACTTTTGCCACTGCATAGGCAAGTGGCCTGAAATTCCCTATATTCAAGCTTTTTTGTTCTATGTGTCTGTCCTTCTCTCTACTCTACTTGCTCTACTCACCAGATTTTTCTGGCCAAGGCCTTGGGAAGAAAATCAAATTCAACACCCCCTTCTTATTCTCCCCTACCTTCAGCTCTTGATCCCAATGCCCTCAGCCTGCCCCCTACTGTTCCTCCCACTCTCCTCATCCCCCCAACCCACCTCCATCTGACCAATCCTCACCACTTCCATCCTTTCCTTCCCCTCCCTTCTTCCCTCCTGCTCAACACACTCACACACAGATGGAGTTTTTCCATCTATGTGAGGTGGCAGGGACAGAGGGAATTGTACATGTCCATGTCCCATTTCCTATGCATGGCCTCTCTCAAATTGAAGCATGCCTAAGATCCTTTTCTTCTCACTCTGTCCACTATACTAAAGAATGTCATTACGTTACTCAGGCCTACAGTCTTACCTGGCATGATATCTATGATATCCTGTCTACCACTCTCACCCCCGATGAACACCAGTTTGCCTGAGTGGCTGCTCAAGACCCACACCCTCCTTCCACAGGGAGGGTGACCTGGGACCATATGGTCTGCCTCTTGGCAGGCCTCCAAAAGGCTTCCCACCACGTTATTAACTTTAATAACCTCCTCTCAATAACTCAAAAGCCAGATAAAACCCAGCAGAATTCATGGGATGCCTAACAGAGGCACTTTAATATACTCGCCTCAATCCCACTTTCCAGGAAGGTGTTTTGATTATTATTAGTTTTGTAGATAGTGTGTACACAGTCATGCTGGTGTCATCATTAGCCTCTTCCCTGTCCTTTCCCCTCTGAAGGGACTCTCCTCGTTGGGGAATGTGGGTCATGCATTGTGGGGGTAGCCATCAGTTATGAGGAAGAGGCAATGTCTCTGTGCATAATGTCCCAACTTGTGGCTCTAACAATCTTTCTGTCCCCTCTTCCACGAATTTGCCTGAGCTATCTTCGGATCGTTTCAGGTCTACTTCAGTGATGAGGTCTTGGGAGCCTCTGAGTCTCTGGATATCTGGTTTGGTAGGAGTTGAGTGTTCTCTGGGTCTATCTCCTTCACCCTTGTGTTGGTACCAGGTTCACCAAGAAAGCAGCACTCTTGCTCCTTTCCCCCATTACTCTATGGTTTCAGCAGGGGCCCTGTTGAGATGTGATGGGCTGATTCTCTCCTCAGGTTCTGCATCCATCAGAAAAAGAGAAGCAAATTCTCCAACAGAGAGAGAGAGAGAGAGAGGTCAGCATCAGATAAATGGGATAACCATTATTATTTTAGAGAGAATTTCATAGGTGTAGGCCCTCTTGTAGCCCACAATTGGTGGGAGCTTGATATTGGAGAGTGGGCTCATTTTTTGGATATGGTTCTGACTTGTTTCCCGGTTCCAGCTATAGGTTCTGTTCCACTGAGTGGATCTGTTAGCCGTATCAAGAGCAGTTGGTTACCCACCATGGCTGTGTGCCACTATTGCCCTTGTGTGAGCATCACATCAGGTTTTTGCTGCTGAGAAGCTTAGATCATGTGTTGCTTGGACAGTTGTTGGTCACTTTCCCCCAGTTGTTCATGTAGCACCTTCTGGCACTAGACAAGCTAACTGTCTGGGGACTGACTCTTTCTGATTCCAGCCACTCTATGTTCTGTCCCAACAGCATATGCTGTCTTCGGCAGTAGCGTCTTATCATTAACCTTTGGTGGGTCATCAAGTACTCAGACATAAATCTGTCTTTTGGGAAACCTTGTAGGTCTCCGATCAACAGCTCATTGTGGATGTTAACCGCATACTGGTACTGGGAGTTACAGGCCAGTACCAAGGGAAAAGAAGGAAGAAAAAGATAGGTAAGAGCTGGGTGTGGTGGTGCACACCTTTAATCCCAGCACTCAGGAGGCAGAGGTAGGAGGATCACCATGAGTTTGAGGCTACTCTGAGAATACAGAGTGAATTTCAAGTCAGCCTGAGCTAGAGTGAGACCCTACCTTGAAAAACCAAAAAGAAAATAAAAATATAGGCAATATAAAAGAGAATGAGACAAGACATAGAAGAGGTGGAGAGAGAGAAAAGCAGGAGAAGCTTAAGGTTAGTCTTCATTATACCTGTCAGGCACAGTCATAAGCCCCAGGCCACTGGAGGCTAAAGTAGGCCTGGGCTCTCAGGCACAGCTAAGGGCCCCAGGCCACAGGAGGTTGTACCAGGCCTAGATCCCGATAATCTCACCTTGAGACTGGCAGGAGTGGGGCCGTTCCCTCTCTTCACCTGGGGCACCTGGGCGTCCTGATAAGACTTAGTTTTCAGTTTCCCTGTGGCCATGTGTGACCTTTTACCACTCACCTGGAAGTTCCCTATGTTAATGAGTTATCAGTCAGCAGTCTTCACACAGCCAATCCCCCTGTGACCAATATCTATACCTTTTCCAGCCACTACATGAATGCTCATAAGCCCATTCCCCCAACAAATAAACGAGTTGTCCTCTGACACAGTCTCCCAGGTGTTTCTTTCCATCACACTCATAGCTACTCAAGACCCTGTTCTGCAGTTGCCTGGACACCTCTGGGAAACTGATGTGCAGCAGCCACAGAGCAGCCAGGAACCACATATACCCTCTCCAAGGCCCTGTGAATCAGGTGTTCCCTCTAAGGACTTGAACATTCAACCTTTTAGTCTGTCTTTCAGGATATAGGATGTTATGGTACCATTTCCATTTGGGTCCCATTTTGTGCCCCCCCTTACTTTCCCCTCCTGCCCCAGCCTCCCTATTGTCTGGTCCTTAAGATGCTTATTAGGTATGTTAGCCTATCAGGCAGATTCAGGTTAGGAGCCACAGATGAGTGAGACCATGTGATGATTATCTTTCTGTGATTGAGTGAGTTGGTTGAGAATGATCTATTCCAGGTTAGACCATTTTCTTCAAATTTCATTGTGTCATTTTTCCTTACTGCTGTGTAGAATTCCATCATGTAGATATACCACATCTTGGTTATCCATTCGTCTAATGATGGACATCTGGGTTGATTCCAGCTCTTAGCTATTATGAATTGAGCAGCTATAAACATGGTTGAGCAAATGTCTCTGAGCTGAGGCTTGGAGCTTTTAGGGTAAATGCCCAGTAAGGGAATAACTGGGTATGTTGGTAACTCTATAGTCAACCTTTTTAGGAGTCTCCATATTGCTTTCCGTAGTGGTTGTACCAGCTTACATTCCCACCAACAGTGAATGAGGGTTCCTATTTCTCCACAACCTTGCCAGCATTTGTTTTTATTAGATTTAAAAATATTTTTATATTATTTATTTTTATTTGTTTATTTGACAGAAATGGAGAGAGAGACAAAGAGAGAGAATGGGAGCACCAGGACCTCCAGTCACTGCACTCGAACTCCAGACATGTGTGCCCCCTTGTGCATCTGGCTAATGTGGGTCCTGGGGAATCAAACCTGGGTCCTTTGGCTTTTCAGGCAAACACCTTAACCAGTACGCCATCCCTCCAGCCCTTTATTAGATTTTTTAATGTTTGCCATCCTTACTGGGGTAAAGTGGAATCTCATAGTTGTTTTAATTTGCATTTCCCTGATAATTAGCGAAGTTGAACTTTTTTTTTAAGTGTGTGTCTGCCCTTTGTATTCTTCCTCTGAGAACACCCTGTACAGTTCTCTGCCCTATTTTGCAAGTGGGTTGTTTGACTTTTTATTGTTTAGGTTTTTGAGTTCTTTGTAAATTCCAGAAATTAGGCCTCTGGCAGTTGTATAGCCAGCAAAAATTTTCTCCCATTCTGTGGGTAATCTATTGGCCCTACTTATTATATGTTTGTGTGTGAAAAAAAACTTTTTAACTTCATGAGATCCAATGGTTGAGTGATTGTTTAATTTCCTGAGCTACTTGGGTTTTGTTCAGGAAGTCTTTTTCCACTCCTATATTATGGGAAGTTCCTCCTATTTTTTCTTCAAGTACTAGCAGAGTTTCTAGACTTATAGTAAGGTCTTTGATCCATTTAGATTTGATTTTTGTGCATGGTGAGATGTGTGGGTCGAGTTTCATTTTCCTATATATGGTTATCTGCTTTGTCCAGTACCATTTGTTGAAGATGCTGTCTTTTTTCCAGTCTTCATTGTTAGGACCTTTGTTGAATATCAAGTAACTGTAGTTACTTGACCCAAAGTCCAGGTCCTTGATTCTGTTCCATTGGTCTGTAATCCGGTTTTTATGCCAGTACCATGTTGTTTTTATTACTATGGCTTTGTAGTATAGCTTTAGATCAGGTATGGTGATGGCTTCAGAGGTATTTCTTTTGCTGAGGATCTGCTTGGATATTCGAGGCCTTCTGCCATTCCATATGAATTTTTATATCTTTTTTTTCTATCTCTGTGAAGAAATATGTTGGGATTTTTATTGGTATTGCATTAAATCTGTAAATAGCTTTTGGTAAGATTACCATTTTCACAATGTTAATTCTGCCTGTCCAGGAGCATGGGAGGTCTTTCCATTTTCTCAAGTCGGTCTCAACTTCTTTCTTGAGGTTTTTATGTTTTCATTGTAAAGGTCTTTCACATCCTTGGTTAATGTTATTCCAAGGTACTTTATTTTGTTGTTGTTGCTATTAAAAATGGAACATTGTAGCCCGGTGTGGTGGCGCATGCCTTTAATCCCAGCACTCGGGAGGCAGAGGTAGGAGGATCGCCATGAGTTCAAGACCACCCTGAGACTACATAGTTAATTCCAGGTCAGCCTGGGCCAGAGTGAGACCCTACCTCGAAAAAAAAAAAAAAAAAAAAAAAAAAAAAAAAGGAACATTGCTTATTTCTTTCTCTGAATCTTTGTCTTTTGCAAATAGAAAGGCTACTGATATTTGTGCATTGATTTTGTATCCTGCTAATTTGCTGAAGGAGTTAATCACCTTTAAGTTTTGAGATGAAGGTTCTTGGGTCACTTATGTATAGAATCGTGTTATCTGCGAACAGGGCTAACTTAACTTCTTCATTTACAGTTTGTATCCCTTTTATTTCTTTCTCCTCTCTTATTGCTTGAGCTAGGACTTTCAGTACTATGTTGAAGAGCAGAGGAGAGAGTGGACACCCCTGTCTTGTTCCTGATCTCAATAGGAATTCCTTCAGACTCTTCCCATTAAATAGGAGCTTTGTTTATAGCCTTTATTATGTTGAGTTATAAACCATCCATGCCTATTCTCTCCAATGTTTTGATCATGAAGTGATGTTGTATTTTGACAAAGGCCTTTTCTGCATCTATTGAAATGATCATGTGGTTTTTGTGTTTGAGCTTATTTATGGGGTACCTTACATTGACAGATTTCTGTATGTTGAACCACCCCTGGGAGGATGCCTACTTGACCAAGGTAGATAATGCCTTTTATGTGTTGTTGAATTTGGTTTGTGAGGATTTTGTTCAGGATCTTTGCATCTATGTTCATCAGGGAAATAGGTCTATAGTTTTCTTCTCTTGTGGCATCTCTGCCTGGTTTTGGTATTAGGGTGATACTAGCTTCATAGAAGGAGTTGGGGAGCTTTCCCTGTTCTCCAATTGTGTGGCATGGTTTGAGAAAGATTGGTTTCAGTTCTTTCCTGAAGGTTTAATAGAATTCAGCTGTGAAGCCTTCTGGTCCTGGACCCTTCTTTTTGGGGAGTTTTTTTTTTTTTTTTGACAAGTTCCTTAATTATAGACAATATCCCATGGTACTTCCCTCCATCCCTCCACATTCCCCTTTGAAACTTCACTCTCCATCATATCTCCTCCCCCCTCAAGATGTCTCTCTTTTCAGTTTGATGTCACAATCTTTTCCTCCTATTGTGATGGTCTTGTGTAGGTAGTGTCAGGCACTGTGAGGTCATGGATATCCATTTTGTGTCTGGAGGAGCACGTTGAAGGAGTCCTACTTTTCCTTTGGCTCTTACATTCTTTCTGCACCCTTTTCTCAATGGACCCTGAGCCTTGGAAGGCGTGTTTGAGATGTTTCATTGCTGAGCACTCCTTTGTACCTTCTTCTCAGCACTGTGGTGCCTTCTGAGTCATCCCAAGGTCACCACCATCTGAAAAGAGAAGTTTCTCTAACCAAAAATGAGAGTAGCATTAATATATGGGTGTGGACATTAAGAGAAGTGTTTACTGGGCAGTTTGGTGAGCAAAGTATATACATTTAGCCAGACACCAGCAGATGTTATACCCCTAGGTCTCATGACTATCCCGTCACAGTTTTTCAGTATCAGGGATGTATTCCCTCCCATGGAGCAGGACTTAAGTCCAATTAGAGAGCAGTTGGTTTCCCCCATAACAAACATGCCACTATTGCACCCGTTGGCTCATTTGGCCTGGCTGGCCAAATTTAAAGCTTGCAGTGTTCACTGTTGGGTATCTCCACTGGTGATTTCTCCCTCTCCCATTGAACTGCATGCAGTGTAGCTTTTTCCAACATTCTGTCAGCTGGTCCACATGGACGAGGCTTTCAGCTCAGCTTCAGCAGGATTTCTCAGTGACCTTGCACCCCAAGTATGTGGAGTCTTCAGCAATAGGGTCTTACCATATATTCCTGGTGGGAAACCAAGGATCTCGGCAATGGCCTATAATGTTTTGGGGGCATTTGTGACCTTGGGGAGGTTTTGATTACATTTTCAATCTCAGTGGGTATGATAGGTTTGTCTAGGAAATTAATCTGCCCTGAAGTTTGGTAGGTGGTATGTATCCAGGAATTCATCCCTTTCCTCCACATTATCCAGTTTTGTGGAATAGAGGTTTTTGAAATAATTCCTGATGATTCTCCAAATTTCACTTGTATCTGTTGTGATCTCTCCTTTTTCATTTGTAATTTTGTTAATTTGAAGCATCTCTTTTTTTTTTTTTTCACTTGATCAAATTGGCCAGGGGTTTTTCAATCTTGTTTATTTTTTTCAAAGAACCAGCTCTTTGTTTCATCAATTTTCTTGTTTTCTTAGTTTCTAATTCATTAATTTCTGCTCTGATCTTAATTATTTCTTTCTGTCTGGAGCTTCTTGTTTTTGCAATGCCTTCAGATGGATGATTAGGCTGTTGATTTGGGATCTTTCTGTCTTTGTTAGGAAGGCATTTAGTGCTATGAATTTCCCTCTAAGAACTGCCTTCATTGTGTCCCATAAGTTTTGGTATGATGTGTTCTCATTGTCATTCAGTTCTAGAAATTCTGAAATTTCATTTTTTATTTCATCTGCTACCCATTCATTGTTTAAAAGTGTGTTGTTCAATTTTCAGGAGCTGGTAGGATTCCTGGTGCATCTTTTGTTATTAATTCCTAGCATTACAGCATTGTGGTCTGATATCATGCAGGAAATTATGTCAGTTTTCCTAAAAACATGGAAGCAGGCTTTATGACCCAGTATATGATGTATTTGAGAGAAGGATTCATGGGCTGTTGAGAAGAATGTGTAATCTGGGGATTTGGGATAGAATGTTCTGTAGATGTCTGTTAGGTCTAATTTATCTATGGTGTTGAGCTCTCTTACTTCCCTGTTAATTTTCTGTTTGGATGATCTATCTATTGCTGATAGTGGAGTATTGAAGTCCCTGATTATGATGGTGTTGGTGGTTGGTTATTTCTGTTTTGTTGTCAAATAGGTTTTGTTTTATGAATTGTGTTGCACCTGTGTTTGGTGTATAAAGATTGATGACTATGATATCCTCTTGTTTGATCATTCCCTTGATAAGTAAGAAGTGGCCTTCTTTGTGTTTTTGATTACTTTTGGTTTGCAGTCTATTTTATCTGATATTAGTATAGCTACACCTGCTTGTTTCTTATTTCTTTTTGCTTGGAATATCATTTTTCACCCTGAGGAGGTATTTGTCTTTAGTGGTGAGGTGGGTTTCTTGAAGTCAGCAGATTGTGGGGTCTAATTTTCTGATCCACCCTCTTAGCTTATGTCTCTTGATGGGTGAATTAGGCCATTAATGTTCAGGGTAACAGCTGCAAGGTTTAATTCCTTCCATGTTGTGGTGGTTTATGTAGTTTGGTGTTTTCTTGGGTTTTATAGTTGTTTTTTTTTTTTTTTTTTTTTTTTTTGCCTTCTCTGAGTTTGGTTATTTTGATCTGCTTCTTGTAGACACTTGAGGCTGTTTGATTCTTCTGTGTGAAGAATTCCCTGAAGTACTCTCTGTAGGTTTGGCTTTGTGTCCATATAGTTGTAAAGCTGACTTTTATTGTGGAAAGTTTTTTTTTTTTCCTACCATCTAGTAGGAGGGATACTTTTGCTGGGTAGAGTAGTTTGGGTTGAAAGCCATAAGTTCTTAGACTTTGCAGTGTTCCATGCCAGGACCTTCTGGATTCCAAGGTTTCCATTGAGAAGTCTGAAGTAATACTGATGGGGTTACCTTTACATGTAATGTGTTGTTTCTTCCTAGCTGCTTTTAGGACTTTCTCTTTGTTATCAATGTTTAAAGTCTTAATGATAATATGTCTTGGAGAATTTCTCCTTTGGTTCAGTCTGTTTGGGATTCTGTTAGCTTCTTGTAACTTGATGGGACTTTCTTTGAGAGACTGGGAAATTTTTCTTCTATAATTTTGTTAATTAAGTAAGTTCTCCATGCCTTTGGTCTGAATTTCCTCCCCTTCTGATAACCCCATGATCTGAATGTTGGGACACCTAAGGATATCCCACAGTTCCCTCATGTTCTGTTCACAAAAATTTTTGAACTTACTGAAACTTTTGGATTCACGAACTTTTTTTTTTTTTTTGTCTTCCAGTTCTGAGTTTCTATCCTCCAAATGACTGACTCTATTCTTGAGAGCTTCTATAGAGTTTTGGGCTTGTTCAGTTTGGTTAGTAATTTTTCTACTGCTTTTTTATGTCTAGTTTCCATCCCTCTGTCAAGTTCCCTTTTGACATCATTTTCTGATTTTCTTTTTTTTTTTTTTTTTTTTTTTTTTTCCAAGGGTTTCACTCTAGTCCAGGCTGACCCGGAATTAACTATGTTTTCCTCGAACTCTCGGCGATCCTCCTACCTCTGCCTCCCGAGTGCTGGGATTAAAGGCGTTTTCTTTTTCTTTTTCTGATTTTCTTAATGCTTCTTGGAATTCATCCTAGCATTTATTTATGTCTTCATTGAGCTTAGCTAGCTGGTTGTTGAGGTCCGCTCTTTTCACTGGTCATTCGTGCTTCAAGAATGCCATTTATTGAATGCAGAGGGTGATATATATAGTCTTACAGCACTGTGGAAATGTACCAGGGTTAGAAGGTTATGTTCTCATATCCTGTTGTTTATATCCTCCTATCCTGTTGTTTACATCCTCCTATCCTGTTGTTTACATTCTCCTATCCTGTTGTTTACATCCTCCTATCCCGTTGTTAACAGTTAAGCAAGAGCCACCTGCGGCAAACGGAACTTGTGTTTAGGCCAGGAAATGGGAGTGGAACAGGATGTTCTTAGGCAAACAATCCTTGGTCATGTCAGTCAAGCAGGGCAGCAGACTCCCCGGGAGGGAGGGTGGACCCCACAGGTCCCCCTTCCTTAAATATAAATGAGCATCTGTCTTAGGTTGCCTCGGATGTCGACATCCATCTTACCCATCATGGAGAAGCCTGCCCAGGCCCCGCAGACTCTCTGTCTTAGGTTGATAGACATCCCCCAGGTCTTACCCGTCATTGATTACTCATTTATCTTGTAAGCTCACCATACTTGAGCAGTGGGGTTATCTGCTGCCAGAGACATCAAGACCTGTTTGGTCTGAAATTGGCACTGGGCTTGAGTTTTTGCCATACGGCAGAGACAGACCAAGGACAAAGCCACACCACCCAGGGCGATTAGCCCTAAGGCCATAGACCCACTCCATCCCTAAAAGAGATGGTCTGTAAATTGCAACCCTTTAAAGTAATCTATTTGTCCTTATAGTAGAACTATCTGTTGATTTGAATTTAGTATACCCAATTGTATGAGAGAATTTAAATGATTTTGAGTGTTGAGTGTAGAAGCTACTTCCCCTGAGAGCAAGTCCACAGTGCTCGCTGTAACAGCAGATTGGGAAAGGGCTATGCCAGCAACAGTAGCTGCGGGCAATTGCAATTGCAGCAACGATAGCTGCAGATACACCAAAGTCTCTTTTCTGCTGGGTGAGAGTCAGCTGTGTCTGTCAAGTCTTCACTGCCAGGTGAGAATCAGCTGTGTCTGTCAAGTCTTCACTGCCAGGTGAGAATCAGCTGTGTCTGTCAAGTCTTCACTGCTGGGTGAGAATCAGCTGCTTCTGTGGCGTCAGTGGCAGGTGGCAGTCCTGTGAAGAACAATTGAGGATATCTCCCGAGGGAGTTTCATTAGTCCCAGATATGCTGTAAACCATGTACAGAACAGTTGGTGGAATTAGGTGAAAAGTCTGCAATTGACCATGGGCTTAGGATAAGGCATCCAGTGGAATCATCAAAGGAATTGGAAGAGTTAAGTTGAGAATAGTTAAGCTTGAGAACAAAGCACATGAAATTCTTAAGGGAATAGATAAGAGTTAAATTGGCTTTCTCTAGATCAAGATGCAGAGTGAAATCAAGTTTCATTTGTTCACAATCCAAAACATTAAGGCCCCACGAAATCAAAAATCAAAAAATCAAAAATTGGCAAGGGCTTGCCTTTTGCAAAATCTTAAAATCTTAATAAATTGGCTTTCTCTGGATTACTTGTTCCCAATCCAAAACATTAAGGGCCCCAAAATCAAAAACCAAGGGCTTGCCTTTTGCAAAATCTTAATAAATTGGCTTTCTGGGATTACTTGTTCCCAATCCAAAACATTAAGGCCCCCTGAAATCAAAAACCAAGGGCTTGCCTTTTGCAAAATCTTAATAAATTGGTTTTCTCTGGATTATTTGTTCCCAATCCAAAACATTAAGGCCCCCCCGAAATCAAAAACCAAGGACTTGCCTTTTGCAAAATCTTAATAAATTGGTTTTCTCTGGATTATTTGTTCCCAATCCAAAACATTAAGGCCCCCCGAAATCAAAAACCAAGGGCTTGCCTTTTGCAAAATCTTAATAAATTGGATTTCTCTGGATTACTTGTTCCTAATCCAAAACATTAAGGCCCCCCAAAGCAAAACCAAGGGCTTGCCTTTTGTAAAATCTTAATAAATTGGCTTTCTCTGGATTGCTTGTTCCCAATCCAAAACATTAAGGCCCCCCAAAACAAAACCAAGGGCTTGCCTTTTGTAAAATCTTAATAAATTGGCTTTTTCTCTGGATCAGGAGTGCATAGCGAAATCAAGTTTTACTTGTTCCCGATCCAAAACATTAATCAAGATGCAAAGTCTTAATAAATTGTCTTGCTGTAATATGTTTAATGCCCATTCCTTGTTTCTTTAGCAATTCCTTGTTTCCTTAACAATTCAACTAACTGATCTACTAGCAATGAAGAAGAGCTAGTGGTACCCATTTTCAATACACTCCTCTCTTACCTTTTCTACGGCTGGCCAGCCTTCAGGAGCGATCCTTCAGCAGTTTTCCTTCTTTCCCAATCTCGGTGGAACCTCCATTTGTAGCGCCGGCGCTACCACCAAGACCCCGAGCTGGGCGAGGTGCCGAGGATTGAAGAGACGTTCACTCGGTCATTCATGCTTCAAGAATGCCCTTTATTGAATGCAGAGGGTGATATATATAGTCTTACAGCACTGTGGAAATGTACCAGGGTTAGAAGGTTATGTTCTCATATCCTGTTGTTTATATCCTCCTATCCTGTTGTTTACATCCTCCTATCCTGTTGTTTACATTCTCCTATCCTGTTGTTTACAGTTAAGCAAGAGCCACCTGCGGCAAACGGAACTTGTGTTTAGGCCAGGAAATGGGAGTGGAACAGGATGTTCTTAGGCAAACAATCCTTGGTCATGTCAGTCAAGCAGGGCTTGATTTTTCATGTTAATGCTTTTTGCTGAGGTCTGCCCATCACAGTGAATGCCAGCCTATTCTGTGGTGGTGAGTGGGATAGCATTTGCCTGTGGAGCTCTGCAGGTATGGGAAAGCCTAGGTTGGGGCTGGGGTGGTGGGGCAAACACTAGCCAGTTGGCCTGGGTCAGTGCATGGGAGGGGGACAGGTGGGGGGGGTGCGGTGGTGGCAACAAGTGGGATGGAGTTCACATATGGAGCTCTGTGGGGGCAGAAAAGCCTAGTTCTGGGTGGGGAGGTGTGAATGCTAGCCTGCTGGCCTGGATCCACTTAGCCTGTGGTTAGTGGTTAGGAGGAACCTGAGGCTGGGACTGTGGCTCCAACAGCTGCTTGAGGGGACTGGGAGACTGGTGGGCTACTGAAGAGTGTGGGAATCAGCAGATTCCCTACTTTGCTCCTCCATGCCCTCCCACTGGAGGTCTACTAGAATCTTCAGACCATTAAAAACCCCAATTAACCATAAATGTCTTGCCTTTCCTTCTCCCTAAGGTGAAGCATGGTTAGGCAGGCGCCTTCTTGAGTGAAAATCAGGAGTTTTGATTCTTAACACCCACTTCTTATCTTAACCTGCCCCGTAACATCCAGAAAAAAAAATTCAAGCACCTTGAGAAAGGCCTTCAAATCCCCCAGAGAGATTTTCTTGAAATGGCCTTTAAGGTTTTAACAGCCAAGAGGACCAGGAGTGGACTGATAGGCTGGCCATAGACAAACAAAAATACTAGCTCCTGGCTGTGGCTCTCTTGGCTCCTCCAAAGAAGACATTAGGGCCTGCTGTGGTCCCCCCTAAGGCCAGACCAGGAAGGACGGTAGGGTCTCTGCCGAGTTGGGGTGAGCAGCGCAGAATCATGACACAGACTCTGGAAGTTGGGTGAAAGTGGGGAGCGAGCTGCCGCAAACTCCTTTATTGAGGAAGTGAACATAGGTTTTAAAGGGCTTGACTGGCTAGTCATTGTATGGAGTGCTCCCCTTTTTGTGACCAATGACAGCCTGTCTCTGGACAGGTCATCTCATAGCAGGCTTCTCGCGAGCATGGGACTGTAGCTGTTGTCATGCCAAGCCTGCGCAGAAAGCCATGTTCAGAGAAGCCACTTCCTGGTTTCTTCTGCCATGTGGTCTGGCTAGGACCAGGCCTGTATTGTGCCATACATATCCTCCTTTTGTTTTTATTATTGGCAACCCTGAGAGGTATGGTTTTTTGCCAAGCCATTGTTGAACCCAGGCCCCAAGGGATCATCACATGTGACGGTGCCTATCTTAGGTTGCCCCATCTCATGGAATCTTATCCGTCATGGGCTACCCGCCATCTTGGTGAGAAAACCCAAGGGGCATGGTCTGGTATGGCTTTTAGCATGAGGTTTGGCTAGGGCCAGACCTACATTGTGCCATACATATGAGGCTGTTGCCTATGAGGCATGGGAGGGCCAAGTGGTCGTGGCTCTGTGGTGTGTGAACAGTCCCAGCAAGAGAGAATTAACTATAGAACCTAAAAAAGACTGGGGTAGGACAGGTTGTTGGGTGACTGTTGTGAGTTCACCCTAGCATCATAGTTAGTAGCATTGAGTGTCCTTAATGGTAGCAGATCAATGTAATCAAAGGAGTTGCAAAGGAATTTATGGCTGGTTGGAGGATAGCATTACCATAAGAGGCATTAATAAGCAAAAAAGGCAAAAGTGTGGCTAAGGAGAAGTGTGTGCTTGAAGGGGGAGGAATACAGTGAAATAGAGTGGCTAAAATAAAGCCTGGGGAAAATGTGGGAATGTAGGCCCACTGCATCAAACAAGTATGGACTAAGAAGAGTTGTCCAAAATGGTTTCTGGGAAGTGGTAGTAGGGAGAAAAGGAGGTAAAAGGAGAAGAAGAAAAGGGAGGGAGGAATAAGTTTAAATTCCTGTATGCAGCATGAGGGTATCATCCTCTTCACCAAGGTCGGTCGCTGAGTCAGTGGCTGGACGTATGTTTCTGGCAGGGATCTATGATGTTTCTGGAAAGACACAAGCATACCCTCGGCTGTGCATTAAAACTTTTGTTTTATAAAACTTTAGGGTCCGGTTAGTTCTCTCCACTATGGCTTGTCCTTGTGGGTTGTAGGGAATACCCAGGGATTGTTTTATTCCCCAAGATTCCATGAAGGATGTGAATTGGGCAGATGTGTATGCGGGGCCATTGTCTGTTTTAATTGACCAGGGCATGCCAATGACCAACATAGTGGTTTTTGTTGCCTTAATGACATGGGAACGCCTTCTCCCCTGAGAGAGCAATAGGAAAAGTAAGCTTAGAGTAAGTGTCCACAATGACATGGACATATTTGAGGTTACCAAAGGAAGGTATGTGGGTAACATCCATCTGCCAGATAGAATTTGGGGTAAGGACTCTAGGATTGACCCCTTGAGGCTGCAGGGGGCCCAAGGGCCTAAGGGGCACATGCCTTACAGGTATGGGTTAAATGTTTGCATTGGCTAAGTGAGAGCTCAGGGTATAGGGTTTTTAGATTAGTGGGGAATAGATGGAACCTTTGGTGTAAATGTCTAGCTTGTTCTAAAGGTGGCAAAGAAGAGACAGCAATAAATTTGTCTACTTGTGAATTCCCATCAGAATAAAGCCAGGCAGACCAGTGTGTGAGCGAATGTGTTCAATAAACCAAGGGTTCGATCTGTTTTCCATCTGCAATTGTAAAGTGGAGATGGCAATGTCTATGGGATGTTGAGAGGACCTGGTATTGGCTAAGGGCAGTACCTTTGTCATTTGAACAGCATAACTGCTGTCAGAGAAGATGCTGACAGGCTCTTGTTGACAGAGCTCTAAGACTCTGATGATGGCATATAGTTTCCCTAGCTGGGCTGAATGAGGGTTAGGGAACTTGAAGACCTCATCTGGTCGATTGGCTCTCTTAATAATTAGCCCATAAGTGTGTTTATTGGCATCTGTAAAGGCCAAGGCTTTTGACCCATAGTCAGGGTTTGTTTTGAGGCAGCCAGGGCTTCGAAGGGGGCAGACATGGGATTGATATCTTTGGTAGCTACAATCCATTTATGGAGATCCTCATTGTGCACGGCAGCAATAGCATTACGCGCTGCCATGGATGCTCCTTCCCATGCCAGTTGCTTAACTAAAGCATCCCTGGCGGGGCCAGGGGGAGTGTGTCAGTCCACAGACTCTGTCACATGAGAGAGGAAATCCGTGAAGGCCTCGGATGGGCCCTGGACCAGGTTACAAAAATAGGTATCCAGCCTCTGTGGGAGGCAGGCCTTAAACCCTTGGAAGAATAAAGATTTTACTTGGTCAAAGTAGGCATGTATGCCCACTGTAGCTTGTGATACAGGGTCTGTATAAGGTCCTGTGCCAAGGAGCATGTCCAAGGTAATTGGAATTCCACTCCTAAGATTTTGGCGGGCCTGGGCTTCAGCCAGATCACTATAGGCGGCTTTCCATTGGAGGAATTCAGGGGGGGAAATGACTGCCTTGAGGTGCGAGTACCAGTCATAGTAAGTCTGAAGGTAGATGACCCATTGTAAAAGGACTTGTTCAAAGTAAGAGGAGTCAATGCCAGATTCCTGGGCCGCCTTGCAGATGAGAGACTGATCAGAGAGGGGGGTGGGGTACCATGGCCTGGCCCTACATTAACAGGGAAGGCGGTGAAGGGGCGTGTCAGGGAGCTGGCAGTCACCTGGGTATGTCCAGGACTGAGTGCGGGGAGGTTGCCCATTACAGTGTGGTGTTGTTTGGGGGGGGGGGGCTAGGCTGGGACACTCCTGAATCAAAGAGACTGAGAAAATAATAACCCAGATCAAAAATGATAGACCATGGGCTGGAGAGATGGCTTAGCGGTTAAGGCGCCTGCCTGCTAAGCCTAAGAACGCTGGTTCCAATCTCCAGGTCCCATGTTTAGCCAGATGCAAAGTGATGCAAGGGTGCAATGCCGCACTTGCCCACAAGGGGGCGCACACATCTGGATTTCGTTCACAGCAGCTGAGAGACTACTGGAGCGCCCATCTCTGTCTCCCTCTCCACTCTACCTCTCTCTGTGTCTCTCTCCAAAACTAAATAAAAAAATAAAAATGATAGACCAAAGGATAATCATGCAAACCACAAGTCCTAATGCCGGGGCCAGCTGAGACATACGGATAGAACGTTTAGGACCCACGTGTCTTGTGCTTAGTGGGGGACTTCCATGGGTCATTACTCCATGGCCATATGCCCACATGGTGTCTCCAGGGAGGCTCAGCCAAAGGCTTCGCCTTGGTTCTGAAATCAGGTGGGTCAGACCCTTATGTGATTTCGCCAGGATGAACCAGATAATGGAGGGGCCGACACGGGGTTTGGGGCCATGCGGCAGTGTGTGCCTTCCTACCAGGGGGAAAAGGACAAACAAAGGAAAAGGGGGGAGGAAGGGGCTGCCTGCTTACCCTCAGGCAGCCGTTAGCACACAGAACAGCAAGGGGCTTTTCTCACCAATGGGGTGTCTTGCCAAATACCAAGGGGGCTACTTGCCAAAGATCAAGGAGGGGGTGTCTCACTAATGCCAATGGGGCAGAGGGTCCCGATGATCACGGATGGGGCATCTCGCCAATGCCAATGGGGCAGAGGGTCCCTGTTCAAGGTGCCAGATGTTGTAGTCCCCCCTAAGGCCAGCCCAGGGGGGACGGTAGGGTCTCTGCCGGGTTGGGTTGAGCAGTGCGGAATCATGACACAGACTCCAGGAGTTGAGTGAAAGTGGGAAGCGAGCTGCCGCAAACTCATTTATTGAGGAAGTGCACGTGGGTTTTAAAGGGCTTGGCTGGCTAATCATTGTATAGGGTGGTCCCCTTTTTGTGACCATCGACAGCCTGTCTCTGGACAGGTCATCTCGTAGCAGGCTTCTCGCAAGCATGGGACTGTAGCTGTTGTCACACCAAGCCTGCGCAGAACGCCATGTTCAGAGAAGCCACTTCCTGGTTTCTTCTGCCATGTGGTCTGGCTAGGACCAGGCCTGTATTGTGCCATACATACATCTTGGTGGGACCTCCCTCCCTACCAGAGGATGCCACAATTGCAGGCTCTTAAGTCTCTCCTCCTGCAATGTGGCTTAAAATTAAAACAAAAAGACCTCCATAGCTTTTGGGATGAAACTCTTATTTTAGCCCCATGGATTAGTCCGGAGAACATCTGGGACACTTCCATTTGGTCCCGGGTTCTCTTCCTCATGAAGAAACATGAGGTTTACGAAGGGCACACACCCCCTGCCCTATTCTTTCCTATCCTTCTTGCCATAATTGCCGGCCTTAAAGGCTGCACTGTGGAGGAAGTCATTTCTGCCCATAACGAACATTATAAGGAGGAACCTAAACTGGCTCTTCAAAGCTCATCCCTCCCAGCCCCCTCTTACGATAACTCGGATGAGGAGGAAGTCAAATCTTTAAATGATAATAGACCACCACCCCAACCCCCTCCTGCTACAGCCACTTCCTGGTTTCTTCTGCCATGTGGTCTGGCTAGGACCAGTCCTGTATTGTGCCATACAAGGGCTTCAACAATTCACCCCCACGACTCTGCTTCAAGTGTGGCACCATTGGTCACTGGGCCAGAGCTTTCCCCAATCCACGCCTGCTGCCAGGACCCTGTCCTCAATGTGGACTCCAGGGACAATGGAAGGTCAACTGTCCCTCCCTGTCTTACCAAGGTAGGCCAGCGCCTTCCCCTCAGCTCCCACAGGAGCCATTCAGTGATCTCCTTGTCCTGGTGGCCAAAAACTGATGGTTCCCTGAGACTTTGTCCCCTGACAAGACTGTCCACATCACAGTGGAGCCCAGGGTAACAGTCCAGGTGGCAGGTAGGCCTGTCTCACATATATTATATATGGGTGCCATGTTGTCAGTCTTGCCATCTTATTCTGGCCAGGCTCTTCCCTCACAGGTGGGTGTAGATGGCTGACTTCATTCTCCTCATAGTACTGCTCCTCTGCCCTGCAATATTTGGGACACCCCACTCTCCCACTCCTTTCTTATGATACCTTCTTGTCCTGCTCCACTTCTAGACTGAGACCTCATGCAAAAACTCTCCTCTCCCACTCACCCTCCATCTTCATTCTCACCCTTGCTTACCAACACCTCCAACTTTTCCCTTCCTGCCTCTTAGGTTGACCCCAAGTATGGGACACTTCATCTCCTGCTCTGGCCTCTCATCACCCACCTGTTCGTATCAAAATCAAGGATCCTATAGTGTTACCTTGTAGGCCCCAATATCAAATCTCACTCAAACACCACCAGGAACTTAAATCCTTATCTCTTGCCTCCTTCAGTCTGGCCTCCTCTGCCCTACTTCTTCTCCCTACAATACCTCTATTGTTCCCTCATCAAGCCTGACAGAACCTATCCCTTAACCCAAGACCTCTGCTTAATGAATGCTGCTGTCTTGTCCATTCACCCAGTAGTGCCTAAACCATACACCCTTCTCTCTCCTATTCCTTCTTCTACCATTCATTTGTCAGTGCTTGACTTCAAGGATGCTTTCTTCTCTAAACCTCTTCACCCTGACTCTTGTGATCTCTTCACTTTCACCTGGGAAGACCCTGACACACACACTCAACTAACCTGGACTGTCCTCCCCCAAGAGTTTAGAGACAGCCCTCACCTGTTTGTCCAAGCTCTGTCCACTGACCCCCCCATCCCTCAACCTGTCACCTAGCACACTTTTACAGTATGTTGATGACCTGCTCTGTTCACCCACTCTCCTGGACTCCAGATGACACAAGAATGAACTTCTTAACTTTCTAGGGGCTCCAAGGGCTATAGAGTTTCCCCCACTAAGGCTCAACTCTCTCTAACCCAATTTAAGTACCTTGATTTCCTCCTTACTCTCACCTCATGACAACTAATCCTAGACCACAAACAGCATCTTTGCTCCCTGTTCCCTCCTACCTCTAAGGAAGAAATCTTATCTTTCCTTGGTTTTACTGGGTTCCTCAAAACATAGATTCCCCATTTTTCCCTCCTGGCAAAACCCCTCTATGACAAAACTAAGGGAGACCAACATGAACTTCTCGATCCCAAGACTGAGATAGATGCTGCTTTTTTTAGCCTATGAGATGCTCTCCTGACAGCACCAGCCCTAGCTCTTTCCAACTTCCAACAGGCGTTTCTTCTCTTAGCACTAAAAAGGGAGAAATGGTACTGGGAGTTCAGGGACAGATGAAAGGCCCCTCTTTTGCCCCAGTGGCCTACCTCTCCAAACAGTTAGAAACCTCTGTCCAGGGCTGGCAACCTTGCCTACTTGCCTTAGCCTCAGCAGCCCTCCTGGCCCAGGAAGCACAAAAACTCACCTTTGGCCCAAAGCTCACAGTTGTTTTACCTCATAGGCTCAAGGATCTCCTCTCTAACTCCTGCCTGTCAACCTTCCCCCATCCAAACTTCAACTTTTTCATATTACCTTTCTAGACAACCCACACATTAATTTAGACTACCTATCCCTCTTTCCCTTCCAAACCACCTTGACTGTTGGCATAATGACATCTCTTAATGCTAGCCAGGAACTTTCAAAAACAACTCTATTATTAAAAAAAAAAAAAAAAAAAAAAAAAAACCACACTTTGCCAAAGGGAATCTATTTCTCATGTGTTTCCACTCTGTACAGCTGCATCTCCCCCCACCACCACTTACACACACAGGCCCCTGTGTCCTGGTCACTCTGGTGCCCAGCCTCACTATATATACAGAAGAGGAACTGATGCTTCTCCTCCCCAAGCAGGCTCACCAGCATAGGAGGGCCGTTCATCTGCCTGTGGTGGTAGGGGTGAGGATAGTGGCCTCCATAGCTGCTGTGGGGATGGCTTTCTCATGGCTTTCTCTGTGAGAAACTCTCTGCAGAACTCAGCATCACAGTCCAGGGGTCCCCTGAAGCCCTACGACTGCTACAGAACAACTTACTTCTCTAGCATCAGTTGTCTTACAGAGCCACCAAACCCTAGACCTCTTGACTGCCAACAAAGGAGGGACTTGACTCTTCTTAAATGAAGAATGTTGTTATTATGTTAACTAATCAGGCTAAGTGGAACTTGGAAAAAAAAACTTAAAAATCTGCCAGATCAACTTCAGGTAGGAATGCCACCTACTTCAGGGCACCTGACCTCTGTTTTGGTGACACACCCTAACTGCCTGACCATAATCTTGTGATTAACAGAAAATTCCCCTGAAGAAACTCCCCTACCTAACTTCACAAATAAGCCCCCACTCCCCTATTTCCCACCAGGCCTTATAAAACCTAACCTTTGCAAACCTGGGGGTGCTGTGCTCTTCTCTCATGAGACAGCCTGGCAGCTAGTGTCTTTCCCAAATAAAACTTACTTTGTCTCAGAGTGGTCTTGCCTGGTCTGGTCATTTGTGAACCACAGATAAGCTGGGCTAGAACGAAACCCTACCTTGAAATAAAAATTTATGGGCTGGGGCTGGAGAGATGGCTTAGTGGTTAAGGTGCCTGCCTGCTAAGCCTAAGAACCCAGTTCCAATCTCCAGGTCCCACGTTTAGCCAGATGCAAAGTGACGCAAGGGCGCAATGCTGCACTTGCCCACAAGGGGCGAACACATCTGGTTTTCATTCACAGCAGCTGAAACTGCTGGCGTGCCCATTTTCTGTCTCCTTCTCCCTCTCTGTCTGTCTCTCTCTCCAAAAATAAATAAAATAATTTAAAAAATTTTTTTAAAGTTTATGGGCTGGAAAGATGGCTTAGTGGTTAAGCACTTGCCAATGAAGCCGAAGGACCCTAGGTCAAGGCTCAATTCCTCAGGACCCACATAAGCCAGATGCACAAGGTGGTGCATGCATCTGGAGTTCATATGCAGTGGCTAGAGGTCCTGGCATGCCCATTCTCTATCTATCTGCCTCTTTGTTTGTCACTCTCAAATAAATAAATAAAATTTTTTTTTTTAAAAAGCAAGTTGATCAGTTAACTGCAAAACATTATGGATATATTGCCAAAATTCTTGTTTTTCAATGTTGGTACAAACTTGTATATTGTTTGTAGATAGTTTTATAAGCCATTTATTATTATAATAAGCAGTTTCATGTAAATATTGTATTTAATTTAGGAAAGTCCAATAAACCTAAATATTTCACATTAAACCAATTATCAATGAAAAACTTACCAACACCCAATTTTTTAAAAAATCTGTGCTCATGGAAGTACAATAATTCTTGTAAATTAAGGCACTAAAAGGACAATGCAACTCCCTTTGAAACTATCTTATCATCCACAATGCCTATCATCCAAAACCACAAATAAATACATCATAAAATTACATAAATTATGTATCATACACCATGCTTTTAAATCTGGTTCTTTTTATAGTTAATTTCTAATGTCTTGAGTAGTAAAATAACTCAATATGGCCTGGAGAAAATGTATAAATTAAATGTAATTTTTTTTCTTTTCTAGTGCCCAACTCCAAACTTGTTGAAACTTAAGGTAAGGTTCTAACTCTATTCCAGGTTGACCTGGAAATCAATTTGGCCTGCCTCATATTCATAGAAATCTTTTTACTTTTGTCTTTCAAATGTAGGGATTAAAGTCTTGTGTTACACCCTGTAAGTCTGGCTATTTTTAAATCTTTAATCTTAAATATATGCCTTAAACAGATATGACTTAATAGAAATAAAACAAAATTTAGACTTTAACCAAAACTGTTTTGAAGGAGGAAAGCACAGATAAACAAGCAGTAATGGTTTATATCTTAATGTTATACTGTAAGTTAAAATTGATTTTAAGATATAAGACATTAGTTTAAGACTTAACAACAAAGCCATCTTTTTTCTTTATTAAAAAAAATTTTTAATTTATTTTTGAGAGAGACAGAGAGAGAGACAGACAGAGAGGGAGAGGAAGATAGATAGAGATGGGCGCGCCAGCAGTCTCTCAGCTGCTGTGAACGAAATCCAGATGTGTGCACCCCCTTGTGGGCAAGTGCGGCATTGCAGGCTTATGCGTGTTACTTTACATCTGGCTAAACGTGGGACCTGGAGATTGGAACCGGGTTCTTAGGCTTAGCAGGCAGGCGCCTTAACCGCTAAGCCATCTCTCCAGCCCAAAGCCATCTCTTTAACATATCAATAGGTTTACCCATATTCTTGAATGTCATTGTTTTCTGGAGTGGCATCTTTTATAATCTCCACTGTGGAAAGGAAATTTAACATAAAAATCTCCAACATGTACATAAAATAAAATTTTACAGTTGGTATTTTTGTATATCATCCTGAAAAAGAAATCCAATGTAATCAATCTTAATTAGATTAGGACTTTTAGAATATATTTAGAGGTATTTTGATATTTTATTTTTATTACCAATGATCATAGAAAAATGGAATAGAATTATTGTAAAACCTGTTTTAGAAAGAAATAATTATCAAAATTTATGCATCTGGGCTGGAGAGATGGCTCATTGGTTAAATTGCTTGCCTGCAAAGCCAAAGGACCCAGGTTTGATTCCCTAGGACCCATGTAAGCTAGATGCACAAGGTGGTGCCCTGGAGTTCTTTGCAGTGGCTGGATGCCCTGGCATGTCCATTCTCTCTCTCTCCCCCCACCCTCTCCCTCTCTCTCTCAAATAAATAAATAAATAAAACAAAAAATTTTTAAAGATTTATGCATTCAATGTTAATGTCTATAGTCTAAATGAAACTTTTATCTTAAGATTACAATGAGCATTACATCACCTAAATAAGTAACATTTATGGTTGAATCATTTAGTAAATTCAAAAATTACATTTGCATAGGCTTTAAGAAATTAAGATTACTTAAGCTTATGAATATGCACTTATAAGGCCTTTGAATTTATTACCAAACTTCACATTCACACTTTAGGTTGGTATACCAAAAATATTTTAAAAGCAAAATTAAGAATAAATTATCATGATTTATAGTCTATACTTATGGAAGTTGTCAATAAAAATGTTTAAAAAAATTGAGAGCCGGGCATGGTGGTGCACGCCTTTAATCCCAGCATTCAGGAGGCAGAGGTAGGAGGATCACCATGAGTTTGAGGCCACCCTGAGACTACATAGTTAATTCCAGGTCAGCCTGGGCCAGAGTGAGACCCTATCTTGAAAAAAAAAAAAAAAAAAAAAAAAAACCGAAGTGACCACAAGTCCTTCGTGTGTGTGTGTGTGTGTGTGTGTGTGTGTGTGTGTGTGTGTGTGTATTCCTGAGATAGGGTTTCACTCTAGCTCAGGCTGACCTGGAATTCACTCTGTAGTCTCAGGGTGGCCTTGAACTCACAGTGATCCTCCTACCTCTGCCTCCTGAGTCCTGGGATTAAAGGCATGCGCCACCATGCCCAACTAAGTCATATATTTTGAATTTTATGTTGTTATGCTCTGGTGTTTTTTTGCAAGACAACATACAAAAAAAAACATGAAAACATCATGGACACACATGACAAATACATAAATCCTGCAAATACATAAATGCTGCAACTTTACATCTTTTGAGATGTAAGACTCAATAACATAAAATATCACCAGTGAAGTTACTTGTGTAGATCTACAGCAAATAATTATCCATATGTTTTTCAAAGCTAAATAGCAGAGAGGGAGAAGTCCTTACAGATGGAAATACCTTTTTGCAAAGTGTTTATTCTGTGCCATTATGGGGTTTTTTGGTATTATGGCTCAGTTAAAAGATCTTGGACTATGTGGATGCTTGAACATCATTGGGATTGATAAAAACTATGGGGTCTTTTAAAGTTGGATGAATACATTGCATTTTACATCATGTATGGTTATCAGTTTATGGGGGCCAGGGCAGAATGTGGTGGTTTGATTCAGGTGTCCCCCATAAGCTTAAGTGTTCTGAATGCTAGGTTCCCAGCTAGTGGAGATTTGCCAATTAACACCTCCTGGAGGCAGTGTACTGTTGGGGGCAGGCTTATGGGTATTATAGCCAGTTTCCCCTTGTCAGTGTTTGGCACACTCTCCTGTTGCTGTTGGCCAGGAGGTGATGTCCACCCTTTGCTCATGCCATCATTTCCCCCTGCCATTATGGAGCTTCCCCCCGAGTTTGTAGGCCAAAATAAACCCTTTATTCCTACAAGCTGCTCTTGGCTGGGTGTTTTCAGCCTGCAATGCAAACCTGACTGCACACTCCATGTTTCCCTGACTGAACCACACTCCCCAACGATGGGTGGAAAATTCCCCGTTTTACTTATGGTTCTACTGTGGAGCTTCCCTTTGTTTTAAATATTTTATTTTTATTTTATTTATTTGAGAGAGAGAAAGAGGAAGAAACAGAGAGAGAGAGAGAGAGAGAGAGAGAGATCAAGAATGGGCACACCAAGGTCTCCAGCCACTGCAAATGAACTCCAGACGCATGTGCCCCCTTGTGCATCTGGCTTACATGGGTCCTGGGGAATCAAACCTAGATCCTTTGGCTTTGTAGGCAAACTCTTTAACTGCTAAACTATCTCTCCAGACCTCCCCTGTGTTTTATTTTATATTGTTTTATTTCTGAGTTTCCTTGGGGCTTCACGCCTCCTAAGTTAACATGTCTTGGTTCAGGAAGCCACTTGTAACAATATCCAGCAGTGTTTTTGGATAAACATGAAATGAACATACACTAGGCAAAATATTAAAATGGAGAGTAAGGGAAATGCACTCTTTTGTTCCCCAAGCTGACTGTACTCACAGCTTTTATTTAGATTCAGGCAGTCAAAGCAATGAGGAGTCAGAGCATTAGGCAGATTACGAGTTTGCATCAGATCAGGTCATAAATTGTTCAGGTTTATTTCATCAGGAAATCTTTGGAGAAGCTGTGAGTTCCTATTTTTAAGAAGCTCCACCCAAGGGTCCATGTCTCCAGGAATAGCCTGTGCAAAGATTATCTTTATTCCATCCAATTAGCTTTCCGATTAATTTGATCTCCACAATCCTCTAAGCAGAAAATAAACAGAGAAACAATGGAGCTAAACAAAACCATAGATCAAATGGACTTAATAGACATCTACAGAACATTCCACCCTAAGTGTACTGAATACATATTCTTCTCAATAGCTCATCGAACCTTCTCACAGTAGACCATATATTAGGCATTAAAGCATGTCTCCATAAATTCAGAAAAATTGACATAATTCCCTGTGTTATATCCAACCACAATGCATTAAAGCTAGAAATCAACTGTAACAACAGAACAACAGTAACAACTCCTGGAGACTAAAGAACTCAGTATTAATCAATGAATGGGTTGTTGAAGAAATCAGAAAGGAAACTCAAAATTTATCAAACTGAATGACAATTAAAACACAACATACCAAACTTATGGGACACAATGAAGGCAGTTTAACAGGGAACTTCATAGCACTAAATGCCTACATTAGAAAAACAGAGAGATCTCAAATAAACAACTTAAATATGCATTTGAGGGTGCTGAAAACGCAAGAATAGTCCATGCCCATAAGAACCAGATAGAAAAAATTTATCAAGCTGGGTGTGGTGGTGCATGCCTTTAATCCCAGCACTTAGGAGGCAGAGGTAGGAGAATCACCATGAGTTCAAGGCCACCTTGAGACTACATAGTGAATTCCAGGTCAGCCTGAGCTAGAGTGAGAAGACCCTGCCTCAGAAAGCAAAAACAAAAACAAAAACAAAAACAAAACAAAACAAAACAAAAAAAGAAAAAGAAAAAGAAAAAGAAAAAAATTATCAAGATCCAAGCAGAGATCAATGAACTCGAAATAAAGAAAACAATTAGGGCTGGAGAGATGTCTTAGCAGTTAAGGCATTTGCCTGCAAAGCCAAAGGACCCAGGTTTGATTCTTCAGGACCCACATAAGCCAGATGCACAAGGGGCCACATGCATCTGGAGTTCATTTGCAGTAGCTAGAGGCCCTGGTGTGCCCATTCTCTTTCTGCTTTCTCTCTCTCTCTCTCTCCCTCTCTCTGTTTGCAAATAAATAAAATTAAAGAAAATTAAAATGATTGATAAGGGCTGGAGAGATGACTCAGCAGTTAAGGCTCTGCCTGCAAAGCCAAAGGACCCAGGTTTGATTCCCAGGACCCACATAAGCCAGATGCACAAGGGGCCACGTGATCTGAATTCCTTTGCAGTGGCTGGAGCCCCTGGCATGCCCATGCTCACTCTATCTCTCTCCTGCAAATAAATAAATAAAAGATGATGAAATGAAGAGCTGGTTCTTTGAAAATGTAAACAAGATTGATAAACACTTTTGATTAAAAGGGAAAAAAGACTCAAATCAGCAAAATTAGAAATGAAAATGGAGACATCACAACTGATACCAATGAGATTGGAAGAATCATCAGGACATATTTCAAAACTTGTATTCCATAAAGTTGGAAAAACTGGTAGACATGGATAAATTATTTGACTCTTATCACCTTCCAAAACTAAATCAGAACATATAGACTTCCCAAACAAACTTGATACTTCTAGTGCTGCTCTTGGGTCCTTTGGGAAAAGGGGAGATTTCAGTGCCCAACTAAGTCATATATTTTGAATTTTATGTTGTTATGCTCTGGTGTTTTTTTGCAAGACAACATACAAAAACAAACATGAAAACATCATGGACACACATGACAAATACATAAATCCTGCAAATACATAAATGCTGCAACTTTACATCTTTTGAGATGTAAGACTCAATAACATAAAATATCACCAGTGAAGTTACTTGTGTAGATCTACAGCAAATAATTATCCATATGTTTTTCAAAGCTAAATAGCAGAGAGGGAGAAGTCCTTACAGATGGAAATACCTTTTTGCAAAGTGTTTATTCTGTGCCATTATGGGTTTTTTTGGTATTATGGCTCAGTTAAAAGATCTTGGACTATGTGGATGCTTGAACATCATTGGGATTGATAAAAACTATGGGTCTTTTTAAAGTTGGATGAATACATTGCATTTTACATCATGTATGGTTATCAGTTTATGGGGGCCAGGGCAGAATGTGGTGGTTTGATTCAGGTGTCCCCCATAAGCTTAGGTGTTCTGAATGCTAGGTTCCCAGCTAGTGGAGATTTGCCAATTAACACCTCCTGGAGGCAGTGTACTGTTGGGGGCAGGCTTATGGGTATTATAGCCAGTTTCCCCTTGTCAGTGTTTGGCACACTCTCCTGTTGCTGTTGGCCAGGAGGTGATGTCCACCCTTTGCTCATGCCATCATTTCCCCCTGCCATTATGGAGCTTCCCCCCGAGTTTGTAGGCCAAAATAAACCCTTTATTCCTACAAGCTGCTCTTGGCCGGGTGTTTTCAGCCTGCAATGCAAACCTGACTGCACACTCCATGTTTCCCTGACTGAACCACACTCCCCAACGATGGGTGGAAAATTCCCCATTTTACTTATGGTTCTACTGTGGAGCTTCCCTTTGTTTTAAATATTTTATTTTTATTTTATTTATTTGAGAGAGAGAAAGAGGAAGAAACAGAGAGAGAGAGAGAGAGAGAGAGAGAGAGAGAGAGAGATCAAGAATGGGCACACCAAGGTCTCCAGCAATGAACTCCAGACGCATGTGCCCCCTTGTGCATCTGGCTTACATGGGTCCTGGGGAATCAAACCTAGATCCTTTGGCTTTGTAGGCAAACTCTTTAACTGCTAAACTATCTCTCCAGACCTCCCCTGTGTTTTATTTTATATTGTTTTATTTCTGAGTTTCCTTGGGGCTTCACGCCTCCTAAGTTAACATGTCTTGGTTCAGGAAGCCACTTGTAACAATATCCAGCAGTGTTTTTGGATAAACATGAAATGAACATACACTAGGCAAAATATTAAAATGGAGAGTAAGGAAAATGCACTCTTTTGTTCCCCAAGCTGACTGTACTCACAGCTTTTATTTAGATTCAGGCAGTCAAAGCAATGAGGAGTCAGAGCATTAGGCAGATTATGAGTTTGCATCAGATCAGGTCATAAATTGTTCAGGTTTATTTCATCAGGAAATCTTTGGAGAAGCTGTGAGTTCCTGTTTTTAAGAAGCTCCACCCAAGGGTCCATGTCTCCAGGAATAGCCTGTGCAAAGATTATCTTTATTCCATCCAATTAGCTTTCCGATTAATTTGATCTCCACAATCCTCTAAGCAGAAAATAAACAGAGAAACAATGGAGCTAAACAAAACCATAGATCAAATGGACTTAATAGACATCTACAGAACATTCCACCCTAAGTGTACTGAATACATATTCTTCTCAATAGCTCATCGAACCTTCTCCACAGTAGACCATATATTAGGGCATTAAAGCATGTCTCCATAAATTCAGAAAAATTGACATAATTCCCTGTGTTATATCCAACCACAATGCATTAAAGCTAGAAATCAACTGTTACAACAGAACAACAGTAACAACTCCTGGAGACTAAACAACTCAGTATTAATCAATGAATGGGTTGTTGAAGAAATCAGAAAGGAAACTCAAAATTTATCAAACTGAATGACAATTAAAACACAACATACCGAAACTTATGGGACACAATGAAGGCAGTTTAACAGGGAACTTCATAGCACTAAATGCCTACATTAGAAAAACAGAGAGATCTCAAATAAACAACTTAAATATGCATTTGAGGGTGCTGAAAACGCAAGAATAGTCCATGCCCATAAGAACCAGATAGAAAAAATTTATCAAGCTGGTTGTGGTGGTGCATGCCTTTAATCCCAGCACTTAGGAGGCAGAGGTAGGAGAATCACCATGAGTTCAAGGCCACCTTGAGACTACATAGTGAATTCCAGGTCAGCCTGAGCTAGAGTGAGAAGACCCTGCCTCAGAAAGCAAAAACAAAAACAAAACAAAACAAAAAAAGAAAAAGAAAAAAATTATCAAGATCCAAGCAGAGATCAATGAACTAGAAATAAAGAAAACAATTAGGGCTGGAGAGATGTCTTAGCAGTTAAGGCATTTGCCTGCAAAGCCAAAGGACCCAGGTTCGATTCCCCAGGACCCACATAAGCCAGATGCACAAGGGGCCACATGCATCTGGAGTTCATTTGCAGTAGCTAGAGGCCCTGGTGTGCCCATTCTCTTTCTGCTTTCTCTCTCTCTCTCTCTCCCTCTCTCTGTTTGCAAATAAATAAAATTAAAGAAAATTAAAATGATTGATAAGGGCTGGAGAGATGACTCAGCAGTTAAGGCTCTTGCCTGCAAAGCCAAAGGACCCAGGTTTGATTCCCCAGGACCCACATAAGCCAGATGCACAAGGGGCCACGTGATCTGGAATTCCTTTGCAGTGGCTGGAGGCCCTGGCATGCCCATGCTCACTCTATCTCTCTCCTTGCAAATAAATAAATAAAAGATGATGAAATGAAGAGCTGGTTCTTTGAAAATGTAAACAAGATTGATAAACACTGGCCAATTTGATTAAAAGGGAAAAAAAAGGACTCAAATCAGCAAAATTAGAAATGAAAATGGAGACATCACAACTGATACCAATGAGATTGGAAGAATCATCAGGACATATTTCAAAAACTTGTATTCCATAAAGTTGGAAAAACTGGTAGACATGGATAAATTATTTGACTCTTATCACCTTCCAAAACTAAATCAGAACATATAGACTTCCCAAACAAACTTGATACTTCTAGTGAAATTGAAAAAGTAATTTAATATCTCCCAACAAGTTGGGCATGGAGGCATATGCCTTTAATCCTAGCACTTGGGAGGCTGAGGTAGGAGGATTGCAATGAGTTTGAGGCCACCCTGAGACTATATAGTGAGCTCCAGGTCAGCCTGGGCTAGAGCAAGATCATACCTCAAAAGAAAAAAAAAAAAATTAAACTCCCAAGAAAAACAAGTTCAGAGCTATTGGGCCTTGCTAGAAATAGGCTGGAACTGTGAGGAGGCTGGCCTGAACTGTTGGACATGGCCAGGTGTAGCGCCGGCGCTACCACCAAGACCCCGAGCTGGGCGAGGTGCCGAGGATTGAAGAGACGTTCACTCGGTCATTCGTGCTTCAAGAATGCCCTTTATTGAATGCAGAGGGTGATATATATAGTCTTACAGCACTGTGGAAATGTACCAGGGTTAGAAGGTTATGTTCTCATATCCTGTTGTTTACATCCTCCTATCCTGTTGTTTACATCCTCCTATCCTGTTGTTAACAGTTAAGCAAGAGCCACCTGCGGCAAACGGAACTTGTGTTTAGGCCAGGAAATGGGAGTGGAACAGGATGTTCTTAGGCAAACAATCCTTGGTCATGTCAGTCAAGCAGGGCAGCAGACTCCCTGGGAGGGAGGGTGGACCCCACAGGTCCCCCTTCCTTAAATATAAATGAGCATCTGTCTTAGGTTGCCTCGGATGTCGACATCCATCTTACCCGTCATGGAGAAGCCTGCCCAGGCCCCGCAGACTCTCTGTCTTAGGTTGATAGACATCCCCCAGGTCTTACCCGTCATTGATTACTCATTTGTCTTGTAAGCTCACCATACTTGAGCAGTGGGGTTATCTGCTGCCAGACATCAGACCTGTTTGGTCTGAAATTGGCACTGGGCTTGAGTTTTTGCCATACAGCAGAGACAGACCAAGGACAAAGCCACACCACCCAGGGTGATTAGCCCTAGGGCCATAGACCCACTCCATTCCTACAAGAGACGGTCTGCAAATTGCAACCCTTTAAAGTAAATCTATTTGTCCTTACAGTAGAGCTATCTGTTGATTTGAATTTAGTATACCCAATTGTATGAGAGAATTTAAATGATTTTGAGTGTTGAGTGTAGAAGCTACTTCCCCTGAGAGCAAGTCCACAGTGCTCGCTGTAACAGCAGATTGGGAAAGGGCTATGCCAGCAACAGTAACTGCGGTGGCAATTGCAGCAACGATAGCTGCAGATACACCAAAGTCTCTTTTCTGCTGGGTGAGAGTCAGCTGCGTCTGTCCATCATGCTCCACTGGAAGGGGAACAATGCCAGGAATCCGCACCACCAATGCCAGTTTTCTTGGTCCCAGCAAGTCTTCAGGTGACAGTCCTGTGAAGAACAATTGAGGATATCTCCCGAGGGAGTTTCATTAGTCCCAGATATGCTGTAAAGCATGTACAGAACAGTTGGTGGAATTAGGTGAAAAGTCTGCAATTGACCATGGGTTTAGGATAAGGCATCCAGTGGAATCATCAAAGGAATTGGAAGAGTTAAGTTGAGAATAGTTAAGCTTGAGGACAAAGCACATGAAATTCTTACGGGAATAGATAAGAGTTAAATTGGCTTTCTCTAGATCAAGCTGCAGAGTGAAATCAAGTTTCATTTGTTCACAATCCAAAACATTAAGGCCCCCTGAAATCAAAAATCAAGGGCTTGCGTTTTGCAAAAATCTTAATAAATTGGCTTTCTCTGGATTACTTGTTCCCAATCCAAAACATTGAGGGCACCCCGAAATCAAAAACCAAGGGCTTGCCTTTTGCAAAATCTTAATAAATTGGCTTTCTCTGGATTACTTGTTCCCAATCCAAAACATTAAGGCCCCCTGAAATCAAAAATCAAGAGCTTGCCTTTTGTAAAATCTTAATAAATTGACTTTCTGGATTACTTGTTCCCAATCCAAAACATTAAGGCCCCCCAAATCAAAAATCAAGGGCTTGCCTTTTGTAAAATCTTAATAAATTGGCTTTCTCTGGATTACTTGTTCCTAATCCAAAACATTAAGGCCCCCCAAAATCAAAAACCAAGGGCTTGCCTTTTGTAAAATCTTAATAAATTGGCTTTCTCTGGATTACTTGTTCCCAATCCAAAACATTAAGGCCCCCTGAAATCAAAAATCAAGAGCTTGCCTTTTGTAAAATCTTAATAAATTGACTTTCTCTGGATTGCTTGTTCCCAATCCAAAACATTAAGGCCCCCAAAACAAAACCAAGGGCTTGCCTTTTGTAAAATCTTAATAAATTGGCTTTCTCTGGATTACTTGTTCCTAATCCAAAACATTAAGGCCCCTCGAAATCAAAAATCAAGAGCTTGCCTTTTGTAAAATCTTAATAAATTGGCTTTCTCTGGATTACTTGTTCCCAATCCAAAACATTAAGGCCCCAAAAACAAAAAACCAAGGGCTTGCCTTTTGTAAAATCTTAATAAATTGGCTTTTCTCTGGATCAGGAGTGCATAAAATCAAGTTTTACTTGTTCCCGATCCAAAACATTAATCAAGATGCAAAGTCTTAATAAATTGTCTTGCTGTAATATGTTTAATGCCCATTCCTTGTTTCTTTAGCAATTCCTTGTTTCCTTAGCAATTCAACTAACTGATCTACTAGCAATGAATAAGAGCTAGCAGTACCCATTTTCAATACGCTCCTCTCTTACCTTTTCTAACTGGCCAGCCTTCAGGAGCGATCCTTCAGCAGTTTTCCTTCTTTCCCAATCTCGGTGGAACCTCCATTTGTAGCGCCACTGCCGAGGATTGAAGAGACGTTCACTGGGTCATTCGTGCTTCAAGAATGCCATTTATTGAATGCAGAGGGTGATATATATAGTCTTACAGCACTGTGTAAATGTACCAGGGTTAGAATGGTTATTTTCCTCATATCCTGTTGTTTACATCCTCCTATCCTGTTGTTTACATCCTCCTATCCTGTTGTTTACAGTTAAGAGCCACCTGTTGTGTTTAGGCCAGGAAATGGGAGTGGAACAGGATGTTTTTAGGCAAACAATCCTTGGTCATGTCAGTCAAGCAGGGCAGCAGACTCCCTGGGAGGGAGGGTGGACCCCACAGCCAGGGACCCTGGGCTATGGGGCTGCAGCTGGCCCTATTGTCAGGGAGTCCCTGGCGACGGTGACTGGCCTTCCCTACATTGTAGGTTGTAGTGTGCTGTCATCGCCCAGAGTGGGCAGAACTGATGAGGCCCTCCCCGGACCCCAAAAGGCTCTGACCATTCCATAAGGTAGGAGAATCGCCATGAGTTCAAGGCCACCTTGAGACTACATAGTGAATTCCAGGTCAGCCTGAGCTAGAGTGAGACCCTGCCTCAGAAAGAAAAACAAAAACAAAACCAAAAAAAGGAGAAGAAGAAAGAAAAAAATTATCAAGATCCAAGCAGAGATCAATGAACTGGAAATAAAGTCAGACTTTGCCCCCCACAGTTCCTGACCTTGTGGCTAGCTGCCCAAAAGACCCTTATGTGGCTGAAGTCACATAGCCTTTCACCATCTCTCTCATTCCCCACAGTCTTTGAAGTCACAGCCTTCCACCCTTCCCCTTATCTTCCCTTATCCTTCCCCCATAGCTTTGAAGTTACTAGTCCTTTGGCCATCTAGATAACAGCCCATAAACTATGCATCCGATTGCCATATAGTTTGTACGTGCCATCTCAACCTTCCCCAAGTATTTATAAATCCACTCCCCTTTTGAATAAATGAGTGCTGTCCATCAGACAGTCTCCTGGGTGTTCATTGCCTGTCATGTTCATCGTTGCACTCACCCACTGCTCCAGGACCCTGCTGCTTCCCTCCCAATTCCTCCCTTCCTCACCCAGGACGTCTGTGGCCAACAACCCCAGGAATGGTAATGGTAATGGTAAAGACCCACACAGAGCTGGGCATGGTGGTGCACACCTTTAATCTTAGCACTTTGGAGGCAGAGGTAGAGGACTGCCAAGCATTCAAGCTACCCTGAGTGAATTCCAGGTAGCCTGGGCTGAGAGAGACCCTACCTTGAAAAACAAAACAAAACAAAACAAAACAAAAAAGTTCAGACCCTGATGGATTCATCACTGATTTCTACCAGACCTTCAATCAAGAACTAAAACTATGTCTCCTTAAGTTATTTTGCACTATTGAAAAAGAGGGAATGCTCCCAAAGTTCTTCTAAGGAATGAGCATTTCTCTAATACCTAAACCAGACCAATACCCAACAAAAATAAAAAATTATAGACCAATATCTCTAATGAACTTAGACGCAAAAATGCTCATTAAAATCCTTGCAAACCAAATTCAAGAACACATCAAAAGCATCATCTATCTTGATTAAGTAGGTTTCATCCCAGGGATGGTTCAACATATGGAAAATGAATAATGTAATTCACTACATAAATAAATTTAAACAAAGAATCACATGATTATTTCAATAGATGCAGAAAAGGCCTTTGACAAAATACAACACCTCTTCATGGTCAAAAAACTTCAGACTTGGGCCAGGCGTGGTGACACACGCCTTTAATCCCAGCACTTGGGAGGCAGAGGTAGGAGGATCGCTGTGAGTTTGAGGCCACCCTGAGACTACAAAGTTAATTCCAGGTCAGCCTGGGCCAGAGTGGTAAGACCCTACCTCAAAAAACCAAAAACAAAACTAAAACAAACAAAAAAAAAAACTTCAGACTTGGTATGGAGGGACCATATCTTAACTTAATAACAGCTATTTATAAAGCACCTAAGGCCCAGATCCCATTAAATGGGGAAAAACTTGAAGCATTCCCATTAAGGTCTGGAACAAGACAGGGGTGCCTACTCTCACCATTGCTTTTCAACATAGTACTTGAAGTTTTAGCTGATGCAATAAAAGAAGAGTAATAAATATAAAGAATACAAATTGGTAAAGAATTGAAACTAGCCCTAATTGCATATGACATAATTTTATATATAAGGGACTCATAAAACTTCTAAAAGTGGTAAATTCTTTCAGAAAAGTGGCAGGATACAAAATCAATACACAAAAATCAGTAGCCTTCCTATATGCCAAAGATAGACATATGGAGAAAGAGAGATGTGATGCTATCCCATTTTCAATAGCCACAAAAATGTAAATACTTTAGAATATCACCAACCAAGGAAGTGAAAAACCTATACAATGCAAACATAAAAACATGAGGAAAGAAATTGAGGAGCATATGAGAAGATGGAAAGATCTCCCATTCTCATGGATTGGAAGAAGTAATATGGTGAAAATGGTCATCTTACCAAAACTATTATACAGAATCAATGAAATTCCAGTAAAAATTCCAGCAATGTTCTTCACAGAGATAGAAAATAGTCTCAAATTCATATGGAAGTATAGAAGGCCTCAGCGAAAAGTATACTCAACAAAAGAAATATATCTGGAGGGCTGGAGAGACGGTTTAGGAGTTATTTGCCTGCAAAGCCAAAAGAACCTTGGTTCAATTCCCCAGGACCCACATAAGCCAGATGCACAAGGAGGCACATGCATCTGGAGTTTGTTTGCAGTGGCTGGAAGCCCTGGTGCACCCATTCTCTCTCTTTCTCTCACTCTGTGTGTGTCTGCCTCTTTCTCTGTCTTGCATGCTCAAACAAATAAATAAATAAAAGTTTTTAAAAAAGAAAGACATCTGGAGGTATCATCATACCCAATTTCAAGATATACTACAAAGCCATAGTAACCAAAACAGCATGGTACTGGCACAAAAATAGTCATACAGATCAATGGAACAGAAGACCTATCTCTAAAGCCACAGAGCCCACATACCTATGTATGCCAGATGCACATGGTGGAGCATGTGTCTGAGTTTGTTTGCAGTGGCTACAGGCCCTGGCATGCCCATTCTCTCGCTTTCTCTCTAATAAAATTTGGGTCGGGCATGGTGGTGCACGCCTTTAATCTCAGCACTCGTAAGGCAGAGGTAGGAGGATCACTGAGAGTTCAAGGCCACCCTGAGACTACATAGTTAATTCCAGGTCAGCCTGGACCAGAGTGAGACCCTACCTCACAAAACCAAAAAAAAATTGAAAATGGGGTAGAGATTTGAACAGAGAATTCTCAAAGGAAGAAATACAAATGGTGGGGCTGGAGAGGTGGCTTAGCAGTCAAGGAGCTTGCCTGTGCAGCCAGAGGATCCAGGTTCAATTCTCCAGGGCCCACATAAGCCAGATGCACAAGGTGGCACAGGCATCTGGAGTTCATTTTCAGTGGCTAGAAGCCCTGGCACACCCATTCTTTCCCTCCCCCCTCTCTCTCCCTGCCTATTTCTGTATCTGTGTCTCTCAAATAAATAAATAAAAATAAAATACTTAAAAAAGAAATACAAATGGCCATTACACATCTAAGGAGATATTCAACATTTTTAATCATCATAGAAATACAAATCAAAACAACTCTGAGATTCTATCTCACTCCAGACAGGATGGCATTCATCAAAAAGTTGAATGGCAACAAATGCTGGTGAGGCTGTGGGGGAAGAGGAACCTTTACCCACTGCTGATGGGAGTGAAAACTTGTATAATCACTATGGAAATCAGTATGGAGACCCTGAAAAAGATGACAATAGAGTTACCATTTGACCCAACAATACTACTTCTGGGCATATACCCTAAAGACTCCACTCTGCTACAAAGATACTTGCTCAACCATGTTTATGGCTGTTCTATTCACAATAGCTAGGAACTAGAACAAGCCCAGATGCCCATCAAAGGATGAATGGGTAAGGAAGATGTGGTACATATACCAATGGAATTCTACTCAGTGGTAAGGAAAAATGAAATAATAAAATTTGCAGGTAAATGGATGGAGTTGGAAAAAGTCATTCTAAGCGAGGTTACATAGGCACAGAAAGACAAATACCACATGCACTCTCTCATCTGCAGTTCCTAACTGGGATCAATTAAAGATAAGTGCAAAAACAGTAGTCAGCACCAGAAATATGGACATAAAACTAGAATGAGGCCAGTAGAGGGAAGAACTAGGGAGAGAGGAGAAGAGGAGTTACCTGACAGGTTAGGGCAGGGCAGAATATTGGGGGGTGGGGAAGGCTTGGAGGGATAAGGGGTAGGGAGAATGGGGAGGGAATTACACAAAAGTTAAGACGACATGAGTCAGTTCCATAGAAACCCTAATTCTGACTAGCTTTCTAGAAAATATAACCACCAATAGAGGGGGAAAGGGACCAATATGGACACAAGGTTGATAAAGCTTAACCTTTTTAAAACCATGGACTCTGGCTGGTAATTAATTCACAGGCCCAGAGTTGGGTTGTCCCTCACAGTGAACTGTTGGTCAGGGAGATTCATGAGGTATCCAAAACAATGTAGGCCATTTCCAAAGCTGCCAGAGCTAACAGGTAAGACCCTATTGCCAAAGACATCATAGACTGCAGTTACAGGACATCAGAATACCATGCTGGAACTGAAAAGGAAACTAGCTCCCTCCTAGATAGCCCTCATAGTGCTAGAAAGCACTATGGCAGCTGCTGGAAGAAAACAGTCACCAACAACATGAATAAGCAGGTGACCCTACAAACTATGAAATCAACCAGCCAGACAAGAGGTACACACTTGTGCAATAGCAGCACACAGCCTCTGCAGGTAACCAACTGTTCTCTGATTGGACATGAGGTCTGCTCAGTGGGAGAGATCTCATAACTGGTACTGGAAACAAAGTCAGATTCTCGTAGTCAGGAAACTCATACTTCAGAGAGGAGCCCCCATTGCTCTCTGGAGAAGAAGAGTGGGCTTGCATACCAAAAATCTCTCAAATAGCTTTGTATACCCCCTTTAACCCAAGCTGCCCTCACTTTTGGTTGGAGAATCTGCTTTATTTTACAGATGGCAGAGAAAATGCAGGAGAATCAAGATCCATTGACCAGATAAGAAGATAACTGACTGCACATCAGAAGACTTGCCACCTCTACCACATCTGCCAGGGCCCAGGAGAACTTGCAATAGAAGCTGCATCATGAACAGTACTCTTTTTTGTTTTTCCGAGGTAGGTCTCACTCTAGCTCAGGCTGACCTGGAATCCACTATGTAGTCTCAGGGTGGCCTCAAACTCACAGCAATCTTCCTACCTCTGTCTCCTGAGTTCTGGGATTAAAGGCGTGTGCCACCATGTCCAGCATGAACAGTACTCTTACTGCTAACCTGACAACCAGCTCCAGGGTGATGGTGGCAGACACTATGATCAAGCAAAACCTACCAAACCTGAAATCAAGAGGCTACAAAGAATTCAACACTAAATAAGACACCAATGGGCCTTCCATGACTTGGGGAACATTGTAGAAGAGGGGGCGGAAAGATTGTAAGAGCCGCAGAGTGGGTAGGAATACCCTGAGGCACAAGCCCTGCACTATCCCATTGGGATTGAGGCCTTCGTGACTCCACAGTGAATACCTTAACCCCACTGAGGAGGGTCCCAGGGAAATGGGAACAGGGAATTAAAGGGTATCTGTTAAGGAATAAATAAGTAGGGCTGGAGAGATTGCGTCACAGTTATGGTGCTTGCCTGCAAGCCTAAAGACCCAAGTTTGATTCCTCAATACCCATGTAAAGCCAGATACACAAAGGAGTGCATGCATCTGGAATGGCTAAAGGCCCCAACACACACATTCTCTCTCCCTCCTCTGTCTTCCTCTCTCTCTCAAATAAATAAAATTTAAAAATGATGTGTTTATCTGATTTTTTAATATGAACTATACTGGTGACTATTGTATGACTGAAGTTGCTCTATAGAGAAGTATTCCATCAAAGAAAGAAGAAATGATAGTGTCTGGCTATTTTGCCTCTCTAATGAATTAATGTATCTAGGCAAAGCCAGTGGTCACTACTATCATAAAAAGAAAGATCCAGCTGGGCGTGGTAGTGCATGCCTTTAATCCCAGAACTTGGTAGGTAGAAGTAGGAGGATTGCCATGAGTTTGAGGCCACCCTGAGACTACATAGTGAATTCCAGGTCAGCCTGAGCTAGAGTAAGACCCTATTTTGAAAAACAAAACAAATAAACAAGAAAAAAAAAATCCAACCAAATCAACACTTATGTTCTAAGTCATTGAAGATCTAATGGCACTTTGTAGGAAATGAGAAGACACATTAAACTACTTTAATCAAAATCTAGGTTTGCTCTGACAAACTGATCCAGAGTGATGGAGACAGACACCGAGGATACTGAAAATGCACCAAAGCAGAAATCCAGAAGCTGCTGAGAGTGCAACACTAAAGTTGCACACCCACCAAGGCTCAGGGAATTTTTTGGAAGAGGGGGAGGAAAGGATGTGAGAGCCACAGGGTGGGAGGGAATATCCACAGGCATTGCCCTCCCTCATAATGACTGAGTGCTGCTCTCACAACTCATAACCCACAACTCCATGGTGAATACTAGCAATCCCACTAAGGGAGGCCCTCAGTGGAGTGGGGGCAGGGAGGAGGGAAATTATGGTACCAACACCTGATGTACCCTTACAAAGTTTCAACTTAATAAAAAAAAAAAAAAAGCAAAAGAAAATTCGAGGTTTGCCAGGCGTAGTGGCACACACCTTTAATCCCAGCACTGGGGAGACAGAGGTAGGTGTCAGTACTACAGAGTGAGTTTCAGGTCAGCCTGGGCCATAGTGAGACCCAGCCTCAACCGCCCTCCCCCCAAGAAAATTCTAGACCAGTAAACTTCACAGGACAATTAATCTAGCTTCATCAATGATTGCATTTCAGTGAAAAGGAAAAGGTAAGCAAATGAAATAGTGTGTTGAGAAAAAGAAAATTAAGGAAATGATTATTCCAAAAGTCAGGATGGAGCTATTCTTAGCAGTGAGAGAAGCATTATGACTGGTAGGGGGCATGTAGAGGACATCAGAATTGCCACATCCTATCTTCTTGCACAGGTAATGGTTATGAGGGCATATGACATATAACAATTCATTACACACACACTTTCTCTCTTTCCTTTTTCAGCGACAAGGTCTTGTTATGTATCCCAGACAGGTATCAAACTCATTCTCCTGCCTCAGCCTCTCCCTCTCAAGTGCTGGGATGGTAGACATGCATCATCACACATGGCATACACATTTGTTTTATGTAAGCTTAAAATCCTATATATATTGAGGTCACCATAGCCACATGTGGTCAGAAAATGGAGGTAAGAAGATTGTCACAAGTTCAAGGCCAGCCTGGTCTACATAAAGAGTTCCAGGCCAGTCAAGGCTGAATAGGGAGACTGTCTCCAAGATAAAATAAAAAGTAATATTCATTCCTGTTTATTGCCAATAGCTAAGAAATGGAACTAGACTAGATGTCCTTCAACTGATGAATGGATAATGAAGTTGTGGTACGTTTATACAATGGTGTTCAGCGGTAAAGAAAGATGAAATAATGAAACTTTCAGCGAAATGGATGGTCACATGTTTGCTTTCATATGTAGATCCTAGCTACAAATGTTTAGATTTATGTGTGAGTTGTAATAAAAGTCAATAGTATAGGCCAGGAAACTAGAAAAGGGCTATAAGGGAGGGAGAAGAGGAGAGGACTTAATGGGAGGTTATTGTATATATATAAATATAGGAACAGATTACTGAAGGTGGAATGGCCTAAGTCAGGGGAAGTGATTGAGTAAAGTAAGAGAGAAGGGGTCATCAAAATTTAAGATGCTGGGCGGGGTGTGGTGGTACATATCTTTAGTCCCAGCATTTGGGAGGCAAAGAAAGGTAGGGGGATTGCTGTGGGTTCAAGGCCACCCTGAGACTACATAGTGAGTTCCAGGTCGGCCTGTGCTAGAGTGAGACCCTACTTCAAAAAACCAAAAGAAAAAAATTAAATGTTAGGTATAAGCCATATGGAAACATACTTCTTTAGATAATGGTGCACCCAGAGACATAGATTGTTACTAGAAAAATTTCAGTGCCAGATATGAGTTATTGGTCAGGCTGGTCCCTGATTCCCCAAAACATTACAGCCATCAAGGTTCTTGTTTGGTCACCAGAACTAGAAGGTGAGACCCTTTTGCTGAAGACTCCACATGTTTGGGCTGCAGGTCACTGAGAAACCGAGCTGGAAAAACCTACACTGCATGCAGCCTAATGGGAGAGAGAATTTATCAACAATGGTAAATAACAGTGCACATAAAAAGCCTTAAAATTGGCTTGCTAGGCCAAATGTGCCAACTGGTGCAATAGTGGGAAATCTGTTGTGTAGGAAACCAACCACTCTCTAATTGGAGTGGAGGCAAATCACCAAAAAAATCCAGTGATCACATAAATGAAATAGACGTAGCTTTCTTCACTAGGATTAACTTACTTGAGGAAAACCAGAGAAACCTCAAAACAGATATAAATGAACTGAAGGTGAGCCAAAAAATAGAGGATCACAATAACCAATTGGTTAAGTTTAATAAAGACATGATTAAATGCAAGAATGAATACCAAGAAGCATCAACAAAATCAAACCACAGCCTGAAATTGGAACTCAAAAAGGGATAGATACAAACTGGGTGTGGTGGTGCATGCCTTTAATCCCAGCACTTGGGAGGCAGAGGTAGAAGGATCACCATGAGTTCAAGGCCACCCTGAGACTACATAGTGAATTCCAGGCCAGCCTGGGCTAGAGTGAAACCCTACCTCAAAAAACAAAACAAACAAAAAGGGATAGATACTATATAGAAAAAGACAACAGAAAATACAAGCCAAATACAACTGGTAAAAGCCTCTTTAAAATCTTCACTAACAGAGCTAATCTTGTGGAGGATAGAACCACAGTGCTGGAAGACAAAACAGAAGAAACAGTTTGGGAATCCAAAAACTTTGATAGATTCAAAAAATCATGTGAACAGAACATGAGGGGCTGTGGGATATCCTAAAACAACTGCACATCTACATCATGGATATACCAGAAGGGGAAGGAACTCAGGCTAAAGACATAGAGAACATATCCAACAAAATTATTGAAAAAAACTTTCCTGCCCTCTCAAAAGAGAGACCCATCCAGATATAAGAAGCCCACAGAACTCCAAACAAACTGGACCAGAGAAGAAACTGCAAGGTACATCATCATTAAAATTCTAAACAATGAAAACAAAGAGAGAGTGCTAAAAGGGGCAAGAAACAAACATCTCATTACATACAAAGGAAATGTCATCATTTTACCTCAGATGTCTCAGTGGAAATCCTAAAGTCTAGAAGGGCCTGGAATGGAGCACTTCAAAGTCTAAAAAATTATGGCTTCCAACCCAAACTACTGTACCCAGCAAAACTATACCTCATAATAAGTGTTGAAAAAAATCTTTCCATGATAAAAGCCAGCTCTATAAATATATGAATACAAAGCCAAACTTGCAGAGAATACTTCAGGGATTACTCTACACAGAATAGTCAAAACAACTAATCTCAAGAGCCCATAGGAGGAAGATCACAATAACCAAAACTAGAGCAGACTCATAAATGTACAACACCCAAGAAAGCACCAAACCCCATAAAGCCTCCAACACAGCAGAGATTAAGTCAAACCTCACAGATATAACCTTAAATATTAAGGGTCTTAACTCACCCATCAAAAGACTCAAGTTAACAGGATGGATAAAAAAGTGAACCCTTCTATCTGCTGTTTTCAAGAAACCTACCTCACCACTAAGGACAGACACTTCCTCAGGGTGAAAGGATGGAAAATGATTTTCCAAGTAAATGGAAATAAGAAACAAGTGGTTGTGGCTATATTAATGTATGATAAAATAGACTTCATATTAAAAGTAATCAAAAAGAGCAAGGAAGGCCACTTTTTACTCATCAAGGGAATGATCCAACAAGAGGACATCACAATCATAATTCTATGTGCACCAATCATAGGTGCACCACAATTTATAAAATAAAACCTACTTGATGAAAAACCAGAAATAAATTGAAGTACCATCATAATAGACTTTAATACCCCACTATCATCAATATACAGATCATACAAGCAGAAAACCAATAGGGAAGTACTAGAGCTCAATTAACACTATAGACCAACTAGACCTAATAGATATTTACAGAACATTCTATCCCAATTCTACAATTCTCAGCAGACCCCAGAACCTTCTCCAAAATAGATCATATATTAGGTCATAAAGCATGCCTCCATAAATTCAGGATGATGAAAGGGTTGGGGGAGAGGAGAATGAGAGGTTGGGGGTTGATATGCACAAAAGTAAAGCCAAAATGAATTGGTACCATAAAACCTTTCTCCTGGATAGAATAGTAGAAGCTGTAACCCTCAAGCAAAGTATGTGGGGATTGTTTGGTAAGAAGGGTCCTGGAGAGGGTGGAATGAAGCTTAACCTCAAAACATTTGGCTCTAGCTTATAACTCCAAGTACCAGAAATTGATTGCCATCCACATTGAGCTATTGATCTGAAAGACCTATGAGGTCCCCCAAACAAAACAGACTTCTGTCAAAGCACTGGATTGCCCCCTGAGGTAAAAGACCCTATTGCTGAAGACACCACATGCTGCTGACACAGAACAAGAATTCCAGCTGGGATCTGGAAGGGAACTAGTTTCCAGATGGTTATCCTGTGTAGTGCTGGAAAGCACTATGTGAGCTTCTGGAGGTAAGTAGCCAACAATGTTGTGAGCAAGCACAGAACACTGCTATTCAAAAGCAACCAGCCTGAGAATATGTACACACCTGTGCAGTAGTGGCACCCAGCCTTGGAGGGTGACCAATGGCTTTCTTGTTGGCCAAGAGATTCACTCAGTGGAAAGGAACCCATAGCTACAATTGGGAACCAAGTCATAATCTTATGGAGACCAAGACTGTGGTCTCAAATGACAAGTTCCCACTAGACTTTGGCCAAAAGAGGTGCTACATCCATCAAAATCTCTCTAAACTGGGCGTAGTGGCACACACTTTTAATCCCAGCACTCAGGATGCTGGTGTCTGGCTAAATGTATATATTGTGATCACCAAACTGCCCAGTCCACACCCATATATTAATGTTACTCTCACTTTTGGTTAGAGAAGCTTCCCTTTTCAGATGGCAGTGACCATGGGATGACTTAGAAGGCACCATGGTGCTGAGACAAAGTGACAGAGGAGTGCTCACACTGAAATATCTCTAACACACCTTACAAGGCTCAGGCTCCATCATGGAAGAGGTGGCAGAAAGAATGTAAGAGCCAAAGGAAGGGTAGGACTCCTTACAACATGCTCCTCCAGACACAATTGTATAATGACCTTACAGTGCCTGACACTACCTACACAAGACCATCATAATAGGAGGACAAGATGATGACATCAAAATAAAAGAGAGACTGATTGAGATGGGAGGGGATATGATGGAGAGTGGAGTTTCAAAGGTAAAAGTGGGGGAAGGAAGGAATAACCATGGATTTTTGTCTACAATTATGGAAGTGGTTAATAAAAAAATAAATTTAAAACCCCAAAACATTATAATAAAATACTAATAAATAAATAATTGGGCTGGAAAAAAACACCTCTGGAGGTATCACCATACCTGATCTAAAGCTATACTACAAATCCATAGTAACAAAAACAGCATGGTGCTGGCATTAGAACAGAAATATAGACCAATGGAAGAGAATCGAAGACTTGGAACCTTAGGTCAAGTAACTACAGTTACTTGTCCTTTGACAAAGGTGCCATTAATGTAGACTGGAGAAAAGACAGCATCTCCAACAAATGGGGTTGCATAAATTCGATGACCAAATGTAGAAAAATGAAACTAGAACCACTTATCTCTCCATACACAAAAATCAAGTCCAAATGAATGAAGAGGCCTCCATATAAGGCCTGAAACTCTTCTACTGGAAGAAAATATAGGAGACACTCCCCTTTATATAGGAATGGGGAAAGACTTCCTGAACAAAATACCAGTAGCCCAGTAAATTAAACAATCACTCAACCATTGGAGTCTCATGAAGCTACAAAGCTTTTGCATAAAAAATCTTCGCCAGCTATACCACTTACAGAAGCCTCATATCTAGAATCTACAAAGAACTAAAAAAACTAAACAAGCCGGGTGTGGTGGCACATGCCTTTAATCCCAGCACTCAGGAGGCAGAGGTTGGAGAATCACTGTGAATTCAAGGCCACCCTGAGGATACAAAGTAAATTCAGGTCAGCCTGAGCTAAAGCGAGACCCTACCTCTAAAAACCAAAAAAAAAAAAAAAAAAAAAAAAAAAAAACTAAATGATAAAAATTCAAACAACTCACTCCAAAAGTGGGGCAAGTACTGAACAGGGAGTTCTCAGAGGAAGAATTACACATGGCTAACACACACTGAAGAAAATGCTCAACATCCCTAACCATTAGGGAAATGCAAATTAAAACAACCATGAGATGCCACCTTATTCCAGTAAGGATGGCAATCATTAAAAAAAAACCTAACAATGAGCCGGGTGTGATGGCACATGTCTTTAATCCCAGCACTTGGGAGGCAGAGGTAGGAAGATCACCATGAGTTCAAGGCCACCCTGAGACTACATTGTGAGTTCCAGGACAGCCTGGGCTAGAGGGAGACACTACCTCAAAACAACAACGACAAAAACCCTAACAATGACAAATGTTGGTGAGGATGTGGGGAAAGAGGCAGCATCATCCACTGTTGGTAGAAATGTAAGCTTGTACAACCACATGGAACTCAATTTGGAGATTCCTGAAAAGGATGAACATAGAGCTCCCAACAGGCTCAGTTATTTCCTTACTGGGCATTTATCCTAAATGCTGTATGCATCAATTCAGAGACATTTGCTCAACCATGTTTATAGCTGTTCAGTTCATTGTAGCTAAGAACTGGAATCAAGCCAAGATGCCCATCAGTGGATGAATGGATAACGAAGTTGTGGTACATTTACACAATGGAATTCTACTCAGCAGTAAGAAAAAATGATACAATAAAATTTGTAGAAAAATGGGCAGACTTGGAACAGATCATACTCAGCAAACTCACACAATCACAGAAAGACAAATGCCATATGGTGTCACTTATCTCCAGTTCCTAACCTGAACCTGCTCGAGTTGCTGTCATACCTGATAGACAACTCAAAGCCCAGATAATAGGGATGGAAGGGTTTGGAGGTAAGGGAAAGGGAAAGGGAGTGAGGCAAACAAACACAAAAGTAACTCTAAAGTGAGCTGATACCATAGAAACCTTTATCTTTGGAGATACCCGAAAAGATATAACCCTCAAAAGGAATAAGGGGGGTGCACCTGAAAAGTAGGGCTCTGGTGAGGGTGGGATGAAGCCTACACTTAAAAGATTTCTTTTCTGTCTCTGACCTGTAATTCCTAGTACCAGATATTGGTTGCTACCCACATTGAGCTATTGATCAGAGAGACCTACAAGGTCCCCAAATCAAGACAGCTTTCTGTCAAAGCATGTGATTACCTGCCTGAGGCAAAAGCTAAGACCCTACTGCTGAAGACACCATATGCTGCTGACACAAAGCATGGAGAGAATTGGCTGGAATTCAGAAGAAAGCCAGTCTCCAGACAGCCTGTCTAGTGCTGGAAAATGCTATATGAGCTACTAGGAGGGAAATGGCCAACAATGGTCTGAGCAACCAGAGGTCTTAGCTACTCAGAAGCAAACACCCTGACATGATGTACATGCCAGTGCAATAGTGGCACATAGCCTCAGTGGGAGGCAGAGGTAGGAGGATCGCCGTGAGTTCAAGGCCACCCTGAGATGACATAGTGAATTCCAGGTCAGCCTGGGCTAGAGCAAGACCCTACCTCGAAAAAACAAAAAATAAAAATAAAAAATAAATATAAATAAAAATAAATAAAAAACAAAACAATGACAATAAATATTGGCAAGGACATTGTTGGTGGGAATGTAATGTGGTACAGTCATTGTGGAAATCAGTGTGGAGGTTCCTGAGACAGCTAAAAATAGATTTATCATATGACCCAGCTATACCACTTCTAGGTGTATATCATATGAATGCTTCTCAATACCTTAGAGATACTTGCACAACCATGCTTATTACTGCTCTATTCACAGTATGTAGGAAATGGAACCAGCCTAGATGTCCCTCAACTAATGAATGGATAATGAAGATGAGGTACATTTACACACTGGCATTCTATTCAGTTGTAATGAAAAATGAAATTATGAAATATTCAGAAAAATGGGTGGATCTTGAAAGGATTATTCCAAGTGAGGTAACCCAGGCCCAGAAAGCCAAACATTGCATGTTCATTCTCATATTTAGATGATCCTAGCTACAAATTTTTAGACTTGTATGTAAGTTGGAATAAAAAATTGGTAGCAGAGGCCAGTAAGCTAGAAAGGGGCTATAAGGAAAGAGGAGAGGGGAGACTGAAATGGTATTGTATGTATGTAAGTAGACAAACAGATTACTGGGAGTGGAATAGCCTAAGTGAGATCAGGCAAAGAGACTGAGTAAAAGAAGGATAATGAGCCAGGCATGATGGTGCATGCCTTTAATCCCAGCACTTGGGAGGCAGAGGTAGGAGGATTGCCATGAGTTTGAGGCCACCCTGAGACTACATAGTGAATTCCAGGTCAGCCTGAGCTAGAGTGATACCCTACCTAAAAAAAAAAAAAAAAAAAAAAAAAAAGGAAGGATAAGGGGGGAGGAATAATCAAAATTGAAGATATTGTGGATAAACCATGTGAAAACTTACTTTTTTGAAGTTGGGCATGGTGGCACACACCTTAATTCCAGCACACTTGGGAGGCAGAGGTAGGAGGATTGCCCTGAGTTCAAGGCCATCCTGGGACTACATAGTGAATTCCAGATCAGCCTGGGCTAGAGTGAGACCCTTTCTTGAAAAACCAAAAAAGAAAAAAAATCTTTTTTGGATAATGGCACATGCAGAAGCCATAGACTTTATACTACAAAAATTTCAGTCTAAATGATGGGATACCTTCCAGCAAGGTGTTGGCTAGGGAGGTCTCTGAGGCCCCCAAAACATTACAGGTTATTGGCAAGGCTCTTGGCTTCCCACCTGAAATAGATGGTAAGACCCTATTGCTGAAGACTACAAGTGCCCAGGCTGCAAGGTCACTGAGAAATCAAACTGGGGCCGAGCTGAAAACCTCCTCTTGTACACCAACTGACAGAAAGGTGGAAAAAAGCTGCACTTCATGTAGCCCTATGGGAGACAGAAGCCATCAGCAGTGAAAACAGTGGACACTGCAAGCCTCAAGTTTGGCTAGCAAGGCCAAAAGACCAAATGGGTGCAATAGTGGCATGTCTGTTATGGGGGTATGGTAGTTTGAATATATGTCCCCCAATATATTCAGTATTTTATTAGTTTATAGTTTGCTTCTGCAATCACCTTCCTAGAGGCAATGTCACTGGGGGCCTGTGTGGAGGTGGGTTTGAGATTCCATTGTAAAGATATGCAAAGTGTGCCCAGTAGGAGTTCCTGAAGTGTGCTGTGCCTTTTGGCTGTGGCTTTTGCTCTCTTGTCTGGTCCTGTGAAGACAGGCCCGCTTCTCCTGGCATTATGGAACTTCCCCTGGATTTGTAAGCTTCAATAAATAATATCCCTTCCTCCATAACTGTGCCTGGTCTGGAAGTTCATTTCAGTGAACCTGAAGCTGTCTGATACAGGGGGAAACCAACTGCTCTCTAATTGAACTGGAGGCCTGCTCTATGGGAGGGAATACATGCCTGGTACTGAAAAACTAATCAAAACCCTATGGTCAGAGAGGTAATGTGAATTAGGAGTATAACAGCCTGCTCTTGTCTGGCTAAATGCCAAACTTCCCTATAAGCAGTTTACCTAACATTTATACCCATTTATTAATGATACTCTCACTTTTGGTTAGAGAAGCTTCTCTTTTCAGATGGTGGTGACCATTGGGATGATCCAAACAGGACCATAGTGCTGATAAGAAGTGATAGAGGAGTTCAGCACTGAAACATCTTTATCACACCCTCCAAGGCTTAGGGTCCATTGCAGAAGAGCTGGTGGAAATAATGTAAGAGCCAAAGGAAGGGTAAGACTGCTACAATGCAATTGTCCAGGCAAAAACTGGCCTTGATATTGATGACCTTGCAGTGCCTAGTACTACCTTCACAAGACCCTCATAATAGGAAGAAAAGATGACATCAAAATAAAAGAGACTAAAGGAGAGAGGGAGGGAATATGATAGAGAGTGGATTTGTGAAGGGAAAGTGGGAGAGGTGAGGGAATTATCATGGTTTATTGTCTGTAAGAATGGAAGTTGTTAATTAAAAAAAAAAAAACAGAGGGCTGGAGGAATGGCTTAGTGGTTAAGGCATTTGCCTGCAAAGCCAAAAGACCCAGGTTTGATTCCCCAGGTCCCACGTTAGCCAGGTGCATAGGGGGAGCATGTGTCTGGAGTTCATTTGCAGTGGCTAGAGGCCCTGGCGCATCCATTCTCCTCTCTCTCTCTCTCTCTCTCTCCCCCTTCTCTGTCAAATAAATAAACAAAATACTTTAAAAAAAAAAACCCAGAGAATGCCACTGGAGTTTTGATGGGGGTTGCATTAAATGTGTAAATTGCTTTTGGTAAGATTTCCATTTTCACAATAATGATTCTTTCAATCTAAGAACATGGGATATCTTTCCATTTCCTAGTATCTTCTGCAACTTCTGTCTTGAGTGTTTTTCAGTTCTCATTGTAGAGATCCTTCACTTTCTTAGTTAGGATTATTCCAAAGTACTTTAGCTGCTGGGAGTGGTGGCGCACGCCTTTAATCCCAGCACTTGGGAGGCAGAGGTAGGAGGATCACTATGAGTTTGAGGCTGCCCTGAGACTACATAGTGAATTCCAGGTCAGCCTGAGCTAGAATGAGACCCTACCTAAAAAAAAAAAAAAAAAGTACTTTAGCTTTTTGTTGTTTGTTTTTGTTTTTCGAGGTAGAGTCTCACTCTAGCCCAGGCTGACCTGGAATTCACTTGGTAGTCTCAGGGTGACCTTGAACACACAGTGATCCTCCTACCTCTGATTCCCAAGTGCTGGGATTAAAGGCATGTACCACCATGCCTCACTAAAGTACTTTAGCTTTTTTGAGGCAATTTAAATGGTAGTGATTGGCTGATTTCATCCTCAGTATGTGTGTTGTTAGTATATAGGAAGGCTGATTTCTGTGTGTTTATTTTGTATCTTGCAACATTGCTATAAACATTTATCAGCTCTAACAGTTTGCTGGTAGAGTCTTTAGGGTCCTTTATGTATAGAATCTTATCACCTGCAAATAATGATAATTCAATCCTTTCCTTTCCAATTTGTATTCCTTTTATATGGGTCTCTTGCCTTAGTCCTATAGCTAAGACTTCCATTACTATGTTAAATAAAAGTGGGGACAATGACACCCTTGTCTTGTTCCATATTTTAGTGGAAAAGCTTCAAATTTTTCCCCATTTAGTATTATACTTGCTGTAGGTTTGTCATAAATAGCCTTCATTATGTTCAAATATGTTCCTTCTGTCCCCCGTTTCTGTAGGACTTTCATCATGAAGGACTGTTGGATTTTGTCAAATGCCTTTTCTGCACATATTGAGATGATAATGTGATTTTTGTCCTTCACTCCATGTATATAGTGTATTACATTTATTGATTTGCATAGGTTGAATCATCCCTGCATCTCAGGGATAAAGCCTACTTGGTCAGGGTGAATAATCTTTCTGATATATTCTTGTATTCTGTTTGCCAATATTTTGTTGATAATTTTTACATTTATATTCATGAAGGAGATTGGTCTGTAATTTTCTTTTTTTTTTTTTGTTCTGTTTGTGTTTGGTTTTTGGTATCAGGGTGATGCTGGCTTCATAGAAGGAGTTTGGTCGAATTCCTTCCTTTTCTATTTTATGGAAAAGTTTGAGAAGCAGTGGTGTTAGCTATTCCATGAAGGTCTGGTAAAATTCACCAGTGAATCCATCTGGGCCTGGACTTCTTTTAGTTGGTAGACTTTTTATGCCTGTTTGTATCTCTATACTATTTATAGATCAATTTAAATGGTTTATCTCATCTTTGTTTAATTTTGGTAGGTCATATAAATCAAAGAAATCATCTATTTCTTTCAAATTTTCAAACTTTGAGGCTTAATGTATGTCCTTATGATTTTCTGAATTTCTTTGGTATCTCTTGTAATGGTGCTTTTTTCATCTCTAATTTTATTAGTTTTTGTCTCCTCTCTTTCTTCTGGTCAGATTTTCTAAGGGCTTATCAATCTTGTTTATACTTTCAAAGAATCAACTCTTTGTTTCATTGATTCTTTGGGTTTTTTAAAATTTTATTTCATTAATTTCTGCAATAATCATTTTTAATATTTATTTTTATTTATTTGAGAGAGAGAGAGAGAGAGAGAGAGGAAGAGGCAGAGAGAAAGAGAGAATGGGCACGCCAGGGCCTCCAGCCACTGCAAACAAATTCCAGACCCATGTGCTCCCTTGTGCATCTGGCTTAAGTGGGTCCTGGGGAAATGAACCAGGGTCCTTAGTCTTAGCCAGGCAAATGCCTTAACTGCTAAGCCATTCCCCCAGCCCCATAATCTTTATTATTTCTTCTCATCTACTGATTTTTTATTTGCCTTGTTCTTTTTCCAAGGTCTTAAGGTGAATCATTATATTGTTTATTTGGGAATGCTCTAATTTTTTAATATAGTCATTTAGAGCTATAAATTTCCCTCTTAGGACTGTCTTCATTGTGTCCCAAAGGTTTTGGTAAGTTGTATTCTCATCATCATTTCATTGTATGGATTTATTGACTTCCTTTTTTATTTCTTCAATGTCCCATTCAACATTCAATAGGGTACTGTTTAGTGTCCATGAATTTCTGTATGCTCTGTAGTTTTTCTTGTTGCTGATTTGTAGTTTAATCCCACCATGGTTAGATAGAGTATAAAGGAGTATTTCAATTTTCCTGTATTTGTTAAGAATTGCTTTATGTCCTAATATATCATCAATTTTAGAGAATGTCCCATGTGCTGCTGAGAAAAATGTATATTCTGCAGCATTTGAATGGACTGTTCTGTAGATATCTGTTAGGTTCATTTGTTCCATGACATCATTTAATCCAGATGTCTCTCTGTTTATTTTTTGCTGGGATGACCTGTCAATTGATGATAGTGGGGTATTGAAGTCACCCACTACAATTGTGTTTGGTGTTATCTGTGACCTTAAGTCTAATAGTGTTCATTTGATGAAATTGGGAGCCCTCATATTAGGTGCATGTAAATGTAGGATTGAAATGTGCTCCTGTTGGAGTGTTCCTTTAATCAGTATAAAGTGACCTTCTTTGTCTTTCCTCAGTAATGTTGCTTTGAAGTCTATCCTGTCAGATATAAGGATAGCAACACATCCTTGTTTCCTAGGCCCATTTGCTTGAAATACCATTTCCATCCTTTCACCCTAAGACAGTGTTGTTGCAGTCAGGTTCTCATTGCTGATAGAAATCACACAACCAAAAGCAGCCTGTGGGAAAAAAAGAGGTTTATTTTGGCTTGCAGGCTGAAGGGGGAAGCTCCATGATGGCAGGGAAAAGGATGGCATGAGCAGAGGGCAGACATCACCCCATGGCCAACATCAGGTGGACAATAGCAACAGGAGAGTGTGCCAAACACTGGCAAGGGGAAACTGGCTATAAAACCCATAAACCCACCCCAACAATACTCTGCCTCTAGGAAGCTTTAATTTCCAATTGCCATCAGCTGGGGAGACTAGCATTCTTCTATGATTTTGATGAAAATGCCTACTATGCCTTTGGAGTGAAATTCTTCTACTATACTCTTTAATTCTTTTTATTTATTTATTTATTTTTTTGAGGTAGGGTCTCACTCTAGCTCAGGCTGACCTGGAATTCACTATGTAGTCTCAGGGTTGGCCTTGAACTCTCAGCAATCCTTCTACCTCTGCCTCCCAGGTGCTGGGATTAAAGGCATGCACCACCACAACTGGCTATACTCTTAATTCTTATGTTTGATCTTTTCATAGTGTCCCGAATATTTTGAAATTCCCATTCATACCTTCCTATTAGTTTGTCTTTCTCTTTGTTGGACTCTACTAGATCTGCCACCTGGTCTTCTAGTTTAGATATTCTTTTCTCTTCTACTGGTGAGACTTTCCAGGTTTTTTTTTTTTTTTTTTTTTTTTTTTTGTTTTTTGTTTTCTGAGGTAGGGTCTCACTCTAGCTCAGGCTGACCTGGAATTCACTATGTAATCTCAGGGTGGTCTCAAATTTCCACAGATTTTATTTTACTGACTGTGGTTCTCAATGCTAGAATTTCTGCCTTGTTTTTCTTCAGTATTTCTATTTCCTTACTCATGTCTTGTAATTACCTCCTTATTTCATTAAGCTGGTTTCCTGTGTTCTCTTTCAGGAGTTTATTTTCTTCTTTAATTCCTTTGATTTCTTTGAGTATAGATAAAATCATTTTTAAAAAATCTTTGTCAGGCATTTCATCTAAAACAGTCTGAATGGGGGTCATTTCTGATGGATTTATAATTTTGGGTGGGATTCTATTGATTTTATTCTTTGTTTTTCTTTTATTATAATGTAGTGATTTTTGCATCCTGAGTTGATTTGATGTTTGCATTTTCTAATTATCTGCACTGTTCTTAGATGTGGAAACCTAACTTTATGTACCTTCAGGGTAGGAGTTTAATGTGCCAAATTGTAGTGCCCGTGCTACCACCAAGACCCTGAGCTGGGCGAGGTGCCGAGGATTGAAGAGACAATCTCTGGGTCATTCGTGCTTCAAGAATGCCATTTATTGAAGTCCGAGGGTGATATATATACAGCCTTACAGCACTATGGAAATGTACCAGGGTCAGAAGGTCATGTTCTCATATCCTGTTGCTTATGTTCTCCTATCCTGTTGCTTAAGTTCTCCTATCCTGTTGTTTACGTTCTCCTATCCTGTTGTTTATGTTCTCCTATCCTGTTTACATTCTCCTATCCTGTTGCTTAAGTTCTCCTATCCTGTTGTTTACATTCTTCTATCCTGTTGTTTATGTTCTCCTATCCTGTTGCTTAAGTTCTCCTATCCTGTTGTTTACGTTCTCCTATCCTGTTGTTTACATTCTTCTATCCTGTTGTTTACGTTCTCCTATCCTGTTGCTTAAGTTCTCCTATCCTGTTGTTTACATTCTCCTATCCTGTTGTTTACGTTCTCCTATCCTGTTGTTTACGTTCTCCTATCCTGTTGTTTACGTTCTCCTATCCTGTTGTTTACGTTCTCCTATCCTGTTGTTTACATTCTCCTATCCTGTTGTTTACATTCTCCTATCCTGTTGTTTACATTCTCCTATCCTGTTGTTTAATGTTAAGCAAGAGCCAGCTGGGGCAAACGGAACTTGTGTTTAGGCCAGGAAATGGGAGTGGAACAGGATGTTTTTAGGCAACCAATCCTTGGTCATGTCAGTCAAGCAGGGCAGCAGACTCCCCGGGAGGGAGGGTGGACCCCACAGGTCCCCCTTCCTTAAATACAAATGAGCATCTGTCTTAGGTTGCCTCGGACGTCGACATCTATCTTACCCATCATGGAGAAGCCTGCCCAGGCCCCGCAGACTCTCTGTCTTAGGTTGATAGACATCCCCAGGTCTTACCCGTCATTGATTACTCATTTATCTTGTAAGCTCACCATACTTGAGCAGTGGGGTTATCTGCTGTCAGAGACATCAGAACCTGTTTGGTCTGAAATTGGCGCTGGGCTTGAGTTTTTGCCATACAGCAGAGACAGACCAAAGACAAAGCCACACCACCCAGGGCAATTAGCCCTAGGGCCATAGATCCACTCCATTCCTAAAAGAGACAGCCTGCACAGAAGCTGGCGTAACGCAAATGTGGTGGTATAGAGGAGTAAAGGTCACCATATGTGTTTCCCAAAGTAAATCTATTTGCTCTTGTAGTGGAGCTGTTTGTTGATTTAGATTTAGTATACCCAATTGTATGAGAGGATTTAAATGATTTTGAGTGTTGAGTGCAGAAGCTACTTCCCCTGAGAGCAAGTCCACAGTGCTCACTGTAACAGCAGATTGGGAAAGGGCTACACCAGCAACAGTAGCTGCAGTGGCAGTGGTGGCAGTTGCAGCAATGATAGCTGCAGATATACCAAAGTCTCTTTTCTGCCAGGTGAGAATCAGCTGCATCTGTCAAGTCTTCACTGCTGGGTGAGAATCAGCTGCATCTGTCAAGTCTTTAGGTGGCAGTCCTGTGAAGAACAATTGAGGATATCTCCTGAAGGAGTTTCATTAGTCCCAGATATGCTGTAAACCATGCACAGAACAGTTGATGGAATTAGGTGAAAAGTCTGCAATTGACCATGGGCTTAGATTAAGGCATCCAGTAGAATCATCAAAGGAATTGGAAGAGTTAAGTTGAGAATAGTTAAGCTTGAGAACAAAGCACATGAAATTCTTAACAGAATAGATAAAAGTTAAATTGGCTTTCTCTGGATCAAGATGCACAGCAGGCATTCCTAAGCTTAAATTAATACTCACAAACCCAGGCCAAATCTGGGCATTCCAGGCCACTGGCATCAGTACCGATGGGTTCTTGACGAATGCCCAATAGGTCCCCTGTTGGCTCAATGGCAGGGTCCACAACAGCCCAAACACAACACTCAGGAACCCAAATTGGATTTTCTCCATCCTGTGGAAAAACACAAACAGACCCTCGGGCCCTAATTAACACTGGATTTGGCCCTTTCCATTTGCCCATAGAAAGATCTTTCCATTTAGTCAGAGGCTTAGCTTGCGTAGGTGCATGCCAATGGCAATCAGCCACCGAGCGGCCATGAGCATCCACCGTTAAGAAATTTAAAATGAGCTGGGCGTGGTGGTGCATGCCTTTAATCCCAGCACTCGGGAGGCAGAAGTAGGAGGATCGCCATGAGTTCAAGGCCACCCTGAGACTACATAGTTAATTCCAGGTCAGCCTGGGCCAGAGTGAGACCCTGCCTCAAAAACCCAAAAAAAAAAAAAAAAAAAGAAATTTAAAATGTATAATGTTAAGGAGAGAAAGGAATGAGGTGAACCAAGGTGATCCCCTAGGTCCCCCCTTTTTATTTTTATTAAATAAGTTTTGAGGGTCCGATGAACCCATTCCACCACAGCTTGACCTTGAGGGTTATATGGGATGCCTGTTTTATGTAAAATATCAAAATCAGTACAAAATTTTGAAAAGCCTGCACTGGTATAAGCGGGCCCATTGTCTGTCTTAATCTGTTTGGGCAGACCCATGTAAGAGAAGGCTTGCAAGCAATGCGACTTGACATCTTTAAGTTTCTCTCCTGAATGAGCTGAGGCAAAAATTAAATGAGAATAAGTGTCTACAGAAACATGTACAAATTGTAGTTTTCCAAAGGCAGGGACATGAGTTATGTCCGTTTGCTAGACATGGTTGGGTATAAGACCTTTGGGGTTGACACCTAGATGAGGAACATTGAGGAATTCAACACAGGTAGGACAGTGTTTGACTATCTGAATGGCTTGTTCTCTGGAAATGCCTGTGTGGAAGTGGAGTGATCCTGCAGGAAGATGAAAACGTTGATGAAGAATTTGAGCCTTATCAAAATCAGATGAAATACTAAGGGTGGCAATTTGAGTCTGTAGATCTGCCATGCGATTGCCTGCACTAAGAGGCCCTGCCAGAGGTATATGGGATCTAAGATGCCCCACAAAAACTGAGCGTTCCCTTAGCAAAGCTTATAATTGTGAAAGATGGTCTTGAACTTTAGAGACTGGCACAACATAGGCAGACATCTCCAAAGGACATACAATGTGAGCTACGTATTGGCTGTCAGTGTAGATATTTAAAGGTTCAGGTGGCAAAAGCTGTAGGGCTAAAAGTATGGCCAAAATTTCTGCCACCTGGGCGGATTTTTGTGGTACTGGTATTCTTTTTATGACTGGATGAGAAACAATGGCAGCAATTCCATGAGAAGAGCCATCTGTAAAAACTACTCATGCTTTAGGAATAGGATTTAGGACCATAATCTTTGGGAAAATGACTGGATGTATCTTAAAAATGTAACCAGAAGATCAGGGGGATAATGGTTATCAAAGATGCTGGACGTTGAGGACAAAAAGATAGTCCAGTCATCATCATTATTTTGAAGCCATACTAGCTGACTATGAGCAAAGGGTGTAACAATATTTTCAGGTTCCTTGCCAAAGATTTGCAAGCATGTTTTTTGGGCTTTGAATAATAAGGCAATTACTGCTTGTGGATAGGACATTACTACCTTAGAGGGAGATGCTTGTGAGTGGACCCACAGAATAGGTCCTGTTTGCCAGAAAAACTGCAGTAGGGGCATGCTTAGAGCAAAATACTAACAGAGACAAAGGCTTAGAATAGTCTACATAATTCAGATGAGCCTCATTTATTGCTTTTTGGGTAAGTTGATACACTCTCGTCCAGCTCTAGTGAGAGCCCGAGGGGAAGTTGGATCTGAGTCCCCTTGCAGAATATCAAAGAGAGGACGAAGCTGTCCTGTGGAAATTTTAAGGCTAGGCCTAATCCAATTAATATCCCCTAAAAGCTTTTGAAAATCATTTAATGTTTTTAGTGCATCCAGCCTGAGTGTGACTTTCTGAGGGCGGATACCGTTCTTAAGTAACTGATGACCCAAATATTGATAGGGAAAATCTTTCTGAACCTTCTCTGGGGCAATTTGTAACCCAGCTAGTTGTAGTGTGTTCTGGAGATCTCCAAAGGCTTCCAATAGGATATGTTCCTGTTCAGCAGCTAACAAAATATCAACCATATAATGAATGATATATAGCTGAGGATACTTATTGTGAACAGGCTCAATTGCCATGGATACATACATTTGGCAAATAGTAGGACTATTGGCCATGCCCTGAGGTAAGACAACCCATTGATATCTCTTAGAAGGTTCTCTTAAGTTAACCGATGGCAGACTAAAAGCAAACCTAGGGCTATCACTTGGATGCAGAGGAATAGTAAAAAAACAAAAAACAAAAAAAAAAAACACTCTTTTAAATCAATAACAAGCAGATTCCAATTTTTTGGGATAGCCACAGGGGAGGGAAGGCCAGGATGAGCAGCTCCCATTAACACCATAGTTTTATTGACTTCTCTTAAATCCTGGAGCAGCCTCCATTTGCCTGATTTTTTCTTAATTACAAAAATAGGAGTATTCCAAGGCGAAGTAGAGGGGACAATACGTCCAGCCTGAAGTTGCTCCTGCACTAGTGCATGGGTAGCCTCCAATTTGATAGTAGTAAGGGGCCATTGCTCTACCCATACAGGCTCATCATTCTTCCAAGTAATGGGAATGGGTGGAATTGTTGGAGGCATACGAGCAATGGCCCCTAGGAAAAATGTCCTAGTCCTCTCTTATCTCCTGGGGCTCTCTGAACAAGCGCCTTGTCTGCTACAGGCTGTGGATCTCCTTGTAAATCGTTTCCTAGGCCTTTTCCTGGGCAGTAACCTCGCAATTTCAACATCTCTTGAAACAGTTGAGTCGTAAGGACGGCTCCCATTCCATCTAATATGTCCCTTCCCCACAGGTTAATGGGAATATGGGGCAATAAAAAGGGCTGGAATAAGCCTGAATGACCTTCTTGGTCCCTCCAGGGCAACAGCTGAGAGCTACGGCGGGGTGCCGTAGCAATGCCTACTCCTTGCAAATTGGTATTGGAGTCCTGAGAAGGCCAGGAATTAGGCCAACGTTTCAAGGAAATGATAGAAGTATCAGCCCCGGTATCTAAAAGCCCTTGGAATGGCCGGCCATCAATTACAAGCTCCATCATAGGTCTGGAGTCAAGAGTGGATACCCAACAGGCCATAGGATTGCCCATAGAGTTGAAACCATCCTCCCCTCTTTCCCTTTTTCTAAAAGGATTGTTAGTAGCAAATTTTGGTAATAATATCAACCGAGAAATCCTAGCATCTTGCAGTATAACTGTAATTCCCTTGTTGGCCTCGACCATGATCTTAATTTCTCCTTGGCTATCCTCATCGATGATTCCTGGTATAACCTTGACTCCCCTCATCAAAACACTGCTTCTTCCAAGTACTAATCCCATGGATCCCTTTGGTAAAGGGCCCTTGACCCCAGTGCCTAGAGCCTGAGGGCCCATTTGAGGAGTTAATATTGCTCGGGTGGCGGAACAGAGGTCCAATCCTGTACTCCCTGGGGTGCCTCTGAGAAGATCTTGGATACAAAAGGGTTTCTGCTGGGAACAAACTGAATAGGGTGAGTAGCAGGCGTGTCCATGGCCCTGTACACCTGCTGTTGAGGGGCCCGAGGAGGCCCCTCCCCCTGTTTCCCTGAATCGGATTGCCTGCTGCATCCCACTTTGATCGGCACTCACTGCTCCAATGATGCCCCTTATGGCATTTAGGGCATAATCCAGGCGGGAGTCGTGGAGGTGCAGGAGGAGCTGCACCCCCTTGAGGGCAATTCTTTCTAAAATGTCCAGCCTGCCCGCAACCGAAACATGTCTTAGGCCTGGCTCCTAAATCAGTTCTCCTGTCAAATCGTCTCATGGCAGAAGCTATAACCTGACCCATTATATTATTCCCATCTGTCTCTACAAATACGAATGAAATCATTGAGACTTTTGCTAGTATGAGGTCTCAGAGCCTCCTTGCAATATCTATTAGCATTTTCAAATGCCAGCTGCTTTACTACAGGCATAGCTGTCTCTACGTCTCCAAACATTCTCCCAGCTAATTGAAGAAGACGATCGACAAATTCAAAATATGGCTCGGAGGGCCCTTGAAGAACTATAGATAATTGATCTCCAGCAGACTTATTAGGCAAGGCCTTCCAGGCTCTAGTGGCAGCCATGCTAATTTGTGCATATACAGCAGGGTCATATAAAATTTGTTGCTGCAAATCGGCATACTGCCTGGCTCCTATTAGCATGACCAAATTTCTACTGGGGAATCCAGTGGCCTCATTATGTTGTGCTGTTTGTTTACAGAGCTCCTGGAATTCTCCTCGCCACAATAGGTAATTACCTCCAGACAAGGTGGCATGGCATAGCTGTTGCCAGTCAATAGGAGTGGAATTTAGAGCTCCAAAAGATTCAAAAATAGCCAGGGTAAAAGGAGCATGGGCCCGTATGCTGTCACAGCCTCCTTTAATTGCTTAATGTCTTTAAAATTTAGAGGGATATGTTGTCTTTGTGCCTGTCCCAGTGCATTAGTAGTTTCTATAACAGGAAATGCCACCCCTCCCTCAGGTCCCTCTAAAGGGGCAGATGGCTTACAGGGAGAGAAGTTAGAGTTATACACAGGAGGACGTTCTGTGAGAAATGTGAGAGGCAGTGGCGGCATAGGCCGGTCAGTGGGAATGAGCCTTTTAATTTTCTTTCTTAAGGTTTTTATGTCGTTTTCTAAATTTTTTTCTTCCTTAGAGTCCTCATTGCTAGAAGAAAGTGAGGAATCAGAGGAGGACTTATCAGAATTCTGAAAAAATTTAATTGACTCCTGTTCTTGAGTTTCAGTGAAAAGCCATTCCGTCTCGGCCAATTGCTCTTTTATGTTTTCTTTATCACTAATGAGAGCATCCTTAACCAAGTGCCACAATGAGAAGGTAGCTATAGGAATGCTCTCGGGTCCCTCCCTATGAAGGGTCTTCTGGAAATCAAGTTTCACTTGTTCCCAGACAGAAACATTAAGGCCCCCGATACCAAAAACCAAGGGCTCACCTTTTGCAAAATCTTAATAATATCTCTTGCTGTAATATGTTTAATGCCCGTTCTTTGTTTCCTTAGCAATTCAACTAACTGATCTACTAGCAATGAATGAGAGCTAGCGGTACCCATTTTCAATGCGCTCCTCTCTTACCTCTTCTACAGCTGTGTAGCCTTCAGCAGCGATCCTGCAGCAGTTTTCCTTCTTTCCCAGTCTCGGTGGAACCTCCAGTTGTAGTGCCCGCACTACCACCAAGACCCCGAGCTGGGCAAGGTGCCGAGGATTGAAGAGACAATCTCTGGGTCATTCATGCTTCAAGAATGCCATTTATTGAAGTCCTAGGGCGATATATATACAGCCTTACAGCACTGTGGAAATGTACCAGGGTCAGAAGGTCATGTTCTCACATCCTGTTGCTTACGTTCTCCTATCTTGTTGCTTAAGTTCTCCTATCCTGTTGTTTACGTTCTCCTATCCTGTTGTTTACGTTCTCCTATCCTGTTGTTTACGTTCTCCTATCCTGTTGTGTTGCAGACCTTGAGCCAAACTGCAACCATTTGGAGGAAGAAGCCTCCACTCTTTGTGTTAAGATTTCAGCTTCCTGAGTTCTTGTGAAATTTACCAAGCCTTCCCAAAAAGCCTACTTTGATCTGTAGATAAGAACAAGGTGTAACCTAAAGATGTGTATCTTAACAAACAGGATTGATGTAACTCCGCCCTGCCTGTGATCTCAACACAGACATTCTTGTAAACATCTGTGAGGCCTGTCACTCAAGAGGCCCCCGCCCCTCTTTCCTCATCAATCAAAACCTCTGGTAGCCATAAAATCCATTTGGCAGCCATAAATCCCATTTGCCTTCTTCCTGCCTCTCCTATATATACCTCTGTATGAATAATAATAAATGAAGCCTTGACTGGAGTTTGAAGCAGGGCTTCTTTCTTTGTTCCTGTTTGTTCCCCATCCAGGTTTAGCCTCCCCTCAAGCCTCTGTTGATCCCCGCCGGCCAGGGCAAGTGGCGCCCAAACGTGGGGCTTGAGGTACGAGGACTGACTTGGACGTCGCAAGGAAGGACGGCCGTCTCTTCAGCATTGGATTGCCACCTCGTTGGTGAGTGAAGATCCGCAGTGGGTCACTGCAGGAAAGCCCACCTGTAATACAGACCTGGGTAAGGTAAGAATAGCGACGCATGTCTCGGGACAAACCATATATGTTCATAGTTTATGAACATCAAGGCACAAAGAAAATCGGGTGATCCCTTGGGGACATCCTCCCCCTGGGATTAACAGGCCCATTGTGGCCACCTCCCCAATGAGGAAATAGTCTCCTCACTGACGGACTAGGCGAAGTTTCATATGGTTGCCTCGCCATTAAAAAACTAGGCAGAGTTTGCCTCCCCAGTTAGGGAAAAAGCAAACTTTCCCTTTCTCCATCAGAGAAAGGTAAAAGAGGGGCTGGCCTCCCCAGTGAGAAAGTAATCTCCCCACTGACGAGATATAATGTAAAGAAAAAACAAACTTTCCCTTTCTCCATCAGAGAAAGGTAAATTAACAGGCCCACAGGGGCTGGCCTCCCCACTGAGGGATTAGGCGAGGTGTAATGTAAAGAAAAACAGACTTTTTCTATCTCAAAGAAAAAGACAGATCTCCCTCTCAGACACTGTCTTCTTATTTCGTTCTTTGTTTTCGGTTTGAGCCATCGCGTGGACTTGAATCAAGGCGACAGGGCAACTGAAGTCTCTTGGCCAGGGCTACTCTCTGGCATTGACTGAAGGCCCCGAGCTCATTGTTCAAGTCCCGACAGCCCGACCGGGTGTTGGCAACAACCTTCTATCTATTTCTCTTCACAATTTACAAACTGGTTACGCATCGGCCAGTAAAAGCCTCTAGGGCGGCTGCCGGACTCTTAAACTTGCGGTCAGGCTTGTGTTTGGGACCACCGGGGAATCCCCCGGGCTATTTATAGCCCAGGAATGTTGCCCTCTGGTCTTGGCGTTTCTAAACTTTCTCTGTCGTGAGGAACACTAGCTTTCATCAAAATGTGGCTGCTAGCTTGAGCTGTGACAAGCTGACAGGTCTGGCAGAGCTGCTCAAAAACCACCGGCAGCAACAAAGACAAAAAGCTCACACCTGGGGGGCAGGGCTCAAGCTCCTGCAGGTTTCTCTTTTCAGCAAATGTTAAACAAACTGGAATTGTTTATTCAAGGGCTTAAGGTGCTTAAGATGCAGGGGACCCATGTTAAATTTTTTGTTCTCTTAAAAAATGTTTGTCCATGGTTCCCCCAAAAAAGACACTATCAATGAGTAACGATAGAGTCACATTGGTGATTGTTTAAAAGATTTTTATCGCCTTCTCCTATTGAAACCTGATTAGTGACATCCTTCAGTCTCACTATCAGATAAGCCCCTTCCCCCTTCTCCATTCACAGCTGGATGCAAAGCCCAGACTCCAGGGGCGTGCCTACCCCACCTGGGCTCAGGCGGCCTCCAGCCACACTGGCCCAGCAAGGTAAACAAGGAGATAATAGGTTTATTTAAAAAAAGGGGGCTCTTTCTTAGCTTCGCTGGCTTGCAGAGTTTGGGGACTACTAACAAAATACAAAAAAACAGTCTCAAATAGATATAGACTTCTTAAAAGTATTTACAACTGTTTTAAGTTCACTTTTGCCTCTCTATGCTTTTCTGGGACTACTAACAAAATTTCAAAATATGGGTAAATGCCAAATTATTATAAGTAGATATGGACTTCTTATAAGTATTTACAACTGTTTTAAGCTTACTTTGTCTCTCTGTGCTTTTCTGGGACTACTAACAAAATTTCAAAATATGGGTAAATGCCAAATTATTATAAGTAGATATGAACTTCTTATAAGTATTTACAACTGTTTTAAGCTTATTTTGTCTCTCTATGCTTTTCTGGGACTACTAACAAAAAAACAGTTTCAAGAATTATATTTAAATTTAAATATGTGCTTAATACTAAATTTGTTTAAAAAATTTTTAATAATGTTCAAATCTACTTTCATAATTTAAATGTGTGTCAAAAGTCAAGTCTGATCTACTCTTTAAAGATATTTCATAAGGCCTTTTTTTTTTTTTAAAGCCTCATAGTAAAAACAATAAAAGTTTTCATTGGTAATAATAAGATAAACTGACTAAAAAAGTTAAACTGGAAAAAAAAAACTTTAAATGTTGGTAACTATTTAATGAAAAAGATTATTACAAAGTGGTTACATGATTTGTAAATAAAAATATGTAACTGTAGATATTAAGTAAACTTAAACAAAAGGTTAAAGACAAAACACTTAACCAGATTACAGATCTTTTTAGATACAATAAAGTGATTATTAACCTAGGGCTTACATCAAACTAATAAAAGCATGGCTCTAGCTGATAGCAGGTTACTATGGTATTCAATTTGTAAACTTAAAACTTTAGCTTGTTGATATTAATCTGGTCATGATGATGGTTTAAAAAACACTAAATTTAGAGTACCCAATAAAGTTAATTAAGTTCCTATTTGTCAACATTTTAACTATATCTTAAGGTTAAAATTGGTTCATTAATATTTCTCTCACATGGTTAATATAGCTAATATACAAAAAATTCCTAACATCTCCCTCCATTGGCACACCAGTAGCTACCCAAGACCTCTTAATGTAACCTGTGACAATTGTTTCCTATCCAACTGTGTTTTCAAAACATCCAACCCTGGGGTCCCCAGCACTCAGACCAGTCTGGTGAGTACCTGAGCGCTCTTTCTCTCTCTCTTTCTCCTTTTTAAATTTGGTTCTGAAGCATGCATAGCTTTTCTTGGGCCCTCTGTTTCTGTCATATTCGTGTGTCTATGTTATTGGGCCCTCTGTTTCTGTCATATTCGTGTGTCTGTGTTATTGGGCCCTATGTGTTTCTGTCATATTTGTGTGTCTGTATGTTGTTTCCCTATGGATGGACGCTTCTCCCTTGACTTAATAACATGGGACAGTTCCCTTCCCCCTCTTTAGGACAAAAATCAAGGACATCGCTCAAAAAAAAATGGAGTATTTATTTCTGTTCCTCTAAATGACTATCAAAAGACACCCTTCGCTGGGCGTGGTGGCGCACGCCTTTAATCCCAGCACTCGGGAGGCAGAGGTAGGAGGATCGCCGTGAGTTCGAGGCCACCCTGAGACTACATTGTGAATTCCAGGTCAGCCTGAACCAGAGTGAGACCCTACCTCGAAAAAAAAAAAAAAAAAAAAAAAAAAAAAAAAAAAAGACACCCTTCATTCAAATATTAAAAAAAAAATGTTTTCTGTCCTAGAAACAGACATCCAGACCAGATCCCATACATCGTGACCTGGAAAAATTTAATTAACCCCCCACCCTTTCTTCACTCCTTTCTTCACAGGTGCTGGCGGCCACAGCCAAAAAAGACACCAAGCCCACCGCTGAAGCCTCGGTCCCAATTCTTGTGTGGGGGAGGGAATGGGGACTGGGAGTTACATCTCAGGTCAATAAATGGTTTACAAAATTTGTCTGTTACAAGGATCAGAGGCTCCCATGGCTGAGTATCTCTAAAAGGTCCTACAGGTATAAAAACTCCCCAAAAGCTATGTTATTGGACTGATTAAAATTTTTCTCAAACTTTTTCATCACAGATAGATATTGATTAAAAGCTGTCAGTCAGGATAGATGCTCTAAAAAATGCTGTTATGTATTTAAAAAGGCAGGTTGTCAATCTGGTGGTTCAAAAGCAATTGTTCTGTCATGTAAATTATCAATTCATAAGTATTACTCCTTTATCCTACAATGTGACTGCTACTGTATGGTAAAAGTTTGAAATCATATTTGGGGTATTTAAAATCTTAATAATCTTAACATAGATTTACAAGGTTTACAAAAAAAAATCTGTTATTTCATATAGTCATTTATCTTTTGGTGATCCTGCTAAGGCTGCAAAAAAATTTTTTTTGATGCCTTAAGTATCTCCCAAGCAGTTTCTTTCTCAGATTCTCATTTGGCTTAAGCAGGGGGGAATTTACTGCTGGGCAAACAAACAAGCATAGATTGCAAAGTTAGAGGTCAACACATTCCTTAGCTAGTTAGGCCTGGGTTTAATAAATGTCTGATTCTATAATGACAGTACTGTCATCTGGCTATTAAATGATGTCTCCAAAGCAAAAAAAAAAAAACATTAACTTGGTTTACAACAGTTTCAACATGCACGAATGGCTGTGCCTGAGTCAGGCAAGCAAACAATGTTACAGAGACTGAATGTAGCGGCTTCCAGAGCTCAAGTGTTCCAGCAGCTCAACAGGTCCACTATCACAGACTGGAGCTGGCAAGCTCAATCGCGACTGAGGACTTGCCTCTAGCTGAGACCTTCCCCTAACAATGAATGTAAACCCTATAGCCACTGTAAGCCCTGTAAATTTGTTTACCTAATGTCTGTAAAACATATAGTCTCTGTAAACCCTATAGCCACTGTAAGCCCTGTAAATTTGTTTACCTTTTATAATCATTCTAGGCATGTTGGCCAAGGTTTAATACTCCAAGCCTCCGGGAACTGCATAAGCATTCAGACTTATGCACCCCCTAGGGGGATGGGTACCAATGTGGGTGTGGAAAAACACAAGGGAAGGTCTTACTGACCACATCTGAATTCCCTGAGAGAAAAAACCTGACTTGCATGGAGGTTGGTACCATACATAATAATTATATAGGCCCTGCCTCCCCTCCCCAAAAGGTACCAAGGGCCAAATCTGTGGGCGATAAAAAATGACCCACAGGAGGAGCTAGGTCACTACTCCCCCACTTGGTTAAAGCCCACCGCCTGACTGCGGGCCTCCCCCTGTCTTGTATAAAAGAAGGGAGGAGATGTTGGAGACCTTGAGCCAAACTGCAACCATTTGGAGGAAGAAGCCTCCACTCTTTGTGTTAAGATTTCAGCTTCCTGAGTTCCTGTGAAATTTACCAAGCCTTCCCAAAAAGCCTACTTTGATCTGTAGATAAGAACAAGGTGTAACCTAAAGATGTGTATCTTAACAAACAGGATTGATGTAACTCCGCCCTGCCTGTGATCTCAACACAGACATTCTTGTAAACATCCATGAGGCCTGTCACTCAAGAGACCCCCGCCCCTCTCTCCTCATCAGTCAAAACCTCTGGTAGCCATAAAATCCATTTGGCAGCCATAAATCCCATTTGCCTTCTTCCTGCCTCCCCTATATATACCTCTGTATGAATAATAATAAATGAAGCCTTGACTGGAGTTTGAAGCAGGGCTTCTTTCTTTGTTCCTGTTTGTTCCCCATCCAGGTTTAGCCTCCCCTCGAGCCTCTGTTGAACCCCGCCGGCCGGGGCACTGTTGCTTAAGTTCTCCTATCCTGTTGTTTATGTTCTCCTATCCTGTTGCTTAAGTTCTCCTATCCTGTTGTTTATGTTCTCCTATCCTGTTGTTTATGTTCTCCTATCCTGTTGTTTATGTTCTCCTATCCTGTTGTTTATGTTCTTCTATCCTGTTGTTTATGTTCTCCTATCCTGTTGTTTATGTTCTCCTATCCTGTTGCTTAAGTTCTCCTATCCTGTTGTTTACGTTCTCCTATCCTGTTGTTTACGTTCTCCTATCCTGTTGTTTACGTTCTCCCATCCTGTTGTTTACGTTCTCCTATTCTGTTGTTTACTGTTAAGCAAGAGCCACCTGGGGCAAATGGAACTTGTGTTTAGGCTGTAGGGACCCCCTGTGGGCCCCCCTATGGGGATAGTCGACCAGACCCAAGGACACTCACACGGAGAACTCTCAATGCAAGCTGCAAGAGGTTTTATTTAGACCGATGCATCGGGGCTCGACACAGGGTCCTCACGCAGGAGGAGTGAAGAGCCCTGAGGAGCAGTTAGGCAGAGCTTTTATAGGAGAAAACCATAAATATGTTACAATTTGGGGGCTTTCCAAACACGGTTGATGCCCCCAGGTGGTGAGGCACTTTCAGGGACCAGAGTTGTTTATTAACCTTAGTTCCTGGAACTGGGGCTCTGTTTCAGCCCCAAGGTCATAAGATGTTTCAACAGGATAAGGCCCCAGCTGCAAAACCATAAGATAACGACTTCTTCATCATCTGGGTTACATTGTTCTTTCTCTGTGCATGGGTAAACAACTGCAAACTTTGTAACTTTTCAGAACAAACAACTTATGTTTTGTTCAGAAAGTCACGTCCTCATGGGTGCATTTGTTACAGACTGTTTGTCTTTAGGTAAAATGGCTGTCTTTCTTTTGCGCGAGCAAACAAGCAATTGTATAGGAACCAGTAAAGCACATCAGTTTTCAGTTTTGTTTCCCTTCAAGCAAGCAATTGTACAGAAGCTAATGAAGCAGATTAGTTATGTTCTTTTTAATCTTTCAAGGCCAGGAAATGGGAGTGGAACAGGATTTTTTTTTTTTTTTTGGTTTTGCAAGGTAGGGTCTCACTCTGGTCCAGGCTGACCTGGAATTAACTCTGTAGTCTCAGGGTGGCCTCAAACTCTCGGCAATCCTCCTACCTCTGCCTCCCGAGTGCTGGGATTAAAGGTGTGTGCCACCATGCCCGGCTTGGAACAGGATTTTTTAGGCAAACAATCCTTGGTCATGTCAGTGAAGCAGGGCAGCAAACTCCCTGGGAGGGAGGGTGGACCCCACACCAAGTGTAGTTTTTGTATTCCAAGCCAACTGTAGAAGTAATCCTAGGTGTTTAGTTTGCCTGCTATTCAAGTATTGTAGTGGGCCGGGTGGAACAATTTATGGCAAATTCTAAAATTTAACTGATCAATATAGATTTTCAATCAAAACCATCCCAGAGTATACAAATGTTGGGATTAAGACAAACAGATAACCTTATAAAGCCAAAATCTCTAAGGGCGTGTGTTGCTCTACACCCTTAATCCTGTCAGCAGGGAGGTTGAGATTTCTGTTCTGAAATGGGTTCCAGGTCAGCCTGGGTCTGAGTAAGACCCTGCCCCCAACAATGACAGAATAAAAGGACAAAGGCCCTATAAATCTGAAAGCATCAAAGGCAACAATAGTTGAAAGGATAAACAGAATAGTTACAAAGTAAAAGTATATAGATAGAAATGTAAAGAATGTAAGCAAGAAATGCCCAAACTAAAGTAACGCCATGACAGGCTCTAAGAATATTCACAGGCCTGAGTTTTTATTTCCGGGCTGAGCTGACACAGCATTTTTGCAGTTACTGGAAAAACCCCAAACTGCCCAGTACCCAAAATAATCCTTGAAATGAGCCAGTCAGAAGAAACTAAGCAAATGTTATACATACTTGTGGTCCTCAAGTTATAGATAAGTTGGCTCAAAATGCCTTAGTAACCACATAACCAATGAGCATACTACATGTACATTATTTTTAATTGTTAACCAATCATGTTATAAATTCTCCTCTCCTTTGTTTGAATCCAATAAAAGCTGCCCTGATTCTACCCTCGGGGCCTTCAGTCCTCTACCCCTGCATGGCGTATGACTGGGGGCCCCAGCGCGCTTGGAATAAAACTCCTCTTGCTGTTTGCATCAAGACCGTTTCTCGTGAGTGTTTTGGGTGTCGCCTTTCCCGAGACAGAGCCCGGGGAGTCCTCACTTCCTGGGTCTTACATAGTCAACCCCCAAATACAGCTTAATTAAGAATGGTAAAGCCAGCCAAGAATATGTAACCTTGATATGGAAAGAGAGATTAGCACTTCCAGTGCAGGTCTATGTACCTGCTTTGTTGTCAGTTGGCCTCATTACCTTTTGGGTGGCTTCCAATGTCACCAATGCTGTATGCCCACCTCAATCCCTCCATGTTGTATTGTGGATCTGGTGTTCTGATCAGCTGTGCTAGAATGCCTGCCACCATTGGCTGAATGAGTTCTCCAGAGGTTCGAGGTTCTGACTGTTGGGAAATGAGGAGAGTGCAGGAAGCCTGGAGTTGTACTGTAGCTGCTCAGCTGATCCCCCCTGGACCCCACTGCCAGCAGCTCCACAGTTTGTCTCTGCTGTCTCCCTTCAGGTTTCTTGACTTTGCAAGGAGGCTGATGCAGTTGGTAAATCCCCTTGTTTGGTCTCTGCTCCTGCAGCTCAGCACAGCACCAGCAGGCGTGTGGATCCATGTGGATCAGGGCCACAAGTGCCTAGGCAGGATTCTTGCCAGTTTCCTCCTTTCTGGTAGATTTTGGTCTCTCCTGCTTCTTTGCTGTGGCCAATAATAACCTATAAACCTTCACTTTTTGGAAGAACAGTATATTTTGCTGTAGTTTTGCTTAAATCACTCCCTAGGCTTGTTTGACATGACTCCTATGCCACCATCTTACCGGAAGTCTCTCTAATTTCTTAATATTGGCACTTAAATCTATACATTTTCCTTTAGCCTGCTTTTGTTGTGGAATGTTCTTATTTCTCCGTCTATTTGAATGGATAGTTTTACAGGATAAAGTAACCTTGGTTGACAGTAGTTATCTTTCAGAACTTGGGTTAGATCATTCCAAGCCTTTCTGTCTTTTATTGAAGTTTGTGTTGAGTAATCTGCTGTTATGCTGATTGGTTTGCCTTTGTATGTGACTTGATGTTTCTCTCTAACTGCTTTCAATATATTTTCTTTGGTTTGTGTGTTTGGTAGTTTAATTATAATATGGTGAGGAGAGGTTCTTTCCAGGTTTTCTCCATTTGGTGTTCTAAAGGCTTCCTGTATCTACATTGGCATCTCTTTCAAATTTGGGGGAAGTTTCTTCTATGATTTTGTTGAAAATGCCTACTATGCCTTTGGAGTGAAATTCTTCTACTATAATCTCAATTATGTTTGATCTTTCCATAGTGTCCCGAGTATCTTGAAATTCCCATTCATACCTTCCTATTAGTTTGTTTTTCTCTGTTGGAGTCTATTAGATCTGCCACATGGTCTAGTTTTGATATTTTGTTCTCTCCTTCATCAATTCTACTGGTGATATTTTCTATAGAGCTTTTTATTTCACTGACTGTATTTTTCAGTGCTAGTATTTCTGACTAGTTTTTCTTTATTATTTATATTTCCTTATTCATTTCTTGTATTTCATTAAACTGGTTTCCTGTATCTTTGATACCTTTGATTTACTCTTTGATTTATTTGAGCATGTTTATTTATTTATTTATTTATTTATTTATTTATTTATTTATTTATTGGTTTCGAGGTAGAATCTCACTCTGGTCCAGGCTGACCTGGAATTCACTCTGTAGTTTCAGGATGGCCTCAAACTCATGGCGATCCTCCTACCTCTGTCTCCTGAGTGCTGGGATTAAAGGCATGCACCACCATGGCTGGTTTTCTTTAAGCATATTTATAATCATTCTTTTGAAATATTTCTCAGATATTTCCTCTCAAATCAGTCTCACATGAGGACATTTCTGATGGATAAATACTTTTTGGGGTATTTATATTGTCTCAATTTTTGTGTATCTTGTATTATAATGTTATTTGTAATATAATCTTATAATATAATTATAAGATTTTTGCATCTTGGATTAATTTTTTTTTTTTTTTTGGTTTTCTGAGGTAGGGTCTCACTCTCACTCAGGCTGACCTGGAATTCACTCTGTAGTCTCGGGGTGGCCTTGAACTCACGGCAATCCTCCTACCTCTGCCTCCTAAGTGCTGGGATTAAAGGTGTGTGCCACCACACCTGACTTTCTTTGAGCATATTTATAATCATTCTTTTGAAATCTTTCCCAGATATTTCCTCTAATCACTGGAGGTCATTTCTGATGGATTAATACTTTTTGGTGTATTTATATTGTCTTGATTTTTATGTATCTTGTATTATAATATTATTTGTAATATAATCTTATAATTATAAGACTTTTGCATCTTAGATTTTTTTTTTTTTTTTTGGTTTCCTGAGGTAGGGTCTAACTCTAGCTCAGGCTGACCTGTAATTCACTATGTAGTTTCAGGGTGGCCTCAAACTCAAGGCAGTCCTCCTATCTCTGCCTCCTGGGTGCTGGGATTAAAGGCATGTGCCACCATACCTGGCGATTCTTAGATTAATTTAATGCTTTGATTTTCTAACTATGTGCAGTATTATTAGATGTATCAGTCAATCTGATATTATATATCTTCAGGATAGGAGCTTAAGGTGCTAGGTGTTGCTCTTAAGACTGTCAGAATAACCACAAAAGTGACCCTAGCTGTTGGGTTTGCCTGCTATGAGAGTATTCTAGTAGTCTGGGTAGAACAAAATACAGGCAAATTCTAAAATTTAACTAAACAATATACACATTCAATGAAAAACAGCACAAAGTATTTATGCAAGAGTAGGTATTATGACAAACAGATCCTCTAACAAAGTCACAGTCCCTAAGGATGTGTGCTGCCCCACACCCTTAATCCTGTCAACTGGGAGGGTGAGATTTCTGGTCTGTAGAGGGTTCCAAGGTCAGCTTGTGACTGAGTAAGACTCTTACCCACAAATGACAGAAGAGGAGACAAAGGCACTATAAATTAGGAAGCAACAAATGACAAGCCCAAAATTTAGCTTATTTAAGAATGGCAAATCCAGCCATCCATCAGATTTTACATAAAATTTACCCCAACCTGGAAGGTGCAATTAGCACTTCCAATGCAAGCCTATATACCAGGCTTTTTGGTTGGTACTGACCTGGTGTAAGACCAGTTACCTTTTGGGATGGCTTTGGTCTCAGCCATACTGCACACCCACTTGGGTTCCTCTTTGCTGTGCTGTGGGCTCAGGTAGGCTGGCTTAGTTGCTGTGTCACTGTTCTTATAGCCTCTGCTGGGTGCTGTGTAGATGAGTTCCCTTCCCCAGGTCTCTGGTACTTGCTGGCCATTGTGCAGGTGGTGTGGGGAGGGAAGGGAATTTCTCCCACTGGTCCTTGCGATCCTCTTCTTCAGAAGCTTCTCTGCTGCTCCTTGCCATCCTCCCTTCGTGTTTCTTAAGTTTTTGAGGAGGCTGCTGTGAGTGGACAGTCCCCTCACTTGGCTTTTCCTGCAGCTCAGCCACTCAGACCTGGTGCCTCCACTGCTGTAGCTGCTTCTACCTGCTTCTGAGGGCTCTAGATGCTCTGGATCTCTCATACTTCTCTGCTCCAGTTGATAATTTCTTATACACCTTCACTTTTTAGTTGAAGAATGTATTTTGCTGGAGCTTTTTTTCTCTCCTAGGTTGCTTTGGTGTGGTTCCTATGCTGCCATCTTAACTTTAAGTCCATCTTGTTCTTTTTTTTTCTTTTCTTTTTTTTTTTTTTTTTTTGCTGAGGATATATTTGGATATCTGAGGCCTGCTGCCATTCCATATAAATTTTGAGATAAATTTTCCATATCTGTGAAGAATGATGCTGGTATTTTTATTGGTATTGCATTAAATATAAGTATATTGCTTTTGGTAGAATTACCATTTTCACAATATTAATTCTACCTGTTCAGGAGAATGGGAAATCTACCTTCTCAAGTCCTCCTCAATTTCTTTCTTGATATTTTTTAATAGAAAATTAGAATTTTTATTCTATGTGATATAAAACAATATGCATAGATTATAGATTTGGTACATAATTACTTAGATTTACTTCAGGAAAAAGAAACAGTGAGAAAAGGGTTATAAATCTCAGTTCCTTGTATGAGACGTACTGGGACCTGCAATCACTCGCATATGCAACTACCAACTCTAAGCCTATGATTTATACCTTGGAATCAGACCAGCTAGATGAACTCTGACTGCTTCTTTACAACTGCACCCTTAGATCACAGGACACCAAGAGACAATTTTGAAAAGAAACCATGGCCTCCACTATGCAAAGAACCCTGTCCATAATTGTCACACAGTATAAAAACCTTCATTCTCTGAGGCACCTTTATCAAAGGTAAGGTGATGCTCTGCTACATCCACATGGAGATCTTCATCTCCAGCAGTTCTTAAATACAGACACTAATAGAAATGCACTCTACTGGCAAGTGTGTAGGTGGAAAAAAAAAAAGGATTTGAATATGAAATGGTTACCAACTCCCTAGCCTCACCCACTTTACAACTTCAGGTGCTGAGACCTAATGGGTGTCTTGTGCCTAACAATCATGAATAGAGTTTGTTATCATGTGCACCACGTGTGCAGCATTCTCTTTCTTGATATTTTTAATGTTTTCATTATATGGGTCTTTCACATCCTTGGTTAGTGCTGTTACAAGGTATTTAATTTTTTTTTATTGCTATTGAAAGTGGAACAGTCTTACTCAGCTGGACCAGCACCACTGCTAGAGCCACTTCTTCCTGTTTCTGTGGTCTCTAGTGGATCCTACATGGCCATCTTACCTGGAAGTCCCTCCCAATGTCATTCTCCATGGAACTAGAAAAGACAATCCTAAAATTCATTTGGAAGCACAAAAAACCTTGAATAGTCAACAAATTTTTGAGCAACAAATATAAGGCTGGTAGTATCACCATACCTGATTTTTAACATACATTACATAGCCATAGTAACAAAAACAGCATGGTACTGGCACAAAAACAAACAAGTAGATCAATGGAACAATAGAAGACCCAGATGTAAGTCTGAGCAGCTACAGCCATCTGATGTTTGACAAAAATGCCAAAAATACTCATTGGAGAAAAGATAGCCTCTTCAACAAAAGATGCTGGGAAAACTGGATATCTATATGTAGAAGGATAACAATAGACCCTTGTTTCTCTCCATGCACAAGAATCAAGTCTAAGTGTATTGAAGACCTTAACATCAGACATGAAACTCTGAAAATGCTGGAGGAAAAAATAGGGGAAATACTTTAACATATTGTCATAAGCAATGACTTTCTGAATATCACCCCAGTTGCTCAATAAATAAAACCACTTATCAATCACTGGGACCTCATGAAATTACCAAGCTTTTGTACAGTAAAGAACACTGAACAGAGCAAAGTAGCCACCTAGAGAATGGGAAAAAATCCACTAGCTATACATCTGAGGATTAATATCCAGGATATACAAAGAACTCAAAAAAAAAATTAAGAAATCAAACAACCCAAATATGAAAATGGGCTATGGTACTCAATAGAGAGTTCTCCAAAGAAGAAGTACAGATGGCATATAAACATCTAAGATGGATGGAAGTTGTCAATAAAGAAATAACATTTTTAAAAAGTGTTCTAGGGCTGGAGAAATGGCTTAGCAGTTAAGGTGTTTGCCTGCCAAGCCACAGGATCCTGGTTTGATTCTCCAGGACCCACATAAGCCAGATGCACAAGGGGCACGTGCATCTGGAGTTTGTTTGCAGTGGCTAGAGGCCCTGGTGTGCCCATTATCTCTGTGTCTGCCTCTCTTCTCTCTCTCTCTCTCTCTGCTTGCAAATAAAATATATATTAAAAAAGGCGTGTGCCACCACATCCAGAAAAAAAAAGTGTTCTACATCCTTTGCCATCAGGGAAATGCAAATTACAACTACTTTGAGCCAAGTGTGGTGTCACACACCTTTAATCCCAACACTTGGGAGGCAGAGGTGGAAGGATTGCCCTGAGTTTGAGGCCAATCTGAGACTATATAGTAAATTCAGGGCCAGATTGAGACCCTACCTTGAAAAATAGGTAACACCCTATTGCTGGAGACTCCACATACTTGGGCTGCAAGGTCACTGAGAAATCTTGCTGGAGCTGAGCTGAAAACCTCTGTGTCAATCAGCTGACAGAAAGCTGGAAAAAACTATGCTGCATGCAGTTCCATGGGAGAGAAAGGAGTTTTTAGTGGAGATAAACAATAGTGGACACTGCACACCTTAAGTTTGTCCAACCAGCCCAAATGAGCAACAGGTGCAATAGTGGCATGTCTGTTATGGGGGAAACCAATTGCTCTCTAATTGGACTGGAGCCCTACTCCATGGGACGGAATACATGCCTGATAGTGAAAACTTATGATAGAGGATGTCATGAGCCCTAGCCATGTAACACCTGCTGGTATCTGATTATATGCATATATTATGCTCACCAAACTTCCCAGTAGGCACTTTTCTTAATGTTCATGCACATATATTAATGATACTCTCACTTGTCATCTTTTCAGATGATGATGACCTTGGGGATGACTCAAAAGGCACCATAGTACTGAGAAGAAGTGACAGAGGAATGCTCAGCACTGAAACATCTCTATCACACCTTCTAAGGCTCAGGGTCCATTGAGAAAGAGGTGGCAGAAAGAATGTAAGAGCCAAAAGGAGGGCAGGACTCCATACAATGTACTCTTCCAGACACAAAATGGCCTGGATATCCATGACCTTGCAATGTCTGGCACTACCTACACAAAACCATATTAATATGAGGAAAAGATGATGATATTAAAATAAAAGAGACTAAGTGAGAGGGGAAGGGGATATGATACAGAGTGGAGTTCATAGAGGAAAGTGAAGGGGGGGAGGGAATTGCCATGGTTTATAGTCTGTACTTTTGGAAGTTGTCAATAACTAAAAACAAATAAATAAATAAAGTAAGAAAAAATAGCTAGGAGGACTGGAGAGATAGCTTACTGGTTAAGGAGCTCACCCATGAAGCCTAAGGACCCATATTCGACTCTTCAGATCCCACACAAGGTGGCACACATGTCTGGAGTTTGATTCTCTCTCTCTCTCTCTCTCTCTCTCTCTCTCTCTCTCTTTTTTGCTGTCTCACATTAAAACAATAATAATAAGGCTAGTCTGTTGCTCTTGCCTCAAAAGAAGAAATAGCTGGGAGTGGTGGTGTATGCCTTTAGTCCCAGCACTTGGGATGCAGAGGTTGGAGGATTGCCATGAGCTCAAGTCCACACTGAGACTACATAGTGAATTTCAGGTCAGTCTGGGCTAGAGTTAGACCCTTCTTCAGAAAACCAAAATATATCTATTGTGGGGGAGAGAAAGAACATATGGGCACACCAGTGCCTATGAACTCTAAGTGTCTTTAACCACTGAACCATCTCCCCAGTCAGTCATGGGATGTGGGTTCTGACTTTATGATGGAGGATTTAGGTGATGAGTGAGCAGTGGCCCCTGTACCAATAGTGTTCAAACCTTATTGCTCATTGAAGTTAATGGCAGAATGCCCTTAAAAATGCCATTGCTGAGCTGGGTGTGGTGGTGCACACCTTTAATCCCACACTTGGGAGGCAGAGGTAGGACGATCACCGTGAGTTTGAGACCACCCTGAGACTACATAGTAAATTCAGGACCAGATTGAGACCATACCTTGAAAAACAAAACAAACAAACAAACAAACAAACAAAAAACATTGCTGGGGACTTCCATGTAAGATGGCGGCATAGGAGCCATGCCAAACCAGCCCAAGGAGGTATTTAAGCAAAACTACAGCAAAATACACTCTTCTGAAAAGTGCAGAATAGGTTTTTCTTAGACACAGCAGAGAAGCAGGAGATGGCCAGAATCCCACTGAGGAGCTTACGGCCCCAATCTGTGGCAGCCCTGGTCTGCGGCAGCCCCGATCCACGCAATATGCACCCCAGGCATCACCCACCAAGCGTGCCTAGCAACAGCAACAGAATCCAAACAAGGGACTCTTGTCCAAACCTCATCAGCCTCCTTGTAGAGCCCAGAATTTTAAGAAAAGTCTGCCGAGCTACTTAATACAGGGGAACAGTGTGAACAACTACAGGCTTCCTGAGCTCTCCCATCCCCCAACCATCAGAACTGCAAACCTCCAGCATTCAGCTCCCAGCCGCAGCACATCCAGCACAGCTGAGCCAAGCTCAAGCTCCACAGCACAACACAGAGGGAATGAGGTGGGCACTCACCATTGGTGAGATTGGAAGAAACACTGAAAGGTAACGAGGCTGGGTAACAAAAAAAAAAAGTACATAAGCCTGCATTGGAAGTGCTAATCTCTCTTTCCATGTCAGGGCAGGTTATGGGTTACATATTTGTGGTTGGCTTTATCATTTTCAAATAAGCTGTACACGGGGTATTGAATATTGCTGCCTTTAATACTTGCAGATTTATAGGGCCTTTGTTTTTTGCTTTTGTCATTACTGGGGGCAGGGTCTGATCCAGATCCAGGCTGACCTGGAACCCAATTCAAAACAGAATTCTCTACCTCCTAGCTGACAGGATTAAGGGTGTAGAGCAACACACACCCTTAGGGATTTTGGCCTTATAAGACTATTTGTTTGTTTTAATCTCCACACTTGTATACTCTGTGCTGGTTTTAATTAAATGTGTATATTGCTCAGTTGAAGTTTAGAATTTGCCAGGATATTGTTCCACCCAGTCCACTAGAATACTTGCTTAGCAAGCAAACTCAACACCTAGGATTACTTTCTGTGGTTGGATTTGGGTACAAGTGCTACACTTGGCACCTTAAACTCATATCCTGGTCGCCACATCTAAGAACACTGCAGATAAATAGAAAATCCAAGCATCAAATAAATTCAGGATGCAAAAGTTGCTACATTATAATACAAGAATTGCAAAGAATCAAGACAATGTAAACCCACAAAAAATTATAAATCCATTAGAAATGACCACCAATGAGACTATTTTAGATGAAATACCTTACAAAGACCTCAAAAGAATGATTATATCTATGCTCAAATAAATGAAAGAAGAAGTGAAAGGATTCAAAGAAGAAAACAAACTCCTGAAAGGGAGCACAGAAAACCAGTTTAATGAAATTAAAAGGTCATTAAGGGACATAAATAAGGAAATAGAAATACTGAAGAAAAACAAGGCTGAAATCCACCGGGCGTGGTGGCACATGCCTTTAATCCCAGCACTCAGGAGGCAGAGGTAGGAGGATCACCGAGAGTTCGAGGCCACCCTCGAACTACATAGTTAATTCCAGGTCAGCCTGGACCAGAGTGAGACCCTACCTTGCAAAACCAAAAAAAAAAAAAAAAAAAAAAAAAAAAAACCAAGGCTGAAATCCTAGCTCTGAAGAACACAATCAGTGAAATAAAAAAAACCTCTGTGGAAAGTCTCACCAGTAGAATGGATGAAGGAGAGAACAGAATATCTAAACTAGACCAGGTGGCAGACCAAATACAGTACAACAAAGAGAAAGACAAGCTAATAGAAAGGTATGAATGGGAATTCCAAGATATCTGGGACACTACGAAAAGATCAAACATAAGAATTCAGGGTATAGTAGAATGAGAAGAATTTCAATCCAGAGGCTTAGTGTTTTTAACAAAATCATAGAAGAAAATTTCCCCCAATTGGGAAAGAAATGCCAATGCAGACACAAGAAGCTTTTAGAACACCAAACAGACAAAACCTAGAAAGATCCTCTCCTTGCCATGTTATAATTAAAGTACTAAACACGCAAACCAAAGAAAATATACTGAAAGCAGTTAGAGAGTAAAAGCAAGTGACCTTCAAAAGGAAACCCATCAGGATCACAACAGATTACTCAACACAAACTTTAACAGCCAGAAGGGCTTGGAATGATGTATTCCAAGTTCTGTCAGCCAAGATTACTTTATCCTGCAAAGCTATCTATCCAAATTGATGGAGAAATAAGGACATTACACAACACAAACAGGCTAAAGGAATTTATGGCAAGAAAACCAGTTCTACAGAAAATACTTGAAGGAATCCTTCATGCTGAAGAGAAAGCAAAACACATACAGCAGGAAATAGGAAAAAATAAACCATACTCAAATAACAGTTAAAACAAGTGAGTAAAGGGAAAACAGGAAGAACTACAAAACAAGAAGAATGGTGAGAATAAATATATATCTTTCAATAAAACTCTTAATATCAATGGCCTCAATGCCCTGACCAAAAGACACAGGCTTGAAGACTGGATTAAAAAGCAGGATCCGAATCTCAGTACTCGGGAGGCAGAGGGGAATGAGAACTAAGAAAAGAATGGCTGTGTGCAGTGCAGCTTTTTCCAGCTTTCAGTCAGCTGGTCTTCAGTGAGAAGGTTTTCAGCTCAGCCCCAGCTTGATTTCTCAGTGACCTTACCACCCAAACATGTGGAGTCCAAAGGGGGAATGGAGTTCTCAGTTCTTATTGAGAAGCCTTTGGGGTCTACCTGGGGGCTATGGGAATCAAAAGTTCTGATTAACAATAATTTATTTTTCATCCTCACTCCTCATCCTTTCCATCTAACCCCCCCCAAATAAAACTTGTCTTTGTGGCCAAAAAATAAAAATAAATAAAAAGATAGAAACCTTCTTAGGGTGAAAGGTTGGAAAATGGCATTTCAAGCAAATGGGCCTAGGAAATAAGCAGGGGTTGCTATCCTAATTTCTGACAGGATAGACTTCAACATTAGTGAGGAAAGATGACTAAAGGAACACTCCCACAGGAGGACATTACACTCCGAAACATATATGTACTCCTAACATGGGGGCTCCCAATTTCATCAAACACTATTATACTTAAGGTCAGAGATAACTCCAAATACAATAGTAGTGGGTGACTTCAATACCCCGCTCTCATCACTTGAGAGGTCTACCCAGCAAAAAAATAACAGAGAGACATCTGCATTAAATGATGTCATGGAACAAATGGAACTAACAGATATATACAGAATATTCCACCCAAATGCTGCAGAACATACATTTTTCTTCAGCAACACATGGGACGTTCTCTAAAATAGACCATATAATAGGACACAAATTGAATCTTAACAAGTACAGAAAAATTGAAATAATCCCTTGTATGCTATGTGACCACAGTGGGATTAAACTGCAAATCAGCAACAAGAAAAACTACAGAGCATACAGAAATTCATGGAGACTAAACAGTACACTATTGAACTATGTATGAGTCATTGAAGAAATTAAAAAGGAAATAAAAAAATTCATGGCAAAAATATCAGTAGATGGGAAGAAATAATAAGATTAGGGAAGAAATTAATGAAATAGAAACAAAAAAATTCAAAAGAATCAATTAAACAAATAGTTGGTTCTTTGAAAGTATAAACAAGATTGATAAACTCTTAGCAAATCTGACCAAAAGAAAGAGGGAAGAGACAAAAATTAATAAAATTAGAGATAAAAAAGCACAATTCCAACAGATACCAAGAAATTATTAAAATCATACAGACGTACTTTAAGAATATATATGCCTCTAAGTTGGAAAACCTGAAAGAAATGGATGATTTCTTTGATTCATATGACCTACCAAATTTAAATCAAGATGAGATAAACAATTTAAATAGACCTATAACAAGTACAGAAATCCAAGCAGTTATAAAAAGTCTCCCAACTAAAAAGAGTCCAGGCCCAGATAGATTCAACGGTGAATTTTACCAGACATTCATGGGATAACTAACACCAATGATTACCAAACTTTTCCATAAAATAGAAAAAGAAGGAATTCTACCAAAATTCTTCCATGAAGCCAGCATCACCCTGATACCAAAACTGGACAAAGACAGAACAAAAAAAGAACATTACAGACCAATCTCTCTCATGAACTTAGATGCAAAAATTCTCAACAAAATACTGGCAAACAGAATACAAGAATGTCTTAGAAAGATTATTCACCCCAACCGAGTAGGCTTTATCCCAAAGATGCAGGGATGGTTCAACATATGTAAACCATAAATGTAATACACCATCAAAATGGTTTGAATGACAAAAATCACACAGTCATCTCAATAGATGCAGAAAAGCATTTGACAATATCCAACATCCCTTCATGGTAAAAGTATTACAGAAACTGGAAATAGAAAGAACATATGTCAACATAATAAAAGCTATTTATGACAAACCTACAGCCAACATAATACTAAATGGGGAAAAGCTTGAATCTTTTCCACTAAATTCAGGAACAAGACAAGCGTGTCCACTTTCCCCACTTTTTTTAATACAGTACTGGAAGTCTTAGCTATAGCAATAAGGCAAGAGACACTCACAAAAGGGATACAAATTGGAAGGGAAGAGATCAAATTATCATTATTTGCATATGATATTATTTTATATATAAAAGACCCTAAAGACTCCCACTAGCAAACTGTTATAGCTGATAAACACTTTTAGCAATGTAGCAGGATACAAAATAAACATACAGAAATCAATAGCTTTTCTATACACTAAGAAAAAACATGCAGAGGATGAAATCAGGGAATCTCTCCCATTCACAATTGCCTCAAGAAAAAAAAAAAAACCTTGGAATAAACTTAACCAAGGAAGTGAAGGATCTTTACCATGAGAACTTTAAAAAACTCAAGCAAAACGAAAAAAAAAAAAAAAAACTCAAGCAATAAATTACAGAAGACACAAGGAAATGGAAAGGCATCCCATGCTCTTGGATTGGAAGAATCAGTATTGTGAAAATGTCAATTTTACCAAAAGCAATCTACACATTTAATGCAATCCCCACTAAAACCTTAATAGTATTCTTCATGGAAATAGAAAAAAAAATACTAAAATTCATCTGGAAGCACAAAAAACCTTGAACAGCCAAAATAATTTTGGGCAACAAAAATCAGGCTGGTGTTATTACTATACCCAAATTTAAGTTATATTACAAAGCCATACTAACAAAAACAGCATGATACTGGCACAAGGACAGACATGTAGATCAATGGAACAGAATAGAAGAGCCAGATATTAATCCAGGCAGCTACAGCCACCTGATTTTTGACAAAAATGCCAAAAATATTCATTGGAGAAAAGATAGCTTCTTTAACGAGTGGTGCTGGGAAAACCGGATATCTGTATGTAAAAGGATCAAAATAGATCTTTGTCTCTCTCCTCGCAGAAGAATCAAGTCTAAGTGGATCAGGGACCTTAAGATCAGACCTGAAACTCTGGAACTGATAGAGGATAAGGTAAGGGAAACCCTTCAACATATTGGCATAGGCAATGACTTTCTGAATATAACCCCAATTGCTCAGGGAATAAAACCAGTAATCAACCATTGGGACCTCATGAAATTACAAACATTTTGTACAGCAAAGGACATTGTGACTAGAGCAAAGAGACAACCTACAAATAGGGAGAAAATATTTGCCAGTCATTCATCTGACAAAGGAATAATATCCAGAATATAAAAAGAATTCAAAAAAAAGAAAGAAATCAAGCAACCCTATTAAAAACTGGGCTATGGAACTAAATAGAGAATTCCCAGAAGAAGAGATACAGATAGCATATAAACATCTAAAGAAGTGTTCTACAACCTTAGCCATCAGGGAAACGCAAATTAAAACTACTTTGAGATTCCATCTCACTCCTGTCAGAATGGCTACCATGAAGAAAACAAATGACAATAAGTGTTGGTGTGGATGTGGAAAAAGAGGAACACTTCTACACTGTTGATGGGAAAGTAATCGGGTCCAGCCATTGTGGAAATCAGTGTGGAGCTTCTTGAGACAGCTAAAAATAGAGTTACCATATGATCCAGATATAACACTCCTAGGCATATATCCGAAGGACTCTTCTCACTACCTTAGAGATATTTGCACAACCATGTTTATTGCTGCTCTATTCACAATAGCTAGGAAATGGAACCAGCCTAGATGTCTCTCCACAAATGAATGGATAATAAAGATGTGGTACATTTACACAATGGAGTTCTATTAAGAGGTAAAGAAAAATGAAATTATGGAATTTAAAGGGAAATGGATGGATCTGGAAAGGATTATACTAAGTGAGATAAATGCTGGATCATATGTCCTCTCTCCTATGGATCTGGAAAGGATTATACTGGAAGCAAAAATGGATAACCCATGCTGGCAAAAGGCAGAAAGCCAAATGTCATATGTCCTCTCTCCTATGTGGATCCTAGCTACAAATGTATAGAATTGTGATGAGTTGTTGGCCAAGGAGGTCCGGGGAAGAGAATGTAAAAGCCTCCAAAACATTAAAATAGCTAATAAGACTTATGGCCCTTGGTTTTGAATAATGGCCTTTGAAAAAAAGATGGGGATAAGACCCTTGTTGCTGAAGACATCTCTTGCCTGAGAGGCAAGGTCACTGAGAAAGCAAGCTGGTGCTGAGCAGAAAACCTTCTCCCTATAGACTGGCCAACTGGAAGCTGGAAACAGCTGCAGTGCATGCAGCCATATGGGAGACAGAAGTCATCAGCAGTGAAAATAGTGGACACTGGAAAACTCAAGTTTGGCCAGACAGGCCCAACAACCGAACAGGTGCAATAGAGGCATGTCTGCTCTTGGGGAAACCCACTGCTCCCTAATTGGCCTGAAGGCCCTCTCTATGGGAGGGAATACATGCCTAGTACTGAAAAAACTAATCAAAAGTCTATGGCAGGGGAGGTCATGAGCCTTACGGGTATAAAGCCTGCTCTTGTCTGGCTAAATGTATATATTCTTCCCACAAACTGCCCTGAAAGCACTACACTTAATGTTCATGTTCACATATTAATGCTACTCTCACTTCTGCTTAGAGAAGCTTCTCTTTTCAGATGGCGATGACCACTGGGATGACCCAAAAGGCAACATAGTGCTGAGAAGAAGGGGCAGAGGAGTGTCCAGCACTGAAACATCTCTGTCACACCCTCCAAGGCTCAGGGTCCATTGTGGAAGAGGGGGCAGAAAGAATGTAAGAGCCAAAGGAAGGGTATAACTCCTTACAATATAACTGTCCAGACAGAAATTGACCTCAATATCCATGACCTTGCAGTGCCTAGCAGTACCTTCGCAAGACCCTCATAATAGGAGAAAAAGATGATAAAATCAAATTAAAAGACAGGCTAATGGAGAGAGGGAAGGGATATGATGGAGAGTGGAGTTCTGAAGGGGAATGGGGGAGGGGAGGGAAATATCATGGTTTATTGTCTATAAGTATAGAAGTTGTCAATAAAAAAATTACAAAAAGGGGGCTGGAGAGATGGCTTAGTGGTTAAATGCTTGCCTGTGTAGCTTAAGGATCCTGGTTCAAGGCTCGATTCCCCAGTACCCACGTAAGCCAGATGCACAAGGTGGCACATGCATCTGGAGTTTGTTTGCAGTGGCTGGAGGCCCTGGTGTGCCCATTCTCTCTCTCTGCCTCTTTCTCTCTCTGTCTTTCATCACTCTGAAAAATAAATGAAATAAACAAAAAAAAATTTTTTTAATTACAAAAATACTAATTGTCACTTAGTGGTTAAGGAACTTGCTTGTGAAGCCTAAGGATCCATGTTTGATTCTCCAGGTCCCATGTAATCCAGATGCACAAGGTGGTGCATGCATCTGGAATTTATTTGCAGTGGCTAGACATCCTGATATGCCCATTCTCTCTCTGTGTGTGTCCCTCTTAAATAAATAAAATAAAATAAATACTAATTACTTTAAAATTAATCCATGCCAGGGAGATCTTTATTTTAAAATCATTCATAATTAGCGTTGCTAATATTCTATGTCTACACAATGTCAAATATCCAACTGACAGGTGAATGGTTGTTGGGGTCCCTTCTAGGGCCAGCCCACTAGGGACGCCAGCATCTCTGCTGAGTTGGGGATGAGAGGCGTGGAGTCAAGACACAGCCTCCAGGAGTTGGGTGAAAGTAGGCAGAGGGTGAGCTGCTGGAAAAACTTGTTTATTTAAGGAAGTGTAGTGGGTTTTAAGGGCTTTGGCTGGCCAATCATTGTATGGGGTGGTCCCTTTTTGTGACCAATGACAGCCTGTCTCCGGACAGATCATCTCATAGCAGGTTTCTTGTGAACATGGGGCTGTAGCTGTTGTCACGCTAGGCCTGCACAGGACGTCATGTTCACAGAAGCCACTTCCTGGTTTCTTCTGGCATGCAGTCTGGCTAGGGCCAGACATGCATTGTGCCATACATATCCTCCTTTTGTTTTTATTATTGGCAATCCTGGAAGGCATGGTTCTTTGCCAAGCCATTGTTGAACCCAGGCCCAAAGGGATCATCACATGTGACGGTGCCTGTCTTAGGTTGCCCCATCTCATGGAGTCTTACCCATCATGGACTATCCGCCATCCTACTGAGAAAACCCGAGGGGTGTGGCTGTTGCCTAGGAGGCATGGGAGGGTGTAGCAGACAGCTTCAGGTTCGCTGAGATGAACTTCCAGACCAGGCACAGTTATGGAGGAAGGGATATTATTTATTGAAGCTTACAGGTCCAGGGGAAGTTCCATAATGGCAGGAGAAGTGGCCTGCTCTCACAGGACCAGGCAAGAGAGAGAAAAGCCAACCAGGAGCACAGCACACAGAGCAAAACAACAGCCAAAAACCACAGCACACTTCAGAACTCCCATTAGACACACTTTTCATATCTTTACAATGGAATCTCAAACCCACCACCACACCTTAAGATCAGCCCCCAGTGACATTGCCTCTAGCAAGGTGATTGCAGATGCAAACTATAACTAATAAAACACTGAATATATTGGGGGACATATATTCAAACTACCACAGAGGGCCAAGTGGTGGTGGCTCTGTGGCATGTGAACTGTCCCAGCGAGCGAGAATTAACTATAGAAGCTGAAAAAGACTGGGGTAGGACAGGTTGCTGGGTGACTGTCATGAGCTCACCCTTAGTGTCATAATTAGTAGCATTGAGTGTCCTTAATGGTAGCAGATCTATGTAATCAAAGGAGTTGCAAAGGAATTTTTCACTGGTTGGAGGGTAACATTACCATAAGAGGCATTAATAAGCAAAAAAAGGCAAAGGTGTGGCTAAGGAGAAGTACATGCTTGAAGGGGGAGGAATACAGCACAATAGAGTGGCTAAAATAAAGCCTAGGAAAAGCGTGGGAATCTAGGCCCACCAAACTAAACAAGTATGGACTAAGAAGAATTGTCCAAAATGGTTTCTGGGAAGTGGTAGTAGGGAGAAAAGGAGGAAAAGGGGGAATAAGTTTAAAGTCCCATATCTGGCCTCAGGGTGTTGGCATCATACTCTTCATCAAGGTCGATCCCTGAGTCAGTGGCTGGATGGATGTTTCTGGCAGGGATCCAGATTGTGATCTGTGAAGTTTCTGGAAAGACACAAGCATACCCTCAGCCCTGTGTTAAAAGAGGGTAGGGTCCCTTCCAGATATTAGTAAGAGGATCCTTCCAGTGGACTAAGGGTAAGGGCATTGTGGTTGGTTGGTGTCTTCAATGTTTGTAGGCTGGGGAGAGTCCTGCCTCGTCAAAAGTGAGAAAATTGAGGGTGAAGAGAGCTTCCACCAGAGCCAAGTGGGGATCCTTGGGTGACATAGTGGACTTTTGTTTTATAATTAGTTCATTGAGGGTTTGGTTAGTTCTCTCCACGATGGCTTGTCCTTGTAGGTTGTAGGGGATGCCAAGGGAGTGTTTTATTCCCCAAGATTCCATGAAGGATGTGAATTGGGCAGATGTGTATGCAGGGCCATTATCAGTTTTAATTGATTAGGGTATGCCCATGACCAACATAGCGGTTTTTGTTGCCTTAATGACATGGGATGCCTTCTCTCCTGAGAGAGCAATAGCAAAAGTAAGCTTAGAGTAAGTGTCCACAATGACATGGACATATTTGAGGTTACCAAAGGAAGGTATGTGGGTAACATCCATCTGCCAGATAGAATTTGGGGTAAGGCCTCTAGGATTGACTCCTTGAGGGTGTAGGGGGCCCAAGGGGGCTAGGGGGGTGCATGCCTTACAGGTACAGGTTAAATGTTTGCATTGGCTAAGCAAGAGCTCAAGGTATAGGGTTTTTAGATTAGTGGGGGATAGATGGAACCTTTGGTATAAATGTCTAGCTTGTTCTAAAGGTGGCAAGGAGGAGACAGCAATAAATTTGTCTACCTGGGAATTCCCATCAGCAATAAAGCCAGGCAGACCAATGTGCAAGTGAACATGCTCAATAAACCAAGGGTATGATCTGTTTTCCATCTGTAATTGTAAAGTGTAAATGGCAATGTCTATGGGATGATGAGAGGCCCTGGGATTGGCTAAGGGCAGTATCTTTGTCATTTGAACAGCCTAACTCCTGTCAGAGAAGATGTTGATGGGCTCGTGTTGACAGACTCTAAGACTCTGATGATGGCATATAGTTCTCCTAGCTGGACTGAATGGGGGTTAGGGAACTTAAGGGCCTCATCTGGTCGATCGGCTCTCTTAATAATTAGTCCATAAGTATATTTATTGGCATCTGTGTTTGTTATGGGCAGAAATGACTTCCTCCACAGTGGAGCCTTTAAAGCCGGGCAATTATGGCAAGAAGGATAGGAAAGAATAGGGCAGGGAGTGTGTGCCCTTCGTAAACCTCGCGTTTCTTCACAAGGAAGAGAACCCAGACCAAATGGAAGTGTCCCAGATGTTCTCCGGACTAATCCATGGGGCTAAAACAAGAGTTTCATCCCAAAAAGCTATGGAGGTCTTTTTGTTTTACTTTTAAGCCACATTGCAGGAGGAGGGCCTGCAATTGCAGCATCCTCTGGTGGGGAGGAGGTTGCCCATTATGGCATGGTGGTGTTTGGGGGGGGCTAGGCTGGGACACTCCTAAATCAAAGAGACTGAGAAAATAATAACCCAGATCAAAAATGATAGCCCAAAGGATAATCATGCAAACCACAAGTCCTAATGCTGGGCCAGCTGAGACATACGGATAGAATGTTTAGGACCCAAATGTCTTGTGCTTAGTGGGGACTTCCATGCATCATTACTCCATGGCCATATACCCACATGGTTTCTCCGGGAGGCTCAGCCAAAGGCCTCACCTTGGTTCCAAAATCAGGCTGGTCAAACCCTTATGTGATTTTGCCGGGATGAACCAAATAATGGAGGGGCCACACGGGCTTCAGGGCCATGTGGTGATGTGTGCCTTCCTACTGGGGGGGAAAAGGACGAACAAAGGAAAACCCCAGGGCAACCATCAGCACATGGAACAGCAAGGAGCTTTTCTCACCAGCGATCAAGAAGGGGAGGGTCTTGCCAATGCTGGGAGGGGGCTGCTCACTGATGATCACGGATGGGGCATCTCGCCAATGCCAATGGGGCAGAGGGTCCCTGTTCAGGCACCAGTTGTTGGGGTCCCCTAAGGCCAGCCCAGGAGGGATGGCTGGGTCTCTGCCGAGTTGGGGGTGAGCAGCGTGGAATCACGACAGACTCCAGGAGGTGGGTGGAAGCAACAGAGAGCGAGCTGCCGCAAAACTTGTTTATTGAGGAAGTGCAGGGGTTTTAAGTTTTTTGCCAAGCCATTGTTGAACCCAGGCCCCAAGGGATCATCACATTTGATAGTGCCTGTCTTAGGTTGTCCCATCTCATGGAGTCTTACCCGTCATTGGCTACTTGCCATCCTAGTGAGAAAACCCAAGGAGTGTGGCCTGGTATGGTTTTTTGCAAGCCATTGTTGAACCCAGGCCCCAAAGGATCATCACATGTGACGGTGCCTGTCTTAGGTTGTCCCATCTCATGGAATCTTACCTGTCATTGGCTATCCACCATCCCAGTGAGAAACCCCGAGGGGTGTGGCATGGTATGGCTTTTAGCATGAGGTCTGGCTAGGGCTAGACCAACATTGTGCCATACATATGTGGCTGTTGCCTAGGAGGCATGGGAGGGCCAAGTGGTGGCAGCTCTGTGGTGTGTGAACAGTCCCAGCAAGCGAGAATTAACTATAGAACCTGAAAAAGACTGGGGTAGGACAGGTTGTTGGGTGACTGTCATGAGCTCACCCTAGCATCATAATTAGTAGCATTGAGTGTCCTTAATGATAGCAGGTCAATGTAATCAAAGGAGTTGCAAAGGAATTTATGGCTGGTTAGAGGATAGCATTACCATAAGAGGCATTAATAAGCAAAAAAGGCAAAGGTGTGGCTAAGGAGAAGTACGTGCTTGAAGGGGGAGGAATACAGTGAAATAGAGTGGCTAAAATAAAGCCTAAGAAAAGTGTGGGAATATAGGCCCACTGCACCAAACAAGTATGGCCTAAGAATTGTCCAAAATGGTTTTTGGGAAGTGGTAGTAGGTAGAAAAGGAGATAAAAGGAGGAGAAAAAAGGGGGAATAACTTTGAAGTCCCGTATCCAGCCTGAGAGGTTTGGCATCATCCTCTTCATCAAGGTCGATCCCTGAGTCAGTGGCTGGACAGATGTTTCTGGAAGGGATCCAGATCAGGATCTGTGAAGTTTCTGGAAAGACACAAGCATACCCTCACTCCTGTGTTAAAAGTTTTGTTTTATAATAAGTTCCTTTAGGGTCCAGTTAGTTCTCTCCACTGTGGCTTGTTCTTGTGGGTTGTAGGGGATCCCAAGGGAGTGTTTGATTCCCCAAGATTCCATGAAGGATGTGAATTGGGCAGATGTGTATGCAGGGCCATTGTCAGTTTTAATTGACCAGGGTATGCCCATGACCAACATAGCGTTTTTTTTTTTTTTTTTGGTTTTTCGAGGTAGGGTCTCACTCTGGCCCAGGCTGACCTGGAATTAACTATGTAGTCTCAGGGTGGCCTCGAACTCTCGGCGATCCTCCTACCTCTGCCTCCCGAGTGCTGGGATTAAAGGCGTGCGCCACCACGCCCGGCAACATAGCGGTTTTTGCTGCCTTAATGACTTGGGAAGCCTTTTCCCCTGAGAGAGCAATAGGAAAAGTAAGCTTAGAGTAAGTGTCCACAATGATATGGACATATTTGAGGTTACCAAAGGAAGGTATGTGAGTAACATCCATCTGCCAGATAGAATTTGGGGTAAAACCTCTAGTTTTGACTCCTTGAAGTTGTAGGGGGGCCCAAGAGGACTAGGGGGGTGCATGCCTTACAAGTACAAGCTAAATGTTTGCATTGGCTAAGTGAGAGCTCAGGGTATAGGGTTTTTAGATTAGTGGGGGTTAGATGGAACCTTTGGTGTAAATGTCTAGCTTGTTCTAAAGGTGGCAAGGAGGAGACATCAATAAATTTGTCTACCTGCGAATTTCCATCAGCAATAAAGCCAGGCAGACCAGTGTGTGAGCGAACATGCTCAATAAACCAAGGGTACAATCTGTTTTCCATCTGTAATTGTAAAGTGGAGATGGCAATGTCTATGGGATGATGAGAGGGCCTGGGATTGGCTAAGGGCAGTACCTTTGTCATTTGAACAGCATAACTGCTGTCAGAGAATATGTTGACAGGCTCTTGTTGACAGAGCTCTAAGACTCTGATGATGGCATATAGTTCTCCTAGCTGGACTGAATGGGGGTTAGGGAACTTAAGGGCCTCATCTGGTCTATTGACTCTCTTAATAATTAGTCCATAAGTATGTTTATTGGCATCTGTAAAGGCTGAGGATTTGTATTGAGGCAGCCAGAGCCTCGAGGGGGGCAGACATGGGATTGATATCTTTGGTAGCTATAATCCATTTATGGAGATCCTCATTGCGCACGGCAGCAATAGCATTATGTGCTGCCATGGATGATCCCTCCCATGCCAGTTGCTTAACTAAAGCATCCCTGGTGGAGCCAGGGGGAGTGTGTTGGTCCACAGACTCCATCACACGAGAGAGGAAATCTGTGAAGCCCTCAGATGGACCAGGTTATAAAAATAGGTATCTGGCTTCTGTGGGAGGCAGGCCTTAAGTCCTTGGAGGGTTAAAGATTTTACTTGGTCAGAATAGGCATGTATGCCCACTGTGGCTTGTGATACAGGGTCTGTATAAGGTCCTGTGCCAAGGAGCATATCCAGGGTAATTGGAATTCCACTCCTAAGATTTTGGTGGGCCTGGGTTTCAGCCAGGTCATTATAGGTGGCTTTCCATTGGAGGAATTCAGGGGGGAGAAGGACCGCCTTGAGGAGCAAGTACCAGTCATAGTAAGTCTGAAGGTGGATGGCCCATTGTAAAAGGACTTGTTCAAAGTAAGAGGAGTCAACACCAGATTCCTGGGCCATGTTATGGATGACAGCCAGATTAGAGAGAGGGGTGGGGTACCACGGCCTGGCTGTTGCATCCGGCCCTACATTAATGGGGAAGGTGGCGAAGGGGCATGTCAGGGAGCTAGCAGTCACCTGGATGTGTCCAGGACTGAGCAGGGGGGGAGGGAGGGAAGGTAGATTCTTGCAAGGGTAAAGGGGGGAGGGGTGATTGTGAGTGTGGCTGTAGCAGGAGGGGGTTGGGGTGGCAGTCTATTATCATTTAAAGGTCTGACTTCCTCCTCATCCCAGTTATCATAAGAGGGGGCTGGGAGAAACGAGCTTTGAAGAGCCAGTTTAGGTTCCTCCTTATAGTGTTTGTTATGGGCAGAAATGACTTCCTCCACAGTGGAGCCTTTAAAGCCGGCAATTATGGCAAGAAGGATAGGAAAGAATAGGGCCCTTCGTAAACCTCACGTTTCTTCACAAGGAAGAGAACCCGGGACCAAATGGAAGTGTCCCAGATGTTCTCCGGACTAATCCATGGGGCTAAAACAAGAGTTTCATCCCAAAAGCTATGGAGGTCTTTTTGTTTTACTTTTAAGCCACATTGCAGGAGGAGGGCCTGCAATTGCAGCATCCTCTGGTGGGGAGGGAGGTTGCCCATTATGGCATGGTGGTGTTTGGGGGGGGGGGCTAGGCTGGGACACTCCTAAATCAAAGAGACTGAGAAAATAATAACCCAGATCAAAAATGATAGCCCAAAGGATAATCATGCAAACCACAAGTCCTAATGCTGGGGCCAGCTGAGACATACGGATAGAATGTTTAGGACCCAAATGTCTTGTGCTTAGTGGGGGACTTCCATGCATCATTACTCCATGGCCATATACCCACATGGTTTCTCCGGGGAGGCTCAGCCAAAGGCCTCACCTTGGTTCCAAAATCAGGCTGGTCAAACCCTTATGTGATTTTGCCGGGATGAACCAAATAATGGAGGGGCCGTACACGGGCTTCGGGGCCATGTGGTGATGTGTGCCTTCCTACTGGGGGAAAAGGACGAACAAAGGAAAAGGGCAACCATCAGCACATGGAACAGCAAGGAGCTTTTCTCACCAGCGATCAAGAAGGGGAGGGTCTTGCCAATGCTGGGAGGGGGCTGCTCACTGATGATCACGGATAGGGCATCTCGCCAATGCCAATGGGGCAGAGGGTCCCTGTTCAGGCACCAGTTGTTGGGGTCCCCCTAAGGCCAGCTTAGGAGGGATGGCTGGGTCTCTGCCGAGTTGGGGGTGAGCAGCGTGGAATCACGACACAGACTCCAGGAGGTGGGTGGAAGCAACAGAGAGCAAGCTGCCGCAAAACTTGTTTATTGAGGAAGTGCAGGGGTTTTAAGGGGCTTGGCTGGCCAGTCATTGTATGGGGTGGTCCCCTTTGTGTGACCAATGACAGCCTGTCTCTGGACAGGTCATCTTGTAGCAGGTTTCTCTTGAGCATGGGACTGTTGCTGTTGTCATGCCAGGCCTGCGCAGAATGCCATGTTCACAGAAGCCATTTCCTGGTTTCTTCTGCCATGCAGTCTGGCTAGGGCCAGATCTGCATTGTGCCATACAGCATCCCACCTTTGCTTGAAAATAATTTTTTTTTTTTTTTTTTTAGAGAAAGAAAAAGTGGTGGGATGGAGAGAATGGAGATGCCAGGGTCTCTTGACACTACGATCGAACTTGTCACTTTTGCCACCTAGTGGGCACTTTTGACATTGCGCTTGCCTCACCTTTGCGCATCTGGCTTATGTGGAATATGAAGAGTTGAACATGGGTCCTTAGGCTTCTCAAGCAAGTGCCTTAACCACTAAGCCATATCTCTAGCCCATTGAAAATAAATTTTTAAATGGCTGGGGAGATGGCTCAGTGATTAAAAGTACTGTACAAGCTTGACCACTGGAGTTGAGATCTCCAGAAGCTGCTTAAAGCCAGACCCAAGTAGTGCACTCATTTGTGACCCCAATGTGCCTACAGCAATGGGAGGCAGAGTCTAGACAATCCTAAAGCTTTCAGGCTAGGTAGTCTGGTGTTTGCAATGGCAAACAAGTGAGGCCTGTCTCAAATAAGACAGAAGGTGAGGATTGACACCCTGAGAGTGTCTTGTGGTCTCCGCACATGTGCTGTGGTTCTTACACATTCATACACACACAATACCATTGTCAAGGTTGTGTCCCAGTCTAACCAAAACAGAATGCTGGGGTGAGACTCAGCCAAGTTCATGCCCTAGCACCTATACTCTAGCTACTCAGTGTGTCCTTCAGATCTTGCCTTGGGATCTTCTGGAAGCTTCTTACAAATGCATCTACTGGGCTGGGAGATAACTCAGTGGCTAAAGGTGCTTGCTTGCAAAACCTGCTGGCCTGGGTTCAATTCACCATACCCTCATAAAGCCAGGTGCAAAAGATGATACATGCATCTAGAGTTTATTTGCAGTGGCAAGAGGCCCTGGTAACCCATACACACACATACACATAAACATACACATATGCAAAAAGATAAATTTTTTTTTAATTAAGAAAAAAGAAATGCACATTGTTAGAGCTAGGATATGGCTCAGTGGTAGCATGCTTAAAGACCCTGGGTTTGATCCTTAACATTCCCCAAAAGGGAAAAGAAATGCAGAATCTGATCACAATTGGAAGCTGCATTTAAACATTATCCCTGTACCACTTTGAGACAAGTTGGTCTGCACTGTTCTTCCATGGCCAGCCCACACCTCACCATCAGGTGTATTCCTACCAGGGGAATCTTGCCTCTTCCTCCTGTTTGCTATTGAGAAGCACCTTGCCTCTTCCTCCTGTTTGCTATTGAGAAGCACACTTAGAACATTCCATGTCATCCGGCAGCTCCTGCATACTTCCTTGGCTCAAGTTAATTGTCCTCTATATGGTTTATGTCCTTAACAGACTGTAAGTGTCCAGTGGACAAGGACTCTGTCCTGTCACCTTTGTGTCCTCACAGATCTTAGTGCACTTGAGTCCATGTATTATTAGGGATTCAGGCTGTGGTGATGTGACAGCATCCTTCTCTCCACATCCAGCAGAGGGTGTGCCAGTCTCCTTTTCCCCTCTACCACATGTTCACATTTAATTTAAAAACATTGTTTTGAAGCCCTGTATTGCTGTATTGGTCAAGCTGGGCTTGGGCTCCTGAGCTCAAGTAATCCTTCCACCTCAGCCTCCCAAATAGTTGAGACTACAAGCATGATTCACCACACTCAGCTCATGTTTCCTTTTCAAAAAAAATTATTTATTTATTTGCAGATGGTAGATAGATAGAAAGGTGATGATTGATAGATAGATAGATAGATAGATAGATAGATAGATAGATAGATAGATAGACAGGGAATGAGAATGGGCAGGCTAGGGCCCAGTGCCACTGCAAACAAACTCCAGAAACATGCACCACTTTGTGCAGATGGCTTTATGTGGGTATTGGGGAATCAAACCCAGGTCTTTAGGCTTTGCCTTTATTTTATTTTATTTATTTTATTTTATTATTTTCTTTTATTTGTGAGATGAAAGAGAGAGAGAATATGGGCACACAGGGCCTCCAGCCAGTGCAAATGAACTCCAGATGCATGTGCCTCCTGTTGCATCTGGCTTACGTGGGTCCTAGAGAGTTGAGCAGGGATCCTTTGGATTTGCAGGCAAACACCTTAATCACTAAGCCATCTTTTGAGCCCCCCTTTTGCAATGCCTTTAACTGTTGAGCCATTTATTCAGCCCATGTGTTTCTCCCCCCCCCCTTTTTTTGAGAGAGACACAGACTGAGAGAGAGGGAGAGAAGAGGACAGATAGAGATGGGTGCGCCAGCAGTCTCTCAGTTGCTGCGAACGAAATCCAGATGTGTTCGCCCCCTTGTGGTCAAGTGCGGCATTGCGCCCTTGCATCACTTTACATCTGGCTAAACGTGGGACCTGGAGATTGGAACCGCTAGAGATTGGAACCAGCGTCCTTAGGCTTAGGAGGCAGGTGCCTTAACTACTAAGCCATCTCTCCAGCCCTTCCCCCCCCTTTTCAAGGCAAGCCAAACAGACTGGCCTTTTTTTAAAAAAACAAGAGAGTGAGAATGAGAGGCAAGAGAGAGAGAGAGAGAGAGAGAGAGAGAGAGAGTGTGTGTGTGTGTGTGTGTGTGTGTGTGTGTGTGTGTGTGTGTGAGAGAGAGAGAGAGAGAGAGATTTGGTGATCTCCAGCCAGTGCAATTTAACTCCAGATGTGTGTGCCATCTTATGTGCATGTGCAACCTTGTATGCTTGTGTCACCTTGTGTGTCTGGCTTACGTAGGACCTGGAGAGTCGAACATGGGTCCTTAGGCTTCACAGGCAAGCACCTTAACCACTAAGCAATCTTTCCAGTCCTTGTGTTTCTTTTTAATGACATCTTCAATTATAACTTTATAAGAACTTTAGAATTTAAGGCCATGTCCATTCTTACTGACAACCTCCAGACCCTGGTTAAATTGGTGGACTCATGTGGATCTAGAAAGCCTCCCAGCACAGTCTGGTGGAAGCATTCTGCAGTTCTGTGGTCCTGCTTGCTGGGTTGAGCAAGGACTCATAATGGTCCAACTCTTGTGGCTGTGGCAGGGGCTTGTCACTAGTGAAGGAATGAAGGTGGAGTAGGGGCTATACATTAAATATAGATTCAAGACCACCCTGAGACTACATAGTGAATTATAGGTGAGCCTGGGATAGAGTGAGACTCTACCTAGAAAAACAAAAATAATAGTAATAATAACAACAATAATAATTTAAAATAAGTAAATATAGAGTCAGTGCACCATCTTGTGACCATTCATGGGAGCTGCATTTCCTCAGAGTGTCATGTGAGACTTGCTATAAATTCAAGTACTTACAGAGTACCGGAGCTGAGGACATAGCTTAGTTGGCAAAGTGCTTGTTTTGCATGTCCAAGCCCTGAGTTTGATCCCCAAAACCACATAAACTGGGTGTGGTGGTGCAAGAAAATTAAGATTTCATGCCAGGCATGGTGGTGCACACCTTTAATCCCAGCACTGGGGAGGCAGAAGTAGGAATATCACCTTGAGTTCAAGGCCACCCTGAGACTACATAGTGAATTCCAGGTCAGCCTGGGCTAGAGTGAGACCCTACCTCAGAAAAACCAAAAAAAAAAATTAAGATTCCCTATTGTGGTAGTACTATTTTCTTGTTTTGTTATTTTTTTGTTGTTGACATAGTTGAAGTAGAACTCACTATGTAACCCAAGCTGGCCTCAAACTTCTCATAGCTCAGTTTTCCAAGTGGTGGGATTTACAGGAGTGAGCCACAATACCTTGTGAGGAAGAAATATGTTTGAGGGCTGGAGAGATGGCTTAGCAGTTAAGGCACTTGCCTGCAAAGCCTAAAGATACAGGTTTGATTCTCCAGGTCCCACGTAAGCCAGACACACAAGGTGGCACATGCATCTGGAGTTTGTTTGCAGTGGCTAGAGGCCATAGCATGTCCATTCTCTCTCTCTCTCTCTCTCCCTCTGTCTTAAATAAATAAATATAAAAATATTTTTGAGACAAAGTCTAGTGTAGTCTTGAATTATGTAGTTAAATAAGATCTTAAACTTTTGTATTTCTCAAAACATTTTAAATAATTTTATTGGGGACTTTAATGTATGGACATACTGAAAATTGTTCTTATTACCATCAGGTTGTCCTCTTGTCCCCTCTATCCCAAACACATTCTACTGAAGGCCCTTTTCAGCAGGGACATCAATAATCACTGTGTGGTAACAAATGTACAACACAACACTATTCCATCCCAACTTGTGGCTCTTAAATTCTTCTACCCACTGTTCCACGGTATTTTCTGAGCCTTGGAGTCCATTGGTGTTGAGCTCTCAGCAGCCTCTGATTTTCTGCTTTAATGACTTTTAAATCTCCTCAGTGCCTAACACCATCCACCTGGAGAAGGTTCTCTTGTCTAGCAATGGTAGCAGCACTAATATTTAATCTGCCATTCCTTCAACATTGTTTCCTGGGTCCTTGCAGGTTTGATAGAGATGCCTTATTTAGTGCTAGGCATTTGTCTTTCTCATCATATGGATGTGTCTTGGGTCTCTCTGGTATCCACAACCATCTGTAAAAAGTAGGTTCTCTAACCAAAAGTGTCAGCAGCATTAATAAAAGGGAATACATATGCATGTTTAGTGGGTTTCTTGATGAGCATAATCTCACTATGTAGCCAAACAACAGTGGAAACATCTCTCTAAGGTATAAGACTTCTGAGCCATAGGCTTTTGATTTTCTTCACAGCACCAGGCATGAGTTCCTTCTACTGAGCAGGCCTCACATCCATTTAGAAAGCAGTTGACTACCTCCATAGCCTATGTGCCACTATTGCACCTGTGTGTACATCTTGCCTGGTGGTTGATTTTGTAGCTTTCTGGATCCAATACTTGTTCACATTGTTTGTGATTTTTGTCCCAAGTACCTCACACAGCACTTTCTAGCCCTATGAGAGCTAGCTATCCAGTACCTGGCTTCCATCTCAGTCACAACACAATGTCTCAATTTCCTTTGATCACAGCCTGTGGTGTCTTCAGCAATAGGCTCTAATCATCTAGTTCTGGGGCATAATCTATACTTTAACAATGAACTGCATTGTTTTGGTGACCTCATAGGCCTCCTAGACCAACAGCTTTCTGAGGGATAGGTGATGCATCCCCACTACTGGGATTTACCAGTAATGATTTATGTTTTATTAACTACATTATAATATATTGGGTTTATTTTATTATATCAATTAAGCAAATGTATCTAGCCAGAAACTATTCAGTATATTTGCAAGCCTACATTGTGACTAGCATGCTGAATCCTCAAGTCACCGTGGACAAATCATACAAATATAAAGCATGACCTTGTGGTTAATTAATTGCTCTAACATAATTAGCATTATGAACTGATGGGTTTTTCTGGGTCAACTTTTAACACTTATTTAAAAAGGAGCTTTTAATAACCACATCCTAATCAATATCTGTTATTAGCAATAGTGGCTCACATACACTTAAAATCTGTGAGAATTTGAGGTGAAATCATTTATAATAATTCACTGGCTAGGTTTTAGTACTAGTGAGCTTTAACTTTATTTGTGTTCTCTTCATTCAGTATTCTTGCCAAGGCTCTAGACAAAGATACTGATGAGCTCTGAATACAAAATGCAAAGAATAATTAGTGATGAGGATCTTGACTTAAGTACAGGACATGCACAAAAACAGCATAGAGGACAGCCACGTATCTGAGGACACATCAAGCCGGAAGTGGAGGCATTGGTAAGGAGTGAGAAGAGAGTTGTCACCAAACATGGTGACACAGATCTGATGGAGAGGGTGCAATGAGAGAAGATGAGGTTCTAAGTGCAGCTGTCCCTGGATGGTTTGATAAGAAAAAGACAGAAGGCTAAATGCCCATGCTATCTTTCTCCCTATCCCCCCTCCCACATTCATACTAGATACTCTAGGTGTGAAGCCACTTTTGATGAAAGCCTCGTCCATCCAGTGTGCTAGACTGAAGATGGAGACTACAGTTAAACAGCAGTCATTTAGGGCTGGAGAGCTGGCTTAGCAGTTAAGGTGCTTGCTGGTAAAGCCTAATGATCCAAGTTTGATTCTCCAGTACTCACAAAAAGCCAGATGCACAGTGGCGCATGAATCTGGAGTTTGTTTGCAGTGGCTGGAGGTCCTGGCATGCCCATTCTCTCTCTTTCTCTCTCTCTTTTCTCTCCGTCTCTCATCTTTCCTTGAGACAGAGTCCATAGGTCCAGAAGTTGCATTTTTTAAAGTTTTTATTTTTTTAATGGACAACTTCCATAATTGTAAACAATATCCCATGGTAATTCCCTCCCTCGCCCCACCTTCCCCTTTGATTTCTTTTTTTTCTTTAAAAATTTTTTTTAATTATTTTATTTATTTTTGGAGAGAGAGACAGAGAGAGAGGGAGAGGGAGACAGATAAAGAATGGGCATGCCAGCAGTCTCTCAGCTGCTGTGAATGAAATCCAGATGTGTGCACCCCCTTGTGGGCAAGTGTGGCATTGCGCCCTTGCATCTTTGCATCTGGCTAAACGTGGGACCTGGAGATTGGCATCGGGTTCTTAGGCTTAGCAGGTAGGCGCCTTAACCGCTAAGCCATCTCTCCAGCCCATCTTTTTTTTTTTTTTCGAGGTAGGGGCTCACTCTCGCTCAGGCTGACCTGGAATTAACTATGTAGTCTCAGGGTGGCCTTGAACTCGTGGTGATCCTTCTGCCTCTGCCTCCCTAGTTCTGGAATTAAAGACATGTGCCTCCACGCCTGGCCACTTTTCCTTTGAAACTCCACTCTCCATCATATCCCCTTCTCCTCTCAATCAGTCTTTCTTTTATTTTTATGTCATGATCTTTTCCTCCTATTATGATGGTCTTGGGTAGGTAGTGTCAGGCACTGTGAAGTCATGGATATCCAGGCCATTTTGTGTCTGGAGGAGCACATTGTAAGGGGTCCTACCCTTCCTTTGGCTCTTACGTTCTTTCTGCCACCTCTTCTGCAATGGTTCCTGAGCCTTGGAAGGTGTGTTAGAGATGTTTCAGTGCTGAGCAGGCCTCTGTTACTTTTTCTCAGCACCATGGTGCCTTCTGAGTCATTCCAAGGTCACCACCATCTGAAAAGAGAAGCTTCTCTAACCAAAAATGAGAGTAGCATTAATATATGGGTGTGAACATTAACTGGGCAGTTTGGTGAGCATAGTATATACATTTAGCCAGACACCAGCTAACATTACAGCCCTAGAGCTTATGACTATCTCTGTTGCAGGTTTTCAGTATAAGGGATGTATTCCTTCCCAATTAGAGAGCAGTTGGTTTCCCCTATAACAGACATGTGACTATTGAACCCGTTGGCTCATTTGGCCTGGCTGGCCAAATTTAAGGTTTGCAGTGTCCACTGTTGAGTATCTTCGCTGGTCATTTCTTTCTCTCCCATTGAACTGCATGCAGCATAGCTTTTTCCAGCTTTCTGTCAGCTGGTCTACATGGTGGAGGCTTTTAGCTCAGTTCCAGCAGGATTTCTTAGTGACCTTGCAGTCCAAGTATATGGAGTCTTCAGCAATAGGGTCTTACCATCCATCTCTGGTGGGAAACCAAGGGCCTCAGCAATGGTCTACAATATTTTGGGAGTATCAAGGACCTCCCTGGCCAACAACTCACTGGAAGGTATCTCATCCCTGGCACTGAAAATTGTCTAGTAACAATCTATTGATTCTGAATATTCCATTTTTCAGAAAAGTAGGATTCCATATAACTTCTTTATATCCTCTTAGATTTTGATTAGCCCTCCCTCCACCTTTCCTTTATTCAATCTCTTCTCTTGGCCTCACTTAGGCCTTTTCACCCCCATTAATTTGTTCTACTTACATATATACAATACCATCCTATTAAGTCCCCCCTCCCTCCCTTTCTATTCCCTTTATATATAGCTTCTGCTACTGAGTTTTATTCCTACTCACATAGAAGTACAATCATTTGTGTTAGGATTCTCATCTGAGAGAGAACATGTGACATTTGGCTTTCTGGGCCTGGGTTACCTCACTAAGTGTAATCCTTTCTAGATCCATCCATTTTCCAGCAAATTTCACAGCTTCATTTTTCTTTTCTGCTCAGTAGAACTCCACTGTATAAATGTGCCACACCTTCATTATCCACTCATCAGTTGACAGACATCTAGGCTGGTTCCATTTCCTAGCTATTGTGCATAGAGCGGCAATAAACATAGTTGAGAAAGTATCTCTAAGGTAGTGAGATGAGTCCTTAGGATATATGCCTAGGAGTGGTACAGCTGGGTCATATGGGTAGATCTATATTTAGCTGTCTCAGGAACCTCCACACTGATTTCCACAATGGCTGGACCAGATTGCATTCCCGCCAACAGTGTAGAAGGGTTCCTCTTTTTCCACATCCTCGCCAGCATTTATAGTCATCTGCATTTCCCTGATGACTAGGGATGTAGAACATTTTTTAGATGTTTTTTTTCTTTTCTTTTTTTAAAACAAATTTTATTCTTATTTTATTTTTAAAATTTTATTCATTCTTATGTATATTATTCTAGTTTTACATTCATAGTGGTGACTCCATTTTCCTCCTCCCTGTCCTCCCTCTTCCATAGGGACCCTCATCAATGGGGAATTGTGGGGGTAGTCAAGAGCTATGGGGGATAGGCCAAGTCTCTGTATTTCTTCTTTGGTGAACTCTCTAGTTCCATAGCCCATTTTTTAATTGGGTTGTTTGATTTCTTTGTATATCCTGGATATTAATCCTCTGTCAGATGTATATCTGGCAAAGATTTTCTCCCATTCTGTAGGTTGCCTCTTGCTCTCTTCACAGTGCCCTTAGCTGTACAAAAGCTTTGTAATTTCATGAGGTCCCAGTGGTTGATCTGTGGTTTTCTTTTCTGAACAATTGGGGTTATATTCAGAAAGTCTTTGCCAAGACCAAGGGTTTCCCCTACTTTTTCCTCTAGAAGTTTCAGGTCTGATATTAAGGTCTTTGATCCATTTGGCTTAATTCTTGTGCATGGAGAGAGATAAGAATCTATTTTCTACCTTCGGCATATACATATGCAGTTTTCCCACGACCATTTGCTGAAGAGACTGTCTTTCCTCCAATGATTATTATTGGTGTTTCTGTCGAAGATTAGGTGGCTATAGCTACCTGAACTTACATCTGGGTCCTCTATTCTGTTCCATTGACCTACATGTGTGTTTCTGTGCCAGTAACATGCTGTTTTTGTTAATATGGCTCTGTAATATAGGTTAAAATCAGGTTTGGTGATACCACCAGCCTTATTTTTGTTGCTCAAAATTGCTTTAGATATCCAAGGTCTTTTGTGCTTCCAAATGAATTTTTGGATTGTCTTTTCTATTTCTGTGAAGAATGCCATTGGAATTTTGATGGGGATTGCATTAAATGTGTAGATTGCTTTTGGTAAGATTGCCATTTTCACAATATTTATTCTTCCAATCCAAGAAGATGGAATGTCTTTCCATTTCCTAGTGTCTTCTGCAATTTCTTGCTTTAGTGTTTTAAAGTTTTCATTGTAGAGATCCTTCAGCCTCCTAAGATTGTAACCTATATGCCACCATGCCTAGCATATTTAACTTTTTAAATAGAACATAATTATCTTGTTTTATAAGGTTAATAAACTATGAAGATATCATATGTGATATAATGGAGAGGTCATAAGGGGGCATGTATGCAATGAACTTTCTACATTTAATATGAAGCAGCACATTAAGGCTGCAGAATGTGAAAAGTTAAGAATCAATTATGTGTTCCCTGGAACAGTCATGAAAATAGTGGAAAGAAATAGAGCTCAAAAACCAATAGAGGGGCTAGAGAGATGGCTCAGCAGTTAAGGTGTTTGCCTGCAAAGTCTAACAACCCAGATTTAATTCCCCAGTGCCCATGTAAAGCCAGATACACAAAGTGGCACATGTGCCTGGAGTTTGCAGTGGCTGGAGACCCTGCCGTACCCATTCTCTCTCTGTGTCTCTCTCTTCCTTTCTGCATGCACATAAACAAATAAAAAAAAATTTTTTTAAGTCAATAGAAAGCCAGGTGTGGTGGTACATGCCTTTAATTCCAGCACTTACTTGGGAGGCAGAGGTAGTAGGATCATTGTGAATTTGAGGCCAGCCTGGGACTAGAGTGAATTCCAGGTCAACCTGGGCCAGAGTGAGACCCTACTTCAAAACAAAACAAAACAAACAAACAAAAAGCCAATATAATTAACATATGGGCATAAACATAAATATTTAAATAGCAGTTTGATGGGTATAATATTTCAATTTAGCCAGACAACAGTAGTAATTCCCCCTCCCCCACTACCCTGAGTGCTTATGACCTCCGCAGCCATAGGCTTTTGATTAGGTTTTCAGTACTAGATATGAATTTCCTCCTGTGGAGTGGACCTCAAGTCCAATCAGAAAGCAGTTGGTTTCCCCCATAACAGACATACCACCATTGTACCAGTTGGCACATTTGTCCTGGCCGGCCAGCCATAAAATTTTCAGGGCCCACTGTTGGTTAATACTATTGATGGCTTTTCTTCCCCAACAGACTGCATAGCTCTTTCCAGCATCATGTCAGCTAGTCAACATAAAGAGGCTTCCAGCTCAGCTCCAGCTTGATTTCTCAGTGACCTGCAGCCCAAGCGTGTGTAGTCTTCAGCAGCAGGGTCTTACTATCTAGATCTGATGGGCAACCAAGAGCCTTGGCAATATCCCGTAATGTTTTGGGTGCAACAGGGGTCTCCACGGCCAACAATTGGTGGGAGATATTCCACTCCTGGCTCTGAAAGTTTTCTAATAACAACCTGGCTTCTAGATACAACATTATCTACCTCTACAAGATACTTCTGCCCAAACTCTCTCTCTCTCTCTTTGGTTTGGTTTTTTTGAGGCAAGGTCTCACTCTAGCCCAGGCTGATCTGGAATTCATTCTGTAGTGTCAGGGTGACCTTGAACTCATGGAATCCTCCTACCTCTGCCTCCTAAGTTTTGGGATTAAAGGTGTGCGCCACCACGCCTGGAAAACTCTTTTATTTTATTTTATTTTATTTATTTTTTATTTGAGACAGAGAGAGAGAGAGAGAGAGAGAGAGAGAGAGAGAGAGAGAGAGAATGAATGAGAGAAAAATGGATGCACCAGGGCCTCTGGCCACTGCAAACCAACTTCAGGCACATGCACCACCATGTGCATCTGGCTCATGTAGGTATTGGGGAATCAAACCTGGGTCCTTAGGCTTTGCAGACAAGCACCTTAACCATTAAGCCTTCTCTCCAGACTGTTTTTTTTTAAAAGGCATGTGCATGTGTGTGTGCATGTGCAGGTGTATGTGAGTACACATGAGTATGTGTACATGCATATGGAATCCAGAGGACAACCGCAGGCGTCTATCAAGAGTAATATCCACCTCTTTTGAGATAGGGTCTCTTGTTGGCTGGAGCTCACTGACTAGGCTAAATTGGCTGGCTGGAGCCAGCACCTCCACAGTTTGGGGATTACAGGCGTATGCCACCATGCCAGACATTTTCACATGGGTTGTGGGGATCAAACTCAGGTCCTGGTGCTTGTGAAGCAAGTGCTTTACTGACTATACTGTCACCCCAGCCTGCACACTGGTCTTATTGTCTCCCATCTGCCCAGTGCCAGGCAGGACAGGTGCCAATGGATGTGAGCAGTACTCAGTCCTCTCTAGCCATCGAGGTCCACCTCTCATGATCAAGGGTGAGGAGCTGGAAAGATGACTCAGTGGTTGAGAACACTTCCTGTGCAAGCATGAGGGCCTGAGGAGGCCAGAGAGATCCCTCAAGTTTGATCCCCAGGACCCACATAAACAGCTGAGCGAGGCCATGAGAGTCTAGAACTCCAGTCCCAGAGGGGAGCAGGGACCCAAGGATTTCCAGGGATTGTGAAAAAACAGCAAACCCTGGGACCAGTAAGAGATTATGGCTCAGGTAAAAAATTGGAAGGAAGAGGGCTGGAGAGATGGCTTAGCAGTTAAGGTGCTTGCCTACAAAGCCAAAAGGACTCAAGTTCAATTCCCCAGGTCCCACATAATCCAGATGCACAAGGTGGCTCGTGTGCAAACTCTTTTTTTTAAACAAATATATTATTGGCTAGCAAAGAAGTAAGTTTTCATATGGCTTATTCATAAATCTTAAATTTTGACTACCCTCCTACCATCTTCTCCTTTCTTCCATCTTTTTTTTTCTTTTCTTTTCTTTTTTTTTTCGAGGTAGAGTCTCACTCTCGTCCAGGCTGACCTGGAATTCACTATGTAGTCTCAGGGTGGCCTCAAACTCACACTGATTCTCCTGCCTCTGCCTCCCCAAGTGCTGGAATTAAAGGGTGTGTCACCATGCTTGGCTTTATCCTTTCTTTTTAGACCAACACCTCTACTTCCTGTATTCTCTCCTGTACTTACATATCTACTCTACCCTTCCCTTAAGCCATCCCCTCCCTCCCTTATAACCCTTTCTAGCTCCCTGGTTTCTGCTACTGATTTTTATTCCAACTCACATACAAATCTAAACATTTGAATCTAGGATACATATATGAGAGAGAACATGTCACATTTAACTTTCTGAACCTAGGTTATTTCACTTAGTATAATCTTTGCCAAATATATCCATTTCCCTGCCACTTTCATAATTTTATTTTTCTTTTCTTTATTTTTTCTTTCTTTTTCTTTCTTCTTTCCTTCCTTCCTTCCTCTTTCTTCCTTTCTTCTTTCTTTCTTTCTTTCTTCCTTCCTTCCTTCCTTCCTTCTTTTCCTTCCTTCCTTCCTTCCTTTCTCTTTCTTCCTTTGTTCTTTCTTTCTCTCTTTCCTTCCTTCCTTCTTCTTTTCTTTTCCTTCCTTCCTTCCTCCCTCCCTTCCTTCCTTCCTTCCTTCCTTCCTTCCTTCCTTCCTTCCTTCCTTCCTTCCTTCCTTCCTTCCTTCCTTCCTTCCTCCCTCTTTCTTTCTTCTCTTTCTTTCTTTCCTTCTTTCTTTCCTTCCTTCCTTCCCTCCCTCCCTCTCTCCCTCCTCTTTCTTTCTTCCTTCCTTCCTTCCTCCCTCCTTTCTCTTTCTTTCTTTCTTTCTTTCTTTCTTTCTTTCTTTCTTTCTTTCTTTCTTTCTTTCCTTCCTTCCTTCCTTCTTTCTGTAAGGTCTCACTCTAGCCCAGGCTGGCCTGGAACTCACTGTGCAGTCCCAGGCTGGCCTTTAACACTCAGTGATTCTCCTACCTCTGCCTCCTGAGTGCTGGGATAAAAGGTGTGCACCACCATGCCTGGCTCTTCATTTTTCTTTGCTGCTAAATAAAACTATTGTGTAAATATACCACATATTCATTATCCATTCATCAGTTGAAGGGCATCTAGGCCGGTTTCATTTCCTAGCTATTGTGAATAGAGTAGCAGTAAACATGGATGAGCAGGTATCTCATAGTAATGAGTAAAGTCTTTAGGGTATATGCCAAGGAGTGGTATAGTCTGGTCACATGGTAAATCTATTTTTAAAAATATTATTTATTTAATTAATTTATTTATTTATGAGAGACAGAGAGAGAGAGAGAGAGGAGGGAGAGGGAGAGAATGGGTGCACCAGGGCCTCCAGCTACTGCAAATAAACTCCAGATGCATGTGCCACATTGTGCATCTGGCTTATGTGGGTCCTGGGGAATCCAACCTGGATCCTTTGTCTTTGCAGGCAAGTGCCTTAAATGCTAAGCTATTCTTTCAGTCCCGGTAAATCTATTTTTGGCTGTCTCAGGAACTGACACACTGATTTGGGTGCCACTTTTGTGTCCAGCCTTATGTAGGTGCTGAGGATTCAAACTATGGTCAGCAGGCTTGAAAAGCAAGTGCCTTTAACTACTGTGCATGTATACTGATTTTTTTAAAAATAAGTTTTAAATTTATTTATTTATTTGAGATGAAAAATATATATGGCCCTGGCTTCCAAACCACAAGATGAGAGAGAGAGAGAACATTGGGACTTTCCAGAAAAAAACAACCAGTGGCCTCTCAGCTGACTGTTTTACTTTAGGAATGAACTCTTCAGACGTTGTATAAAACTAGTGCACATCAGTTATGTTTCCCTTCACATTGTGTGCTTGTGTTTTTCTTTTTGTGTCAAGAGCTAAATGTGGGACATGGAGTTTCAGCTGCTGGGAATGGGCATTCTTAGTGTGCTTGTGTCACTTTTGTGTCTGGCTAAATGTGGGACATGGAGTTTCGAATGGGCATTCTTAGGCTTCGCAGGCAGTCGCCTTCACCACTAAGCCATCTGTCCAGCCCTAGTTTTTTTTTTTTTTTTTTTTTAATATAACACTATACTGTGGAATTTTTTCATATCATTACAATTCTGTGTAATTTCTTTTTAAAATTTTCTTTGGTGTTTGTGTGTACTGTGTGTACAGATGCATGTGCCCAGTGTGTCTGTGTGCAGAGGCCAAAGGAAGGTGTGGGATGTCCTCCTCTGCCACTCATCTGCTTTATTTCCTGAAGACAGATTCTCTCACTGAACCTGGAACTGCTTTTGTGTGTGTGTTTTGTGTGTGTATGTGTGTGTGTGTGTGTGTGTGTGTGTTGTGTGTGTTAAGCTCACTGAATAATGAGCTCCAGCAATCCTCCTGTCTACACCCACTTTAGTGCTAGGATTATAGGCATGCAGAGTCATGGCCAGTTTTTTTTTTTTTAACTTTTCATTGATTACCTCCATACATATAGACAATATATTGTGATTATAATCCCCTCCTACCAACCTTCTTTTTTCTCCTCTCAAATACCCCATCACCGAAGCCCGCCTTTCTTTTCCTCTCTCTCTCTTTTTCTTTCTTAATTTATTTTTATTTATATTATTCTAATTTTACATTCATAATGGTGACTCCATTATCTTCCTCCCTGTCCTCCCTCTTCCATAGGGACCCTCATCAATGGTGAATGTGGGCCATGCACTATGGGGCCCCTTCCTTCCTTCCTTCCTTCCTTCCTTCCTTCCTTCCTTCCTTCCTTCCTTCCTTCCTTCCTTTCTGTTTTTTTGTTTTGTTTTGTTTTTGTTTTTTTTGAGGTAGGGTCTCACTCTAGCCCAGGCTGACCTGGAATTCACTATGTAGTCTCAGGGTGGCCTCGAACTCACGGCAATCCTCCTACCTCTGCCTCCCGAGTGCTGGAATTAAAGGTGTGTGCCACCATGCCCGGCTCTGAAGCCCTTCTTTCTAACTAGTTTCCTTTTTATTGTTATTTCATCATTTTCTTTTTATGCAGGTCCTGTGTAGGCAGCATCAGCCACTATGAGGTCATGAATACTACAGCCACTCTGTTTGAAGACACTATTTCAAAGCACTCTTCCCCTTCCTTTGGCTTAGATTCTTTCTGCTTTCATTCATACAATGGCCTTTGGAATGTGAGAAAGAGATGTCTCAATAATAACTACTCCACTGTCACTTCTCAGCACTTTGATGAGTTGTAATTGTCCCCAGTGCTACCACCATCTGAAGAGAGAAGTTTCTCTAACTAAAAGTGAAAGTAGCAATAATATATGTAAAAATAAGTATTTCAGGGGCTGGATAGATGGTTCAGAGGTTAAAGGTGTTTGCTTGCAAAGTCTGATGGCCCAGGTTCCAATCTGCAGCACCCATGTAAAGCCAGACACACAAGGTGGCACATGCAACTGGAGCTTGTTTGCAGTGGCAAGATACCCTAGTGTACCCATTCATTCTCTCTCTTTTTCTGCTTGAAAGTAAATAAATAAAATTTGTTTTAAAAAATAAGTATTTGGGCTGGAGAAATGGCTTAGTGATTAAGGTGTTTGCCTGAAAAGCCAAAGGATCCCGGTTTGATTCTCCAGGACCCATAAAGCCAGATGCATGTGGGGCACATGCATCTGGAGTTCATTTGCAATGGCTAGAGGCCCTGGAGTGCCTATTCTCTCTCTGTCTGCCTCTCTTCTCTTCTCTCTCTCTCTGCTTGCAAATAAATAAATTAAAAAATATGTATTTGGAGGGCAGTTTGGTGGGCATAATATATTTATCTAGCCAGACAACAGTTGTAGTTTCCCTCCTAGGGTTTATGACCTCCCCAGCCATAGGCTTTTGAATAGATTTCCAGGACCAGGCATGAAATTTCCTCCCATGGAGTGGGCCTCAAATCTAATCATAGAGCAGTTGATTTTCCTCATGACAGACATGTTACCATTTCATCAGTTGTCACATTTTGCCTGGCTGGCTAGCAGTAAAGCTTTCAAGATCATGCCCAATTTTTTTTTTTTTAATGCAAGCATTGGAAATTGAACTCAGGTCCTCATGCTTGGACTCTTGCTAAGCCGTCTTTCTAAACCCCATGTAATTTCTTTTTTTCCCCCATTCTTATTTCTTTTACTTAGGGGAAGAGCTTTCTTTTTATTTCTTTTTTGGCTTTTTGAGGTAGGGTTTCACTGTAGCCCAGGCTGACCTGGAATTCACTATGTAGTCTCAGGGTGACCTCTAACTCATGGCGATCCTCCTACCTCTGCCTCCTAAGTGCTGGGATTAAAGGTGTGCGCCACCACACCTGCCTGGGGAAGAGCTTTATGTGGAATGAGTGACAGTTTACATTTCTTAGCTCCATTTTCCATAACAAAATATCACAGACAACATTGCCTTAAAGAACAGAAATTGCCAGGTATCATAGCCCCACCTGTAATCCAAGCACTTGGGAGGAGACCAGAGCTTCATGAGTTCAAGGCCAACTGTGGTACAGAAGCCCATGTCATTTCTAATGGGTTTGTAGTATACTATGGTACATTAGTCTTAGGAATGTTTCATGTCAGTATAGCTTCCTGCAGTTTCCCAGTTCAGAGATGAGAAGACACAAATATTCCTTATGGATACCATTTATTAAAGCATATACTTGGCACTGTCCTATCTACTTTAGATGTGCACTGGATAACTGTGACGATTCACAGTGGTTGCCAGTTACTATAGTGTAAATATTCTCACCATGGGTCGATTTTAAGCTATCAGCATGACATCATTGAGTGCAAATTTGAACACCATTGTATAATTTTTCTACCATACAAATACATCCTTGATGTGCCTTTTAATTTGTTGTTGCTTTATTATTATTATTTCTTATTAAAATATGTTATTTGTAAGGACGGAGAGAGAGAAAGAGAAAGAAAGAGGAGAGGAACTCCAGCACTTCCTGCCACTATGAGAAACTCCTAATGAATGTTCTACTTTGTACTTTGTGCATCTTGTTTTTACAGGGGTACTGGAGAATTGAACCCAGGCCTTCTGGCTGCTGAGCCATCTCTCCAGCCCACTTTATTGTTTTTTCTTTGAGTTTTTTCAGATAGGGTCTCACTCATTAGCCCAGGCTGGCCTCAAACTCCCAAGTGTGAGGATTACTGGTGGGTGCCATTAAGCCCAGCCATTCAACATTTCCTTTTTTAAAATATACATACATACATACATACACACAATATATATACATACATACATACATGTACATATATATATTTATGAGAGAGAGAGAGAGAGAGAGAGAGAGAGAGAGAGAGATAAAGAGAGAGAATGGGCACACCAGGGCCTCTAGCCATTGCAAACAAATTCCAGATGCATGCACCACCATGTGCATCTGGCTTATGTAGGTTCTGGGGAATCAAACCTAGGTCTTTAGGCTGTGCAGGCAAGCACCTTAATGGCTAAGCCATCTCTCCAGCCCTCATTCAACATTTCTGAACAAAACATTAAATATATATTCCATAGAGCTCTCAAAGGTACCGTGGAGGACAGAGGTTCCCTGGCTTCCCAGAAAATGCCATCTGTAAACTAGGTGGGGTATTTGGCATCTAATCCAAACCTGCTGGCAGCTTCTTCTGTGTCCTCCACTCGATTCACCACCATGGGCCCTACAAGGACAATTCAATGAACTCTGCTATAGTCTGGCCTCTGGGCCAACAAAAAGCTCTTCAAGAGCTGTCTATCTCTGCTTGCCACCTCCTCCAGGATACTGACTTCTTTGTTTCTTCCCAACCAGCACGGAACTACTTTCTTGTCACTGCTCCCTCCATCACATCACCAGTGATTCCAGGGCTCATCCTTTCCTTGGTTCTTAGCACCTCTGTCCTCCACAGACCCTTTTGGTGGGGCAGGTGCAGACAGAACATCACATCTCATCACCAAGATCCCTGGTTCTCTCAGGGCCTCAGCCAGCTGCTCAGTCCAGCATCTCCACCCTCACTTTCCCTTTTCTCATGTTGCTTTCCAGACTCTCCTTCCTGTCAGTCTGTAGTATTTGAATGTCATGTGTCCTTGATAGTGTCATGTGTTTGCAATTAAACTCAATTCTCAGCTAGTAGAGCCTTTGGGTGATGGATCTTTTCTAGAAGAGGCGTGTCATTGGAAGCAGACCTTGAGATTGATTACCCAAATCCCAGCTCAGTACTTAGACTACTTCAACCTAGATATGTGACAAGGTGTGAGTCAGTTTCTTGCTTGTGCCATAATGAAACTTCTCCTTGAAACTGTAAGCCTGAAACAAACCCTTTCTTCCCAAAGTTGCTTCTGGCAGGTGTTTTATTCTAGCACAAGAAGGTAACTGCAAACAGAAAACTGGTATCAGAAGTGGCATCACTGCTGCTAGAAACCTGATCATGTGATTTTTGGTCTTTTGGAACTAATTTGTGGGAGGAATAAGAAAGGAGTTGGAACTTTGGACTAAGGGAAGTCTTGCAGTTCTCTAAACAGAGCTTGATGGACCATTCTGGTGAAAATTTGAAGAATCTAAATGCAAAGAGGTGTGGACTATGAAAGCTCAGTTTATGTGGTTTCAGAGGGGAAAGAGGACTTTGTCAGGACTGGAATGGAAGCAGTTTATGTGATGTTCTGGCAGATAGGCTGATTGTATTTTGCCTGCCTTAGAACTTGAGCAGAGTTGAATTTGAAAAAAAAATTATATATATATATAGTTTTTATTTTGAGGAAGGGTCTCATTTACCGCCCCCCCCCCAGCCCAGGCTGACCTGGAATTCACTCTGAGACTACATAGTGAATTCCAGGTCAGCCTGGGCCACAATGAGACCCTACCTCAAAAAACAACAACAACAATAAAAAAAAATAGAAGGAGTGTTTATTCTTCTGAGAGAGGGGTTTCCTGGAGGAAGAATGCTGATGGGGTGTTCTTCTCTTCAAGGTTTTACACCCTTTGGATTTATAAATTTGGAGATGTTGCCCACCTGTTACTGGTTTTGGATGCAATAAGATGCCAGAACAAGAGTCAGGAAGTGCACACAGTTCTGGAGATGGCCACTGGGCAAGGTGGAGCAGGACTGATAACTGTGTGGAGGCCCTGTTAGGCCATGGCATAGAGCTGTGAAGATGAACCATGGGTTGCAGTGGAAGCCCCAGAATTTTGCTGGTGCCACAACTATGGGATGGCCAAGGAAAGCTGTTTGCTCTGGCTTGAGTGGATCTGCAGAGAAGGCAAACAACCAAATCTGGAAGAGCAGAATTGGAGTCCATAGGATTTTGTTGTGAGTCCCAGATGCTGGACATGGAGCTACAGGCTTTGATATTTGCCTTGCTTTTGAAAAATCTTGTACTGGTCCATCTTTCCTTGCTATGGACAATTCCTCCTTTTAAAAAATAGGAATGCTAGGGCTGGAGAGATGGCTTAGGGGTTAAGGCACCCACCTGCCAAGCCTAAGAATGCCCGTTAGATTCTCCAGGTCCCACATTTAGCCAGACTCAAAAAGTGATGCAAAGGCGCAATGCTGCAATTGCCCACAAGGGGGGCACACGTGTCTGGAGTTCATCCATAGTGGCTGAGATGCTGCTGGCACACTCATTCTCTCTCTCTCTCAAATAAAAAAAAAACGAATGTTTATTCTGTGTTGGAAGGAAGTATGTAACTTGTTTTTGATTTTGTAGGCTCACCATTAAGATACTGTCTCAGATGAGACTTTAGATTTTGGACTTCTGAAGAGTTTTGGGACTGGTAAAGACTATGTAGACTTATAAAATTGGGCTGAATGCATTTTGTGTAATGAGATGGTCATGAGTATATGTGGGAATAGGGAGAAATTTTGTACTTTGAATATAAAGTGTCATATGTTTTCAATTAAGTCTCATACTCAACCACCAGCTGGTAGAGCCTTTGGGAGGTGGAGTTTTGCTGGAGGAGGTATGCCACTGGGGGCAGACCTTGAGGTTCATTAGCTCAACTCCAAGACCAGTCCTTGACTATTTTCACCCAGATATGTGACAAGGTGTGAGCCAGCTTCCTACTCATATCATGCTTTTCCCACCATGATGAAACTTCTTGAAATTTTAAGCCTGAAATAAGCCCTTTTCTCCCATAAGCTGTTTCTAGTTGTGTGTTTTGTTCCAGCAATGAGAAGGTAACTTCAACACAGTCTTTTCCCATAAATCTCAGTCTCAGGAAAGATGAAGTGTTCCAGACTCCAGGTGAAGTTGACTTCCTTCCTACAGGGCTACTGAGCCTCAAGCAAACCAAGGAATGCACATGTCTAGGTTCTTGGTTAGGACCCTGGAGATCTGCTGTTAAGAGGCTGGGAAAGGGACTGGATTAACAGTGAGGCAGTGGGTCCATGCAACTAGGTGGGTCTACCTTGTCCCTAACTGAAATCTAGGGTGAATGGCAGGGATGGGTGTTGGTATAAAACATGAAGGATGGCGTAAGGAAGAGAAAATACAGGGAAGACCCACAGCGTGATGGGTCTTCAGCTTTGGAGGCAAGGCTCCATGTCCTGTGGTGGAAGCAGAATTGTCTCGAGTTGTGACTAGTTGGATATACAAGAGTGAGGGGAATTTCATTCTTTCTTATTTTATGTGGGTAGTTTGTGTGGTGTGGTGCATGTTATACGGTGTGTGTGTGTAGTGTGTGTATATGGTGTGTGTTGTATGCATGTGTGTGTTGCATGTATGTATGGTGTGTGTGTTGTGTGCATGTGTGTATGGTGTGTGTGTATTGTATCGTGTTGTATGCATGTGTGTGTATGATGAGTGTGTGGTATGCATGTAGGTGTTGTATGCATGTGTGTGTATGATGTGTGTGTTGTATGCATGTGTGTATGTGCTGATACATATGCCTATGTGCATAGGTATGGAGGCTAGAGGAGAACTTTGGGTGTCCCCCTACATTACTCAGCCATATGTTTCCTTGAGATGGAGTCTCTCACTGATTCCAGAACTTGTCCTTTTCAGTAGCCCCATAAGTTCTCTAGTCTCTGCTCCCAACGGGACTGGGATTACAGATGTGTATGGACACACCCAGCTTTTATGTGGGTGCTGGGGAATCAAACTCGGGTGGTCTCAGACCCTTTCAGGCCCTCATGCTTGTGTAGGAAGCACTCTTACCTTCTGAACCATTTCTCCAGCCCCAGTCAAGGAAATTTCTAGGCTGGAGGATCTCTGGGAATCGAGATAAGATAAGATGATATGATATGATATGATATGATATGAGAATGCCTCTGGAGTGAGAGACATTGAGATATTAGGGTCTAGTACTAAGGCCAGAGATATAGAGTAAGAGGTGCTACTGCAGATGTAGTACTTACATTTAAGGCTCAGCAATAAGGGAACCATACTGCTCAGTTCCCTTTACACCTGGAGTCTGGGTTATGTCTGATGGCCTGGCCTGGCAGGGAGGCAGTGAGGACCTTCTTCACTCTTCAAAGCGCCATATGGTCACCCTACTCAAGCAAGATACTATGGGGTGTGAAAGAAAAGTGAACCTTTCATTCTGGCTGCTTACACTAGTTTACCCTACTTCCATTTCTTTTTGTTCTGTTTTGTATTTTGAGACAAGGTCTTATTATATAGCCCAGGCTTCTACTAGACTCGTTGAGGGGGAGAAGGGCTTCTCTAATGGCTACTAGTGGAGGTGGTATCTAGGCCAGGCTGGGTGAGAGCTCCAGCCAACTGGGGCAGGAAGCTGAAGTAGTTCTCTACATAGTCCCAGAGCAAAGTACTTCTGCTCTAGCAGGGCTTGGTGGCACACAGGCCTATAGTCCTGGCTACTTAGAGAGTGAGGCAGAAGGATGGAAAATTCTAGGTCTGGCTGGGTTATAGAGCAAATTATGGGCCAGCCTAGACAACTTAGTGAGGCATCCCTCTCACCTCTTGAAATCAAAAGTTAAAAAGGCCAGGTGTGGTGGTGCACACTTTTAATCCCAGCACTCGAGAGGAAGAGGAAGGAGGATCACTGTGAGTTTGAGGCCAGCCTGGGACTACAGAGTGAATTCCAGGTCAACCTAGGGTAGAGTGAGACCCTACCTTGAAAACACCAAAACAGTGCTGGAGAAACAGCTTAGTGGTAAAGTATGGGGCTCTGGGTCAAGTCCTAAGTATGGAAACAAAAAGAAGATCTAGTCTTGGAATCTCAGTTTCTTCCTAGGAAAGATCCTATCTTAGCCAAGTGTATGGACTGACATGTGTAATACCAGCATTCTGGAAGGCTGAGGCAGGAGAATCTCAAGAGTTTGAGGCCATCTACATTACAGAGTGAGAGCCCTGTCTAAGAAAAATAAATAGAGCTGTCTGCTTTCATTTCTCTTGGGGTTCAGACCATGTTGGTTTTTTTGGGGGGGGGTTCTTGTTGTTTTGAGGCCCAGACTGACTTGGAACTCACTATGTAGCCCAGGATGGCCTTGAACTCACAGCAACACTCCTACTTCAGCTTCCCAAGGGCTGATTATGTGTATGATTATGAGTATGTTTAACCTGCCCAGGCCAAATTCCGGTCACTTCAGGAACAGGGTTTATGCGTACAATAGGGAGGTCTTTTAAGGGTATCAAGGAGAAGACTATATTCCTTGGAGCCCTTTAAGAACCAGCCTAGGAGCCAAGGTTCAATTTCTTGGTAAATACATGGCCACGAGGGGTTCCTCACCTGCAGAGGGCGCCGCAGACACACCACGGACTCAAGAGGTCTCAGGTCAGGTTGGACCGGAAAGTCAGTGCGGCTTCTGGGGGAAGCTTCTCTCCCAAGGGGAGCGCTCGCTGGAGCTGGAGCCCATGCTGGGAGAAGATGTAAGTTAAGAAGGTGCAGAAAATAAAAAGCATATTAAAAGAGAGTGAGTTCGACGTGGTGTCTTATGCCTTTAGTTCCAGCACTGGGGAGACCGAAATAGGGATGTGAATTTGAGGCCAGCCTGAGGTGCAATGTTTCAGGTCAGTCTGGATAAGAGTGAGACCCTACCGGCGAAACAACAAACAAGCAAGCAAGGAAACCGACGGAACAACCAAGAGAATGAGAGAAAGGACAAAGGGTTCCGTAACCCACCCCACAACTGGTCACGTGCTTGAGCCTGCTTTCCCATTCACAGAACCAAGGCCAGGGCTGGTAAGGGCCACCAGGAACTTGCCCAGTGGCCTACGAGGAGGGCGGAGGGAGCGCTACCGGGTAGTCGCGGTTTGAACCAATCCTAGGTTCAAGTCCTGAGAGCCGCCTGCCTCCGTGCACTTTTTGGTCATCCGTGAAGTGAGATTTAATAAGGAGGCGGCCACCCTGATGCAGCGGCCCGGCTGGGATCGCAGCAGCCCAGCTCAGAGCCGGCGCTCTGGGTGCGGGTCTGCGCGCCCTGGGGCTCTGGTAGGCCAAGGCACGAGGGGGCGCCAAGAGAGTCCGCGCCAGCTCCGGGCTAGGAAACGGGGGCCAGACACACTCGGAGGGGCAGAGGGGGCGGAACCCCACCTGACCACGGAGATGCTGCTTCCGGGCTCGGCTTTCTTTCTAGTACACCCACGCCCCGCACCCCCACCCCAGTACCCTCCTAGGCCGGCGGTCACCTGCTCACTCCCGGGGCGCCGCCGGAGGGGCGGGTCCAGGCGGCGGGCGGGCGGGCCGAGGGCGGGGCTGGCGCCCCGCGGGAGGTCGGCCACGTGACGTCCGTGGCTCGGCCAGACTGCCAGGCGGGGAGCGCCGCGGCGGCCCCTGGAAGGTGGTGGCGTGCGCGGAGCCCCGGCCGGGCGGAGTGGGATTGGCCGTCGGGGCTCCGAGACGGCGGCCCCGGGGGCGCCCATGCCATGGAGAAGCTGGCGGCCGGGCTGGCCGGCCTGCGCTGGAGCATGGGCGCCTTCCCGCTGGACCTCATAGTCAGCCGCTGCCGCCTTCCCACGCTCGCCTGCCTCGGGCCAGGTACCGGGTGGCTGGGGAGGAGACGACGGGTGCGCGGGGAATCGGGCCTCTCCAGTCGGGAGTGGCGGGACCGTGGAACTGATGCTGACACTTCCCTTCCCCTCCTCAGAGCTGCGGGCTTTGGGCACCTCCTGGAGCGTCTCCCGGAGATGCCCGGGCCCCGCAAACCCAGGGGCTGTCTCCGGCCTCGAGGACCCGCAGGGAGATCGAAACTGGCGACAGAGCGCGGGACAGTTTTGGTCCCTCCGGAGCCTGCCGCGCTGCTGAGCCTCTGCGCCCGCCCCGTCGGTGCACCCCGTTCCATGGCAGCTCCCAGACCCCCGCCCCGACCGCGCCCCCATTGGTCCCTTTGTCTCCAGCCTCTTACCTCGATCCTTACCCCCATCCCTTGGGCCTCAGTAGATCTTTTCCCCACTGCCACCCGCTAGTCCCTTTTTGGGAGTCTTCCCACACTCTCTTTGGCATGCTGAGGAGCTCTGGCCCTGGCGGGGGGAGGCTGTGCGGGCAGCCTTTCTCCCATAGAAGCTCAAGTGACTGGGCCCTGCCTGGACCCTGGCCCTGTCCCACTTCTCTCCCAGTTTATTCTGAGGGCCTAGGGAGGCCGGGTGTTCCGCAGATGTGACTGTGCATGGGGCCCGTGAGGGGACTTTAGTGGAAGGGGGGCTGATTCACTGGGGGAGGGGCGGGAGCTGGGGATGGCAGCCAGGCCGGGGGTTTTGTGTGTGAGAAGAATAGGGGTTTGGCCCGCGTTGGCACACTTGCTTCCCTGAATGCTAATGGGGTTCCACTTCTGTCTTCGCGGGCCGGCAGCCCCTCCTCCGACCCGCAGCAGCAAGGACTGGGCAGGGAGCATCAGCCGGCTGCCCCTGTCTTCCCCATCCCCAGTCCAACTTTTCTTGGGATCACCATCTGCCTGCCAGCATGTTATCCCAAGACTGTGTCTGCAGCTGGACTGCGTTTTCTGCTTGTGAATGGGATATACTGCTTTAGATTCTTCCTGCCCACTTCTCACAATCCTATTTGACAGCCCCCTCCTGGGAGTCTTTTCAGAGCACCTCAATTTGGTCTTGTTCCCTCCTCTCCTCTCCTCTCCTCTCTCTCCTCTCCTCTCCTCTCCTCTCCTCTCCTCTCCTCTCCTTCCCTCGTCTCTCCCTCCTCCCTCCCCTTTTCTCTTTCTCTTCTCTCTCTGTCTTTGAGATCGGGTTTCACTGTGGCCCAGGCCCACCTGGAACTCACTCTAGTCTCAGGCTGGCTTCAAACACTCAGTGATCTTCCTAGCTCAGATGTGCACCACACTCCCAGCAATTTGGGCTCTCTTGGCACTTGCGGGCACCTCTGTCTTGTCTCCTTTAGTATATCCCATTTTAATTGTCAGTTTCTTGTCTACCACTGGGCTGCTGGCTTTTGAGGAAGGGCATCCCTGCCTAACAAAGATTATGGATTGAATGAATATGACAGCTACTGGTGATGCTTTACTTGTCTATCTGTAACAGTGTGTTCCTATGGTTGTGGTCACCATTGGAGTGTGAATGTATGATGGCAATTGTGTGTCCTTGAAGGTCCCTGTGTGCCTGTGCATTTGAGAAGGAGCCCTTAGTATTATCATAAGACTGAGTTGTGTTGTTTGGGTGTCAAGCACCTATTTGGTGGCTGCTGTTGAACTATTGGTGGTGGTCACCTATGGCTGTTGGTGTATGCTTGTGGCTTTGGCCTTTGTCACTATGGAAGAGTAGGAGGGGCTTAGGCAAGCTCTAGAAAGAGCTTATAGAATTGGGAAAAGCAGAGCTTCCTCTGGTCTAGGAGAGGGGGCAGCTGAGGAAGAAGGCTCAGACAAACCCTCCCTGTACCTTCCCACACACAGTAGTCAGCCTCTTTCTATAGGCCCTTGAACATCCCAGCATTTCATACATCACATGCGTACACTTCTTGGAGCCCCAGTAATCAGAGTAAACCAGTTCCCATTTGATTGGCTGACAGAAATTTAGTGTGTGTGTGTGTGTGTGTGTGTGTTTTGGGAAGGAGGCATCCCCAACCCCCACCATGCCCACCAGCTGCAGCTAGGAGATGCTCCATCAGCCTTCTGGAAGCTGGGCTGTCCTTCCTGCTCCAGTGGAAACCGTGGAAACCGTTGCTGGGGATAGAGCTTCCTGTGCCCAGATCCCTCCCAACTCCCAGCACTCTGTCCCAGTGCTGCTTTCCCCATACTAGGCTCTCCTTATTTCTGCCTTCTAAATCCAGTGCATCTCCCAGCTCCAAGAAGGGATTTCTCTGAGATGGGGTCAAGAGTTTCTGGGGACTGCTTCCCTGTCATTTTAGGTCTTCTAGATCTAAGACTGCCTATGACAGTGGGTGGAGAGTAAAAGTCTCAGCTGAGACTGGCAGGAGTCAGTGACTGCAATCCCTACCATTCTGACCTGAACCAGAGTCAGCTCTGGAGCACTCTCACAACCAGGACCCACAAAGGAAATGTCCCTTCTCAGTCTTCTCCCTTGGCCAGGCCTGGGGCATTGACTAGGGGGCTTGAAGGATTTTGCTGGTGTGAATTTTCCTTGTCCCAAGAAGACCTAGTTCCTCTCAAGAGCATCTCTCCCACTCCATCCCAGCTTGACGCCTGTCACCTCCCCACTCCCATGTCCCCAGATACTCTCTGCTCAGTTCCTCAAACTTGTTCCCCTCCTGTTCCCAAGGGCCTGAGGATGCCTGGAGGGCAGAATTGGCTGTGCTCAACTGCTGGGAGTCTCCAGCCCCAGAGTGGGCTGGGACAGCAGGCACTCTGGTGGAATGATGAATGAACAGACATGGCTGTGCTGATTGCTGAGGCCCCATCAGGAGCCAGAGCCCCGAGGCTCAAGCCTGACTCAGCCCAAAGACCACAGCTGCTAGCCTGCCTGTCCCTTGGGTGTTGCTAACCTGAATAGGGATCCTGGGAAGCTGTCCCAAGGCAGGGTCTTGTTGAGAAGGTGAGGTTGTCATCCAGCCTGTTCTTCCTGCCCCTCCTAACCTTCCCTCTTCCTTTTCTTCCTCTCTCCTTTCCCCTCCCAGGGGAGTATGCTGAGGGCATCAGTGAGCGAGACATCCTGCTCATACACTCCTGCCGCCAGTGGACAACAGTGACAGCCCACACCCTGGAAGAGGGCCACTACGTCATTGGGCCCAAGATCGACATCCCTCTGCAGTACCCAGGTGTGCCCATGAAGGGCTAGGTGGCATAAATTCTGAGGTTGAAGAGGCAGGAGGGCTTGGGGCCACCATGTGTGGGAAATGTTTAGAGGCAGTTGCTAGTAATAACACTTTCCTTGGAGCTATAGGGATGAGCAAAGAGGTGCTAGCCGATGGTGACTAAGATTATGGGTTTCAGTACTGTGTGTGGAGCCCTGGGTTTCTGGAGAGGTGGCACTCGCGTTTACAGATGTGTGTGTGTGTGTGTGTGTGAGAGAGAGAGATTGATTTCAAGGTAGAGTCTCACTCTAGCCTAGGCTGAGCCCATTCACTATATAATCCCAGATTGGCCTCACACTAAAGACATTTCTACCTCTGCCTCTTGAGTGCTGGGATTCAAGTCCTGGTTTATAGACTTCTGATTCTCTTATTTTTAGAGCTAAGTTCTCATTATGTACCTCAGGCTAGCCTCAAACTGGTATTTATCCTCCCAAGTGTTAGAATTAGAATTAAAGGCATGAGTTACCATGAAGGCTACAATTTTTTTTTTTTTTTTTGGTTTTCAAGGTAGGGTCTCACTGTAGCCCAGGCTGACCTGGAATTCACTATGTAGTCTCAGGGTGGCCTCGAACTCACGGCAATCCTCCTACCTCTGCCTCCCAAGTGCTGGGATTAAAGGCGTGTATCACCATGCCTGGCTCTACATTTTATTTTAAAATAGATTTTGAAGTAATGATTAAAAATATCCACATCTGGGTTGAAGAGATGACTCAGTGGTTAAAGGCTGTTGCTTGCAAAGCTTGTAGTCTGGGTTCAGTTCCCCAGTACCCAGGTGAAGCCAGGTGCACGAAGTGGCACATGCATCTGGAGTTCATTTGCAGTGGTAAGAGGCCCTGGTGCTCCCATACTCTCTCTGTCATACTCTCAAATAAATAAACAAACAAAAATATATCTACACCTTAAAACATTAAACACTATACAGACTCCCCCCTCCCCAAATATTTGCCACAATCTTCTCAGTATAATACAGCTAAAAGCTTCTTCAGTAGTCAAGGTTTGCCAAGGCTAACTTGTGGCGCCCCTGTCAGCTTTTATACTGTTTTCCCCCAGTTTTGTGTCAAACTCGTTATTTTAATGGATTGGCTTTATAAATGAATGCTAAAGTGCTAGACTTTTAAAGATTGCACTAATGAACTACCCATGTGTTATTTATTTATTCATTCACTTATTTATTTGTAGTAATGGGGCTTGAAACTAGGGCCTCATGCATACTAGGCAAGCACTCTATTACTGAGCTACATCTCTGGCCCATTTTTCACCTTTCATTTTGAGGCAGTGTTGATAAATTGCCCAGGCTGACCCTTGAACTTGCTCTGTAGCTTAGCTCAGTCTTGAACTTGCATTCCTCCTACCTTAGCCTCTCAGGTAGCTAGGGTTCAGGCCTGTACCACCAAACCTGACTATGTGTTTTAGCATATAAGGTTTTGCTTGACAAAAGGTTCTGCTGTCAAAAAAATGTATAGTGCTTAGATTTTTTTTCAGGCAGTGAAACCAAGGGCCTAAGGAGGGTAGTTGCCTGCTTGGATTACACAGCCAGTATAAGGGAAGGCAAGGCTGAGGTGTCCTGACCACAGGTCTGGGTTTGCTTCTGCACTATGTTAGGAGTGGATGGCTGTTGTCCCCAGGGTGGGAAGGTAGGAGTCTGGTGTTATCCAGAAATATCCCCATGAAAGTCTATAAGGTAGTGCATCTCATATACCTGCTGGCTATCATCATTTCGTCCTCACAGCTGCCCTTTTCACTCCAGTCCCCAAACATTGTCACTCCTGCCCCAGACCTTTGGAGCTGGAAAGGCTCACAGTTCCTTCCTTACTGGTGCTACTGCCCTCTCTTGCCTGGGCCTTCCCTGAGTCAGTAGAACAGGGCTCAGCCCATAAAATAGGATTGGGCTCTTAACAAATTGGTGGGCCTGGCCTCCAACACCCCAGGGCAAGCATAAATGAAACCATCCCAAAGGTTGGGCTGACCTGGGGTTCTGTCTTGGCCTGCAGGTCTATGGGGCCTGCTCTAGCTAACATTTCCCAGCCTGAGAATCTGACATTAACTCAGGAAAAAGTCTAAATTTTTTAGGATTGAAAAAAAAACCCCACAAAAAAGCTGGGAATGCCTTCCTCCATAGGAATAGGACTTTCGGAGACTGGCACAAGTTTAACTGTGCAGTTAAAACTCTGGGAAACCAGGCACCAGGTTCCCCAGTGAACTGTGGGTTCCCAACCCAACCTTTGCCCCTTTCCTTTTGGTACCTCCTGTGTGTGCAGTGCAGGATAGGGGTAGTGGGTGGCAGCTGGCGTTTCCAGCCACTTCTTCCGCTGTGCAGTGGGGATCTTTTGGGGGCGGGGATGGACTGGGCCTCCAGTTGAAGAAGAGGAAGAGGCTCTGAGTGCAGGCTCCTCTCGGAGCCCTCATGATGAATTAATAATGGTATTGGGCGGGTGCACTGGCTGGCTGTGGACAGAGGAGAGAGCTATGCAAGGCCCAGAGGGGGAGGGGAAATGGGGGGTTGCTCAATGACTTTGGTCTCCAGACTGCAGGAGTCAGGTAGATCTGGTTCCTCTGGACAGCCCGGGACAGTGCTGTCCGAGGGGCCAGGTGCCACTACCAAGAGCGGGGCCGCTGCAGGAGCATTGCGTTAAGCCCCATGGAGCCACATTTTATTGATAGGAAACTGAAGCCTGGGCATTAAATAATTTCACATAGTAAGTTGGTGGCAAAGCTAGGATTTAGCCAGATCATACTTTAAAGCCTGTGCTTCTTCCCACCCATTCACCCTTTGGTGCTGGATATCCTTGGGCCTATTGCTTACTAGCATACCAGGAAAGAGCTTGACCACCACTGTGGGTCCAGTGTTAGGGGAGGGTCATAAACATCACCTGGTGCAGGCCTCCTAGGTGCTTCAGCCTGGAAAGGAGTATCAGGGAAACACAAATCTGAGATGGCAAGGGCAGAGTGGGACAGTCCCTTTATCGATGGGGAACCCTGCATCCTACCTTGGGAAAGGCTGGAATGGAAAGATTTCCAGAGGCCAACATCACTCCCAGGAGGTCTCCCTTTCTTCTTCCCTGTAGAAATGACCTGTGCTGAGCGTCTGGGGGAGGCGGTGCTGGGTGCCATGGTTACATTGATCTTCTTTGCCACATCCTCCCTGGTTCCATTCTTGACCTGGCTCCCACAGGGAGTAGCGGGCATTTCTCCAAGCCTGACTGTTGTGGTTGAGGGCTGGGAGGTTGTGTGCAGATATGGGGGAAAGAGGGAGCTGCTACCGGTCTGAGAGTCTGTAGACCCGAGACTTCTGCTTGTGACTCCAGGCCCTTCCACATTTTTTCTTGCTGTTTTGGGCTGTGGCAGTCTGAGACCTCTTCTGGGTTGTATCGCAGGGAGGTTGGAACAGGAAGAGCCCCCCACCCCTACCCCAGCTTTCTCTCCTTTCCTACCTCACCCTCTGGGCATATGCCCCATCTTTCCTTCTCTTTCTTGGCTCCCATTTCTCTTCCTGTTTTTGGATGTTGGTGTTGCAGGCCCTGTTCTTGGCCCACTACTCTCCATGCCCTCCACAAGCGGTGTCTAAGTTTCTGCCTCTGGCTGGCTTTGAGGGCTGCAGAAACCTCCTGAATGAAATATAAAATTGTGTGTATGCATGCTAGGAATATAATGTAAGCATTTTTCTGGGCTGTGTGTCCCCAAAGGATTTTCCTCTTCCCTGAACAGAACCATTTTTACTTACCCTACAGATGAAGCTGCAATGTAAGTGCTGGGTGCTTTCAGCCTCTTCCTCCAACTATTGCCTTCAAGCTCTGAGCTTGAAGTGGAACTACCCTGGGGAACCCCACCTGGAGGCCCTCCTTTGGCTTCCAGGATCTGCCCTATGTGCCTACAATGTGTTCCTTTGTGTTTCCAATATGCCATCCCCACACTGATAGTGGGCCACATGCACCATTCTCTGTCCCTCCGTCCCTTCTGTGTCCACTTTCCTCCTTCAGTCACTTGAGTCTAAGGAGTCTGCCTTTTGAGCATCCCATGGTCTGCTCATTTTGCGATGTTCTTTAACTCTTCTCCAGAACATGTTATTGGATTGTTTACCTGGCTGATCTCCCCACATCTTTCAAGGATCGCTGTATTTCATTGCTTAACTCTCCACTCCAGTGCATCTCATTTCTTACAGAATAAAGTCTTGCTGCCTTACTTGGTACACAGAGCATTTTCAAACATGCTTGCTGTTTGTTCCTCTCCCTGCTGTCCCTTCAGGTACACAGACTTTTGGGCAGGCAACTTTGTGTGTGTGTTTTCTGGTGTTTGCTTGTGCCATTTCTTCCACATGGAAAGTCCATTCTTCCATTTGAAATGTGCAATTTTGGTGATCCCTGAACACTGCTGGGCCTGTTTCTCTTAGAATCTTTTCTCACTATTTTGCCTCAGCATCTATCATATGCTACTATCTCGGAGTGCTTACTGTCTCACCCACAGTATCTACATTTCCTGGAGGGCAGACTTTACCGGTTTATTCCCTCTGAAGGGTCTAGCATAGTGATTGACATGTAGTGTGTGTACCATGCATGTCAGTGTGAACGGTGGTGAAGCAAGCATCAGGACTACAGAAAGTAGTACCTGTTCGCTGTCTGTGTTGGTCCCTTACCTATTTTGGGTTTTTATATTGTATGAATCCTGGAAAGAGGCCATCTATACAGTGCCAAGGTGGTTCTTAGCCTGTCTTTGAGCTCATCTGGGTGGACACATGCATGGTGTGGCCAGTGAGGTAAAACACACAGTTGACATTAGGTGTCAGCTTCAGGGATTAGCATCATTTCTTTATAGTCTGGGTCTGTCTGAGCATCAGCTGGGTTAGCCAGAACAGTGTGCTGCTGGTTAAGAAGCCTTCTGTGAGGCAAGTGGCATTTATAGTGCCTTGGATCAGAGGGTCTGGGGGGTACAGGTAGGGTCAGAGTGGCTCTCCCCTTGATTTTAAGTCTGGTCTGATCAATGTATCAAGGTTGCTCAGCAATCCAAAGTGGATACATAGGAGGCCAATCAGGCAGGGCCCAAGAGCTTCTGTCCCAACCTCACTTCCATCAAAGGAGGATCCAGAGACCTAGAGAGGGAAGGGATTTGTCTGTGGTCACAAGTCAGAGGTTGGGCTTCATGAAGCTATGAGTAGCATCCCCAGTGCTGTACTGGTTGAGCAGAGGCCAGCTGTGTGTCCAAGCACTTGGGGCAGTTCTTCAGTTGGGTGTCTCTGGGCAGGCTGTATAACCTCAAGGTGTACTCACAAGCTAGCTGTGGATGTGTGTGTGGGTGCCTGGGTGGGATCCATTTATTCACCCCCCAAGGCTCATGCCACATGGCCAGCTCACTGCAGCCATACTGGGGCACACCTGCACTTCTGCCCACCTGAGTTTCAGAGGGGCTGGCTGAGTTGAAGTGAGCAAGAAGTAGGGAACCTAGATGCTTCTAGGATGCAGGCCTGGCCCCTAGCAACTAGGCCTGCCCCAGCAGCCCATGTCCCCTGTGCAGGGAAGTTCAAACTCCTGGAACAGACTCGGGATGTGCGAGAGCCAGTGAGGTACTTCAGCAGCGTGGAGGAGGTGGCCAGTGTCTTCCCTGATCGAATCTTTGTGATGGAAGCCATCACCTTCAGCGTCAAGGTCAGTTCTCTGGCACCTGGCATGACCTCCCCCCAGCTACAATTACCATAGGGTTAACTCTGACCACAGTCAGTGTGTTGCCCTTAGGGTTCAAGAGGGAACATGGCTTCTGGGGATCCTTTGGGAAGCTTTGGCACAGTCAGGGCATGTCAGAAGAATGGCGTGCTGGATCGAATGGACTGAAGGACTTCCTAAGATGGTGAAGCAGTATTGGTGTGTGGAGGGGTGATGACTTGATTTGAGACCATTTAAGATGGCCTGTCCTAGTACCCAAGCTGCCCTAGCATGCACTGGTGGGGAGGAGGCTGCTGTGTTGAGCACATAGTACAAATAGACCCCAGCTCTTTACTGTTTATTTAATAAACTTCACACTTTTTTTTGGTACTATGGATTGAATCCAGGGCCTTGCTCATGCTAGTAAAATGTTCTACTACTGAGCAACATCTCCAGCTCTACAACCCCCATTTTCCTTCTTAATTTCCAGGCTTATTTTTTGAAAATATTTTTATTTATTTATTTGACAGAGAAAGAGGGAGGGGGGAGGGAGAGAGAGAATGAGTATGCCAGGGCCTCTAGCCAGTGCAAACGAAATTGAGATGCATGTGCCCCCTTGTGCATCTGGCAAACGTGGGTCCTGGAGAATTGAACCTGGGTTCTTTGGTTTTGCAGGCAAACGCCTTAACGGCTAAGCCATCCCTCCAGCTCCAGGCTTTAATTTTTAAAAAATATTTTATTTATTTATGTGCAAGTAGAGAGAGATAGAGAAAAGAGAGACAGACAGAGAGAATGGGTGTGCCAGGGCCTCCAGTGGCTGCAAACACACTCCAGGTGCATGCACCACTTTGTGCATATGGTTTTACATGGGTACTGGGAAGTTGAACCAACGTTGTTAGGCTTTGCAGGCCAGCTCCTTAACTGCTGAGCCATTTCTGCATCCCTTTAAAAATTTTTTTTTATATTTTATTTTTTTGGATAGAGAGAGAGAGAGAGAGAGAGAGAGAAAGAAAGAAAGAGAGAGAGAATGGGCAGCCAGTGGCCTCTCAGTCGCTGTAAACAAACTCCAGGTGCGTGCGCCCCCTTGTGGGCAAATGCGGCATTGCGCCTTTGCGTCACTGGTCTGGCTAAATGGGGGACCTGGCCAATAGACCAGGCATTCTTAGGCTTAGCAGGCAGGGGCCTTAATGGCTAAGCTATCTCTCCAGCACTTTATATTTTTATTTATTTATTTGACAGAGAGAAAGAGGCAGAGAAAGGTAGAAAAAGGGAGAGAGAGAGAGAGAGAGAGAGAGAGAATGGGTGCACCAGGGCATCCATCCACTGCAGACGAACTCCAGACGCAATGCACCACCCTGTGCATCTGGTTTATGTGGGTCGTGGGGAATCCAATATGGGTCCTTTGGCTTTGCAGGCAAGCGCCTTAACCACTAAGCCATCTCTCCAGCCCCGTTTTAATGTTTTTAATGTGTTTGTATTTGTGTGCGAGTGCATTCGGTGTAGGCACGCGTGTTCATGTGCGTGCGTGCGCACAGAAGCCTGAGGATAACCTCAGACGTCTTCCTCTGGGACACTGTCCCCTTGCATGAGACTGGGTCTCTTGTTGGCCTGAAACCCACCAATTAGGCTAGATTAGTGGGCAGCTAAACCCCAGGACTCCTGTTGTCTCTGCTTCCCAAACACTAGGATTACAGAAGGCATTAGGTTGATACTGGGGATCAAACACTCCTTCATGCTTGTCAGGCAAGCACTTTACTACTGACTGAGCAGTCTCCCCAGCCCCCCAATCCTTTTCTTATCCATGAATTAACTTCTCTTTATAGTAGTCTTAGATAGATGGGGCATTGTTATTGCCCAAATGGTTAAGATGAATAATAAAATTTGCCAGTAAGTACCTCCCTATACTCAAGAGTACCACATGGGTAACTATGGCCTGGAGGAAACCCATTAAGTTTGTAGAGCTCTCATAGGTCTCTCCAAGATGTCACATAGGTCTGGTCCAGTCCAGTGCTCTTCTGGTGTTGTCTCTGGGAAGGCAGAAGGGAAAGGCTGTTTTCCTACCCTGGAGCTGGTAGTTGGCATGTGACTTTCCTGAGACTCTGGCTCAAACCTCACCTGTCAAACGATCCCTAGGTCGTATCCGGCGAGTTCAGCGAGGACAGCGAAGTGTACAACTTCACCCTGCACGCGGGTGATGAGCTCACCCTAATGGGCCAGGCGGAGATTCTGTGCGCCAAGACTACCAAGGAACGCTCCCGCTTCACCACGCTCCTGCGAAAGCTGGGCCGCGCCGGGGCTCTGACTGGAGTAGGTGGCCCCGGAGCCTCGGGAACAGCGGGCGGAGGCGGAGGCGGAGGCGCCAGGCCCATCAAGGGCAAGATGCCCTGCCTCATCTGCATGAACCACCGCACCAACGAGAGCCTGAGTTTACCCTTCCAGTGCCAAGGCCGCTTCAGCACGCGCAGCCCGCTGGAACTGCAGATGCAGGAGGGCGAGCACACGGTTCGCGCCATCATCGAGCGCGTGCGGCTGCCGGTAAACGTGCTGGTGCCCAGCCGGCCGCCTCGCAACCCCTATGACCTGCACCCGGTTCGGGAAGGCCATTGCTACAAGCTGGTCAGCATCATCTCCAAGACCGTAGTGCTGGGGCTGGCGCTGCGCCGTGAGGGCCCGGCGCCGCTACACTTTCTGCTGCTCACGGACACGCCGCGCTTCGCGCTGCCGCAGGGCCTGCTGGCCGGGGACCCGCGCGTGGAGCGCCTGGTGCGCGACAGCGCCTCCTACTGCCGCGAGCGCTTCGACCCCGACGAGTATTCCACCGCCGTGCGCGAAGCGCCAGCTGAGCTCACCGACGACTGCTCCAGCCCACGGCGCGCTCGCCTCTGCCTGCCCGCACCGCGCGTTCCTGGGCCAGCCCGCGCGCTCCGCCAGCTAGGCCCCCTGGGCCCTGCGCTTGCCAGCGACGGCGACCAGGAGTACGTGAGTCCGGACTGGGCCGGGGCGCCCGAGCCCGCAGCCCCACCTGCCGAGATCCCCTATGAGGAGCTGTGGGTGCACCAAGCACCCGAGAACCTCGCCGAGGGCCGCGCCCGGCCGCCGCCAGGGCCTGATCTCATCTCTTTGGGGCCTTTAGGGACCCCGCGGCGTGAGTCCCAGGTGCCGCCACCTCCCATCCCTCCCAAATCCGAGGCGGTGAGTGAGTGCGCCCCAGTTCCTGTTCTTTGGCTGTGTCCTCCAGGGAAGCTGCTCAGGCTTTAGCCCCTGGAGTGTGTGACACTGTGGCACAGTAGGGATAAGTAGAAAAAGAAAAGGGTAAAACACGGAAGAGCATTTATAGGAAAGGGTACCAGCTCCTTAACCTGGGGTAAGCCTAGAAAATACGATACTAACAAGGCTTTACAAAAGTCATATCGCTTCTCCAGTGAAAATACTATTCCATGGTGAAATAAGTTTAGAAAATGTGTAGAGGTTCCTAGCAATTCCTCTCCTCCTACCTTGGAATTAGAACCACACACAGTGTAGCTTCTGAGATGTCCTGCACTATGGAGATTAGAATGTATCTGCTTATCTGGTTTTGGTTTACTTACATCGACCATGAATTTCTAGTGGAATAGAAGCCTTGTGGACTGGTGAATGAAATAGGCTGGAGAAGGGGCATCGAAGGAGTTAGCATGTTAGAAATTCAACATATTTACTGCTGGCGAACACCAAGAAGTCTGCCAGTAGACAGCTCCCTGTCTTGAAACCCCAGGGGAGTCGGATACCTGGCTTGGGGATCTTGGAAGAAAGGAGTTCAAAGAAGTTTGCTGCCTTCACACTTGCTAATGTTTCTCCCTTCCCCTCACAATAACCTCCCTGACCCTATTCTGGATAGGCACCTCGCATTTCCAGAGTCTCTGCTGCTGAGATGTGAAGTGTCCGTCTACTAGATTCTCCTCCAGTAAAGTCTAATTCCTCTGTCGTAGGTAGCTTGTCTCCCTCTTTTTCTAACAATCATGACCCTCTCTACCTGCAGGTGAAGGAGGAGTGCCGCCTGCTGCATGCTCCTCCCGTGCCTCCCCGGGGAAGTGGCAGCTGCAGCAGGCTTTCGGGCAGCCCCCCTGTGCCACCCCGCTTCCCCAAGCTGCAACCTGCCCAATCTCCTAGCTCCAGCCTCTCCTACTACTCCTCTGGCCTACAGGATGGGTGAGTCCTTTCTTGGTCCTGGGCTTTCCTCAGGTGCATGTTGGGGTCTCTACCTTACCTTGCCTGAGTCTATTTCTCTGCCCACAGGGCTGGCACTCGCAGCGGCAGCTGCTCACCTTCACCGGACGCATATTCCCTCTATTGCTACCCTTGCACCTGGGGAGACTGCAAGGCCAGCGAGTCCTCTAGCCACCAGCCCCCAGGACCTTTGCCCTCCACCACCACGCAGCCCAGCCAGGCCTCCCGGGTCCTCGCAGAGCCCTTGAGTAGCCGAGCAGCTCCCCTCTTGGGGACTGACACCCCCGTGGTCAAGACCTACCATGGCTGCCCGCCCCTGTTCAAACCCTCCCATTCCCAGAAGCGCTTTGCTCCCTTCGGCTCGCTCAACCCTTTCTCAGGGGCCGCCTCTTCTGGGTCCACCCCTACCTCTAGTATGTTGGCTACCTCGAGCCCCTCGAATTCTCCAGGCACAGCTCTGCAAAGTCAGGCTTGCTCAGCTGCTTCGCCTTCCTCCCCATCGGCTTCTGAGTGGCAAGAGCCAACGCTGGAGCCCTTGGACCCTTTTGATCTGGGGCAGGCCAGTCCTCCTGAGTCGGAGCTCCTGCGTTCTCAGGAGTCCGGAGCAGTGGCACCAGGGTCTGGACCCCGTCTTTCACCGCTTGGTCCCCCCAAAGCCTTTGATCCTGAGGGTTTGATGCTGAGGCAAGTCCCTACCCCATTGTTACCAGCTGCCTTGCAGGGGTCTGAGGCAGGACGACTCTTTCTCAGCCAAGGGTGCCTGGAAGGGACTCCTGCCAGTCCTGGGGATGGAGCCATAGGTGCGGGAGGCCGAGATACTTGCTTCTGGCAGCCTCCAGCGGACCTTTCTGCTCTCTCTCTGGAGGAAGTCTCCCGCAGTCTGCGCTTCATCGGGCTCTCAGAGGACGTGGTGAGCTTCTTTGCCCGAGAACGCATCGATGGGAGCATCTTTGTGCAGCTCAGTGAGGACATCCTAGCTGATGACTTCCACCTCACCAAGCTTCAAGTCAAGAAGATCATGCAGTTCATTAAAGGCTGGCGGCCCAAGATCTGAACTGTCCATCCTGAAACTGGCAACAGAAGCCCTGGGAACTAGGAGTGGATCTTTGTACTCCCAGAGACCGTTTCTGCCTGCAGGGAGAATCTGAGGCTGCTCCTCGGGCATTGAGTATTCCAGAAGGCGCACTGGAAACCACCATCCTCTGGGGTTAGACCCTACAGGGGGACATCTTGCCTGTGTGCAGAGTAACTAAGGAGGAGGCACCACTGTGCACCGGGCCTGGTGAAATACTTGCTGCAGTTCCAGTTCCCACAGGGTGGTGGTGGTGGAATAACTTCCCCTGCCCTGCTGCAGTCCTTCACAGACACTGCACTTCTTAGTTCTGTAGGTTCATGTTAGAGACAAGGGAAGATGGCCCATAGTTGAGCACAAATTCATTTCCCAAGTGTCCTTTCCTATGTGTCCTGGTCTTTGGCCTGCTGCAGAGTTAGGGATGTGATTTCGGTGTCTGTGGAACACCCTTCCTTCCCATGATTTAGGCACTTGGTGCTGGTGAATCAGCTACAGGCCTGTGCCATAGAGTCTGAGGTCTGCCTTTGGGCTGTGTTTCCTGGATATAGGAAAGCTCTGCTGTTTACCTGTGGAGCTAAGGAGCAGGTACACCCCAGCTGTTTGTAACACCTTAGCTTCTGCTCTGTCCTCACCACAAATACCCATCCATTTGTCCTTTCTTGTGGGGCTGAGGACTGAGTCCCAAGGAGACTAGGCATATTCAGGTCAGCTAGTTCTTGATTCTAGCAGCAAGTGGTAACCAGTCACTCCCACCCCTGCCCTCAGCACTTGGCTCTGATGGACACCTGTTCTTCTTGGTTTGTTACCAGCACTGATGGGCATGGGTGTGTGCATGTGTGTGGGGGTGCGGTTAGGAGGCAGGTGGCTGGGGAACTGCTCCTGAGCTCAGCTCTGCATTTGTTCACATAGTTCAGAGCAGATCTTTGTGACCGTTTCAAGCATGGTGACTTGTGTGGTGCCCAGAACTGTGGTAATTATGTACATACCTCATCTCACTCCATTCTTCCTTAACTCTCAACCAGAACCACACTTCTCACACCCACTGATGTTAGGGGCCCACAGGTGGCAGCTTTTCCATCTGCTTTCCCTGGCCTACCTATATATTTATATGTGTTTTGTTAGTAGTTGAGCCAGTCCTATGATCCAGTCAGGCTGGATCAAAGGTGTTCAGGCTCCGAGGGAGGGAGTTAGTGGAGCACAGAAACTGATGTTATGATGGTGGGTTTTCTCACAGGTTTGATGGATCTGCAAGGACTAGGGAAATAAAGGCTAGACCACAGACTAGTGAAAGTGAAACTTTGGGTGTTAGCTGCTTTCTTCTTTTGGAGTACCATGAGGAACAAGGGCACAATGTGTATACTTCTGTGCAGGGGAGAACGTTGGAAAGGTGTGTGCAAGTGGCCCATTCATACACCCCACCTCCCTCGGAGGCAGGTGGCAGCAGCCCTCACTTCCTTTTGCAAGCCCTGCATCTACAAGAAACTTCCAATTCCAATTTCCATTAATCCACACAATACACACCTACCTGGCATTGCTTACAGGAAAGATCTACAAATCAAAGCTCAATGCTGCCAGCATGTTTAACCTGCAGAATGCCAGCTTTGAGGTGCTCAGATCCAAAGTAGACATCTGTGCATGGCCTTGGTGCAGAGTATCAATTCTCTGCCTTCTGAAAACTCCCAAACAACTCAGTTTTAGGGTCTGATGTTCTAGCAATGATTCACTGTTTTTTACTGGAACTGAAGCTATGCTCTCCCTGCCTCCCAGTCTCAACACCAGAGCTGGGAGCAGGGAAATATCTGAATAGTCAAGTGGAGCAAAGGCAGGAGTCATGGGTACCATCTGGTTTTTAGAATGCAGAGTGTGATGGACTTGAATTAGGATTCTGTACACTCAGTGGTTCAGTGAGGATCCTTCTGATAGACATAGTTAGAAACCCAAAGCTGTTTACAGAACTAGTTCCTGCTTCTGCCAGAAGCCAGTGTGAGAACTCTGCACATGGGATGGGGTCGAGCTGAGGCTACAGGAGGGGGAGTTGAATCTGCAGGACTCCAGAATATCAGACAACTGTTACTTCCTCGGAATAACTTATCATTCCTACAGACATCCTGAGAAAGCCCACACGAATGAGGTATGCCAAGAAAAGAAGTGGGTGCAGGGATGGGGAGATGGCTAGGTGGATAAAGTGCTTGCTGTGCAAGCATGAGGACCAGAGTTTGGATAGCCAGCATCCATGTAAATGTTACTGGATGTAGTGACCTGCCTGGAGTGAGTGGCTGATACTGGATCTCTGGGGCTAGCTAGGTTGGCTGGATGCTTAAACCTCTGGGGTCACCTGTGAGACCCTACCTCAGTAAGTGGAAAGCAATCAAGAAAGACACCTGAAGTCAACCTCTGATCTTCACATGTATGTCCACATATGTACATGTGCACACATCATACCACACACACAAAAAGGTACACAATGGTACAGCAAGGAAATGAACCTGTGGAAAGAATTATCTTTTGCATCTTGGTACACAAAGCCTCTTCTGTTTTTACTGTTTTCAACCAGGGCCACTTCCCTGCTATAAGCAGCCCAGCTACAGAACTTGAGCAGTCAGGCTTAAATAGCTGTGCATGTGTGTGGTGGGGGGAGGTGCCAGGGAGGAAGCACAGCAGTTAAAGGTGCTTGTAAAGCCTACTGGCACAAGTTCAATTCCACATCAACTACATTAAAGCTGGATGCAAAGTGGTGTATGTGTCTGTGATCCCAATGTCCCTATGTCAATGGGAGGTGGAGCTAGGAGAATCTAAAGCTCATGGGTCAGCTGGTTTACATTTGGTTTATAGTGGTAAGAGACCTTTTCTCAAAGGTGGTACACACAAACCTCAAAGTTGTCCCCAACCTCCACAGGCATGTGTGTGCAAGTGTGCGTGTGCACACACACACTAAAAAAATAGATGTGGGGCCTGGAGAGATGGCTTAGCAGTTAAGTCCTTGCCTGTGAAGTCTAAGGACCCTGGTTCAAGGCTTGATTCCCCAAGACCCATGTAAGCCAGATGCACAAGGTGGCACATGCATCTGGAGTTCGTTTGCAGTGGCTGGAGGCCCTGGCATTCCTATTCTCTATCTGCCTCTTTCTCTCTCTGTCGCTCTCAAATAAATAAATGAATAAACATAAAAATTAAAAAAAAATAGATGTGGGTACAGAAAGTCCCATATTCTGGCATCACAGTCTGCTGCTGTCCAGAAGAACCCCTGCAGTCCATTTCTACTCCAGGCACAGGGCTTTATTCCTGAAGAGGGGGTTTAAACCAGAAGGGCAAAGACAGAATATGGAGCAAGTAGGCAAAGAGGCTGACAGTTTGGGTTTTATTGTTATCCTGTGTTTGGCTGGGTGCAGAAATGCCCTCACTACCACTGGTGCCCACTGGCTTCCTAGAAGGAACAGGTAGCAAAGATGGTTCTAGGTGGCTGCTGCTTTAGGCCTTGGGACTTACAAAAGAAGCACAGTGGGTTCCATCTTCCAGCCTTAAGTATAAGCTAATTCACAGTCAGACTTCAAGAGGGAGAGTTGGTCAGAGCTGAAGTTTGCACTTTGATCAAGAGCAAATCTAAGGCTAGACATTTCCTCCTTCCTGATATATCAAGATAGTACTGCTGAGAAGCAGCCCTGATGGCAGTTGTGTTAGCTTAGCGCGCAGATGGGGCAGACAGGAGGGCTTGCTCACTGGTAGAACTTCTTGCTGGAATTGCTAGCATGGTCAAGGAGCAGCTGGCATGGAGTGAACTGTTTCCCATACACAGCCTCATACTTTCGAAGCCGGTCCACTACCTTCTGAGCACCGAACAGATCCACAAAACGGAAGGGTCCTGAACAGACAAACAGGATTTTAGTGAAGAGGCAGCAACAAGAACTATATGATAAAGTAAACTGACTTCCCAACCTGAAAACTGACCTCCAAGACAAGGGGGAAATCCAAGGCCAAAGACTGCTCCAATGTCTCCCTCTGCAGGCGTGGCCAAGATCCCTTCCTGCAGGCACAAGACTGCCTCATTCACAAACCTTGTCACCACACGGTACTGGATGTCTTCATCAGAGGAACTGCCAACAGGAAGGGAAATTTAGCTAGAGGAAAACCAGGAAGCAGGGCATGGTGGTGCACACCTTAAATCCCAGTACTCAGGAGGCAGAGGTAGGAGGATCACCATGAGTTTGAGGCCACCCTGAGACTACATAGTGAATTTCAGGTCAGCGAGATGCTACCTCGAAAAACCAAAAAAAGAGTACAACATGTAAGATATGGGTGGGTTCTGGAGAGCCCTGTGTCAGTATGAGAAAAATGATGGCATTTGCCCTAAGCGATGCAAATTGAGTGCCCACAATGGCCTGGCACAGAGGAGATTATCACTATTTCTTTTTAAAAAATACTTGGAGGGGGAAGAGGAGAGAATGGGTGTGCCAGGGCCTCTAGCCCTTGCAAATGAACTCCACACACGTGTGCCACCTTGTGCATCTGGTTTTATATGGGTACTAGGGAATCAAACCTGGGTCCTTTGGCTTTGTAGGCAAGTGCCTTAACTGCTAAGCCATTTCTCTAACTATTTCTCTCTCTCTCTTCCTTCCTTTCCTCTCCTCCCTCCCTTCCTTCCTTCTTTCTTTTTCTTATTTTTTGTTTAGCCCAGGATGACCTGGAATTCACTATATAGTCTCAGGGTGGCTTCAAACTCATGGTGATCCATCCCCGTCTGCTTACCAAGTGCTGCGATTAAAGGCTTGCACTGCCACACCCAGCTTCTCCAACTATTTCTTCTTCTTCTTCTTCTTTTTTTTTTTTTTTTTTTTTTTTTTGGTTTTTCGAGGTAGGGTCTCACTCTAGCCCAGGCTGACCTGGAACTCACTATGTACTCTCAGGGTGGCCTTGAACTCATGGCGATCCTCCTACCTCTGCCTCCCAAGTGCTGGGATTAAAGAGTGCTGGGATTAAGGACATGTGCCACCACACCCAGCTTCAACTATTTCTTTCTTTTTTTTGTTTGTTTTATTGAGGTAGGGTCTCACTTTCGCCCAGGCTGACCTGAAATTCACTCTGTCTTCTCAGGGTGGCCTTGAACTCACAGCAATCCTCCTACCTCTGCCTCCCAAGTGCTGGGATTAAAGGCATGCACCACCATACCTGGCAACTATTTCTTTATATTATCAACAGTCAAGTGTTCATGAATGATAACAATGAGCTGGGAGGGTAAAGAGTCCTATACAATGCTTCCTGTCACTTGCTCTCTGGGATCTTTTTTTTTTTTTTTTTAATCTTTTTAATTATTTATTTATTAGAGAAAGAGGGAGGGTGGGAGAGAAAGAGAGAGAGAATGGGCGTGCCAGGGAATCAGCCACTGCAAACAAATTCCAGATGCATGTGCCACTTTGTGCATCTGGCTTATGTGGGTACTGGGGAATTGAACTTGGGTCCTTTGGGTTTGCAGGCAAGCCCCGCTCTCTGGGATCTTTTATAGGTAATGCTGGAGCAGGCAGAGCCCTCACCAAGGCTCCGCCCACTCACTGTGATGCCTACAACCATCCAGCCTTTTGCTAGCTTCAGGATCATAAAGAAAATAGAAGAGAGCCTGAAAGTTTGAACTACCAGAGAAACTTCTGTTTCCAGGCCATTAGCCACTCAAATTGACTTACACTTCAGGCTTAGCAGGAAGCTTCAGACTTGCCAAAATACTGTCCATGTCAGAATTCAAACTCTTATTCTTTGACCCTTCCTGATAGATGTAAAAGCCCTTCCCGGATTTGCGACCTAAAAAAGCAAGAAGAGATAGTATTAGTCCTTGCTGTCTGTCCTGGCTGAGCACTCATGTCTCTGCTGGATGCTGTGAGGTTCTAGCCTATATTGTACCCTGTGATACACTTCTGAGCTTGTGCATCTAACCAGCTTGGGCAGTTCAGTCCTCATCAGATGAGCTAGCAGAGGAGTGAGAAAATTCTGGTGCTTGCAAATCTGTACCTAGATGAGAAAGGATACTTGGATGAGTTTTAAGGTCCAGAAAGGAGGCCCAGGTCTTGGAGATGATTTTTGCTGTGGCCTCAACTGGATGCTCTGAATGGAAAGGCTTAACTTCTTCCCACAGGTGGTCAAACAGGGTAAAGCTTGGATACACAACTTGCTCCTGTAGTTTCAGGTCTTGGCAGGATGGCTATGTCTGTTCACCTGGCATAACTTGGGCCCAGTGGTGGCAGAGGTCCAGAAATCTAGAGCTCTCCCTTTTCCCCTTAATCTACACCTGGTCTAAGGGAAGGTTCTCGTGAAATTTTTACTCTCTTCCTCTCCTCGCTCCTCCCCCCCCCCCTTGAGATAGGGTTTTGGTATATAGCTAAGGTTAGCATCAAAGTCATGATCTTTCTGCTTCAGCCTCCTGAGTGCTGGGATTATAGACAAGGACCTTGCTGAAATCGTTTTTGAAACTTCTATTAACAGGACTCTGTGCTTAGAAAGCACTCTCACATGGGTCTTCTATAATTCTAGTTTCAGGAAGCTGCTCAGAACTCTGGATCTAAAGGAACTACTCTTGTTTTCTTGTGGCTACTCACCTAGGAAGCCCTTGGATACCATTTGTTTCAGCAGCTCTACGTTGCCTCCTCCAAACCGATCTCCAAAGACTTTTCCTAGATCTTCTGCCACGTGTTGGGCTACATCCACACCAACTTCATCTGCCAGGGTGGCAGCACCCACAGGAAAGCCAAAACCTGTGGTCAGGGTATCTAGCTTCTTAGGGCTAACCCCTTCCTGAAAAGGAAGTAAAGCAGAAACCTCAGAGCCTCCTCTACAGAAAGGCTCCCTGTTCCAGTGTACACACAGCTTTGTTTAAAACATTTCTCTTCTGGGTACCACCTGACCAGGTCCAGAACCAGACCAACTTCATATAGGAAAGCACAAGTAGAAAATCTGAAATTTCTCCATAGCACTTTCAGGAAGTTTAAATATAAATAGATTGTTCATTTCCTTCAATTCTAACCTCAATACTAAAGAGATGCCATGGCTACTAGGGCTGAGAGTGCCATAACTGAAAGAAGAGACATCAGGATTGCCAACGAACAATGCTGCAGCTCGAAGATCCTTGAGTCTAGGGAAGTGCTCAGTGAAGCATAATAACAGAGAAGGACTTGGATGTCCTTGGAGGGATCTGTGTGCAGCAGAAGCAGCACCAGTCAGACCAAACAGGCTGTGTTCTGGAAGGTTCCTGCTCAAGAGAGGATGCAAAAGCAATATGTACAGCATGCTGGGAGGCCTTTGGCTTCCTGGAGTGTTAAGGAAGCTAAGGGAGCAGTCTTAGCTTTAAGACTTCCCATTCTCATGCAGACAGACTTCCTGGGAGGGAAGTTCGTGTATTCAGAAGAAGCTTGTTCCATTTGGAGGACAGAGTGAAGGATTTGAAGAGGCCTCACACACTCTGCAGAGCAATACCCACCTGGAGGATTCGCATGACTTCAGACATCATGGGTGCAAGACATCTGGTGGTATAGAAGCCGGGTCCATCCTGCCAAGTGAGAGAAGGTGGGCTCATGGACCTGCTTTGGGTAGAACTATCTGTGCCCAAACCCAGTCTCCCTTTCTTAGACAGCATCAAAGTTTAAGGTGATTTAAAATCTTAGTCAGAAAAAAAAAAAATCTCAGTCAGAATGCTCAGTATTAAACTACAGAGGATGCTATCCTGGGAGTCTGGCACAGCAGATTGATTCATAATCACCTCCAATGTTTGGAATGGTTAGGAGGACTCTGCCCTACACCAGACACTCCCCACCTACCAAATGCTGGCATATCTGTTCCAGAACAGTTCTAAACAAGGCAGAAGATCAAGGTGTCTTTTCTGTTCAGAATCTGCCACTGCTTTAGCTCCTTACCTTAACCACAATGATGACCTTTCCCTGCTTGAGGCCAACTGCTACAGCAGAGGCAGTCGTGTCTTTGGATGTTTTATCGGTTGTGATGATCTCTAGCAGTTGCATTTTATCCACAGGAGAGAAGTAGTGCATGCCAATCACCTGGTGAGGGGAGCCAAGTCAACAGATTTATGAATACTGAGGCGGGAACCCAACAGCTCCCTTTTTTGCTACTGTAATGGAAAGAAAGGTGGTTTGAGCTAGAAATACTTCTTATACACGAGCACCTTGGTTCTGTGGTCCCACTGTAAGCTGCCACGTTTCCCTCTGATCTTTCTCCTGACTTGATCAGGCCCCACATCACATCACCTTACTCCTATTATATGCTAAGAAACAAAATTATCAATATTGGCATGCTATATAAGTGCAAAGAAATAGGCTTGTGTGGTTTTGGTACATAGACTTACTATTAGCAATTTAATTTGCTTAAAGGTCGTTTGGTTGTTCTGGCTGGTTGAGACAACTGTTATCCTCCAGAGAAGTGAGCTGTTTTACTTCTCCTTGAGTGACTGCACTCCCCTTTAAGTATTCTGGTTGAGCAAAGAACATTCTAGGCACTATTCCAAATGCTCACTGAAAGTGCTTCTGCACCCAGACCTTTCATGTTCTAGGTAGAAGGTGTTCTTTCTGTGAACCCTCAGGTGCTTTGGTTCCTTATCCTAGCCAGTCACTACATTCTGCTCTATAGCTGAAATGAATATCCCTATCCGTTAATACCTAACTGTAGGTTTTTTTTTGTTTTGTTTTTTATTTTAATTTTTTCGAGGTAGGATCTTGCTCTTGCTCAGGCTGACCTGGAATTCACTATGTAGTCTCAGGGTGAGCTCGAACTCACGGTGATCCTCCTACCTCTGCCTCCCCGGTGCTGGGATTAAAGGTGTGCGCCACCATGCCCAGCTTGCTTTTTTTAAAATGAATATTATTTATCTCCCTCTGTGTGTGTGCGTGTGTGGGGGAGGGAGGGAGAGAGAGACAGAGAACAAGAGAAAGGGCACTCTAGGGGTTCTAGCTGCTTCAAGCAAACTCCAGATGCATGCGCCACTACGTGCATCCAGCTTTATGTGGGTACTGGGGATAGAACCAGGACTGTTAAACTTTGCAGGCATGTGCCTTAACTGTTGAGCCACCTCTCCAGTCTAGCTAGCATTTGCTTTTCTTTGCCTACTTTTTAGGAACTACTTCCATCAACCTCACAGTCCACACTGGTCCTTTTTCTACTTGTATTCCAAATTTTCATCACTTAGCCTGAAGCAGTTTCAAGGGTTTTCTGTTTAGTGTTTACCTTCTCAGGTCTTTTGCTGACAGCAGCAATTCGACTGATTGGGAGAGCAGATGTGTTACTGGCAAAGATACAGTGTTCTGGAATCACCTGTAGGGAAAAGCAATTAAGGTGTCATGTAGGCCTGGAGAAGACAGAGTTCACAGCAAAGATGAGTGACATCTGGGCCTACCCACCCTTTCATCCATACCTGCTAAGAGCTCACTCACTCAGACATTTATAGGTTACTTCAGGCTTTTGTGTTGGGGAATGTGTTGACCTTGCTCTCTCTCGTGTTTTTTCAAGGCAGGGTCTCACTCTAGCCCAGGATGACATGGAACTCACTCTATAGCTCAGGCTGGTCTTGAACTCAGGACAATCCTTGTACATCAGGTTCCCCAGTGCTGGGATTAAAGGTGTGCAGGCCTGGTCTAGATCCCATGATTTTAATTAACCAAAAATGGAATATGAGTTGACAGCCTAACATGATCATATGAGAGTGAACATAGTTTTGGGTTGTGTCATTAGTGGTATGGAGTCAATGCTAATGGAAAATTCCTTGAGGGGTTGGGGGTATAATTCAGTTGGCAGGTAGAGTGCTTGTTTGGAATGTACAAAGCTTAGGGTTCGATCCCAGCACTCAGGAGATGAAGGCAGGATGATTAGAAGTTCAAGATTATCTTTGGTTACATAGTGAGTTGGAGGCCACCCTGGGATACATGACCTTGTCTCAAAAACAAAACAAAACAAAACAAAACAAAACAAAACAAAACAAAACAAAACAAAACAAAACAAAACAAAACCAGCTGGGTATGGTGGTGCATGCCTTTAGTCCCAGCACTCAGGAGGCTGAGGTAGGAGGATTGCTGTGAATTTAAGGCCAGCCTGAGACTACATAGTGAATTTCAGGTCAGCCTGGGTTAGAGGGAGACTCTGTCTCAACCACCACCACCACCACCACAATCTTCTAGGAAAAGTAAACCAATTTTTTCAAGAATGGCTGGCAATAATTCTTCTCCTCCTTGGTCATTTCTCCCATCCAGAGGTGGAGTCTATTTCTGTTTCTCTTGAATCTGGGCTGGCCTTGTGATTTGGTTTTACCAATGGCACACAACAGAAGTGTTCCTGCCAGTTCCAGGTCTCATTGTGAACCCGTTCTTGGAGGCTGGTACCAATGCAGTAGAGAAGTTCTGGCAAAACTACTGTGTGAGGCCAGCCATGGGAAGAGGGAAGCCATGTGGAGAAGCATTAGACTCTCAGCCAGGTTTCCAGTTTAATATACTCCCATGAGTGACTCCAGCCCTGAAATCAATGCTACTTAGGACCAGAAGTCTCTACTGAGCCCTGAAGAACTGCAGAGGGAAGTAGTTGTTTAGGCCACAGTGTTCTTCTAAAGAAGTGGTGGCACACACCTTTAATCCCAGCACTTGGGAGGCAGAGGTAGGAGGATCACTGAGAGTTCGAGACCACCCTGAGACTACATAGTGAATTCCAGGTCAGCCTGAGCCTGAGTGAGACCCTACCTTGAAAAACCAAAAAAAAAAAAAAAGACAATAAATAAATAAATAAATAAATAAATAAATAAATAAATAGTGGTTTGTATATGGAGACATGATGAGATAATAAAGGGGACACCAGAATAGGGAAGGGTCTGGAAACAATATCTGTCTTGTAAAGAATGTCAAGAATGAGCCAGGAGCCAGGGCGTGGTGGCACACGCCTTTAATCCCAGCACTCGGGAGGCAGAGGTAGGAGGATCACCATGAGTTCAAGGCCACCCTGAGATTACATAGTGAATTCTAGGTCAGCCTGGGCTAGAGCCAGACCCTACCTCCAACCCCCTCCCCCAAAAAAAGAATCAGGCATGGTGACACACGCCTCTAAGCCTCTAATCCCAGCACTCGGGAGGCAGAGGTAGGAGGATCGCCGTGAGTTCAATGCCACCTTGAGATTACATAGTGAATTCCAGGTCAGCTTGGACTAGAGTGAGACCCTACCTCGAAGAAACAATAAAAGAAAAAAAAATGGATTTGAATTTGTTTAGTTCTACAGAGGGTATGAGAAGGTAACTTATTTATTTTTTTTGAGAGACAGAGAGAAACAGAGAGAAGAGAGAGAGAGAGAGAGAGAGAGAGAGAGAGAGAGAGAGGCAGAGAGAGAGAGAATGGGTGCGCCAGGGCCATTTCAGCTGCTGTGAACAAACTCCAGATGTGTGCGCCCCCTTGTGGTGGGCAAGCACGACACTGCGTGCTTGCATCACTTGTGTCTGGCTAAACGTAGGACCTGGAGATCAAATGGGTGTTCTTAGTTCTTAGGCTTGGCAGGCAGGTGCCTTAACCACTAAGCCATCTCTCCCACCCAAGAAGGTAACTTTTAAATTCTTGAAGAACTATTTGTAGATTCAGCTTTGAAATTTCCTTAAGAAAGCAAAGGCCAGATGAGAGAATGGGCTTGATGCTCTCTTTAAGGTCTTCCACCTTTTTAATTTTTTTTATTTTTGGATTTTGTGTGTATGTATGTATGTATGTATGTATGTATGTATGTATGTATGTATATATCTATCTATCTTTTGGACTTTATCTTCTTGGATTATTTCTATCTTGCATGATTTAACCAAGGACATTAACAGCCATAGCATATTGGATTTTCCCTATGTAACAATCTGTATCTGAAACACCAATCTTTCCTTACTTTCTGCTAAGATTCAGTGATTCCCTGAGCATTTTCCCTCCTCCTCTATCTGCTCAGTCTTGCCTGGCTCCTCTTCACTGTATACCACAGGTCACGTACAAATCCTTTTTCATTTTTTAAATTTTATTTGAGAGAGAGAAGGAGAGAGAGAGAGAGAGAAAGTATGGGCATGCCAGAACCTTTTGCCACTGCAAATGAATTCCAAATGCATATGCTACTTTGTGCACTTGGCTTTATATGGGTACTGGGGAACTGAATCTGAGCTGGCAGGCTATGAAAGCAAGTACCTTAACTGCTGAGCCATCTCTCTATCCCATATACAATTCCTTTTAAAAATTTTTTTTTTTATTTTTCGAGGTAGGGTTTCACTCTAGTCCAGGCTGACGTGGAATTCACTATGGAGTCACAGGGTGGCCTTGAACTCATGGTGATACTCCTAGCTCTGCCTCCTAAGTGCTGGAATTAAAAGCATGCAGGCTCTGTTTTTTTTTTTTTTTTTAATTCCCTTTTCAGTGATGTCCCACCTCTTCTCTCCCGTAACCATGAAGTGTCCTCTGTAAGTATGATCTTGGTTTGTCCAGTCTGCTCTTCTCTAGATAGAACCCCTCTTCTTTCTCTTTTCCTTTACCAGTGGTTTCCCAACTCCTGAACTGAACATCGTTGTCTTCATTCTGACAGGTTCCAATCTAGATTTTCCAGGAGGACAAATATATCCTGTGGGTCCTGGCTGTGGAATCTGTCTGTCCTTGGCTTAGCAGTGCTCTCTGAACTCTGGGATCATCATTTAAATCTCTTAAATTGAATTGCCATCTAGCACAGATGGGACATGAATCTACCCAGCTCTCTTATGTTTTTTGCTCAACTGTGTCTGGTATTGTATTTTTCCCAAAGAAGACTCTGAAGGAAGGGTTCTATCATGTAATGGTTAGAACACTAAAAAATTTTGGAATGTGTCTCACAAGTGGAGTTTGTCCCTAATGGAGCTCCCAGTCTTTAGTTTCTAAACGGTCATGGGTTTGCTCTTTAACTGTATCCATATAGGAGAGTGTTTTAGGATACTTTACCAGAGTTTGTTGCTGCAAACACCAGTGTGTCTCCAAGTCAGTAACAATTCACATGTACTCACATTATGTTTATCTAACTGCAGGCTAGTCTAGCCTGGTCTCATGCCTGGATTACTGCCATTTCTCCTTTGCTGGGTTCTTTCTTTATATCTCCACATCAAGTACTTGTTTTGTTCACGTTATCCCATCTTAAGAACTGGCAATTGGATACTTGGGAGCAGGACCAAAACAGTATTTCCATAGAACAATCATCTGAATTCTGTCTGGACAAACTGTTTTTGCTACTTAAGCCTGAAGACATTTGGTTATGGCTTGCACCCAATCCAAAGAAAAAAATCCCAAAACCTCTGGCTAGACTTCATGAAATTATTTATATGCCTGGGTGACTGACTTGCCACATGAATTAAGTTAATGAGCCCTGTGCTTAGGAGAATAAGTTATTTAACTTTCTTCCTTTAGGATTTAGACTTGATTATTCTAACATACACGGTGCACATGAGCTCCTATAAAAACTTTATTTAGAAAAAAGAACCATTGAGTCGGGAGGCAGAGGTAGGACTAGGGTGAGCTCAAGGCTAGCCTGGGACTACAGAGTGAGTTCTAGGTCACAGTGAGACCTTACTTTGAAAAAACAGAACACACACACAAACAAACACATACAACAACAACAACAACAACAACAACAACAAAAAAAACACCCCAAGAACCTTTGAGATTCCTATCATTCCTTTAAAAATCCCACCCTGGAAGTCTGGGAAGGTAGCTTAGTCATTAAGTGCTTGCCATGCAAGCATGAGGGCCTGAGTTTGGACCCCAGCACCCATGTGCAAGCTGGGCATAGTGGTATGTGCCTGTAATTCCAATACTGGGGAAGTGGAGATAGGAGAATCCATAGGTCTTGCTGGCTAGCTAGTCTAACAAATTGGTGAACTCTAGGTTAGAGCATTTGAAGAAGACATGATGTTAACCTCTGGCCTCCATATGCACATATGTGCATGCACACCATACACATACATGTACAAAATAAAAGATGATAAAACCTAAAATCCCCATGTTGGGCTGGGGATATAGCTTAGTTGATAGAGTGCTTACCTTGCAAGCATGAGACGCTGGGTTCCATTCCTAATATTATCCAAATAAATAATAAATAAATAAATAAAAAGTAAAAACTCCATCATAGCTAGGCATGGTGGCTCACACCTTTAATCCCAATACTTGAGAAGCTGAGGCAGAAGGATCACCATGAGGTAAGGCCAGCTTGAGCTACCCACTGAGTTTCAGGCCAGCCTTGGGTATAGAGTGAGTTCTTGTCTAAAAAACCAAAATAAATAAATAACAAAAACAAAAACTTGCATCTTGCTGCCCTCCATTCACTCCATGATTGAAGTATAATAGGCCCTCTACTTACCGCTTCTACTTCCTTTAGCACTTTGTGCTTAACACTAAGGTCCTCAAAAACAGCTTCAATCACCATGTCAGCCTTTTCAAAACCCTGGTAATCAAGCTGTCCAATCAAGTTGCTGAAGATGGAATCCCTTTCAAATGATGTTAGAGTTTTCTTCTTCACTTTGTCATTCAATCTATAAAAAACACATTCCTACTCAGAGTGGATGAAGACTACTGTTCATTGAGTATTCATGGGCCTATAGTTGCTATGTACTTAAACCAACACTATTTGGTCTCTGATTACCCCCATTTTGAGGGGGCTGCTCAGAGACTCTGAGGGGTTTGTGGCCAAACACATAGTTGAAGGAGAATATTAGCATTCGAAGACAGGCTGACCTGAGCACACATGCCTTCTACTATACAATGCCTCTAAATGTTCAACTTACAAAAATGGTATTATTCACAATACAGTTCAATTTGCCAGGGAGATCAGAGTAAATAAATTATCTACTTGCCACAGGGGAAAGAGCCAGAGTATGTCCTAGACTACTTGGTGTTATACCTGCCTATGTATCTCATCTACATTGTTCCCTAATTATAATCTCCTAGAGGACAGAATTTAAGCATTATTAACCCAGCCCTGGTGTAGGAGAGTGAACTCCGAACCTCAGCATGCACTCTACCACTGAGCTGCCTCCCCATTATTATTTCTCCTATTGTCAATCCATTTCCTACTCAGCATCTAGTAGCACATTGCACTGATCACATTAAATATTTATTCTAAGTTTCTCTTTTTCCCAAGAGAGAGCTAAAAAGGATTCCTGCTATTCAGTTAACTGTGTATTTTTTGTTGCTAAAGAAAAAGGTTTTGTTAAGTTCAATCTGACCGTACTTTCAGAATAAATAACCCAGAGTTTTCCTCTAAATGAATAATGAGGCTAAAACCCATTCACTAATTTCCTTAACTAAAAGAAAAATGGAAGCTACAGGTAAGTTCAAAGAAGTATCCAATTAAGGTCTTAAGGGAAGCAGTTAGTTTCATACAACCACAACAGCAGTCAGCCATAAGAGATTTGTTAGAATACAAGCCATTATCAGTGCCTCTAATTCTAATGCTTAATGAAACGATTCTGGGAGGGGACAGGAAATAGCATATCCTGAGTGGCACTTGCCAGAACCTAACCTGATGTTTCCAAAATTAAAAAGGAATCTTGCCAGCTGTTTTTTTTCTGCTACAGGTTTCAGGATGAGGCTGTCCTATAGTAAGTGTCTCATTTGGTAGCATACTAAATAGGAACAACATGCTTGTTTTGTTTTTTAAATATTTTGAGCAGAAGCCAGGCATGATGGTGCACACCTTTAATTCCAGCATTTGGGAGGCAGAGGTAGGAGAATAGCCATGAGTTCAAGGCCATCCTGAGAATACAGAGTGAATTCCAGTTCAGCCTGGGCTAGAGTGAGACCCTACTTTGAAAAACAAAACAAACAAACAAACAAAAATTTGGGCAGAAAGTTTTACTTCATTTCCTCCCCCCCCCATCTACTTTTATCACATAGTTACCTGCCAATGTGACCAAACTGCCAGGTCCCAGTCAGCACTGAGGCAGTAGCACATAAGCTCTTCTGCTGACAAGGGATGACAATCCACTTAAGGGACAAAATGCACCTACTCAGCAAAAAATCGTAAGAGTGTCTACCACAGCTAACTCATTTACCACATTTGTGTAGAACACTGGGCTGAAACCAGGCTCAGTGGCTGAGCTGCTGCTTCCATTTCCCTTCTGAAAGACTGGTGCCATATATGTGAGAGAGTAGACAGGTGGTAGAGTAGTGGTGATGGTAGAATAATATTCTCCTTTAATTAATTCAGAGGAACGATGGAAACACACTCTGCAAAGCCTCAGGCATCACATGTTCACTAGAAAAAAGCTCTACTTTGTTATAGCCAACAGGAAAGAAAGGCTCTAGAGTCTTGATATTGGCCCTGCCTTTACCCTGTAGTTATCCCCTCAGCCCTTTCATCAGAGTCCTGTGGGTTCAGTAATACATTCTGCTGCAGCAAGTATATGCAAACCACAACCAAATCCATAGGCCTGAGAATTTCTAGTCTGATACAAAAGCATATAATAAATAGCACTTAAGAGAATGAGGATGGGGTCAAAAAGGTAACGGGAAGGGATTTCATACATACAAGGGATTTCATATTGACAATTAAAAGTTGTCAATAAAAATGAAAAAAAAAAGGCATTTAAAAATATATTAATAGAGGGCTGGAGAGATGGTTTAGTGTTTAAGGTGTTTGCCTATGAAACCTAAGGACCCAGGTTTGATTCTCCAGTACCCACGTAAAGCCAGATGCACAAGGTGGCACATCTATCTAAGGTCATTTGTAGTGGCTGGAGGCCCTGGTGTACTTATTCTCTTGCTCTCTGCCTCTTTTCCTGTCTTTCTTAAATAAATAAATAAAACATATACTAATAAAGAAGTGATAAAACAAAATAACACAGTACCTATTAGAAAAGGTTTTCCTTCAACACCCAAAGACTACAGACTCAAATGATGTTAATGGTCTGTGATGTCTGTAACAAAATAAAAAAAAAAATGACTGGCTAGAGAGATGGCTCAGTGGATAAAGTGCTTGCCTCTCAAGCTGGGGAACCTGAGCTCCTTCCCCAGACCTCATGTCCAAAGTCTGAAGCCCTAGTGGGCTTCTCTAATCCCAGCACCCTGATACTGATGGTGAGATGGGAGGCAGAAACAAAGTTTCCTGGAAGCTTGAGGTAAGCCCAGCAAAGAAGAGCAGAACAAGAATTCAAAGCAAGAAACCACGTCTCAAATGAGGTGGAAAAGCAAGGACTAACCTCAAAGTTGCCCTCTGACCTCCACATGGGCGCTGTGGCAGGCATATAACTGTATTCATACATAAGCATGCATACACACACACACACACACACACACACATACACACACACACAAAGTGAAAGGAGGAATTAGTCTTTCTAAGGATCAAAAGGGGGCTAGAGAGATGGCTTATTGGTTAAAGGTGCTTGCTTGGGAAACCTGGCAGCAGATTCCTTAGTACCCATGTAAAGTCAGATGCACAAAGTGGCACATGCATCTGGCATTCATTTGCAGTGGCAAGAGGCCTTGGCACACCCATACTTTATCTCTTTCCCCCTCATCTCTGTCTGCCTCTGCCGCTCTCTTTCTCTCAAATAAATAAAGATATTAAAAAAAAATTACAGGCAAATCTTAGTACCAAGGGTGGGATATCTCCTAGTGAGTTGGTCAGGGAGGTTGCTAAGGTCCCCTGCAAACAATACAGACTATTGCCAATGCTCTTGGTTGCCAAACAGAGCTATAATGTAAGACCCTAACTACTGAAGACCCCCACATGTGTCAGTTGTAGGACACTGAGAAATCCAGCTGAAAAGTTTCTTCCTGCTGTCATAGTGCTAGAAAGTGCTATGCAGGCTGCTGGGTGAGAAAAATCAACAGCCTGACCCTGTGAGCTTCACAACTGTCCAGCCAGGCAAGATGTGCCCATTGGTGCAATAGTGGCATATCTGTTATAGGGTTAATATCTATAATCTGATTGCTTTTGAGACCCATTCTGTGGAGGGAATTCATGTCTGGTACTGAAAACCTAGTCAAAAGCCTATTGTTGGAGAGGTCATAGGCCCTAGAAGAAGCTGCTGTTTGGCAAATAGATATGTTGTGTCCACCAAATTGCCCTCTAAATATTTATGTTTATGGCCATAGATTAGTACTGCTCTCATTTTTGGTCAGAGAAACTTCTTTTTGCAGATGGTGGGGACTTCTGGTAAGACTCAAACTTGTCAAAGTACTGAGAAGAACTAAATGAGATATCTCTATCATACCCTCTAAGGTTCAGGGAACACTGCAAAAGAGGTAGCAAAATGAATGTAAGAGCCAAAGGATGGGGAAGAGTGCTCTGGAATGCTGTCGTCTGGACACAAAGTGTCAGCTGTATTCATGACTTTATAGCAGCAGCTGCCATTACCTGCATAAAATCTGCACAATATTGGGCCCATCAACATGTCATTATAGACAAAGGAGGACAAACAAACAAACAAACAAACAAACAAAAAAAGGCATCAAAATAGAAGAGGGATTAATTGGAAAGAAGGGACTAAGTGGAAGGGGAATGGAGAAGGGAGGACAAAAGAGTAATGAGGGGATCATGACCAAAATACATATGTACATGTATAAAGATGGTCAATAAAATAAATCAAAACAGCCAGGCGTGGTGGAGCATACCTTTAATCCCAGCACTTGGGAGGCAGAAGTAGGAGGATCGCTGAGGGTTCAAGGCCACCCTGAGACTACATAGTGAATTCCAAGTCAGCCTGGGCTAGAGTGAACCCAACCTCAAAAAAAAACAAAACAAAACAAAACAAAACAAAAAAACAAAATCAAAAGAAACTTGGCTTAACTATAGAGTATAGCACTTATTATATTCAGGTTAAAGTAATCAGTGTTGGCAAAAAAAACAAGTCAAACACCCCATCCCTGCACCAAAGAAACATTTTAACTTTGGTAAAAGCACACAGCAAGCTTACCCTTTGAACACTTGTTGCTGTCCCCGGCTTAGCCCAGCTACTGTAGTGTCTTTGAGTAAAGTCTTTAGTCCTTTATCCACAGAGACCTGGGCGATGCCGGCTCCCATCAGGCCTGCACCAAGAATAGCTAGATGTCTGGAAGGGAAGGAGGAAATGATTTTGGTAAACAACTTTTAGTCCTTTCAGTAAGAGAAGACTAATCAAGTTATTATCCAATAAGACAACTAAAGCAGGCACAAGTATAAAGTGCTTTTGATAATTTCTATCCAAAAATATGGCTTTAACAAGTTATTATTTTTTATTTATTTGCAATCAGAGAGAGGAGGGAGAGAGGGAGAGAAGAGAAAGAGAATGAGTGCGCCAGGGCCTCCAGCTGCTGCAAATGAACTCCAGATGCATGTGCCACTTTGTGCATCTGGCTTTATGTGGGTACTGGTGAATCAAACCTGGGTCATTAGGCTTTGCAGGCAAGTGCCTTAACCGCTGAGCCATCTCTCTCCAAACCCTAATAAGTTATTTCTAAAGGTAAGGGCAAAAATTCACTGGGCCTAAAAGAATTAGTCTTCCCATGAAGGCAGAATTATCCCAATTTTCAGCCATGCTTGGAGCTCTTGGGAAGCAAAACCACCCAGTCTAAACTCAAGTCAACAAGAGAATTTTTATTTTCTGAAACAAAAGCCAACTTGATAGGATAAGTGTAAAGAGTAACTTCTTACTTGTTCACATCTCAGGTGGCTTTTTTTTTTGAGACAAGGTCTGGCTATGTATTCAGATTGGCCTCAAACTTACATACTTCATAACCCTGAACTATATCCCCAACCCTTAGTTTTTTTTTTTTTTTGTGGGTGCGCCAGCCACTGCAAACAAATTCCAGACACATGAGCCCCTTTGTGCATCTGGCTTATGTGGGTCCTGGGGAAGCTTTGCAGGTAAACACCTTAACCACTAAGCCATTTCCTCAGCCCAACCCTTAGTTTTTTGAGACAAAGTCTGGCTATGTAGCTCAGGCTAGCCTTGAACTCATGGCAATCCTCCTGTGTAAGAATCTGGAGTTCTGGCCCAGAACTTGCAGCAATCCTTCTGCCTCAGCCTTCCAGAGTATAGGGATTACAATGTGTAATGCTATGCCTGGCTTAGCTACTTCTCTCAGCATCTTGTCATATGTACATCTTTCCCTTTTTCAGCCATAATTCCCCTTGAGTTTGTAGGGACCACTTGATTTACATGTACATGATCACTATCTCTCCTTAATTATATTTTAAACTTTCTGAGGACCAAGGAGTGAAAGTGATCATTGTTTTTTCTCTCCATAAATTCTGGAACAACATATGGCACATTACATTACTATCCTATAATAAATAACTGGTTTTTGCATGTGTGTAGTATGTGTGGTGTATGTACATGTGTGCAAATGTGCAAGCTTTGTGAACCTGCATGCAGAGGCCAGAGGAGAACTTCAGGTGCTCCCCTACATAGCCCATGTGCATGTTTCCTTGAGATGGAATCTCTCACTAATTCTGGAGCTTGCTTGCTGCTCGCTCGCTTGCTCTCTCTCTCTCTCTTTCTTTCTTTCTTCTTTCTTTCTTTTAAAATATATTTTATTTATTTGAGAGAGAGAAAGATGGGGAGAGAGAGAGAGAGAGAAATGGGCAAGCCAGGGCCACCAGCCACTGTAAATGAACTCCAGATGCATGTGCCCCCTTATGCATCTGGCTTATGTGGGTCCTGGAAAGTTGAACTGGGATCCTTTAGCTTTGTAGGCAAACACCTTAACTGCTAAGCCATCTCTCCAGCTCTGAGCTTGCTGCTTTCATAAGCCCCCTCCCAGTGATTCTCTGGACTCTGCTCCTCATGAGACTGGGATTACAGACATGTGTGGCCATGCCAGCTTGTTTATAAAGGTGCTAGGGAATTGAACTCAGGTCCTCAGAGGCCCTCATGATTGCATGGGAAACACATCCACTTAGCCATCTCTCCAACTATTTCTTTAAAAATATTTATTTGAGGGAGATAGAGAGAGGGAGAGAGTGGGGAAAGGAGAGAGAGAAGGAATAGGTGTATCAAGGCTTCCTGTTGCTACAAACAAATTCCAGATGCATATGCTACTTTGTGCATCTGGCTTTACGTGGGCACTGAGAAATCATACCTGGGCTGGTAGACTCTGCAAGCAAGCACCTTTAACTGTGGAACCATCTCTTACACTCCTATTGTTTTTTTTTTTTTTTTTTGTTTCAAGGTATGGTCTCACTCTAGCTCAGGCTGACCTGGAATTCACTATGTAGTCTCAGGGTGTCCTTGAACTCATGGCAAGCCTCCTACCTCTGCCTCCTGAGTGCTGGGATTAAAGGTGTGCGCCACCACACCCGGCTAACCCCTATTGTTTTAAAAAAAACAATCACTTTCTTCAGAAAAGAAACCCAAGTTTATATCACTGTAGACTTAAGTTAAGGTGCTTGCCTGCAAAGCCTAAGAATCCATGTTCTACTCTCCAGATCCCACATAAGCCAGACACGCAAAGGTAAGACAAGCGCAGGATTGCACATGACAACTAGGTGGCAAAAGTGTCTGGAGTTCAATAGCAGTAGCTGAGGCCCTGGCCTGCCAATTCTCTGTCTGTTTTTCTCTCTCTGAAATAAAATAAAAAGGAAATCAAAGCTGGGCATGGTAGTGCACGCCTTTAATCCCACCACTCGGGAGGCAGAGGTAGGAGGATCGCCATGAGTTTCAGGCTACCCTGAGGCTACATAGTGAATTCCAGGTCAGCCTAAGCTAGAGTGAGACCTTACCTTGAAACAAACAAACAAACAAACAAACAAACAAACAAACAAACAAACAAACACACACCCCCCCAAAAAAACTCAAACCAAACCAAAACAAACAAACAAACAAACAAACAAACAAACAAACAAACAAAACCCCAGCAAGTCTTTATTTCTTTTCCCAGTCAGGTCAACTCATATCCTACTTTTCTTTCTATCTGTTTCTGAGTTTCTGAATTTTTTAAAAATTTATTTTTATTTATTTATTAGAGACAGAGAGGGGAAGGAGAGAGAGAGAGAGAATGGGCATGCCAGGGCCTCTAAGCCACTGCAAACGAACTCCAGATGCATGCAACCCCTTGTGCATCTGGCTTATGTGGGAGCCGGAGAATAGAAACGGGGTCCTTGGGCTTTGCAGGCATGTGCCTTAACCACTAAGCCATCTCTCCAGCCCCAAGTTTCTGAATTTTTGACTCCAGGTTATTTTTGTCTTAACTGCAAATATTTATTAATTAATGCTAGTCAATTCAAAGTTAGGAATGTTTCATTAGTCCTCTTCTGCATTGTGGCTGTTTTAGGCAGAGAATTTTTCTAAGTTAAAGTACAATCACATTCTTTTCTTTTTATATTAACTTTAATGAATGTTGTCTCTTTTTTGTCTACTAGTACATAGTAACAATATCTCTGGGTAGTACTATATGCTATCTACTATATGTACATGGGAGTAGCAGTTTGAGTGACTTAACTAGGTTTTTTTTTTTTTTTTAATATATTTTATTTATTTATTTGAAAGAGAGAGAGAATGGGCACGTCAGGGCCTCTAGCCACTATAAATGAACAACAGATGCATGCGCCTCCTTGTGCATCTGGCTTATGTGGGTCCTGGGGAATCAAACCAGGGTCCTTTGGCTTTGCAGGCAACAGCTAAGCCATCTTCTCTAGCCCTAGGTTTCTTAATTTAAGAGTATCCTCAAAAAAAAAAGTACCCTCTTCTGCATCAAAGAGTCTTTCTTTCCCCCACTTTTCTTTCCTCCCTGCTTCCTTCCCTCTCTTTCTCCCTCCTCCCTTCTCCCCTCTCTGCTAAGGATCAAATCTATTATGACCTGATGCATGCTAACTCTTAGTGACACCCACAGCCCTTGGCTTTTTGAGATAGGGTCTTGCTATGTGGCTCAGGCTAGGCTTGAAATCACTATAGAGTCCAGGTAGGCTTTGAACTCACAGCAATCCTGTTTCAGAATCTAGAGTGCTGACATTACAAGTGAGCACCAACAAGTCTGGCTTGCATCCTCCCTCCCTTCTTCCTTCTTTATTTTTTAAAAATATTTTTATTTATCTATTTGCAAGGGGAGAGAGGGAATGAATGGGGGAAAATGGGCATACCAGGGCTTCCTGTCACGTAAACCAGACACATGTGCCACTTTGTGCACCTGATTTTATGTGGGCACTGGGAAATCAAATCCAGATCATAAGGCTTTGCAAGCAAGCACCTTTAACCACTGAGCAATCCCTCCAGCCACTTTCTTTTGTTAAGTTTTTCTTTTCTTTTCTGTTTTTCTTTTTATTTATTTTTATTTTATTTTATTTTTTACAAGATAGGGTTTTGTTTTAGCCCAGGCTGACCTGAAATGTAGTATGCAGTCTCAGGCATGTCTCACTCACAACAATCCTCCTACCTCAGCCTCCTGAGTGCTGGATACACCCAGCAGACAGAGAGAGAGAGACAATGGGTATGCTAGGGCTTCTTGCCATTGCAAGCGAACTCCAGATGCATATGTTACTTTGTGCATCTATCTGGCTTTATGTGGGCACTGGGGAATTGAACTTGGGTTGTTAGGTTTTGCAGGCAAATGCCTTAGCTGCTGAGCTGTCTCTCCAGCTCTTATCTTTCTTTCTTCCTCCCTCCCCCTCTCTTTCTTTCTCCTTCCTCCCTCTCTCCCTTCTTCCCTCCCTTCCTTCCTTTCTTTCAGTAGTTTTATTTATTTTTGAGGCAGGGTCTCACTCTAGGCTAGACTGACCTGGACCTCCTACCTCAATCTCCTGAGTGCTAGGATTAAATTGTATGCTTAATTCCTTAATAACTGGCTTAATATATAAAAAAATTTATTTGCACATGTTTATGTGTATTAATACACCAGGTTTCTTATTGCTGCAAAGTAACACCAGATGCTTGCACCACTTTTTGTGTCTAGTCTTATGTGGGTGGCTAGGGAATTGAATGAAGGCTGGCAGGCTTTGCAAGCAAGTGCCTTTAACCACTGAGGCATCTCTCAACCTCCAATATTTGTTTTGTTTTTTTGTTTGTTTGTTTCCTTTCTTTCCCATCACAATTAAGTCCCATTCCTAGAAGTTGGTGATAGTCTTTGCCTTCTATTTATATTGTTCAAAGAAGACTTGTTTTTCTGGTTAATCTATTTGATCTCTGTAGAATGTATGAAGGTAGGCAAATTTATGCAGACATCATTATTGTACTGCAATAAGGAAATAATTTCCTATATCCATTAAATCAAGGTGGATAGGTGGAACAATTCTGAATGGGTTTGACTGGTAGTGGTTACTAAGTGTGCCGAGCAAGTTTCAGGTTGTATTTGATATTCTATTTGGAAATCAACCCACCTGACTAGAATCTTCCTCTCACCAGACTTCTTATCCATATCTTGTATTTGATTTTGGGTTTAATCCCATTGAAGAAGAAAGGACATAGAAGGCAGTAAGATTATCTTCTTTTTTTTTTTTAATCCCTCATAGCAATTTAGTTCGAACAGGGACTTTCAATCTCAACACCCCTGGCATTTTTATCTGGGTAGTTGTGGAGGCTGTCCCTGCACTGAAGGGTGTGTAGCAGCATACTCTCTAACTGCCAGATGCCCGAACCATCTCTTACTCCCCAGTGTGACAACCAAAAATGTTCTAAGACACTCAAGTGTCCCCTAAAGGGGGCATAAAGAACTAGGTTGAGATTGTTGTGCTAGAAGGTGTTCAGAGATGCTGTGATACTTAAGATGCTGATAGACTATTAGGATGGCATAATGTTGAAAAAGGTTTCTGATGAGACAAGCATGAAATAGGTAAGGATAAGCTTCCCCACTGCTTACACTGTCAACTCCCAGAAGCTGAAGATAGTAACTATAAGCCAGGAGGGGTGGAACAGGCCTGTAATCTCAGCATTCTGGAGGCTTAGGTAAGGGGACTGCTGCAAGTTTGAGGCCAGCTACACAGCTACACAGTGAATACTGGGTTTTATGTCTTTTACTAAGAAGAAGCATGTGTTCTGAGATGGCATCTCAGGTCAGAGGGAGAGAGAACACTGAACAGAGTACATGTGTTTGGTTCAGGAAGAGGGCTATAAATCAGACTGCTAGGGGTCATAAATATGAGACCAGAAAGCTTTATAGGAGTCACTAGAAGAACCTAGTGAAAACCCAGAACTTTGGTTGGAAAAATGTTCTTAGAATAAAGGCTCTAAACTGGGCATGGTGGTGTACACCTTTAATCCCAGCACTTGGGAGGCAGAGGTAGGCGGACTGCTGTGAGCTCAAGGCCAGCCTGGGACTACAGAGTGAGCTCCTGGTCAGCTTGGGCTATAGTGAGACCTTACCACAAACAAACAAACCAAACGAACAGAATAAAGGCTCTAATGTGCTCAGGACAGACAAGTTGAGGGCAAGACCAACTGATAACAGAAATCTAGTCTTGCAGGCTGTCAAAGCATCTATAAACTTTGTGTACAGTGAAATTCACAGAAATGTTCTAGGAAGTTTAACTTACTTAACATTCTTCTGTGGCACTCCAAAATTATTTTTCTTGCATAGGACCTGGCCATGATAAAGTCCCATCAGGGCCTTTGATTCTCTGGTCATTGCAAGCTCTCCAAATTTCTGAAAAGCAAAAGAGAACAAGAAAAGGTAGAACCTCACAGTCATGGTTTACTTTCCCCTCCAGTTCCTCAGGGTGTCTCAGCTGTGTCTGTGCCACAGAAGCCTGGCTCAACGCCACCCCAGGTGTTTTTCTTGACTATCCTTATTTGGATCACTGTCTCACCACTGCTTTAAAGAAGGCTTTGGATGTAACTGAGCTCTCAAGGTTCTTTTTTATTTTTTAGTTTTTCAAGGTAGGGTCTCACTCTAGCCCAGGTGGAGTTGGAATTTACTAAGTAGTCTCAGGCTGGCCTCGAACTCACAGCAACCCTCCTACCTCTGCCTCCCCAATGCTGGGATTAAAGGCATGCACCACCATGCCCAGCCAAGATTCTTTATAGCAGAGAGGTGGTAACTTTTGCAAGAGGACACTCATCAGGCATATTCAACTAGTAGCCCATGCATCCCAGGATAGTTACGAGTGGAGGTGCAGCTATTTGTAGATGACTATCAAAAGTTTTTACACCTTTAATTGAGTCACAGAGCCAAATGGGTCTTCATAATCTCCTCCGACCACCTGCTCAAGTTAAAGACTGAGAAGTCAGGGGATATTACAGCAACACTGCCTCAAGGTAGCAGAAATGGAAACTGAACCCAGGTAGTGACTCCTAATCACAGTTCTCTTCCACTGTAGCAGATGGCCCTGCACCATACCTACTTCACTGTAGCAGACGGCCCTGCACCATACCTACTTCGCCTTAAAAAGTATCTTTTTTTTTTTTTTTTTTGTTTTTTTCGAGGTAGGGTCTCACTCTAGCCCAGGCTGACCTAGAATTCACTATGTAGTATCAGGGTGGCCTCGAACTCATGGAGATCCTCCTACTTCTGCCTCCCAAATGCTGGGATTAAAGGCATGCACCACTATACCTGGTTAAAAAGTATCTTAACATTTATGGAGAACAAGTCTCAATTTAGTGGTTCATAGTGTAAGATTTAGAGCACGACAAGACAGTTCTCATTTCCTAATTCACCAAAAAGAGGCTGGGGCTTCAATGATCTATCTTTATGCCCTAACAAACAAAATAAAAAATAAATATAGTAAATCAACACCCCCCTCCTTTTTTTTTGGTTTTGGGGATTGAACCTATAAGCCATAGGACTGTAAACACTGTACCACCGAGCTACATTCCTAGCCCTCTTCATATGCATTTTATCACAACAAAACCAGCCCAGGTACAGAACAAAACCATCCAAGTGATTGATTTTGAAAGTCTTATGACTGCTCCTATTCTTTCTAGTTATAACCTCAACCATATGAAGTCCACCATTACCTTGTTCATTGAGATTAAGCACAAGAAATAACCACTAGGCAAAAATAAAAGTACTAAGTTTTAGATTTTTTTTTCTCCATTTTTAAATAGAGTACTGGAACTTTAACTTTACTGTTACAGAAAAAAAAATCAGAAATAATTCTACCTGTGATTCAGCAAGATAACCAGAGTCATCCCCTTGCTCGAGTCCAGTTTTTACCACCTAAAAACACAAAGAGCTCTTATTTAAGTTTTGGATCACAATGGCTAGATAGAAAACAGTACTGAATAAAATCGCTAGTGTTGTTAGCCTTTAAAGGATAAGTAACAAGTCTAGATTTCTAAGAGCATAGGCTTTAGTGTCTGACTGCTCTCTGACTTAATTCTACCTCTGAAACTACTATTGAATCAAGCAGGAAATGGAAACAGAAGGAAAGACAAAGCTTAAGTTACTTTCACAGCTTCTCTCCTTTCTCCAAAGGCAGGCAGAGCCTCAGCTTCTACTTTTACCTTTATTCTTCCTTCATCAAATGTGATGCCGGGTGTGGTGGCGCACGCCTTTAATCCCAGCACTTGGGAGGCAGAGGTAGGAGGATTACCTTGAGTTTGAGGCCATCCTGAAGCTACGTAGTGAATTCCAGGTCAGCCTGGGCTACAGCAAGACCCTACCTCAAATAAAACAAAACAACAACAACAAAAAGGAAATGTGATTAATCAGCAACTATGAAATTCAACTTTACATCTAGGTAGGTGTCATTCTACGTACAATGGCAAGTACAAAAGACAAAGAAAGGGGCTGGGGAGATAGCTCAGCAGTCGAAGGCACTTGCTTGCAAAGCCTGCTGGCCTGAGTTCAAATCCCCAACACTCATGTAAAGCCAGACACAAAAAGTGAGACATATGTCTGGTGTTCATTTGCAGTGATAAGACACCCTGGCATGACCACGTGCCCCCCCCAAATATAAAATCAAAACAAAACTCTAAACCCATAAAAAAACACCCAAATGAATCTATGGACTGGGGAGATGGCTCAGCTATTAAAGACACTTATTTGCAAAACCTGATGGTCCAGGTCTGATTCCCCAGTACCCACATAAAGTCAGGTGCACAAAGTGGCACATGTATCTGGAGTTTGTTTGTAGTGACAAGAGGCCCTGGAATGCCCATACTTTCTCTGCTTGCAAATAAATAAAAATGTTAAAAAGAAACCAAATCTACATTCTGAACTGTGACTTCCTAAATCTAAATTCAGCATTTTAAAATCTAACTTATGACCCCTCTTTGACAAACTTACTGTAGGCATGCTGGGGTTACAGATACCCACTACAGCATTTGGTTTTCCGAGATAGGGTCTCACTCTAGCTCAGGCTAACCTGGAATTTACTATGTAGTCTCAGGGTGGCCTTGAACTCTTAGTGATCTCCTACCTCTGCTTTCCAAGTGATGGGATTAAAGGCGTGCACCACCATGCCTCGCTAAAAATTTTTTTAATTAAAAAAATTTTTTTTAAAAATTATTTTTGTTACTTATTTTTAGAGAGAGACACACAGAGAGGGAGAGGGAGAGGGAGACAGATAGAGATGGGCGCACCAGCAGTCTCTCAGCTGCTGTGAACGAAATCCAGATGTGTGCGCCCCCTTGTGGGCAAGTGCGGCACTGTGCCCTTGCGTCACTTTGCCCTTGCGTCACTTTGCATCTGGCTAAACGTGGGACCTGGAGACAGGAACCGCTGGAGATTGGAACCAGTGTTCTTAGGCTTAGCAGGCAGGTGCCTTAACTGCTAAGCCATCTCTCCAGCCCCAATTTTTTTTTAATTTTTATTTATTTATTTATTTGACAGAGAGGAAGAGGGAGAGACAGAGAAAGAGGGTGAGACAAGAGGGGGGAGAGAGAGAGAGAGAGAGAGAGGGAGGGGGAGGGAGGGAGGGAGGGAATGGGCACACCAGGGCCTCCAGTCACTGTAAACAAACTCCAGATGAATGTGCCACGTTGTACATCTGGCTAACGTGGGTCCTGGAATATTGAACCTGGATCCTTTGGCTTTGCAGGCAAATGCCTTAACTGCTAAGCCATTCCTACAGCTCCATAATTTTTTTTTTTAAATTTTAGAGACAGAGAGGGAGAGAGAATTGGCATACCAGGGCCTCAGCCACTGCAATCACACTCCAGACGCTTGTGCCACCTAGTGGGCATGTGCAACCTTGTGCTTCCCTCACCTTTGTGCATATGACTAATGTGGGATCTGCAGAGCCGAATATGGGTCCCTTAGGCTTTGTAGGCAAGCGCTTTAACCGCTAAGCCATCTGTTCAGCCCCACACTTTTTAAAAAGTAGATTCTGAAGATACAGCCTCAGGCATTCATGCTTTCAGTGCAAGTGCTTTATCCACTGAACCATGTCCCCAGGCACTGCTTTATCTTTAAGCAGCTTTATACCTTACCATACATATTTGTCTAATCTCCCTGGCCCAGACTGTGAGATGAATGCAGGTAAGGTGGTAAGGGAGGTAGGTGATCATGTTTTATAATTTATTTATTTATTTATTTATTTATTTATTTATTTATTTTTGGTTTTGCAAGGTAGGGTCTCACTCTGGTCCAGGCTGACCTGGAATTCACTATGTAGTCTCAGGGTGGCCTCGAACTCTTGGCGATCCTCCTACCTCTGCCTCCCGAGTGCTGGGATTAAAGGCGTGCGCCACCACGCCCGGCCTTATAATTTATTTTTATTTTGTAATTTTGTTTTGTTTTATTTTGTTTTTGAGGTAGGGTCTCTCTGACTCAGGTTGACCTGGAATTCACTATGTAGTCTCAGGGTGGCTTCAAACTCATGGCAATCCTCCTGACTCCTGAGTGCTGGAATTAAAGGCATGTGCCATCACACCCAGCTTTTTGTAAATTTATTTGATTCTAAGTTTTAAAGTCTACAATAGAGTTTTTTTCAACCCTGTGACCATTTTAATTATCTTCTTTAAGGTTTTTCACACCTTCTGTACCTCATTACATCTTAGTAATTATAGCAATGGGTAATCTTTAAGAGATTTTAGATACTGAGAATTTTTTTGAGACAGGGCGGACTTGAACTTGTGATCCTTATGCCTCAGATTTCCAAGTACTGGGGTTGGTTACAAACACTTTGCCACCATGCCTGGCTCTGACAATGGATTTGACCAAAATCAGTTTGTCTCAAATTCCCTCTACCTCTTTTTTTTTGTTTGTTTTTTGAGGTAGGGACTGGCTCTTTAGCCCAGGCTGACCTGGAATCTACTATGTTGTCTTAGAGTGGCCTTGAACTCAGGGTGATCCTCCTACCTCTGCCTTCCAAGTGCTGGGATTAAAGGCCTGAGACACCACACCCGGCTTCTTCTTCTTTTGAGCTATCTGGTGCTGTAACTCAGGACCTTGAGTTTGGTACATGCCAAACACACTCTACCACCAGTTTCAATTATGTCTTAATTAATGCCCAATATTTTACTGTCCTTGTTATATCTGATTTCCTACTTTCTGATAGCATTATAAAATGTTTTATTTATTTATTTGTGAGAAGAGAGAGAAAGAGAGAGGGAGGGTGAGGGAGACTATGGGTGTACCCGGGCCTCTTGCCACTGCAAATAAACTCCAGATGCATGCATTTGGCTTTATGTTGGGTACTGGGGAATTGAACCTGGGCCATCAGGTTTTGGAAGAGGGCACCTTTAACTGCTGAGCCATCTCCTTAGATCCGCTTAATAGCAGCTTTAAACTTATCAACTAAGGAGTATCTCTAGCATTGTTTTCCTCAGATATATTATTCTCTGTGAGCCCTAATAGCTTGCTGTCTTCTTTCCTTATTTTGGCAAGTACTTTAGTAGCAGCATCAAGGATTTAGTACTGACTTATGTGATCTGAAATGGCAGTAGAGAGTACTGCTTCTCGCTTTGTGGCCTTTTGGATAAGATCAAGTGGGCAGTACTGTTCTATAAGAAGAAGTACAAGGAGGCAGGATTATAGGGCAAGACTCACGTCAATTATGTTCAGAGGTGCAGGATAAAGGCCTTTGGTCTGTTTTCGTACTTTTTCTTCCACTGTTTTATAAATCTGTTGTCTGACAAATGGAATAGTCATAGCATATGATGTCAGTCCTGTAAAATATGATTAGATATTTATTTGAAAGGTTAAGGTGATCTCCCTTGTAAATTTATTTTATCAGCTCCACAGAAGTTCTGTAATTCTAGCTATTTGAAAAAGCTGCTTTTTACCTTGTCTGATACATACAAGTTAAGTGTCAATTTAACCACTGCTTTAAACATGCCTTAATTTGTTGATAAATTAGCGTTAGTTATTATTTGGTATTGTAAGGTTGAGGACTTGACCCAAGAGCAGAGTGGTGGCATTATCCATCTCTCTCTCCCCCTCTCCTTCCTTCCTCCCTTCCTTGAAGGATGTCCTTGCAACTCTTTACTCATTCTGAATGGTTAGTACAATTGAACAAGCAAGAAGCAGCTCTGCCTGTTCTTTAACAAGAACACTTACTTTCCATCAATCCCTTGTTTCTCTTTAAAGAGACTTTCTTATCAGCTAGTCCTTTGGCAAAAGTAACTGCAACTTCTTCTAGGTACTCAATTGTCCGTTCCTCGGGAGGTTTTATTCCTGGTCCTGTATAAACAAAACACAACAAAATAAAAATTGATTGCAACAGACTGGGAATGTAAATCAGGCTTAGATCAGCCTAGGCAGGCAAAAACTACAGCACCCCATAGCTTTCTGTTTCACAAATGACACATTATATATAAAGAAGACAAAGATGGCAAGCTTTTTAAAAAAAAAAACAGAAATTTTATAAGATACAACATAATGGAGGTATCTATAAAGTGCCAAAATAAAAACCTGAAAATCTGAAATTCTATAACCTGAAAAAGTACCTCTAAAAAATATAAGTTGTAATAAAGACTGGCAGTTAAGTCAAAATATGGGCAAAGTCAGCAGGACTTACACTAAAGAAAAGGTTAAAGGGGCTGGAGAGATGGCTTAGCGGTTAAGGCGCCTGCCTCCTAAGCCTAAGATGTTGGTTCCAATCTCCAGGTCCCACATTTAGCCAGATGCAAAGTGACGCAAGGGCGCACTTGACCACAAGGGGATGCACACATCTGGATTTTGTTCGCAGCAGCTGAGAGACTGCTGGCGTGCCCATCTCTATCTATCTTCCTCTCCCTCTCTCTCTCCAAAAAAAAAAAAAAAAAAAAAAAAAAAAAAAAAAAAGAAAAGGTTAAAGGCCAGACGTAGTGGAGCATGCCTTTAATCCTAATCTCAACATTTGGGAGGCAGAGGTAGGAGGATTGCTGTGAGTTCGAGGCCACCTTGAGACTACAGGAGACCCTACCTCACAAAACAAAAACAAACAAACAAAAAAAGATTAAAGTATAATTCTTCAGATTCAAGGAAAACAAACCAGACAGAAATCTCTATCTATACACAGGAGAAATAGTGTTTAGAAATGGTTAAGGAGGGCTGGGGAAATGGCTTAATGGTTAAGGCGTTTGCCTGTGAAGCCTAAGGACCCAGGTTCAATTCCCCAGGACCCACATAAGCCAGATGTACAAGGGGCACATGCATCTGGAGTTTGTTAAATAGAAAAAAAAAAAAAAAGAAATGGCTAAGGATGAGAATAAATGTTTAAAAGTAACTTTTTGTTATTAAAAAAAAAAATCTCTTTAGGGCTTAGCAGTTAAGGCACTTGCCTGCAAGCTGAAGAACCCAGGTTCAATTCCCCAGTACCTATGTAAGTCAGATGCACAAGGTGGCACATGTGTCTGGAGTTTGTCTGCAGTGGCTGGAGGCCCTGACATGCCCATTCTCTTTTTCTCTATTTACCTCTTTCTCCTTCTCTCAAATAAATAAATAAAAATAAATAAAATAGATTGAGACCCTATCTCAAAAATCTCTTTAAAGGTAACTGTTTAAAACAAAAACACAAATCTGTATTGAGGAATTTGTAACAATGTATAACTACAAAGCACAAAGGAAGAATGAAAACACAGTTCTTTTGAGATTGGATAGTAGTGGACTGGGGAGATGGCTCAGGTTAGAAGAACCTGAGAGAGGCGGAGATTCCAGAACACCCAGGTAAACAGCTGGGTGTGGCTATACAGGTCTGTAACTCTAGTTCTGCTTTGAAGGTGGAGGCCAGATAATCATTGTGAAAGAGTGGAGTAGGGGAGGAAATGGAGATAAATGGCTTGAACTCATGTCAAGGAAATAGGCAGATGACCAAAAAGAGGACACTCAAGTGTTCTCCTCTGTCCTTTACATGCATGAGCACAGAGGGCACACATCTGTATATACACATACACATATATTATATACATATCACATCATACACATCACAGTACTCTATATCATACATACTTTACAAATACACCCCCCCCAGAGAATTGATGCATGTGGAATGATGTCATTTGAAGACAGTAGTATGTTAAAGCTATATACTGAAAACTTGAAAGCAATTATTAAAAGGGTAAAAAAGTGAATATTAAACATGATTCACTCAAACCAGGTGTGTAGCACACACCTGTAATACCAGAAGCAGAAGGATCACTACAAGTAAGAGACCAGCCTGGTCCATAGAATGAGTCCTAATTTAGCCAGGGCTACATAGCAAAAACCTGTCTCAAAAAGACAAAACAAAACAAAAAGATTTATCCAAAGACAGATGAAACAAGAATAAGTAGCACCAAATAAAGTTGAAATGCCAGAATTATGTTGTGTATACAGGATATCAAAAGGCTTAAAGGGATTAGATATAGAAGTGGATTTATCATATATGACCTGTTCAGCAACTGGATGAGAAACCAGCTTTATAAGGGGAGACCCAACATCCTTGAAAAGCTCCCAGTTGCTGTTCACTTAACGCAATGGGGATAATGGGATCCCAGTGTGGTAGGTGCCACGTAGCAGCACTTATTTGCCAATCAAGGTGGGCATGGTTATCATGATATGTATCAGAAGCAAAACAATAATGAGAATAGTCTGACTTTGGGAGGGAGACCAATGGTGTTGGTTAGTTGATTTTAATACCCTTAGAAAATAGACAGGCGGCCTACTAAATTCTCACTTGTTCTGTATAGGCAGAAGTCTAGCTCTAATAAAGTTAATGGGAATCACCAAGCAGAGATTGGCACAAACAGCCAGTTCACAGACCTAGAACCTCCTGAACCAAGTGCTTCCTCATCTGTGGTAGTTTGAATGGATGTCCCCCAATAGATTTAGGAGTTTATTAAAGTTTTAGATCTCCAACTACATGGCTGGAGGAGGTATCACTGTGGGCAGATCCTAGGGTCTAGCCCTAAGGTGTGTTTGGGGGCTGTGGTAGTTTTAATAGATGGCCCCCAATATATTCAGTGTTTTATTTGTTTGTAATTTGCATCTGCATCCACCTGGCTAGAGGCAGTGGCACTGGGCAGATCTTAAGGTGTGGTGGTGGGTTTGAGATTTGAATCTAAAGATATGCAAAGTGTGCCTAGCTGGAGTTCCTGAAGTGTGCTGTGCTGTGCTGTTTTTGGCTTTTGGCTTCTCTCTCTCTGCTTGGACCTGTGAAGGAAGACCAGCTTCTTCTGCCATTAATGGGACTTCCCCTGGATCTGTAAGCTTCAATAAATCCCTTCCTCCGTAACTGTGCCTGCTCTGGAAGTTCACCTCAGCAAACCTGAAGCTGTCTGCTATAGGGGCAGATCTGGAATTCCAGCCTAAAATATGCAGAGCGCTTGAACTCAGCCTGGGGTTCCTGGAGTGTGCTTGCTTATGGTGCTGCTGGTGGTATTTCTCTCTGAGTGGATCTGTGAAAGGGGGGGCCAGCTTCTTCCGCCATTATAGAACTTCCCCTGGATCTGTGAGCTTCAATAAATGCCACCCCTCTCATAACTAGTGACTGGTTTGGAAGTTTATCACAGCAACATAAGGTGTGACACCATCTTTCTCCCAGTCTTACAAAAGGGAGCTAAGATCATTTGTCTTAGGGAAAGGAAAATAATTAGGTCATTACCTGATGTTGACTCTGAATTGACATTAATTCCAGGAGATCCAAACATTACTATGATCTGCCTAAGTAGAGATTTATGAAGCAATTAACAGAATTCAGGGTTGAGTTATATTCCACAGTGGGCTCCAGAATGTTTTCTTATAAAGGACATATGCACATACTCAGCAACTAGCAGTATTCTGTGTCAAATGTTGTCATGTAGCCTGGGCTGACCTTGAACTCCTGATCCTTCTACATTCACCTGCCAGGTGCCAGTATTATAGGCATGTGCCACCACACCTGGGCCATACTGTTTCTTAACTTGTGGACTAGGGGCTGTTATAATGAATGGATATGACCAAGTGAATGACACTAAAACTGCCTCTTCTTCTTTACTGGGACAGACACTGTGGATGTGAATTTGCCTTTCTGGCATTTAATGTTTCTGCCAAAAGAACTATTTGTGAACTTGTGAGGTACAGCAACAGACTATGATCATGAAATACCAATTTTACCATGTTCCCCAACATCACAAAGCAGTTGGCTTCATAGGATAGTGGCATGAACTCTGAAAGCTCAATTTTAGTCTCAGTTAAGTGGCAACACTTTACAGAGCTAGGTGAATGTACTCCAAGATGCTGTAAAAATATGAGCCTCCAATATGTTTCTCATTCTACCATAGTCAGGATTTGTGGATCTAGAAATTTGTACTACCACGACCTATAATCATTCAACAGAAAATCACAATCAAATTCATACAGGACTGCTAGTGGCTTAGACCTTCTCAATGAAGGTCTCTCTACCAGGCAAAGAACCACGACTAGCTGGAGTACTCGCTGAAGATTAAGGGAAGATAGCACCGGGAATACTGCCTTCCTCATACCATAGTTGGAGTGTAGCCAGCAGGTGGCAGTCCCTTTGGGAAGTGCAAGCAAAGACACAGGTCTCCTGGGCTGGCTATATTCCCACACATAATTCAATTCCTGGCCCCGAGACCTTCTACCCTAGGTCCCTTTACGACAGGTCTTCTTACTGAGAAAAGGAAAATCTTAAAAGCTTTTTGTTCAAAGCTTTTTCAGCAGTGAGATGACCTCCACCTGTGTACTAGTCTATAAGATCCTCCTTCCCTGGGAGGAGCAGGGAAGAGTTGGTACTTTCTTCAGTTTTAACGTTTTACAGACAGACTTTACACTCTGTTGCTTAGGCCGGCCTCGAACTCATGGCAATCCTCCTGCCTCAGCCTTCAAGTCCTGGGAATATAGGTGTGTGTCACCATCTGACATGCCCTTTGGCCTTATTACTTTACACACTACTCTGACATTGGACAACTCAGTGCTCTTTCTGGATCAGCTGGGCTCTAGATAAAAGTAATTATTGAAATGGATGAATCATTTTGTTATGAAGGTTTATATGTAATTAGCCAAATATTTGTGTTTTCTTCTTTTATAATCTTATCACCTAAAATTTGATATATTAATAATTTTAACATAGTATTCAGATTACGGATTATTAGAGAAGAGTACATACATTTCACCCAAAAATTGCATCTTCTTTGGGAAAAAAGATTAGTTTATTTTTGGTTGTAGGCAGGATAGTTTCATTATTTTAGGGGGATGGAGGACTGACTTTGTTCTGCTTTGCCTTGCCCTGCCCTTGGCCTTCCCTTTCCCCTTCCCTTCCCTTTTCACAGAACCAATAGATGTTATTATGGACATCCTCTTCTTTTTGTGGTCCTGGGGATTGAACCCAGGGCTTTGTGCAAACCTGGTGAGGACTATACCACTGAACTACACTCCTAGCATGAACAATCTTATTGCAATAGCAATACATTTTGTGAATTAAATGAAATAGACAATTCTTTGAGAGACATAAGCTATCACGCACAATCAAGAAATGGAGAACCTGAATAACCCTGAATCTATAAAGAAATTTAATTCATAGATAGAAAACTCCAATCCCACATGTATCTTTAATAGTTAATTTTATCAGGTTCCTTCACATCTCCTAGGTAGTCTCCTTCTAGCCCAGGCTGACCTGGAACTCATTCTGTAGCCCTAGGCTAGCCTAACTTCATAGCAATCCTGCTACCTAAAATTCCTTATAAATCAAGCCAGTAATATATAAAAAGGATAATACATTATGTCTAAGTGGAATTTTTTCCAGGAATGTAAGACTGGTTAAATAGTCAAATATCAGTGTGAGCTGGGTGTGGTGGCACATCTTTGATCCTAGTACATGTGGGAGGCTGAGGTGGAAGGATTGCTGAGTTTGAGGGCAGCCTGGGACTACAGAGTGAGTTCCAGGTCACCCTGGGCTACAGTGAGACCCTACCTAGAGAAAAAAAAAAATCAGTGTGACTGACACTAGTAATAGAATAAAAAAAGAAAACAAATAGCCACATAAGAAACTCAATAAATGATGAAAAAAAGGTTATTTAACAAAATTTAATACCCATTCTCAGCAAATAAAAGGGAACTTCTTCAACCTGATAATGAGCCTACAGCTAACATCATACTTAATGGTGAATGCTTTCCCTCTAAGATTGGGAATAAATTAATATCTACTTTGATCCTTCCTTTTTTTTTTCAAGGTAGGGCCTTACTCTCTTGCCCAGGCTGACATGGAATATATTCTGTAGTTCCAGGCTGGCCTCAAACTCATAGCAATCCTACTTCTGCCTCCTAAGTGCTGGGATTAAAGGCATGTGTCACCACGCCTGGCCTACTGTCATCATTTCTGTCTACTATTACACAAAGGTCTTAGCCATTGCAGTGAGTCCATAAAAAGAAACCAATGTCATTTGGATGAGAACAGAAGGAGCCAAGTTATCTGCAGAAAATACTTAAGGGTGCTTGCTTCAGCAGCACTTTTACTAAAATTGGAACAATACAGAAAAGATTAGCATGGTCCCTGCATGAAAATACTTAAGAATCTATTAAAAGAAGTTACTAGGTCTAAGAAATGAGTTTAGCAAAAAAGAAGCTATAAGACCCATGTCCAAAAAAATCAGTTGCATTTCTATATACTACTAGTATTTAATGAGAAACTAAGTAAAATTAAGTATATTGGTTTAAAACTATAAAATACCTAGGAATAAATTTAATAAAATATGTACAGGAGAAGTTCACTGAGAAATTAAAGACTTAATAACTAGAGATGACTCTGATAAAATAATTCAATATTTTAAATAAGTACTCTCAATCACTGAGCCATCTACCCAGCCCACATTTTGCTTTTTATTTATTTATTTATTTATTTATTTTTTCAGGTAGGGTCTTGTTCTAGCCCAGGCTGATCTGGAATTCACTCTAGTCCCAGGCTGACCTCAAGCTCACATTGATATTCTTACCTCTGCCTACTGAGTGCTGGAATTAAAGGTGTGTGCCACCACTCCTGGTACCATAACTCATTATTTTAAAGCTACTGATTCTCCTCAAATTGATATGTGATTTAGTGCAATTTCAATCAAAATCCTAGCATGTGTTTTGTAGATATGGACACAATTATCAAATTTATATACAAATGCAAATAAATTAGTACAGGCAAAATAAATTTGAATGACAGAACTTAGAAGATTATAATTCCTGATTTCTAGATTTATTTTCAAATATAATAATCAAAACCATGTGATAGTGGTTTAACAAAAGATAGGACATCTTGCCACCTACACAACTGAGAGAGGCTTAATATCTAGAATTTACAAAGAACTCAAAAACTAAGCAATAAAAAAAATCCAGCAACCCACTCAAAAAAAAAAATAGGGTAGGGAATTGAACAGGAAGAAATTCAAATGGCCAATAAATACCTAAAGAATTGTTCAACATCTTTAGATATCAGGAAAATGCAGATTTTTTTGTGTGTTGCTTTTTTTTTTTTTTTTTTTTTTTTTTTTTGGTTTTTCGAGGTAGGGTTTCACTCTGGTCCAGGCTGACCTGGAATTAACTATGTAGTCTCAGGGTGGCCTCGAACTCATGGTGATCCTCCTACCTCTGCCTCCCGAGTGCTGGGATTAAAGGCGTGCGCCACCACGCCCAGCTTTGTGTGTTGCTTTTTTGTGGTAGGGTCTCACTCTAGCCCAGGCTGACCTGGAACTTACTCTGTAGTTCCAGGCTGGCCTCAAACTCATAGCGATCCTCCCACCTCTGCCTCCTATGTGCTGGGATTAAAGGTATGTGCCACCACACCTGGCTGTGAAATGCAAATTAAAATAACTTTGAGATTCCATCTCACTCTAGTCAGAATGGCAAACAACAACAACAAAAATCAAATGACAACAAATGCTGGCAGGGATGAGGGGAAAGAGGAACCCTTATCTACTGTTGGTGGGAGTGCAAAGTTGTACAACCACTAAGATTGTATGGAGACTTCTCAAAAAACTGAAAACAGACCTAGCATTTGATCCCGAGATAGGACATATACCCAAAAGATTCTACTCTTGGATGTGAGAGTGATCTGACTGTGACATCTGTCACCCTATTGATTGTCAGGGCTGATCTGGCTGATCTGGCTGGCTAGGTGGTATCCCCTTCCTCCCTCACTGCTCCATGTGTGTTCCTCCTAAAACTGAGTGCCTGCTTGGTTGAAGAGGAAAACCTTCCCCGAATAGAGGACTGGTCTTTGATCAAGGGTATATCAGTAGCCTGCTAGAACCTCCAAACAATCTCTAAAGATTCTGTTCTCTACTACTGAGATACTCGCTCAGCTATGTTTACTGCTGCTCTATTTACAATATCTAGGAATTGGAATCAGTCCAGGTGCCCATCACCAGATGAATGGATAATGAAGATGGGGTACATGTACACAATGGAATTCTACTCAGCAGTAAGGAAAACTGAAACAACAAAATTTGTAGAAGCCAGGTGTGGTAGCACATACCTTTAATTCCAGCACTTGGGAGGCAGAGGTAGGAGCATTGCTGTGAATTTGAGGCCACCCTGAGAGTACATAGTGAATACCAGGTAAGCCTGGACTACAGTGAAACCCTACCTCAAAACCTGCCCCTCCAAAAAAATTGCAGAAAAAAAATGGATGGACTTGGAAATAAAAATCATATTAAGCAAATTCCCACAAACACAAAAAGACAAATGTTGCATATTTTCCCTCATATGTAGCTTCTAACTTGCAATAACATGGCTTGCCTGTAAGTAACAGTAAGCATCAGGAGCATAGACATCCCACTAGAATGAAGCTAGGAGAAAGTGGAAATACAGAGAGAAAGGAGAAGAGAGGTTACTTGAACAGGTAACTTGAGGGACAGAGCACAGGGGGTGAAAGGGTCTTGAGGGAATGGGGAGAAGGGATGCTGGGGGGGGGAATACACAAAACTAATGATAGCATCAATCAGTACCATAGAAATCTTTCTCCTGGATAGCCAACTAAAAGATACAACCCTTAATAGGAGGGATCTCCCAGGCAGAGGGCTCTGGAAAGGGTGGCTCTGGCTGGTTTTAGGTTATACTCCATGGTGAGCTGTCACCATGAGGTTTCCAAAACAATGCAGGCTAGTGCCAAAGACATGGAAAGATTATGCTAGAACTTAGAAGGATGCAAGATCCCTGCTAACTAGTCCTCAAAGTGCTGGAAAGTGCTATATGAGCTGTTGGGGGATAATGACTCCCAATAGTGTGAACAAACAGGGGATCAAGCTTTGTGAACAAACTACAAAAATCAATCAGCTGGACAACACGTACACATCTATGCAATAGCAGAAGACAGGCTATGTTATAATAAATGGTTCTCGGATTAGGTATGGGGCATTCTCAGTGGAAGAGAACTCATACCTGGTACTGAGAAAATCAGACTCCTAAGGATAGGAAAGTCATAATACTCCAGAGAGAAGCTCCCACTTGGCCAAGAAAAATAGTTATACTCATCAAAATGTACCTTAAATAACTATGCTTATGTCCATAACCCCTTTAATCTATGCTGCTCTCATTCTTGGTTGGAGAATCTGTGTTTTTTTTTTTTTTTTTTTTAATTAACAGGTGGTAGCAAAAACCAGGGAGAACAAAGATCTATCAATACAACAAGAAAAGAGCCAGGCTGGAGAAATGGCTTAGTGATTAAGGCACTTGCCTGCAAAGCCAAAGGACCCCAGGTTCGATTCCCCAGGATCCACGTAAGCAAGATGCACAAAGGGGAACACACATCTGGAGTTCGTTTGCAGTGGCTGGAGGCCCTGGTGTGCCCATTCTCTCTCTCTCTCTCCCCCTGCCTATATCTGTATCTCTCTCTCAATAAATAAATAAAAATAAAAAAATATATAAAGAAAAGATAGCCAACTGCCTAGCATGAGTTGAGCCATCTCTAGCATATCTGCCAGGACCCAGGAGACACCATAGGAAGTGGTGATTTAAACACGAGTGTTGTTCTTACTGCTAGCCTGACAACCAGCTCCAGAGAGATGACAATAGATACTGAGGACACTCAAAACTCATCAAAGTAGAAATCTAGAGGTTGCAGATGGCTCAACAATCAAGTAGATTTTTTTTTTTTTTCAAGGTAGGGTCTCACTCTGGCCCAGACTGACCTGGAATTAAATATGTAGTTTCAGGGTGGCCTCAAACTCATGGCAATCCTACCTCTGCCTCCCGATTGCTGGGATTAAAGGCGTGCATGCCTGGCTTAAAGTAGTTTTATAATATACTTGACAAGGCTCAGGGAACACTGTAGAAGAGGGGAGCAGAAAGTTCTTAAGAGCCACTGAGTGGGAAAGATTATCGTGAGGCATAGCCTCCTTACCCCGAGACTGACTGATAAATCCTTGACTCCATAGTGAATACCAATACACTGAGGAGGCCTCTCAGTGGAATGGGGGCAGGGAAAGGAGATATAAGAAGATAACCAATAGGAAACATGATCAACACAGGCTTGTTCATATAGTAAAGTTCATAATTAATAAAAGTAAAAATTAAAACAACAAAATATATATGTATGAAAATTGTCAGTAAAAAAATTCTCACAACTTATTAAAAAAAGGATAGCTGGAAATAAGTTGTCAACTGATCTTCTGATTAAAGTGACAATACAAAGCCAGGCTTGGTGGCACATGCCTTTAACCCAGCACTTGGGAGGCAGAGGTAGGAGGATCACTGTGAGTTTGAGGCCACCCTGAGACTACAGTGCATTCCAGGTAAGCATGGGGCCTGGGCTAGAGTAAGACCCTACCTAGAAAACCCAAACAAACAAAAACCCAGGGGAAAAAAAAAAACAAGTAACCCAACACCTAACTTTATATACTGGGCTTCAACTTTTGACCTTAGATAAAGGAAAAGCCATGAAACTGGAGAAAATATTTATAAATCACATTTTTGACAAAAGACTTGTATTCTAGTATATAAAGAACTCTGAAAACTCAATCAGAAGAAAAACAAATGAAAAAGATTTGAGCAGGCACTATGAAAGAAACTATATTGAAAGCAGATTAAATTAAAAATGTTTGAAACTAAAAAGACTAATCATGTGAAGTAGCTGAAAACTACAATTCTTACACTGTTGGTGGTATTGAAAATTGGCATAACCACTTTGGGAAAACAGTCTGATGCTTCCTTTTCTTTATTTGCACACAGAGAAAGAGAGTGAAAAGAGACAGAGAGAGAATGGATGAGCCAGGGCCTCTAGTGGCTGAAAACAAACTCCACTTTGTTCATCTGGCTTTACATGTGTACTGGGGAATCAAACCCAGGTCATTAGGCTTTGCAGGCAAGTGCTTTACCTGCTGAGCCACCTCTCTAGACCTGATGCTTTCTTAAGAACAGACATTTATCTATTATATGGGTCATCAATTTATTCTTCAGTATTTACTGAACAGAAATCAAACATATGGCCAAATAAAGGCTTATGGAGTAATGTACATAGCAGCTCTATTCAGAAGAGTCCCAAATTAGAAATAACTAAAATAGACAAATTAAAGAATATTGATCTTTATGTTTTGTTATTGATTTCTACATGAGTACTGGGGAATGAACGTAGGTCCTCATTCATGGCTGAAAGGCAAGCCTCTAGACAAATCATAGTATATTTGTACACTGGAAAATACTCAACAATAGGAAGGAACAAATTATAGACATATGTAACAACATGATATATTTCAACAGCATTATGGTAAATGAAGAAACAAAAAGCTACATACTAGAATGTTCCATATTTTAACTGTATTGGAATTGAAATAGTTTTATATATTTGACTAAATTCAAAAAAACTTGGTAAATTTATTATTACATAAATTATATATATATATTTTTGAAACAAGGTCTCACTATGTAGCCCTGGTAGCTTGAAACTTGCTATGTAACCTAGACTGGCTTTAAACTCATGATTTTCTTGTCTCAGCCTACTAATGGCTAGAATTACAAGAATGCACCAAACACATTGTCCTTAAATAATTTTTTATTTTGCGTGTGTATGTATGGATGTTTATATGGCATGTGGGCAAATATGTGTAGGTCAGAGGTTGATGTTGGGTATCTTAAATATACAGATTATACTCTTTTATTCCCTCTCCTTTGTTCCTGTTTCCCTGGGGCCCCCCTCAGTGGGGTTATGGGATTCACTGTGGGGTCAGGAAGGTCTCAGTCAGTTCCAATGGGATAGTGGGAAACCATGTGTCAGGGTATTCCTATCCACTCTGTGGTTCTTATAATCTTTCCATCCTCTCTTCTGCAATGTTCCCTGAGCCATGGCAGGCCTGTTGGCAGTCTAATTTAGTGTTGAGTTCTTTGTAGTCTCTGGATTTCTGGTTTGATAGGTTGTGCTTGATCACCATTTCTGCCCCCATCACCCTGGAGCTGGTTGTCAAGCTAGCAGTCGGAGCAGTGTTCATGGCACTGCATTCACTGCAAGTTCTCCTGGCCTTGGCAGATGTGGTAGAAGTAGCAAGTCTCGTGATGTGCAGTCAGTTATCTTGTCTTATTGATGGATCTTGATTCTCCTCCCTTTTCTCTGCCTTAATGGCATTAGGTGTGGACGTGCTCCCAACTTCTCTTGTGCTGGCCTTGCTCTCCCAGGCAGCCGTCCAGGGATGGTGCTACCCTTGGCACTCAACCCCAGAGCTCAGCCCCAAATCACAATCTTTTTTTTTGAGGCATTATTTCACTCTAGCCAAGGTTGACCTAAATCCACTCTGTAGCCCAGACTGGCCTTGAACTCAAGATGGTCCTCCTATCTCAGCCTCCTGAGTGCTGAGATTAAAGGTGTGCACCACTGCACCTGACTGGGTGTCTTCATTAATCACTCTTCCATCTTATTTTTGAAATAAGTCCCTTGCTGAAAGTGGGACTCTCTAATTCTGATAGACTAGCTAGCCAGAAAGTTTTGGGGATCCTCTTGTCCCTACCTCCCCTGCTGGGATAACAGGTGTGTACCACAAAGCTCAGCATTTTATGAGGGTGTTGGGGATTCAAATGTAGGGCTGGAGAGATGGCTCAGCGGTTAAAGATACTTGCTGGCCTGCACCCATGTAAAGCTGGATGCAAAGTGACGCATGCATCTGTGATTCCAACATACCTACACACATGGGAGGCAGAGCCTAGAGTAGTTGAAGCTCACCAACCAGCTACTCTGACTTTCATTTGCATCATTTACAGTCTGGCAGTTGGTTTGCAGCAGCAAGAGACCCTATCTCATAGAAGGTGCAGCACATTTAAGCAAGCACTTTACCCACTGAACTATATCTCCAGTTCCTTAAATTTCTTAATGCTGATTTTATTTATCTGTTTGTGTGTATATGAATACACCAGGGCCTCTTGTCACTGCAAATGAACACCATATACTTGAGCCATATTTTACACTTGGCTTTTGTGGGGGTCTTAGGAATCAAGCCCAGGCCAGCAGACTTTGTATTAAGTACCTTTAGCCACTCAGCTATCTTCTCAACCTCCTAATGCTGAGTTTCACAAAACACAGATGGGGCCAGACATGGTGGTGCATGCCTTTAATCTCAGCACTAGGGAGGCAGAGGTAGGAGGCTTGTCCATGAGTTCAAGGTCAGCCTGAGAGAACCTTTCTCAAAAAAAAAAAAAAAAAAAAAAAAAAAAAAAAGCACTCGGGAGGCAGAGGTAGAGAGATCACCATGAGTTTGAGACTACATAGTAAATTAATTCCAGGTCAGCCTGGGCCAGAGTGAGACCCTACCTCAAAAAAAAAAAAAAAAAAAAAAAAAAAAAAAAAAAAAAAAAAAAAAAAGGTATAAAATGGCTTAGTGGTTAAGGGCACTTGCTTGCAAATCTCTGACAACCTGGGGTTCGATTCCCTAATACCCACATAAAGCCAGATGCAGAAAGTGGCATGTGCATCTGGAGTTCACTTGTGGTGGCGAGAGGCCCTAGTGGGTCCATTCTCATATTCTCTTTTCTCTCTCCTGCTTGTAAACAAATAAAATACATAATTTAGAAGATTCTATTTCTAATAGAAATTGTATGGGAAGAAGTAGCACATAATTAGATGTCAATTACTGTTAACATTCTGAAGTTGGTTGTTTTATTTATTTATTTATTTGGATTTTTAAGGTAGGGTCTCACTCTAGCCCAGGCTGACCTGGAATTCACCATGTAGTCTCAGGCTGGCCTTAAACTCACAACAATCCTCCTACCTCTGCCTCCCCAGTGATGGGGTTAGAGGCGTGTGCCACCATGCCCAGCAGTTAGTTGTTTTATATATACTTCCTATATTATAAGAAGACACGGGTGGGGGATACAGCTCAGTTGTAGAGTACTTGCCTAGCATGCATAAGATCCTAAGCCTTATAAACAAAAATAAGAACCTTCCACAAGAAATAAAGGTTTATGCATGGATAACTGATATAAGTAATTTATAAAAGAGAATAGAACCAGGGTGATAGTGAAAATGATTTAATATTAGCTCTTAAAAATGTCTCTTCTTAGGGCTGGAGAAATGGTTCAGCAGTTAAAGCCATTTGCATGCAAAACCTGATGGCCTGGGTTTGATTTCTCAGCATCCACATAAAGCCAGCAAATGTTTCTCCTGACTGAAGATGGCTCAGTGGTTAAGGGTACTTGCTTTTAGGCCTAATGGTTCAATTCCCCAGTACCCATGTAAAAATAGAATGGCATGAATCTAGAGTTCGGTTGTCGTGGCTAGAAGGTCCTGGCATACCTATTTCTCTCTCTCTGCTTACAAGTAAATAATAAATAGAAAAGCTATCTGGCAGTTTTATTTACAGTAAAACTTCAGGTAAACTTAAATATATTTCTCTTCTTTTTATTTTATCCTCTAGGATAAAATAAAATTTGATTCTGATGAGCAAGTTTGTTTGTGTATAAGCATTTGTGTGTATATACCTGTAAAAATCTATATTGTATATACAATTGTTGTACTATCATTTAAAATAAAGATGTTTAAAATTTAAAAACTATTAACTAACATTATAAGGCTCAATTCTGAGACATGCTAACACTTACCCAGGGGATCCACTAATTGATCAATCAGTCCCATTTTCTTTGCTCTGTCTGCACGAATGTTTCTGCCTGTCAGCATCATGTCGAAAGCAGCAGGTACACCCACCTAACATGCAAGGAAGAGATGGAGTGCAGGGGGAGTATGAGGTGACAGTTAGTTTACAAATCATCTAATAATCTTTTTTTTTTTTTTTTTGGTTTTTCAAGGTAGGGTCTCACTCTAGCCTAGGCTGACCTGGAATTCACTATGTAGTCTCAGGGTGGCCTTGAACCCATGGCAATCCTCCTATCTCTGCCTCCTGAGTGCTGGGATTAAAGGCATGTGCCACCATGCCCAGCATAAATTTTAATAGAATAGATTTCTATGTTACTTACTACTAAGTTAAATTTTACATATTGATACACATTTAGGTTTAAGATTGGATACTCCAGCTGAAGAAATAATGTCTTTTCTCTTTTTAAAAAATTCAATATACAGGATTTCTATCTTATAGAATTGACAAGGTGAAGAATTTTATATTAGCTAAAATTACACATATCTATCATTCTGAATTTGTTTTCCAACATTCAGATAATATTTAAAAGTCCCAATACTAGAACTAAAATGGAAACCTGATACTTTTGTCAAAGTCTTCAGAAGGAAGTTTAGGCTTAAAAAAACTGTTGATCAACTGATGTAAGATAGCAGAAAAATGACATCTAGATAGGCATGTAGCTCATGCCTGTAATCTCAGCACCTAGGAGGTTCAGACAGAAGAATAGACAAGAGTCTGAGGCCAGTCTGGACTACTTGGCAAATTCCAGGCCAGCATCGGCTATTGAATGAGACTTGACTCAAAGGACTAAAGGCAAACAAAACAAAACTTTTCTCTTCCCTCCTCATTTGTATCAATCTCTCTGCATAGTGTTTCTGATGGGCCCTTTTTCATTGGGGAATCTATAGTGCCAGAAGCCATGAAGTTCAGTGGGCCTGCCAGTCAGATATTAAAGTTGCTTTGCAGCCTCCAGTTCTCACTCCCCTTCCTTTCTCTTTAAGAATTCAAAGGCTTGATGAGGAGGCTGGGAAGATAGCTTAGTTGGTGAAATGCTTGCCCTATAGTCATGAGGTCCTGAGTTTAATCTCTAGTAGCCAAGTGAAGAAAACATAGTGACACATACTTGTAATCTGAGTACTGGGGAGGCAGAGACAGAAGGATCCCTGGGCTCACTGTCCAGCTAGTTTAGCCTCCTAGGTAAGCTCCAGGCTAATAAAAAGATCCTGTCTTAAAACAGGCAGATGACATTCCTGAGGATGACACCCAAGGTGACACATACAAACAGTTAAAAAGAACAAACGCTTATGTGTCTCTTTTAGTCCTATGGATATAGTAAGGACCTCATCCCAAAGCTGAGAACAATAGGAAAATTCTGCTTTGTGAACCTGTGGTTTTGAAAAACTACTAAGAGATACTGTGCAGAGAAGGAAAAATTAAACTAAAAGTTCTGAAAAAGAAGGCATATACCTTATCTATCTTTATCCTTTATCAGGGACTAACAAGAGACTGACCAATAATTTTATAGAACTGAAAAAATAACTATCAGGAATAAAAATATGTCAATGATATATACATACACATTCTACAGTGAATGCTTATATTTTGTGTTTTGTATAAGACAAAATAGATCTAAAGGGCTATTTACATATGTAGGTTTCAAGTTCATGGTACTGGAAGCATACTAAACTCACCATTTTGGGCAGTCTTTGGGTGCCTCCAGCTCCTGGTAAGAGTCCCAGCAACACTTCAGGAACACCTAATACTGTTTTTCTATCTTTTATTGCTATTCTGTATTGGCATGAAATGGCAAGCTTCAAACAAACAAAAGAAAATTAGAATGTTAGAAAATGTAGCTATGTATCATTTGAGCATCTGTGAGGGAGGATCTAAAGATATACATACCCACAGAATAAGTCAAAATTCCTTAAGACGGCATTTGATATTTGTCAAAACTTACCTCTTTTTTTGTCCTTCTTATAACTTTCCCCTTAATTCACTAATCCTCTTTTTTGTTTGTTTTTTAGAGGTAGGGTCTTGCTGTAGCCAAGACTGACCTGGATCTCACTTTGTAGTCCCAGGCTGGCTTCAAACTCTTCCTACCTCTGCCTTCTGAGTTCTGGGATTAAAGGTGTGCACCACCAGGCCTGGCTCTATTAATCTATTTTTTTTTTTTTAGGTTGCAGTTCTACTTAAAAATCTTTTTTTTTTTTTTTGGGGGAAAGTGTATATGTATATCTGTGGTATGCATGCATGTTTGTGTATGTACAGGTACACATGTAGAGGCTAGAGGTTGACATCAGGTGTCTTATTTTTTGAGGTAAGGTCTCTTGGAGAACCTAAAGTTTACCAATTCAGCTAGACTAGTTAGCCAGCAAGCTTCTTCTGGGTTTACCAGTCTTTGCCTCCTCAGTGCTGAGATGACAGGAATGTGCCACTATGCCCAGCATTTTATGTAGGTACTAGGGATCCAAACTCAGGTCCTCATGCTTGTGTAGCAAGCACCTTAACCACTGAGCCATCTTCCTAGCCCTTTCTTTAACAATCTTCTGAAGGCAATAAAAACTATCAGCAAAAAAATGCAAGCCAGGAGTTGTAGTGGCACACTCCTATAGTTCTAGTTACAAAGGAGGCTGAGAAAAGAGGCTTGCTGTAGCCCATGAACTCAAGCCATAACAAGATTTTCGTCTCAAACAAAGCAGCAATAACAAAACCCCACAAACTTTAACCAGGCGCAGTGGCCCATACTTGTAGACCCAGCTACCTGTGATGCTGAGACAGAAGCATCACCTGGGTAATATAGTGAGACTCAAAAATCATAAACAAGGTGAGGAGGGTGGGATTAGTGGGGGCAGGAAAAAAACCTCCCAAATATAAATAAAAACAGCCAAGCCAAAACAATAACAACAACAACTACAAAAAAACCCCAACCCTAAACAGGACACTTTTTTTATAAGGGGGCCTGTACCCTACAGAGATCACCCTACTAATCAATCAGGTCTACTTATCGTTTCCTTACAGGCTTTGCTTATCTTTGCTTTTGCTCATACTAGACTATACATGAAGTATTTCTCAAAGTATTTTTTGGATTAATCAAATTCTTTTAAAGTCCAAATTTCCTTAGTTAATACATACAAAATTATAGTGGGGGGGGAGGGAGACATTTTCTTCAGTGGTATAACCATTGGCAAGTTGCCTGTGCTCATGTAAGTAACCCCCATCCATGCTCATGCAAGCAACCCTAATTAATCTCAGTGGTCACAAAAAATATCCCAAATGAAACCAAAACAAAACATAAAAGTAGATGTGGAGCTAGTCGGGAAAAAGAGGTTCCACAGGAGTGGGATGGGGACAAGAAAAGGTAATGGGGGTGATGTATACATGTAGAGGCTAGAGGTTGACATCAGGTGTCTTTTTTAGAGCTGTCTGGCTTATGTGGCATCTGGAGAAAGATCAAACATGGGTTCTTAGGCTTTGTAGGCAAGTGCCTTAACCATCTCTCCAGCCCAGGTGCCATATTTTCATATACACATAAGAAACTGTCAAAAAATAAATTTTAAAACACCATATATAAAAATATCTTGCATGCAGCCCAGCATGTGACAAATGCTCAACAGGGATTAATTCCTTTTTTTCTATTTTCTTTTCAACATGTTCCACCTAGTACAGATATCTTCTAATTTTACCATGTCTACTATTCACAGAAAACTTACATCTTATATTTTGTCTCAATCAGACTAAAAAACATGAACATGGGGGCTTTATCCCCTCCTGGCTTTTCATGGGCAGGAGCTCTTCATAATCTCTCCTCTTTCCTTCTCATAATCTAATAAAGTCCTCTAAACTTAAGAAACAAAACAAAACAACAACAAAAAGAACATGAACATGGATCACACTGCTGAATCTTTGCCCTAACTTTAAACCTGGTTTTTAGAATTGAAAAGGACCTTAGAATAGTTCAAATGTCAATTCCCAGATGAAAATAGCACTTTGCTTCACTTATTCTGTACCATTTGCTGTCTGTGACAGATTAAGGAGTAAACCTGGATGTTTAATAGCTAAAAATAAAGCAGATTCTACTCAGAAAACATTCCGTAGACCAAACAGAAGCCTAATATTAACAGTGGTGAATCCCATCTATGAGCTGGACAGTGGCTGAATGACATTTATACCTCAAGTCCTCCTCCCAAGCAGGATCCACTGATGGCAGCCACAACAGGCTTCGTGGACTTTTCCAGTTTCTCAAACATTCTCTGTCCATCCTGTGATAATCGTGTTGCTTCCTGGGGTGTTGTACAAGAGGCTAACATGCTTTGATAGACATAAAAGAAAAAGAAAGAAAGAAAGAAATATGAAACTGTATCCTATTTGCCTACTACTTCGTGTACTATATATTTATCCCATCATATATTAATATTTAGTAACATGTCTTTAAATATAAAACAAAACATGTTACACAATTTTTTTCTATAACAAATCACTTGATTACACAGCTCTATACACAAGAATATCATCTGGTAAATGTTTTCCCTATCAGATCACTGTTAGATCTAATAGCAATCAAAATGACAGGAGAAAAAGGCACCAAAGTCATTTACGTGGCTGGGGTGTAGTAGTGTGTAATTCCAGCATTCCAGAGGATAGTTGTAAATTTGAGGCTGCACAGAGAGGGCTACACAGTGAGTTTCCTGGGATACAATATGAGACCTTGTTAAAAAAAATGGTATGGTGGCACATGCCTTTAATCCCAGCACTTGGGAGGCATAGATAGAAGGATCACTGTAGTTTAAGTCCAGCTTGGGAGTATAGAGTGAGTTCCAGGTCAACCTGGGCTAGAGACTCTACTTCAAAATAATCAAAACAAAGCAAGCAAACAAAAAACCCCACCAAAACCAAGGCAACCAAGTCACTTGGATGATCTTCCAAGTAGATGCCTTAATGATTAAAAATAGATCGGATACAATAATGATGTACTCAATATTATTTAATCTTAGATTTGGTACTTGGTTTCTAAACACATTTGATATGTAAATTTTGTATTTTTGTTGAAGGCTAACTAGTTTTTTTGTCTTTTTATATATCATGGGTTATTTCTCAGAAGTTGCATATGTCTTCCTATAGATAGAGGTAGTTATTGCCAGGTATCTCACCAGGTTTAAATAACTTAGGTAAGAAAAAGTACTTCATATAATTTTGCTTTTTCTAAGAAATAAACATTAAACTCAAACTTTATAGATTCTAATCATTATACATAAACACAAGGGAGTTCAATGTGGAGCAAAGTTTAAATAGTCCCCCCCCCCAAACACACACCTCTGTTTTTGTTTTCAAGGTAGGGTCTCACTCTAAGCCTAAGCTGACCTGGAATTCACTGTGTAGGCTCAGGCTGGCCTCAAACTCACAGCGATCCTCCTACCTCTGCCTCCCAAGTGCTGGGATGAAAGGTATGTGCCATTATGCCTGTTTTTTTTTTTTTTTTTTTTTTTTTTTTTTTTTTTGAGAGACAGAGAGGGAGAGGAAGATAGATAGAGAATGGACACACTAGCAGCCTCTCAGCCACTGCGAACAAACTCCAGATGTGTGCACCCCCTTGTGGGCAAGAGTGGTATTGTGCCCTTGCATCACTTTGCATCTGGCTAAATGTGGGACCCGGAGATTGGAACTGATGTTCTTAGGCTTAGCAGGCAGGTGCCTTAACTGCTAAGCCATCTCTCCAGCCGTGGCTTTTTTTTTTTTTTTAATGGTGCTGGAGGATCAAACCCAGGGCCTTAAACATACTAGACATACTCACTCTACTACTGGACTACAAATACCTTCATCATAAATTATGAACCTATAATCCTAGCTATGATTGCCTAAAATATGAATGTATAACAAATATCCTTATTTTGATAGAATTAACAATGTAACCCAGTAAAGTAATACTATTATCTCCCTTCTTTATATGTAGTTTAAAAGTTATAAACAAAAAAATTATAAACAAGTTATACAATCATATGTCATACTTTGCAGTGGCTAGAAGCCCTGGTTACACCCATTCTCTCTCTCTCTCTCTCTCTCTCTCTCTCTCTCTGCCTATCACTCTCAAATAAATAAATAATAAATAAGGGAAAGAAAACTTCCCTCCAGTAAAGTTTCTTTTGACAAGCTCAAGGCCTACCACTTGCTTCAATTTCCCTGAAGCAACAACCATATTTATATTTTGCAATAGATTCTTCAAGACCATGTATGGACTATATGAAACATTCTGTAACTTGCTTTATAAAAATTTTGTTTTTGTATTCTAATATTATGTTCAGGAACTAGTTAATGCCTTTTAACTATTCTGTAGTATTTACTTATCCATTTCCCTACTAACTTGTAACTTTCTTTTTTTGTTTGTTTGTTTTCAAAGTAGAGTCTCACTGTAGTCCAGGCTGACCCAGAACTCACTCTGAAGCCCAGACTGGCTTAATTCAAGGCAATCCAATTACCTCAGCCTTCTAAGTGCTGGGATTAAAGGTGTGCTCCACCATATCAGGTGTCAAATTCTTCATTACCTTTAACTATGTTTATGAATAAAGGGTATGATTTCTCTAGCAGATACACCGAGAAGACAGGGTATGGGTGGATCATATGTGTATATCTGCTTTACTAAATACTGCCAAACTGCTCCTAATTGGTATAGCCAAGTGGTTATACCAACTGGGATTCCCATAAGTAATATATTAACTTTCTTATTTTCCAAGTCCTTGCTATCAAATTTAAAAATGTTTGCTAGTTTGATGGGTAAGAAATATGCATCACATTGTCGGTGTGGTAAACTCTATGGTATATTTTAAAATGTATTTTCATTTATTTGCAAGTAGAGAGAACCAATGGGCATATCAGGGCTCTTGCCACTGCAAACAAAGTCCAGATGCACGTGCCACTTTTTGTAACTAGCTTTATGTGGTTACTGAGGAATCAAACCCAGGCTGTCAGGCTTTACAAACATGAGCTTTTTTTGTTGTTTTTGTTTTTTCGAGGTAGGGTGTCACTCTAGCCCAGGCTGAACTGGAATTCACTCTGTATTCTCAGGGTGGCCTCAAACTCACGGCGATCCTCCTACCTCTGCCTCCCAGTGCTGGGATTAAAGGCATGTACCACCACTCCCAGCTGCAAACATGTGCTTTTAACTGCTAAGCCATCCCATTAGCCCCCTATGGTATTTTCTTTCTTTCTTTTTAAATATATTTTATTTATTTGAGATAGAGAGGCAGAGAGAGAGAGAATGGATGAACCTAGGCCTCTAGCCACTGCAAACGATCTCCAGATGCATGCACCCCCTTGTGCATCTGGCTTACGTGGGTCCTGGAGAATTGAACCTGGGTTCTTTGGCTTTGCAGGCAAGCACCTTAACCTACTAAGCTATCACTCCAGCCCCCTTTAAACATTTATTTATTTGCAAGCAGAGAGAGAAGAGAGACAGAGAGAATGGGCATGCCAGGGCCCCTAGTCACTGCAAACAAACTCCAGATGAATGCACCCCTTGTGCATCTGGCTTACGTGGGTCCTGGGGAATCGAACCTAGGTCCTTTGGCTTCTCAGGCAAATGCCTTAACCGCTAAGCCATCTCTCCAGCCCTCCCCCCCATGATATTTTAACAATATTTTATTTATTCATTTGAGAAAGAGAGAAAGGCAGAGAGAGTATTTATTCATTTGAGAAAGAGAGAAAGAGGCAGAGAGAGAGAGAGAGAGAGAGAAAAAAAATGAGAATGGGGATACCAGGGTCCCCTGCCACTGGAAATGAGCTCTGCATCTGGCTTTATATGAGTACTGGGGAGTCAAACTCGGGCTGCCAGGCTTTGCAAGCAAGTGACTTTGACCACTGAGCCATCTCTCTAGCTCCTTCCTCCCTGGTATTTTTTATTCTGCTTAAAACTGCTTACAAAAAGGCTATAGTCTTGCATGATTTAAGCAACAAGCCCTTGTGTTTCATCAGCTTTATTATACTTAGGAAAATAACTTTAAAAACAAACTTTAAGAAAAGTTGTTTTTATCTTATAAAAGGAGCTGGAGAGATTGCTCAGTGGTTAAGGCTTGCCAGCAGAGCCTAAAGACCTGGGTTCAATTCCCTAGTACCTATGTAAAGCCAGATCCACAAAGTGGCTCATATATTTGGAGTTCATCTGTAGTGGCTAGAAGCCCTGGTGTATCCATATTATGTTTCTCTCTCTCTCCTTGGAAATAAATAAATATTTCTTCTAAAGAAAAGGAGGAAAGAGCTGGGTGTGGTGGTGCACACCTTTAATCCCAGCACTTGGGAGGCAGAGGTAGGAGGATCACCGTGAGTTAGAGGCCACCCTGAGACTAGATAGTGAATTCCAGATCAGCCTGGGCTAGAGTGAGACCCTATCTTGGAAAACCAAAAAAAAAGGACTGGAGAGAATGCTCAGCGATTAAAAGTGCTTACCTGCAAAGCCTAATGACAGAGTTTCAATTCCTTAGTACCCATGTAAAGCCAGATGTACAAAGTGGCTCATGCATCAGGAATTTGTTTGTAGTGGCTGGAGGCCCTAGCATGCCCATTTTCTTCCCCACATCCCCCTCTCTCCCAATAATAATAATAAAAAAATAATAAAAGGAGGAAGTAGGCCTAAGAAACATCTTTTTTAAAAAAAATATTTGATTTTTATTTATTTGTTTATTTGACAGAGAGAGAGGGAGAGAAAGAGAAAGAGAATGGGTGTGCCAGGACCTCCAGCCACTGCAAACGAACTCCAGACACGTGCGCCCCCTTGTGCATCTGGCTAATGTGGGTCCTGGGGAATCGAACCTGGGTCCTTTGGCTTCGCAGGCAAACAACACCTTAACTGCTAAGCCATCCCTTCAGCCCAAGAAACATTTTTTTATTTTGAGAGAGAGACAGAAAGAGAGAGAGAGAGAAATAAGAAACATCTTTTTAATCAAGATAAAAGGTGAACTTACTTGATATCAGCACCTGCAACAAAACAGCCAGGCTTTGACGAGATAAGGACAGCACTTCTGATTTGGTCATTAGCCCAGATTTCATTCATTACATCTAGGAACTCTGACTGTACTTCTTTATTCAGTGTATTTACCTACCAAGAGAAATAGATGTAAGGATTTAAATTGGATGTATCACATGCACACTTATCAACATCAAATATGTTTATCCAGCAGACATATACTATTAGAAAAAAAAGTAGAAAACAAAAACAAAACCAAAAATCCAAACCCAATAGTTTTCTGTCTATGTAGTTGTGGATAACCTTGAACTCCTGATCCTCCTACCTACCTCCATCTCCCAAGTGCTGTAATAACAGGCATATACCACCAAATCTGGTTATGAGGTAATGGGGCTCAAACCCAAGGCTTCATGCATGCTAGGCAAGTGATCTACCAATTGAGCTACATCTCTAGCCTGAGTTAAAAGGAATTCTTACTCAAGAACTTCTGCTTTAGAAAACTGCCTTTGAGCCTTTAATCCCAGTGCTCCTGAGGCAGAGGTAGGAGGACTGCTGTGAATTCAAGGCCAGCCTGGAACTACAGAATTACTTCCCGGTCAGCCTAGGCTAGAGTGAGACCCTACCTCGAAAAATTAAAAATAAAAGTAAAAAAAAACTTTAAGCCAGACGTGGTAGTACATGCCTTTAATCCCAGCACTCGGGAGGCAGAGGTAGGAGGATCAACCATGAGTTTGAGGCCACCCTGAGATTATATACTACAGCCTGGACTAGAGTGAAACTCTACCTCAAAACAAACAAACAAACAAACAAACAAACAAACAAACACCCTGCCTTTAACTATGAAAATTGTAAATTCATGTGGCAAGATTACTGCCAGACTGGTATATTTCTTTTCCATTTAGGACCGGATTTATAAGTGTAATTGGTAAAAGTAAACAGCAGAAAGTTAAATTAGGCACCTTTGAATTGGGTGAGTTAAACCGAACAACTGCCACATCTCCTTTGACTCCATAGTTAACATGGGTTCTAGCTAAAAAAAAGAAGGAAAATTAATTTGTAAACATGCTTATTGCAAAATAAATCTAAAGCCCAATCTAAGTACATCAACAAAGAATTAAACTTACTCAGTAATGCAGAAGATGCTGTAAAGTTGCGGCAAATACAACCTGTAAGGAAAGGGTTGTTTAGAAAGTAATTATTTTGCAAAACAGAATTTCAGTAATATCTGCTATGTCTAACAAAGCTGAAATTTATATCAACAAAATCCCACAAATCAAAACAATGTATTCTAGACTCTTATGTGACTACTTTCTCATCTGAATGATCAGGTCTTATGATTATCTAGATAGTAAGTAAGGTAGGGAGACCCTTCCCCTCAAAAGGACTTATCTCTAGAGACTGAATATGTTAGGTTACATGGTAAAGAAAGACTACAGTTGGGCTGGGGAAATGGCTCAGTGGAGGTTAATGCACTTGCTTGTAAAACCTTCCAGCCTAGGTTTGATTCTTCAGCACCCATGTAAACCCAGCTGCACAAAGTGGTGCATGCAATCTGGAGCTCATTTGCAGCAGCAAGAGGCCCTGGTGTGCCCATACTCACTATCTGTTTCTCCTTCCTTCTCTCAAATAAATTGAAATTTTTTTTTAAAAAAGGACAACAGTTACAAATGTAATCAAGGTTGACCTTTAATATAGAGACAGTATCATGGATTATCCAAATAGGCTGAATGTAATAACAAAAGGGAAGAGGAAGGCCAAGAGAAGCAGAAACGGCAGTGGAAGAATGACCTGGCTCCAGGCTGCTGAAGAGGAAAGTGAGCAAAAGTCAAGACTACAGGCACTTTCTAGAAACTAGAAAGGGTAAGGTAATGGATTTTCCCCTACAGGCTCTAGAACGAAGAGTCCTAACATCTCTGATGTTAACCTAATGAGACCCATTTTGGACTTTTGATCTCTATAACTCTACAGTAATACTTATTTTATTGTTTTAGAAACTAAAGTTGTGGTAATTTGCTACAGCAGCCAGCTAGAAACTAATACACTGGGCAATGAATAATATTACAATAAATACTATAGAGCTTCTGTCTCAAAAAGCCAAATAAAGGTGAATGGGGTGGACAAGCTCCGGCTCCCCTACAGTGTGGTAATTTGAATTTATGTCCCCCCAGTAGATGCAAATGTTTTCTTAAAGCTTGTTCCAGCCATCCCGCTAGAAGAGGTGTCGCTGTGGGTGGATCTGTTTCCAGCCTGAGGTTTGCAGAGTTGAGTTCTGCCTGGGTTCCTTGCTGTTTGGCTGCAAGGTCTCCCCCTGTCCCCTCCCTCATGCTTGTGGTGCTGGTGGTGGTTTTTCTGTCTGTATGGATCTGTGAAAGAAAGCCATTATGGAATTTCTCCTGGATCTGTAAGCTTCAAATAAATCCTGTTCTTACCATAAGCTGTGTCTGGTTTGGAGGTTCATCCTAGCAGTGGAGCTGATGACTACAGGTAGGGAGGCCCCAGCTCTCTGGTTCCCCAGCTCTCTGGTTCCCCAGCTCCCTGGTTCCCCAGCAGTGCACACATGTGTGAGGTGGTAGATACCGGCACCCTCGTGGTGCCCATGTGTGTAGCAGGTAGGCCCTGGCTCCTTGGTTCTCCCACAGTGTGCATGTGAGGTGGGTAGGGCCCAGCGCCCTGGTTCTCTGGCCCTGGCAGCTCGAGTGGGGCAAGTAGGTTCTGGCTCCCTGGTTCTCAAGCAGCTTGTGTGGAGCTGGTAGGCCTTAGTTCCCCAGGTACTGGGCAGTGTGCATGTGTGTGGTGAATAGGGAACACATGAACCCCACACAAAGCCATATCAGAGCAGGCTCACAGCAGGGATCTGCCTGCAATCATCTTGATCCCAAATGCATGACTCTGGTGGGCCCCATAATCATGGTGACTGAAATTCAAGCCCTCACGTGGGATCCCCGCTATCCCAATGCCCTGCCTGCCACCAGTTGCCATATCCAAATTCACCAAAAAGGAGAGAAAGCAAATACCAGAACAGGGCCCTCTATGGTTGCTGAGTTGGCCAGGGACTCCAGAACCCCACTTACAATTCCCAGGTGAGTGAATAGAACAGGGCAATCCACAAGAGATGCTAATTACTATAGTCCCGACAAAACAAGATAGCAACCTCAAGATGGGCAAACCCCAATGCACAACAAAGAATGCAAGACTTCAAGCCAAAATATCCACACCAAGGACATGTAACCACATAATGGAAGCCTACACTGCAAACCCAGAGAAAACTAAAGCCACAGAACCCCCAAATGAAGCTATAACCAGTATATTCAACAAACTTAATGGGACCATGAATAAAAAAATAGAAAAATTAGTTGAGAATTGAAATCAACAACCCACAAAAGAATTTAAAGCATGTGGGCTGGAAAGATGGTTTAGCGGTTAAGGTGCTTGCTGCAAAGCCAAAAGACCTTGGTTCGATTCCCCAGTACCCATGTAAGCCAGATGCACAAGGGAGCACATGCATCTGGAGTTCGTTTGCAGTGGCTGAAGCCCTGGTGTGCTCTCTCTCTCTCTCTCTCTTTCTCTCTCTGCCTCTTCTTTTCCTCTCTGAAATAAATAAAAATATTAATAAAAGAAAGAATTTAAAGTATGGCTGAATGAAGAACATCAACAGACTTCCAGGTAAGGTGGAGGCATAGGAGCCACGCAAAACCAGCCTAGGGAGGGACTTAAGCAAAACCACAGCAAAATACACTCTTCCTCTAAAAAAATGAAGGAGTATAGGTTATTTGTAGACACAGTGGAGAAGCAGGAGACCAAGATCTACCAGAGAGGAGGAAAATGGCCAGAATCCCATTGAGGCGCTTGGGGGGAGCGGGAAGCATCTGCACTGTGCACCTGACACCACCTGCCAGGCACGCCAAGCAGCAGCAGCAGCAGAGACCAAACAAGGGGATTTTCCAATCTCATCAGCCTCCTTGCAAAGTCAAGAAATTTGGGAAAGAAAGCTGAGATCAACTAAGGAGCTACTGAAAGGGATACAGGAAAGACTGGGTGAGCAAGTCCAGGCGTCCTGTACTCTCCTATCCCCTAACCATCAGAACTGCAAACCTCTAGCATTCAGCCCTGGTGGCAGTGCATCCAGCAAAGCTGAACAGAACACCAGCTCCACAGCACAGAGGGATCAAGGTAGGCACTCAGTATTGGTGAGATTGGAAGCCATCCCAAAACATAATGAGGCCAACTGACAAAACAACAACAACAAAAACAACAAGTACATAGGCCTGCATTGGAAGTGCTAATCTCTCTTTCCATGTCAGGGCAGGTTATGGGTTACGTATTTTTAGTTGGCTTTGCCATTTTCAAATAAACTGTATTTGGGGGCTGAATATTATTGCCTTTGAAGCTTTCAGAGTTATAGGGCCTTTGTCTTTTGCTTCTGTCCCCAAAAGGGGACAGAGTCTGATTCAGATCCAGGCTGACCTGGAACCCAATTCAGAACAGAATTCTCCACGCACCAGCTGACAGGATTAAGGATGTATAGCAACATGCACCCTTAGGGATTTTGGCTTTATAAAACTGTTTGTTTTCATCCCTACACTTGTATACTCTGTGCTAGTTTTTATTGAATGTATATATTGCTCAGTTGAAGTATAGAATTTGCCAGTATATTGTTCCACCCAGTCCACTAGAATACTTGCTTAGCAAGTAAACTCAACACCTAGGACTACATTTGTGGTTGGATTGGGGTACAAGAGCTACACTTGGCACCTTAAACTCATATCCTGAAAGTATATAACGGTGAATTGCCACATCTAAGACCACTGCAGATAAGTAGAAAATCAAGCATCAAATCAATTCAGGATACAAAAGTCAGTACATTATAATACAAGAAACAAAGAATCAAGACAATACAATCCCACCAAAGGTTATAAATCCATCAGAAATGATCACCAATGAGATGGTTTTAGATGAAGTTCCTGACAAAGGTTTAAAAAAATGATATTATCTATACTCAAAGAAATCAAAGAAGAAATCAAAGAAGAAAACAAAGGAATTAAAGAAGAAAATTAACTCCTAAAAGAGAACACAAGAAACCAGCTTGATAAAATAAGAAGGTCATTAAAAGACATGAGTAAAGAAATAGAAATACTGAAGAAAAACCAGGCTGAAATTCTAGTGCTGAAAAACACAGTCAGTCAAATAAAAAAACCTATGGAAAGTCTCACCAGTAGAATGCATGAAGGAGAGAACAGAATATCTAAACTAGAAGACCAGGTAGCAGACCTAATACAGTACAACAAAGAGAAAGACAAGCTAATAGGAAGGTATGAATGGGAATTTCAAGATATCCGGGACACTATGAAAATATCAAACATAAGAATTCAGGGTATAGTAAAAGGAGAAGAATGGCTTAGTAGGTGTTTTCAACAAAATCATAGAAGAAAATTTTCCCTAAATTTGGAAAGAAATGCCAATGCTGATACAAGAAGCTTTTAGAACACTAAACAGACAAAACCTGGAAAGAACCTCTCCTCACCATGTTATAATTGAACTACTAAACATGCAAATCAAAGAAAAAATATTGAAAGCAGTTAGAGAGAAAAAGCAAGTCACCTACAAAGGCAAACCCATCAGAATAACATCAGATTACTCAACACAAACTTTAAAAGCCAGAAGGGCTTGTAATGATGCATTCCAAGTTCTGAAAGATAACAACTGTCAACCAAGATTACTTTATCCTGCAACCTATGTATCCAAATTGATGGAGAAATAAGGACATTTCACAACAAAAACAGGCTAAAGGAATTTATGACAACTAAACCAGCTCTACAGAAAATACTTGAAGGAATCCTTCACACTGAAGAGAAAGCAAAACACACACAGGAGGAAATGGGAAAAAATAAACCATACTCAAATAACAGTTAAAACAAATGAGTAGAGAGAACACAGGAAGCACTACAAAACAAGAAGAATGGCGAGAATAAATACATACCTTTCAATAATAACTCCTAATACCAATGGCCTCGATGCCCCAACCAAAAGACACAGGCTTGCAGACTGGATTAAAAGGCAGGATCCTGCTGTTTGTTGCTTCCAGGAAATACATCTCTCAATAAAAGATAGACACTGTCTTAGGGTAAAAGGATGGAAAGTGGTATTTCAAGCAGATGGGCTTAGGAAACAAGCAGGAGTTGCTATCCTAATATCTGACAGGATAGACTTAAAACGAACACTAGTGAGTAAAGATAAAGTAGGGCATTTTATACTGATTAAAGGAATACTCCAACAGGAGGACATTACAATCCTGAACGTATATGCACCTAACATGGGGGCTCCCAATTTCATCAAACAAACACTATTAGACTTAAGGTCACAGATAACACCAAACACAATTATAGTGGGTGACTTTTATACCCCACTCTCATCAATTGACAGGTCATCCCGCCAAAAAATAGAGAGACATCTGGATGAAATGATGTCATGGCAAAATGGACCTAACAGATATATACAGAAATTTCCATCCAAATGGTGCAGAATATACATTTTTTTTTCCCTCAGCAGCACATGGAACATTCTCCATATATTAGAACACAAAGCAAATCTTAACAAATACAGGAAAATTGAAATAATCCCTTGTACTCTATCTGACTACAATTGGATTAAACTGCAAATCAGCAATAAGAAAAACTACAGAGCATACAGAAATTCATGGAGACTAAACAGTATACTATTGAATGATGAGTGGGTCATTGAAGAAATCAAAAAGGAAATCAATAAATTCACAGAATGAAAGGATGATGAGGATACAATATACCAAAACATTTGAGACAAAATGAAGGCGGTCCTAAGAGGGAAATTTATAGCTCTAAGTGCCTACATTAAGAAATTAGAGAGTTTACAAGTAAACAATATAATGATTCACCATAGGCTTTGGAACAAGAAGAACAAGGCAAACCGAAAATCAGTAGGTGGGAAGAAATAATAAAAATTAGGGCAGAACTTAATAAAATCGAAACAAACAAATGAAAAAAAAATCCAAAGAATCAATGAAACAGAGTTGGTTCTTTGAAAGGATAAACAAGATTTGATAAACCCTTAGCAAATCTGATCAGAAGAAAGACAGAAGAGACAAAAATTAATAAAATTAGAAATGAAAAAGGCACCATCACAACAGATACCAGAGAAATTCTGAAAATTGTAAGGACATACTTTAAAAAGATATATGCCTCTAAGTTTGAAAATATGAAAGAAATGGATTATGTCTTTGATTCATATGACCCACCAAAATTAAATGAAGATGAGATAAACCACTTAAATAGACCTATAACAAATAGACCTATAACAAGTACAGAGATCCAAGCAGTTACAAAGTCTCCCAACGAAAAAAAGTCCAGGCCCAGATGGATTCACTGGTGAATTTTAACAGACCTTCATAGAAGAACTAATACCACTGTTTCTCAAACTTTTCTATAAAATAGAAAAGAAAGGAATTCTACTGAACTCCTTCTATGAAGACAGCATCATCCTGATACCAAACCCAAAGACAGAAAAAAGAAAATTACAGAACAATCTTCCTCATGAACATGGATGCAAAAATTCTGAACAAAACATTGGCAAACAGAATACAAAAATATATCAGAAAGATTTTTCACCCCAACCAAGTAGGCTTTATCGCAGAGATGCAGGGATGGTTCAACATACACAAATCAATAAATGTAAAACATCATATAAATGATCTGAAGAACAAAAATCACATGATCATCTCAATAGATGCAGAAAAGGCATTCAACAAAATCAAACATTCTTTCATGGTAAAAGTATTACAGAAACTGGGAATAGAAGGAACATATCTCAACATAATGAAAGCTATTTATGACAAACCTACAGCCAACATAATACTAAATGGGTAAATCTTGAAGCTTTTCCACTAAATTAAAAAACAAGACAAGGGTGTTCACTGTCCCCACTTTTATTTAATATAGTACTGGAAGTCTTAGCTATAGCAATAAAACAAGAGACACTCATAAAAGGGATACAGATTGGAAAGGAAGAGATCAAATTATCATTATTTTGCAGATGATAAGATTCTATACATAAAGGACCAGCAAATGGTTTGAACTGATAAACACTTTTAGCAACGTAGAAGAATACAAAATAAACAGACAGAAATCAGTAGTTTTCCTACATACTAATAACAAACATGTGGAGGATGAATCAGGGCATCTCTCCTGTTCACAATTGCCTCAAAAAAATTAAGTACCTTGGAATAAAATTAACCAAGGAATTGAAGGACCACTACACATCAAAAGCATCATCCACTTCAATCAAGTAGGTTTCATCCCATGGATGCAGGGTTGGTTCAACAAATGGAAATTGATAAACATAATAGATCACATTAACAGACTCAAACTCTGGAACCACATGATCATCTCAATAGATACAGGCCTTTGAAAAAATTTAATATCCCATCCCGATTAAAACAACGGAGGGGGGCTGGAGGGATGGCTTGGCATTTAAGGCGTTTGCCTGCAAAGCCAAAAGACCCAGGTTTTATTCTTCAGGACCCATGTTAGACAGATGCACAAGGGGGTGCACATGTCTGGAGTTCATTTGCAGTGGCTGGAGGCCCTGGCGCATCCATTCTCTCTCTCTCTTCCTCTGTCAAATAAATAAATAAATAAATAAATAAAATATTTTTTAAAAAACACTAGAGAGGCTAGAGAGATAGCTCAGCAGTTAAAGTGCTTGCCTGCAAAGCCTAATGGCCTGGGTTCGATTCCCCAGTACCCATGTAAATGTGGATGCTAAAGTGGTACATGCACTTGAAGTTTGCAGGAGCTAGATACCCTGGCACACCCACTTCTCTCTTTGTGCTTGCAAATAATTAAAAATATTTTTTTAATTGGAGAAGATAGGGATAGAGGGCCCATATTTCAACATAATAAAGGCAATATAAAACAGACCTAAAGCACATATCATACTAAATGGGGAAAAATTCAAAGAATTCCCATTAAGGTCTGGAACTAGGCAGGGATGCCCACTCTCACCACTGCTTTGCAACAAAGTACTTAGCTCACGCAGTAAGACAAAAGAAATAAAAGGGATACAAATTGGAAAGGAAGAAGTCAAACTAACCTATTTGGTGACATGATTCTATATGTAATAGATCCAAAAAATAAAAACTCTACCAAAAAACTCCTAGAAGTGATAAACACTTTTAGCAAATGGCAGTATATAAAATCAATACAGAAAAATCACTAGCCTTCATACATATCAATGAAAACAATATGGAAAAAGAAATCAGGGAAGCTGTCCCTTTTACATTAGCCACAAAAAAATCAAATACCTTTGAAAACATAAAAACAATGAAGAAAGAACTGGAGGAAGACATCAGAAGATTGAATGACCTATGCTCATTGATTGGAAGATTAATATTGTTAAAATGGCCACCCTACCAAAAGCAAATCCAATCAAAATCCCAGCAACATTCTTCACAGAGTTAGAAGAAAGGGGGCTGGAGAGATGGCTTAGAGGTTAAGGCGCATGCCTGCAAAGCCTAAGGACCCCATTCGATTCTCCAGGTCCCACATAAACCAGATGTACATGGTCTGGAGTTTGTTTGTAGTGGCTAGAGGCCCTGGTGTGCCCATTCTCATTCTCTCAAATAAATAAATAAATAAATAAATAAATAAATAAATAAATAAATAAATAAATAGAAAAAGTCTCAAAATTCATATGGAAGTGAAAAAGGCCTTGGATAGCCAAAAATGTATTAAGCAAAAGTTATCACCATACCTGATTTCTTTCAAGCTATACTATAAGGCCATAGTAATAAAAACAGCATGTAATGGCATAAAAACAGACACATAGATCAATGGAATAGAAATGAAGACCCTGAAGATCCAGGGCTGGAGATATGATTCAAAAGTTAAGGCACTTGCCTGCAATGCCTAACCACGGGAGTTCAATTCTTCAGTACCCACAAAAGGCCAGATGTTCAATATGGTGCATGCATTTGGAGTTTATTTTCAGTGGCTAATGGCCCTGGTGAAACCACTCTCTCTCTCTCCTTGCAAATAAATAAAATATTTTTAAAAAAGAAATGAAGATCCAGGTATGTGTTCAAGTAACCACTATGGCTACTTGATCTTTGACAAAAGGGCCAAAAACACTCACTGGAGCAAATGGTGCTGGAGAAACTGGATAGTCACATGTAGAAGATTGAATTCGGACACCCCTCCTTTGACCTTGTACAAAAATCAACTCTAAATGGATCAAAAACCTCAATACAAGACCTGAAAAATCTAAATTAACTAGAAGAGAAAGTAGGTGAAAAGGCTTGACCGACGTGAGGAACCAAATCAGACCAGATTAGCATGTTAGTCCAGGTTTATTGGCACAGTTCTTGGGCGAGGTTCACCAGCCTGGAAACAGGAGGCCAGAGAAGACGCGCGTGGAACCTAAGATGGAGGTCCTTTAAAGGCTTGGGCGGGGAAAGATGACCTGTTAGGAGTCAGGGGAAGGCTTGGGAAAGTAACTGTTTCAAGGACAGAAGGGAGCAGGGGCCTCCTTAAGAGGTCAAAGCTGCGGTATGGGACTGCCTGCCGCTGAGGAATATGGGGAACGTGGCTGGCGGTAGGTGCGGTCCGTCACCATGTTGGTCCTTTGTTCTGAGCATGGTCCCACCTAACAGTAGAGAGAACATTCCAAGATATAAGCACAGGAAAAGACTGAATAAGACTCCAGTGGCCCAAGGAATTAGCCTAACATTCAAAACCATGGAGCTCATGAAAATAAAAAACTACTGTACAGAGAAGCAAACCATCAACAGAGTCAACAGACAACCTACCAAATGGGAGAAAAATCTTCCCCAGCAACACCTCCAACAAAGGCTTAATATCTAGAATCTACAAAGAACTAAAAAACCCAAACCCGACAGACATGGTGGCACACGCCTTTAATCCCAGCATTAGGGAGGCAGAGGTAGGAGGATCACTGTGAGTTTGAGGCCACCCTGAGACTACATAGTGAATTCCAGGTCAGCCTGGACTAGAGTGAAACCCTACCTCGTAAAACAAGCAAACACACACACACACACACACACACACACACACACACACACACACGTGGACAAGCAACCATTAAATGTAAACCCTTATAAGCATCAATGGTATGGATGTGGTACTAGAATGAAGCTATAAAAAAGGGCAAATAGGGAGGGGGGAGGAAGGGCTACTTGAAACAAGTTGATGGTCAGAAGAAAGAAAGAAAGAAAGAAAGAAAGAAAGAAAGAAAGAAAGAAAGAGAGATAGAGAGAGAGAGAAAGAAAGAAAGAAAGAAAGAAGGAAAGAGAGAGAGAGAGAGAGAGAGAAATAAAGAAAGAAAGAAAGAAAGAAAGGAAGGAAAGAAAGAAGGTAGGTAGGTAGGTAGGTATGGGAAGGTCTGGGGTATGAAAGGTGGACATCGTTGGGGAATACATAAAACTAAAGGCAATGTGAATCAATTCCATAGAAAAAATTCTTCCTGGATATCACTCTACAAGTGATTACCCTAAATAAAGGGGGGGAGAGACCCAAATAGAAGAGTCCCATAAAAGGTAGAGAAAGCATAACCTTAAAATTATGGGCTTTGGCTGCTCATTTCCTGGGCCAGAACTAGGTTCCCACACATAGTGAGCTGTTGCTCAGGGAGACGTGAGGTCCCCAAAATATTACAGGCCATTGCTAAAACTCTTGCTTACCTGCAACAGCTAAAAGTTAAGTCCTTATTGCTGAAGACACCACAGTCTGCAGCCACAGGACAGCAAGTGACCATCCTGGAACTGAGAGGAAATCCAGTTCCCTCCCACTTAGCCCTAATAGTGCTGGTAAAGTGCTATGAGAGCGGCTAGAGAATAATGGTTGCCAACAGACTGAATAAGAAGGAGATCCTGCTAGTTACCAAATCAACCAGCCAAGCAAGGAGCATTTACTTGTGCAATAGTGGCACTTAGCTGATGTAGGTAACCAACTTATATCTGGCTCTGGGAACAGGAAACCAATAGACTCCATAGAAAACTTAACTGATCTTTAACTAAGAATAGATATACACATCAATATATCTTTCTAATGACTAGGCTTATCCTCTTTTATTCAAACTGTTCTCACTTTTGGTTGAAGAATCTGTTCTTTACAGATGGAGAAGAATACAGAGGAGAGCAAGGATACACCAATACATTAAGAAGAGCCAGGCGTGGTGGCACATGCCTTTAATCCTAGTACTCAGGAGGCAGAGGTAGAAGGACTGCTGTGAGTTTGAGGCCAGCCTGAGACTACAGAGTGAATTCCAGGTCAGCCTGGGCTAGAGTGAGACCCCACCTCGAAAAACCAAAAAACAAAACAAAAGAAGAAGAAGAAGGAAGAGGAGGAGGAGGAGGAGGAGAAGAAAAGAGCAGTCACCTCCACCTCATCTGCTAGGCCCAGAAGCCATTATAGGGGAAGTGGTGACAAGAACCCTGCTCTCAAGGATAGCCTGAAAACCAGTTCCTTGGAAATGGCAACAGACACTGTGGTCACTCAAACCTCATAAAAACAGAGATTCACAGGCTATGGAGAAAGCAATGCTAAGTCAGATCCCTATCTTGCCCACTAAAGCTCAAGGAACATAGTAGAAGAGGGGTCAGAAATGTAAGAGCCTCAGGGTAGGTGGGAATAGACGGAGGCACTGTATTTCCCTCCCCAGAGACTGACTGAGGCTTCCTGATCCCCACAATGAATACCAATAAACCTACCAAAGAAGACCCTCAGCAGAATTGGGGCAAGGGGGGTGTCTAAGAATACAACCTTTTTATTAAAAAGAAATCCAAAATAATATAAAAAAAATTTTAAGCCAAAAGAAAGGTTGGGTGGGGGGCAAAGTGAAGGTATACCGGTCACTGATGGCCAGACTCCTCCTCTTTTTTGAGACAGAATTTCACAGTGTAGCCCAGGCTGCCCCTGAACTCATGATCCTTTTGCCTCAGCCTCTAGAGAGCTTGAATTACAGGTGTGGGCCACTGTCCCTGGCTCCTGGACTGTTTCTTAACTGACACTAGATATGTTAGTCATTTGTGAGGAGGGCCAGGTATATTCTGGTTGGCTATGACCCAATGTTGTCTAGCTCAGAATATAAACCCCCATCTTTCTGTCCTGGGCTGTTGGGAATCTACTTGCCTTGCCACCAGTAATACTTGTGTCCATAAAAGTTTTGATAATTCCACTTTGTGCCATCTTGGACCTGTCTGCCACTTTTTTCAGTCTTATCCTTTGCCATAATACTACATTCTCACACCTATCACTTGGTTTTTCCAAGTCAATGATAGTAATATGACCCTTTAGAGCAATTCTTAAGAACTGGGGGAAGAAAGGGGTCTGCTTGTAAAGTAGAAATTTTCTAGTGGAATGGAAAGCAGGGGTTAGGTTCTAACTAGTAAAGGGTAAAGTAGCTAGGTGTGGTGGCATACGCCTTTAGTCCCAGTGCTTGGGAGGCAGAGGAAGGAGGATGACCTTGAGTTCAAGGTCAGCCAACAAAGTGAGTTCCAAGTCAGCTTGGGCTAGAGTGAGACCCTACCTTGAAAAACAAAACAAAACAAAAACAAACAAAGGGGGTAAAGTGTATTAAAGTAAGAATAGACTGATTGGGCAGGGCAGGTTGGGAGGGATGAGCTATGGAAGACAAAAACTAGAAGCACGTGTAAAACTAGAATGTTAGAAAGAGGAATGTGTAGGCAAAACAAACAAACAAACAAACAAACAAACAAAAAACAAGAACGAGCAAGCATGGGTTGCAACTTTACTTTGAGATAAGGTAACCCTCTGTACTCACGTTAGCTGGAACTTGTGATCCTTCTGCCCAAGCTTACTGAGTACTGTGCTTATGTGCTGGATCACAAGTATGTGTCACTACGACTGGCAGGGTTACAATTTTAAATACCATATATTTGATCTTTAAAGGTTAGTGCTTATTAGTCTACAGTTTATTTTAACTCTTGCTCACTAGCCTATCTATGGTTCAAACATACTCCTCTCCACCCCGCCCGCACAAACCCTCCTCTAAGTCAATAGAGACAAAAAGCAAAGAGAAACCTCAGTAAATATGTACAAACATATTTAACAAAGAATTCCAAACCACAGTCAACTAAATCAAGTCGAAGTACAAGGTAACTTTGCTTTAGGGATCCAGCCTTACCAAAGCCTAATGACAAAGCTTACTCTGTAGCAGCTGCGTGAACTTTAGCCTACATCTTCTGTGCCAACCAAAGAGAAACTTTTGTCCTACTTTTTAATCATCTTTGTATGTAACTCAAGAAAATAGTTACAGGATCACATAAAATTACAGTCAAAGGAAAATGTTGACACAAATTTCCAATTTGAACATGTTACTTTAGTTATAGCAATAAATATCTTTTCTGAAAATTTAATCTTATACTCTGCTTTCTCTTTGGATCACATGAATCAAAATCCACCTTTTGGAGAAGGGATGGGATTAAAAAGTGAGAGTCAGATTTAAAAATATGGCATAATCTATTAATTGTCTTTAATTTTTTCCTACAGATTATTCTTTTTTTAAAGATTTTTATTTTTATTTATTTTTTATTTATTTATTAGAGACAGAGAGAGGGAAAGAGAGAGAGAGAGGGAGAGGGAGAATGGGCGTGCCAGGGCCTCTGGCCACTGCAAATGAACTTCAGATGTGTGCGCCCCCTTGTACATCTGGCTTACGTGGGACCTGGAGAATAGAACTGGGATCCTTAGACTTTGCAGGCAAATGCCTTAACTGCTAAGCCATCTCTCCAGCCCCCCTACAGATTATTCTTACACTTACATATTTAGGAATTTAGATTTAAGAGCAGTGTGAATTAAATGGGTAATGGTCAATATGTAATTTTTATCTAATAGTTTATATTCAGAATTATAGCACTTGCACAGCAGAAATGCTCTAGATAATTACAAGTTTTAAGAGAATTTAATCATTTCTCAGCAAAGCTCATAGCTTTTGGTACTGCCGTGGCATAGGCTTTCTGGGTAAAGGATCAATCTGTTGAGAATAAGTAAGCCATGTATGTAGGTAATTTTAAATTTACTTTTCTACATATTTTTTCATATTTTCTGTTAAAAGATGCAGTAAATATAAATGAGTTTTTTTTTAGTGAAAACACAATCCAATATATGTATGTGTTTATATTTCTGTGTAGAAATATAAAAAAATTAAGATGGTAACTTTTTATCACATATGTGATAGGTAACTTTAAAAATTCTTAGACAGAATCATTGTTTTCAGTACTAAAAAGTTAATAACATTTACTGAGCACTTACTTCATGATAAACTGCCTTAAATCTAATTTAACTTCTTAGACCTAATGAAGAGTTAATATTCTCCATCTTACCAATGAGAAACAGATATTGAAATTAATTGCTCAAGGTCACCAGAAGATAGATTCAAGCCAGGAAGCTAGAGACTACACTTAATGCTTTCAATTGCTCTGTCATGCTATTTCTCAGGCCAAAAAATTTGAGGCTCATTCATTTTACAATTGAGAAAATAAAGCCTACGTTAAGATACTCATCCAAGGTCACGTAGTCAACTAGTGACTAGGAAACACATGACTTGATGACCACTTCAGTGTTCCACCACCTGTTAATCCACAAAAACCCCTATAACCAATGCAGGAGCAAATTTAAAAATGTCTGGCTTCAACTATTTTTCTTAAAAAATGTATTTCTAAGTCGGGCGTGGTGGCACATGCCTTTAATCCCAGCACTTGGAAGGCAGAGGTAGGAGGATTGCCCTGAGTTTAAGGCCACTCTGAGACTACATAGAGAATTCCAGATCAGCCTGAGCTAGAGTGAGACCCTATCTGGAAAAACCAAAAAAAAAAAAAAAAAAAAAAAAAGTAGTTCTGGGGCTAGGTAGATTGCTCAGCAGTTGCAAAATCTGCCAGCCTGGGTTCCCCAGTACTCAACTAAAGCCTGATGCACAAAGTGATGCATGGGTCTGGAGTTCATTGCCAACTGCAAGAGGCCTTGGTGGGCACTACTCTTTTTCTTGTCTTTTGCGCCTTCCTCATAAATAAATTAATTAAAATTTCCAGGCCCGGAGGTGCACACCTGAGTGAGATCCTGCCTCAAAACAAACTAAACAAGACAAAAAAATTCTATTTCACTTTTTTCAGGAGGAAGGAGAGTGAATTCATGCTACAAATTAAAGTTTCTAATTAAGTAACTGGCATTAAGTACCACATGCAGTAAATATAAAGTCCCATTTGACCTTTAAGATAGAAGGAAAATGCTGTTTTCTACAACCATTTTTAATCCATTCATTACCGGTATGAAGAGTAAAAAGTCAATAGAGCTTGACAGAACTTGACTAGGAACCGGCAGAAACAAGTTTAGACATAGTTGTTAAAATGATCTAACATGATATTTCTTAAGAACCAGGTTTTTGCTTATTTTTAAAATGTCTCTTCACGTAAATTGAAAAAACCCCCATTTCAACCTACTAAACATTCACTGGGATTATCGGAACTGCAGGAGTTGAACTCCCCGAAGTATAAAAATGGTTTTGTCACGAAAGAACAGCGAGTGGCAATGATTTCCAAGGTTCTTCAATTCCAACCCGAGAAACTTGTCAATCAATTTCTTGATGCAAGCAAGGTGCAATGGAGCCTCAAAGATAGGACAGAGTGGGTCTTGCCCTCCCGACCTAGCAGGGACAGGGCCAAAGCCATCAAAAAAGAAACTCACGGGGCGTGAGCGCAGGATTCCACGAGGGAGAGCTGCGCAGAGCCTAACTGTGGACAGGACTCAGAGAGGCGGGGGTTCCCGAGCCAGACCCTGCTGGGACTGCAGAGCAGGAGGGCGGGAATGACAGTCCCTTCGAAGGACACAGACTCAACCGAGGTGCTGGGACAGGGTGGCGGGCCGCGGTAGCCCTCGCTCACGGCCGGCCCCGTTCCTGCAGGCTTTCTCCGAGTCTCCAGGGCGCCCTCAGCTAGGCTCACCTCGGGAGCGGAGGATCCTGAAGGCAGGGAAGCGGCTGAGGCTGCCGATGGCTCGAGAGGCCACCATCTTGAGCTGGCGAGGGCGAAAGTAGAGCGCTTCCAACCCGGGCGACTCGGCCGGGACGTTTCTCTTCACAGCTTGGTCGGCCGGGCGCCCGACGTACTGCCTGACTAAAACGCCGAGGCTGAGTTGCCTCTAGCGCTCTTGCCCTGCCCTTCGCTCTCAACTAACGACGTGGCAAGGAGGCTTTCTCCGGGGCAGGACCGAAGCCCGTCGGGGCGGGGCGGGGGCGGTTTCTAGTCAGGCGGTCAGCGGACAGCCCGCGAGGGCGGCGCCCGCGGGCGGGGCGGAGGGGTCCTCTCCAAGCAGAAACTGCCTCTTGGTGCTGCGGGTGGTGTCACTCGGGACCGAAGCTTGCTGGGAGCCGCGACCCAGGCGGACGTGGACTGAGGTGAGCCGTAAGGGCGTTGGCCCTGCCGCCTGGAGGTCCCACTTCTTTCCTTCCTTCCCTTGCCTGCGAAGCCGAGGTCCGGGAGCGGAAGGAGACTCCCACAGGCCCGCGCCAGCCGCCCTCGCGCAGAGCGGGACAGCTCGTCTCGCCCCTGCCGGCCGCGCTGTCCGCTGTCGTCGTTTGCCTCCGCAGGTGAACGGACGAACGGTTCGCGTGTCAGGCGCTGTGCTGTGCGTTTGTGCTGGGTGTTTGAGTTTCACCCGCTTTACCTGTATAACCCACTCAGCGGCTGCTGAGATGGATGGAGAAGGCATCACGGGTTGACCCGATTTCTGCTACGAAGGGTGGGACGCGGGTGTGGAAGTAGCTGAGGCTCGGAGGATTCGTCTGCTCGTTCAGCCCTCACTCTAAGTGTGAAGAAGCCGAAGCTGGTAAATCAGCGCGACGTAACCCGTAGCCACAGGTGGCAGAACTAGGACTAGAACCCACGTCTGTGTCTAATTGAGAGCGCGCCATTGTGCTAGAAAGATGGAATAAATGATTTCGAAAGAAAGTGGCTTTGAGGGCGTACTGGGCACATTCACACTTTTTTATTTACTCTTAACGATCCTAGTTTTATGATCATTTACACTTTCTAGATGAAGTTTGGGAGGCTCAGAAAGATTATGTCAATTTTCGTTGAAGCAAAGCCAGGCTACAAACATAAGGGACTCACTACTTGAACAGACTGTCTACAAGAGAGGAAACAAGAAATGGCAGGGAAATTGAGACCCAAATGAATATGAAAAAAATAAATAAAGAAGGGAGCTTTTTCTTTTACAGTTCAAATCAAATAGTGTGTCCTTAAGAACACTTTAAACTGAAATTTGTTGAACACTTGTGAATAAGTTGTCAAAAGGTCAGACTTTGTTCTGCCTACATAATGCCCTCTTGTGCACCTTATATTGCTTGTAGCACTTATTTTTTTAGATCATAGGTGGGAAGCTTTTCTGTAAAGGGCCTGACAGGAAATAGTTTGGGCTTTGTGAGTCCACTTTGGTCTTTGTCATATATGCTTTTGTGTGTGTGTGTTTTTACATATTTTATTTTTCACTAATGCATATGAGTTACTGGCTCAACCACTTAGCCATATCCCCAGCTTTTACAACTTTTAAAAAATGTAAGGCCGGCAGTGGTGGCTCATGCCTTTAATCCCAGCACTCGGGAGGTAGAAGTAGGAGGATCGCCATGAGTTCGAGGCCACCCTCAGACTACATAGTGAATTCCAGGTCAGCCTGAGCCAGAGTGACACCCTACCTTGAAAAACAAACAAACAAAAAAAAAGTAAAGACAGACTTGGAGTGTACCTAAGTGGTAGAACTCTTGTGGAGTATGGGTGTTGGATTCATTGTTCCACACCACAAAAACAAAACAAACAAGTAAACACACAAAAACTGTTCTTACTGAGGCACTTGAGTACCCTTTTGGCTCCACATTCTTCTTACCGGCATTCTCAACAAAATGGTAAGTTTCATCAGGTCAGGAAAAAAGTTGTGTTCGTTGATCCCGGCACCTTATTACCAAGGCTTAAATAGAGAGGAACTTAAGTACATTTATATCATCACCTGCTAAGTATAACACATACATAAAGAACCTTACTAGATATAATCAGGCACCATGTGCCAGTTTCTAGATGTGTTTTTAATTCCAGTAACTCAAGAATACCTACATTTTATTGAAGAATCTAAAACTTGCTTAAGGCCCTACAGCTACAGTAGAGCCAGGGTTTGGGCTTAGGCTTTAGGTCTGTTCTCTTAACCTTGTCGTTGTGTCTTGATGTTGTAATAAGCTCTTAAGAGACACTCCATTTTGCTTTCATTCCTTGTGTAATCCATCCTTCCCAAGTGCTTCTCGTTTAGTCATCCTGAAGGCTATATTACTCTGGTATTTTCATGCATTTGAAACAAAATTTGTATTTTCTGAAGCTCAGTGAATGACAGTCAAAGTCAGCTTTCCCATATAGGATAGTTTGCTTTTATTTATTCAATTTTTGAGACTGGATCTTGTGTATTCCAGGCTGGCCTTGAATTTGATATATAGCTGAGCATGACCTTGAACTTCTGATCCTCCTTCCCAAGTTTGGGGATTCCAGGCATACGCTGCCATGCCACACAACTACTCCTAGTTTATTCGATGCTGGGGATTGAACCCAAGACCTTGTTGCATGCTATGCAGGCACTGTATCAACTGAGCCACAACTGCAGCCTCATCTCTTATTATTTGTTTGGTTTAGTTTTGTTTTTCAAGGTAGGATCTCACTGTAGCTCAGGCTGACCTGGAATTTACTATGTATTCTCATGGTAGCCTCGAACTCATACTGATCCTCCTACCTCTGCCTCCTGAGAGCTGGGATTAAAGGCGTGCACCACCATACCCAGCTCTCATCTCTTATGTTTAAAATCTCTGTTGGGGCTGGAGAGATGGCTTAATGGATAAAGCACTGGCTACCCAACTCAGAGTACCTGAGTTCAGATCTCCACACACCACATAAAAGCTGGAAGTTGTAGTGGGCTTCTGTAATGCCAGTGCCTTCCTGCTTGCTAAAGACTGGAGAATTTCCTGGCAGCTCATCAATGATATGAAATGAGCGAGAGCCTACACACACTGGGAACATGCACATACACCAAATAAATAAACAAACAAAAACATTTAAAATCTGTTTTTAATTATTTATCAAAGGAATATATAATCTGTGTTTTTCCAGAAACTATACAAAAGGGGAAAGTGGGGGGAGGGAGGGAAGTACCATGGGATATTGTCTACAATTAAAGAAGCTGTCAATAAAAGAAAGAAAGAAAAAAGAAAATAAGTAGAGCTCTAATTCCACCATATAGAGATAAATATGTTTGTGATATAATTTAACCAATTCTATTGATTTACGTTTTGATTAGTTCCAATTTTATACATATAAATATAATGCCACAGTGAACAACTTGATTATTCCTATAGTTTAGAGAACAGTTAGAGGAATTGTTAGGGTCAGAATTGACTATTTGGAGCCAGGAGTGGCAGTGCACACCTGTAATCCACAGAGTGCTGAGTTCAAGACCACCCAGGGCTACATAGTACTAGGCCAGCCTGGGTTGTGTAGCAAGACTCCCATTTTAAAAACTAAAAAATAAGAAAAAAAAAATGGCAGTGTATAATTTCAGCACTTAGGAGGCTGAATGAAGCAGGAAAATGAAGAGTTCCAGGTTACCTGGGTTACATGGTGAGACCCCGTCTCAAAAAAAACATAAAGAGTGGGGTAGATTTGGATCCAGGAGTGTAGCTAGTTGGTAGAGTGATTGCCTAGCTTTCATTAAGCCCTGGGTTCAATCCCAAGCCCTGCATAAATTGGATGCATTGGGGAGGAGAAGGCCAGAAGATAAGAAGTTTTAAGATTATTGCTCGTTCCATAGGAACTTGAAGGCCAGTTAGGGATATATGAAACCTTTTCTCAAAAACAAACTTAAAATCAGAATTTGTATTTTGAAAACTACAAAATGGCTTTAGCAATTTACATTGTTATCAACTAGTATATTGAAGTTCCTATTTGGTTGGCTGTAGTACTGCAGTTGTATTTAACCATATAGTTATTTTTGCCTTGAGCTGGAGAGATGGCTTAGTAGATAAGGCACATGCCTGTGAAGCCTAAGGACCCCAGTTCCATTTGCCAGGTCCTACATAAGCCAGATGCATATGGTCGCGCATGCATCTGGAGTTCGTTTGCAGTGGCTATAGAGGCCCTGGCGAACCCATTCTCTCTTTCTCTCTCCCCCCTTTCTCTGTGTCAAATAAATTAAATAAATAAATAAATAAAATAAAGATTAATAAAAGGATATTTTATTTTTGTCTTGTCTTTATAGCCCCCCAATTGTGACTTGTTTTATTTATTACTCTATTTTGAGACAAGTTCTCCCTATGTAGCCCAGTGCTTCCATAAACTTGGAATCTTGCTTTAACCTTCAGGGTGCTGGGATTACATTACCGTGCTTGACTGGCTTCAGTTTTGTTTTTTGGGTTTTTTTTTTTTTTTCAATTCTGGAAATTAAACTCAGGCCCTTCCATATGGTAGGCAAGAGCCGCTCTATCACTGATTTACATTCTTAGCTCCTTACTTGCTTTAAGTTTTTAAAAATAACTTTAAACTCCCAGCAGTTTCTTTTTTTATTTTTTGTTTATTTTTATTTATTTATTTGAGAGCGACAGACAAAGAGAGAGAGAGAATGGGTGCACCAGGGCTTCCAGCCACTGCAAATGAACTCCAGATGCATGCGCCACCTTGTGCATCTAGCTTAAGAGGGTACTGGGGAATTGAGACTCGAACCAGGGTCCTTAGGCTTCACAAGCAAAAGCTTAACCGCTAAGCCATCTCTCCATGCCAGCAATTATTTTAATATTGTATTTTCAGGGATACTTTATAGAGACACAAAGAAATGTACATATCTTTTTCCTCTTTTAGCACATGATTGTAAGTCATACAGTTTTATACCTTGCCTTACTAATATAGCTTAGAAATGGTTCTGTGCTGGTGCTTAATCATGTCCTTACCTTCAGCTACATAATACTGTATTTCACTGTTGGGTCTAACCTTTTGCTGTTAGTGACAGCATAAGTCATGTGCACAATATGTAAGACATAAGCTGATAGAAGTAGAGTTGCCAGATCAAAAATTAGGTGAAGTTAGGGTGGGGGAGATGGCTGAGTGGTTAAATGCACTGGCTTGCAAAGCCTGTTGGCCCAGGTTCAATTCCCCAGCACCCATGTAAAGCCAGATGCAGATGGCACATGTGTTTATAGTTCATTTGTGGCAGCAAGAGATCCTAGTACACATGCACATGTGCACACACGTTAAATAAATAAATGAAAAAAAAGTTAGAAAAAAAAAAGTAGGTGACTTTATAGTATTGACAAATAATTCCAAAGTGCCCTGCATAGAGATTAACACCATTTCACACCCTTGGCACAGTGTATGAGAGTGTGTTTGTATATATTCTTAGGCAGTATCTATCAAACTTGTTTTTGCTAATTTTCTTTTTTTCTTTTTCTTTTTGTATTCAAAATATTGTATATATTTATTTGCTAGAGAGAGAGAGAGAGAAAGAAAGAAAGAGGCAGATAGAAAGAATGGGCACATGCCAGGGCCTTTAGCCAAATGTACTCCGGATACATGTACCATCTTGTGTGTCTGGCTTACATGGGTCCTGGGGAATCGAACCTGGGTTCTTAGGCTTTGCAGGCAAGTACCCTAACTACCAAGCCATCTCTACAGTCTTTTTTTTTTTTTTTTTTTTTTTAATTTTCACAGACAAGTATGTCTGTGTGGGTTAGTTTGAATTCTCTTATGAGTAGAATTAAAGATCTTTCTGTATATTTAAAAGCCCTTTGTAGTTCCTTTCCTGTGAACAGTCTGTTCATATTCTGTGCCCATTTATTTTCTATTTTCTTTATGTTGATTTTTAGGAATTGGTTGTTAGAACTTTAGTGATCTCTTTTCCACAGTGGAAGTGGTTAGTACATTTTAAATGTTGAGCCAGGTGTGGTGGCATATGCCTTTAATCTCTTTTTTTTTTAAGTTGAGAAAGAGGAAGAGGCAGAGAGAGAATGGGCATGCCAGGGCCTTTTCAGCCACCGTGAACGAACTTCAGACGTGCATGCCCCCTTGTGCCCATGTGCGACATTGTGTGCTTGTGTCACTTTTGCATCTGGCTATATGTGGGACCTGGAGATTCGAACAAGTGTTCTTAGGCTTTGCAGGCAGGTGCCTTAACTGCTAAGCCATCTCTCCTGACCCTTTAATCCTTTTAATCAGGAGGATGAGGTAGGAGGATTGCTGAGTCCAAGGCCATTCTCAAACTGGGGCTACAGAGTGCGTTCCAGGTCAACTTGGGCTGTAGTGAAACCCTACCTCAACAAAACCAAAATAAAGATAAAATAGTTTTTCTATATAGGTTTTATATGAATTTTTAAATTTTTAAAAATTGTATTCATTTGCTTGAGTATATGTGTTCATGTGTGTCAGTATAGGTGTATGCATGTCATGGCACATGGGGGGTTCAGATGACAGCTTTCAGATCTATCCTCACCAGTCATCTTAATTTGAAGCAGGATTTCTTTCAGTATCACTCTGTTGTTTTTGTTCTTTCTCCTGTGCTCACTGAGAGCTTTCAAGAAATTTTCCCGTTTTCATCTCCCATCTCACTGCCAGAGTGCTGAGATTATAGGAGCCCACCATGGCTTCTTGCTTTTTACGTGATGTCTGAGGATTGAACTCTGGTACTCAGGTTTGAGTGAATAGTGGTTTATCTACTGAGCAATCTTCCTAGCCTCACAGTTTTTAATTTTTAAATTTTGTTTTGGTATAAAAACTTTGGTATAGAAAACTTGTAAGTACAGTGTTAGAAACTTTAGTAGTAGTTGAAAGTAAATTTTTGACATGATTCTTTTCTATTCCTGAATACTTTAGTACGTATCCCCTTCAGATAGAAAGCCTCCTACATACATTACAACCTTCTGAATCAGAAGGTTAACACTGGTGATTTCATGGTCATGCCCTGCTGTCTCTCTGCTTCTTTGGCCCAAAGGAGAAGAGTACAGACTATACAGCTAGAGTGCCTAGATTCAGACTTCAGCTCTGCCACTTACTAGTGGGTCTTTGGACAAGTTAGTCAATCTCTATGTCTCATTTTCCTCATCTCTTAGAATGGGTGTAGTGTAATGCCTACTTGATATATTGTGAGGATTAGTTGATTAGTGGTTAGAAATAGTGCCTGGTACATTGTGAAAGCTTTGCCACTGTAGCTATTAAAATATTGTTAGAACGAGGATAGTTGATAATGAATTGTTACATTTGTGTGTGTGTGTGTGTGTATATGTAATTTTTTTTTTTTTTTGAGGTAGGGTTTCACTCTAGCCCAGACTGACCTGGAATTCACTATGTAGTCTCAGGGTAGCCTCAAACTTGGAGTGCTCCACCTCCATCTACCTCTGCCTCCCAAGTGCTACATTTTTGTATTTTATGTTAGCTATAGATGAGATTACCAGAGATCATAGACTACACACAAATTTCCCAGGTAACCCAAGATATATTTTGCTCTTCTCTTTGTAGATTTTCAGAATGACTTCCATCTTGACATACACTTTTAAAAACCTTTCTACCACATCAAAATGGGCCCTCAGATTGTGTAAGTTTAATTTTTCTTTTTTTAACGTTATATTTCGGTTTATAATAATTTTGTATAGACATTTAATGATATCTCTTTGTAAACAATTTGTTTTATCTTCCAGCTGTAAGATCTTTGAGCTGTTCCTCCCAGCTACAAGCTGCCCCAGGTACTAAAATAAACATTTCTCCTTTAAATGTTAGAATTCTTTTTTTTTAACTTAAAAAAAAGATTTTATTTATTTATTTATTTATTTATTTATTTATTTATTTATTTATTTAGAGAGAGAGAGAGAGTGTGTGTGTGTGTGAGTGAGAGAATGGGTGCGCCTGGGCCTCTAGCTATTGCAAATGAACTCCAGACACGTGCACCATCCTGTGCATCTGGCTTACTTGGGACTTGGAGAATTGAACCTGGGTCCTTAGAGGCTTTGCAGGAATGTGCTTTAACTGCTAAGCCATCTCTCCAGCCCTAAATATTAGAATTCTATATTTCTGTGTCCTGAATAAAAATCAAAGTATTTTGCTAATTCTCCCCCTTTTTGATTTACATAAATGTTGTTACTGCTTTCAAGTTAAAAATGTGTGGGGCTAGTCATTATATTAGGCTTGCGATGTTGACCCAAGAGTTGGGCTGGAGAGATGGCTTAGTGGTTAAGGCGCCTGCCTGCTAAGCCTAAGAATGCTGGTTCCAATCTCCAGGTCCCATGTTTAGCCCGATGCATAGTGACACAAGAATGCAATGCCGCACTTGCCCACAAGGGGGCACACACATCTGTCATTTGTTCACAGCGGCTGAGAGGCTGCTGGCGCGCCCATTCTCTGTCTCCCTCTCTCTCTGTCTCACCCCCCCACCCCACCCCCCCCAAAAAAAAGAAAGAAAGAAAGAAAGAAAGAAAGAAAGAAAGAAAGAAAGAAAGAAAGTTGGATAATCACAAAGATTCCATAAACTTTACTGATCAGTTTATATATTCTTTGGCTGTTAATCCTGGACATGATTAGTTTACAGTGTTAAGACTATTGTCTTAACAAAAGTGTGGTCTTTTTTTTAAATTTTATTTTTATTTATTTATTTGGGAGGGCCAGAGAGAGAGAGGCAGATAAAGAGAGAGAATGGGTGCGCCAGGGCCCCCAGCCACTGCAAACGAACTCCAGATGCATGTGCCACTTTGTGCATCTGGCTTACGTGGGTCCTGGGGAATCAAGCCTCGAACCAAGGTCCTTGGGCTTCACAGGCAAGCGCTTAACCACCAAGCCATCTCTTCAGGCCCCCAAAGTGTGGTTTTTTAATGGTTGCCTACTTCTTTGTGTTTTAGTTTCCTTCTCTAAGAAAATCTTTATGTACTTATGAACATATCTCAAAGTTCTTTGGGGGCTGGGGATATAGCACAGCAATAGAGCTGTGCCTAGCCTGTGTGAGACCCTGGTTCAATTCCTAATATTGCCAAAAAGAAAAAAAAAAGAAAAAATTATAACAAATTTGGCTGGAGATACAGTCCAGTGGTAGAGTGCTTGCTTAGCTTCCATGAGACCCTGTATCCTGGATTCAGTCCACCACCTAAAAAAAACCAAAACAACAAAAATCTCTTTGAAAACTCAGTAGAGGGCTGGAGAGATGGCTTAGCAGTTAAGGCGCATGCCTGTGAAGCCTAAGGACCCTGGTTTGATTCTCCAGGTCTCACGTAAGCTAGATGCACATGATGGTGCATGTACCTGGAGTTCATCTGCAGAGGCTAGAGGCCCTGGTGTGCCCATTCTCACTCTGTCTCTCCCTCTCTGTCTCTAATAAAAATAAAAAATATATTAAACATTCAATAGAAGTTCAAGGTGGCATTATCTTGTTTATTTTCTCAGACACTTGTTACCTAATACCAACTAGAGAAGTTTCATGTAATAAAACAAATACATTTCCTCTAGCCTCTAAATTCTAGTTGTAATATATGTTCCAGGTCACCTTTGCCCTAATTCAGATGCTTATCCCGGCCTTTGCTTTGTACAGTGACACAAATAGACTTGATCCTTGCCATGTGACAGAAGGTCATTCTCAGTGTCATCAGGGAAGTTATTTCTCTGGCATTTACTATTTTTATGTTTTTCTGTAACTGTTTTTGGTGTTTTTCTCTTCTCAGTTATGTTGTAGGCTTTAATGAGACTGAAATTTTGGGGGTCCTAACAGTGTTATACAAGTGATTTGTGTTAATACTAATGATGATAATGATGTAAGAATGTACCTGATATGTAAAGGAATGACCACCTGATTTGAGGGCAGGAAAGGAACATGTGCTTGTGTTGAGCAGGTTTTAGGTTGCAGTAATTTTATTACTAATTGCTATTGAAACTCTTGACAGGTCTATTTAGATAAAGGGTTTAGAGTAAAGGAGTACAGGAGTTATTGATATTTTCAGTAATCTCATAAACTGTGTCTGATGGAAGTTTTGTCTGATTTGATGATTATGTCTCCCATCTCTCTCGATCCACACGTCTATTTCTCTCCCTATGCACTCACGTGTGTGTGCATGCACATGCATACACACCCACCCACGCCCCTACACACAGCAGTTACATAATGCATGATACATCTTTTGCCCTTCTTTGATTTTAATTGTATAGATAGAATTTATGTCAGCTAACTGAATCCTAAGTTTTGAAGTTATCTAGACTAGCTTGCACATTTGCAAGTAAGACAGTTTTGACAGAACAGTGTATTGGGAACACATTCATGTTGAGTGTCTTCTGTCACTCCTCTGCCTTATTTCCCTGACAGTCTCTCATTGAACCTAGAGTTTGCTGTTTTTCACTTAGACTGGCTGATCAGCTAGCCCTAAGGATCCTGTGTCTGCCCCCCCCCCTCAGCATGGTATTACAGGTGTGTGCAGCCATGTCCAGCTATTTACATGGGTACTGGGGATTGAATTCAGGTTCTTGAAATTGTAAAGCAAGTGCTTTTACCCACTGAGCCATCTCTGCAATTCTGTAAACTCAGATATTTTAACTCCCAAATCATTTTCTTAAATGAATCATTACTATTGGAATATTTTAAAGGAGCTGTATTATTTGTGCTTGAGAAAGATTTTTTTAATATTTAAAAAAAATTTTATTTACAAACAGAGAGAGATAGAAGAGACAGAGAATGGGCACAGCAGAGCCTCCAGTCACTGCAAATGAATCTAGGTGCATGCGCCACTTTATGCATCTGGCTTTACATACTGGGGAATTGAACTTGGGTTTTAGGCTCTGCAGGCAAGTGCCTTAACTGCTGAGCCATCTCTCCAGCTTTACTACTACAGTTTTGATATGTTGAGGAGCCACAGGAAAGAAAATGAAAATTCTTTGGGTAAATGTTCCAGTACATAATACATGGTGAATAACAAGTGCTATTTTTAAAATATGGCTTGTAGTATTAGTTTAATTTATTTTTATTTTTTTGTATATTTGAGAGACACAGAATGGGTGCGCCAGGGCCTCCAGCCACTGCAAATGAACTCCAGACATATGAGCCACCTTGTGCATCTGGCTTAAGTGGATACTGGGTAATCGAACCTGGGTCCTTTGGCTTTGCAGGCAAACGCCTTAACTGCTAAGCCATCTCTCCAGCCCAGAATTAGTTTAATTACTTTATAATAAGCTAAATTGTTTGGAATGGCCAATTTTTGCCTTAGAGGTTGCCATAGAAATTCACAGAAACTGCAGGTAACTAGTTATCAGAAAAGGCTTTTCGAGAAGTAAAATATGAGATATGCCTGAGACACATGTAAAAATTGGATAAAATGCTGGGCGTGGTGGTGCATACCTTTAATCTCAGCAATTGAGAGGCAGAGTTAGGAGGATCATCATGAGTTTGAGGCCACCCTGAGACTACATATTGAATTCCAGATCAGCCTGGGCTAGAGCAAGAACCTACCTTGAAAAAACAAAATAAAATAAAAGTCTATGCAGCCAGGTGTGGTGGCTCACACCTTTAATCCCAGCACTCGGGAGGCAGAGGTAGGAGGATCACCAAGAGTTCGAGGCCACCCTGAGACTACATAGTTAATTCCAGGTCAGCCTGGACCAGAGTAAGACCCTACCAAAAAAAAAAAAAGTCTATGTGGATGAGAGTCTCTGAGTAAATGCAAGGTTGAGGTAAGCAAGTGTAAGGGACTGTGAGCTAGAATGTTTGGTAGAGTAGTGAAAAATGGTTTTAGATAGTTAAGGGAGCACCAAGTAAAGCAGGACATTCATTAAGAGTGAATTTTTTTTTTTTTTCAAGATAGGGTCTCATTCTAGCCCAGGCAGACCTGGAATTCACTATGTAGTCTCAGGGTGGCCTCAAACCCACAGTGATTCTCCTATCTCTGCCTCTCGAGTGCTGGGAATTAAAGGTGTGTGCCACCACACCCGGCTTTAGGAGTGAAGAATTTGAATTTTACTTTAAGATGTATAAAAGAAATATGGAGGGCTGGAGAGATGGCTTAGCAGGTAAGGTGCTTGCCTGAGAAGCCTAAGAACTCAGGTTCAACTCTCCAGGTCCCGCATAAGCCAGATTTGCAAGGTGCAAGCACTCAAGGTCACATATGTGCCTAAGGGTCACATGTGTCTGGAGTTTGTTTGCAGTGGCTGGAGGCCCTGGCACGCCAATTCTGTCTCATAAAAATATTATTTAAAAAAGAAACATGGAAAAATATTAAAAGAAACATGGTCAATTCTTAAAAAGCACAAAAACATGGTATTGTGTCATCTAACTTTTCCTCTCAACACTTCTTTCTGAGATCAGTCATGAATAACCTAAAAATTTGGTGGCCTTTTTCACTGCTCCTTTTCCTTCATTTGCCTGTGTTCACTCTGCTGGGTATCTCCCTCTCCTGGCCTACTGTTTCTCAATGGTTATTTTCTGTCTCGCATCTTGTCTGTCCATCCATTGTAGGAAAATACAAAGCTAAACATCTTTGTATTGTGGTAATGCATCCTCAAGTTAAAAATGAGAGGTTTGTGTCTACAACAACTTGGAAAATGTTAGAAACCAAGCAAATAGCTCTAGAGATCTGCTGCTTTTCTCTCTCATGTACTCTGTGCTGTGTGTTTCCCTTTCTTAGATTTCTGCTACTCTCTCTACATCTTTATTGATTCTTCTCGCTTGATTTTTTTTGCTTACTCGGGATTTGTGCTGGCCTGTAACTAGCTTTACTACTACTGATCAATTGCTCTGTTGATGGATTGTTGGTGGCATACCCACTGAATCTGATCAGCTTTTGCTTTAAACTTACAGTTATGGCCATCTGTGACTTCCCCTTTGGCAGTGACTGTAAACAGTATGTACTATGTGTGGTATATACACATGTATGTGCAGATGCACACACCCTGTGCACACATGTGCATAAGCCAGAGGAAGATGTCAATATCCTCCTCTATTGCTATGAGGGAGCAGGCATAGCAAAATATGGTTAGGCAAATGTTTCACTTCTAAGCTACCTTCATAGCCCTGCTTACGTGTATTTAAAATAATAGTTCTTTGTACTTTATCTTAAAGCTGCTCAGACCAAATCAAAGAAGTCCTTAGCCAAACCTAATGTAAGGAATATCGTGGTAGTGGATGGTGTCCGCATTCCATTTTTGCTGTCAGGAACCTCGTAAGTATGAGATGGTCATTTTAATTGCTTCTCTTTAAGGTATTGTCTCAAGTAGTCTTTGTAGGTAATAATGCCATTAGTGGGCTCATATATGGAGAGTACTTCCATAAAAGAATATAGAATATGTCAAGTTATTGATTAAATAATGCAGCAAATGTGTTTTATTCTTTCTCATAAACAAGCTTGGCATGATATTAGCTTGAAATACCCCTAATTGAAAGCCCATTGTAGAGCCAGAGGGCTTATTTCCAAAAAGGCTGTTTGGTTACTGGAGTCATTGTTTTTGTGCCTTCTCAGTCTGAATGCAAAGGACACAACCATGAGTATTATAAAGATCCTAGAATCCACTGCTTTGGCCTTCTGAAAATTATTAGACTTGGAGTTGAAAGAGCTAGTTCAAACCCTTGACACAGCTCAACACCAAGTGTATGGGGAGAGAATGATCCTATATCAGCTTGAAAATTCCTTAGAACTAAACAGCTGTTTTCATTAGTCTTTTTCTGTCCCTAAGTGAGTCTGTCCAAAAACTGATAATGGACTTTACTAATCAAGTTCAAACATGATTTCTGTTCTGATTAGATTGTGTTAATATTTCTGTTTTGAACAATGGAATGTTAGGCACCTATTTAAAATAATGAGCTCTGTCTTTATACATTCATATGGAAAAATTGAGACCCTGAAGCTACATTAAATATAAAAGGCAAGGTGAAGAGCATTGTGTATAATATGGAAGGGAAGGAAGTGGGGCTAGATTTAGTGACTCATTTTTAACAGATTGGGTTTATAAGAAGGGAAAATAGTAGAGGAGAAAGCAACCAAATAATCAAGTTATCATCACTAGTAATAAGTCATCTTAAGTCATGTACTCCCTGATGGTAAGCAAATAGAAGAACACTTGCCTCTGTGATATTCTTCCATAACATCCATAACCCTGGGCTCTAAAAGTATCAAGATTGGGCTGGAGAGATGGCTTAGCAGTTAAGGCGCCTGCCTGCTAAGCCGAAGAACCCAGTTCCAATCTCCAGGTCCCATGTTTAGCCAGATGCAAAGTGTCGTAAGGGCGCAATGCTGCACTTGCCCACAAGGGGGCGCATGCATCTGGATTTTGTTCACAGCAGCTGAGAGACTGCTGGTGCATCCATCTCTGTCTGTCTCCCTCTCCCTCTCCCTGTCTCTCTCTCTCTCTGTCTCCCTCTCCCTGTCTCTCTCTCTCTCTCTCTCTCCAAAAATAAATAAAATAATAATTTTAAAAAGTAATAATAAAAAAGTATCAAGATCATGAGAGATGGATAAAGATTGAAAAACTATCACAGTTTAGTGGAGACTAAGCAGGTCAAATGCAACATGGCATTAGGGATTAGACTGTGGAACAGAAAAAGCATATTAGTAGAAAGACTGGAGAAGTCATGAAGTTAGTAGTTTATAGTACTATGCCAATATTGCTTTTGATTTCTTAGTTTTCATAAGTACATAGTGGTTTAATAAGATAGTAACATTAGAAGAAACTAAGTAAAGGGTATAAGGAACTCTAGTTCTGGCTTTTCTGTTCTTTGGTAAATTGCAAATTACTTCAAAGCAAAAAAGTTTATTTTAAAAGTTCTAAAATGGGAGCTGGCATAGTGGCACACACCCTTAGTCCCAGCACTTGAGAGGCTAAGGTAGGAGGATCTCTGTGAATTTGAAGCCAGTGTGGGGCTACAGAATGAGTTCCAGGTCAGCCTGAGCTAGAATGAGATCCTGCATTGAAACAAAACAAAAAGTTCTAAAATGGGGTTGGGGTAATGGCTCAGACAGTAGTAAATGCTTACCACCCAAGCATGAAGACATGAATTCAGATCTCCAGCACCTATATTAAAAACTGGGCACTACTGTGGGTACCTGTAATGCCAGTACTGGAGAGGTGGAAAGAGGAGGATTCCTGGGACTTACTGGCTAGCAAGTCTAGCCTAATTCATAAGCTCTGAGTTCAGTGAGAGACCCAATCTCAAAAAATATTGTGGAGAATAACTGAAGAAGACACCTGATATCAATCTCTGGTCTCCACACACACAAACACACAAGTACTCACAACATAAAGACATTCATATTAGCATGCACACACACGCGCACACACATTAATAAAAGGTCTGAAGCACTTCCTTCATTCCTTTAAAGCATTATAAAATAAATAAAATTGACCAAAAAAGGCCTTTAGAAGATGAAGATTAGCTTTGAAGACCATTTAGCACATAGCATGCTGACTAGTCAAGTACAGATCATCTTTTTTGGTTCTTGTTTTTGTATCTTGGGGGACCTGGAACTCATGCAGCCCAGGCTTGACATTCCTCCTGCCTCAGCCTCCCAGGTGCTGGTGTTACATAAGCCACAATGCTCAGTTAGGGAATAATTTTTATTAGATACTCAGCAAGTTATATAGGAATTAGAGCTTACCAGATTTTTACGACTGGCAAGTAGCCAATTCACACCATTTCTTCATATACATTGATGGACTGACTTGAATAGTAAAGTTAAGTGTATTGTTAGCAGTGTAGGTTAGATGCTATGTAGTTATTTCAAAAAGAATGGAAAATTACTGAAACTCCAAGCTTTTGTTTTAAATTTTTTTGTTTTCTTTTTCCCTCCAGGTATAAAGACCTAATGCCACATGATTTGGCTAGAGCTGCACTTTCGTAAGTAAATGGAGTGTTCTGTTCTTATTTCATTGAAGGCACTTTTTCCAGTTTTTGCACTTGAAGCAGCATGTTCTATAGAATTTTCATATTTAGAATATATTTTTACATAAGAAGAAATATTAGTTAACTTGTTTTTATGAGTGAGTGAGAGAGAATTGGCATGTCAGGATCTCCAGTCACCACTGCAATCAAACTCTGATACATGGGTCACCTGGTGTGCATGTGTGACCTTGTGCTTGTGTCACCTTGTGAATCTGGCTTATGTGGGATCTAGAGAGTTGAACATGGGCCCTTGGGCTTTGCAGGCAAGTGCTTTAACTGCTAAGCCACTTCTCCCACCCCTAATTAACTTTTAGAAGATTAACTCTTCATTTTAACCATATGGGCCATAAACATTTAAGCATATCATGAATGTGAGCAATCTTTATTTTACAGACTTGTCACAGTGCATCCTAGCATGTTTGTCTCTCTCTATTTTTTTCTGGGGACTTGGAGTTGGTGTTTGAGACATGATCTGACAAAGTAGCTCAGGCTGGCCTGGAACTCACTATGTAGGCCAGGCTGTCCTCAAACTTACAGCAATCTGTCTGCCTCAGTTTCCTGAGTGCTAGGATTGAAGGACTTTGTCTGTCTGTCTGTCATTCTTATTTATTTATAATCATGTGCTTATGTGCAGGTGCATGTGTGTGTGAGTGTATGTTTGGCGGCAAGAGGACAAACTCTGGCATCATTCCCTAGGAATGCCACACACCTTCCCCCCAACTCCCAGTCAGGATAGGGTCTCACTCTAGCTCAGGATGACCTGGAACTCATGGTGGTCCTCATATTCCTTACTCCCCAAGTATTGGGATTAAAGGTATGCACCACCATGTCTGGATCCACTCACCAATTTTTAAAAAAAAATTATTTATTTATTTATTTGAGAGAGAGAGAGAGAGAGAGAGAGAGAGAGAGAGAGATAATGGGTACTCCAGAGCCTCCAGCTGCTGCAAATGAACTCCAGACACATGGGCCACCTTGTGCATCTGACTTACATGAGTACTGGGCTTCTCTCTGAAGTATGAGTTTCCTGACCATGTGATTCTGACTTGGTTTCCAGTACCAGAGAATCACTGAGTCTTGCTGACAGACAACAGATCTGTTGTTGAAAGAAAAACCCTAGCTCAAGGGAATACATGGATGAGGACACTTTTATGTTCTCTGGCCTCTGCATGAGCATGCACACACACTGAACACACATCAGCACATATATGTGCATAGACCACATGTCACACACACTATACACATGTGGGGCAAAAAAAGAAAAAGATACATGTACAAATTTAAAATTAAGTATATTGAATAAATTGAGGTGATGAGTCATTTGGTGAGGGTCATAAGATGTATGGCTGTGCGTAGAGTAGAAGTATTGTCTAAGTTATTATCTTATGTAGTTTCCAGTGGTGCTTTGCTTTAGTGTCTTCAAGCAGTGAGAGATCCTTCCTGGTTAGAAAACACTTTCAGTTGACCTTTCTGGTCATTCTTCATGCTAGACATTAAGAAGGAGTATAAGCAAAATTGTTTCTCTTTACTGTTAATTTACTGTCCCTTACTGAATTTATTTTGGTTTTTTTGAGGTAGGTTTCGCTGTAGCCCAGGCTGACCTGGAATTCACTATGTAGTCTCAGGGTGGCCTTGAACTCACAGCCATCCTCCTACCTCTGCTTCCCGAGTGCTGGGATTAAAGGCATGTATCACTATGCCTGGCTTTTCTAATTTCTTTTTTAAAAATATTTCTTTTTATTTATTTATTTGAGAGAGAGAGAGAGAAAGATTCAGATAAAGAGAGAATGGGCCCCGTCAAGGCCTCCAGCCTCTGCACATGAACTCCAGATTCATGTGCCACCTTGTGTATCTGGCTTACATGGGTCCTGGGGAATTGAATCTGGGTCCCCTGGCTTCTCAGGCAAGTGCCTTAACTGCTAAGCCATCTCTTCAGCTACCTAATTTCTTAATAATCATTTTCATTCTCATTTCTCTATGGAGCCATACTTTGGAAGCTTCTCTAGTAACGTAGTCATCACTAAATAAGCCATTCTTTCCTCAGAACTCTCTTTTGGTATCCTATAGCTTTTAAAAAATATGTATTTTATTTACTTATTTATTTATTTGAGAGAGAAACAGAGAAAGAGAGAGGGAGGGGAAGAGGCAGTAGAGAGAAAGAATGGGCATGCCATCATGTGCATATGGCTTATGTGGGTACTGGGGAATTGAACCTGGGTCCTTAGGCTTCATAGGTAAGCACCTTAACTGCTATGCCATCTCTCCAGCTCTTCTATAACTTTTGACAATGAAAGCACTGTCTTCCAGTGTGTGTTTGTGTGTGTGTGTGTGTGTGTGTGTGTGTGTGTCTGTCTGTCTGTCTGTGAATGGGTATGAGTATGGGTGTGTGCATGCCAGTGTGTGCATGTGGAAGTCAGAGGACAACCTCAGGGTGTTGATCCTCTTCTTCCACCTTAGACAAGGTGTCTCTCTCTCTCTCTCTCTCTCTCTCTCTCTCTCTCCTCCCCTCTTATCACTAGGAAGGCCAGATTAGTTAGCCAGCAAGCTTCCAGATTCTCCTGACTCTACCTCCCATTGCTATTGCAATTACTGATGAATGAACCACTAGTGCATCTGGCTTTATGTAGGTGCTGGTGACTTGAACTCCAGTTAGCAGCTTTTAACCACTAGGTCATCTCCCTAGACTTTTTATTCTTTTTGTTTTTAAAATAAGTTTGAATCCTTACAGTGTACATTTCTCTATATTCATGTTTTCCATGAAAAATCTTATCTATGTAATTTTATTTTTCAATGTACAAGATAACTAAATGTCCAAATTTCACTTCTTTTCTTAGCTACCTCAAGCTCAGCTTATCAAAAATCAAGATTATCTTTTTCCCAAAGCAGCTAGCTTACCTGTTTTCTTTTTAAAAGTGCTAGGGTTTAAACTCAGGCTTCATGTATACTAGTCAAGTGCTCTAAGTGTTGTGCAGTGAGCTACATGTTACATCCTCAGCTTTATATTTTTCTGTTTTTGACAATGGCACTATTATCCTAGGATGAAAGCTTGCAAGGCTTTTTTTTTTTTTTTTTTTTTTTTTGGAGGAGGGGAGGATGATATTTTTTCTTTTTCTTTTGCATGTATGCATGCATGTTCATATATGTGTATGATCATCATTATTAAACCTAGATGGAAGAGGGTAGTTAGACATTCACTGAGTTACTATTTCAGTTTGAAATGTATATTTGACATTTTTCAGATTAAAAAGTTAAGGAAAAACTTATAAGCCAGGTACAATGATATACATCTGTAATCTCAGCATTCATGAGGCTGAGATAGTGGGATTATGAGTTCAAGGCCAGCCTGGGGTACATAGCAAGACATTGTTTCCAAAGAATAAACAAGCTGGGCATGGTGGTGCATGCCTTTAATCCCAGCACTCTGGAGGCAGTGGTAGGTGGATTGCCATGAGTTTCAGGCCACCCCGAGACTACATAGTGAATTCCAGGTCAGCCTGGGCTAGAGTGGGACCCTACCTTGAAAAACCAAAAAAAAAAAAAAAAAAAAAAAAGGTGAGGAGATGGCTCAGTTGGTGAAGCACTTGCTGTGCAAATTTGGGTCCCCAGCACCCATGTAAATGGTAGGCATGGTGATGTGGACCTATAATCCCAGTACTTGAGTGGCCCAGTGTTGCAGTCAGGTTCACATTGCTGGCAGAAATCACCTGACCAAGAGCAGCTTGTGGGGATAAAAGATTTTGGCTTACAGACTTGAGGGGAAGCTCCATGATGGCAGGGGAAAATAATGGCAAGAGCAGAGGGTGGACATCATCTCCTTGCCAACATCAGGTGGACAACAGCAACAGGAGAGTGTGCCAAACACTGGTAAGAGGAAACTGGCTATAATACTCATAAGCCTGCCCCCAACAATACACTGCCTCCAGGAGGTGTTTATTCCCAAATCTCCATCAGCTGAGAACCTAGCATTCAGAACACATAAGTTTATGGAGGACACCTGAATCAAACCATCACATTCTGCCCCTAGCTCCCATAAACTGATGACCATCCATGATGTAAGATGCAATGCATTCATCCAACTTACTCTTTCTTTCTCTCCTTCCTTTCCTTTCCTCTCCTTTCCTTCTTTCTTTCTAAAGATTTTATTTTTATTTATTTATTAAAGACAGAGAGGGAGAGAGTGAGAATGGGCGCACCAGGGCCTGTAGCCACTGTAAACAAGCTCCAGATACATGTGCCACCATGTGCATCTGGTTTATGTGGGACCTGGAGAATTGAACTGGGGGTCCTTAGGCTTTGCAGGCATGCACCTTAACCACTAAGCCATCTCTCCAGCCTTTCCTTCCTTCCTTCCTTCTTTCTTTCTTTCTTTCTTTCTTTCTTTCTTTCTTTCTTTCTTTCTTTCTTTCTTTCTCTCATTCATTCATTTACTTACTTACTTTGTTTTTCAAGGTAGGGTTTCATTCTAGTCCAGGCTGACCTGGAATTCATTATGTAGTCTTAGGGTAGCCTTGAACTCACAGCGATCCTCCTACCTCTGCCTCCTGAGTGCTGGGATTAAAGATGTGCACCACCATGCCCAGCATTCATCCAACTTTAAAAGTCCCCATAGTTTTTATTAATCCAAATGGTGGTCAAACATCCCCATAGTCCAAAGTCTTTTAACTGAGCTATAATACCAAAACTAAACCAAAGAATCCATAATGGCAGACAATACACATTCACACTACAAAAGAAGGCATTGGGCATAGCAAAGAAATATTCAATCAATATAAGATTTAAACAGGGCAAACATCAAACTCTGTAGCTCCAAGTCCAACAACTCTAGTCAGTGACAGATCTCCAAGTCTGATAATTCTAGCCAGCAACAAGTCTCTGGAGTTCCAATTCCAAAACCCCTCTAACTAGGCTACTCATAGTCCTTGAAAACTTCATCTGGGCCTGGCAGCTCTCCTTAGTAGCCATCTTATGGTCCTGGCATCTCCACTGGGTCTTCACTGCAACCCATGGTTCATCCTCACATCTCCATTGGGTCTCCATCCAGCAAACCTGCTTCACATTGCCTATGGCCTTTTCCAAAACACAAGCCCGTGTTGCAAATTCAGTGACCCTCCCTTTCCTGAATTTCTTATACTCCACAATACCAGGTAGGGTACCAATTTGTTAATCCAGGAGGGAATAAAGCAGATTTTGAAGATTAGGATACTTCTCGAGCACTCAGGCCCCTTCAAAAGAGTCTACATTCTTCCTGTTGCCCCAGTGCAGGTCAGCTGGCCCAGTCTCAAAGGTTGTAATCTTTCATACATTTGCAACTGAACAGGCAGCAGTTTCAGCCCAAAGATTTCATTTTTTCTGTGCCATATCCCTCTGCTCACACCAGTCCATTTCTACACAATTCAACCCTGCACAGGTTCTCAAGACATGGGCATAACAGCAAGCCTCTCACACAAACTGCTTCTAGCCCAGTCAGCCCAGTCATAAGCCAAACCTCATAGTTCTTACTGCATTCAGTTCTTTCAACTCTGACCAAAATGGTTCATCAGGTTGTACTTACAGCACTTCAAGGGATCTCGTAAGCCAAGATTTCAAATCCTTCCACATTCCTCTCAAAAATCAGCTCCAAAAGGCCCAAAGCCACACAGTCAGGTGTCTATCTAGCAGCAGTGACCCCACTCTCAGTACCAACTTGACTGTTGCAGTCAGGTTTGCATTGCTGACAGAAATCAGAGCAGCTTGTGGGAAAAAAGGTTTATTGTGGTGTATGGACTTGGGAAGCTTCATGATGGTAGGGGGAAATGACAGCATGAGGAGAGGGTGGACATCACCACCTGGCCAACTTCAGGTAGACAACAGCAACAGGAGAGTATGCCAAACACTGGCAAGGGGAAACTGGCTATAAAAACCCTAAGCCTGCTTACAACAATACACCGCCTCCAGCAGGTGTTAATTCCCAAATCTCCATCAGCTGGGAACCTAACATTTAGAACACCTAAGTTTGTGGGGCACACCTGAGTCAATCAACCACAACTAGATAGAATCCCTGGCACAAGCTGGCTAGCTAGATTAGCCAAGTCAGTGAGCCCTGTGTTCACTGAGAGACCCTATCTCAATAAGTAAGTAGAGAGAGGAAGACAAGCAACATCGTCCTCTGGCCTCCACATGCCCATCCATATTAGCGGTTACTGCTTCTAGTTTCTATCTATGAACAGAACTAAAATAAACATAGTATTTCAATTGTGTGCTTATATTGCTATTTCTATTTTATATTGATATTCTCGTGATTTTACTTGATCTTTGATTTTATGTTTACGTTTTAACTGAAATCCATGGGTTTCTGGTAACATTATTTTGTTTACTTACCTTTTAATCCTATTCCAAATTATATGTTATTCTTCCTTTCTAATTTTCTCACTACAAATTCAACATCAAATGTTGGCTTTGTTTCTCTCTCTCTCTCTCTGTGTATTTGTGCATGAATGTTTGTAAGTGTGTGTGTGCAGGTGTGCATGGGACTAGAGATGACTTTTTTGCCTTCCTCAGTCATTCTCCACCTTAGTCTTTGGGAAAGGGTCTCTCTCTGAACCTACAGCTTACCATTTGCTAGACTAGCTAGGTAATGAATTGTAGGTATTCCCTGTGTCTGCCTCCCCAGCACTGAGATAACAAGTATGCACCACATTTTCATGTGGGTGGTGGTCATCTAAACTCATGTCCTCATATTTGTACAGCCAGCACTTTTACTCACTGAGCTATCTCCCAGTCTTGAAATACTGAGGTTTTTTTTTTTTTTTTTTTTTTTTTGTAGGATCTCACTCTAGCTCAGGCTGACCTGGAATTCACTATGTAGTCTCAGGGTGGCCTTGAACTCAAGGTGATCCTCCTACCCCTGCCTCCCGAGTGCTGGGATTAAAGATGTGGGCCACCATGCCTGGCGAAATACTGAGTTTTTAAATCAAATGTTCACTCATTTCTCTCTATATATTTGAGAGCAGAGAGAGAGAAAGGAGAGGGAGGAGGGAGGAAGACAGAATGAATGGGCACGCCAGGGCCTCTTACCCTTACAGATGAACCCTAGACACATGTGCCACTTTGTACATCTGGGTTTACATGGGTACTGGGGAATTGAATCTAGGCTGGCAGGCTTTGCCAGTGTCTTTAACAGCTGAGCCGTCTCCCCAGCCCCATTTCTTTTTTTTTAATATATTTTTTTAAATTTTTATTTATTTATTCATTTGAGAGAGAGAGAGATACAGAAATAGGCAGGTAGAGAGAGAGAGAGAGAGAGAGAGAGAATGGGTGAGCCAGGGCCTCTAGCCACTGCAAACGAACTCCAGATGCATGCGCCCCCTTATGCATCTGGCTTACGTGGGTCCTGGAGAATCAAGCCTCGAACCGGGATCCTTAGGCTTCACAGGCAAGCGTTTAACCACTAAGCCATCTCTCCAGCCCCCCAGCCCCATTTCTTAACTGATAAGCTGCCAAATGCTTGTCAGTGAGATTTTAAATTCAAGGCTTACCTTTTAATTTTATTTTGTGGTGATATGGATTAAACCCAGGACCTTGTATATACTAGGCAAGCATTCTACTTCTGACCTATACCCCAGCAACTTACTTGTTTGAAGAGTGCAATGTTGGGGCTGGAGAGATAGCTTAGCAGTTAGGGCATTTGCCTACGAAGACTAAGGACCCAGGTTCAATTCCTCAATTCCCATATAAGCACAAGGTGGAGCATGCATCTGGGGTTCATTTGCAATAGCTGGAGGCCCTGGCATGCCCATTCTCTCTCTACTCTGTTTGCCTCTTTCTCTGTCACATAAATAAATAAAGTTTTTTTTTAAAGAAGTGCAATGTTTATATAATGATTTCTGGCACTACCTTAATGTGTGAAGTGTTTCTTTGCTTTGTATTTTTGTTTTCAGGGGTTTGTTGCACCGGACAAATATTCCAAAGGATGTTGTTGATTATATCATCTTTGGTACAGTTATTCAGGAAGTGAAAACAAGCAATGTAGCTAGAGAGGTAGGTAAAATAAACTTTATATTGTTTAATGAAAGTAATAGTATCCATGTGTGATGGCTTTTGCTTGTAATTTCAATACTTAAGAGACTGAGGCAGGAGGATTGACATGAATTCCAGACCAACATGGACTATAGTGAGACCCTGTCTCAAAAACATCAAAAAAAAAAAAACCATCAAAAACAAATAAAATAAAAATCAATTTGAATAGCATTTATTTATATTATTTTATTTTATATTTTAGTGGTACTGAGGATCTAACTCAGTGGCTTCACAGTAGGCAAGCATTCTACCATTAAGATATATCTGTAGCCCAAAATTTACTCTTTTGTTTTACATATTTATTTTTGTAAGTCAGGCAGAGCTCCTGTACCATAGCAAAGGGAGGGGGGAGCAAAGCTCCTATAAAACAGAAGGGGTCCCAAGCAGGTAATCCCAAATTTACTGTTCTTTAATTTATTTATTTGCAAGGAGAGAATGAAAGAGAATGGGTACACTAGGGCCTCCTGCTACTGCAGTGGAACTCCAGATGCATGTACTATTTTATGCATTTGGCTTTACATGGGTACCAGGGAATCCAGCTTAGGTCATTAGGCTTTGTAGGCAAGGCCCCTAACCTCTGAGTCATCTCTCCAGCCCACATTTAATGTTTTTAAAGTCACTAAAATCTCTTTAATATCCACTATCTAAGCATACATTTGACCTAATTTTTTTTTTTTTTTTTTTGAGGCAGGATCTCTCCTACTACCTGAATCCTCTAAGTGCTGGGATTATAGATGTGAGCCACCCTGCCTAGCTGCTTAAAATGTGACTTTACAGCTTAAATAATATCACTTAATATTTAAAAGAATCATAAGTTCAATGATATATGCTTACTATATATTAATATATATTATAATAATATAATAATATATATCAGATCATTTATTTGAGCTGTTTTAGGAAATGTACATTTATCTGTCTCTTGTGTTAGGAAAATAGAGTGTATAGCTGATACTACATTTAGTAACACTGGAGATCATCTTTTAACATTTTATAGCCAATTTCAAAACTTGGTTTTTGTAGTGGAAGATAGTCTTGCCTGTGCATTTGCTCTGAATGATGACTTGTAGAGTTGTTTTTTTAAATAACTACTTCATAGAGGTTTACCTTTACTCTAGTTGGCATACATCCATGTTTATTGGGCAATGGAGGTAAGAACAGGCCTTGGAATGCATGTGATGTTTCCTGCAGGCATTTCCACAGTGATTAGTTCAAACAAATCTTCTGGGCCTTGTTTCGTCTTGAAGGTACTATTTGGATAAAGTTGGCTCTACAGCATGATCAGTATGCTAAACATTTACCTTATTTCTGGTCTGTGCTTATGTCTTTGTTCAGTATAATTGTGAGGATAGTAGCTTCTATTATCAGCCAAGTTAGAAGGACAAATCAGCAGAATTGAGTATTGTCCTCCTTCATTAATTTTCCTGTCAGTGTTTTAGATCAGTATGCATATCCCAGCTATTGATTGGCATGAGGTACTTCCCTTTCTCTGCCCTATTTGGAGCTGATTCATGCTATACTCCAGGCAGTTTTTCTTTAGGATCTATATTAATATGAAATCCTAAAAGGCTTCAAACCTGACTGGAAGACTTCAGCATATTTCCCATTTCTTCATCATAACTAAGGGGCCTCTTCTACCTTTCTCTTTAGTGCCTTGAGAATTGTTAACACTTTAAATAGAAGTATGTGGTCAAGGGTCACCAGCTATGACTTCTATTTAAAGCTTCTTCAGTCTTGCAAGGGCAACTGGGGCCAAGGGTAACACATGCTAGAATGGCAATTGTGTGGACAGACTGTTCTGACCCGAGTGCCCTTGTGCTTGCCCCACTGTGGAGCTCTTCCCTCTTGCCCCCCAAACACCTGCTTCTGGCTTCCTTTCTAACTGGTTTGAGTTGAGAGGTTGATATGCAGTTGCCAGGCAGTAGCAAAGTTATTTGGGCACTTAGTATCAGGCCTACTTGGAGACACTAGAATAAGGTTATATTGATCCTGCAACATAAGTCTATTTCTACAGATAAAATAGTATCAAAATACAGTATAAGTATAAAGGTAATAAATCAGTTAAGTAATACAGAACCTCTTTAATCTAGATTTTAGAAACATTTATTTCTCTATAGGAGAATTTGTGTTTGGAGGATAATTAAATAGTTTCAGAAAAAGACCACTAAAATTAAATTCCTTTTAATGGGATTCCAGATTTCACAATGAAGGTTGGGGGGAATTGGAAAGTTACTTTGGTAGTATTGGGGATTGAACCCTAAATTTAAGACTTGAGCCATACCCCCAGCTCTAGAACCTTGTTTTTAAGTGAAGCTTTAGCATCTCTTTTCAAAAGGGCTATGCAAGGCAACACTGTTTTTCTTCTCCCCATTTCCATCCCCTTCTTTCTGCCCCTTCTTCTTCCCTCTTTCCTCCCCTTTAACCTCTCCCCCGTCATTCCCTCTCTTCATCTCTCCTTCCTTCCCTTTCCATAGGGTCTTGCTGTATACCCCAGGCTGGACTCAAACTTCTTGTCCTCCTGCCTCAGCCTCCAAAATGTTGAGATTATAGCCTTGCTTAGGCAATATCCATTCATTCATTCTATTATTATTATTATTATTATTATTATTATTATTATTATTATTATTATAGAGAGACACAGAGAGAGAGGGAGAGGCAGAGAAAGAGAATGGGCGCACCAGCAGCCTCTCAGCCACTGTGAATGAACTCCATATGCATCCGCCCCCTTGTGGGCAAGTGTGGCATTGCACCCTTGTGTCACTTTGCATCTGGCTAAACATGGGACCTGGAGATTGGAACTGGCATTGTTAGGCTTAGCAGGCAGGTGCCTTAACCGCTAAGCCATCTCTCCAGCCCCATTCTTTCCTTATTTTTCTAAAAATTATTATATTTGTGCTCACTTTGGCAGTACATATACTAAAATTGGAACGATAGTGAGAAGATTAGCATGGGCCCTGAGCAAGGATGACACACAAATTTGTGAAGCATTCTATATATATATATATTTTTTTTGGTTTTTCGAAGTAGGGTCTCACTCTGGCTCAGGCTGACCTGGAATTCACTATGTAGTCTCAGGGTGGCCTCAAACTCACGGCGATCCTCCTACCTCTGCCTCCCGAGTGCTGGGATTAAAGGCGTGCGCCACCACGCCCGGCAAGAGTGCTGCTTTCTTGGTGAACCTATTATCAGCACAAGGGTGAACACTCATTTCCTACCAAACAGAGATCTAGAGACATAGGATCCCAAGACCTCATCACTGAAGTAGACCTGGAAAAAAAAAAAACCAACATGGCTCAGGGAAATTCGCAGAAGAGGAGGCGGATTGTTAAGAGTCACAAGTTGGGACACTATGCACAGCGACATTGCCTCTTCTCCATAACTGATCAATAGCCCCATTATGAACCATCCACAGTCCACATGGGGATAACTGACATCCCCAACAAGAAGGGTCCCTTCGGAGGGGGGTGGACAGGGAGGAGGCTAAGGATGGTACCAACATGTGCTGTTTACATACTGAGTATGTACATAACTAATAAAGAGGAAAAAATATTTTATTTATTTATTTATTTGAGAGAGAGAGAATGGGCATGCCAGGGTCTCCAGCCACTGCAAACGAAATCCAGACACATGTGTCACCTTGTGCATTTGGCTTACATGGGCCCTGCCTGGGGAATGGAACTGAAGTCCTTTGGCTTTGCAGGCAAACACCTTAACCACTCAGCCATCTCTCCAGCCCTTTTTTTGTTTTTTAAATAAACATTTTGTTGACCATTTCATACATGTACATAATGTATTTTGATTATAATTGCCTCCCATTACTTTTCTTTATTCCCCTTCCCTTTTCATTGAACCCCTTCTTTCATGTAGTTCTTATCCTATTTTGATTTTTTTTTTATGCTTGACCATACTCATTTTCAACTGCATGTTACTTGATATCTTATTGTTTTATTCCATACATGATTTGTTAATGTTGCTTTCTATTTTGGGATTACTAAAATTCCAATGATAATGGACACTACTAAAAAGGAACAACCTACAAAATTAATTACAAATGTTTTATATCAAAGCATAGTAATTAGTATTTATATTAATAAATGTACCATTTAACTGATGGTAAGAAATTTAAACAGTTTTTTTAAAAAATATTATTTATTTATTTATTTGAGAGAGAGAAAGAAGGAGGGAGAGAGAGAGAGAATTGGCATGCCAGGGCCTCCAGCCACTGCAAACGAACTCCAGACACATGTGCCCCCTTGTGCATCTGGCTTACGTGGGTCCTGGAGAATTGAACCAGAGTCCTTTGGGTTTGCAGGCATATGCCTTAACCGCTAAGCCATCTCTCCAGCCCTAAACAAACAGTTTTTTATGTGGGTTTTCAGCTTTATAACAGCTACTGGGATGAATTAGTTTAGTTTCTATCTAATTCTAGTAGACAGTGTTTAAAAAAATTAAAGCTGGGCATGGTGGCACATGCCTTTAATCCCAGCACTTGGGAGACAGAGGTAGGAGGATCATTGTGAGTTCAAGACCACCCTGAGACTACAGAGTGAATTCCAGGTCAGCCTGGACCAGAGTGAAACCCTACCTTGAAAAACCAAAAAAAAAAAAAAAAAAAAAAAAAGGCTGGAGAGATGGCTTATTGGTTAAGGTGCCTGCCTCCTAAGCTAAGACCACTGGTTCCAATCTCCAGGTCCCACATTTAGCCAGATGCAAAGTGACACAAGGGTGCAATGCCACACTTGACCACAAGGGAGCACACACATCTGGATTTTGTTTGCAGCAGCTAAGAGGCTGCTGGTGCACCCACCTCTGTCTCCCTCTCCCTCACTCTCTGTCTCTCTCCCCAAAAAAATAAATAAATAAAATAAAAATAAAAAAAATTAAGCAGTACAAGTAAAGAAAAATCAGATGTATGAAAATGTAGGTTAAAAGGGGATTTTATAATTGCATTAATTTCTTACATAAACAAAAAATGGAACATTTTACAACATAAAATTTCCTAATAAGTAGCATAAAACATCTAATAATGTCTTGATTTTATGTTTGACCTTTACTGTGCCATCCAAATAGAGACCATCTTTGCTGGAGGACCTGTTTTTCTCAAGGCTCCTCATATCATTCTGCCTGAGTAACTGTTTTAATTTTTTTTTTATGTGATTTATTAACTTTTTCAAGTTTCATTAAGCTTAGAACAAGTTACAGTAAGTTTTAATTAAGCTTTATGAAAACATTTCAACATTATATTGTAGCCATTTTGAGGGACTGTAATGACCTCAGTTGTCCTTCAGGCTCATAAAATGGCATCACTGTTGCCAGCTGTTTCTAAATTTCTGCAGAAACACATTCAGATAGATTAGTTGGCTGGCTTGAGTTACTTTTTGTCTCATGGTCCTGACTAGTTTTCTCTCTTATGGTTGTGAACTGTCTGACCCTTGTCAGAGGTTCACTTGAGACTTAGGCAGTTTTCCAAAGTTTTTTTTTTTTTTTTTTTAATCTAATTGAGTGTCTCTATATTTGCAAGTTTTCCAATTCTACTTTGCCTTGGGTCAAGAGTGTGGCTGTTTGAGAGAGACTGAATTGGCAGAGGAGAGAACTGGGTATAAAGCAGGCAGGCACCTGAATGGGAACTGAGTTTATAAATGGTCAGAGTTTTTGAAAATATTTTATTTTTTATTTTTTAATTTTTCTAGATAGGGTCTCACTATAGCCCAGGCTGACCTGGAATTTAGTCTCAGGGTGGCCTTGAACTCACAGTGATCCTCCTATACCTCTGCTTTCCAAGTGTTGGGATGAAAGGCATGTGCCACCATGCCTGGCAGATTCTTTTTTTAAACTGATCAGTTCTTCAGAAACATTGTCATACTTGTTGACTTTTGTCTTTATAACTACAGGGAAAAATGAGAACTTTACTTCATAATACTTTTCATCATTCTTTCAACTGTATAGGAATTTTTTATTATTTTTATTTTGGTTTTTCGAGGTAGGGTCTCACTCTAGTTCAGGCTGACCTGGAATTCACTATGTAGCCTCAGGGTGGCCTCAAACTCACAGCGATCCTCCTACAGCTGCTTCCCGAGTACTGGGATTAAAGGCGTGTGCCACCACCCCCGACTTGTATAGGAAAAATTTAAAAAGTTTAAATTAAATTATATCTTTGAAGGCTCCATACAAGACATTGTTAAGAAACTAGGTGAGATAGAAGAATGTTTTAGCCTTGTGTATCAAATTAGAAAGTGGGTACCATTGAGTTGGATGTGGTCATTACCAGATCTCAGGTATTTGGAAGCTGAGACAGGAGGATTGTAAGCTAATGGTCTCCTTGTGCTATATATCAAATTCAAGGCCAGTCTGGATAACTTCTGAGACCTTGATTCAGAATAAAAAATAAAAAAGGATAATGTTTTAACTTGATAAGATGTTGGCCTAGCATACATGAGGTCCTGGGTTCAATTCCCACTAGTGCAAAAAGAAAAAATAAAGGGAGAAAGGGAACAAGAAACATGGGAAGGAGGAGGAAGGGCAGAAGAATGGGTGAGCTGGGTATGGTGGCTCACACCTTTAATCCCAACACTTGGGAGGCTAATGTAGGAGGCTGGGCTACATAGTTCCAGCTTAGCCTGGGCTGGAGTGAGAGACTGCCAGAGAAAGAGAAGGGGAGCAAGGGAGAGAGAAACTGGCTACTAGCCATTTTGTACAGTACTTGTCAAATTAACCACTAGATAGATAGAAATTTGTAAAGCTCTTAATTTTATTTTAAACATTTTTAAAATATTTTATTTATTTATTTGAGAGAGAGAAAGAGGTAGAGAGAGAGAAAGAGAGAATGGGTGCACCAGGGCCTCCAGCCACTGCAAACGAACTCCAAATGCATGTGCCCCCTTGTGCAGCTGGCTTATGTGGGTCCTGGAGAGTTGAACCAGGATCCTTTGGCTTTACAGGCAAACGCCTTATCCGCTAAGTCATCTCTCCAGCCCCTTAATTTTATTTTAAACATTATTCTGTAGAATACTAATATGATACCCTTCCTTGGCTCATGGGGTAGAGAGGTACTCAGAGTATCACTTACATGTTTATTTCCTTTAAAAGTGATCACTTCATTCTCTGATTTTTTTAAAATTTAATTTATTTATTTGCAAGCAGAGAGAGAGAGAGATAGAAGAGAGGCAGACAGAGAGAATGGGCACGCCAGGGCCTCCAGCCACTGCAAATGAAGTCCAGATGCATGTGCCCCTTGTGCCTCTGGCTTATGTGGGTCCTGGAGAATCGAACCGGGATCCTTTGGCTTCATAGGCAAATGCCTTAACCGCTGAGCCATCTCTCCAGCCCCTCATTCTCTGTTTTTACTGAAGGCTGCTCTTGGAGCTGGCTTCTCTGACAAGACTCCTGCTCACACTGTCACCATGGCTTGTATCTCTTCGAACCAAGCTATGACCACAGGTATGTAGAAATGAAAACCTCTCTTGCCTTTTATATGATTTAAAAAATAAAGTAATCTTTACAGAAATTAATGATACCACAGATCTCTTCATTTGTGTTTTTATAAAAATAATATCACTTTCAAAATTTTGGGATTCTGTCAATTTATATTCTTTTTCTTGCTCTGTAGGCACTGATGCAACTCCTCCATCAGTACTGGGCTGGCTGTAGCAGGGACTGTCAGTCGGAAGAGCTTGTCTTTGGGAGAATGTTTAGTTTAACCTGCTGGGTTTAAGCCTCAATGATTCTGATAGGACATTTTCCCATGAAGATAGGGTCCTGCTGTCTCTACCTCCAATATAGTTGTCAATCCCTATTTTAGATAGCCAAGTATTCTCTTCACTTTACCCCCATGTCCTTGGCATTCTGTATATTATTTCAACTTCTAACAAGCTTCAGTAAAATTGTGGGACATGGTATAGCATCAGACCTTAGTGTCAAAAGATGGGAAACTTGAAAGGCTTAGTACTCATACTGTTTTAATAATATCAAGGCCAGATTGGGAGGTCAGAGAATGATACCAGAGGCAGTTATTAACAGTTCCTCTACTTTCTGAAGCATGTAACTAGCTCCCAGATAGAGCAACAGAATACTTGCCAGTGGCCATAAAGAGGAAATCCTGCTTCCTTAGATTTCAGAAGCCAGAAATTAACATTTTCTCTAGAGGAAGGGAGGAGGAAAGAAAACCTTTCTGAAAACTGAAGCTGGGAGCACATAAAATATATAAAATATTCAGGTTTAGAATATTGTTGGAGTTGATCTAGATAGAAGTTGATGTCCCTGTGGTCATGAATGAAACCTGTTTTTTTAAGCTATGTTGAATGTATTTTCAGACAATAAAAAAAATTATCTTATACCTGCCCACTATGTGCAAAACTCTGGGTTCAGTTCCCAGTACCACAATAATAATATTCTCACTGAAAATATAATAAGCTGTATAATATATGAAACAGGTGATAATGTTAGACAGCTTTTTAATCAAGAAGCTTAAATTGGCAGTAGTTCGTTATTTCTTGCAAAGATGTTCATGTACATGTACCTTGTGCCCTGTAGCTGTTGGCCTGATTGCTTCTGACCAGTGTGATGTGGTTGTGGCTGGTGGTGTTGAGTTAATGTCTGATGTTCCCATTCGTCATTCGAGGCAAATGAGGAAAATGATGCTTGATCTCAATAAAGCCAAGACTCTGGGTCAGCGACTATCTTTACTCTCTAAATTCAGATTGAATTTTCTGTCACCTGAGGTAAGGCTTATGAACTTCATATAAATAAAAACCTGGGCTTCCAGAATTTCCCCAGGCATAGATTATAATAACACAGTGAACTCAGGCATGTTCCAATAATTGTATACTCTCCCATGAAGGATAATTATTTGGGCTAGATGGAGGAAAAGGGATAATTATAAAAATTGAATTGTGACCCTCTCTAGAGATACTTTCCTACCAAAATAGCTTCACCAAAATAGCTTCCCTTGTCTCTATCTTGATTGATAGATAATAACAGGCTTTCTTTTCTGTTTCCTTTTTTGTTTTTTTAAATATATTTTATTTTTATTTATTTGTTTACTAGAGAGAGAGAGAGAATGGGCGCACCGGGACCACTAGCAATGAACTCTAGACACATGTGCCACCATGTGCATCTGGCTTATGTGGGTCCTGAGGAATTGAGCATGGGTCCTTAGGCTTCACAGGCAAGCACCTTAACCACTAAGCCATCTCTCCAGCCCCCTTTTTTTTTTTTTTTAAGCCAGGGTTTTCCTGTATAGCTTAGGCTGGCCTTGAACTCATAATCTTCCTGTCTCAGCACCCTGAGCAAGGATTATAGGCTTGTACAACCACTTCCAGTTGATAAATAGATAGTATCTCTTTTAAATAATACCAAGCAATTTTGTGTATAATAGAATACCTCTTTTTTTTTTTTTTTTTTTTGGAGGGGGTTTTTTGAGGTAGGGTGTCACTGTAGCACAGGCTGACCTGGAATTCACTCTGTATTCTCAGGTGGCCTCGAACTCATGATGATCCTCCTATAGAATACCTCTTAACAGTGCACCTGTTCCTCATCTCCTTTCCTAGCTCCCTGCGGTGGCTGAGTTCTCCACCAGTGAGACCATGGGCCATTCTGCAGACCGACTGGCTGCTGCCTTTGCTGTTTCTCGACTGGAACAGGATGAATATGCACTGCGCTCTCATAATCTGGCCAAGAAGGCACAGGAGGAAGGACTACTTTCTGATGTTGTGCCCTTCAAAGTACCAGGTAAATAGGGTTACTTATTAGGGAGTTTTGAATTGCTTCAGTTGTTCCTTAAAAATTCATGGATTTGTTTGTTGTTCCTTTTTTTTAAGTATAATGATTCTGTTTTCAAAATACCCTGTATTCTTAAATCTGGGCTTAAGTTTAGATTTATGTTGTAACACAATCTAAAGGTTTTGTTTTTATGTTTTTTGAAATAGGGTCTCATGTAGCCTCGAAGCTGCTATATACTTGAAGTTGTCCTTGAACTCCTGATCTTTCTGCCTTCCCCTTCAAATGCTGAAATTACAGCCATGTGTTACTAAGTTTGGCTTTTTAAAAAATATATTTTATTTATTATGCTGGGCGTGGTGGCGCACTCCTTTAATCCCAGCACTTGGGAGGCAGAGGTAGGAGGATCGTCGAGAGTTCGAGGCCACCCTGAGACTACATAGTTAATTCCAGGTCAGCCTGGACCAGAGTGAGACTCTACCTCGCAAAACAAAAAAAAATATATATTTTTTATTTATTTATTTGAGAGAGAAAAAGAGGCAGAGAGGGAGAGAATGGGTGTGCCAGGGCCATCAGCCACTGCTAACGAACTCCAGATGCATGCACCCCCTTGTGCATCTGGCTTACGTGGGTCCTGGAGAGTCAAACCGGGATCCTTTGGCTTTACCAGCAAATGCCTTAACCACTAAGCCATCTCTCCAGCCCCTAAGTCTGGCTTTTTAAAGGTTATTATGAGAGCCACCTTTTATATTTTATATAAATTTTATATTTTATATTCTGGTTCTTTTGTACATGGCATTATTTGTTTTTTGTTATAAAGTCTTTCTAGTTAGCCCAGGCTGGCATGTTACTCACACTAATCCTTTACCTCAGCCTCCTGAATTCTGGAATTACAGATGTGTGACACCATGCTTGGCCCATGCCTGTTTAAATTCCTGAGTCATGACTTCTGTGTAGAACAACTAATGAAATGAATGTCTCAAAAGAATCGGATGGTGTTTTTTGGGTTGGTTGGTTTTGGTTTATATACACACACACACACATACACATATGGTTTTTTTTGTTGTTTTGCTTTTTTTTTTTTTTTTTTTTTTTTTTTTTTTTTTTTGGTTTGTCAAGGTAGGGTCTCACTCTGGTCCAGGCTGACCTGGAATTCACTATGTAGTCTCAGGGTAGCCTTGAACTCATGGTGATCCTCCTACCTCTGCCTCCCTAGTGCTGGGATTAAAGGTGTGTGCCACCATGCCCGGTTTATTTATATGTATGTATGTATGTATGTATGTATGTATGTATGTATGTATGTGTGTGTGTGTGTGTATATATATATATATATATATATATATTTTTTTTTTTTTTTTCTTTTTGGTTTTTCGAGGTAGGGTTTCACTCTAGCCCAGGCTGACCTGGAATTCACTCTGTAGTCTCAGGGTGGCCTCAAACTCATGGTGATCCTCCTACCTCTGCCTCCCGAGTGCTGGGATTAAAGGCATGCACCACCACACCCAATTTATATATTTTTTTAAATTTTCTTTGTTTTATTTATTTAAGAGAACGAGAGAGAAAGAAGCAAAGAGAGAGAGAGGAAGAGAATGGGCATGCCAGGGCCTCCGGCCACTGCAAAGGCACTCCAGACCCATGCACTACCTTGTGCATCTGGCTTACGTGGGTCCTGGGGAATTTAACGAAGGTCCTTTGGCTTTGCAGACAAGTGCTTTAACCACTAAGCCATCTCTCCAGCCCTAGTTTTGTATTTTTGAGAGAGGGTCTTGACATGTAGCCCTAGCTGACCTATTACTCAGGATGTGTGTGGTCTTTTTGCCTCAGCTTCCCAAGTGCTAGATATGCCCATCATATTGTCTTATTTATTAAACCATTTATATGACTTCCCATAATGTCTTTTTAAAAAAAATTTAATTAATTAATTTGTATGAGAGTGAGAAAGAGGCAGATAAGAGACAGGTAGAGAGAGAATGGGCACACCAGGGCCTCTAGCCACTACAGATAAATTCCAGACACATGTGCCACCTTTACATCTGGCTTTACGTGGGTATTGGGGAATTGAACTTGGGTTGTTAGGCTTTGTAGACAAGTGCCTTAACTACTGAGCCATCTCTCCAGCCCCCCATATGACTTAAGAGTTTTGTTTAAAATTTGATCATGAACTACATGTAGTGGCACATGCCTGTAATCCTGAATTCAGGAGGCTGAGATAGGAGGATCTAAGTTTGAGGCCAGACTGAACTATAAATGAATAGAACTCAGTCATACCTTGATAACTATAAAAGGCTTTCTTTTGGGGTTGAGGATAAAGCTAATTGATAGAGTCTAGAACATTCAAGACCTTATCTTTGATACCCAGCACTGGGGAAAAAAAAAAAAGGCTTTCTTTTTAGTCAATAGGTAAGATTTACATGTTCTTTGTTCTTATATTTTGTAAAGCACATTTCTCTGGAGAATATATGTACCACAGTTTCTTAGAGCTAAAACATTTATGTTTTTCTAGGAAAGGATACAGTTAGCAAAGATAATGGAATCCGTCCTTCTTCTCTGGAGCAAATGGCCAAACTAAAACCTGCGTTCATCAAGCCCCATGGCACAGTAACAGCTGCAAATTCTTCTTTCCTGGTAACTATCAATGCTGTTTGTGTTTTGTAATGACTTATATTTCTGAACTCTCAATAGAAAAACCTAAAACATTTATTTATGTATATTATGGTTACAGGCCCAAGTTTATAGCTTATTTATTTATTTTTAAGTCTGAGGCTTTTATAACTCATACACAATTGTTTGTCTTCTGGTTTGTTGAAGCAGTATGTCAGACAACACTTGCCACAGTAATGTCTGTCAAAGTGGCTGGCCATAAAAACCCCAGCCCCACACTCATCAGAAGGACACTTTCGACAAAGGTGACTAATTTTACCATTTTCATCCACCTTATAATATTTCAGGACAGCCAACCTAACCTTCTATCGCTTGTGCTTATTTTTCTTGGGAGTGGTGTAAGACTTCTTTTCCTTTTCTTAGCACCACCACAAAGTCTCAGCACAAGATGAAGGGTGGACTCCTTTTGAATATTGTAGTTAGACAAAGTATGCCCATTCCCTCCCGTTGCTTACCAGCAAAGATCAGCCTCTGCTGGTCAGGAGGAATTCCTTCCTCATCCTGGATCTTGGCCTTTACATTTTCTATACTGTCTGAGGGTTCAGCCTCGAGTGTGGTAGTCTTCCCCATAAGTGTTTTCACGAAAATCTGCATCTTGGCGGTGGCTGCACTGCAGATGGCAGATCGGAAAGTTATAGCTTTTTTATTTATTTTATTTTATTTTATTTTTAAAATTTTTTATTGACAACTTTTATACTTACAGACAATAAACCATGATATTCCCTCCTCTCCCCCCCATTCCCCTTCAGAACTCCATTTTCCGTCATATTCCCTCCCTCTCTCCACTAGTCTCTCTTTTAATTTGATGTCATCATCTTTTTCTCCTATTATGAGGGTCTTGCGAAGGTATTGCTAGGCACTACAAGGTCATGGATATCGAGGCCAATTTCTGTCTGGATAGTTGCATTGTAAGGAGTCGTACCCTTCCTTTGGCTCTTACATTCTTTCCGCCCCCTCTTCCATAAAGGACCCTGAGCCTTGGAGGGTGTGACAGAGATGTTTCAGTGCTGGACACTCCTCTGTCCCTTCTTCTCAGCACTATGTTGCCTTTTGGGTCATCCCATTGGTCATCACCATCTGAAGAGAAGCCTCTCTAACCAGAAGTGAGAGTAGCATTAATATGTGAATATGAACATTAAGTGTAGTGCTTTCAGGGCAGTTTGGTGGGAATAATATATACATTTAGCCAGACAAGAGCAGGCCTAAGGCTCATGACCTCCCCTTTTGATTAGTTTTTTCAGTACCAGGCATGTATTCCCTCCTATAGAGAGGGCCTTCAGTCCAACTAGGGAGCAGTTGGTTTCCCCAAGAACAGACCTGCCACTGTTGCACCTGTTTGGTCATTGGGCCTGTCTGGCCAAACTTGAATTTTCCAATGTCTACTGTTTTCACTGCTGATGACTTCTGTCTCCCATACGGCTGCATGCAGTGCAGCTTTTTCCAGCTTTCAGTTGGCTGGTCTACAGGGAGAATGTTTTCTGCTCAGCACCAGCCTGCTTTCTCAGTGACCTTGTCTCTCAGGCAAGAGATGTCTTCAGCAATAGGGTCTTACCATCTGTTTCTCAAGGGAAACCAAGGGCCTTGGCAATAGCCTTTAATAGCTACAGGGACCTCCTTAGCCAACAACTCACTGGAAGGTATCCCATCCCAAGCACTGAAAATTTTGTAGAAACAATCTATAGCTTCTGGATGTGCCATTAATTCAAAAAAGGCTGGAGAAATGACTCAGCAGTTAAGGCACTGGCTAGCTTATTTATTTTAAAAAATGTTACAAGTAGAATCAGTAAAAGTAAAATCAAGGCCAAGTGTGTTGCCTCATACCTTTAGTCGCAGCACTCAAGAAGCTGAGGTGGTGGGATCACTCTGAGTTTGAGGCCATTTTGGGCTACTGAGTGAGTTTCAGGTCAGCCTGGGCTAGAGTTATACCTTGCTTTAAATACAAATAAACAAAATACATAAATAAATGATTCAAAAATCCTCAGGTGAGCTGGGCATGGTGATGCACACCTTTAATCCCAGCACTTGGGAGGCAGAGGTAGGAGGATCACCTTGAGTTCAAAGCCATCCTGGGACTTAAGAGTGAATTCCAGGTCAGCCTGGGCTAGAGTGAGACCCTACCTCGAAAAAAAAATTCTCAGGTGAGTCAGTGTCTATATAATAGATGCAGACTCATTGTTAAAAAAAAATAGGGCTGGGAAGATGGCTCAGCAGTTAAAACTACTTGTAAAGTCTGGCAGCCTGGGTTCAATTTCCTAATACCCATGTAAAGCCAGATACACAAAGTGGTACATGCACCTGGAGTTTGTTTGCAACATCAAGAGGCCATTTGGAGTGTCCTTTTCTCTCTCTCTCAAATAAATAAATAAATAAATAAATAAATAAATAAATAAATAAATAAATAAATAAGACAAGCTAATTAATAAAAGGGAAATAAAATCAAACTGAGTATGGTGACACATGCCCATAATTTCAGCACATAAATGTCAGAGGCAGGAGGACCAAGAGTTTGAGGCCAGACTAGGCTACATAGCAAGACCTTGTGTCAACAAACTAATTAATAAATAATATTTGTGTTTTGTGACAATTTCCTTATGTAGCTCAGGCTTACTTCAACCTTATGATCCTTCTGCCTCAGCCTTCTAAGTGCTAGTATTATAGGCTTGTACCACTACACCAAGCCTAAAATTATAGTTTCACGGCTGACATGTCACCTATTTCAGTGACCATGCTGATACAAAAGCTCTTTTTTTAAAAAAAATTTTTTTTGTTTATTTTTATTAATTAATTTATTTATTTACTTGAGAGCAACAAACAAGAGAGAGCGAGGGCACACTGGGGCCTCTAGCCACTGCAAACGAACTCCAGATGCCTGCGCCACCTTGTGCATCTGGCTTACATGGGTCCTAGGGAATTGAGCCTCGAACTGGGGTCCTTAGGCTTCACAGGCAAGCGCTGAACTGCTAAGCCATCTCTCCAGCCCCAAAAGCTCTTTTTTTTCATGCACTTAGCTAGTCATAAAATGTTCTTAATGTAATGGCCGTAACCCATTTATTATATATAGTCATCTGTGTTTGCAGATTTAATGGGCACGCTGTTAGTGGCTATATACTTTTTTCAGGCTTGATAAGAAAGTATCATAGAATGTGATAGAACTTATTTTGATTTTACATACTAGATAGAGTAATTCCCTTTACTTTTTGTATTTTATTTATGAATTATGGAAGAAGTTCTTTCTTTCTTTCTTTTTTTTCTTTTTGGTTTTTCGAGATAGGGTCTCACGCTAGCCCAGGCTGACCTGGAATTTACTGTGTAGTCTCAGGGTGGCCTTGAACTCATAGTGATCCTTCTACATCGGCCTCCTGAGTGCTGGGATTGAAGGTGTGTATCACCATGCCCAGTCCAGTTCTTTTTTTTTTAAATTAATTATTTATTTATTTGCACACAGAGAGAGACAAAGAGGAGAAAGAAGGAAAATGGGCATGCCAGGGCCTCCTGCCACTGCAAACGAACTCCCCATGTATGTGCTACTTTGTGTATCTGGCTTTATAAGGGCCCTGGGGAATCAAACCCAGGGTGTTAGACTTTGCAGCCAGTCAACCACTGAGCCATCTCTCCAGCCCCAGAGATTCTTTTTTTTTTTTTTTTTGAAGTTATAGTAAAGGGCTTTCGTGTGTGTGTGTGTGTGTGTGTGTGTGTGTGTGTGTGTTTTAAACCAGTGGTCCAGTGGTACCTCTTTATCTCACAACTTCTTGATTGTCATTTGAGATAAAAATGTATAACAACGTGCTATAAAGCTGTGGTTCTGCTGTTCTCATTTACCCACTTGTTTCTTTTAGCATCTTCTCTATAGAATAAAGTTGCCTAGAAGCCATGATCAGGAAGCAACTGAGAACTAGCATAGAGAATTTAAAAAACAGGGCTGGGGAGATGGCTCAGTGGTTAAAGGTGCTTGCTTGCAAAGCCTGCCGGCCTGAGTTGTTTCCCAGTATCCATGTAAAACCAGATGCACAAAATGAAGTATGCATCTGGAGTTCATTTGTAGTGTCAAGAAGCCCTACCATGTCCTTTCTCTCTTTGCAAACAAACAAATGAATGAATAAATAGACAAATGTATTTTAAAATGAGAAAAGAAAATGTAAAAATAAAGAAGTTAAATAAATGTGCCTGGAGAGATGGCTTAGTGGTTAAGGCACTTCCCTTGAAGCCTAAGGACCCAGGTTCAATTCCCCAGTATCCATTAAGCCAGATGCACAGGGAGGCACATGTGACTGGAGTTCATTTGCAGTGGCTAGAGGCCTTGGCACACTCATTTTCTCTCCCTCTCTGTCTGCCTCTGTTTCTCTGTCTCTCTCTCTCTCAAATAAATAAAGTATTTTTTAAAATTACTTAAATAAATGTCAGATTATTTTAATTCATGTTTTTTTTCCCTTTTTTGTGCCAGAAGCAAAAACCTTTGACTTGTTTATTATGGGTACTTGTTTCTGAAGTTACCTCTTCTTTTTATGCATTTTGATAATTATACTTTTTGAACAGTCTACTACTATTGTCATTCAAAAATGTCTCAATATGTATGTTTAAATTGTGATATAAAGGTGGATGGGTACAGTAAAATAAGTTTGTGATAGAAATATAATCAGTCAGTCAACTCAGGTGCAGGATTTAGAAGATTGTTACAGGGAAACCTCCAGGCAGGGTAGAGAATTAATTAAATATTAGCTAAATTAAGTCATTAACATCATTGTTCTGGTTAACATTTCAGACTGATGGAGCTTCTGCAATGTTGATTATGGCAGAGGACAAAGCTCTGGCCATGGGCTATAAGCCAAAGGCATATTTGAGGTAAAGTCAATATTCTTGTGAACTGCTTCTGATTTCTTTATTCTGTTACTGGAGCTAACCCCTCTGTTTTTCATCTAGGGATTTTATATATGTGTCCCAGGACCCAAAAGATCAGCTCTTACTTGGGTAGGTAGCAACGTATATTCCTCAACTTTAATGAGAAGTATTTAAGTACTTAAATTTTTCACATAGATTGGTAAGTATTGTAAGCTCTGAATTCATAATTGGTTTATGTGGTATTTAAAAAATAATCTTGGGGCTGGAGACATGGCTCAGCTATTGAAGGTGCTTGCTTGCAAAGCCTGTGTCCTGGGTTCAATTCCCCAACACCCACATAAAGCCAGATGCAAGGAGTGGTGCAAGCATCCAGTGTTCTTTGCAGAAACCAGTGGAAAAGTCTGACATGTCCATGCATACATAAATAAAATATTCAAAATAATAAGTAAATTTTTAAAATAATCCTTTTCTTTTTTTGGTCTATCATTTTACAGGTCTGGATTATTTTCCATTTTTCCCCTATACTTTTTTTAAAAATTTTATTTTTATATATTTATTTGAGAGAGAGAAAGAGGCAGAGGGCATGCCAGAACCTTCAGCCACTGCAAACAAACTCCAGATGTGTGTGTCTCCTTGTGCATTTGGCTTATGTGGGTCCTGTGGGGAATCAAACCTGAGTTCTTTGGCTTTGCAGGCAAGCACCTTAACTGTGAAGCCACCTCTGCAGCCCATTTTTCCCCTATAAATTCTTTACTCATAATTGTTATATGTAATTTTATAATAAATGCCATAAGCATCTTTTTCTTGTTGCTATACAATCTGCTATGTAATCATCTTTCTTTTTTGTAATGTTGAACTCAAGGCATCACTTATGATAGACAAGTGCTCTATCACTGAGGGATCTCCCTAGCTACAGTCTTTTTCATAGCCTTTCATAAGTCTCCTCCCTCATTACTTGCTTCCATCATGACCTTGAGACTAGCCAAGCCTTCTCCCATGCCTTGCCATTTTGAATTATGTCCTTTTTATATCATTACCTTAAGCTTATCTTTTATTTATTTAACTCTGTAATATAAACTTAATGAGGAAAGAGGCTATGTCTATTCATATCCTCAACACATTAGTATTTGTACAGTAGAATCAATAAATATAAAATTCATTCTTGGGAATATGAAGAAATGCATAGATTAAAAATTAAAGTTTGAAGGGCTGGGGAGATGGCATAGTGGTTAAGGTGCTTGCCTGCAAAACCTAAGAATTCATGTTCAAATCTCCAGGTCCCATGTAGCCAGACACACGTGCAATGTCGCACGAGGAGGCACAAGCATCTGGAGTTTGTTCATAGCAGGCTTAAGGTCCTAGCTCATCAATTCTCTCTCTCTCTATATATATATCTCTCAATAAAAATAATTTTTTAAAAATTCAAGTTTTAAGATACTACCTTTTGTTTTCCATTTCAGACCAACATATGCTACTCCAAAAGTTCTAGAAAAGGCAGGATTAACCATGAGTGATATTGATGCTTTTGAATTTCATGAAGCTTTCTCAGTAAGTCATTTACAAGACGTATTTGAGTCATTAAATTGCTCCATGTTTATGGGAAATGAGGTTTTATATTTTAAGTACTGAACTTCATTGTGGGAAGGGCTCATGAATTAGAGAATCAAGAACCACACATACAGTGTTGAAAACACCTTTGGAGGCTATTTCCCAGAGGCACATAGTAAGTACTAAGTTGTTTCTTTAGGAGATTTTTAACTGAAAGCTGATAAAAAGATTTGCCTAACCTTAGTTTCATAAATCTGTGCCTAACACAAAGCCTAGAGGAGCAGTAATAACAAGTCTTCCATGTGTTATTTTCCCTTCTAGGGTCAGATTTTGGCCAACTTTAAAGCTATGGATTCTGACTGGTTTGCACAAAACTACATGGGTAGGAAAACTAAGGTAATTTTCTGTTTAAAAAAGTTTGAATTTCCAAAGTACATTAATATCTTGAGTTTTTGTTATCTGTAATAAGGATATAAAGGGGGCTGGGCGTGGTGGTATACACCTTTAATCCCAGTGCTTGGAGGCAGAGGTAGAAGGATTGCTGTCAGTTCAAGGCCAACCTGAAACTACATAGTGAATTCCAGGCTAGCCTGGGCTAGAGCAAGACCCTACCTGGAAAATAAAAATAAAAAAGAATACGAAGTGGGAAGCTTATTCTTTTTTTGGTGCTGAGGACCAAACTCAGGGCCTTGTGCTTGCTTCCCAGTTGCTCTACCACTGAGCCAAGTCCTTTGTCCCCAGTGAAGCTTATTTTTATGAAGAGTCTAACTTTTTTTGGGCGGGGGGGGGGCGGGGAGAGACAGAGAGAGAGGGAGAGGAAGACAGAGATGGGCTGCCAGCAGCCTCTCAGCTGCTGTGAACAAAATCCAGATGTGTTCGCCCCCTTGTGATCAAGTGCGGCATTGCACCCTTGCGTCACTTTGCATCTGGCTAAACGTGGGACCTGGAGATTGGAAACGCTGGAGATTGGAACCAGCGTTCTTAGGCTTAGGAGGCAGGCGCCTTAACTGCTAAGCCATCTCTCCAGCCCAAGATTCTAACATTTTATTAAATTAATGAATCTTATAATTCAATAAGCATATATTTCTTAGTTTAGAAATAATATCTGGATTTTTTTTTACCAGAAATAGTAAAATTTTATGTTGTCTTGTTCTTCCCATTCAGATATTAGATGAAAAATAAATGAACCCTTTTCTTTATTACTGAAGTAGGCTTGCTTTCTTTTGTAGTGTACTTCCTTATAGCATGTCTCACATTACTTCCCTCCCTCTCTGTCTGTAACTTCATATTAAAAAGAGCCTGACTTGATTCGTGTGTTAAGTAAAATTGCCTTTATGTGAGTATTTATTTTTGCGGGTACCAGGTTGGATCACCTCCTCTGGAGAAATTTAATATGTGGGGTGGATCGCTGTCTCTGGGACACCCTTTTGGAGCCACTGGCTGCCGGTTGGTCATGGCAGCTGCCAACAGATTGCGGAAGGATGGAGGCCAGTATGGGTTAGTGGCTGCCTGTGCAGCTGGAGGGCAGGTACGTAACAGTAATATCACAGGGGCTTTTAATATCCCATTAATATTTGATTTGATTTAGTTTAGTTTGAAGTATTTATAAAGCAGTATTTCTGATGACAAGAGAAATAAAAGCAGTTTACTTTTGGGAAGTGGAGGGAGCATTGACTTTAATTCTGACCTAATATATTGAAAGGAAGATAGTATTTAAATCCAAACTATTTTTTTCTTCTTTTTTTAAAGATTTTATTTTTATATGTTTATTAGAGACAGAGAGGGAGAGAGAGAGTGAGTGAGAATGGGCACATTAGGGTCTCTAGCCACTGCAAACGAACTCCAGATGCATGTGCTACCATGTGCATCTGGCTTATGTGGGACCTGGAGATTCAAACCTGGGTCCTTAGGCCTCACAGGCAAGTGCCTTAACCATTAAACCATCTCTCCAGCCCTATTGTTTTTTCTTGTAAGGTAATATTTAGCAAGGTGTTGTAGCCATGCCTTTAGTCTAAGCACTCATGAGGCTGAGGGAGGATGGATCACCTTGAGTTCAAGACCAGCCTTGGGTCACAGAGTGAGTTCCAGGTCAACCTAGGCTAGAGTGAGATCCTGCCTCAAAAAGCAAACAACAACAAAAATATAATTGCTTACATTTCTTATTTATAAAATTAAATGAATTCAATATGGGAAATAAAGTATAATGGAAAATTAAAATCACTTAAAATTCCTTTTCTAGACACTAGCATTATAAACATCTCATTATAATTCCTAGTTTTAAAATTTTTATTTATTTATCCTTCTACCTCAGCCTCCTCAGTGGTAGGATTGGCAGGATTAAAGGCATGCACAGCTGTTTTTTTACTTTTATTTTTTCAAATGTTTTATTTTTATTTGTTTGAGAGAGAGAGAGGCAGATAAGCAGAGACCCAACATGCTAACTTCTGTAACATTTCACTGGAACTAAAATCCAACAGTAAGACTGACTATAGTCTTATTTTTTTTTTAATCCTGATATGAACAAGTTTGTTTTCCTGCATATTGCATTTTCTATTACTGATAGGATGAATAAGCTATTTAAGAACATAAAATCTTTATTGCCATACCACCCTGAATGTGCTCTATCTCCTTAAAAAGTCTTTATATATGGCTCTTCTTTGGAGACCTTGAAGAAATAAGGGATCAGTTATTTATAAGTTGAAACATTTTTGTTTAAGGATGAGAAACTTTTTGGTGGTGTTGCAGATTGAACACATTAGACAATTGCCTGCTACTGATTTGTTCTCCCAACCCAGCAACATTTTTAATCTGTGTAATTCCTGGGTATTTGGGGTTAGAGTCCTGCCTGATACCTGTGCCTGGTCCTGAGGGAGATAACTCATATGTAGCACTGTACACAGAGCATGTAGTTCACAAAGGGCACTATCCTTTGATCTGAGTGTAATATTTTTTGTGTAGCACATAGAATGTCCTAAGACAGAGTACTGGAAAAGGAACATTCTTTCTTCTTACCCTGTGGTCCCTCAGTTCATTTTCTTAGCTGGAGAATAGCAAAAGACAGAGCCCAGGCTTTGAAGTCATCTAAACCTGATTTCAAACTCTGGCCTTGTTACTTAGTAAAAGAAAAAAAAAAAAGTTCAGGCAGAGCTGTTGTCAAACTTTAAAATCCTGTGCTTTTACCACTGTTCTCTTCTGCCTCCATGCTGGCTGAATTCATCTTCTTTCATTGTTCTTTCTAAAAACATTTTATTCAGGCTGGAGAAATGGCTTAGCGGTTAAGGGTGTTTGCGAAGCCAACGGATCCCCATTAGATTCTCCAGGACCCACATAAACCAGATGCACAAGGGGCACATGCATCTGGAGTTCATTTGCAGTGTCTAGAGGCCCTGGCGTGCCCATTCTTTCTCTGCCTGCCTCTCTTCTCTCTCTGCTTGCAAATAAATAAATAAATAAATTTAAATGTATTCATTTATTCATTCGTTATTTATTTATTTATTTATTTATTTATTTATTTATTTATTTATTTATTTATTTTGAGGTAGGGTCTTGCTCTAACTCAAGCTGACCAGGAATTTACTCTGTAGTCTCGGGCAGGCCTCTTGACTCACAGTGATCCTCTTTCCTCTGCCTCCCAAGTGCTGGGATTAAAGGCGTGTGCCAGCACACCTGGTCATTATTTATTTATTTAAAATGTATTTATTTGAGAGAGAGAGGGGGGCAGATGAGAATGTGAGCACCAGGAGCTCTTGCAAATGAACTCCAGATATATGTACCACTTTGACCATCTGGCTTTATGTGGGTACTAGGAATTGAACCCAACCCATAAGCATGCACAGAGTCATATAACTAGCTCTGCCTTTCATTGTTCTAAATGAACTTTCTTTTTCTTTTACAGGGCCATGCTATGATAGTGGAAGCTTATCCAAAATGATTGCTCAAGAGGAAGTGACCTGATTTCTGTGCAACACTCACACTGGGCAATGCCATTTCAATGCATTACCAAGTGTAGTTCCTATTCCTCTTAGGAAACCAACATTTGTGGCCTTCTGTTAAATATATTGCAGTTATGCCTTGGCAGTGTTCTGATCTTTTCAGTAATCACAGCTTATGTGCTTTTTCAGGGGTTTCTAAGTTACCAGGCTATCATATAGATATGTATAAGCAGTTGTTTTTGATCTCTTTTGTCATCGAAGACTAAATGAGTGGTTGCAGTTTACAAAGAGGTTAGCTGAGATTTGAAATCATCTCTGTAACATTTGCAATCTATACTTTTTCTTATCTGTGTTCTAAAGATAATTATTTTCTCTAAAATACAAACCAGTGTGCCTGAATTAGATAATTATGGCAAAATTACTTAAAATCTAAACATCACTGAAAGCTGAAATGTTAGATACATAAATACCATATTGGTCAACTTTAATAAAGTAAAGAAGTATTGGAGGACTGTTGGTCTGTTTCTTTTTTTTTTTTAGTAGTGGGTTCTTTTGACTCCAAGTGTGGTGTGCATGCCTTTAATCCCAGCGCTCAGGAAGCCATCCTGAGACTACACAGTGAATTCCAGGTCAGCCTGGGCTAGAGCGAGACCCTACCTCGAAAAACAAAAACAAAACAAAAATTCAGTCAACTGCTAGAAATTCAGAAACTGCTAGAAATATAAGTAGTATCTCTTTTTTTATTATTTATTTATTTTTTTATAATTTTTATTTATTTATTTGAGAGAGAGAGAGAGAGATACAGAAATAGGCAGGTAGGGAGAGAGAGAATGGGCACACCAGGGCCTCCAGCCACTGCAAACGAACTCCAGATGTGTGTGCCCCCCCTTGTGCATCTGGCTTACATGGGTCCTGGAGAATCGAGCCTTGAACCGGGGTCCTTAGGCTTCAAAGGCAAGCGTTTAACTGCTAAGCCATCTCTCCAGCCCATAAGTAGTATCTTGTTTTGCTTTATAGTAGCTTTCTCCCCCATTGCTTGATTGAATCACATTTATTTCATTGTTTAGAGCTGCTTCTAGTCACTAGAATGCTTTAGGTTGGTTTTGTCCTGGAATCAGAACCAAGGGTAGTGCCATTTACCAAGCATCCATAGCAGCTTCATCTTACTTTGTCAGAAAAAAAAAAAAATCCTTCAGTTAGGAAATTGCATTAATTAAGAGCAAACAAAACAAGATGTTTGTATAATGTCTCATGTATAAAAAGGGTAATCATGTTCCTTAACGGCCAGACCAATAAATGAGGTAAATTTTACACTTCATTATAAAAAATATGTTATCACTCGTATTGTGCTGCCACTGTTTCTGGGTGTTTTTTTTTTTTTTTTTTTATTTTATTCTTTGAGATAGGATCTGCCTCAGACTCATTAGGTAGATAGAACTCCTGATTCTCCTGGCCTCTGTCTCTTTAAGTGCTGAGATTATAGGCATAAACCAACATTCACAACTTTATTTCTGTTTGAAAATATGCAATAATTGTTCTTGTGTCTGAAAGCTCTCTATATTTTTTTAGTTTTCTTAGACTTAAGACATGCTGTATGTAGCATGGCCATGAACTCAGCCTCCATGTTGCTGGGATTTTCTGCAAACTAAATACTTTGATTATTTGCCCCACATGAGCCTCTGGGAAATCAGGGTCTACCATGATTATTTGTAGATCCCACTTTGAGGTGGATATTAAAAACACTGTACCAAAATATTATAATCATTTTACATTAGCAAGGTGGAAAAATAAAAATTAAAGGTTGAAAACAGACAGTAATTTAAATTACTATATTAGTCCATGATAAAAATCTAGAACAAAAAAATAAACTCAAGTGTGGGGTGGGTAAGTGCTGGTTCCCCAGTGGTGTGTGCCTTTGGGGCTGGTAGACCCTAGTTCCTTGGCAGCTAGGTTCCTATGGGATGGATAAACCCTGGTTCCCCAGTGGCTCATGTGGGGTGGGCTGACCCTGGTTCCCCAGTGGCTTATGTGGGATGGGTTGATCCTGGTTCCTCTGTGGCTCATGTGGGGTGGGTAGACCCTGATTTCCCAGAGGCTCATGTGGGGTGGGCTGACCCTGGTTCCCTAGCAGTTTACTTGGGCAGGTAGACCTTGGTTCTCCTGTGGCTCACGTGGGATGGGTAGACCCTGGTTCCCCAGCTCTTCTGGGGTGGGTAGACACCTGTTCCCTGGTGGCGTGCTCATGTGGGGCTGATTGGTGCTGGTTTCTGGTGGCATGTGCCCGTGGGCACAGGTTACTCATTTCCTTTGTGCCATGACCATGTGGGAAGGTAGACCTCAGTTCCCTGGTGGCTCATGTGGGATGGAGTGGAGTGTGCATGTGGAGCCTATATGCGTGAGTTCCCCCAGCAGCTTCTGTGGGACGGATAGGCCCCAGCTCCCGGCAACATGCCCTATAGGGCAGATAGACCCTGGTTTCCTGGCAGTGTGCTCCTGTGGGGTTGGCAGGCAGGTAGGGAGCCACTAGCTCACAAGCAGGGATCTGCCTGCAATCATCAATCCCAGACTTCCCAAATACCTGGCTCAGGTGGGCCTCATAACCACTATGACTGAGATCCGTTCCCCCAAGCATAATCCCTGCTGTCCCCTCGCCCTGCCTGCTGCCAGTTGACACAGCCAAGCCTACCACCAAGGAGCAGGAAGTGAGACCCTGCCTCCTCACTGAGTTGGCCAGGCACTCCAAGGCCCTACCCAGAATTTCCAGGAGAGTGAATACACAAAAAAGACCTTTTCAGGCTCAGGAGCACCAGCCAAAATCTGTGAATATACCACCTTTCCACTCCCACCTTGACCAAACCTGAAAAAGGTGATCGACACATATTCCACAAGAGATACCTATTGCCACAGTCGGGCAAAACAAGACAACAATGTCAAGATGGGCAAACCCCATCCAATACAAAAACAAGACACCAAGCCAAAATATCCCCACCTAGGACATCTAGTCCCATTCTGGAAGCCTTCGTTGGAAGCCTAGAGGAAACTCCAGCCATAGAACCTCAAAATAAAGCTATGACAAGTATATTCAACAAACTTAATGAGGCCATGAACAAAAGGATGGAAAAATTAGTTAAGGACTGAAACAACTCACAAGAGATTTAAAGTATTGCTGAATACAGAAAATCAAGAATGAACTCAAAGCATGGCTGAAGGAAATGTAAACAAATCAGCAAAAAAGAACTTAATAGATGACTCAAAAAAATAAAAATAAAGCCAATCAAGTCGGGCGTGATGGCACACGCCTTTAATCCCTGCACTTTGGAGGCTGAGGTAGGAGGATCACCATGAATTCAAGGCCACCCTGAGACTACATAGTGATTTCCAGGTCAGCCTGAGCTAGAGACCCTACCCCCCCCCAAAAAAAAAGCTCTCAATGGGCAATGAAATAAACTCAATAAAGATATAATCAGGGCCTGGAGGGATGGCTTAGCGGTTAAGGTGCCTGCCTCCTAAGCCTAAGAACACTGGTTCCAATCTCCAGCATTTCCAATCTCCAGGTCCCACTTTTAGCCAGATGCAAAGTGATACAAGGATGCAATGCCGCACTTGACCACAAGGGGGCACATGCATCTGGATTTTGTTCGCAGCAGCTGAGAGGCTGCTGGCGCACCCATCTCTCTCTGTCTTCCTCTCCCTCTCTCTGTCTCCAAAAAAAAAAAAAAAAAAAAAAAATATATATATATATATATATATATATATATATATATATATATATGTAATCAGATTCAGGAATGAACTCCAATTAACAAGTCTAATAAAAAAATGAAATTGGAATTCCACAAAGAGATTGAGATGCTGAAAAAAAAAACTATAATAGACAACAATGAAATAACACACTTAAACAGGCTCCCAAGAAAGCCTCACCAACAGAGTAGACCATATGGAGGGTAGACTATCAACTTGAGGACAAGATGGGAAATTGTACAACAGTCTAAAAATGTTAATTTTTTAAAAAGTGAACAGAATATGAGGAAAATATGGGACACTTTAAAGAGACCAAATATTTGGATCACTGGCATACAAGAAGGGGAAGAAATATAGATCAAAGTCATAGAGAACATATTAAACAAAATCATTAAGTAAAATGTCCCTAACCTTATAAAAGAGAATCCTATCAAAGTAGAAGAGGTGCTCAGAACACCAAACAGGACCACAGAAGAAACTCCTTGCATCACATTATAGTCAAAACTCTCAAGATGAGCATGGTGGTGCACGCCTTTAATTCCAGCACTTGGGAAACAGAGGGAGGGGGAGCACCGTGAGTTCAAGGACACCCTGAGACTACATAGTGAATTCCAGGTCAGCCTGGACTACAGTGAAACCCTACCTCAAAACACAAAAACAAAGACAAACAAAAGACTCTTGGGCTGGAGAGGTAGTTTAGCAGTTAAGAGACTTGCCTGCAAAGCCAAAGGACCCAGGTTTGATTCTCCAATATCCATATAAGCCAGATGCACAAGGTGACTCATGTATCTGTTGTTCATCTGCAATGGCTGAAAACCCTGGTGTGCCCATTCTGTCTGCATATCTGTCTCTCTCTCAAATAAATTTGAATTTTTTTAAAAAAAGACTCTCAATACTGAAAGTAAAGAAAGGGGTCTAAAAGCTGCAAGGGAAAAACAGCTTGTTACAGACAAAGGTAAACACATTAGCATTACCTCTGATTTTGCAATGGAGGATCTAAAAACCAGAAGGAATTGGAATGGAGCATTTCAAACCCCTAAAAGACCATGGCTGCCAACCTAAAATACTATACCTAGCAAAACTATCCCTCATAATTAAGGGTGAAAGAAAAATTTTCATGATAAAAGCCAGCTATATGATTATATGAGCACTAAGCCAATCCTACAGAGAATATTGCATAGAAAAATCTAAACTGAAGAGATGAACAATCACACCCAAGATTCTACAAGAGGGGAAAATAACAACCACAAATAGAACAAACATGAAAATATATGAAGTCCAAGAAAACACCAAACTCCACAAGATTAATTTGCATGTCACAGTTATAACTAAACATGAATAGTCTCAAGGCCCCAGTCAAAGGCTAGGGTGGGAGAAACGGCTCTGAGGTTAAAGTGCTTGCTTGCAAAGCCTGATGGCTTGGGTTCAGTTTTCCAGTACCCACATAAAGCACAAAGTTGTGTGTGCATCTGGAGTTTGTTTGCAGTGGCAAGAGGTCCTGGTGTGCTTGTACTCTCTGTCTCTGTCTTTTTCTCTATCTCTTCTTACAAATAAATATTTTAGAAAAGACAGGCTCTAAAGCTGGATCAGAAAAGTGGACCCATCCACTTGCTATCTACAGGAAACTCACCTTACCAATGAAGATCAATACCACCTTAGGGGGAAAGGATGGGAAAAGATATTCCAAGCTAATTGAAATAAGAAACAAGCAAGGGTGGCTATACTGATATCAGACAAAATACACTTCAAATCAAAGGAAATCAAATGAGATAAAGAAGGCTACTTACAATTTTAGTGTGTGTACTGCTGAAGTGAGCATAGAAGGCTACTTCATGTTCATCAAAGGAACAATTCAACAAAAGGATATTACAGTCATAAATCTATATGCACCAAGCACAGGAGCATAAAGTTTTATAAAGCAAAATCTGTTAGACAATAAAGCAGAAATAACATCCAACACAATTATAGTAGGAGACTTTAATACTTCGCTATCATTAGAAAGATTATCTAAGCAGAATATTAACCATGAAATAAGGGAGTTAAACAATACCGTAGAGCAATTGAACCTAGCAGACATCTACAGAATATTCCATCCTAGTTCTGCAGAATATACATTCTTCTCAGCAGCTCATAGAACCATCTCTAAAATTTAAGAAAAACATAATTCCATGGACTACACCAGGCCACAATACCATAAAGCTAGAGATTAACAAGGAAAACAACAGAAAGTCCACCAACACCCGGAGGCTAAATAATTCACTATTCAATAATGCATGGGTAGCCAAAGAAATAAAAAAGGAAATAAAAAATTTCTCAAACTGAATGATACTAACAACACAGCATACCACAACTTATAGAACACAATGAAGGCAGACTTAAGAGGGAAATTTATAGCACTAAATGTTTTCATTACAAAAACAGAGATCTTAAATCAACAACTTTCTGAATAAGACTCCAGTAGCCCAGGAAATTAGGCAAACTCTCATAAACTGGGACCTCATGAAAATAAAAAAATAAAAAAACTATTGTACAGAGAAGCAAACCATCAACAGAGTCAATAGACAACTTACTGAATGGGAGAAAAATTTTCACCAGCTATACCTCCAACAAAAGTTTATTATCTAGAATCTACAAAGAACTCAAAAACCTAAACAACAAAAATTATGTGCCCCACTCATAAAGAAAGAAGAGAGAAAATGAAAAAGAATGAAGGAAAAGAAAGGGATGGAAAGACCTCCAGGGACAGAGGAAGGGGGAAATACACAAAACTAATGGCAACATGAATCAATTTCATAGAAACCTTTCTGGATACCGTTTTACAAGTTATTCCCCTCAACAAGGGAAGTGGGACCTGAACAGAAGAGTCCCTTAAAAGGTAAAGAAAGTATACCCTAAAACCATGGTCTCTGACTAGTAATCTCTAGGGCCAGAACTGGGTCCTTTCCATAGTGAGCTGTTGCTCAGGGAGATGTGAGGTCCCCAAAAGAATACAGGCCATTGCCCAAACACTTGGTTACCTGCCAAAACTAAAAGGTAAGTCTCTATTGCTGAAGACACCACAGGCTGTAGCCACATGACATCAAGTGACCATGATGAAACTGAAAGAGAATCCAGTTTCTTTTTCTCCCGGCAAGCCCTCATAGTGGTGGAAGGTACTATGTGAGTGACTAGAAAATAACAGTTGCTAGCAGATTGAATAAGCAGACAATCCTGCCAGTTACAAAATCAACCAGCTGAGCAAGAAGTACACTGTGCAATAGTGGTGCACAGCTGATACAAGTAACCAGCTGCTCATGGATTGTACATGAGACCCACTCAATGAGGGAAAACTCATATCTGGCTGTGGGAACCAAGCCAGATTCCCTAGGACAGGAAACCAATAGGTTCCAGAGAAGACCTCCACTGCTCTTTAAGAAGAGTGGAACCAGGCATAATGGCACATGCCTTTAAACCCAACACTCAGGAGACAGAAGTAGAAAGGTCACTGTGAGCTCAAGGCCACCTTGAGACTACATAGTGATTTCCAGGTCAGCTTGGGCTAGATTGAGACCCGAAAAACACATCAATAAATCTAATAATTAGGCTTATCCCCTTTAATTCAAACTGCTATCACTTTTGGTTGGAGAATTGGTTCTGTCTTTCAGATGGTGGAGAATACTAGGGAGAACCAGGCTACATCAAGAAGAGATAGCTGTCTACTATGAGATGGGTTACCTCCACTTCATCTGCCTGAGTCCAGAAGTTATTACACAGGAAGTGGTGAGATGAATCCTGTTCTCATGGCTAGCCTGAAGCCAGTTCCCAGGAAATGGTGAAAGACACTGTGGTCACTCAAATCTCATCAAAACAGATCCAGGGGCTACAGAGAAAGCAACACTAAATCACATCCTTATCTTGCCCACCAAGGCTCAGGGAACATTGCAGAAGAGGGTTGAGTGATAGTTTGAATGTATATTTCCCTTTAGGCACAGGTGTTTTAAGCTTATAACTTAGTTTTCCAGCCTCCTGGCTGGAGGAAGTGTCATTGGGAGGGGCGGTGCATACTGGGGTCCATCCCAAAGGTGTGTTTGGGGGCAGATCTGAATTCCAGTCCAAAGTTATGTAGAGAGATTTGAGCTATAGGGTCCTTCTTACTGCACAACTCTTTTTTTTGGGGGGGGGAGACACAGAGAGATAGAGAGAGAGGGAGACAGAGCTGGGTGCACCAGCAGCCTCTCAGCTGCTGCGAACGAAATCCAGATGCGTGCACCTTTTGTGGTCAAGTGCGGCATTGCACCCTTGCGTCACTTTGCATCTGGCTAAATGTGGGACCTGGATATTGGAACCGGCGTTTTTAGACTTAGGAGGCAGGCGCCTTAACAGCTAAGCCATCTCTCCAGCCCACTGCACAACTCTTGCTTGCTGTTTTTTGGTTTTGATGGCTGCTGGTGATTTCTCTCTCTGTCTTGGCTTTATAAATGGGAGCCAGCTTCTTCCACCATTGATGAAACTTCCCCTTGGATCTGTAAGCTGAAATAAATCCTGTTCCTCCCATAAACTGTGTCTGGTGTGGATGTTCATCCCAGAAATGTGAAGCTGTCTACAGGGCAGAGTAAAGATTGTAAGAGCCTCAGGGTGGGCAGAAATAGCCTGAGGTACCATACCCCCCCACACACACATAAAGACTGAAGTCTCTTGGTCTCACAATGAATATCAAACCTACTGAATAAGACCCTCAGCAGAATTGGGGTTGGGGATAAAAATAACATTTTTATTAAAAAATAATAAATAATATTAAAATAACTTTAAAAATAGAAATAAGTAAATTTACAAAATAGGTAACTTGATGTCATTCCCCAAAGGTAAAGAGAAAAAATGAACCAACTGCTCTCTAATTGGACTGGAGACCCTCTCTATGGGAGGGAATACATGCCCGGTACTAAAAACTTAATCAAAAGCCTATGGTGGAGGTTGTGAGCCTCAGGAGTGTAATGTCTGCTCTTGTCTGGGTAAATGCATATATTATGCCCACCAAACTGCCCTGTAAGCACTTTACTTAACATTCATACCCATATATTGATGCTACTCTCACTTTTGGTTAGAGAAGCTTCTCTTTTCAGCTGGCGGTAACCACTGGGATGACCCAAAAGGCACCATAGTGCTGAGAAGATGCAACAGAGGGATGTTGAGCACTGAAACATCTCTATCACACCTCCCAAGGCTCAGAATCTATTACAGAAGAGGCGACAGAAAGAATGCAAGAGCCGAAGGAAGGGTAGGTCTGCTTACAACACAATTGTCCAGACAGAAATTGGCCTTGATATCCATGACCTCACAGTGCCTAGCACTACTTTCACAAGACCCTCATAACAGGAGGAAAAGACAATGACATCAAAATAAAATCCAATGATATAAATGAAAAAGAAAAAGAAAAAACTAGACTTCTTTTAAGCATTAGTTATCCAGTTTATGCTCTAAAAGAAAGATTACAGTAAGAACTGTACCATTATGTATGTATGTATGCATGTATGTGTGTATATCTATTAATGGGTCTTCAGTCTGGGGATCAAATTTAGGTCCTTGGGTGTGTCAAGCAAGCACTCTACTGAGCTCTCTGTCCATATCTTGATTTTGTGAGACAGGTTTTTAATACATAGCTCAGGCAGACCTATTGCAGCATGTTAGTAGACAGCTTCATGTTTGGGATGAATGTCCAACCAGACACAGTTTATGGAAGGAAGGGATTTATTTCAAGCTTACAGATCCAGGGGAAGTTCCATCAAATGGTGGAAGAATCTAGCTCCCATTCATAAATCCAAAACACAGGGGAAAAAACAACCAGAAAAACACCAACACAAGCAAAAACACAAAATTCCTACAGCAAGCAGTACCCCATAGCTCAAACCTCTTTGCATACCTTCGAGCTGGAATTCAGATCTACCCCCAGTGACACCCTCCCTTACAGTGGGACTTCAGAATCTTCCCTCAGTGATACCTCCTCCAGTCAGTTCAATTTTAAGACTTGAGTCTATGGGGGACATATATTCAAACTACCACACAAGAGCCCTGATAAATTAATCTGTTCTATTTGAAAGTATGATTGTATCCATTTATAGAAATACTTAGGCTAGTTTCTCAACCATTAGAATATGGACACAAATCATTAAATGAAAATGCAGTATTTGTAAGAAAAAACTTTTCCTTAACATATGTTAGCATATCGATTTTTATTTTAACAGAAAATGTTCCCATTTTGAAAGGCTGACTCACTAAAAATTTTTTATTGATCTTTTTTTTTCCTCAAAAGCCTGTCATTATGTATTTTGTTTTTTATTAATTCAGCCACACCTTGGTGTTTTTCCTCTTTTTAAATCTTACTTGTCTCTATCTTCTTTTAGCTTGATTTTTGTCCCCTTTAAATGCCATTGGTTTTAATCTTTCTCCTTTCATCTTGCTTTTCAATGTTATTGTTCCCTTACTTTAAATTTTTTAAAATTTATTTATTTGAGAGAGAGAGAAAAACAGGCAGAGAGAGAGAGAGAGAGAGAGAGAGAGAGAGAGAGAGATAATGGGAGTGCCAGGGCCTTCAACCACTGTAAACAAACTCCAGATGCATGTGCCACCTTGTGCATCTGGTTTACATGGGTCCTGGGGAACTGAACCTAGGTCCTTTGGCTTTGCAGGCAAGTCCCTTAACCACTAAGCCATCTCTCCAACACTTTAAATTTTTAATGATGTGCCTTTGTTTACAAATATATATAACATAGTTATTTTAAAGGTTAATGGAAGTGACTTCACCTTTTCCTAAACCTTGATAAGCAACAAAATTCTGCCCTTCATCTTCAGTGTTTAGAAGATCAGAGGTTTATGTCAATTAGTCATCCGTTCTTCTTAACTATCAAAAAGAAATAATCAGAAAAGAAATCACTGAGTAAGTAGTTAAAATAAAACTACCTTATATCCACACGTATTGTAACCTGTATTGTTGATTACTGAAAAACTAACTGCCTGGCATAGTTTAACTTGAAATTCTTTTGAACTTTGATATTCGTTGATTATTTTTATAGACATTGGGTCATTGAGTGGCTCTAGCTAGTTTTTAATTGCTTGGATATTTTAAGGGTGGGGTTGGGTAAGCTTCAAGAAGAATGAACATGACTAATGTAAATAGAAGCCTTTCCTGAGGTGTGAGTTCTGGGAGGGGAGAACGGTTCAGAGTATTTATTGGCCTGTGAACTCATCTAGATTTCTACATACATCCCCATCTCCCTGTAGGAACATCGGTTCCTATGTTTTACCCTTAAGTGCCATCTTTCCTATAAGAATAAGCTCATCCTGAAGTTCAGGACTGAGGACATGACACTTGCCTGTCCTGTACACATTTGCTTTCGCTTCTGGATACCAAGCCCATAATATTGTGGCAATTAATTCAAGGCAAGCATTGGTTAGCTTTCCTTTTTATAAGTTTTTTTTGTTGTTGGGATAGGGTTTTGCTATGTAGCCCAGGCTAGGCTTGAACTCTCAATCCTCCTGCCTCAGCCTCCTTTGGCCTGGGATTACAGGAATGAACCAGTGCACCTAGCTAAGACAAGGGTTGTTCAGGAAAATTAAAAAATTGTGAAAAAAAAATTTGTAGTTTGAATACTGTGCAGATTTGTTGATGTTGTGCCCCTGCTCTCTGAGGCCCATCTGGGAATGGCCACACTCTGGCCAGAGCCAGACATGGTAGCACACGCCTGTAATCCCAGTACGCAGGAGGCTGAGGCAAATTCATTGCTTGTCTAGCCTAGAAAAAGAGTGAGTTCAAGGCCAGCCTTAGTAAAGCTTATCAAGACCCTGTCTCAAAAATTTTAAAAAAAAAAAAGGGTTGCTGGTTAGCCAAGTCCTAGGTTAATCCCTAGCAAGTGGGTGGGGAGAGGATTTGGCCAGAAGCCCTTTGCTACAACCATACTCCCTGCTCATACTGCTTTCTAGAAGCTAGTTCTCACCTGGCATTTTCACTTCTTCCTTTGCTATGTTCTGAGATGTAGGTTTCATTTGTGGCCTTAAAGAGAGATGATCATTATTAGCCAACCCTTCTGTGAAGACGGTGTATCTGTTTTGTCATTCTTAACTGTTCCTATCCTGGGCTACAGTAATCCCAGGAACTTTGCTTTCAGCTATCTGAAACCCCACTCTATCTTTTCCCTCCAAATGCTACCTGAGACAGAATTTTAGATGGGAGAAATCAGGTCCATGAATGTCACCAGACATCCTGGTAATCATCAGGAACCTGGAAACCCTATCCTGACTATACTGGTTGCTCTCTCAGGGCTGGAGAACTTGAACTTGAAAGCTGATCACTGTAAAAATCACCATCTCCCATCATGTCTCCACTCCTGGTTGTGCCTCTCTCTGCTGGGGAAGGCTGACCTGCTCTCATAGACAGCTGAAGCTCTTTGAAGCCAGCAACTCACCAGGGAGATGGCAGAGCCTGAGGGCTTTGTGTGGCTAAAGTGTTTCCGTAAAGCCTCTCGTACCTGCAGGAAGGTAAATGCCCCCGTTAAGCCAGCACATCCCAGCCTCCAGAGTACCAGGAAGGTGGGGACTAACTGGGCAGACTCACCTTCTTGTCTGAGAGGCAACCAAACACTAAGATGAAGACACCCTGAGAAGAAGGGCAAAGGATTAGCTGGTCAAGGATGAGGGAATCAAATCATCTTGTTCCCTCTCCTTTCAGTGTCAGACCATTTAATTAATCCGCACCACCGTGACGCAGCATACTTTTCCTGCACGTTGGCACAACTGGCACATAGATTCCATTTCAGGTGTCTTTCTTATTGTTAAGGTTACAAAGGGGATATCCAAAGATTGGGTATTGACGTTTCTTGACTTCTCTGACAAGATCAGATATGATTTTACATATATAAGATAACCAGGGCTGGAGAGATGGCTTGGTGGTTAAGGCACTTGCCCATGAAGCCTAAGGACCAAGGTTTGATTCCCCAGTACCCATATAAGCCAGATGCACAAGGTGGCACATGCATCTGGAGTTCTTTTGCAGTGGCTGGAAACCCTGGTGTGCCCATTCATTCTCTCTCTCTCTTTTTCTCTCTCTCTCTACCTTTCTCAAATATGTAAATAGATAAATAAAATATTTTATAAAACAAAGCCCAGGGAAGTTATGTAACTATTCATAGTTATCCAGTGGAGGCAGTAGAGGAATCTGAACCTAGTGCTTGGCAGTGACTTAGACCATCTAAGATACTAGCTGGCATAGTCACCCCCCTGCAACCTACCTGGAGGCTGTTAAGAATGGTGAAGAGGTAATGAGAGACTGTAGAGAATTTCTCTAACAGAGTGGCCACACCTAATCCCCAGGTGAGGCCAAAGACGGGTGTGAGAACAATAAGGGCTTTGAGCACCCCCATAAGAGCTTGGCGCTTCTCCACTGGGGGCCCTTCTGACAATGAAGGTCTCAGCAACTTCAGCACAGCAATGACTAGTACCAGCCCATTCACACCGACGATGGTCAACACTGGCCCACTGAAGGTGTATAGTGATACTTCATTTCCATTTAACCAGCATGTCCCCTCCCTCAGGTATTGCTCCTGAGGCAGGTAGAGGCCCAGGGTGACACCTGCAAACCCCAGTGGGCACAGGTAGCCCATTATTACCATCAGGGAGAGAACTATGTGCTTGGACAGCTGATGGAAGACAAAAAGCAGCTGGTGGGCCAACACCAGGGCTTGTGCCAACATCCAGAAGAAAGTGGCCAGGTAGAAAAAATGACCCAGGAAGGTAGCAGCCAGGCAGAGTGGGCTGTGATACCCTGGAGGAAGGAGTGGGGCTCCTAGGAAGCAGGTATCTGCAGCCAATAAGCAGATCACCATGTTAAACAGGGCAGCATGGCGAAAGAAGGCAACTTTGTTCCGTACCAAGGCTCTCCATACTAGCCTGTACATGCCCAGGCATACAAGCAGTGCCAGTATGGAAGCTCCCACGCCCAACTGGCTTAGCAACTCCAGGACAGGATTTTTTGGAATGGTGTGTTGGGACATGAGGATGGAGAAGGCAGTAAGATGCTGGCAGATGCACCGAGTAGTGGGGCCAGTACTGGCTGCTTGTGCCTGGCACCCTTCATTTGACCAACCCCCCTGGCCCTGGAAGAGGTTGTAACTCCAAAAAACACAGTGCATGGTACCATTCATGTCCTGAAAATCCATGATGACCTCTGCCTGGGTGAAAGTCTGGCCATCTGCGATGATGGAGATGACGAGGATCAGACCAGGAGTGATATACTGGGCACTTCCTAGCAGCCTCTGTTCATAGTTTGAGGGCAGAATGCGGTCCAGTTTTTGTAACACCAGGCTAGTAATACTGATGTTGATTCCATTGTGAACCAGTGGGGCCAGTGAGTGCCAGGAAATCTGTGCCTGCAGGAGGGGCCATGTGGAGAAGGACATTTGGTAGTCAGGAGTAAGTGTGGATGTAGATCTGAAGAGCTGGCTTTGCAGCTGCACATTGGATGAATTGAAGGAGAAGGGGTGATGTTGTTGGTTCAGGTTATGTACCAAAATCTCCACAGCCTTCAGAAAATCTGAGACCACTGAGAGCTTCTGAGCTTGGGCCAGGGTCCACAAAGATCTGCTGTGCATGTCCAGTATCTTGTCTGTGGTTATCAGGAGATCCTGCGGCACCCAACAGAGAAAGGATTGTGATCTGTCAGAACTCACAGTGCTGAGCCATGGCACTGGGACCCATAGACCCCACCCCCTTCCTTCTTAGTTCAATCCTGGAAAGAAAAGGGGACAGGAAGACAGACAGGCCTTTGAAGGAGACTTTATGGATAAGATGAATGAGGTTCAGCCACCTCCCTGGGACATCTCAGATATGTGACCTCCTGATCCATAACTAGACCCTCTGCCTGATGAGTCTTCCTTTTCCATCCCTTGTGGCCATCCAGGTCCTAAGAGGGCCCTTCTCCAATTCCTTCTCCCCTCTAGTTCTGCAAAGCTAGGAATGGTGGCCAGTAGCAGGGAAATCAAAGGCCACGTGAGGTATGTGCTGCCCAATTTGCTGTATAGTCACAGACAGGAAGGGTATGTGGGGTCACTGCCTCGTGTTATTGATTCAGGTTTGTTCAATAAGTGTCCTGATTTGGAGTATATCCATTTGGACATGGTGTGTGTGTGTGTGTGTGTGTGTGTGTGTGTGTGTGTGTGTTATTCAGAATGCTGTGTGCCAATGCATGTCTCTTTACTCATGGCCCTACACCTCTTCCTGTCTTCTAGCCTCTCATTCATTTCCAGCATTAGACCCCCCACACTCCATGGCTTTGGAGATGTGTGTCTAAGAGCCGAGAGGGACCAGGAGCAAATACTTGAACTTTAGGCTCATGATGTCAGATGGCCAAAAGTGTCCATAGGAAAAAAGCCTCCACCCCCACTGGCAAGTTGGTCCCTACTATGGCTCAGAGATCTTACCTTTAGGGCACTGTGGTCAAGCTGTGTTCTTGTCTTTGCCACAACGTTAGCCAGTAATGTCACTGTGAGCAGCAGTTTCTGTAAGTCAGAGGGGGTGCTGGCCACCTCCACCTGCCTGTGCAGCTGCTTCAGGATCTGTGGTACCTCATCAGCAGGCTTGCCATGGCCAACCACCAGCAGCTGACAGACAAGGCAGAGGAAAAAGGGCAGGGTGGTAGGAGACTCCTCATTCCTAGCATCTTACTCCATCCCATACCCTATCACGAGGGCAGACACAGAACAAGGAATTCATGGACAGGTGGGAGGAACTGGTGCCTATGTTAGGTGACAGACACTGGGTGAAACTGTGGTTTGATACAAGCAATGCTGAATAGCATCCCACCCCCATGCAGGTCTGTGAAGGCCCCATGACTCCTTCCTGGCTCTGTTAAGGCTCCAGGTGTGAGAAGCCGAATAATAGGTGGGCTGGTCTAGGCAAAGGATCCTAAGCCTGCATTCTGAGGGAGGAAAGGAGGGAAGGAAGGATGTGCGGCCCATGGAAGAGGCATGGGGGTAGAAGCTTTACCTGGGTTTTATAAAACAAATTCAGGATCCTTGCCTCTGTGCAGTTGCTCTGGATGGTCCCCAAGGCCCCATCAGACCCACAGTATCTCTTTACCACATCCTTTTTATTCATGAAACATGGGGCCTGTGCCATGTGGTCAGCTTTGGTGACATTCCAGGAAACAACTGAGAAGTTCTCAGGGCAGGAGGTGTCTCCATCTGAAGAAGGGTGATCAGAGATTAAGTAGCTATAATCCAGCCACAGCCTTTGCTTGGGCAGAAACCTGTGTTGGCCTTGGCACTTGGCTCAGTGGCCTATGACAGAGGAACATCAAGGAGGAGGCCCATGCTCCAAGGGCTCCAAGACTCACTAAGAAGTTAGCCCACTGGACCCCAAGCACCACATACCCTGAATGATGGTGATGGAGACAGGAACCATGAAAGGAGCCAAGTCCTCGCTCTGTAGGACACAAGTGTACATGGTGTCAACTGTGGGGCAGTGCTGAACAGCCAATACAAGGCACTGAAAGTCTGACGTGTTGTGCAAGGAGGCTGAGGGTAAGATATAAAGAAAGTGACCCATTACTGGCTGGAGCAAGTAAGAACCCAGTGGCCCATACATACTGGTTAAGAGTGTCTTGTAGGAGTGAGGTTTGTTGAGTAGCTGGGTGGTGGTGGAATGGCTCAGTGAATAAAGCATTCACTATGCAAATATGAGGACCTATAGAAATGCTGGCTGGGCATGGAGGCTGCCTATAATCCTAGTGGTCAGGAGGTAGAGACAGGGGAGTCCCCAGGGCAAACTGGATAGCCAAACTGGCAAGCTCTGGGTTCAAGTAAGAAACCCTGCCTCAAAAAAAAAAAACAAAAGTAAATTGGAGATACATCATATTAACCCCTGACTTCTGTGCACAAGCTACACACACATGTATCCACACAAATGTGAACATGCATACACACATGCACATATGCATGTGTACACACATGCACACACTAAAAACAGAAGAAAACTGTGTCTAGTAATTTCAGACAAGAATGAAGCAATGGGAGAAGAGCCGAGTGGTATCTTGCTATTAAGAGCAGAACATGGATTTTGCCAAAGGACACCAGAGGGGTCTCTAGCTATAGGATTTACTTTCCACCTGTGGTAGTTTGAATATATGTCCCCCAATATATTCAGTGTTTTATTAGTTATAGTTTGCATCTTCAATCACCTTGCTAGAGGCAGTGTCACTGGGGGCTGGTCTTAAGGTGTGGGTTTGAGATTCCATTGTAAAGATATGCAAATGTGCCTAGCAGGAGTTCCTGCAGTGTGTTGTGTGACCTTTTGGCTGTAGTTTTGCTCAGTGTGCTGTGGTGGCTGGTTGGCTTTCTCTCTCTCTTGCCTGGTCCTGTGGAGAGCAGGCCGCTTCTCTTGCCATTATGGAACTTCCCCTGGATCTGTAAGCTTCAATAAATAATATCCCTTCCTCCATAACTGTGCCTGGTCTGGAAGTTCATCTCAGTGAACCTGAAGCTGTCTGCTACACCACCGTTCCTAATTTATGAAGTGGGGATTATTATCAAAAGAACTTCATTGATTTTATTGGCAGACTTAAATGGGAGTGTGTAGATGAAAGCATCTTAGAAAAAGTTATCTGATACTCATGCAGTTGCATTGTATCAGTAGAACTGGAATTGCTCTGATGGAGTGGAAACAGTATTGGGCTTGGACCCCCAACTCCCAGTCAGAGATGTGGCCTGTTTTCCTGTGAACTAAAGACTAGCTGCTTGGAAGAGACCATCCCTGCCCATTCACCCCCTGACCAAGTCTTACTGTGGCTGTCACCCCTGGGACGCCAGGCAGCAGTGTAGATCAGGCCTGTTCTGGGAACACAGCAGCTCAGCTGGAAGCCAGGGGAGATGGCACAGGAGATGGACAGCTGGTCTGGAAACTGAGCCACTTCTTTCTCCCTCAGCGGCATCTGTACCACCTGGTGCAGCTCCCACTTGAATCCCTGGGCCTCAAAGATGCTCATGTACTCACCTGCAGAAACATACTGGGTGCACCTGGGAGTTCCCCCTAGGCCACTTCTATGCCAGATCTCCTAGATCTGTGATCTCCTAGACCCCAGCCCAAGCCCTCCTGCTCACTCCCCTCCCCTGCTAAACACCCAGAGCTTAACTCAGTGAGAAAGGTCCTAGGATGATATTTTGGAAGACATTTTTTCTGCCCCATGGAGAATTTGTAGGAGGAAGAATCTGCAGAAGAGGCTCCTGACCCTCCCATTCTAGCTGGCGCTTATGAACTCTAAGGTGAGCCTCTTCTCCTACAGTATGTGCCCTTCCTTGTGCCACCCCATGTCATTTAACATCTGGACAAATAAACTAGTCTTTACTCAGCTGAAATTGAGACCATATTTTCAGCATTCCTCATATTATCAATTTCTTTTAGCAGAAATGTTTTATGAACAATAGCACAATAACATGATGAGAAGAGTGACATTGTTTTACATCTTTTCAGTCTTTTTATTTTTGAGACAGGGTCTCATGTAGCCCCAAACTTGATATGTAGCAGAGGATGACCTTGGACTTCTAATTATCCTGCTTCCACCCCCTGAGTTCAAGAGTTATAACTGGTGTGTCACTACACCCATTTATGTGGTGCTGGGGATTAAACCCACAACCTCCTGCATGCTAGGCAAGCACTCCACCAGCTGAGAGCTATAGCTCTAGGCCATGCATAGTCTCCTTAATGTCTAAAGAAAAGCAGGCTGCTCTGCATTCAATCTTTCTACCACTGGATGCCAGTGCCAACTCCTCAGAAACAGGCAAGTGGCAACTTCCTAGTTTTTTATCTTCCTATAGTAAGACTAAAGGAAACCCTGATTGGTCCTCAGAAATCTCCAGACCACAGTAGAAACAATTGGCTATTTTAAAGAATGTCTCTGTATTTTAATGGTCCTCAGCCTTTGCTTCTTAATACATGGAAAGATGAAAAGTGTAAAGAAGAGGCGAAAGAAAAAAAGGAAAAGAAGGGAGAATGGGAGAGGAGAAAAGAAGCAGAGAACAAAAGGGGAGAAAGAAAAGGGAAAGAAAAAGAAAGAGGAGCCAGGCATGGTAGTTCATGAATGTGATCCCAGCATTTGGGAGGCTGAGGCATGAGAACTGCTGAGAGTTTGAGGCAAGTTGGGAGAGAGAGAGAGAAAGAGAGAGAGAGAAGTAGAAGAAGAAGAAGAGGAGGAGGAGGAGGAGGAGAAGGACAAGAGATGAGGGCTATCTGTTTATGGACATGCAGGTGATGCTAAGGCCAGCCTGGCCCTGCTGAATGTCAGGGACACCCATCTCCCTGGTGGCAGGTATATGGGTTTGTGGTTCCCTGGGCGCCTTTACAGCCAGTTCAGTTTGGTGACCTCCTGGCTCATGGGGAGAGTGAGGTTCTGCATGTCAGCAGGCAGCTGCAGCTGAGAGTCTAGGGCTGGGTTTACAGGGACTGTGGGGAGGTAGGAGACAGGTGCTGGGGAAGAGCCTCAAGGCTCTTCAGCACTTAAGCAACTATCTTCTGAAGCCTCTTCCTCTACAGCCCTTCCCACCTAAGCTTTCTTCTTTCCCCTGTGTGACATCTGAGTGTGGGTACTACACTCTAGCCTAGCAGATCCTATTATTCAGACACAGTGAAAAAAAGCATTTTGACCCACAACTTTCCCTTTCCTGGGAACTTGGAACTGCTTCAGCAGCTCCCAAAGCCCCAAGTTTCTCTCCATATGTCTGCAGAATCCCTTTCATTGGTCTCACTGCTCAAGTGATAAGCCCAGGTACAGTGACCTGCTCTAACAGTTGACTTTTATGCAAGCAAGAGGATTAGCTAGGTTTGGACCAGCTGGCTGACATAGAGGTTCAAGAGAAAAAAAATTTACAAAAACCACAGAAAGTGTTTCTTTTACTTGAGGGCACTAGTTTCCAAGTTTCCAACTCTTCTCACCAGGTGGCAGCAGATGGTCATCACCAGGAACAAAATGGTAGAACTCTATACAGCCACAAGAATCTCCATCTGTGTTCTAGTGGTGGTAGCGAGGGTAATGGAAGCAGACCTTGGCATTCTGCTGGTAGCCAGAGGTAAGAATAGAAACTGTACCCCTAATGGTTGACGCTACACTCTGTGACCGAGACAAAGGTAGGAAAAGGGGGCACAAGCTGAAAAAGTTAGACAGCAGGACCAGGAACTATTTGATGCCTGAGAGGCCTGAGGGATGGCTGACATCAATCCTCAAATCCCAAGGGGTCAGTCACACCCAACCATCAGGACTTTCTCAGAGCAGCAGAGAGTTGTTGGTATTGGCTGGGCGAGGTATTGAGCCTGGAGAAGTCTAGCAGTCTTTTTGCCCCTTGAGCCCTCTGCCTAAGAAGAATGTTGGCATGAACAGGAACGGAAAGGATTGTCTGGTGAGGAAGTGAGGAGAGTGCTGGGCTAGGGAGAAAGAAGCTCTCAAGAAGCAGGGAGGACTCGCAACATCTCAGGCAAGCTGGCTGGAGGGCTGGGAAGCCGTGTGCCTCTGTTTACTCTTGAGCCCCTTTCCCATGTAACTGCTACCTGTTGTAAGGCTGAGGCCAGTCAGATTTCTTGAGGGGAGACAGCAGAGGCAGCTGGGAGAGTAAGGTTCCTGAAGAGTGCCTTTGGCCAGGTTCTGTTTGAAAATTCCAGATGTACATAGCAGGAAACAAGGACTGACTCTATAGGAACAGAAGGTTAGCTGAAGAGGAGCAGCTGAGAGGCCCATGACAGTCCCCCTTTGCTTTGCATGCTCAGTTGGCTAATTATAGAGACATGGAGATGCCCCTTCCCACAGCCTAGTGCACACAAGACACATGACAGCAACAACTCCCACTCTAGCCTCCAGGCGCAAGGCTTCATGTCATCCTTCCAGCAGCCCCTGTTGCATAGACGAGGCTCCCAAAGATGGACATGTTTCTCCAAGGCCTCACAACTCAAGAACTAGTGTAGGGACTTGTCTGATCTGCCCAGAGCCTGTCCTTTCTCTGCTCCACCTTGCTGTGCCCCTCCTTTCACCTTCTTTCCACCTACCCTCTTCCTCCCCATGTCCATCCACTTACCTCTTGCTCCATTTATTTGGTCCAATTGCTGCCAAGACTCTCCTCCAACCTGATTGAGTTCCTGGAAAAGTGTACAGAGGAGTCACCTTTGAGGAGAGGTTAGCCCCAAGTTCCTCCCAGGGGCACCTTGGTGCCAGCCTGACTACTCTGGAATAACTTTGTCTCATGGACACTCATCTTTATGCCAGAAATCAAATGTATATATCAGGAGGGGAGAACGGGCTCTGCCTAAGGGAGACACAACTCCAGGGACCCTGCCAGGGCTACAATCCCATCTGAAACCAGGAACCAGGAACCAGCCACACCCTGGTGTCAACATGCTTTACCTTTCTCCTTCCTGAATTTACTTGTCTCTGGGCCTCAGCTAATTGAAATGATTGAGTCCAGAGCTCCAGCAGGGCGGCTGGGCAGAACTAGTTGGACCCAGGGACTTGAGGACCTTATTCCTTCTACAGGATTTGACATGAGTGAGTGGAGACAGCATCTTTCCTGAGTATTGGGTTCCCCTAAACTAACCACTTCTTCCTGTCTTGAGTGTGCAAAGGTCATAGGGCATACCAGTAATCACAGCACTTAGGATGCTGAGGCAGGAACATCTCATGTGTTTGAGGATAGTCTGACTAAATGGTGAGTTTGAAGCCAGCCTGGGCTACATGGTGAGACCCTGTTTCAAAACTAAAACTAAAAAAACAACAAACTACAAAAACATAAGTACATAAAACCAGGTGGAAGCTAGGCAATGTAGCTCATACCTATAATCCCAGCTCTGAGGCAAGAGAATTGCTTGAGCTCAGCAGTTTAGGAACAGCCCAAACAACACAGCAGATCAATTTTATTAAATTAAAATAAATAATAAATAAAATACATAAATCAGATAAACATATAGATATGGATATGATACAAATAGATTAAGCTGGAAAGATTGCTCAGTGGTTAAGAACACTTTTTGTGCAAGCATGAGAGCCTGAGGAGGACTAGAGAGCACTGAGTTATATATCTATGACCCACATAAACAGCTGGCCATGACTATGTGCGCCTGTAACTCCAGTCCTATTTAGGAAATAGAGACCTGAGTATCACCTGAGCTCAAAAAGAAAAAAAAAAAAGAAAAAGAAAACAACAACAACAACAAACCAGCAAGCTCTGAGATTAGTAAGAGATTCTGGCTCAAATAAGGGAGATGAAGTGGGACACCTCACATCACTGCTGCAGGCAAGAGCATGGCCTTCCACAAGGGCACATACATGCACATACACCGCACACATACACACCACATGGACACAAACAAAAAAAAAAACATTGGTAAAGATGTATGTTTAGAAAGAGAGGTACAGATTTAGATTTTGAGCTAGGAATAGATTTAGAATATATAAACATTGATGGCTTCCTGGAACAAAACATTAAAAAAATATATATTTAGTCTCTGCTACTTTCCTCAGATTCTCTCCCATCCTCTATGGTAGCACTACTACAGGAACCTTTATTCAAAATGTATCAGGTGTTATTGAATCTTATAGGGTCTCAGCTAAAGAAATGGAAGATGTTTCCATACCCTGGACAGAAGAATGGATGCTTGACTGTCCTATAACAAGCCAGACTCCTTCCTGCAGCCCTGTTCACCTTCCTTTCATCCCACATGCTGTGGTTTCTCACAGTCTGAGGCCTCTGCAGAACTCCCCAGGATCCTCACCCCAGTACTTACAGGCTGTGATATAGGGAGAACTGATGACCACAGCAGGGAAAAAGTCATGGCCAGGAGCAGCCGGGGGGCAGCCGGACAGTCCATGGCTCAATGGAGCAGTCCCTAAGAGCCTTCCACCTGCTGCATGATGCAAATTTCCTCAGAGATGTGGCAGGGCAGAGCGCAGATGGAAGGAAGGGAAACACGGAAAGGAGCCAGGGCCAAATTTACAGAGGAAGTGCCATTGCCAGTGATTTCATCCAAGTCAAATTTGCATCCAGCCTACTGGGGCCACCTGGAGCCCACATGACTCTGAGAGCAGTGTGTCTTTGTTCCCCTGTGCCTTAGATCAAGGACTCAGGAAGTAGGGAGAGGATACAAGGGTGCCAGGTCACAGCCAACAATGAGTCAAAGAGTCAGAATCAAGTATGTTCCCAGGATCTAAGAATTGTTCTAGAACCTCTTCAGGCAGCTAGACCACTGGACAGAGGTTAGAAAGAAGGCCTAAGAGAGATGGCTCAGTCAGTAAAGTGCTTACCACACAAGCAAGAACCTAAGTGTTTGGATCCCCAGCACCCATGTAAAAACTGAGCATAGTAGCATGTGTGTGTGTGTGTGTGTGTGTGTGTGTATAATCCCAGCTTTGGGGAGTTGGAAACAGAAGGATTCCTATAGTTTGTGGGCCATCTAGTCTAGCCAAATTGGTGAGTTCCAAGTTCCTCAAAAAATGAGGTGGAAGCTGGGTGTGGTAGCGCACATCTTTAATCCCAGCACTGAGGAGACAGAGGTAGGAGGATCACCACTAGTTGAAGGCTACCCTGAGAATACAGAGTGAATTCCAGGTCAGCCTGAGCTAGAGTGAGACCCCCACCTCGAAAAACAAAACAAAACAAAAAAGGTGGAAAGCAATGGACCTTGACCTGTAACATCCACATGCACACACAAACATATGCATGCAGACACAAATGCATGCAATGCACACATATACACATACATAAAAGGTAGAAAACCAAAAAAGCTGATTGCTATGCTGAAATAACTGCTGGATAGACTAGCAGATGTGTCTAACCCACAGCATGAGAGCATTGTGTGACTATATGCAGCTGAAGACAGCTGTGAATGCTACCCAACACAAAGTTACAAACTTACTTAAAACAGGAGAGTTTTATTTATGTGTGTGGGGGGAGGTGTAACTCAACTGTGGTTTCTCCAGCATAAATTTATAAATTTTAATTTTTTTTATTTTTTGGAGAGAGACACAGAGAGAGACACATAGAGAGAGAGGGAGAGGGAGACAGAGAATGGGCGTGCCAGCAGTCTCTCAGCTGCTGTGAATGAAATCCAGATGTGTGCGCCCCCTTGTGGGCAAGTGCAGCATTGCGCCCTTGTGTCACTTTGCATCTGGCTAAACGTGGGACCTGGAGATTGGAACTGGGTTCTTAGGCTTAGCAGGCAGGCGCTTTAACCGCTAAGCCATCTCTCCAGCCCTCTCCAGCATAAATTTTGTAGATGACTATATATTACACTGTCAAAAGACTGGACACATCTTTCTGTAATCTGAAAATTCCCTATTCTCTGTGGAAATGTGGGAAGGGAAAAATAAGCATTTATTACCAACAGTGTGTAGTACTGATCATAACAAAAATTGTAGCAACATTTTAGTGAGAAGAAAAACTGAAGAGCATTTCTTGTTTAAAAAATAGTTTCAGGGGCTGGAGAGATTGCTTAATGGTTAAGGCACTTGCCTGTGAAGACTAAGGACCCAGATTTGATTACCCATGTAAGCCAGATGCACAAGGTGACACATGTGTCTGGAGGTTTTTTGCAGTGGCTAGAGGCTCTGGCATTCCCATTCTTTTTCTGTCTCTTTCTCTCCCTCTTTCTTTCTCTCTCAAATATATATATAGTTTTAAAAAATTTTTTCATTTTCTTATTTGAGAGAGAGAGAAAGATGGGAGATCAGGACCTTTTGCCTCTGCAAACGAATTCCAGGTGCATGTGCCACCTTATGCATCTGGTTGTACATGGGTATTGGGTAATCAAACACAGGCCAGGAGGCTTTGCAAGAAAGTATCTTTAACTGCTGAGCCATTTCCCTGACATCTGAAAACTTATTTCATTAAGTATATCAATGTTGCAGTCAGGTTCACATTGCTGGCAGAAATCACCCAACCAAGAGCAGCTTTTGGGAAAAAAGGGTTTATTTTTGGGGGATGCTCCATCATGGCAGGGGAAAACAATGGCATGAGCAGAGGGTGGACATTACACCCTGGTCAACATAAGGTGGAAAATAGCAACAGGGGAGTGTGCCAAAACTGGCAAGGGGACACTGGCTATAATACCCATAAGCCCACCCCCCAACAATACACTGTTTTCAGGAGGCATTAATTCCCAAATTTCTATCAGCTGGGAACCTAGCATTCAGAACACCTAAATTTATGGGGGACACCTGAATCAAACCATCATAATCAAAGTATATAAATAAGTTAATTTTATAAGACCAATAGTCATAGAAAATATTTTAAAATATTTTAGTTATTTATGAGAGAGAAGAGAGAGGGAGAGAAAGAAAGGGAGAATAAACAAATGTTCCAGGGCCACTTGCAAACTCTTGCCACTGCAAATGATCTCCAGATACATGCACCATTTTGTGCATTGGGCTTTACATGTGTACTGGGAAAGCAAACCTGGGATGGCAGGCTGTGCAAGCAAGCACTTTAACTGCTGAGCCATCTCTCCAGTCCCCATAGAAAATATTTTTGAAGAGCTTGCTAGAAGTCCTAAGGAAATGTCTGTTAAAGACAGAAAAAGGGGGCTGGAGAGATGGCTCAGTGGTTAAGGCACTTGCCTGCACTTGCCTGCACTTGCCTGCAAAGTCTAATGACCCAGGATTAGTTCTCCAGTTCCCACATAAAGCCAGATACACAAAGTGGCACAGCATCTAGAGTTCATTTACAGTGGCTAGAGGCCCTATGTCCATTTCTTCTGTCTGTCATTCCTCTCTCTCTCTCTGTCTCTCTCTGCCTGCTTGCAAATAAATAAATAAATATTTTAAAAGACAAAAAATAATAGACACTTGTATTGGTTTGAATTAGGCATCCCCCATAAACTCATTTGAATGCTTGGACCCTGCTGGTGGCAATTTGTGAATTGGAGACTTACTGAGGCAGTGTGTTCTTGGGACAGGTTTAAGGATGCTATAGTAAGTTCCCCCTTGCCAGAACTTGACTCATTCTCCTACTGTTCTTTTCCATCTGCTGTGGTACAGAGATTATATCCAGTCTGTGCTCATAATATGTTTTCTCCTGTCACCATGGAGCTTCCCTTTGAGACTGTAAGCCAAAAGAAACAACTTTCCTCCTATAAGCTTCTTTTAGTTAGGTGCTTTGTTCCAGCAACAAGAAGATAACTGCAACAGAAAATTGGTACCAGAGGAGTGGGATTGTTGCTGCTAGAAACCTGACTGTATGGCTTTGTTTGTTTGGAATTGATTTGTGGGAGGAATGTGGAAAGATTTGAGATCTTGGCATAAGAGATGCCTTGTAGTGCTGCAGGCAGAGTTTGATGGATCATTATGCTTAGCGTTGAAAGATCAAAATGTAGAAGGAACTGTGGACCATCCAGGCTTGGTTTATGAGGGGAAGATAGAGCTTTGTCTGTACTGGACTAAAGGCAGTTTGTGTGAGAGGCTTGTTGTTCTGCCCATGTCCTGAGAACTTGTGCAGGCTTGGTCATCTTGCATAGAAATGGACTGGTGTGAACAGAAGGATATGACACAGAAACAAAAGCTTCAACCTGGAGACAGTGTCCATTCAGCTGCAATTGTTTGAGAAATTACTATAATTGAGACTGGGCCAACTGTTCTGCATTGGAACAGCAGGAAGAATGCTCACTCTTTCAAAAGTAGGGAGTGTGAATGCTGAAGAAATTTCCTGCATTCAAAGTGGGCTTAATTTCCCCCTACATTAACAAATTTGGTAACCTACTTGTTACTATGGGAGTATAACAAATACAGAAAAGAGAGGATCATTAGATTTGCAATGGGGTTTGTTTTTGGAAATGACTACTGGGTAATGTGAAGCAGGTTGTTGGAATGCCTCCTTGGAGGCCTAATGGAGCCATGAGGATGAACCATGGGTTGCAGTGAGGACCCCAGGAGATGTCAGGACTATGGGCAGCTGCCAAGGAGAGCTGGCCCAGAATGCATTGCTCCCTGGGCTATAAGCTGGAGGGGTAGAATTGGAACCTCAGAGACTTCATCAATGGTTGGAGATGTCAGACTTGGAGCTACATAATTTGATGTTTGCCCTGTTTATTTTAGATCATGTATTTGTTCAATCTTTCTTTTCTATGCCCAATGCCATCTTTTGCAGTGTAAATGTTTATTCTGTGCCTTTGCTTTTTGGTTTTATAGCTCATAGTTAAGAGATCTTGGACTTTGGGGATATTTTAACAGTGTTGGAATTGATTAAGACTATGAGGAATTTTAAAGTTGTGCTAAATATATTTCACTTTACATCATGTATGATCATCAGTTCATGGAGACCAGGGGAAGAATGTGCTCATTTAAATTAGGTATTCCCACAAAACTCATGTGTTTTTGAACACTTGGTCTCCAGCTGGCGGCAATTTGGAAACTGCAGTCTTGCTGGAGGAAGCAGTCCTATGGGTGTTATAACAAGCTTTCTCTTGCTACTATTTGGCTTACTTTTGTGCTGCAGTGTTCCAGCTACTGTGGCAGAGGTGATGTCCAGCCTTTGCTCATGCTATGTTTTCTCCTGCCATCATGAGCTTCCTCTAAAGACTGAAATCCAAATAAAAAAACTTTCCTTCTATCAGCCACTTTTGGATGGATGTTTTGTCCCAACAATGAGAAGGTAACTATAAACACCTGTGTACAGAACAGCAATGAGGAAACCTTACTTGTGTACATGGTCTGAGCACCAAGGAAATTTTACCTGCTTACTGTCACAAAACTGAGGAAACATTACCTGCGTAGTTATAACACTGAAGACCCTTCTGTGTATCATCAATGTACTGAGAAAACCTTACCTGTGTATAATCACAACACGGAGGAAACAATACTTGTGTACATAGTCACAGCACTGAGAATACATGCATACTGTGATAGCACAGTCACAACACTGAGCTAACCTTACATGTGTACAGTCACAACATGGAGGGAAACTTATATGTGGACACAGTGACAGCACTGAGGAAACCTAACCTGGTAATCCTTACCTGTGTATAATCACAGCACTGAAGAAACCTCAACTGTCTACAGATAAAACACCGAGGAAACTTAGCTTGTGCACAGTCACAGCATGAGGAAAATGTACCCAGGTATTGTCACAATACTGAGAAATCCTTACAAAGTCATAGCACCAAGGAAAACTTAAATATGCACAGTCACAATACTGAGCCAACCTTACTTGTATACAATGTCACAGCAATGAACAAGCCTTACCTGTGTACCATCACAGCACTGAGGAAACCTTACTTGTGTACACTCACAGAACTAAGGACATCTTACCTGTGCATGGTCACAGTACTGAGGTAACCTTACCTCTGTACAGTCATAGCACGGAGGAAACCTTACCTGTGTACAGTCACAATACCGAGGAAACCTTACATGAATACACAAACACAGCACTGAGGTAACCTTCCCTGTACATAGGTACAACACTGAGAAAAACCTTACAAATGTACAACTGCAATATTGAACACATCTTACAAGTGTCCAATGTCATAGCAGTGAGGAAACCCTACCTGTTTATAGTCACAGTGAAGAAACCTTACCCATGTCAAGTAAGCCGCTGAGTCAAGTGACTGAGGGCACATCAAGGTACATAGCTGTTATAGTACTGAGGAAGACTTACCTGTATATAGTTGCAGCAATGAAGAAACCATAAACACAGTCAAGGAAGGAAACTTAACTTATGCACACAGTGACAGCACTGAGTAAACCTTGCCTGTTATAGTCATAGCACTGAGGAATGACACCATACTTGTGTACTATCACAGTAGAGAGGAAATCTCACTTGCACAGTCACAGCAGTTCAGAAACCTTACCTGTGTAGTCAAACAGCGGGAGGTACCTTACTTGTGCATGCCATCACAGCGCAGCTGAAAACTTACCTATGTAAAGTCCAAAACTGAGGTAACCTTATTTGTGGACAGTCACATCAATAAGGAAACTTTATCTTGTACAGTCAGAGAACTTGCAGTAATCTGTGTACAGTCACATCATATAGGAAACATTACCTGTGACTAGTCACACCACTGAGAAAAGTTGAGTTGTGCAGTCACAGCACTAAGAAAATCTTACTGTGTACAGTCACAGCAATGAAGAAATGTTAACTGTCCACAGTCAAAACACTGAGCAAAGTATACCTGTGCCCAGAGTCAGAGAACTGAAGAAACCTGAGTACAGTCACAGCACTGAGGAAACCTTACCTGTGTAGAGTCACAACACTGTAGAATCCTTATGTGTGTACATTCACAATACTGAAGCACCCTGCTTTTGTATACAGCCACAGCACTGAGCTAACCATACCTGTATATTATCAAATCACTGAGGGAACCCTACTTTTGTACAGTGTCATAGCACAGTAGTAAACTTACCTGTGTACAGTAAAAGACTCTGCCTCAAACAAGGTGGAAGGCAAGGGCATACTTCAAAAGTTGTCTTCTGACCTCCACTTGTACACTGCAGCACACATGCTCCTGTACTTACACACATGAAGGAACACACACACACACACACACACACACACACACACACACACACACACACACACGGGCTCTGGGAAAATGGCTCAGTGGCTAAAGGGATTTGTGTGTAAACCCTGACAGCCCAGGGTTCAATTCCTAAGCCACCACTTCAGCCTGATGCAAAAACTGGCACAAGCATTCATTTGAAACAGCAAGAGGCCCTGGTGGACCCATACACACATATGCACGAACATGCACACACACATAAGTAAAAATAAATTTTTTTTTTTTTTTGGTTTTTCGAGGAGGGTCTCACTCTGGTCCAGGCTGACCTGGAATTAGCTATGTAGTCTCAGGGTAGCCTCGAACTCATGGCAATCCTCCTACCTCTGCCTCCCGAGTGCTGGGATTAAAGGCGTGCGCCACCACGCCTGGCTAAAAATAAATTTTTTATGTCATTTATTTATTTATTAGAGACGGAGAGAGGAAAGAGAGAGAGGGAGAGTGAGAATGGGCACACCAGGGCCTCCAGCCACTGCAAACGAATTCCAGACACATGCACCCCCTTGTGCATCTGGCTTATGTGGGACCTGGAGAATCAAACAGGGGTCCTTAGGCTTCGCAGGCATGCACCTTAACCACTAAGCCATCTCTCTAGCCCCCAAAATAAATGTTCTTAAGAAAGTAAAAGAGCCAAGCATGGTGGTGGATGCTTTTAATCCCAGCACTAGGGAGGCAGAGGTAGGAGGATCACCATGAGTTTCAGGCCACCCTGAGACTACATAGTAAATTCCAGGTCAGCCTGGACTAGAACAAGACCCTCCCTTGAAAAATCAAAAAATAATAATAATAAAAAAGATAAGTAGCATCATTAGTTATTACAGAAACAGAGATCAGAACCACAATGAAATACTACCACATATACAAAGATGACTATAACAAAAAAAATTAAAAATAAAAAATAAATGCTTTGGTTTAGGTGCTTGCCTGCAAAGCCTAAGGATCCAGGTTCAATTCCCTAGTACCCACAAAGGCCAGATTCACAAGGAGGCACATGTGTCTGGAGTTTGTTTGCCATAGCTAGAGACCCTGGGACACCCATTTTCTCTCTATGTCTCTTCCTCTCTCCCTCTCTCTCAAATAAATAAAGAAACAAATAAATATTTTTGGGGGGGTTTGAGTTAGGGTTTTGCTCTAGCCCAGGCTGACCTGGAATTTACTAGGCAGTCTCAGAGTGGCCTTGAACTCATGGCGATCCTCCTATGCACAGCTAAAATATATTTTTAAATACATTTAAAAAATATTTATATATTTGCAAGCAGAGAGGTAGAAGAGAGGCAAACAGGCATGCCAGGGCCTCTAGCCACTGAAAACAAACTCCAGATGCATGTGCCCCTTGTACATTTGACTTACGTGGGTCCTGGAGAATCGAACCAGGATCCTTTGGCTTCGCAGGCCTTAACCGCTAAGCCATTTCTCCAGCCCCAATACATTTTTTTTTTTTTTTTTTTTCAAGGTAGGGTTTCACTCTAGCTCAGGCTGACCTGGAATTCACTATGTAGTCTCAGGGCGGCCTTGAACTCATGGCAATCCTCCTACCTCTGCCTTTCAAGTACTGGGATTAAAGGTGTGCACCACCACGCCCGGCTAAATTTTTTGACATATAGAAAAAGTGGACTACTCATATACTGTTAGTGGGGATGTGAAATGGTACATTAGCTATTAAAAAATCAGTTAGCCTCACAAAGCTAAAGGGAATTACCAATATGGGGGTTTGAATTAGGTGTCCTGGGGGTTACAGAGATGGCTCAGAGGTTAAGTGTACTTGCTTGAATTAGGTGTCCTCCATAAACTCATGAATTCTGAGTGTTTGATCCCCAGCTCATGGCAATTTGGGAGGTAGAGCCTTGCTAGAGGTGTGTTTTGGAGGAGGACTTTAATGGTTTATTAGCCCTAGCTTGTCAGTGTTAGTTCCACTCACTCTTATGTTGAAGTGTTCCATATGCTGTGGCAGAGGTGATATCCATTCTCTGCTCATGCCATGCCTCTCCCCTGCCATCATGGAGCTTCCCCTCAAGAGTGTAAGCCAAAATAAACAAGTTTCCTCCTATCAGTTGCTTTTGATTGGGTGTTTTGTGGCAGCAATGAGAAGGTAACCACAACAACCAGCAATTCCATAGATAAGTATATAGCCAAGAAAAGTAGCTACAGATTCAAACAGACATTTTGTATGTATGCTGTATTAGGAATCAAACCTGGGTCCTTAGGCTTCACAGGCATGGGCCTTAACTGCTAAGCCATCTCTCCAGCCCTACATTCATTTTTATTTTTTTTTATTTAAAAAATTTTTAATTATTTTATTTATTTTTGGAGAGAGACACAGAGAGAAACAGATAGAGAGGGAGAGGAAGACAGATGGAGATGGGCGCTCCAGCAGTCTCTCAGCTGCTGTGAAAGAAATCCAGATGTGTGCGCCCCCTTGTGGGCAAGTGAGGCATTGCGCCCTTGCGTCACTTTGCATCTGGCTAAACGTAGGACCTGGAGATTGGAACCAGCGTTCTTAGGCTTAGCAGGCAGGCGCCTTAACTGCTAAGCCATCTCTCCAGCCCCCTACATTCATTTTTTAAAACACATTTTTGTCTATTTGAAAAAGAGAGAAACAGAGTATAACATGCCAGTGCCTCTTGCCCCATGTGGCTTTACATGGGTACTTGGAAATTGGCTTTCAACTGAGAAGCTCTGCAAAAAAGCATCTTTAACCACTGAGCAATCTCCCCAGTCCATCATTTTACATCCAAACCACCACATATACCATTATTCCCAGTGGCATTATTCCTCGCAGCCAAAAAAGAAGAAACAACCCAAGAATTCATCAACAAATGAATGAAGCTTCAAAAAAAAAAACAAACCCAAAAGAAACAAAGAATACTCTTGCCAGGAATGGAGGTGCACACCTTCTTGAATCCCAGCACTAAATAGGCTGGGGTAGCAGGATCACCATGAGTTCAAAGCCAGTCTGGTACTACAGAGTAATTTCCAGGTCAGCCTTGACTACAATAAGATCTTACCTTGAGAAGTAAAAAAAAAAAAAAAAAAGTGAGAGAGAGAATACTTTTTTTTGGAGGGGGACAGGATCTCACTAAGTTTCCCAGCTCACCTCAGACTCTCAATCCTCCTCTCTCAATGTCTCAAGTGCCAAGATTTATTGGAATTCACAACCATGCCTGGCCCAGACTTTACTGTTTGCCAGGTATGGTGGCTCATGGCTATAATACAGAAGCTGGGAGGCTAAGGTAGAGGAATAGCTATAAATACAGGGCTAGCCTGGACTATAAGTAAGCTCCAGGTCAGTCTGGGCTACAGTGAGTCAAAAAAAAAAATTGGGCTTAATTTTGGAGAAGGTTCCATGGACTGCTGAGAAGAATGTGTACTCTGTAGAATTGGGGTGGAAAGTTCTGTAGATATCTGTTAGGTCTCGTTGATCTATGATATTGTTGAGCTCTAGTATTTCCCTGTTGATTTTCTGCTTGGATGATCTGTCTATTGATGATAGTAGAATACTGAAGTCTCAGACTATGATGGTGTTGGTGTTTATGTTTGTTTTGTTGTCAAGGAGGTTTTGTTTTATAAAGTGTGGTTCACCTGTGTTTGGCACATATAGATTTATGATTGTAATGTCCTCATGTTGGATCATTCCCTTGATGATTAAGAAGTGGCCTTCTTTGTCCTTTTTGGTTACTTTTGGGTTGAAGTCTACTTTATCAGATAATAATATAGTAATACCACATGTTCTTTATTTCCACTTGCTTTCCAATCTTTCACCCTGAGGAAATGTCTGTCTTTAGTGGTGAGGTGGGTTTCTTGAAGACAGCAGATAGAAATGTCCAGATTTTTTGACCCATCCTGATAACCTGTTTTTTGATGGGTGAGTTAATTAATATTTAAGGTTATTACTGTTCAGTTTGAATTAATCCCTGCCATGATGAGGTATTTTATGGGGTTCAGTGCTTTCTTGTGTTTTGTACTATTTTGAGCCTGGTCTATTTGGTTATTGTGATCTTCTTCTTTTTGGCTCTTGAGATTGGTTGTTTGACTGTTCTGTGTGGAGTATTCCTTAAAGTATTCTCTGTAGGTTTGGCTTGTGCAGTTCCTAACCTGGATCAGCCCAAGATGGTGACAAACCTGAATAGGATCTCGAGGCTTGGACAATAGGGAGGATAGGGCTTGAGGGAAGGGTAAGCACAGGGAGGGGGGCACAAAACTGAACCCAAATTGAAGTGGTACCATAGAATCCTATATCCTAGAAATCATACTAAAAGGTGGAACCCTCAAGAGGACCTTAGGGGGAGCACCTGAATCGAGGGGCCTGGAAAGGGTGAGATGAAACCCAACCTCAAATTTCTCTTGTTTCTCTTTCTCCTTTGTCTTTTATTTTCCCTTGGTGCTGGCCAGTAATTCCCTGTACCAGGATGTGTTCTACATGCAAAATGAGCTGTTGATCAGAGAGACTTACTAGATCTTCCAAAACAAACAAGACAGACTTCTGTCAGAGCACTTGATTACCCACCAGAGGTTAATGGTAAGCTCCTACTGCTGAAGACACCATATGCTATCATCATGGACCAAGGAGAGAACTGGTTGGAATCCAGAGGAGAGTCAGTCCCCAGACAATTAGCTCATCTAGTGCTGGAAAGCATTACATGAGCTACCGGGGGAAAGTGGCCAACACCTGTCCAAGCAACTCAAAGTCTACTTGACTCAGAAGCAAACAACATGACATGATGCTCACACAAGTGCAATAGTAGCACACAGCCATAGTGGGTAATCAACTGCTCTTAGATTGTCTAACAGATCCTCTCAGTGGAAATAAAACCATATCTTGAACTGGGAAACAAGTCAGAATCATATCCAGATCATGATTCTGCTTTCCATTGTCAAGTTCCCACTAACCTTAGACTAAAAGAGGGCCTACACCTTTTAATTCTCTCTAAATTAATAATGGTTATCCCATTTAACCGGTGCTGACTTCATTCTCTGTTGGAGAATCTGCTTCTCTTTTTCAGATGGGAGCTGAACCTGAGGAGATAAATGACCCAGTGTGCTCCACCCAGCCCCAGCTGAAACCACAGAGGAATTGGGGAAATGAGCAAGAGTGCTGCTTTCTTAGTGAATCTGATATCAGAACAAGGGTGAAGGAGATAGACACTGAGGACACTCAACACCTACCAAACCAGAGATCCAGAGGGTCCTAAGTGCCCATCATTGAAGTAGACTTAAAATGCTCCCAGCATGGCTCAGGGAATTTTGCGGAAGAGGGGGTGGAAAGATTGTTAGAGCCACAAGTCAGGCCATTTTGCACAGAGACATTGCCCCCCATAATGCATGACCCAAAATCCCCATGGAGTTGACCTGCATCCCCAATGAGGAAGTCCTTTTCAGAAAAGGGTCAGGGAGGAGGGAAAGGATGATACAAACATGTGTGGTTTACATGCTAAATATGTCCATATCTAATAAAAAATTAAGCTTAATATGAGGTCACATTCCTACCTGAGGATCTGCTTGAAGTTAATGGTTACTGGAGAAGCAAGAGACATTATCTTAAAAAATTTTTTTTGTATTTTATTTTTATTTATTTGACAGAAAGTGGGGGGGGGGAAGAATGGGCATGCCAGGGTCTCCAGCTACTGCAAAAGAACTACAGACACATGTGCCACTGTGTGCATCTGGCTTACATGAGTCCTTTGGCTTTGTAGGCAAGTGATTTAACCACTAAGCTATCTCTCTAGCCCCATAAGAGACTAAAATTTTTTTCATTTTATTTAAGAGAGAGAGAAAAAAATAGAAAGAGTGAAAGAGAGAGAGAGAGAATGGGTGCAACAGGGCCTTCAGCTGCTGCAAAGGAACTCCAGACACATGTGCCACCTTGTGCATTTGGCTTACATTGGTACTGAGGAATCGAACCTGGGTCCTTTGGCTTTGCAGGAAAGTGCCTTAACCACTAAGCAATCTCCTAGCCCTACAAGAGATTTTTTTTGCAAGAGACACACAGAGAGACAGAGACACAGAGAGAGAGGAAGACAGAGAATGGGTGTGCCAGCAGCCTCTCAACCACTGCGAACGAAACCAGATGCGTGCGCCCCCTTGTGGGCAAGTGCAGCATTGCGCCCTTGCATCACTTTGCATCTGGCTAAACATGGTGTCTAGAGATTGGAACTGACATTCTTAGGCTTAGCAGGCAGGTGCCTTAACCGCTAAGCCATCTCTCCAGCCCAAGAGATATTATTTTTAGTTGTGTAGCCACTGGTAAATTACCCATGGTCCAGTAATAATCCCCACCCATGCTCATGGAAGCAACCCCAATTAACCTCAGTGGTAAACAACAATAACAAAAAAAGTAGAAGGGAGATAACTGGGAAGAAAGATTCAGTGGGACAGCAGGAGAGAAAAGGGGATAACAGAGGGCACCAGGGAATGAATACAACCAAAATACATTATATACACGTATAAAATTGTCAATAAATACAGCTAGGCTGTCCCACACTAATCCCAGCACTAAAGAGGCAGAGGTAGGAGGATCACTTCAAGTTCAAGGCCACCTTGAGACTATATAGTGACTTCCAGGTCAGCCTGAGCTAAAGTGAGACCCTACCTCAAAAAATAAAATAATAAAATTAAATTTTAAAAATCAAGGGCTGGAAAGATGGCTCAAGCGTTAAGGTGCTTGCCTGTCTTGCCTAACAATGAAGATTCAATTCCATAATACCCACATAAATCCAGATGCACAGTGGCACCTGCCTCTGGAGTTTAGTTGCAGAGACTGGAAGCCCTGGCACACCCATCCTCTCTCTGTCTCTTTCTCTCTTCTTTTTATCACTCTCTGCTTGCAAATAAATAAAAAAAAATTAAAAAACAAAAGCCTGGCAAGGTGGTGCAAGCCTTTAATCCCAGCACTTGGAAGGCAGAGGTAGGGGGATTGCCATGAGTTTGAGGCCACACTGAGACTACATAGTGAATTCTAGGTTAGCCTGGGCTAGAGGGAGGGAGACCCTACCTCGAAAAACCAAAAATAAAAAAAATCATACTTCTTGAGCTAGGGAGATGGCTCAGTGGTTAAAGGCACTTGCTTGCAAAGCCTAGAAAGCCAGGTTTGATTTAGTACCTACATAAAGCCAGATGCACAAAGTGGCACATGCACCTGGAGTTCATAGGCAAGAGACCCTGGTGCACCCATCTGCATATCCATCATCTGTCTGTTGGAAGATATATAAATAACATTTTTAAAATACATAATTCTTGGGCTGGAGAGATGGCTTAGTGGTTAAGGCGCCTGCCTCCTAAGCCTAAGAACGCTGGTTCCAATCTCCAGGTCCCACGTTTAGCCAGATGCAAAGTGACACAAGGGCGCAATGCCGCACTTTCCCACAAGGGGGCGCACACATCTGGATTTCGTTCGCAGCAACTGAGAGACTGCTGGCGCTCCCATTCTCTATCTGTCTCCCTCTCCTTCTCTGTCTGTCTCTCTGTGTGTCTCTCTCTAAAAAATAAAAAAAAAAACACATAATTCTCATATTTATTACCTTTATTTTTATTATTTTTTTCCAGTAAGAACTTTTACTTCAAAACAAGAACTTCAGTAACATTAATAGAATGTCCATCTGGAAATATTCACAATCTGGTCACTGAGAATTGGAAAAATCCTCCACCTTGCATTACTACCAACTCACTTAAGAGCAGAAGAGGTACAGTGAGAGCAAAGTCACCTTTTCCAACAAAGACCCTCTGCATAGTTATGTGGGTTTATTCCACAGGCTCAATGATCACAAGGATTACCAAGGGCTGAAATACTGTTAGATTCAGGAGTTTGCCTAAAGGTTCTGAAATGTGTAAGCACCAAGGAGGAACAGTTGGATCTGGCAACCTATGGAGAGTGTCAATGGGGTCACCTCCATTTATGAAAGAACTGGGGATTGAGGGAATGATTGTAGAGGTGTATGTGATCTGTGGCAGGAGTAAATGTTGCAGTTTCTTCCAACACACTTTAAAGTTGTTTCTCATTCCCTTAAAAGAAAGTTCAAAACCTCCTTTTCCTCATAATCAGGTCCCCAGGAGTCACTTGCTCTGATCTCACTTCTTCCTATTCCATTTTGTCTCCCAGCTCCAGTGAGCCTGAGCTCCATCCTTAACCTCACAAAGTAAGAACCATCCCTTTGCCAACAGCGAAATGGAGCCACATGAGCTGAATCTAGATGCTGGCAACAAACTCCACCTAGGGGAGGAGGCAGTGTTGCTTATGTACACAGGAGTGAGTTTCAGTATATTCCATCCAAAAGGAGGTACAGATACAAATAAGACAAGTCACCAGAGCAAAGTGACAGTGTACATGCTGTCTTTCAGCATAGGCCACACTGAACATTTATTCACACTATCCCCCTGAACTTACTTAAACTAAATAATTTTTCAGGAAAAATTCCTCCTAGAGTGGAGATTACAAATTCCAAGTTAGCTTTGAATATTCTTATCTATATTCCTTTCAAGCAACAAGTTAAAACAAAAATCAACAGAAAATATTTTAAAGAACAAAATGGAAAAATAATAACCCTCTACCAAGAACCATTGTTTTTAGGTTTCTAATTTGAATGGCTTTTCCACCAGATGGGTAGTGAGATTACTTATTTTTAAAAAGTGAGTCCGCTATAAGAGGAAGGAGCTGGTTGGTCCAAGGAAAGTGGGAAGGCTTCCTGCAAATAGCCTTCCCTTCGCTGGACTCCAACCAAACTGAACATCTATCAACACCACTAACTACAATGCCCATTTTAATGGCAACCATAGATTTCAGCAACACTATTTTAAAGCTATAATCTTTAAAAGTTCCATATGAAGCCAGGAGCATTTTAAGGCATTCAACTCTTCTGAGAAATACCAGTGAAAAGTTTGTATCTGGAACACAGAAAACTGTTAAGAGGCCACATGCAAATGCCAGGCACCAGCTCACATGTCCACCAATAACAAATGCCATTTCTTTCTTTCTTTTTTTTTTTTTTTTTTTTTTTTTCAAGGTCGGGTCTCACTCTGGCCCAAGCTGACCTGGAATTAACTATGTAGTCTCAGGGTGGCCTTGAACTCATGGCGATCCTCCTACCTCTGCCTTCTGAGTGCTGGGATTAAAGGCGTGCGCCACCACGCCTGGCTCCATTTCTTCTTTTAATTTTTTTTGACAACTTCTATACTTACAGACAATAAACCATGATATTTCCTTCTCCTTCCCCATTCCCCTTCAGAACTCCATTTTCTGTCATATCCCCTCCCTCTCTCCACTAGTCTCTCTTTTAATTTGATGTCATCATCTTTTTCTTCTATTATGAGAGTCTTGAGAAGGTATTGGTAGGCACTGCAAGGTCATGGATATCGAGGTCAATTTCTGTCTAGACAGTTGCATTGTAAGGAGTCGTATCCTTCCTGTGGCTCTTACATTCTTTCATCCCCCTCTTCCACAATGGACCCTGAGCCTTGGAGGGTATGACAGAGATGTTTCAATGCTGGACACTCCTCCATCCCTTCTTCTCAGCACTATGTTGCCCTTTGGGTCATCCCAGTGGTCATCAACATCTGAAAAGAGAAGCTTCTCTAACCAGAAGTGAGAGTAGCATTAATATGTGAATATGAACATTAAGTGTAGTGCTTTAAGGGCAGTTTGGTGGGAATAATGTCATATCCTTCCTTTGGCTCTTACATTCTTTCCACCCTCTCTTCTGCAATGGACCCTGAGCCTTGGAGGGTGTGACAGAGATGTTTCAGTGCTGGACACTCCTCTGTCCATTCTTCTCAGCACTATGTTGCCTTTTGGGTCATCCCAGTAGTCATAACCATCTGAAAAGAGAAGCGTCTCTAACCAGAAGTGAGAGTAGCATTAATATATGAATATGAACATTAAGTATAGTGCTTTCAGGGCAGTTTGGTGGGAATAATATATACATTTAGCCAGACAAGAGCAGGCTTTATTCCCCTAAGGCTCATGACCTCCCCTGCCATAGAATTTTGATTAGTTTTTTCAGTACCAGGCATGTATTCCCTCCCATAGAGAGGGCCTTCAGTCCAATTAGGGAGTAGTTGGTTTCCCCAAGAACAGACCTGCCCCTATTCGGTCATTGGGCCTGTCTGGACAAACATGAATTTTCCAGTGTGCACTGTTTTCACTGCTGACGACTTCTGACTCCCATACAGCTGCATGCAGTACAGCCTTTTCCAGCTTTCACTTGGAAGGTTTTCTGCTCAACACCAGCTTGCTTTCTCAGTGACCTTGCTTCTCAGGCAAGAGATGTCTTCAGCAATAGGGTCTTACCACCTGTTTCTCAAGGGAAACCAAGGGCCTTGGCAATAGCCTTTAATGTTTTGGAGGCTACAGGGACCTCCTTGGCCAACAACTCACTGGAAAGTATCCCATCCCAGGCACTGAAAATTTTCTAGAACAATCTACAGCTTCTGGATGTACCATTATTCAAAAAAGTATGTTTAGAGCTGGAGAGATGTCTTAGAGGTTAAGGCACCTGCCTCCTAAGCCTAAGAACACTGGTTCCAATCTCCAGTGGTTCCAATCTCCAGGTCCCACATTTAGCCAGATGCAAAGTGACGCAAGGGCGCAAGGCAACATTTGACCACAAGGGGGGCGCACGCATCTGGATTTTGTTCTCAGCAGCTGAGAGACTGCTGGCATGCCCATCTCTATCTGTCTTCCTCTCCCTCTCTCTCTGTCTCTCTCTGCATCTCTCTCCAAAAATAGTAGGTTTACATAAGTCTTATTCAGACTATCTTGAATTTTGATTAGACCCTCCCCCTGCCCTTCTTTTATGCATTCTCTTCCCATGGCCTCACTTAGGCCATTCCCCTCCCTGTAATCTGTTCTACTTACATATGTGCAATACAATCCACATAAGTCCTTCCCTCTCCTCCCTCCCTTATAGCCTTTTACCAGCTTACTGGCTTCTGCTACTGATTTTTGGTTCCAGTGTACACACAAGTTTGTACATTGGTAGCTAGGATTCACATATGAGAGAGAACATGTGACGTTTGGCTTTCTGAGCCTGGGTTACCTCACTTAGTACAATCCTTTCCAGATCCATCCATTTCCCTGCAAATTTCATAATTTCATTTTTCCTTACTGCTGAATAGAACTCCATTGTATAAATGTACCACATCTTTATTATCCATTCATCTGTGGAGGGACATATAGGCTGGTTCAATATCCTAGCTATTGTGAATAGAGCAGCAATAAACATGGTTGTGCAAGTATCTCTAAGGCAGTGAGAAGAGTCCTCTGGATATATGCCTGGGAGCGCTATAGCTGGATCATATGGTAAATCTATTTTTAGCTGTCTCAAGAACCTCCACACTGATTTCCACAGTGGCTGGACCAGATTACATTCCCACCAACAGTGTAGAAGTGTTCCTCTTTTTCCACATCCACGCCAACACTTATTGTCATTTGTTTTCTTGATGGTAGCCATTCTGACAGGAGTCAAATGGAATCTCAAAGTAGTTTTAATTTGCATTTCCCTGATGGCTAAGGATGTGGAACACTTTTTTACATGTTTATACGCCATCTGTATTTCTTCTTCTGAGAACTCTCTATTTAGTTCCATAGCCCATTTTTTAACTGGGTTTTTTGATTTTTTTATTGTTCTGTTTTTTGAGTTCTTTGTATATTCTGGATATTAATCCTGTCAGATGTATAGCTGACAAAGGTTTTCTCCCATTCTGTAGGTTGTCTCTTTGCTCTATTTACAGTGTCCTTTGCTGTACAAAAGTTTTGTAATTTCATGAGATCCCTGTGGTTAATTAGTGGTTTTATTCCCTGAGCAATTGAGGTTATATTCAGAAAGTCCTTGCCTATTCCAATATGTTGAAGGGTTTTCCCTACCTTTTCCTCTAGCAGTTTCAGAGTTTCAGGTCTGATATTAAGGTCCCTGGTCCACTTGGACTTGACTCTTGTGCATGGAGAGAGACAAGGATCTATTTTTATCCTTTTAATACAGATATCCAGTTTTCCCAGCACCACTTGTTGAAGAGGCTATATTTTCTCCAATGAATATGTTTGGCATTTTTGTCAAAAATCAGGTGGCTGTAGCTACCTGGATTAATATTTGGGTCCTCTGTTCTGTTCCATTGATCTACATGTCTGTCCTTGTGCCAGTACCATGCTGTTTTTGTTACTATGGCTTTGTAATATAACTTAAAATCAGGTATGGTAATACCACCAGCCTCATTTTTGTTGCCCAAAATTGTTTTGGCTATTCGAGGTTTTTTGTGTTTCCAGATGAATTTTAGGATTGGTTTTTATATATCTGTGAACAATGCTATTGGGATTTTAATGGGATTACATTAAATGTGTAGATTGCTTTTGGTAAGATTGACATTTTCACAATATTGATTCTTCCAATCCAAGAACATTGGATGTCTTTCCATTTCCTTGTATCTTCTGCAATTTCTCCCTTGAGTGTTTTAAATTTCTCATTGTGGAGATCCTTCACTTCCTTGGTTAAGTTTATTACAAGGTATTTTTTTTTGAGGCAATTGTAAATGGGAGATGTGGTAGTTTGAATAGATGTCCCCCAATATATTCAGTGTTTTATTTGTTTACACTTTGCATCTGCAGCCACTTGGCTGGAGGCAGTGTCACTGGGCGGATCTTAAGGTGTGGTGGTGGGTTTAGGGTTTCAATCTAAAGATATGCAAAGTGTGCCTATCTGGAGTTCCTGAGGTATGCTGCGCTGTGTGGATTTTGGCTTGTCTCTCTCTTGCCTGGTCCTGTAAAAGACAGGACAGCTTCTTCTGCCATTATGGAACTACCCCTGGATCTATAAGCTTCAATAAATAAACCCCTTCCTCCATAACTGTGCCTGGTCTGGAAGTTCATCTCAGCGAACCTGAAGCTGTCTGATATAGGAGAGATTCTCTGCTTTCATCCTCTGCATGTTTGTTTTTAGTGTACAGAAAAGCTACTGATTTCTGTGTGTTTATTTTGTATCCTGCTACATTGCTAAAAGTGTTTATCAGTTCTAACAGTTTTCTGGTAGAGTCTTTAGGGTCTGTTATGCATAGAATTATATCATCTGCAAATAATGATAATTTGATCTCTTCCTTTCCAATTTGTATACCTTTTATGAGTGTCTCTTGACTTGTTGCTATAGCTAAAAGACTTCCAGTTCTATATTAAATAGAAGTGGGGAAAGTGGACACCCTTGTCTTGTTCCTGAATTTAGTGGAAAAGCTTCAAATTTTTCCCCATTTAGTATTATGTTGGCTGTAGGTTTGTCATAAATAGCTTTTATTGTGTTGAGATATGTTCCTTCTATTCCCAGTTTCTGTAATACTTTTACCATGAAGGGATGTTGGATTTTGTCAAATGCCTTTTCTGCATCTATTGAGATGATCATGTGATTTATGTAATAAAACCTGAAGATAAATAAATAATACTGAAGTTACTTTGCTGTGCTGTTCCATACTAGCTGTATGGAAGTGAGGAAGGTGTTTTTGTTTAATTCCTCATGGCCTGCCACACTGTTTAGATATCTGTTCCTTTCCTGGCAAGCTAAGGTTGGACTGCACCCTTCTGTCCTGGTGAGGGGACTTCAAGAACTAAAGGAAGAAGATCTGGCAGAGTGGTCATACACTGCACAGCCAATCCCTCCTGAAATGAAGGTAGGTTCAGTGGGTCTGTCCAGATGAGAAGAGAATGTCCGAGAAATGAAATATTTAAAGTCATTGATGATCCACCTAACCCCAGCAATGGGTTCATCTGAGTGTTCACGAAGTGTGTGGGGTGAGGAAAGATCAAGTAGCAGCATTCAAACTGATGAAGTCTCTCGCTTTGTGGGGAGTTTGCTCTCCATGTTGCCAGGGAGGTGGAGGTCAGCCTCAAGCAATGGCAAGGGACTCCTTGGTGGGCTGCATGCTGATCATTTCCATTCCAGAGCCTTTTCCAGACTGCCTGGCAGCCGAAGCCTGCCCCTCAAAAGCCTGGGCAATATCCTCAAAGGTCCTTCCCTGAGTCTCAGGGACTTTGAAGAAGATAAAGACCAAGAATATACTGAGGAAAGAGGCAAAGACAATAAATATGTCAGGTCCTAAAAGGGTTGCAACTGAGGGAAAGAGCAGACCAACCAAAAAATTATAGGTTCAGTTAGAACAGCCAGCCACTGCCATGGCTGTTGGCGGGGGTGAGGGGCTGGCTAATGAGCTCAGCCACAATAAACCAGGGAATGGGACCTGGTCCAATCTCAAAGAAGGCCACATAGGTCAAAACAGACACAATACAGACAAAAGTCATGGCATTATAATCATCCTTCAACAACACAGAGACAGTCATGAGGACAGAACAAACAGCCATGCCTCCAAGGCCTGTCATATGCAGGGTTCTCCTTCTTGCCCTTTCCACCAGAAACACAGAAACTCTATTGAAGACAGTACTAACCACACCAGCTCCAATGGTAGCATAAATTGCCTCATTGACATCTGCATCCTTGAAGATTCCTCTTGAGTAATAGAACACTGCATTAATCACAGATCACTGCTGGGAGAGCTGAAGCACGATGGCAGTGAGGAGGGTTGGTGGTGGTTGGAGGAACGGAAGAGCTCTATCAGGGTTACTTGCTTCTCCTGTGCCATCCTGGCACTCTCATCTTTCATGTCTTGGATATCTTGGGCCACATCCTGGGTGCCCCACTACTGCTGGAGGATCTCCTTGGCACTCTCCTCCTCCTTTCTGTTAGCAAGAATCGAGGACTTTCAGGACAAAATAGAAGGGCTGTGCTCTGTAAAATTGCTGGTAAAGGCCAAGAGCCCAGGCCACAGCTCTTCAGACTCCAAAATGAATTCTAGACCAAAGAAATATCTGGGCCACCAGAATTCTAATGATGATACCCAGCTGGTTTAGAGTGCAAAAGGCACCCTGCAAGGCAGTAGGAGATGCCTCTCCAATGAACATGGGCACAAAACCTGTGCGGAGTCCGCAGAAGATGCCTGTGATCAAGCGGTCCGGGACCAGCATTTCAACCGTAGCAGGCCTTTTGGCAAACCCCATAAGGCAGCCCCCAACAAGGACCAGCAGGTTGACCATGAGCATTGAATTGCACCTCCAAAGCAGTTCACAAAGAGTCCAACAGAAAAGGATCCAATCATGCCACCAACAGAAAAGATGGCCACGCACAAGGCCCAGAGGCCTGTGACCAGCCCATTGCTAGGATGATCTTCTAACCACTCTTCCATACTGTGGTTGGGAAAATCCTTTATGATCAACTCAGGAGCACTGATGACTCCAATGTTGTAGCCAAACTGGAAAGAGCTGACTGTGGCAATAGTTATGGCAAAGACCAGAGATGGGGTTACCTTTACTGTTCCTATGATCCTAATTTAATTTCCTGTAGGATTATAGAGACAATGTTTCTAGCAGACAAAATGTCCTCAGCAGCAAGTTCTTTTAAGGTTCCCAGCAGCCTTTAGCAATCATGACAACCACCACACAGCACACTCTTTTTAAATTTTTATTTACTTATTAGAGAGAGAGAAAGGGAGAGAGAGAAAGAGTGAGAGAGAGAATGGGCACGCCAAGCCCTCTAGCCACTGCATATGAACTCCAGACACATGTGCCACCAAGTGCAGCTGGCTTATGTGGGTTCTGGGGAATCAAACCTGGGTCCTTAGGCTTTGCAAGTAAGTGCCTTAACTGCTAAGCCATCTCTCCAGTCCTGAATACTTTTTTTTTAACCTGAAATATTTTATACCTGGATTCATTCTTGTAATCTCTTCATTAAGATTTGGATTTCTTCTTCCTGGAGGTATGAATTTTGATCTTTTGAAGGAATTCTCCTGCAGCTGACTTGGTGCTGCAGATCTTCTTATCTTCAGCACCTGAGCAATAGCCAGAGCAGACATCATACATGAGTATCTCATCGTTACACCATAATGTATTGTAAAAGTTAAGAGCAGGCTAGGAGTGGTGGTGCACACCTTTAATCCCAGGATTTAGGAGGCAGAGACAGAAGGATTGCCATGACTTTGAGGCCAGCCTGAGGCTACATAGTAAATTTTGAACTGGAGAGAGGGCTGAGAAGTTAAAGACACTCGTTTGTAAAGCCTGGTGGACTGTGTTTGATTCCCTAGTACCAACATAAAACCAGATGCACAGACTGGCACATGTATCTGGAGTTCATTTGTGGTGTCAGGAGGCCCTGGCTGCCCGTATTCACTCTCATTCTCTCTTTCTCTCTCTGCTTCTTTTTATCTCTCACACACATAAATAAATAAAACTATTCTTAAAAATTAATAAATAAATTAAAATATTTTTATTATTAGACAGAAAAATGGAGGGAGACAATAGGCACACCAGGGCCTCTTGTCATTGCAAATGAACTCCAGACTCATGTCTCGCTTTATATGGTTATTGAGAAGTCAACTTTACAAGCAAGTGTCTAACTGCTGAACCATTTCCCTAGCACAAACCAATAATTTTTATTCCTTATTAGTTCTTTTTTTGTATATTTCAAATTTTCTACAATGAAGATGTTATTTATATAACAAAGTATTATTAATTAAATTTAATTACCATGTTAAATCTAAGATGCCATCAATTTTAAGATGTAACATTATTTTATATAACTAAGAAAAAAATTCAATCATTTATATAACCATTTCCCAATTATTCAGCAACATTAAAATAATGAAATTTGGGCAGGAGAGATGGCTTACTGGTTAAGGCACTTGCCTGCAAAACCAAAGGACCCAGGTTCAATTCCAAGGACCCACATAAGCCAGATGCACAAGGTGGTGCATGCATCTGGAGTTCGTTTGCAGTGGCTGGAAGCCCTGGCATGCCCATTCTTTCTCTGGCCCCAAATAAATAATTAAATATTTTTGTGTTTTATTAGTATTTTGATATACATTTTTAAATAGTTTAAGGGATGTGTGGTAGTTTGAAGATGGCCCCCAATATATTCAGTGTTTTATTAGTTTGTTGTTTACATCTGAAGCCACCTAGCTGGAAGCAGTGTCACTGGGCAGATCTTAAGGTGTGGTGGTGGGTTTAAGATATCAATTTAAAGATATGCAAAGTGTGCCTACCTGGCATTCCTGAGGTGTGCTGTGCTGTGTGGCTTTTGGCTTTTTCTATCTGGGTATGGTCCTGTGAAAGCAGGACAGCATCTCTGCCATAATGGAACTTCCCCTGGATCTGTAAGCTTTAATAAATACCCTTTCCTCCATAACTTTGCCTGGTCTAAAAGTTCATCTCCTTGAACCTGAAGCTGTCTGCTACAGGATGAGAACAGAGGTAATTTTCTGTAGTTTCTTACTCAAGTACAAAATAGACCTCTATTAGAGCAATCTTTTTTTTTTTTTTTCTCGAGGTAGGGTTTCACTCTACTCCAGGCTGACCTGGAGTTCACTATGTAGTCTCAGGGTGGCCTTGAACTCACGGTGATCCTCCTACCTCTGCCTCCCAAGTGCTGGGATTAAAGGCATGCACTAACACGCCTGGCTAGAACAATCTTAAAGCACATGAAACTGATGGTATATAAACACCTAAAAATAGTGTTCATAGGGTTGGAGAGATGGCTTAGCAGTTAAGATGTTCACCTGAAAAGCCTAAGGATCCAGGTTCAATTCCTCAGTATCCATGTAAGCCAGATGCACATGATGGCACATGCATTTGGAGTTCATTTGCAGTGACTAGAGGCCCTGGCATGCCCATTCTCTCCCTCTCCTTCCCTCTTCCTCACTCTTCCTCCCTGTCTCTTCCTCAATCTCTCTCTCTCTCTAGATAAATGAGTAAAAATTTTAAAATAGTGTTTACAAATACCATAAATCAATACAGATTCTCAAAATATCTTCATTATACCTATTTCCTTTTTATAAGAGGTAAGCAGATACCAGGCCTGGTGGCACATGCCTTTAACCCCAAATACTTGGGAGGCAGAGGTAGGAGGATCACCATGAGTTCAAGGCCACCCTGAGACTACATAGTGAATTCCAAGTCAGCCCGGACTAGTGTGAAACCCTACCTCGAAAAACAAAAAGAGGCAGGTAGAATATTACAAGTCTGTAGACACGTAATTGACACTATTTTTTGCAATGTTAGGGAATGAACTCAGGGTCTCAAGTATGATAAACAAGCACTCTACTACTGAACCACATCCCCAAGCATGACACAATCTTAAATAAGATAAGTAAACATTAAACTCTCTATTTAGACTCAATTACTTAATGGTCAAATGAAATACAACAATGAGAAATTAAATTAAAAGCTTAAGGTTGCTAGATGTGATGGCACAAGCCTTTAATCCTAGCACTCGGGAGACAGAGGTAGGAGGATCACTGTGAGTTCAAGGCCACCTTGAGACTACATAGTGAATTCCAGATCAGCCTGGACTAGAGTGAGACCCCCACCTTAAGCCTCCCCCCCAATAAACTTAAGGTTTTTAGTTAAGTATTGTTCAACACAAAGTAATCATAAGCCTATTATGTAAACTAATAATTTCTAGACAGCATTGATAAAAGTATGATGCCCAGGGCTGGAGGGATGGTTCAGTGGTTAAAATTACTTACTTGCAAAACAGTCACTTACTGCCCCGGTTCAATTCCCCAGTACCTACATAAAACAAAGTTAACAAAACAGCATGTGTCTGGAGTGCCCACCACCACACCTTAAGATATGCCCAGTGACACTGCCTCCAGCCAGGTGGCTTCAGATGCAAACAACAAACTAATAAAACACTGAATATATTGTGCTCTCCTCACAAAATAAATAAATATATTTTTTTCAATACATGATGTCCATACTGTGAAATAAAAGATTAGGAGGGTAACTATGTGTTGTAGTTATTTGCTCATTGCTGGGACAAAACCCCCAGCCAAAAGTAGCTAGTGGGAGGAAAGGATTGATTTTGGCTTACAGTCTCAAGGGACAGATTCACGTTGGCAAGGGAAAGCATGGTATGAGCAGAGGCTGGACATCACCTCTGCCACACATTGGAGGACAGCAGCAAGAAATTGAGACAGGCTCTGTCTGGCAAGGGGGAGCTGGCTATAACACTCCAAAGCCTGCATCCCCTAACAACACACCACCTCCTGCAAGGTACCACCTCCCAAATTGCCATCAGCTAGCAACCAAGCATTCAAACCACATGAGTTTATGGAGTTTATGGATGGTTAATCTCTGATTGTCAATTTAAAGGATTTAAAATCACCATGGAAACAAATTTCTGGGCATGTTCATGAGGGATTTTCTAGATTAGATTAGTTAAGGTGGGAGGACCCACTTTGTGGGTACCACTAACCCATGGGCTAGTTCCTAAATTATATAAAAAGGGGCTGGAAAGATGGCTTAGCAGCTAAGGTGCTTGCCTGCAAAGCCTAAGGCCCCAGGTTCAATTCCTCAGTACCCACATAAACCAGATGCACAAGGTGGCATATACATCTGAAATTTGTCAACAGTGGCTAGAGGCCCTGGTGAACCCATTCTCTATCTGCCTCTCTCTTTCTCTGTCTCCTAAATAAATAAAAAAATATATTTTAAAAAATTATATAAAAAGGAGAAAGCTTGCTGAGCCATCAGCATTCATCACTGTTTCCTCACTGTTGGGCTAAATGTGACCAGCAAATACCACCATGCCTTTATGCCATGATGGACAGTCATCTGAAATAAACCCTACCTCGCTTAAACTGATTTTTGTAAATAGATTTTTTTAAAAGATTTTTATTTATTTATTTGCAAGTAGAGAACGAGAGAAAGGAAGCAGACGCACAAGCACCTTTTGACCCTACAAACCCAGATGCATGTACACTTTGTGCACCTGGCTTTATGTGTGTACTGGGGAATTGAAACTGGGCCATCAGGCTTTTGCTAGCAAGCACCTTTAAATGATGAGCCATCTCTTCAGCTCCTAATCTTATTTTATAAAACTTTTTATTTTTTATTATTTTTTGGAGAGAGACAGAGAGAGAGAGAGGGAGGGAGGAAGACAGAGATGGGCGTGCCAGCAGTGTCTCAGCTGCTGCGAACGAAATCCAGACGTGTGCGCCCCCTTGTGGTCAAGTGCGGCATTGCGCCCTTGCGTCACTGCATCTGGCTAAGCGCGGGACCTGGAGATTGGAACTGCTGGAGATTGGAACCAGTGTTCTTAGGCTTAGGAGGCAGGCGCCTTAACCCCTAAGCCATCTCTCCAGCCCCCTAATCTTATTTTTGTAAGATATTTTACTTCAGCAAGAGAAGGTAGCTAATACAGTCCTCCACATTTGGTCACACTCTCCTGAAATGCTATGAAAAATTTCAATAGCACCTTTTTAAAGGAACATCAGAAAAACACAGTACCTAGAAATATCAAAATTAGAAATGAAAAAAAAATGCACTACTGCTCATTATTCTCTTTGGGAATGCCCAACCTGGGGCAAACTATCTAATCACTCACTTTTACTCTTTTATTATTTATACAATTTTAAAATTGGACTAAATGCTAAAAATTTCCTTCAACACTATCACCCTAAGCCCTACATCTAATACATGATTTCTGAGTTTTCATTCTATTTATTCTGTAAAGTTAAAAACATAATTAATTTGAGAATGTATCATACAAGAAGCACACACTGGTGGTTAACACAAGTCTACAGCCAGCCAGTCTGCCTCAGCTAGAATCCTACCTGGTATTTCCCTGTGATTTAGAGTATCCATCAAGCCATCCAATTTGTTGATGTATTTCAAAGCACAGTGTAGAAATCAGTTTATTTTGCCTGATATATTTCACATTTTTGTCTTTTGTTTATTGGTTTGGTTTGTTTTGAAACAAAGTCTAAGAAGTTCAGGCTGGCCTTGAACTGGAGACCCTCCTGTCTCCTGTTCAGGTTACTGCTTTTTAAATTAGTTCTGTTTAGGCCTTGTTCCCAGGCCTTACCTATCAAAGCAGTTTGCAGCACTGCTGTGATGCTACAACTTGTATGATACATGTGACATCGACCTGGTTCAGTTCTTCCAAATAAAATGAATGGCCAGACCAGGCAGATAATGGAACACATCATGTAGCCTAAATGACTCATTGCTACAGTATAGTAATTAAGATCACATCTTGAGTGGCACTACCTGAATATGTCTAGACTGACATTCCCAACATGTAATCTTACAGTTTACTTAAATCTGTGAGTCTGCTTCCTCATCTATAAAAGAGTACCTTGGGCTGGAGAGATGGCTTAATGGTTAAGGCACCTGCCTGCAAAGCCTAAGAACACCCCTTTAAATCTCCGGGTCCCACATTTGGCCAGATGCAAAAGTGATGCAAGCATGCAATGCTGTGCATGCCCACAAGGGGGCACACACATCTGGAGTTCATTCACAGCAGCTGAGAGGCCACTGGCGTGCCCATTCTCTCTCTGTCTCTCTCTCTCTCTCTGTTTCTCTCTAAAGTTAAAAATAAATGAATAAATAAATAAATAAATAACAAAATATTTAAGAGTACCTTAATCACATTTTCATGAGACTGTTGGATTAAATGAAATACTTAAAAAGCCTGACACACAGTAAGTACCCATATCATCTATAATCTTACCATCTACGCTTATTGTTCACTGTTATTACATAAGGTCCTATGAGACTGGAGAGGATAAAGGTCCCATGAAGGGGAGAGGGGAAGTAGAAGGTTCTATCTAGAAGAGCATGCCCAGAATCTATGCTTTGGCTTGGGCTTGAATGCGGAGCAGGTATGCAACAGACCTCACTTGGTGTTTGTGCTTTTAGACTTCCAACTGTATTAGGTAATGTTGCAGTTACCTTCTTGTTGAGACAAAACAGCCTACGGGACCCAGCTTATGGGAGGACAGAGTTTCTTTAGCTTACAGTTTTTAAGGGGAAGTTTCATCAAGGTGGGGAAAGCAGAGCAGATCAGAAGACTGTGTGTCACATCACTAGGGCAGCAGGCAGTACTGAGTGAGCTAGCTCTGAACACACAGCGGGCTGGACTAATAAACCACAAGGCCCATCCCCAGTGACATCTCCTCCAGCAAGTCTCCCACAGACTCACAACTTTCCCAAATTGCCACCATAGATAATAATGACTTCAGTTCATGCCTTAAATTCTCCTTCTGACAATTCCTACAAAATCTTCCATAAGATAAGTTCATCAATTTAAAAGTTTTTTAAAAGAATTTTAAAAGTTAACCAGTGATTAGGTGTGGTAGTTTGAATATATAGCCCCCAATATATTCAATGTTTTATTACTTTATAGTTTGCATCTACAATCACCTTCCTAGAGGCAATGTCACTGGGGGCTGGTCTTAAGGTGTTAATGGTGGATTTGAGATTCCATTGTAAAGATATGCAAAGTGTGCCCAGTAGGAGTTCCTGAAGTGTGCTGGGTGACGTTTTTGGCAGTAGTTTTGCTCTGTGTGCTGTGTGGCTGGTGGCTTGGCTTTTTCTCTCTCTGCTTGGCCCTGTGAAGGCAGGCCACTTCTCCTGCCATTATGGAACTTCCCCTGGATCTGTAAGCTTCAATAAATAATATCCCTTCCTCCATAACTGTGCCTGGTCTGGAAGTTAATCTCAGTGAACCTGAAGCTGTCTGCTACAGTAAAGTGGTACCAGGAGTGGGGTGAGATGAACTAGATTGTGTGGATATTCGTCTTTTGGAAGCTTTGTTTTGTAGGAATGGGCGTGGACTTGGTTGCTTGCAACTGAAGATGCCTTCTGGAGTAGTAAGCCAAGTTTTATGGACTATTCTGATGAGAGTTTGAGAATTCTAAGTGCAGACTGTATTGAACTTCAAGGCTTGGCTTATGAGCTTTCTAAAGGGAAGGAAAGACGGCAGAGGACTTTGTTGGAACTGAGCTACTGGCATAAGGGATGGCTACGTTCCGCTATCCAGGCCCAGAGTGTTTGATCAAACTTAAATTTGTAATGGACTGATGTGCTTTGCTAAAGATATTGGACTGAGATTTTTAAGATTTTAAGTTGGAAAACCTGAAGCAAGTTAAAAGTAGAGGCATTGAGACTGGTTTAGCTGCTATTGTTGACACATTATCAATCTTAAGGAAGGTGGAAGGAAGGTGGCCTGACTGATTTACATTAAAACAATGGAGAGGATGCCTGAGGAAAGACTGTTAAAAATGCAAATTCTTGGAAAGAGCTGACTGGAGAAGGAACCTGCTTTTCAAGGCTATGATTTATTTTGTCCCGGGATTAAGAATATGGCTGTGTCCTGCACACCTGGTATTAATTTTGGAAGCATGAAAAATGCATAGAATGGTCATGAATTGCACATGGTTCCAGGAGCCGCTGCTGAGATGCGGCATGAGGCAGGGCATGAAGACCCTCAGGAATAGGCTGCAAGAGCCTTTGGAAGATGGACTGTGGTTTGCATGGGGACCTGAAGATGTTTTGGATATACCAGGACTATGCAAGGACTACCACGTAGTGCAGTGTTGGCCTGGGATCAAAGTTTTCCCTGGCAACTCTGCCCAGCTGGAGGGGCAGAATTGGAAAACCTGGAGACTGCCAGTCTCTGGTTATATTGAACTTGAACAGCAGAAGTTTGATGACGGATGATGGTGGTTGAGTTTGCATTGTACTAGTCTCTCCTTGCTATGCCTTATACCAGTTAAAATGTTTACTCTGTGCCTTTACATGTTGAAAGTATTCAACTTGTTTGATTTTACAGGACTCACTATCTTAAGTTGGTCAAGACTGTGAGAACTTTTGAAATTGGACTGAATACAATTTACAATGTGTGATAATTACAAATCTATTGGGAGCCAGGGACGGAATGTGGTAGTTTGACTATATGGCCCCCAATATATTCAATGTTTTATTACTTTATAGTTTGCATCTGCAATCACCTTCCTAGAGGCAATGTCACTGGGGGCTGGTCTTAAGGTGTTAATGGTGGGTTTGAGATTCCATTGTAAAGATATGCAAAGTGTGCCCAGTAAGAGTTCCTGAAGTGTGCTGGGTGACTTTTTGGCAGTAGTTTTGCTCTGTGTGCTGTGTGGCTGGCGGCTTGGCTTTTTCTCTCTCTGCTTGGCCCTGTGAAGGCAGGCCGCTTCTCCTGCCATTATGGAACTTCCCCTGGATCTGTAAGCTTCAATAAATAGTATCCCTTCCTCCATAGCTGTGCCTGGTCTGGAAGTTCATCTCAGCAAACCTGAAGCTGTCTGCTACATTAGGTTAGTGCCCATGTTAGGCACTAGCTCATTATATGACATTTACCCCAACAGGTTGCAGGCCATTGGGTTCGGCCCAGGAGTGAAGGGGGTGTGACAGTGTAGCAGAAGCCAGACACCCCAAAGGGAGCCTGCACCCATCAACACTGCATGTGTCCATCACCACTGAGTGCTCATGCATCCGCCACACCTCCCTCTACACTGCAAAGGAACTCCAGACGCATGCGCCACTTTGTGCATCTGGCTTACATGAGTACTGGGGAAAGGAACCTGGATTGTTAGGCCTGGCAGGCAAGTGCCTGCCATCTCTTCACTGAAGGACTTGACATCAAGGACTTGACATCATTCAGTGGGTATTTGCTAAGTGATTTCTATGTGCTAAGCAGTAAGAATCCATCCCCGAAAAGTATGAAGTTAGAAAATCATATCTGAAAAGAGAAAGAGTTCTTAAAGGTTATTTACTGAATTTAATCCAACAGTTTGACAAAAGTTGAAGGGGGGAGGGTTTAATAAAGATATAAAATAACTCGCGGCTGGTAGAAGTAAAATGGGTAAGTCATTTAAAGATGGGTGCCAGGTGTGGTGGAGCATGCCTTTAATCCCAGCACTTGGGAGGCAGAGGTAGGTGGATTGCTGAGAGTTCTAGGCCAGCCTGAGACTACATAGTGGATTCCAGGTCAGTCTGGGGTAAAGCGAGCCACTATCTTGGGGGGGTGGAAATAAAGGGAAGGGGCGATTGGGGAGATGGCTCACTGGTTACAAGCACTTGCTTGCTAAATAAAGCCTGGTTGCTGGGGTTCAGTTCCTCAGCACGAACTTAAACTAGGATGCAAAGGGGCTCATGCATCTGTGCCTAAGACACTGGGGGAGAGGGGGCAGGGCTTGAAGAATCCCAAGCTGGTACCCAGGTAGTCTGCTGTGTTTGTAGTCTGGCAGTTCCTTTGCAGCCACAAAAGACCCTGTCTTAAAGAGGATTGAGGGGCTGGAGAGATTACTCAGTGGTTAATATGCTTGTCTGCGAATAACCCAGGTTCAATTCCCCATTCCCACATAAAGCCAGACGCACAAAGCGGTGTGTGTATCTGGAGTTCATTTGCAATGACCTGATTGCAGATAAAGAAAGAAGGTGGAACACAGACACCTTGAAGTTGTCCTCTGACCTCCACAAGCATGCATGTATACACACACATACATCCATACATACTACATACATACATACATACATACATACATACATACATACATACAAGTTAATGTATAATTTGATAGTATCTAGTAAAAGAAAGACAAAAACCAACATGTGAGGTTAAAGAGGTTTTTACCTTGGAGAATTTTTCCAGTCCCAAAGTGATAATAGGTTGCTCCTAGAACAATTTCTGGGACCAAGGTTACAAAAGTTTAGTCTGGGGCTTCCAAGGTGGGATACCCTCCTATATTACACCACATGCTTTTTGTTTTTCCATGAAACACAAAAGCAAGAGTGAATATGAAACAAACCAGCTCTCACAGTATCTGCAGCTTACCTTAATGTCACCTGGGAAGCTTAGAAAACCTAAAACAGATTTGGCTGAAGGTTTCTTGGGACAAGTACTTGGTTTTCCCTCTCCCTTCATCCAGATCATTGCTCAAATACTACCCAGTCAAAGAAGCCTTATTCCACCAGTCATTACTCTCTTATGTCATTCTCTGCTCCTCTACTCTGCTTAATAACTTTTCAACACATTCTCCACTCCTTAACATACACACATATTTATTGTATTTCCATTCATCTCTGAAGGAAAGCCATGAAAGTGCAGGAGTTTTGCTTTGTGCCCTGCTATACACATGTATGTAGAACAGTATTAGCCTCATAGAAGATGCTCAATAACTAGTTGTTGAATAATGAGTTGTGTGAAAGTTCAGCATGCCCTACTAGAGGAAGGAGATTGACCACTGGCTTTCACACACCAGGACCAGCATCAGAAGTCTCTGAGGAATCCTACAAACACAGATCTACATGTAGTGTTTTAGCTTCTGTAGGTCTGGACTATACTGATAATTTGCATTTCTAATAAGTTTCCAGATATATTGCCATTGCTGAGCCATTTTGAGACCACTATCATAGGCCCTTAAGATGGCCAGGAGTGCCTCTGATAAGGATGGGGGTTGGCTGGAGAGGACAGGCAGGTGTTTTACAACAGTCATTGCCCTGTAGGAGACTCATGAGCTTCAGGAAAGTTACAGCAGTGGCCACTCAGGGAATAAGGAGAAGGAACACTCAAGGTGGCCACCAACCAAAGAGAGCTGCAAACTGGTATGGGTAGTTGGAATTTACAGAGCAAGAGATGACACCCATGTCACAAAGGGACCCTGTGTATAAGCAGACAGAAAGATTCCTCTTTCTCCTGTGTCTGGGTACTACAAGGACCTGCCAGGTATCCCTGGTCTCTGACTTGCATTTCTCTTACATCTTTATGGGATGTGTCTTTGGTGTCTATTTTGGATTCTCCTATGCTGTACTTTTGCTTGCTGAGTTTTGGTATCTGATATCTTGAGATTAAATGAAAGTTAATGAAAAGTAGGGTTATATCTGCTATAAAATTACTTTGCCATGTTTTATTAATACTAACTTTCTATGGGGATGAAATGTAGCTTAGTGGTAGAGTGTTTGTCTAGCATGTATAAGGCCCTGCATTGTATCCCCACACTGAAAAAAATCACTCTGTTAATGATATCTCTAATACATGTTGTGATGTCTTATGTAGTGGCAAATACAAACTTTAGAATAATCAGATTTTAAATTAATGGTTTCCAGTGCTTTCAAGAGGTTGCAGAATGCAAGGCATATCAAGATTACACAGTAATAGGTGCATATTTTATGCTTCCTTCTAAACGCAATTGAATTAATTGCTCTGTGTTTATCTAAAAAGAGGAAGGAGAAGAGCTGGAGAAATGGCTTAGTGGTTAAGGCACTTGCCCGCAAAGCCTAAAGACCCAGGTTAGATTCCCCAGTACCCACATAAGCCAGATACATAAGGTGGCACATGGGTCTGGAGTTTTTTTCTTTTTGATAGCATAGAATAAGATGAAAATACTTTGATCATCTTTAGACCCAACTCAAAGATAAGTGTAGAAGCAATTGCTACCTTGTCACTTGTGTTTGTTCTCACTTTGGTTATTGTTTCTGATCCAAGTAAAATGGTGTTAAGGAAATTAGTTTGAGTGTTCCAGAATATCTTTTCTTGTCTGCATCTTCTTGCAACTGTAAGTTCTTTTTATGAATAGCATCATAGGACTGGAGAGATGGCTCAGCAATTAAGGGTGCTTGCTTGCAAAACCTTAAGACCTGGGATTGATTCCTTAGTACCCAAGGAAAGTCAGATGCACAAGGTGACATGCGTCTGGATTTGGCTTAGTGGCAGGAGGCCCTGGTGCTCCCATACTCAACTCTCTTTTTCTCTGTCTCTGTCTCAAATAAGTAATGATTTTTTAAAAAGAATAGTATTATAAAATGTGATTCTCAGTCTAAGAAGTCTAAAAGACTTATCTTTCCATGATTTTCTACTTGAATATGATTGAGACCAGCATTTGTGTCCTCCCCTTTTTTCACTTGTGTCAACAAATTCAGAAGATTTAGTCTTGTGAATTGCTATCAGATACTGCTGTGCCTTATTAAAGTTTCTTAACAGAATTTCATATTTCTTTCTTTTCTATCAGTAGTTGCCTTATTTCCATATATACCAAAATGTGAAATACAAAAATAATTGTGATCTAATATGGGTACTTAGCTGGCTGTTTGATTCTTTGGGGCATAAGAATTTAATTTGTTGCATCTGGTTTGCACTAAAAATCATCTTCCCTGTCTGTTTATCTTCCTTTCAATAGGATTTCTTTTCACTTTGTTTTGTTTTTTTTTGAGACAGGGTGTCATGTAGCCCAGGCTGGTATTAAACTTGCCAAAAGCTTCTTAGAACTCCTGATTTTTCTGCTGCCACTTTCTGAATGCTGGGATTATAGTCATGCCACTGTGCCCATTTTTTGTGTGGTGCTATAGATCAAACCCAGGGCCTTGTGCATGCTAGGGATATCAACATCTTCAGCCCTCTTTTTATGGGGGGAGGGATGACACATATCACTATGTAATCTAGACTAACCTTGAAATTGTGACATTGCTCTTATCCTAGCCTCCCAAATACTGGTATTACAGGCCTGTGTTATCATGTCTGCAGGGTCAGACATTTTGCTGTGTTAGATGGAATGATGTTTGTTCTGTTTCTCATAATTACTGTGAAGATCTAAAAAATCTTTGATCTTTCTGGAAGAAATTTATTTGTTTATTTAATTAATTTATTTATTTATTTATTTATTTATTTTGAGGTAGGATCTTGCTCTAGCCCAGACTAACCTGGAATTCACTATGTAGTCTCAGGGTGGTCTCAAACTCACAACAATCCTCTTCCCTCTGCCTCCTGAGTGCTGGGATTAAAGGCATGCACCACCATGCCTGGACTTAATTGTCTTTTTCAAAGGTATGTTCTCACTCTAGCCTACGCTAACCTGGAACTTACTCTGTAGCCCAGGCTGGCTTTGAACTCATGGAGTTCCTCCTACATTGGCCTTCCAAGTACTGGGATTAAAGATGTGCACTACTATGCCCAGATCTTTGTTTAGTTTTTCAAAAAAGTTTATTGAGTGCACTGCAAAGGGTCAGTGGTCTGGGAAGTAAGTAGAAAATAAAATTTATTTATCAAAACCACCAAATTAATGCCTTTGAATATATCTATCTTTAAAAAAATAATGATATGTTTTTTAAAAATAATTTTATGTATTTATTGTAAGCCGAGAGAGCTAGGAGAGAGACAAAATGTGCACGCCAGAGCTTCCAGCCATAGCAAACGGACTCCAGATGTATATACCACTTTGTGCATCTGGCTTTACATGGGTACAAGAGAACTGAACTCAGGTCATTAAGCTCTGCAGGCAAGCGTGTAACCACTTAGCAATCTCTCCCGCTCACCCCTTTTTTTGAGGTAGGTTTTGCTCTAGCTCAGGCTGACCTGGAATTCGCTATGTAGTCTCAGGGTGGCCTTGAACTCACAGTGATTCTCCTACCTCTGCCTCCCGAGTGCTGGGATTAAAGCGTGCAACGTCACACCCTCTCCCACCCCCCACCCCCAGGTAGCCCAGCCTGACCTAGAACTCACAGTGATCCTCATACCTCTGGTGCTGAGATTAAAGGCATGTACCATCACACCCAGTGAAGTATCCATATTTTTTTCATTCATTTAAAACTTTATTTTTGTATTTTATTTTGAATAGCTTCAATCAAAAAAGATTCTAGGGCTGGAGAGATGGCTTAGTGGTTAAGGTGCCTGCCTCCTAAGCCTAAGAATGCTGGTTCTAATCTCCAGGTCCCACGTTTAGCCAGATGCAAAGTGATGCAAGGGCGCAATGCTGCACTTGACCACAAGGGGGCGCAAGCATCTGGATTTCGTTTGCAGCAGCTGAGAGACTGCTGACGCGTCCATCTCTATCTGTCTTCCTCTCCCTTTCTCTCTCCCTCTCTCTCTGTCTCTCTCCGTGTCTCTCTCCAAAAATAAAAAAGATTCTATAAGGTTATTTACAATAATGAATGTACAATTATGAATATATGCCTTTTTAACAACAGGGTACCATTTTTGAGCAGCAATACAATTTTAAAAATATAAAGATGCAGTATCATTTCTGATATAAAGTTAATCAAAAAAAAAATCCAAGATCTTAGGGAATTCACAAACCATAACAGGAATTAACTAGTTTATTAATTTCAAGTCCACATAATTATCAAATTTAATACATTAAAATATGTAAGTGCCCACAGACTGTACAAAAATTAATAGCCTATTTTGTTAAAAGTTTCCAACAATCTCCTGCCATAAATATACAAAACCCATTTGCAGGTATGTCAAAACTGCATTCATGAAATATCAGAATGCTTTCTAAAGCTCAAGTTTGCTCTTTGCAGGGCATTATTTGTCAGTGTTTCAGAACTGACTACATAAACAATGATATGTTTACCATGCCTTTGAAACTGTGCAGTACTTTCATCAACATGGGAAACAAAATAAATAGAGTAGGGCTGGAGAGATGGCTTAGCGGTTAAGGTACCTGCCTCCTAAGCCTAAGAACGCTGGCTCCAGTCTCCAGAGGCTCCAATCTCCAGGTCCCACATTTAGCCAGATGCAAAGTGATGCAAGGGCGCAATGCCGCACATGACCACAAGGGGGTGCACGCATCTGGATTTCGTTTGCAGCAGCTGAGAGGCTGCTGGTGTGCCCATCTCTATCTGTCTTCCTCTCCCTCTCTCTCTGTGTCTTTCTCTGTGTCTCTCTCCAAAAAAAGAAAAATAAAAATCAATCAATCAATAAATAAAAATAGAGTAAAAAGCCATATTTTTAAAGTACAATGAATACATAAAATATACTCTTGCAATGTAGAAATTGCTAACAAAGTCAAGTGCTTTGCATGCAAGCATGTGGACCTGAGTTTTGATCCCCAGCTCAAATGGATGTAAATTTTGGGCCTGGCAGTATTTACCTGTAATCCTAGTGTTCTGGTGGATCCCCTGGGCAAGCTGGCTAGTTAGACTAGCTGAGTTGGTGAACTCTGCGTTCAGAGATCCTGTCTCAATAAATATGGTGGATAGCAATTGAGAAAGATACCCATTGTAAACCCCTGGCTTCCACATGCTCATGTATACGCCCCACATGTGCTTACATGCATGTGGACATACATACACACATGTGAAAAATAAAACATGTCCCTCATGTCTGATTTGAATGTGTGAGAGGCTATCATGCAGTTTTGTAGACCTTTATCCTTATGGAGATTGGACACAATTTGTGACTTTTATTTCCATGACTCCTAAAATTACTGGAATTTATTAATTAGCAAAAACTTCTACTTACTTAATTTTTTTTTTTTTTTTTTTTTTTTTGAGGTAAGGTCTCACTCTAACCCAGGCCGACCTGGAATTCACTCTGTATTCTCAGGGTGGCCTTGAATTCACAGCAATCCTCCTACCTCTGCCTCCCAAGTATACCACCACACCCAGCTACTTAATTCATTTTCATTTATCTTGTCTTGATTAAGAGTTTAGTTATGCATTGAATATATTGGATATGATGTACAGATTTGATTAAGAGTTTAGTTATGCATTGAATGTATTTGATATGATGTACAGAGATGGGAAGATGTAGTCTTACAGAAATTTTAGAGGACCGTATAAAATCTTCCTTTAGCTGAATTCACCAGTATTGCCCTTGCATTTTCAGAATATTTTTAAAGACTTAAGTTAAACCATAAATTAGTTTGATTTCAGTTTGCTTTTGGCATATTAAGACATTTATTTGAAAGATTTTTTTCTCCCTAAAAATCAGGTTAATATGATGGTCTGGTGCTAAAAGGCCGGTATAACTAACACTGCAATATATGGATCAGTGGATAGAGTGTTAAATCATGACAGATTCTCCACCACCACCACTTCCACCTCCACCACCTCCCCAGCCACAGCCAACTTTGAAAAGAAACCTAGAACATGGTGAGATTTCTTTATTTGCAAGCAGAGAGATACAGATACACAAAGAGACTAGGTGTGTATCAGGGCCTCCACATATGTGCCACTTGTGCATCTGGTTTTATGTGGGTACTGGGGAATTGAACTGGGTCTTTAGGCTTTGCAGATAAGTTCCTTAACTGCTGAGCCATCTCTTCAGCCCCCTTGGTGAGAATTTAAATATGCTTTTGGCATTGAAACTTAATTTCATTATAATAAGAAAAGCTCATTCAAAAAGCGCTTGCTGTCTTTTTTCCAAGACTTGACATGATATCTCTGTCTCCCATTCTTTTCTATAGGAATTTGTGGTTTGTTTTTTGAGGTAGGATCTCAATGTAACCGAGGATAACCTGCAACTCACTCTGTAGGTCCAGGCTGGCCTTGAACTCACAGTGATCCTTCTACCTCTGCCACTGGAGTTCTGGGATTAAAGGCCTGTGCCACCACACCTGACTCATTTTTAAAAAAATATTTTTATTTATTCACAAGCAGAGAGAGAGAGGAGAGAGAAATAATGTCAGAGAGGAGGAGAAGGAACATGCCAAGGACTCCTGCAGCTGCAAACAAACTCCAGATGCACAAGCCACTGTGCATATGTTTTTACATTGTACTGGGGAATTGAACCCAGGCTTTTAGGCTTTGCAAGCAACTGCTTAATCTGCTGAACCATGTCTCTATCTCCCCCCTTTATTTTGTTTTGGTTTTTGAAGGGTAGGGTCTCACTCTAGCCCAGGCTGACCTGGAATTCACAGTATAGCCTTAGGTTGGCCCCAAATTTACAGCAATCCTTCTACCTCTGCTTACTGAGTATTGGGCTTTAAGGTGTGTGCCACCACACCTGGCATAATTTTTTTAAAAACAAGTTCATCTCTAAAAGAATTGAATATTTATGGACTAGAGATGGCTTAGCAGTGAATGTGCTTGCCTGTGAAGCCAAAGAACCGAGGTTTAATTCCCCAGAACCCATGTAAGCCAGATGTACAAGGTGGAGCATGGGTCTGGAGTTCATTTGTAGTGACTACAGGCCCTGGCACCCCGATTCTCTCTCTCTGCCTCTTTCTCTCTCTCACACTCAAATAAGTAAGTATTAATAAAAAACAAAGGATTGAATATTTAGGATTTTTGTTATGTATTCCTGGAATATTTAATTTTTTCAGGAGTGCATTTCAGATTTGTATAAATCTTATTTATTTATTTATTTATTTATTTATTTATTTATTTATTTATTTATGTTTGGATAAATCTTAACTAAACAGACCTCTACTTTTGAGACTCTTGCTCATTAACTGTGAACAAGAAAAGTTAAGAAGGGTTGCACTTGGATAGCTTTCCTTCTGTTAGGCAGCTGAGCTTATGTTTCCCAGGGTATCTTTTCTTCATACTAGTAGTGTTGATCACTGCAAGATATTGAACTCAAGAAATTATGGAACAAACATTCAAATTGAGGTCACTAGAGAAGAAACTTTTCTTCACAATTCAATGTTTTAATGCGCCCAAATAAAATGTTCTTCGCTTCTTTTTTGTTTGTTTGGTTTTTCAAGGTAGTGTCTCACTATGTAGTCTCAGGCTACTCTTAAACTCATGTCAATTCTTCTACCTCACTGTGCTCGGATTCAAAACGTGCACCAACACACTTGCCATCCTTCCTTTCTTTTGATCTTGATACAATACTGTGATGTAAGCACTTTTTTTCCCTTTGGTTTTTTCGAGGTAGGGTCTCATTCTAGTCCAGGCCGACCTGGAATTCACTATGTAGTGCCTGGGTGGCCTTGGACTCATGGTGATCCTCCTACCTCTGCCTCCTGAGTGCTGGAATTAAAGGTGTGTGCCACCATGAGCACTTTTTTTTTTTTTTTTTTTTTTTTTTTTTTTTTTTTGCAAGGTAGGGTCTCACTCTGGTCCAGGCTGACCTGGCTCAGGGTGGCCTCGAACTCTCGGTGATCCTCCTACCTACCTCTGCCTCCCGAGTGCTGGGATTAAAGGTGTGTGCCACCACGCCCAGCACCATGAGCACTTTCTTTGATCCTGGCCACACACAGTACTTTTATCACTCTCATTTTTTTTACCTTAAAAATATTTTCTTTTTCTTTATTTATTTGAGAGAGAGAGAGAGAATAGGCAGGTAGAGAGAGGGAATGGGCATGCCACGGCCTCCAGCTACTACAGACGAACTCCAGATGCATGTGCTCCCTTGTCCATCTGGCTTACATGGGTCCTAGGGAATCAAACCTGGGTTCTTTGGCTTTGCAGGAAAGTACCTTAACCACTAAGCCATCTCTCCAGCCCTAATTTTCAATTATTTTGTTGTGTGTGTATGTGCATGTGTATGCATGTTTGTATGTGTAGGCACATGGATATATGTTCATATATATGCATATGAGGGCCAAAGATTGGCTCTGTGCCTTCTTTAATTGCTCTATACTATTTATTTATTTATTTATTTATTTATTTATTTATTTATTTATTTATTTATTATATCCTATCTATCCTGTCTCTATAAAGCAAAAAACAAAATCTAAAATTAAATACACCAAAACACAAAAAATGGCATTAACTGAATGATAGGATTCTTATCTTTTCTTTCTTTTTTTTTTTTTTTGGAGAGAGACACAGAGAAAGGGAGAGGAAGACAGAGAACGGGCACGCCAGCAGCCTCTCAGCCACTCTGAATGAACTCCAGATGCGTGCACCCCCTTGTGGTCAAGTGCGGCATTGCGCCCGTGCGTCACTTTGCATCTAGCTAAACGTAGGACCTGGAGATTGGAACCAGCGTTCTTAGGCTTAGCAGGCAGGAGCCCTAACTGCTAAGCCATCTCTCCAGCCCAAGATTATTTTCTATTTTGCTTTCTGTTCTTTTCCCAACAAACTACTATAAACCTAAATTATTTATATATTAAGAAGTTACAAGCCAGGTGTGGTGGCACGCACCTTTAATCCCAGCACTTGAGAGGCAGAAGTAGGAGGATTGCTGTGAATTTGAGGGCACCCTGAGACTACATAGTGAATTCCAGGTCAGCCTGGGCAAGAGCAAAACTCTACCTCGAAAAACCAAAAAAAAGCAAGCAAACAAAAAAAAGTTATAAAGCTGGGTGCTCAGAAGGAAGTGATAGGAGGATAGCTATGAGTTTGAGGTCACCCTGAGATGATATTTATGAGTTTGAGACCACCCTGAGGCTACACAGTGAATTCCTGGTCAGCCTGTGCTAGAGCAAAACCCTACCTTGAAAAACTAAAAAAGAAAAGATGCAGTTGTTACATTTTTTAGCTGAGTGTGTGAGTGTGGTGGGGCATCCCAGCACTCTGGAGGCAGACATAGGAGGACTGCTGTGAGTCTGAGGCCACCCTGGGACTAAAGAGTGAGTTCTAGGTCATCCCAGGCTAGAGTGAGACCATACTTCATAAAACAAAAAGAAAACTAAAAAAAAAATCCTCTTCATTCAGTGGCAAGGAAAAAAAAAATTGCTGTTTACAAGGCAAGTAGATGGAGAAAATAAAGACCTCTTCTATTTTTCTTTATCAGATTGTGAATTCTTATATTTGTCTTTTTAATTTTCTAGGACCTCATATTTTAATTTAGACAATTTTTACACACATATATAATATGTTTTGATCATATTCCCTGCCTCTTCTCTTCTCTTCTCTTCTCTTCTCTTCTCTTCTCTTCTCTTCTCTTCTCTTCTCTCTCTCTCTCCTCTCCTCTCCTCTCCTCTCCTCTCCTCTCCTCTCCTCTCCTCTCCTCTCCCTCCCTCTCCTCCTCCCTCCCCCTCCCTCCCCTCCCCTCCCCCCCTCCCCCCTCCCCCCCCCCCTCCCCTCCCCTCCCTCCCTCCCCTTCCCTTCCCTTCCCTTCCCTTCCCTTCCCTTCCCTTCCCTTCCCTTCCCTTCCCTTCCCTTCCTTCCTTCCCTTCCCTTCCCTTCCCCCCTTCCCTTCCCTTCCTTCCCTTCCCCCTTCCCTTCCCTTCCCTTCCCTTCCCTTCCCTTCCCTTCCCTTCCCTTCTCTTCCTTCTCCTTTTGCTAAACCCCTCCCCTCTCCCCCCCTTTTTTGGATAGGATCTCACTCTAGCTCAGGCTGACCTGGAATTCACTCTGTAGTCTCAGGGTGGCCTCGAACTCACGGTGATCCTCCTACCTCTGCCTCCCAAGTGCTGGGATTAAAGGCATGTGCCACCATACCAGCTTTTTAAAATTTTTATTTTACTTTTATTTTTATTTATTTGTTTGAGAGAGAAAGAGACAAAGGGAGCATGTCAGGGCCTTTAACTGCTGCAAACATACTCCAGAAACATGCTCCTCCTTGTGCATCTGTCTTGGTTGGGTCTTGGAGAATCTAACCAGGGTCTTTTGGCTTTGCAAGCAAGTGCCTTAACCAATAAGGCATCTCTCCAGCTCCCTTTCTTTCTTTCTTTCTTTCTTTCTTTCTTTCTTTCTTTCTTTCTTTCTTTCTTTCTTTCTTTCTCTCTTTCTTTTTCTTTTTTAAAAATAATTTATTTGCAAGCAGAGAGAGACAGAATGGGTCCACCAGAGCCTATAGCAGCTACAAACGAACTCCAGATGTATGGGCCACTTTGTGCATCTGGGTTGACGTGGGTACTGGGTATCGAACCTAGGTTGTTAGTCTTTGCAGGCAAGGGCATTAATTGCTGAGCCATCTCTCCAGCTCCCTAAACACTTTTTCTATTTCTACTTGGATGTCTTTTTTTTTTTTTGTAACCCACCTGATTTCATTAGAGTTGCTTACATGACCATGGGCCCAGATTATTTACCAGAGAATGGGTAACTTCCTAGTGGCTACTCCAGTGAAGAAAATCTCTCTGTCACTCCTAGTAAACCATAAACTGCCAATAACTCCTCAGGAAGCGATAGGGGCCTCATAAGCTCCTTCACATCCATGAAGGAGGCCTCACAAATATTGTGACTATTCAACTTTGACTATTTAATGAGTTTTTGGTTTTTTTTTTTTTTTTTTTTTTGCCATGCTGGAGTTTAAACCCCAGGATCATATGCTTGTTAAAGCACACACTCTTAACACTGAATTATACTTCAACCCAATTTACAGTTTATTTATCCTTTCACCCATTGAAGGACATTTGAAATAGTCTCCAATTTGTTGCTAATACAAATGAAACTGAATATAAGTATACATTTTCCTGTTTGAAAATAAGTCTTCATGTGTGTGGAGTTAAGTCCTAGAGTGTAAGTATTATATTTTAGTATGTGGAGGTTAGAAATTCTTAACTTTATGTATCAGTTTGCAAGATTTTAAGACTGTTGGAAGGAAAAGTTTATAGCATCATTAAATTCTAAAGATAAGTTCCACCAATTAAAAAGTTTTTCGGGCTGGAGAGATGGCTTAGCTGTTAAGGCGCCTGCCTGCTAAGCCTAAGAACCCAGTTCCAATCTCCAGGTCCTATGTTTAGCCAGATGCAAAGTGATGCAAGGGCGCAATGCCACACTTGCCCACAAGGGGGTGCACACATCTGGATTTCGTTCACAGCAGCTGAGAGACTGCTGGCACGCCCATCTCTATCTGTCCTCCTCCTCTCTCTCTGTCCTCTCTATATCTCTCTCCAAAATAAACAAATAATAAAAAAGCATTTTTCATGTTTTCATTTCAATATACTGTGATAATTTGAATTTTTTCCACATCTCTAATAAAACTCTAGCTGGTGGTGAAAAGGAAGATCAGTTTAATGGAAGCCCTCCCAGACCCCAGACAAGGGGACCAGGAACTCCTCCAGGACCTCCTGCACCTGATGATGATGAAAATGATCCTGTGCCTTGGCCAGGTGTTAAATCAATGCTGTTGTCATCACACATTAGTGTTAAAAGAATGCCTCCCTTTTTTTTTTTTTCCCTTTTTTTTTTTTTTTTTTTTCAAGGAAGGGTCTCACTGTAGCCCAGGCTGGGATTAAAGACATGCACCATTATTCCTGGCTTAAATAAGTGCTTTTTTTTTTTTTTTTTCTTCGAGGTAGGGTCATACTGTATCTCAGGCTGACCTGATTTACTCTGTAGTCTCAGGGTGGTCTTAAACTCATGGTGATCCTCCTACCTCTGCCTCCCTAGTGCTGGGATTAAAGGTGTGTACCACCATGCCCAGCTATGAGTGCTTTTTTTTTTTTTTTTTTTAAGAAAAAAACATTTATTTATACATGAGCATGCACCAGGGTCTTGCCATTGCCAATGGATGCTTGTCTGGCTTTATGTGGGTAGGCGGGGAATTGAATCCAGGCCAGCAGGCTTTACAAGCAAACACTTTTAACCATTAAGCCCCAAAAGAGTGCTTTTTAATTAAAGAAAAGAGAAAATAAGGTACAAGTGATCAGGTCTTATCCTACCCCACTTTCATTCTGTCAGGTATTTGTTTTTTTTATCTTGGCATTAAAACTTACTTAAAAAGAAAATCAGTTAATTAATTTGAAGCTATACTAAGATGGCTCAGTGGTTAAAGGTGCTTGCTTGAAAATAAAGTTTTAATGTAACAATGGCAATATGCACATGATTACCAGTTAAAAATTACTAGAAGAAATAAAAATCTGTATAGTTACTTAATAGCTAAAGAGGATAAGCTTTTTGTACTAGAACATAAAATAGTATAAGTAATATCCTTTATTACTTCTCACTGTATAAAGTTATATAATGTGCACCCTTAATTTCTTTTCAATTTTAATTTTTTGGGATTTATTATTTATTTATTTTGACTTTTTGAGGTAGGTTTCACTCTAGCCCAGGCTGACCTGGAATTCGCTATGTAGTCTTACAGTGGCCTCGAACTCATGGTGATCCTCCTACCTCTGTCTCCTGAGTGCTGGGATTAAAGGCATGTACCACCACACCTGGATGGTTTTTATTTTTATTTATTTATTTATTTTTATTTACTTGAGAGAGAGAGAGAGACAGAGAGAGAGAGAGAGAGACAGAGAGAGAGAGAAATAATGGGCATGCTAGGGCTCCAGCTGCTGAAAGTGAACTCCAAATGCATGTACCACCTTGTGCATCTGGCTTATGTAGGCTTCCTGGGGAATTGAACCTGGGTCCTTTGGCTTTGCAGGCAAATACCTTACCACTAAGCCATCTCTCCAGCCCAGGTTTTTATTTTTATTTGTTTTTATTTTATTTTATTTTATTATTTTGGTTTTTTGAGGTAGGGTGTCACTAGCCCAGGCTGACCTGGAATTCATTATGTAGTCTCAGGATGGCCTTGAACTCACAGTGATCCTCCTATCTCTGCCTCCCAAGTGCCGGGATTAAAGGCATGCGCCACCACACTTGGCTAGGTTTTTATTTTTTTTATTCATACTTATTTGCAAGAGAGAGAGAGAGAGAGGGAGAGGGCGAGGGAGAGGGAGAGGGAGAAAGTGAGTGCCAACACTCTAGGACTTCTCCAAATGCATGTGTCACTTGGTGCTTTATGTTGGAATCAAACCCTGCCTGGCAGGCTTTGCAGACAAGCACATTTAACCTCTAAGTCAGCTCCCCAGCCATCCCCCCCCCTTTTTTTATGAGACAGGGTTTCATATCCTCCATGCTATGAATTCACTATGTAGCTGATATTGGCCTTGAATTCCTCATCTTGCTGTCTGTATCTCCCAAGTGCTGGGATTATAGGCTTGTACAATCATGCCTGGCTCTTAATGTTTTTCACTAGCAAATAATTCTACCTGTTTGGTAAAAAAAAAAATTGACTGGTACAAGGGGGCACACCAAGGCTTCCTGCCACTGGAAACAAACTCCCGATACATGTGCCACCTTATGCAACTGGCTTTATGTGTGTACTAGGGAATCAAACCCAGGCCACCAAGCTTTGCAAGCTAGCACCTTTAACCACTGAACAATCTTACCTAGCCCTCTACTACTTTTATTTATCCCTTCCCATCTCCCTTCCCTTCTCTTTTCCTTTCCCTTCCCATTTCCCTTCTCCCTTCCTTTCTCCTTTTCCTTCCCCTTACTTTCCATCTCCCTTCCTTTCTCTTTTCTTCCTTCCCTTCCTTTCTCCCTTCCCATCCTTTTTCCCTGCCCCCTTCCCTTCCTCCTTCCCTTCCCTTCAGCCTTTGCACCCCTTCTCCTTTTTTCCCCCATCTTCCCATTTCCCTTCCCTTTTCCTTTCCCCATTCCCACCCCTTCTCACTTGCCTTCACTTTTTCCCTTCACCTTCCCTTTCTTCCTTTCTTCCCTTCCCCCTTCCCATAACTTTTTTCTTCCAGTCCCTTCTCTCTTCCCTTTCCTTCCATTTCCTTCCCTTCTCTTCCATTTCCTCCCCTTCCATTTCCTTCCCTTCTCTTCCCTTCCCTTTCATTTCTCCTTTTCCTTCCTACCCTTCCCTTCCTTTTTCCCTTCCATTATCCCCTCTCTTCCCTTCCTTCCTTCCTTCCCTTCCCACTTCCCTTCCCATTTCCCTTCCCTTCCCGACTCCCCTTACTTCTCTTCTCTCTTCCCTTCTCCTTTCTCATCTCCCTTCCTTTCCTTTCCCCTCCCTTCTCCCTTCCCTTTTCCCTCTCTCTTCACTTCTCCCTTTACCTTCCCTTCTGCCTTTCCTTTCCTTCCCTTCTTCCCTCCCATCCCTTTCCCCTTTCCTTCCCTTTTCCCTTCCCTTCCCTCCCCTTCCCCCTTCCCTTCCCTTCTTCCCTCCTTTCTCTTCCATTCTCCCTTCCCTTCCCTTTTCCTTTCCCTTCCCCCTTCTTTTCCCTTCCCCCTTATTTTGCCTTCTCCCCTTCCCATCTCCTTTCCCTTGCCTTCTTCCTTCCCTTTCCATCCCTTTTCCCTTCCCTTCCTTTCTCCCTCCCCTTTCCCCATTTCTTCTTCCTTTTCTTGGTTTCTCTTCTCTTTCCCTTCCTCCTTTCTTTCTTTCTCTCTTTCTTTCTTTTCTTTTTTCTTTCTTTCTTTCTTTCTTTTCTTTTTTCTTTCTTTCTTTCTTTCTTTTCTTTCTTTCTTTCTTTCTTTCTCTTTCTCTCTTTTCTTTTCTTTTCTTTCTTTCTCTTTCTCTCTCTTCTTCTTCTCTTTTCTCTCCCTCCCTCCCTCCCTCCCTCCCTCTCTCTCTCTCTCTCTTTCTTTCTTTCTTTCTTTCTTTCTTTCTTTCTTTCTTTCTTTCTTCTTTCTTCACTGTCTCATGTCCAGGGAGTTGACTCTTTAGAAATTTTTTTTGTTTATTTTTATTAATTAATTTGAGAGCAACAGACACAACGAGGCAGAGAGAGAGAGAGAGAAAATAGGTGCACCAGGGCCTCCAGCAACTGCAAGCAAACTCCAGATGCATGTGCCACCTTGTGCATCTGGCTTATGTGGGTCCTGGGGAGTCAAGCCTCAAACTGGGGTCTTTAAGCTTCATAGGCAAGTGCTTAACCACTAAGCCATCTCTCCAGCCCTGGGAGTTGACTCTTAAATGGTGGGTATAGTTGACAATATCTCCAATGTTGGGTCTAGGTTAAGGCATCTCTAGTACTGAACACCAATCATTGTCAGCTATACATATCTTTGCTTCTTTTTTTTTATACAAGATCTCATGCACTCTGGGTGATAACACCTCTAATAGTGTCTACAGTCCATGGCATCTCCATTGGTGGGCCCTAGTAAAGGCATTCCAGTGTTTAGATTCAGGCTATGACATCCCTAATTATGGGAGCTAGGTGATTTCACCTCTAATGATGAGGGCCAGGCATTGTCACTTAGTATTTTTCTTTTCCCCTTTATTTTGACACAGTGTCTCCTGTAATCTAGATAATGGCAACTCTAATGGTAGGTCCAGGTGATGGATCCCCAGTGGTGGTTCCAAGTGATGACATTTCCAATGGTTAGACCCAGGTTGCAGGTTCTCTGATGGCAGGGGCAGGTGATGGTTTATCGAACATGTTCAGGTGTTGGCATGTTTCATGGTGGGTCCTGGTGACGACATCTTCAATGGTCAGACCCTGTCTATGACACCACCTCAGTCTGTCTCACATTTATTTATTTATTTGTTTATTTATTTATTGTTTTTTTTTTTTTGTGGTAGGTTCTCACTCTAGCCCAGGCTGACCTGGAATTATCTATGTAGTATCGGACTGGCCTCAAGTCCACAGCAATCCTCATACCTCAGCCTCCCAAAATGTCACCAAGTCTGGAAAGTTTTTTTTTTTTAGATAGGGTCTCACTCTAGCCCAAGCTACCTGAAATTCACTGTGTAGTCTCAGGCAGGCCTTGAACTCAAGGTGATCCTCCTACCTCTTCCTCTTGAGTGCTGGGATTAAAGGTGTGCACCCCCAGGCCCCGCTTCTCTTTTATTTTGATGTCATCATTTCCTCCTATTATGACTATCTTGTGTTGGTAGTGACAGGCACTGTGAGGTCATAGATAACTAGGCCATTTTGTGTGTGGAAGCGTGCATTGAAAAGAGTCCAACCCCTCCTTTGGCTCTTACATTCTTTCTGCCACCTCTTCCATAATGGACCCTGCACCTTGGAAGATGTGATACAGATGTTTCAGTGTTGAGCACACCTCTGTCACTTCTGCTCAGCGCTATTGTGCCTTTTCAGTCATTCCAGATATCACCAAATGGCATCTTTTGTGTGAAGTGAAGGCATCTTGCATGGTTATGCCCATCATATCTATAATGGTGGGGGACAGGTAATGACATTTCTAATGGTGGGTGTAGGTGATTCACTCTCTAATGGCAATGGCTAAACCATATCTCATGATTGAGTCAGGCTATTGCATCCTTAATACTGGGGGCCAGGTGATGGCATCTCTAAAAGGTATGAGCAACAGTCATTGTAAGTGATATTTTTCCCTTCCTTCCTTCCTTCCTTCCTTCCTTCCTTCCTTCCTTCCTTCCTTCCTTCCTTCTTCCTTCCTTCCTTCCTTCTTTTTTTTGTTTTTCCTGGTAGGGATTTGCTGTAGCCCATGCTAACAGGAATTCACTAGGTAGTTGCAAGGTGGCTTTGAAACTCGAAATCACATCAATTCTCCTACTCCTGCCTCTCGAGTGCTGGGATTAAAGGCATGCACTACTATGTCCGGCTCTCTCTCTCTTTCTCTTTTTTTGATCAGGGTCTCATATCCTGGGAATTGACTCTTAAATGGTGGGTACTGAAAGGCTTCACTGACGCAAAGAACCAGATCAGACCAGATTAGCAAAGTTAGTTCAGGTTTATTGGCATAGCTCTTGGGTTCACCAGTCTTGAGGCACGAGGCTGGGAAGTTGCACCTGAGACCTAAGATGGAGGTCCTTTAAAGGCTTGGGCAGGGGAAGATGACCTGTTAGGAGCCAGGGGAAGGCTTGGGAAAGTAACTGTTTCAAGGACAGGAGGGAGCAGGGGCCTCCTTAAGAGGTCAAAGCTGCGGTATGGGATTGCCTGGTGCCCGGCCCGGGAGTCTTGAGACCACTGGCTCAAGTCCTGCTGAGGAATGTGGGGAACTTGGCTGTAGGAAGGTGTGGTCACCATGTTGGCCCTTTGTGCTGAGCACGGTCCCACCTAACATCCCAACCTCTTTGTGTATATGGGTGCTGACACAAGCTCTGGCTACTGCAAGCTCATCAGGGATGATGTGGGGAAGGGAGTATCAGGAGTTGGTGGGTCTGAGTTCAAGGGAACATATGAGTGTAGGAGCATCTGATTGACGACTACTCTGGAAACTTCTCAGATATGCTCCTGAAGGAAGCCAAGGAGGCAAGGGGCTGATTCTTAATGTAATAGCAGCATTCTTCCCTGAGAAAGAGACAGGTTTCTCCCCTTGCATGCGGCCCAGGATAGTAGTTGAATCCAACTGCTGCTGTATGGCTCTGCCAGGCATTGGGATTCCATATGATAAAGGTGACATTTTTTCATTGATCTAGCCATTGATCCTGGGTCAGGGTTTGTGGTTTTTCTTCTGGAGATGCCCTATATGTGTTGTTACCTCGGAATAATGACACAGGTGTGATAGGGGTCCAACTTTCCCTGTCCCCCCGTTGACTCCCCTTAGTAAAATGATATTTGCATGCTGAAGGGGTGGTGAGGATCACGGTGTAGGGCGTCCCACTTGGGTTCAAGGGGTCTGGAGTCAAGCTGTCTGAGGAAGACTTGGTCTCCAGGGGAGGTGGGGTCTGAAGTCTCTTGCTGATTGGCTGTCACTGGGGCCGGCAGGGATATGTTTGCATGTGAGCAGAGGAGAGAGCACAGGAGGGAGAAGTAGGGGAGGTAGTTAACCAGTGTGTAGGGGGGTTTGGACAGGGAGGTGATTAGAGAGCAAGAATGGCCTTCCATACAGTAGTTCAAAGGGCCTGAGTCAAGTGGGAGAATGAGGATCAGCCCGTAAGCTGGTCAGAGCAACAGGGAGAAGGGAGGGCCAAGACAGTTTAAGTTCAGTAGAGAGTTTGGTGAGCTGCTGTTTAATAAGGCTATTAGCCCATTTTACTTTACCAGATGACTGAGGAAGATAAGGTATGAGCACCTCTGATACTTGTGAGATAATCTTTGAAGTGAAGGCCAGGCCGTTGTCTGTCTGAATGGTCAATGGGACCCCAAATCTTGGTATTATGTGTTCTAGAAGTATCCAGGCCACAACATCAGCAGTCTCATTGGAGGTTGGGAAAGCCTTCATTCAGCCTTTAGTAGTGAGGAATTCTCTGTCCTTCCAGAGAACTGAATGGGTGTGGGCTATGGAGAAAGCATATTTAGAGTCTGTATAGATGTTAGCTCTTAGGCCTTTTGAGATATGAAAAGCCCGAGTTAGAGCAGTTAGTTCAGCCTTTTGGGGGGTGGTTCCCATTGGCAGGCGAGCAGCCTCTAGGGTGTCAGAAGATGTGACCACAGCATAGGCTGCTTGTCGGTTTCCAGAGCTGTCAATCAAGGAACTTTCATCTACAAAGAGAACTAGTTGAGGTGATGTGAGGGGTTTGTCTTAGAGATCTGGCCGAGGGGAGTGAAAGGCCTCCACTATTTCAGGGCATGAATGGGAGGGGGCCTCAGAAGAAGGAAGGAGTGTAGCTGGGTTGAGGGTGGAGCAAGTTGCTAGAGAGAGCTGAGGGTTGTCCAGGAAGAGCAGGTGAAAGCTTTGTATCTGAGGGCCCAAGCAGGGAAAGAGAGGAGTGGCTTAAGCGATCTATCAGGCGATGGGGCTGGGAGAAGATAGTGACAGGTTCAAGCAGTGAGATCTTGAGGGTCTCTTGAGTCAGCTCTGCTACAGCCACCAGGGCTTATAGGCAGCACTGCCATCCACACACTGTGGAATCTAGTTGTTTAGAAAAGAAAGCTACTGCCCGGTGTGTGGTTCCAATACGCTGGACAAGGACACCTGACACCATTCCAGATCTTTCTTCTGTAAAGAGGTGGTATGGTTGGGAGGGGTCTGGGAGGGTGAGAGCCAGAGCTGTCAAGAGAGCATCACTTAACAATGAGAAATGGTGATGGAGTACATTAGTGTGGAATAGGGGCCCAGTAGGTGTCTCTTTTGCTGCCGATGTAGCGGCTTAGCTGTGACAGCGAAGTTAGGAATCCAGTGGTGAAAATTTCCCATGAGACCCAAGAAGGAGAGGATTTGATCTGCATTCTCTGGGGGTTGAAGGTCATGGATATCTTGGGTTCTATTAACTGTTAAGGCCTTGGAGTCAGGGCTGAGCTGGACTCCCAGGTAGCTTACAGTAGGAGAACAAAGCTGAGCTTTGGAGGGAGACACCCTATAGCCCTTGTTACCAATAAAATCTAAGAGGGAGTCTAAGACTTGTTGGGACAGAGAGAGGGATGGGATGCAGAGTAGAAGGTCATCTACATACTGCAAGACAGTGCTGGGTTCAAGGCTGCATGCGGAGAGGTCTTTGGCTAAGGCTTAGCCAAAAAAGTGGGGGCTGTCTCAGAAGCCTTGGGAGAGGACCATCCAGGTAATCTGCCTGGAGGAACGGGTGTCAGGATCTTCCCAAGTGAAAGTGAAAAGGAAGTATGGGTCGGGGTGCAGGGGGACTGTTAAGAATGTATCTTTAAGGTCTAAGACTGTAAAGTGGGTGGTGTTGGGCAGGATATGAGATAGGAGGGTATAAGGGTTAGTTACTACCATGTGAACAGGGACAACTGCCTTGTTGATTAGTTGGAGGTCTTGTACCAAGCGATAAGAGCCAGAGGGTTTGTGTACAGGGAGGATGGGAGTGTTACAGGGTGAGTCAGTCAGTATAAGGAGGCCTTGTGACAGGAGGCAGGTGATGATGGGTTTGAGCCCCTGACGATGTGTTTCGGAAATGGAAAACTGGGATCGTGAAGGGAAAGAGGAAGGATCTTTGAGGTGGATAAACACAGGTTGATGATGTGTGACGATTACGGGAGTGGAGCTGTCCCGTACTTGGGGATCAACTGGGTGTGGGAGGAAAGGAATAGGACAGTTGGGGTGGGGGTTTGAGAAGCTATTAAAGGAAGGAGGAGATGCATTTTGGGGGAGACAGAGGGGGATAGTGAAAGCATGGCCCTGAAGAGGCTGAGAATGTCTTGGCCTAATAGGGGTATTGGGCAGTGTGGTAGTTTGAATATATGTCCCCCAATATATTCAGTGTTTTACTTTATAGTTTGCATCTGCAATCACCTTCCTAAAGGCAATGTCACTGGGGGCCGGTCTTAAGGTGTTAATGGTGGGTTTGAGATTCCATTGTAAAGATATGCAAATGTGCCTAGCAGGAGTTCCTGAAGTGTGCTGTGTGACCTTTTGGCTGTAGTTTTGCTCTGTGTGCTGTGTGGCTGGTGGCTTGGCTTTGCTCTCTCTGCTTGGCCCTGTGAGAGCAGGTTGCTTCTTCTGCCATTATGGAACTTCCCCTGGATCTGTAAGCTTCAATAAATAATATCTCTTCCTCCATAACTGTGCCTGGTCTGGAAGTTCATCTCAGCGAACCTGAAGCTGTCTGCTACAGGCAGTTAGGCATGACTAAAAATGAATGCGAGAAGAAGCATCCAACCAGGGAGCAAGGGAGAGGGAGAGTCTGGTGCAAAGGAGGGAACCCCATTGACTCCCATAACAGAGATGGATGAGGGGATGGTGGGGCCTGAATGGGCAGGCAAAACAGAACATGTCCACCAGGAAGGTGATGGACTTACCCATTACCTGGAGCTTTACCCTGGGCTCGGTGAGGGCGATGGGAGTCTCTGAGTTGGGGCATTGTCATTCCTCTGCCAACCTGAGAAGTTCCAGTGCTGGGAGAGTTTGGAAAACCTCAGTTTGTGGGGCTGGACCTCCACAGCCCAGCACAGAGAATGAGCCCACACTTGGGCAGTCCGACTTCCAGTGGCCTGGTTGTCAACATATTGGGCATGGCTTGGTGAGTGGTGGCAGATAGGGCACTTATGAGCCCAATGGCCTTCCTGGCCACATTTGAAACAGGCCCCCGGTGGGGTGGACCATGACTGTGCCCTGGGAGGAAGGGGCTTCGGAGTACTCCTTTGTTCCCTCTACAGGAGAACTGATGGCCTCAGGGCAGCTATTAGGGCTTGGGCCTGTAGGGCTGCCTTCTGTTGCATTGGGGCCTGTCAGAAGGACTTGGCTGTCTCTTCTCAAGCATTAAAAATCTTAAATGCCATCCTCATTAGATCCTGACTGGGAGGCTGAGGTCCCTCTTCCGTCCTCTTGAGTTTTTTCTAATATCAAGGGAGGACTGAGAGATAAAGTGGGTAGCCAGTACCATGGCTCCTGCCTCTGAGGCTGGATCTAAATGGATGTATTGTATCATAACCCCAGCAACCTGTTCAGAAAAATATCTGGGTTTTCATTTGAGCCTTGAGTGATTTCCCTAACTTTATCAAAATTAACCCACCTTGTTAGATACTGTTTCCATTCCCGTAATCAGGCAAGTAACCATTATGTCTCCTTGTCCCTCACCTCCCCATCCCTCCTGGTAATTCCATCCTGGGTCTGTGTCTGGAACCGCCTGTGCCCCAGAAGGAAAAGTTAGGTTAGTCAAGTGAGTTTTGTGTGTTTATTGTTTGCCTGCTGTCTGTATTCACTCTCGTTCTTCTGGGGTAAGGGTGGAAACAAGAATAACGTGTAAATCATGCCAGGTCAGGCTATAGATCTGGGTGAGGTATGGGAACTCCTTGATATAGGAAGTTGGGTTGGCTGAGAAAGAACCAAGGCACTTTTTGATCTGGGACAAGTCCTAGAAAGAAAATGGACCATGTACCCAGGCAATGCCTTTAGCCCTTGCCACTTCATAGAGAGGGAATACATCAGCTGGAAGGCACTGTTGGGACCAGGTATGAGAGGCAACCACAGATGGGGCACAGGGATCAGGTGGGTGAGGATTGGGGGCATGGAATAATTTACAGTGGGTGGGGTTGTGAAGGAAGGGATGCTGGGGGCATTAGCGAGGAGTCCTGGAGAGTTGGTTGGGGCTTATGGGGAAATGCTGGGGCTGGTAAAGAAGAGGAAGGAGGGGAGAGGGTTAAAGGATGAGGCATGGGGGTGTAGAGGGAGGTGGGATGTGGTGGGTAAGGCAAGGGAGATCATTGAGGGTGGAGTGGATTGGGAGTTGGGATAGTGAGAAGGGGAAAGGGAGGGTAAAGGCCTTGAGGGCTTGGAAAGGAGGCAGTGAGTGGGGGAGGAGTAGGAGATAAAGGAGCAGGAACCAGAGCAGGAGAAGGGGTGGAGAGGGAAGGGGGCTGAGGGTGGAAGGAGAGGGAGAACAAAGAGAAGGCTGGGGAGCATGGGGAGGGCCAGGAGGTGGGGAAGCCAAGTGTTCAGGGAGTTCAGTTAGCGCTGAAGACTTGGGTTTGGGATTCAAGTCTTGTGGTTCAGCATGGTCCAGAGGCTTGTCTAGAACTTGAGTTGTGGAACATTGGCTACAGAGAGAAGGACTAGAGTGCAGTTCACATAAGGGACATGAGGGAGCTCAGACCATTTGCCAGTATGGTGACAGAAACTGCCTAAATATTGGAGGATGTTAAAATCTAGAGTGTCCTCTCGTGGCCAGCATGAGTGGTTGTCAAGCTCATAAAAAGGCCAACGTTTGTGAGAGTAAAAAATTAAGCATTTAGGTTTAATGATTTGGGAGAGCTCCAATTTAGGTAAGTTTAGCAGTAGATAGCCCAGAGGTAACTGGGGGTCAAGTTTTGATCTGGAGTTGCCCATTTTAAAGCTGAAGCCAGAGGCTCTGAACTAGGGGCCAGAGGCCAGAGTGAGGCATCCCCCACAATGGACTGGGCCCAAACAGTGAAGGGGGGGTAACCCTAAGGGGAGAAGTCTCCCAGAGCCTTAGGGTACCCAGCTGCCTGGTAGCAGAGAAAAGTGGAAGGGCTTGTCCTGGCACAGCCGAGACTTTGGACAGGGGCCCCAGAAGGTGGAGGCTAAAAAGCAGGCAACTTATCCAAACTAGAAGGCGACCAATTACATTGAGTCCACAGCCAGAAGAGGAGAGGCCTCTCACAGTCAACCGGGGGCCGAGCCCATGGGACTGAGGACTCAGCTCCTTCAGATTTTGGCACCAGATGAAAGGCTTGACAGACACGAGGAACCATATCAGACCAATCTAGCAAAGTTAGTCCAGGTTTATTGGCACAGATCTCAGGTGAGGTTCACTGGTCTTGAGAGATGAGGCCAGGGAAGTCGCGCCTGGGACCTAAGATGGAGGTCCTTTAAAGGCTTGGGTGGGGGAAGATGATGTATTAGTTAGGAGTCAGGGGAAGGCTTGGGGATGTAACTGTTTCAAGGACAGAAGGGAGCAGAGGCCTCCTTAAGAGGTCAAAGCTGGGGTATGGGATTGGCCGATGCCAGGCCAGGGAGTCTTGAGACTGCTGGCTCAAGTACTGCTGAGGAATGTGGGGAATGTGGCCATCAGAGGGTGTGGTCACCATGTTGGCCCTTTGTTCTGAGCACGGTCCCATGTCAATTGAATGTGTATTTTGCTCTGTTGAAGTTTAGAACTTGCCTCTAAATTGTTCCACCAGTCCACTACAATACTTGCTTAACAAGCAAACTCAACAGCTAGGAGTACTTCTACTTAAGTACAAGTGCTACACTTGACACCTTAAACTCATATCCTAAAATAATATAAAGGTGGATCACAACACCTAAGAACACTGAAGATAAATAGGAAACCTAAGCATCAAATCAATCCAGGATGCAAAAGTCACTACATTATAATACAAGAAACACAAAGAATCAAGACAATGCAATCCCACCAAAAATTACAAATCCATCAGAATTGTTCACCAATGAAACTGTTTTAGATGAAATTCCTGTCAAAGATTTCAAAAGAATGATGATATCTATACTCAAAAAAATGAAAGAAGAAATAAAAGAAGAAATGAAAGGAATCCGAGAATAAAACAAATGAATTAAAGAAGAAAACAAACTCTTGAAAGAGATTATAGAAAAACAGTTTAATGAAATAAAAAGGTCATTACAGGACATGAATAAGGAAATAGAAATACTGAAAAATAACCAGGCTGAAATCCTAGCTCCGAAGAACACAGTCAAAGCCGGGCATGGTGGCGCACACCTTTAATCCCAGCATCGCCTTGAGTTCAAGGTCAGCCTGGGGCCAGAGTGAGACCCTACCTCAGAAAAAAAAAAAAAAAAGAACACAGTCAGTGAAATAAAAAACTCTGTGGAAAGTCTCACCAGTAGAATGGATGAAGGAGAGGACAGAATATCTAAACTAGAAGACCAGATGGCAGACCTATCACAGTCCAACAAAGAGAAAGACAAGCTAATAGAAAGGCATGAATGGGAACTCCAAGACATGCGGGACACTATGAAAAGATCAAACATAAGAATTCAAGGTGTAGCGGAAGGGGAAGAATTTCAATCCAGAGGCTTAGTAGGTGTTTTCCATAAAATCATAGAAGAAAATTTTCCCCAAATAGGGAAAGAAATGCCAATGCAGATACAAGAAGCATTTAGAACACCAAACAGACAAAACCTAGAAAGATCCTCTTCTTGCCATGTTATAATTAAACTACTAAATATGCAAACCAAAGAAAATATATTGAAAGCAGTTAGAGAGAAAAAGCAAATGACCTTCAAGGGGAAACCCATCAGGATCACAGCAGATTACTCAACATAAACTTTAAAAGCCAGAAGGGCCTGGAGTGATGTATTCCAAGTTCTGAAAGATAAAAATTGTCAACCAAGAATACTTTATCCTGCAAAGCTATCTATCCAAATTGATGGAGAAATAAGGACATTCCACAACAAAGACAGGCTAAAGGAATTTATGGCAACTAAACCAACTCTACAGAAAATACTTGCAGGAATCATTCACACTGAAGAGAAAGCAAAACACACACAGCAGGAAATAAGAAAAAAGAAACCATACTCAAATAACAGTTAAAACAAGGGAGTAAAATGAAAACCAGGAAGAACTACAAAACAAGAAAAATGTAGAGATCAAATACATATCTTTCAATAATAACTCTTAATATCAATGGCCTCAATGCCCCAACCAAAAGACATAGACTTGCAGATTGGATTAAAAAGCAGGACCCTACCATCTGTTGCCTCCAGGAAACTCACTTCTCATTAAAAGATAGAAACATTCTTAGGGTGAAAGGTTGGAAAAAGGTATTTCAAGCAAATGGGCCTAGTAAATAAGCAGGGGTTGCCATCCTAATTTCTGACAGGATAGACTTCAAACCAACATTAATGAGGAAAGATAAAGCAGGTCACTTTATACTGATTAAAGGAATACTCCAACAGGAGGACATCACAATCCTAAACATATATGATCCCAACATGGGGGCCCCCAATTTCATCAAACAAACACTATCGGACTTAAGGTCAGAGATAACTCCTAACACAATAGTAGTGGGTGACTTCAATACCCTGCTCTTATCACTTGACAGGTCTACCCAACAAAAAATAAACAGAGAGACATCCTCATTAAATGATATCATGGAACAAATGGACCTAACAGATATATACAGAACATTCCATCCAAATGCTACAGAATATACATTCTTCTCAGCAGCACATGGGACATTCTCTAAAATAGACCATATAATAGGACACAAATCAAATCTTAACAAATACAGGAAAATTGAAATAATCCCTTGTATGCTATCTGAACACAATAGGATTAAACTGCAAATTAGCAACAAGAAAAACTACAGAGCATACAGAAATTCATGGAGACTAAACAGTACATTATTGAATGATGTATGGGACATTGAAGAAATTAAAAAGGAAATAAAAAATTCATAGAATCAAATGATGATGAGAATACAAGCAAAAATATGTAACCCATAACCTGCCATGACATGGAAAGACAGATTAGCACTTCCAATGCAGGCCTGGGTACCTGTTTTTTTTTTTTTTTTTTTTTTTTTTTTTTTTTTTGTCTGTTGGCCTCATTACCTTTTGATGTGGCTTCCAATATCACCAATGCTGAGTGCCCACTTTGATCCCTCCATGTTGTGCTGTGGAGTTTGAGCTTGGCTCAGCTGTGGTGGATGCACTGCCGCCAGGAGCTGAATGCCAGAGGTTTGTGGTTCTGATGGTTGGGGAATGGGACAGTTCAGGAAGCCTGGAGTTGCTTGCACTGTTCTCCTGTATCTTTTTCCTTAGCTCAGCAGACTTTTCTTTAGATTTCTGGGCACAGCAAGGAGGCTGATGAGGTTGGAAAGTCCCCTTGTTTGGTTTTTGCTGCTGCTGCTAGGCATACCTGGCAGGTGGTGCCAGGCATGCAGATCGCATGTATAGGGGCCACCGCAGACCAGGGCTGCTGCAGATCAGGGCTGCTGCAAATCAGGGCTGCAAGCTCCTCAATGGAATTCTGGCTGTTTCCCCACTTTCTGGTGGATCTTGGTCTCTCCTGCATCTCCACTGTGTCTAAGAAAAACCTATTCTCCTTCACTTTTCAGAAGAAGAGTGTATTTTCTTGTAGTTTTGCCTAAATCCCTCCTTGGGCTGGTTTGGCATGGCTCCTATGCTGCTATCTTACCCAGAAGTCCCTAACATTTTCTTAAGTGTGTGTTAGACATTTGAAATTCTTCCTCTGAGAACTCCCTACTCAGTTCTCTGCCCCACTTTTTCTGCCCTGAGGTTTTTGGTTTTTTTTTTTTTTTAAGTTTTCATTTTGTAGGTCTTTCACATCCTTGATTAGTGTTATTTCAAGGTATTTAATTTTTTGTTGGTATTGAAAATGGGACAGTTTCACTGATTTCTTTCTCTGTATATTTGTCCTTTACATACAGAAAAGCTCCTGTTTTTTTGTGCATTGATTTTGTATTCTGCCACTTTGCTGAAGGAATTTGTCACATTTAAAAATTTTGAGATGGAGACTCTTGGGTCACTTATATATAGAATCATGTCATCTGCAAATAGGTCTAACTTGACTTCTAGTACTATGTTGAAGAGCAGTGGTGAGACTAGGCACCACTGTCTTGTCCCTGATATCAGTGGGAACTCCTTGAGCTTTTCCCCATTAAGTATTATTTGGGCTTTAGGAGCTTTATATATAGCCTTTTTGTGTGTTGAGATATAACTCCTCCATGCCTATTCTTTCCAGTGTTTTGATCATGAAGTGATGTATTTTGTCAAAGACCTTCTCTGCATTAACTGAGATGATAATGTGGTTCTTATAGTTAAATTTATTATGTGGTGTATTATGTTGACTGATTCCCATATGTTAAACCATTCCTGTATCCCTGGGATGAACCCTACTTGATCAAAGTGGATAATGCTTTTGATTTGTTGTTGTTGTTGTTTTAAATTTATTTTGCATTTTTAAATTTTATTTATTTGAGAAAGAAAGAGGCAGAGAGAGAGAGGGAGAGAGAGAAAGAATGGTTACGCCAGGGCCTTCATCCACTGTAAGTGAACTTCAGAAGTGTGTGCCACCTTGTGCATCTGCCTTATATGGGTCCTATGGAATTGAACCTGGGTCTTTTGGCTTTTCAGGTGAGTGCTTTAACTGCTAAGCCATCTCTCCAGCCCTTGATATGTTTTTATAATTCAGTTTGCAAGGATTTGTTGGATCTTTGCATCTAAGTTCATTAGGGATATAGGTCTATAGTTTTCTTTCTTTGTTGCATTTCTGTCTGGTTTTGGTATTAGGGTAATGTTAGCTTCATAAAATGAGTTGGGAAGGATTCCCTGGTCTCCGATTATATGAAAGAGTTTGAGAAAATTTGGTTTCAACTCTTCAATGAAAGTTTGATAGAATTCAGCTGAGAAGCCATCTTGTCCTGGACTTTTGTTTCTGGGGAGTTTTTTTTTTTTGTTTTGTTTTTGTTTTGTTTTTTTTTTTTGAGAGAGAGAGAAAGACAGAGAGAGAGAGAGAGAGAGAATGGGCAAGCCAGTGGCCTCTCAGCCACTGTGAATGAATTCCAGACACATGTTCCCCCTTGTGGGCAAGTTCAGCATTGCACCCCTGCATCACTTTATGTCTGGCTAAATGTGGGACCTGGGAAATTGAACAGGCATTCTTAGCCTTGGCAGGCAGGCCTTAACCACTAAGCCATCTCTCCAGCCTGCTGGGGAGGTTTGATTACCTTTTCAATCTCCATGGATGTTATAGGTCTGTTTAGAAGATTCCAAGCCCTTCTGTCTTTGAAAGTTTGTGTTGAGTAATCTGCTGTTATCCTTATGGGCTTGCCTTTGTATGTCACATGATTTTTCTCTATAATTTCTTTCAATATATTTTCTTTGATTTGTGTGTTTTGTAGTTTAATTATAATATGGTGGTGAGAGGTTTGTTCTTGATTTTGTCTATTTGGCATTCTATATGTTTCCTGTATTTGTATTGGCATCACTTTCCCTTCTTAGAGGAAGTTTTCTTCTATGAGTTTGTTGAAAATACCTGTTATGCCATTGGAGTGAAAATCTTCTCTTTCTACTATGCCCTGAATTCTTATGTTTTTTCTCTTCATACTGTCCCAAATTTCCTTAAATTTCCACTCATGCCTTCCTATTAGTTTGTCTTTCTCTTTGTTGGTCTGTAGATCTGTAGCTTGGTCTTCTAGTTTAGATATTCTGTCCTCTCCTTGATCCATTCTACTGGTGAGACTTTCTACAGAGTTTTCTATTAGACTTTGTTTTTCATATATAGTATTTCTGATTTTTTTTTATTATTTCTATTTCTTTACTCATGTCTTGTAATGACCTCCTTATTTCATTAAGTTGGTTTTCTGTGTGCTCCTTCAGGAGTTTGTTTTCTTCTTTGATTCCTTTGATTTGTTTGAACATAGATATAATCTTTTTTTTTTTTTTTTTTTTTTTTTTTTTGGAAATCTTTGTCAGGCATTTCATCGAAAGCAGTCTTGCTGGAGGTCATTTCTGATGGATTTATAATTTTTGGTGGGACTGTATTGTCTTGATGTTTTGTGTTTCTTGTATTATATTGTAGAGATTTCTGCATTTTGAGTTAACTTGATTCTTGTATTTTCTAATTACCTGAAGTGTTCTTAGCCATGCAAATCTGACTTTCTGTATCTTCAGTGTAGGAGTTTAAGGTGCCAGGTGTAGCTCTTATACTCTAAGAGAAACAAAGAAGTGACCCTAGGTGTTGAGTTTGCATGCTATTTAAGTATTGTAGTAGACTGAGTGAAGCAAATTACTGGTAAATTCTAAAATTCAACTGAGAAATAGAGACATTCAATCAAAACCAGCACAGAGTATTCATACAAGTGTGGGGATTAAACTAAACAGATAATCTAGTAAAGCCAAAGTCCCTAAAGTGTGTGTTGCCCCACACCTTTAATCATGTAAATTAGGAGGTTGAGATTTCTAGTCTGAATCAGGTTCCAAGTTAAACTAGGGTCAATCAGTCCCTGCCCCCAATAATGACAAAGAAAAAGACAAAGGCCCTAAAAATCAGGAAACATCAAAGGCATCAATAGTCAACACAAAAATACAGCTTATTTGAGAATGGTAAAGACAACCAAGAATATATTATTCAAATGTAATATACAACCTTTCCCCAGATGGAGAGATTAGCACTTTCATTGTAAGTGTATGTATCTGGCTTTGTATAAGTAGGTCTTGTTACCTTTTGGGATGGCTTCCAGTCTCACCAATGTTGAGTGCTCACCTTGATCTGTCTCAGTGCTGGGAATTCAGGGGTGAATGAATTCTCCAGGGGAGATTATGCAGGGTGCCTGGAGTTGTTCTAGAACTGCTTGGCTGGTCCCATTTGTATTCACCTTCAGCAGCTGCTCAGCTGGTCTCTGTTGTCTTCTCCTTCAGGTTTCATTGTGAGGATGCTGATGTGAGTAGAAAATCCCCTCACCTTGTTTCTGCTCCTGCCACTCTGCACTGCCTGCTAGGCAGACTTGCCAATTGGGGCTGCTGGTGCCTCAGTAGGATTCTGGCTGTTTTCCTCCTTTCTGGAAGATCTTGGTCTCTCCTGATTCTCTTCTGTGGTTGACAATAACTTATACACATTCACTTTTCAGTATGAGTGTATTTTGCTGTGTTCCTGTTTATTTTCCTCCCTAGGCTGCTTTTGTGTGATAGTATGTTGCTATCTTTCCCAGAAGTCCTCTGTTTAGAGTTTTAACTATGATGTGCCTGGAAAGTTTCTTCTTTGGTCCTGTCTTCTAATGTTCTTTGAGCTTCTTATATCTGGTTGGGCCTCTCTTATGAGACTGGCAAAATATTTTTCAAATATTTTGTTGAATATGTTCTTTATGCCACTGGCCTGGAAGTCTTCTCCTTCAGGCATACCCATGATCCAAATTTTTGGTTGTTTTAAGGTATCCTACAGTCCCCTCATATTCTGTTCACATGATTTTTTTAATTTATCAAAGTTTTTGTGTCGTGATTCCGCGCTGATCACCCCCAACTCAGCAGAGGCCCTGCTGTCCCGCCTGGGCTGGCCTTAGGGGGGACCACAACAGTGGGTGTGTTTTAAGTCTACTTCAATGATGAGCTCTCAGGAATGTCTGGATTTCTGCTTTGGTATGTGTTGAGTATCCTCAATGTCTGTCTCCTTCACTCTGGTGCAAGTTGTCAGGCACAGCATGGAAGCAGCACTCTTGCTCATCTCACCAGTTTCTTTGTTGTTTCACCTGGGCCCTGGCTGGTGTGCAAAGGGTCATTTATCTCCTCAGTTCTCACTACCCTCTGGAAAAGAAAAACAGATTCTCCAGCAGAGAATGAAGTCAGCATAGGTTAAATGGGATAAATATTGTTAATTTAGAGAGATTTTGATGGATGAAGTACCTCTTTTGGCCAAAGACTAGTAGGAGCTTGTCATTGGAGACCACAATCTTGATCTCCATAGATTCTGACCTGGTTTCTAATTGTAGCTATGGGTTTCTTTTCACTGAGTAAATCTCTTAGCCAATCAGAAAGCCATTGATTACCCTCCAAGGTTGGGTGCCACAAATGCACAGGTGTGTACATCTTCTCAGGCTGATTGCTTTTGAATAGCAAGGTCCTCTGCTTGCTCACAACATTGTTGGCCACTTACCTACAGCAGCTCATATAGCACTTTCCAGCACTATATAGGCTAACCATCTGGAAACCAGTTCCCTTCCAGATTCCAGCTGGTAGTTGGTGTTCTATGTCAGCAGCATGTGGTGTCTTCAGCAACAGGGTCTTTTGCCTCAGGTGGGAAATCTAGTGTTTTGACAGAAGCCTGTTTTGTTTGGGGGACCTCATAGGTCTCTCAGATCAATAGCTCAATGTGCGTAGCAATCAATTTCTGGTACTGGGAGTTATAAGCTAGAGCCAAATGTTTTAAGGTTAGGCTTCATCCCACCCTCTCCAGGACCCTTCTTACCAGACAATCCCCACACACTTTGGTTGAGTGTTATAACTTCTAGTATTCTATCCAGGAGAAAGGTTTCTATGGTACCAATTCATTTTGGCTTTACTTTTGTGTGTCTCTCCCCCAACCTCACATTCTCCTCTCCCACAACCCTACCATCCCTATTGTCTGGCCTTTGAGTTGCTGGCAATTATATCAGCAACTCAAGCTGCTCTGGGGTAGGAACCACAGATGAGGGAGAACATGTCATATTTTTCATTCTGTGTTTGTGTGAGTTCACTGAGTATTATCTGTTCCAAGTCCATCCATTTTCCTACAAATTTAATTATATAATTTTTTTCTCACTGCTGAGTAGAATTTGATTGTGTAAATGTTCTACATATTCATTACCCATTCATCCAGTGATGGGCACCTGGGTTTATTTCAGTTTAGTTATTATGAATTGAGCATCTATAAAAATGGTTAAGCAAATATCTCTGTAGTGAAGCATGGAGCCTTTAGGGTAAATGCCCAGTAGTTGAGTACCTTGATCAGTTGGTAGCTCTATTTTCATCTTTTTCAGAAGTCTCCATATTGAATTCCATACTGATTGTACAAATTTTCATTCCTACCAAGCGTGAATGAAGGTTCCTCTTTCCCCATATCCTTGCCACTTTTATTGTCATTTAATTATTTAATGATTGCCATCCTGACTGGAGAAAGGTGGAATCTCATAGCTGTTTAATTTGCATTTCCATGATGGTTAAGGATGTTGAACATTTTCTTAAATGAGTATTAGCCATTTGAATTTCTTCCTTTGAGAACTCCCTATTCAGTGCTCTGCTCCATTTGTTGAATGGGTTGTTTGATTTGTTTATTGTTTAGCTTTTTAAAATTGTTTGTAGATTCTAGATATTAGGGTTCTGTCAGTGGTATAGCTAGTGAAGGTTTTGTCCCATTCTGAGGGTAATCTACTGGCTGTTTATGGTATGCTTGTCTCTACAAAAGCTTTTTAGTTTCATGAGATCCCACTGGTTGAGTAAGTTTTAATTTCCTGGGCTACTGGGGTATAAATCAAGAAGTCTTTCTCCACTCCTATATCATGGTAAGTTCCCCCCACTTTTCTTCCAGTGGTTTAAGTGTTTCAGGACTTATATTGAGGTTTTTAATCCATTTGGAGTTGATTTTTTGTGCATGGCGAGAGGAGTGGGTCTAGTTTCATTTTTCAATGTGTGATTATTCATTTTGTGCAGCACCATTTGTTGAAGATGCTATCTTTTCTCCAGTGTACAGTGTTGGTCCCTTTGTCAAAGATAAAGTAGCTGTAGTTGCTTGAATGAAGGACTGGATCTTCAATTCAAACGAAGATCCTTCTTGTATCACAGTTTTATTGGAGAGCACTTGGTTAACAGATGAGTTGATGGCGGAGGGCGGGGGCCCAAATCTGCAGCTGCTTTTATAGAGTGTACTGCTACAAGGCGCTTACTGATTGGTTATACCAGCTTGCCATCACCAGGTGCCACGGGATAGGCTTGGGACAGGTTGCGCTGCTGCGCATGCGCATACCTTAGACACGGTTGGCGCCAAGGCACTGTCTAATATGGAGGAGCCAGCGCCATCTTGTAATGGCGACTGCCACGGCTCCCTGCAGTTCCCCTTCTTGTTTAAACGCAACAGGCGAGGGGGTAGAGGTCTGATCTCTGATGCTCGAGAGGACATTGTGATGACCCCAGACCTAGTGGCCAGCCAGGCTGGTGTCACACCTGCCTAGTACCTTTTCTCAGAGATGGGATTACAGTACCAACCCATATGCAATCAGACATGCCCTCCATGAAGCTGCTAAGAGCTCGCCCCACGCAGTACTTTGTCTCTCATCCTGAGCGTGATGAATGCCGTGCTCCCAACACCTATCCTCTGCCCATCCTTGTGCAATGGGCACTTCAAGCCCTAAGGGTGCAAGGGCCAGGGGAAACTAGGTGCTCTTTAGGGCCGACAGCCAAATCTGTCTGTGGGGGGAGGACCCACACTCCAATGCAGCTAGTGCCTGAGAAATGACCACCTTGTCCCGCCTGGTCTGGGCTCGCAGGCGGCAGATCAACCATAGACACAGCAGACATCCTCCTATACAGCAAGCAGCAAACAGTCCCACCCCAACAGCAAAACCAATGGAGACACATCCGTACAGGAACCATTGACCCCACACAGCACCCACTTTGAAAATGGATTAATTCTGGAATCTTGAAGAAAGAGTCCCTCCGACCATGCCCCTGACCTAGGCGGGGGACCCCTCATAACTGGCGATATGGTGAAGAGATGATTTGCATCAGCCCAGGCGACCGAAATGCTCTGGCACTCTGACCATGGCCAGAGTTCCCCTTCAAACCAGGCAAAACTCTGCTGACAAAGTCTTATACAAGAGTCATCAGTCTGATTCCACTGCAAAGTAAAACAAAGAGTTGGTCCTCCTGAAGGGAAGGGAGGCCTAGTTCCTTATTCGTGGTGAAGAAACGTGGAAACACAGACGCGCTGATGAGGAACTGGCATCGGCTTCGGGAAGGCTGACAAAATTGTTCTGCTTTCCTGAGGAAGGATGGACTGTTCTCATCAACCGGCTTGGAACCCAGTGGAGCGACTGCTGGTCCTGTGGAAAAACACAAACAGCTCCCTGGATCTTAACAAGATCCGGTCCTTTCTATTTGTTATCTAGGACATCTTTCCACATCACTACTTTCCTGGGTGCCTGGGCCACATTTTGACTGTGTCTGTTAGCTGCAGACTTATCATTATTGTCCAAAATTAAAAATTAAGGGTGAAGAGGCTAGGGGTTGCATCTTCTGTTATCCCCTTTTGTTTAAATAAGATGGCTTTGATACTTTTATTGGCTCTCCCACAATGCCTTGGCCTTGTGGGTTATAAGGCAGGCCAGTGGTGTGGGCAACTTGCATCTGTGCACAAAAGGCCCGAAAACCAGTAGATGTATATGCCGGGCCATTATCAGCTTTTAGATGGTGCCCAGGCTTTCAGGCAGTGGGTTTTTACATGAGAAGCCTTTTATCCGCCAACGGCGAGGCGAAGATAACTCCCGAGCAAGTATTTATTGAGATATGTAAATATTTTAACCTTCCAAACTCAGGGAGATGAGTTACATCCATTTGCCAAAGATCACCAGGACGGAGGCCTCGGGGATTAACACCCACATGAGGGGAGGGCAGAAAAGTAGTCTCAGCTTGACCTTGAACAATGATCCTCTCACCTCTGCCTCCTGAGGGCTAAGATTAAAGGTGTGTGTCACCACACCTGGCTGTTTAGCAATTTTAAGGCACTCAAAACCCTTGATAGACATTTTAACCTCACATTTGAAATTTTTTTGCTTCTAGCTGCAAGTTAAGAACCTGACAAAGCTACCTCAACCCAGTGAATCTCCATCTCTGGCTTTGAGACCCAACAATCATTTTAAAAATTCTAGAGGCTGGTGCTATAGCTTAATGACAATGCACTTGCCTACCATTCATCCTTCAAAGTCCTGGGTGTAATCCCTAGCCCAGTATAAAAAAACAAACAGAACTCCTCTTATGAGGACTTAACATTACAATGCTAATCTCTAAATTTAATAGCCTGCATTTTCTTCCCCTTTCCCAAAATATTTTTGTATAAACAATGGTTATACTTTTAAGATTTTTGGATATACACTTATCCCTAACAAAATCAAAACAGAAGTAATCTAACATCACATTTTGAAAATTATGACTTTAGGCATGAGCACATTTAAATAAAAAAGGAATAGAGTGCTCGCTTCAACAGCACATTTATAAAAAGAAAAGGAGCCTAGAGTGGTAGCTCATGCCTTTAATCCCAATACTTGGAAGCCTGAGGCAGAAAGATCACTGTGAGTTTGAGGCCAGTCTGGAAGACACAGTGAATTCCAGGTTAGCCTGGGCTAAAGTGACACCCCACCTCTAAAAACAAAACAAAACAACAACAAAAAGTTTCAAGGTAGGGTCTCGCACTAGCCCAGGCTGACCTGGAATTCACTATTTAGTCTCAGGGTGGGTTTGAACTCACAGCGATCCTCCTGTCTCAGCCTCCCGAGTAGCTGGGACTACAGGCACGTGCCACCGCGCCCGGCCCTACCTCATTTTTGACCTTTTTTGTGATCTATGTATACAGAACTTTATTCATCCCCAGCAGAGGGCGCCCATTTGGCAACAAATGTGCCTGCCAGCCCCGCCCCTGTGGATCACCTCTGGTTGAACTTTTTTTTTTTTTTTTTTTTTTTTTTTTTTTTTTTTTTTTTTTAAATATCTCCTCCTCCTGTTGTGATTTAGATTTTGAACTACTTTTATTATCTGCCTCCAGCCACTGTTTACATGGGTACTGGAGAATTGAGCCTCGAATCAGGGTCCTTAGGCTCTACAGGCAAGTGTTTAACAATTAAGGCATTTTTTTATCTTTATGTTAATGGGAAGGCAGCGAAGGGTGGGACAATGGTGTGTAGGATATAGCCATATAGACTTGAAAAATAGGATTTTTTACCTCTAGCAGGGCAATATGAATGTCTCCAGCTGTTTTTTTTTTTTTTTTTAAAAGTAAATACTTTGGGCCCCACGGGACACTTAGTTAAGAGCATAGAGGGAGCGTCTAGAGGCAAAAGGGGTGGAGACGGCAGCGGCTCGCCTCATGGCCTCATGGCGGACCGCCCGCCTGTTCCTAAGATATTTTTAAAGCAAGTTGACAAAAGTGACCAAAAATGACGCCTGGAGGTGCGGGCGAGGCGCAGCCAGTGAGGCTCGGGGCAGTGCTCGGGCCCGGGCCGGAGTTGTCCCATTCGCCCGCTCCCCAGGGAATGTCGGTGGAGCCTGGCGGACCAGTGACTTGTGCTCCACGCCAGTGAGGAAAGTTAACCTCGGTTTGTATTTGATCACAGTTTACATTCACAGAAAGCTATATGGAGGAGCTGTCCTTCACCAGGGCTTTGAGCACATTTGCCTTAGGCAGTAGTTAGGGGCTGAAAAGAGCTGAAAAGATAGCTGCCTGGTGGCGGCTTGGGTGGCGGCCTTGGGAGAAAGGAGAGTTTTTTAAGGGCAAAAATGAACTTTTTCCTGGAAAAGCCTTTAAGGTTGGCAATTAAGGCAAGGAGGACTGAATTAATCCATGGGGCTAAAACAAAAGTTTTGTTCCAAGCGCCATGGAGGTTTTTTTTTTGTTTAATAGTAATATATATGAGTACAACATCTTTTTAGGTCTACCCACGTGGTGAGTTTCTTTTTAGGTTTGCCCACGTGGTGCTTTTTTAAGATGGCGCCCACTTAAATGAGGGGCAGGACAAAAATGGCGGCACCGCAGAAGCAGTCTGTCGGAAACCCAAAAATGAGAGGAAAGAGAAAAGAACAAGAGATGTTGAAGTTTGGGACGGAGTCTTTATTTAAATGAGGAGGCAAAGCGTTTAAAGTCTCCTCTAATGGAGGATACGCTCCTCCGGGCCTCTCTGCCCCTTTCGAGGGGCGGGCATGAATGAGCCTCGCCTATCTCCTCAAGTTTTTCCTTTAGACTTTTTTTCTTTTTTTTTTTTTGTTTTTTTTTTTTTGACTGGATCCTATTTTTCCCTTTTGTTTCTTCCTAGGCCTAGCATGTGAGTCCCCGCTAGTATAGAACAAAGCCGGGATGACTTACCGACGCCTACCTCTCCGTGTCAAGTTCTGAATCCTCTTCGCCCTCCGCCTGGTGTCTTTGAAAGGTCCGCGCCCCGGCTTTTTATTTCCACTTTGTAGCGCCCCTTCCCAACCAGCAGGAAAGAAACAGCCACAAACGAAGATCCTTCTTGTGTCACACTTTTATTGAGAGCACTTGGTTAACAGATGAGTTGATGGCGGCGGGCGGGGGGCCCAAATCTGCAGCTGCTTTTATAGAGTGTACTGCTACAAGGCGTTTACTGATTGGTTGCGACCAGCTTGCCATCACCAGGTGCCACGGGATAGGCTTGGGACAGGTTGCGCTGCCACTGTCTATATGGAGGAGCCAGCACCATCTTGTAATGGCGACCACGACACGGCTGCACTTATAGAAATGATTATGTGATTCTTGTCTTTAAGATTATTTAGGTGGTATATTACATTAATCAATTTCCATATGTTGAACCATCCTTGCATGCCTGGGATGAAGCCTCCTTGATCAAGGTGAATTATGCTTTTGATGTGCTGTTGAATTCAATTTGTAAGAATTTTGTTCAGTATGTTTGCATCTAAGTTCATTGGGGATATACATTTATAGTTTTCTTGTGTCTTTGTCTGGTTTTGGTATTATGTTATTGGTAGAAGAAGTTGGGAAGGATTCCCTGTCCTCCAGTTGTGTGAAACACAATGAGAAAAAGTGGGTTCAGTACTTTGAAGAAGGTTTTGTAGAATTTGGCTGAGAACCCTCAGGTTCTGGATTTTTTCTTTGGGGAAGGGTTGTTTTTTATTACATTTTTGATCTCAATGGATATCATAGGGTTTTTTTCAGAAGATATATTTGCTCTGAATTTTGTTTTGGTAGTTGGTATGTGTCAAATAATTCATCCATTTATTACAGATTATCCAATTTTGTGAAGTAGAGATTTGGGGAGTATGGCCTGATATGATTCTTCCAATTTCATTGATGTCTGTTTTAATATCCACGTTTCCATTTCTACTTCTATTAATTTGATTTTCATTTGATCAAATTGGTCAGGGTTTTATCAATCTTGTTTATTATTTCAAAGGGCCACTCTTCATTTAATCAATTTTCTCAATTGTTTTCTTAGTTTACAATTAATTAATTTCTGCTCTGATCTTAATTATTTCTTTCCATCTGGAATTCTTAGTGTTGGATTGTTCTTGTTTTTCCAGTTCCTTTAGGTGGATGGTTAGGTTATTGTTTTGAGATCTCTCTGTCTTTGTTATGAAATCATTTAGCACTATGAATTTTCCCCTTAGGGCTGCCTTCATTGTATCCCATAAGTTTTGGTATGTTATGTCTTCTTTATTATTATTTTTACAGTTCTAGAAATTTTCCAGTTTTCTTTTTGTTTTGTTTTGGTTTTTGTTTTCCAAGGTAGGGTCTCACTCTAGCTGAGCCTGACCAGGAATTCACTAGTCTCAGGGTAGCCTGGACTCATGGCAATCCTCCTACCTCTGCTTCCCAAGTGCTGGGATTAAATGCATGCGCCACCACACCTGGCCCAATTTTCTTTTTTATTTCTTCTACAACACATTTATTATCTCAAAGGGTGTTGTTCAGTCTCCAGTTGCTGGTGTAATTTCTGTTGTTTCTCTTGCTGTTATTTTAGTTTTAACACATTGTGGTCCAATATGATGCAGACAGTTACATCAATTTTGCTGAATTTATGGAGGCATGGTTTATGGTCTAATATATGATCTATTTTGGAGAAGGTTCTGGGGGCTGCTGAGAAGAATGTGTATTTGTAGAATTGGGATAGAATGTTCTGTAAATATCTATTAGTCTAGTTGACCTATGGTGTTATTGAGCTCTATTATTTCCCTGTTGATTTTTTGCTGGTATGATCTGTGTATTGATGGTAGTGGGGTATTAAAATCTCCTATTATGATGGTACTTGGATATATTTCTGGGTTTTTGTCAAGTAGTTATTGTTTTATAAATTGTTGATGCTCCTCTTATTGTTGCACATAGATTTGTGATTGTGATGTCCTCTTATTGGATCATTCCCTTGATGTGTAAAAAGTAGCGTTCCTTGTACCTTTTGATTACTTTTGATATGAAGTTATTTTATCATACATTAATAAAGTCATATCCACTTATCTCTTATTTCCATTTGCTTGGAAAATCAGTTTTCATTCTTTCACCCTGATGAAGTGTTTGTCCTTAGTGGTGAAGTAGGTTTCTTGAAGACAGCAGAAAGAAGGGTTCATTTTTTATCCACCCTGTTAACTTGAGTATTTTGATGGGTGAGTTAAGACCCTTAATATTTAAAGTTATATTTGTGAGGTTTGACTTAATCTCTGCTATGTTGGAGGCTTAATGTGGTTTGGTGATTTCTTGACCTTTGTGCATTTATGAGCCTGCTTTAGTTTTGGTTATTGTGATCTTCCTCTTACAGGCTCTTGAGATTAATTGTTTGACTCTTCTGTGTAGAGTAATCCCTGAAGTATTCTCCGCAGGGTTGGCTTTGAGATTTTATTTTTATTTATTTCTTTATTTATTTATTAGAGACAGATAGAGGGAAAGGGAGAGAGTGAGAGTGAGAATTGGTGCACCAGGGCCTCTAGCCCCTGCAAATGAACTCCATACGCGTGCACTCCCTTGTGCATCTGATGGCTTTGTATTCATATAATCATAGAGCTGGCTTTTATCATGGAAAGATTTTTTTTTTACTTTTTACAGCTTTATTTAATGAATAATTTCCTTGTAGAAGACATAAGATTTCTACCAATTACATAAGAACAAATATATTTGCACATATATTTGTTAAACAAAGGTCCTCTTCTGTATACTCAACCTCATCAACAGTTGGCAGTATCTATTATTTATTTTCATGGGCAGAATTCCCATTTTATCAACTTCTCATTTATGGGAAGAGGTTCTGAGTTTCAGAGTGTCTTTAGTATATATCCCCTGATTCCAGAAGGACAGAACTGCCCTGCTGTCCATCACATGGTATCCACTGACAGCTGCCAGGCATTTTACAGGTATTCTTCTCCTAGGTTCAATGCACAGAACACATAATGCACAAGGATGATCCCAATCTTGCCAAGCTATACTTTGTTTGCTCTCCTTCAAATAAAAATTTCCATTTGTCTCTTTGCCATGCCCTTCCCCTCTCTTTAGTTGCTCTCATCTGGATTCCTGCATAAGTTTCACATTTCAAGGGCCAAAGGCCCATTTTCCTGCTGAAGGAAAACATCTTCCTGACTCTTCTACCCCAGTCGCCTACGATCTGACATTCTTCAGCCTTTATCAAGCATGTGGCACTGCTTAATACTGTTCCTTTATCTTTTCACAAGTTTTTGAGTTATCCTGATTAGGTTACAAGCACCTTGCAAACAGATTCCTGTACTGTTTTCCCCATATTACTCACAGGCCTACATACTAGATGTAAAATACTGGTTTTATGACCCAACATATGTACATTTAGTAAACAATAATTTTTCTCCAACAAATCGATATTATTTGTAGAAACATGGATACTCTGCTAGCCAGTAAGTTAAGTGTTAGGTATCAGAACTCATCAGAAGAATCTGTGTCCCAGCCACAGGACTGTACTTGTTCATCCTATGGGAACTCAACCTCAATGTCATAAACAAAATTTGGATCATCCTTCTTCTGGTTTTTCTCAAAAAGTTCATCCATAATGCTCTTCCTTTTGGCGAGCTCCTTGTCATCCAGCTTGCTCAGGCCCTGCTCGGGAGCCATGGTGGTTTCCGGCGAATTTGTTCCATCGTTTCTGCCAAGCTCTGTCCCTGTAAGTAACCTCGTAAAACACTGAACAACGTCTCGAGCTGCTTCAGGGACACCTGTTCCAGGTAACACTTGTGTCGTGGATTATTTTTTAATTGTTCAGCAGCTCTGGTGCAATCTGAAAACTTGGAAAAGTTCCGCACTGGCATGATCCGCTGGCGACTCTTCCCCTTGGTTTCATTCTCATAAATTAAGATGATAGCTGGAGGCTCGAATCTAACTCCACATTTCTTGGCAGCGTACATCATTTTCATATATACTTCATGGTAAATCACAGGAAATCCTCGAGACCGCTGGGAAGCGCATCTCCTACCGTGGCCGGGAAGGGGTTGTTGTTGTCCTCAGAGCGCTGCGGGAAGAGGCGACGGCCGCTGGCGGGTGGCGTGAGCTCCACCGCACAAAGTCCAAGCCTCTAGCCACCTAGTAGCCACCGCCGCTGCCCACGACGAGGAGGAAGCGGCCGGAGCGGTGCAACCACCATGAAAGATTTTTTTCACCATTTATTATGAGGGATAATTTTTCCTGGGTACAGTTGTTTGGTTGGAAGCTATAATTTTTTAGACTTTGAAGTGCTCCATTCCAGGCCCTTCTGGATTTTAGGATTTCCATTGAGACATCTGACATAATCTGATGACATTCCCTTTATATGTAATGAGTTGTTTCTTTCTTGCTCCTTTTAGCACTCTCTCTTTGTTTTCATTGTTTAGAGTTTTAATGATGATGTACCTTGGAAAGTTTCTTCTTTGGTCCAGTCTGTTTGGAGTTCTGTGAGCTTCTTGGATCTGGATGGGTCTCTCTTTTGAGAGGGCAGGAAAATTTTCTTCAGTAATTTTGTTGAATATGTTCTCCATGTCTTTGGCCTGAATTCCTTCCCCTTCTGGTATATCCATGATCTGGATGTTTGGTTATTTTAGGGTAGCCCAACAGTCCCTCATATTCTGTTCACATGATTTTTTTTAATTTATCAAAGTTTTTGGATTCCCAAACTGTTTCTTCTGTCTTGTCTTCTAGGTCTGAGGTTCTATCATCCCCAAGATTAGCTCTGCTAGTGAGAATTTCCAGAGAAGTTTTACCAGCTCTGTTTGGTCTGTATTTTTTGATGCCTTTTTCTATATGGTATCTGTTGCAGACAGCTTCAGGTTCGCTGAGATGAACTTCCAGACCAGGCACAGTTATGGAGGAAGGGATATTATTTATTTGAAGTGCTCCAGATCCAGGGAAGTTCCATAATGGCAAGAGAAGCGGCAGGCCCTTCCAACCAGCCACCACAGCACACAGAGTAAAAAACTACCGCCAAAAGGTCACACAGCAAACTTCAGGAACTCCTGCTAGACACATTTGCATATCTTTACAATGGACTCTCAAACCATCACCACACCTCCTGGGCCCCAGTGACCTTGCCTCTAAAGGTGATTGCAGATGCAAACTATAGAGTAATAAAACATTGAATATATTGGGGACATATATTCAAACTACCACATTCCGCCCCTGGCCCCCATGCTCTTAATAGATTTATAACTATCACACATTGTAAATTGTACTCAGTCCAATTTCAAAGGTTCTCACAGTCTTGACCAACTTAAGATAGTGAGTCCTGTAAAATCAAACAAGTTAAATACTTTCAACATGTAAAGGCACAGAGTAAACATTTTTAACTGGTAAAAAGCAAAGAGAGACTAGAATAATGCAAACTCAACTATCATCAGCCGTCATCAAACTTCTGCAGTTCAAGTTCAATATAACCAGAGACTGACAATCTCCAGGTTTTCCAATTCCGCCCCTCCAGCTGGGCAGAGTCGCCAGGGAAAACTTTCATCCCAGTTCAACACTGCACTCCATGGTAGTCCTTTTGCACAGTCCTGGTATATCCAAAACATCTTCAGGTCTCCATGCAACCCACAGTCCATCTTCCAAAGGCTCTTCCAGCCTATTCCTGAGGGTCTTCATGCCCTGCTTCATGCCTCATGCTTCATGCAGACGGCTCCTGGAACCGTGTGCAACTCATGACCATTCCATGCATTTTTCATGCTTCCAAAACTAATACCAGGTGTGCAGGACACAGCCATATTCTTAATCCAGGGATGAAATAAACCACAGCCTTGAAAAGCAGGTTCCTTCTCCAGTCAGCTCTCTCCAAAAATTTGCATTTTTAACAGTCTTTCTCAGGCATCCTCTCCATTGTTTTAATGTAAATCAAGTCAGGCCACCTTCCTTCCACCTTCCTTAAGATTGCTAATGTGGTTGACAATAGCAGCTTAACCAGTCTCAGTGCCTCTACTTTTAGCTTGCTTCAGGTTTTCCAACTCAAAATCTTAAAATCTCAGTCCGATATCTTTAGCCAAGCACATCAGTCCATTACAAATTTAACCTTGATCAAACTTTCTGGGCCTGGACAGCAGAACGTAGCCATCCCTTATGCCAGTAGCCCAGTTCCAACAAAGTCCTCTGCAGTCTTTCCTTCCCCTTATAAAGCTCATAAGCCAAGCCTTGAAGTTCAATACAGTCTGCACTTAGCATTCTCAAACTCTCGTCAGAATAGTCCATAAAACTTGGCTTACCACTCCAGAAGGCACCTTCAGTTGCAAGCACCAAGTCCATGCCCATTCCTCCAAAACAAAGGTTGCAAAAGACGAACATCCACACGGTCAGGTTCATCTCACCCCACTTCTGGTACCACTTTACTGTTGCAGACAGCTTCAGGTTCGCTGAGATGAACTTCCAGACCAGGCACAGTTATGGAGGAAGGGATATTATTTATTGAAGCTTACAGATCCAGGGGAAGTTCCATAATGGCAAGAGAAGCGGCCTGCTCTCCACAGGACCAAGCAGAGAGAGAGAAACCAACCAGCCACCACAGCACACAGAGTAAAACTACTCACACAGCAAACTTCAGGAACTCCTGCTATTTTATCTTTACAATGGACTCTCAAACCATCACCACACCTTTTCCTTGCCTCTAGCAAGGTGATTGCAGATGCAAACTATAGAGTAATAAAACATTGAATATATTGGGGGACATATATTCAAACTACCACAGTATCTATCACTTTTTAGTTCCAATTTCAGATCATGGTTTGATTTTCTTGATGCTTCTTGGAATTCATTCTTGCATTTAATCATTATTAAGTTTAACCAGCTGGTAATTGTGATCTTGTATTTTTTGGCTCACCTTCAGCTCATTTATTTCTCTTTTGAAGTCTCTCTGGGTTTCCTCAAATATTTTAATCCTAGTGAAGAAAGCTATGTCCATTTTATTTATGTTATCATTGGTTTTTTTTTTTTTTTTTTGGTCATTTGCCTCCAGTTCAGCAATTCACTTTTTCAGTGTCCTATGGCTTATTGCGCTTTCATTTTGGGGTTCTATTTATGATGTCTCTTCTATGTTTTCATTGGGCACTTCCATTGTGGGACTAAGCAACTTTGGTGGATATCTGTCAGTTTGTTTTCTCATTTTGTTATTTTTGTGCTGGTATCTCCCTATCTCCTGGTGAAACTCTTATTTAATTTAGGTGAAAGCAAGAAATTTCCTCTTGTAGCATCTTTAGTTAATGTTCTGTTTTGTGTTTGAATGGGATAGGAGTGGGATGGCTTTGTATCCATGGATGTTCAGGTGGAAGGTGCAAGTCCACTATCAGCAGATTGATGATTGATATCAAAGCTGCAGTTGGAGTTCTGGAATCTCTTTGCCCCTATCACAGCTGTGCCTTGTCTGTGGGGCTCAGAGGCCATAGAACTTTCCCCTGCTTCCCTTCTGTGCCCAGCTGGTGGTTGCCAGATATTCCTGTGCTCCCCTTCTGGGGTTGAGGTAATGCCCCCAAGTAGTTGCTGGAAGGTATAGGGCCGTGAGGATGTGGTGGAGGTTGACTCATGTCAATGGTTATTTAGGCTGATTCCAATTTTTAGCTATTGTAAATAGATCAGCAATAAACATTTATGTGCAAGTACCTCTGTAGTAAAGTGTGGATTCCTTAGGGTATATGCCCAGGAGTGGGTTATCTGAAAGAAATATTTCTAACTTTTTGAGATACTTCCACACTGATTTCCATAATGGTTGTACTATTTTGTGCTCCCATCAACAGAGGATTAGGGGTACTCTTTCCCTGAATCCTTGGCCAGAATTTTAAATATGTTAACAAATTTTCCTCAGCAGAAATTCTAAAACCATAAGGGCATGGAATGATACATTTCAAACTCTAAAAGACAGTAACTTTCAACCTAGATTACTATATCCAGCCAATCTGTCCTTCATTACTGATGGAGAAAGAAAACTTTTCTGGAGCTGGGGAGATGGCTCAGTGGGTGTGCTGTTTTAATTCAGGTGCTCTCCATAAACTTAGTTGTTCTGACTGCTAGGTCCCCAGCTGATGGCAATTTGGAATTAAAGCCTCCTGGAGACAGTGTATTGTTGGGGGTGGGCTTATGGGTATTGTAGCCAGCTTCCCCTTGCCAGTGTTTGGCACACTCTCCTGTTGCTGTTGTCTACCTGCTGTTGGCCAGGAAGTGATGTCCATCCTCTGCTCATGTCATCATTTCCCCTGCCATCATGGAGCTTCCCCTCTAGTGTATAAGCCAAAATAACCCCTCCCCCCACAAGCTGCTTTTGGTTGGGTGTTTTCCACCAGCAATGTGAACCTGGCTGCAACAGTGGGTAAGGGTTTTTGCATGAGGGCCTGTGAAGGTCTGAGAAGAACTGAATTTGATCCCTAACACACCTATAAACAGCCGTATGTGGCCATGCATGCCTTAACCCTAGTTTTACTGG